>JAUPFZ010000001.1:2087500-4487500 GCA_036937285.1 Euphydryas editha
TGGAACATCTTTTGAGCATTTTCGTTTCCTTCCACTTTTAATCTTGGTTACTCAGAGAAAAGATAATAGTAATTTCTATGCAAGTGCATTACAATCTAGACCCATGTATTTGCTTTCTATCAGTTCTATCAGAAAATACTGTCGTCAAACTCTAGGTTAATTTGCATAGAAAAGTTATGACTATACCAAGATTTACCGTTCATTTTTGAATTCTAGATCAATATTGTAAAAATCGAAAAGAAAATTAACGTTTATTTATGAATCTCGACAAGCTCGCATATTATGACCTAAAAAGAAATGAGGTCAAGAAACAAGAGCTACGCATTCGTGAGTATATTTCTGGAGTAAGCCAATGTTTATTACATTAATAAGTGTACAATGAAAATAAATAATGAAATCTATGAAATCATATTTTATTTAGCGATAAGTATTAGAAATAATTTTCATATTCAATATTATTATCGTGCAATTGATTATTAATTATTATTATTATGGTTTTATTTAAAATGCGATAGTCGAAGTTGTAAAAATTGTAGATCAATAAACCCAAACCGCAGGTCGTGCGATTGGTGTAACAGATTTATCGAGTGAGGAATGCGGCGAGTGAACGTCCAACGTCGAGCTTGAGCCGCTTGAGGCGTCTGTGCGGGTTACAGCAAATGTCACTAAGGCAAACGTTAACCCCGCATTACGAAATTGGTTTCTGAATAACTAATAATACCTACATCTTCACTATCTATCCTTTCCTCATGATTTAATTGCCATTAGACGTTTTTTTTTAATTTTATCGATATCACACCTTGTCACGTCTAAATAATTATTCGACATACATTAAAATACAAAAACCACGTATACGTTAGTGACATTGCAGGAACAAGTTCCTCAATGAGGCCATACGTCTCTCTAGTTTCTTGGAAAACAAGAAGTTCTACGCTAGAGCCGTCCACCGGCCGTACCTGTCCCTTTTCTTTATTCGCTAATTCGGTTCCGGCTATCGTTCGCGCTCCTCACACGCTTTCCCTCCCCCCAGATCCACCTGCGTGCGCGACACACATCTTATACCTTGCGTCCGTTGCTTTCTATTTTTGCCGATCTCCGTTTGTTTCACACGATTATTATAATACCTTCTAAATAAACGATTAATTACTCTTTCTTTTAGTGTATTGTCTTGACTTTAATTTCAATTTTATATTTCATACAATTTAGTAACTTTAAGTTTTATCATACCCTACTGTAAATACGGACTTATAAATATTTAATCATCATATTGATAAAGTATAATACCAATTACATCTTTGATTTATCTTTTATATATTAAAACTAATATGTTGATTCTAAAGCGTCGACCTAGACCTATACACTGACCTAGAAAATAAGCTTGTTATATTTGGGGCAATTTATTTTTTTTAATTATTCGACCGTATGGTCTGTGTCAAGTTTACGGCCGTTCATTGTACTCGTAGATAATGTTTTCACCTAAAATATTCCCACATATCGAATATATCCATTGTAATCAAATTACTCTGATATCTCAAGTATAGAAGTACAAGGCTTTCATCTTCATAGTTTTCACTCTCGCTTTGGTTTGTACCGTTATCATTATTTGGTATTCCACTATCAACTTAGAATACTAACAATGAGATGAACGCTATTACTAAATGTTTCGTAGTGTTGTTATTATAACATTGTTAGAATGTAACATAGGTATATTTGATAAGTGTAGTAGCTCACAGAGATAAGCCAAGATTGTAAAAAAAGTACAAAATTGAAACAATAGTTATTTTCTGCAGCTGTTTCGACAACGTCTATTTTATATCACAATTTTATTCTAGATAATATTTTATATGCTGCGTGTATTTCGTATCGTTAAATTGCCAAACTTGTTTGAACGGTCTTCCAATTTTTATTTGAACTGTGAGTGTACAACTCATACAAAAATTTCACATTTCGATTTCACAAAAGTTGCTCAAAATTTCTCTATAATATACAGTCTATACAAAAATATAAAAATATAAAAAAATATAAATAAATAAAATATAAAAATAAAATATAAAAAAATATAAATATAAAAAGATATTTTTTCCGTTATTGTCTAAAATTTCGTAAATATTATAGCTAATATCCTATGTATATCTTCATATTTTAAACAATTGAAAATAAACTATAAATATGCAGTGATATTCACACACGCGTAATAATACTTTGAAAACATATTTTTCTTTCATACAATTTATCGTATGGTACAGATGGTAACACGCATTTAGAAGCTCAACAAAAATAAATTACATACCAACATAAAATTTCCAAATAAACAAAAAAAAAAACTGAAAATGCTATAGTAATAAGTACGTTACTGAATAAACTGCTGTTAAATCCTTAACATGATATCGTTAACGCTAAAATCCTTGAACGACATCAACAGAGCTATACTTATATTTATTTTGATTCTTATATCCATAGCATTAAGGTTCAAAATGTATGTTGCAGCTATATAATAGTCAACCGATACCCATTGTCCAGTCGCAGCTGGTACACAAGTAGCCAACAATGGCTCTAGATAGAGAGCCACATCGAGAATATTCAGTACTTGAATTTATTTAGTGCAAATTCTCATTTATATAGCAAAACTGAACCATTGCTAAATAAAAACTTTATTTTTAACCACAGAGAGTACGATCAGAAGGACCTTCAATTTATTTTTTTGTGATTTTCAAAATGTGATCACCCAACGAGTTTGACGATTGTCACGATCAAAACAGCAAGAAAAATCTATGAAATTAATATTGTTTTTTTTTTTTTTTTTTTTTTTTTTAAGATCGCTATTTTAATAGAACATTGAAAACAATTTGCTCGAATGTTAAGTTAACGACACATAAAATTTTTGTATCGTAAAACAGTAAAGGGGACGCTGTCGCTATTTTGAAACTAAACTGAAACAATATTTTACTTATATGTTATAATTTTATAATTAAAATAGCCACAATAATGCCTATATAAATCGCCAAACACGCCAATATACGATTGATAATTTTAAAGAATCTCGACTAAGCTGCTATTTTATTTTTTTCTTAATGTTCGTAACTATTTAGCAAAAATTTTTTTTTTTTTATTATAATCAAGAATTTTTCGCATTATTATGAAATTCTTGTAAATACAAATTTTCATGAAATTGTTAAAGAAATTGTCTGCGTGTGTCTTAATATATTCTTAATTTACCTAAAGGAAATTTTAAGTGATAAAGCACGGCTTGAAGATAATAACTTCGTCGTAAAAAGTCAGTAACATATAACATTATGAAACATTAAAAGTTGCGTTAGCTGTTGTCACCTATAGTCTAATAAGCTTAACTTCATGTAAGGCACTTCCTGCGGACAATATAACAAAATATAGGTAGTAGGTACCTTGCCTTAATCCGTTCGGGTAGTGTAGCTACTTATTGCAGCTAGTTTAACATTTCTAAGGATGCGTTTGAAATAATTTTTCTAAATTAATGTATAAATATTGTCTAAATTAGCATTTGTATTGAACTGTAGGTAGGTACTGTACTGTATCAGCCTGTAAACAACCCACTGCTGAGCGAAGGCCTCTCCTCCATAGAAGAAGGCAGGAATTAGCATCTAAGTTTTAAAGTTATTGATCATTTGATTATACTTGTTGCTATTGGGTGTTAAATATTTACTTTTTTTTTTTCGAAAGTTTTGAAGAAATTTAATGCTAAGGTTATATTTTAATATGAGATAAAAAACAAACAATTTTTTTTTCTTGAAACGTAATTTGACTAATAATTTTCTAACGAGAAAATTTATAAGATTGTCGTACTAAAATATTTTTCAAAATGAATTAGTCCACTAGTCTAGAACTCTTGCTATTGAGTTTTAAAGATATTCTATGATTTTACGATTATTTAAAATGTCGTGAGTTAAATCATTACGTGTATAATCGTTTTCCATAAAGTATAAAAAATTTATGCTTAATCTATGGTTGTTTGTCCCACATATATATACACAGGTAGGTAGGTAGGCATATAGGTAGGTAGGTAGGCAATATTTTCTGAAAATTTATCGTTCTTCAAAATAAGATAGTATAGAAATTTTCTTAACTGTGAACAAATATGAAATATTTGTTCTTGTCGAACGCAAATCATAAATAGGTCATGGACCAAGAATTTACGTAGCGACCTAAATAGAACGAGTAATATACATATTTTATTAAATTAAAATTCTGACAAATATCGTTATTTATACGTACGTCGTATCGTTAATAATAATTATATCAACTATTACATATAGTTACACAACTTTCTATTAAGATCATTTGAATTACACCTATTTACTCGTACAAGTAACCGCAGACAAATGACTCTATTTTATTCTTTACTACAATATACATACATTATGTAGTTACATACTAAAATTCATCTCAAGGAACGACATTTCAGATAAGCAGAAGTCCTTTTAGATATTTTGCAAGATAAGCTTAAAATATAAATAGATATGGAACGATAACTTTGTTCTATACATGACGTGTTGAATTAATGCTGATCTTATCTCGTTGTTTATATTTTTCCGCAGATGATACTATAGATAGATGTCGATCTCGCGTCCTTAGAATCATATTTTTCACTATCACCGCAATATTTTAGAGTTTATCCAACACATTTATGTTTGCAGTAATATATGTTTACCCGCGTTACGCATAATTAATATTTCCACAGCGTAGTACAAGGTCGAGAGTAAGATATTATATTACACGTTTGTTATAGCGCTCAAAATAATTCATTACTTTACACAACTCGCGTATGTAATTGGTAATATTTAATTATTTTACTAGTTGACTGTGGACCCGACAGACGTTGTCCTGTTCACATCTTAAATCCGAAAATTTACTTAACGCCAATCATCGGGACATACTGAAAGTAAAATAAAATATTTTTGAATATTTAACACCGTGATCGCAGCGCTGTCTGTCGGATCCAATGTAAAACATTCCAAGATCAACAACGACTTATAAATAAATAAAATATAAAAAAACACTATGTAGTGGACCGAATTGTAAATCTAAACCAGTCTTTAATCCACTTGAACACAAAAAAAAAAATCATAAAAATCGGTCCAACCGTTTAGGAGGAGTTCAGTAACTACAACTTTTAACTAGATTTGTGTTGTGTCAGTAACAAACATGTATTGTTATACAGTTAACTTAAACATATTATTATATATATTGATTTGACTCTAATATTTATATCTGAATGACTGACCTGAATCAGCCGTCACATTGATGATCAATGGCCTCTTTTCCATATAGGAGAAGTGTTGCAGCTTAATCAACCGCGTTGATCCAATGCGAATGGTGGATAATTTTCTGTCATGAGTAACAATCGCTATCAGGTGTCTATGATAACAACCTTGACCCGCGGCTCTATGTGCTCTACAAGGCACGGTGGGGGGGCAGACTCTGGAAATGTATAAATTATAATAGTAAGACTTATTTTGCCTATCCTAATACTGCCAAGTAAATCGTTACATACATCAATAGCCAATGTTATACATATTTAAAAATGTCAATTACAATACTTAATGTCTGTCAATAAGACAACAGTTCTGATGTTGTGGCGAATAAGGTCATTAACGCCGATGGTTGCTTAATCTTACATGGTAGAGAAATTTTCCGCCAACCTGCAGTAGAGTAGCAAAACGGATTAGACTCCAATCTTTTTCCAAAATAAATAGGCCTTTTTAACCTTATATATATATATATATATATATATATATATATATATATATATATATATATATATATATATATATTACACCCAGATTCAGGGTAGGAATTGAGCCCACAACCCTGGCGTAGAAAGCAGTGACAAAGTATTCGCTGAACAACGAAATATAAATAATCAAAAATCGTTGGTTATTATGTTAAACCGTAATGCATAATGTTATAATATTCGAGCGGCTTGACGTCAATCTCGCGAGATTCACAGAATTTATATTAACGGTTATGAAGGAAATCGCAATAATTCATCTAAAGCGAATTATGTACCTAACATTTTCTGTCAAAACTATATAGTTTGATTTTAAAAGTTTCCTTAATTGAAATGTATAAAAAATAATAAGATAGTGTCGATAAGTCACGTGATTGGTCGTTTAATTGTATGTTTATAAATACAATTTATTTAGAACTGTGCCGTGCGGTGACCGGCTAAGAAGAATAGTCCCTCTTTCTTGCCGAACTGTCGTAAAAGTCGAATAAAGCCATAGTGTTGCGAACAACTTGTACACCAACCAAGGTGGTGATGAGCAACATCGTCATCATATCCTGCCGTAAAACATTGTGCTCGCCAAACCGCCTGCCAAGCGTGACGAGTATTGGCTATAGGCCTACGTTCAGCAGCAGATATCCAACGGTTGATGTGGTGGTGGATTTTTCCATTTTACCCTCAATCAATCAGTTATAACTAGGATGAGTATTTACAGAAGTAAAAATATAATCCAAAGCTATTGCAGTTATGGCTTGATCATAAATTGGTCGGGCGGTGATCGGATCGGTAAACGACAAAAACGTTTTAATGGAATTTGAGAAATGAATGTAATGTTATGTAATATTCTTTCAAGACTTCAATAAATTGGACAAAAGCTGTTATTTGAATTTGGTTTTAAATTTATTTATTATTTAAACTCACGTTTGACGTTAACCCGTATTTATCTAATTTTAATATTTTTGCACTTCACAACGGCAGTTATAATCCGACTTGGAATCTATCCAATATTAAAATCAACTTTCATAGATATTTCAATACTGCTCGAATCGGTTTTTGAATCAAAAATCTTCTTTCTTTCATTTATAAAATTAAAATATCTTTTGAGGTAACTGGTTTATCAACACCAAATTATTTACTTTTTATTTTTTTTTACAATTACTTTAAACATTTATTTTTATGCAGTAGTAATGAGTGTTTTTATTTATTTTACCTAATTATCAGAAATCAAAAATTATCATAATCCATTTTAAATCGCTCAACGCAAATTATACAAAAAGACAAGGTTTATTCGGGCCATGTCGGCCGACGTCAGTATGTTTCGATCGGACAAAGATGTCCGACAGTTGAACTGAAACAACTAAAAGTAGTTTTCCTGGCATTTTTTAACATCTCATGTGGCTTGTGGAAATAGTTAAAAGTCCGACATGGCGTTGAATGCGTAAAATATTTATATAGGTACTAATAAAATACAAAAAGTTCGGAAGTTCGGTCGTTCCTTTGTTTTTTTTTCGATAACTTGTTTCATTAATTATTTGTCAATAGCATGTGACAAGGACAACTAAAACGTAAACAAACGTGTTTCACTGATCACGCATTTAACAAGAAGCTTCGACTCTTAATGGATGTATTGTCAGCTTGACAATGGCGAGCGTCTGTGCTATTTGTAGGTATGTCTGTGTTACTTGTTCAATTACTTCGAAAATAGACAGCGATACACGATTATCCTCTTTCGTTTATCTTGTTTTGTTAAAACTTTCCTTTTTTTTTCTTTTTCGTCATTTTACTTTTACGTCTTTCACTTAAGTCATAAAAATAGGGCTTTTGGTTAGCGTTGTTTATGTTGATACTACTTTGCTTTTGTTATATTTTTATCAGATAAAATTTGGGACAGTGATAGGTTATAGTCTGAAATAGCTCAAGGCTACTCTTAATCCCGGAAAAATGTATGGTTGCCGTGAAATGTTATTGTTTTTATTTTCCACAGAGCAATGCAATTGACGTGATTTTTTAAACCCTTTTAGAGCTGAGCTAATTTTCACATATTTTGTAGAAATTGCGAAAGGATTGTGACAAAAAAAATCTTATTATGCACAGAACACTTAAATATTTTCCTCCAATGTAGATGGATTTTCGTAACAGATCGATACCTAAAATCAAACTGCCCAATGGTCGATATTCCAACGCTCCACAATTTATACACATTAATAGAGAGTCGATTTATCAACGGTTCGCGCTCTAAGGGTTAAAGTGAAAATTAGGGGTTTATAGAATGACATAGGCTATTTTATATCGCGGAAAAATTTATATTTCATATGGAATAGCATAACAACTGTATCCTGAATTAACCGATTCTTTGAAAGGAGTTTCGTTAAAGTTATACGTTTCATTCTCACAGATACACATAAAAATTTCACGCCGTTGTTCTTTAATAACTTTTTACTGCATAATTGTATAGGTACTACTTTTACTACTGTTTATTAGTTTTATTTTAAATATAATCGTTTTGGTATTTAATGAACGGCCTTAAACAATGTTATTAAAAGTAATAATATTGTTATTACGTTTGTTTCGTAGTCTAATATAACTGTATCGTATTAGTTATTGCGATATCTGCGGTCGATCTGCCTCGTATCCTGCAATCCAGAAATATCTCCAATGTTATGAAATGAAACCGACTCTTGGTCACGTTCACTATTTTGTTCTCGATTCGTTTATTATTTCTGCAACTTAATATAATGCAATAGGTTTTAAATCAGTTCGCCGAGTTATTTCATGAATATAAATTAGAAATAATAACACAAGAGAAGTAGATATTTATAATATCTAGAGTATTTATAATTATGAGTATTTACGTGATTTTGCGTTGCTTTGGTTATTAATAATTTTATGGATTTGAAAAAGAGCTTATTATTAAATTACGTAGGTACCTATTGACAATTTTAAAAGAATTGTGAGAGTTGTGACTGCTGTGTTTCTTGCAGATTGTAATCTCACATTAAATATGTTAATTGGTTATTGTATAGTGACAATTCAAAAGTTTTTTTTAAAGCGTAATTCATTAAAGTAAATTTTGATTTGATTAAATATATTTATATATTTAACAACACAACTTAAGTTAGTTATAAGTATTATATTTGCGAGGCTCTTCTCATAATTTTGCATCTAGACAGATAATCCAAATCTAACAAAGTGGCAAAGAATGTCGATGGAAGATAAGTTATCACACAGTCCGGTAAAATCGTGAAAATTCCACTGGTATCAGAACGTTTAGATTGATATAATGTACTAGGTACGTCACGTAACAAATAATCAATGCAGAGATTGTTTAGCATCTGATCTCATCTGACGAGATATAAGTACCTCAGTACGATCCGACTGTCGCCTAATGAGGCAAATAAGGCAGTAATGGTGCATACATTATAGTCGATTGAGAGACTATTATGGGAAGATTAAAAGGTTATTAATTATACGACCAACGTTCTGGTACGACAATTGTTCCAGAGTAATGGTCAATAACTAGTCGACTTAACGCCGGCGGTCGCGAGTTCAATTCCCGCTCGAGACAGATATTTGTATTTGTACAAAATTACAAATATTTGTTTCCGGTCTGGGTGTATGTCCTTGTGGGTCTCCCCACCGTGCCTTGAAGAGCATGTAAAGCTGTCGGTCCCGGTTGTTACCATAGACACCTGAAAACGATCGTTACTCATAATAGGGAAATTATCCGCCAACCCGCAGTTGAGCAGTGTGGTGGATTAAGCTCTAACTCTTCTTCTAT
Organism: Euphydryas editha; assembly: GCA_036937285.1. Taxonomy (NCBI): domain Eukaryota; kingdom Metazoa; phylum Arthropoda; class Insecta; order Lepidoptera; family Nymphalidae; genus Euphydryas; species Euphydryas editha. The sequence goes on from JAUPFZ010000001.1 coordinate 2,097,040, forward strand.
ATGGAGAAGAGGCCTTCGCCACTGAGACAAGTGACAATTCGCAAATCGCTTTTAAATGTTACGTAATACCAAAATTTCATAAATCTATAGGAACACACATATTTTGGTGCTTCGATTGCTCGCCAGAGGAAGCACTGTCGCGAGTTCAGCTTTTAATGTTGAAATGTGATATTACAGCAATTTCTCGAGATCGTCCGCTATTTGCAAGTTACATGATAGCCCCACAGTACTCAACTATGGAACTCTTACAAGCGGTTCAGTTGTAACCGTATTTAGGTTCGGTTTTTTCTATAAACCTATAATAACATATATTTTGTTCATCAATGCATGAAGCCCGGACGGTATTAAATTATGCTTATGAATCATTTATGCCTTTTAATGACTGATACAATTATATAATTTATGTCCGTAATTTGTTTATGTAATTGTTTGTGGGATGATAAGACCTTAACAAAAAACGACATCGGTTATTTAGGTCAAGTGCACGCTATGTTTTTATATTGAATGATGGTTCTTTACTCTTATAGTACAATAACTGCGCGTCGCAGTTTTACCCGAAAACTTCCCATCCCTTGGGAATGTCGGGATAAAAGGTAGTCTATGTGTTATTCTAGATCAGCAGCTGTCTACTTACCAAGTTTTATTGCAATCGGTTTTGTAGTTTTTGTGTGAAAGACTAACAGACATCCATCCAAACTTTTTTCTTTCATTTAAAGACGCATTATTTCACATTTTAACGCTAGTGCGCTTGACGGTTTTACCCGCGTAACATCCGATCCCTTAGAAATATCGGAATAAAAAGTAGCATACGTGATATTCTGGATCTCCAGCTATCTACATATCGAGTTTCATTGAAATAGGTTCAGTAGTTTTTGTGTGAAAGATTAAAACAGAAACGGACATCCATTAAAATTTTGAATTTATAGTATTAGTCGAATTGTGTTCATTGTTGTATTACTATGCACTCGATACCTAATTTGAGCTTTGCGTGCTTTAATATAAAATATAAGATTCCTTAAATATTGTTACACTTGTGTGTTATTGTTTTCCTTAAAATATACTGATATTTTTCTTCATTATTTCATGATAAACTTAACAATAATAACAAATTGTAAAATAAATTAATCATGAAGTAAAATTACTTAATTATAACTTCATCACAAGCAATAATAATAAATGTACTTCTCATGATGCAGCTATGCTATATAACCCGTTCTTCGTATTTATAACAACTGTACCTATTAAAATTTTTATTATCATAACTACAAAAAAAAAAAAAACTAATAATATTTGTGTTTTAAACATCTAAAAGTTGACATACACACTTATTTTGTCAAAATTGAATGTCGTTTGTTGAAATGAGACAGCAAACGCGATTCCTTTTAAATATTCGAGTAAACTATCACAGGCAGACAGCGTTATCGTCTATTTATAGAGTTCATCACCGCACATGTCAATGTTAGATGCGGCGCTGCACCGCTTACGCGCTTCGTCTCCCATCCAGCAAATTGTATTTTATATGAAATGAAAAACTTTATCAATTCTACGATGCTACATCATGTGAACAACTGGTTTTTCGATTTAATTTACTCAAAATTACTCGGGTTAATTTACTCTTGTTAAAATTTTAGGTCTATTGTATTAATTTTTTTTTTGTCAAAAATTTCTCGACTTTTTTTTACAGAAGATAAATATTTTCGATAGTCAAACATTCTTGTATGTTGAAAAATGTGCTTTTAAAATGATTGTCTATCATTCATGACGATTAAAATAATAACATGTGTTTATTCAATTTTCATACTTCGTTGCGTGAATCGTGAGGAATATGTAGGTTGTCTTGTCTCCTTCGGTCTGATTGATTGTTGTCGTATTCATCGACCGTTAAGTTGAAAACAATTGCATAAATTACGTTCATGACAATCTTAGCGGTAACCTTGACTTTTAAGAGATGTAACCAAGCGAGACTGACCTACCTAAACACGTAACAAAAACTTAACCTACAAAAAGGTACAGGTTAAATTTGTACAATAGTAATAAATAAAATCGTGCGGTAGTACTACTAAGTACTACTAAGGACATAGTGTTGTGAATAACTGTACATTAATCAAGATGGTGATAGGAGGAGGAGGTAGCGTCACAATATCCTGCCACAACACAACGCGCTCGCCAACCCGCTTGCCAAGCGTGACGAATATTGGCAAACCCCTCCAGAGATGATGGGAGAGGCCTAAAGCCTATATGGTGGTACATTTTTCTATTCTACCCTCAAAGGCTCAAATTCATTTACATCAGCAGGCTGAATCAATCAATCAGTCAATGAAATAAAAGTTTTACCATTGATGTAAACGCCCCACCCTCAACTGCCCCCAGTAGAGCTTGACGGCTTTACGTGCTCCCGAGGAAAGGTGGGGAGACCCACAAGGACATACACCCAGACCGGTAACAAATATTTGTACACATACAAATATCTGTCCCGAACGGGAATCGAAACCTCAGCGGCCGGCGCGCGGTTTGAGGCGACTACTCGCATCACTACACCAGAACGGTCGTCAGGTTAAACCAGGAAGGTAAATGAATGATAGAGATATAAAAACATTATTGACTCACCATTTCATATTTATAGCAACACAAGGCGTATTTAATAAACATTTAGATATTGTTAAACGAGACAGTTTTAATCATATAAAATGATTAAAATAATCAATCCGATGAAATCAGTTTGTGTGGATCAAACTGGCACTTTCTCCTTCAGACATTCGGTACTTCCGACCTGTTCGCGTTTGAAACACGATATTTGTATGATTTATCTCATTTTCCCTACCCTAGCTTTCACTTACGAAGAAGGGCCACTGATAAAATTTACATTCAAATATTAACATGATCACGATTTATTATTAATGAATTGAAATTAATTCCGGTTTTTTATTTGTAATGAAGTAAGGTTAATAGATCCAGATTCTCTCTATCAAACTTAATTGTAAGTGAGTATTAGTTATTAGATATTTTTAATAATTTATTCATCAAAATATAGTTATTAGTAGACTTTTAAATCACTGTTGAATCTTCATCGTACAATGATGTATTACGTTAATGTGAAACCACCGATTCGAAATTTAGAATCCGTTGAGAAAAATCGCCAATTAACTCAACAGATACTCTTTTAAAAACTGTCCCTATATCATTCAATAATACTCGTAATAAAGTTAGTCTTATGTCTTACATGAAATTCAGCGTTACTTACTCTAAATACTAATCAGTGAAATAAATATAAATATTAACCAACAATCACACCACGTTAACCTAGCCCCGTGCTAAGTTCGTAAGAACTTGTGTTACGGGTACTAGGAACGGAAATAAATTAGAAAGATATAAAAACATATATACATAAATACACATCCATGACCCGGTGCAGACATCTATATTCGTCATACAAATTATCTGCACCTGGCGGGATTCGAACCCGCGACCGCTGCGTAAAGGGTCCAGTTGCCTGACCACTCGACCAGCCGGCCGTCAAAATTAATTAATTGTGTTAGTGAAGCTGTATTAACTACATATCAGTGAATTTCAATAACAAGTTAGTACCTAAATACTCACTAATATACATATACATATTCTATGATCAGATCAGTGCACTATAATATTCACACATGCTTATATTCATGCATACATTGAATAGTCACTAATTCTGCGTGGTATGGTTCTCAAATTAATAAAAAGTGAATAGTCTTTAAAATTAGTGAAATTCCACTGATTCATATTTAGAGAATATCTCTGTATAAAAAATATTTTTCTATTACAAAGTAAAAGGTAATTCGCAAGATTAAATTTTCGAGAAATATTTAACCACGTGTATAATTGGTTAGAAAAATAAATTTTCGTCACAATGCTAGCACGTTACATAGTACACAATCGTTTTACGAAACGTGTTAATACACCCGTTTTCTCGATTTTATCGAGTCGAGTGCTAATTTTATATTAACCGCGACGACTATTAAAAAATACGAAATCACCCTAACAGTATTTCGTACAAGTTTTAATATTAATTGCTTTCATCGTTGCTAAATATGAGTTATTTTTCACAATTTCGAAATTAAGTCGATACCTATCGATTAATTTAACGTATCCGATATTTTGCAAGGTTCCGGGTAGTAAAAAAAATTTAGTGTTTTAAATCGACGTGTTATTTTTAACATAATGCTCAATATCCTTTTCACTATATTATTGGGTGTAGGAATGTAAATTATTAAACTAATTATTAAAACGATCTTTAGGTTTTCCTTACGTGTTTTCATGTAACTATTTACAGACTGTAACAACAAACAAATATATTAGCAATTAATTAGTAATTCCTATCAAAGTTATTACCCCCGTGATAAGTCAATCGACCGATATGAAATTATCGATAAACTAATCATGCTAGGAACTTCACAGTTCTGCTTAGAAACAATGATTGGATTTAGGATAATAAACTTTGATACGCAGACGATAAGAGTGAACGAAAGTGTAAAAATAAAGTTTTAAACGACGAATCGTGCGATGAAACAATAACAACGTGAAGCCTCGGTCAAAGACAATCGAAAACGAAAGGAAACTGTTGCGGATGTGACGTCACTCTGGACGTAATACTGATGATCGTTACATTATGACCGTCAGAAAATGATGATCGTTAGTAAATTACATTCGACGGACTCATTGTAGTTATCTATGACATGTGTTCTAAACTGAATGTTATCTAGATAACACTGATCACGAGGTTGTCGATAAAAAAAGTCCTCAATGAATTTAAATATATTTCGATGCGTAAAAAACAAGTGGATGAAAAGAATGTAGCGTTATGTATTGGTAAAGTTCACGGTTGGAAAAAACGAACTTCGGTCGATGACACAACAGCGTTAACATAATGACAGCACATCGAATTAACAGATACGTATGCCACATCGAGCCCTACCTTATTCGTTGTTATGATTTGCGATGATGTTTATATCTTTAATTTATTCTTTATCTTCAAGTTAATATTTAGTATCTTCTAAAATTATTATAATATTAATCGTTATATTAATATCAGTTCATATTAAATCAAATACACGTATAATACATAAATTGTAAAAAAGATTAAGATTAGTAAAATTGATTTTCAGGGTGTAAAAAACATGGTAGCAATAAAAATAGAATTTGCTCTTTAACTCTCCATTTAGCTAGAGTTACTTCGAATCTAGAAGCATTCAAATTTTCACTTAACTAATTATTGTAGGTACTTACTCTCATTATTTAATTACTTTTAAACTCTTTTGAGTAGATGTAACGAACGTTCCATACAAGCTTAACTGACGACCTCGGTGCCTTAGAATGCGATCTATCATGTCTTTGCCTGCGACCTTGCGACAATCTCTGCATTGTTTGCTAACTTCGCTTCGAATACATTATCACTTGCAGTCATATCAGCGTTCCGATCGAATACAAAAGTACGTCTAGCGCCGTGTCATTGTCCTTTCTAGATGATGTTTTTGTATTACTGTTACGGTGACTGTCGAATTATATGATGTACTTGATAAGAATATTAATTAAATACATTGTAATAGTGACATAGGTAAAGTAACACAATTCTACAGTGGAGAATCCCGAATAATTTAACTAATATTCACTTATCTATCCTGATTCGATTCAGCTCAGTTTCAATTATTAGTAGTTATTATAAAAGACTTAAGATAACAATATAAAAAAAGAAAAAAAAACGAACAAATATATATGAATTCATTTATTTATTAATGCAATGATCATTATCAACTATAAAAATAAAATTCAATTATTAATATAAAAGAGAAAAGAGGCTATATTCCAGCAGTGATAAATTTACAAGCTGATTCAGTTCATTTAAGTTTAAATTTTCACGATATACGGTATCATTAGACGTTTTAATGAGTAATACGCTTATTGAACTGGTTAATGTCGATATTTTCTCAATCATTTGGCATATCGAAATTGTTTGTTTTAGAATACTTTTCAATGTTAATAAATATATAATAATAATTAATGAGTTAAAGAAGTGTTCGAAATAAATATTAAATTATATTTTATAGTAAAATATCTCGAAATATGGTAATGATTTGGAAAATTTTCGCTTAACTCAATACCGTTTTTTTTTTCGCAATGACGAATAGAACAAATCGCAGAAATTTCTCATTAAATTACAAATACAAAACACAGATCCAAACATTGTAACTTTATCAAATCATACAACAAAGGTATTTAAATCTCTTGGGAGACGTTAGAAGCTTTGAACAGAACTAAGGAAAACTATGATCTGTTTTATAAAACAATTTTGTATTTAAAAGTTTTTAGAAATAAGATAAATAATAACTAAATTGTTAACTGTAGAAACCAAAATCAAAATATAACTTATTTTATCTTAACAAAATTGAATCGTTAGAATATGTCCTTTTAATTACGTTATCTTTGTGGCGTATCAGATATCTGAGTAAATAGTCTTGTTACGTTTGCGAATTGGTTACGAGTTGGGATACTTGAAACAAGTAGCTATTTAAAAAAAAGGTTAATATTTTCGTAATCAAGAATCATAAACTAATAAAAAAAAACTTTAATCGATCGAAATAAAAAAAGCAAAACCAGTGTAGTTACTGAAATTTCTGCGACCTAACCAAAACTACAAATTCCTTTAGAGGAATGGAATAAGTATCAAGAAATTAATTACCCACACAAGTAGAATTTAACGTATGATTTGTTACTTTGCTTTAATTATTACATAACATAAAAACTATATTTTAATAAAGAATATTAATTACCTATAAATATTCGTTAATGCTAATTTCGTTAAAAGGTTTTTATTTTTAATCAATTTTATTAAGGTTTTTTTATCCGTATGGCATCAGGTATGTCAAACCCATCGATCGTATCTTAACCCTTTCGCAAACAGGGCCTCAGGAGAAAAACGCTTAGATCTTATAAACAACCGTAATTATTGCCAGACCAATAACTTCTTTAATTTATTTTATTGTTGTATAACATTATACATCTATGTGCAGTACCACTTGATACAACAGTTATCATAAATTGATAATGAACACCCGTCACATATTTGTGACACCGGGCCCAGCAAAGAAAAAAAATTGGTGTCGCTGGTAGCGAAAGAGTTAACTATACTTACTAGCAAATTATAAAGTTTTTAAATTGAAGTAATCAATAAACAGATATCATACCACATATTGGTTTAACCACTCCAAAAACGATGATAAACCACTTCACATTACTTCGACATTAAACCTATACAGTTGAAAATATCGTATTAATAAAAAAAATTATATTATGTAAGTCAGTGTTACGATATTGCGTCATGAGATGCAAACTATGCAGCTAAGTAGGCGTGACGACTGTCTCGTATTTCAGCAAGTGTCTCACCTTTCGTAACTAACGTATGATAATTATTACAATGCGCCTAAATATAATTATTAGGGCTACCGAATAAGAACAATGTAATTGCTAGAATACCTTTAGATTTAAGTGTCTAGTCTAGCGACTGGTTTTCATTTCGCAAAACATCTTTTTGCCATTTATTCACAATCCGTCATTTCGACGTTTGACATATAAGGGATTAATTATCATATAGAGACTAAAATACTGTCCTAAGTCGATACGAAGCGAAGCGAGGCGAAACGTGTCGGTCAGTATCTACTTTATGTGACACTAGCCCTTACCCGCGACTTCGTACGAAATAATTTAGAACTAGGTAAAAAAATCCGTCATAATAGACGACTTTGTCAGTTTTTTTTTCTTTTTTTACTATTGTTTAATTGATTTCACTATAATAATTGTTTATAGAGTATTAACTCCACTTTTAGGTGATGTATTAATATGAAATATATCACATTTAAAGTAAGAACTTCAGGATCTCAACTGAGAAAAAAATCTGATCCAGTTTCATGCTACACTTTGAGCGATGCTGTCATAAATACACCTATATTTGGTCCTCCTAAATATCTCTTATGTACAGACATCGACTATTTAAAATTTTATTATATGTATCACTTCATGCTACCACTTAAGACGGCCTATAGGTATTATAACCATTAATACCACCACGATACCGCATCACGTCCGTCGACTAGAATTTCCTAGTCTGTCATATACATAGAACAACAAACTGAGGCCCAACCCTACTCGACTTAGCCAGCAATTCATTAATTAACATTTACGTAGGCGACGTAATTAATTCATAATTTTACTAAAGTCTATATTAATTTGAATATCGAAAGGGTATGTTCATTAGTTGATTACCTTAATAAATATATTTTTTAATATTTTTACTGCTGCTCTGATTGTAATTAAACTGAACTGAATTAAATCAGCCCGTTAACGTCACAGTGCTGGACAAAGGGATCCTCTCCACATACGAGAAGGTTTAGATTTTAATTCACCACGCTGCTCCACGGCGGTTTGACGAATAATTTCCCTATCATGAGTAACGATCGTTATCAGGTATCTATGATAGCAACCGGGACCGACGGCTTAACGTGCTCTCCGAGGCAGGCTCCTAACACAGTACTTTCATCATACTGAAAGCCGTTGAGTGTAAAACTTTTATTGATATTTATTTAATATTAATAATCTGTTTTTATTTTACAGTTCCTCCAAAATCTGGGCAAAGTAGACCGGACGTTGGACGATATCTTCGAGGAACACCTACAGAACTTCAACCGGCAACACCAACAAGCTACGAGACTGCAGAAGGAATTCAACAATTACATACGATGCATACGAGGTGTGTAAAAATACCATTTTTTTTTTATTTGGATATTATATAAACACTACTAAATCGAAAAAGTTATCAAGCCATCTCGGTCTATTAAAAATAACTTTTCAGAGAATAAATATTATTTATTTATTATAAACAGCTAAATAAGCGTTTACCCTAAAACAAATGTGTAAGACAATTTTTAATGTGTGAGACAGTTTTTCATTTAACAATACGGAATGACGCAATAAATACTAATTAGTTAAAACGTAATATTTAAAAACAGAAATGATTTAGAACACTCTTGTACCTCGTATTTAGAAACTCCTTAATGGTATAGACAAAATACTTTAACGTTTGACAAGTATTAAATTATGCTATTTTTAAATTTTCATAAATAAAAAAGCCGAAAAACGAATTCCTCATCCACGAAATAATTTTGTCCCGCCTCTACCCTAACTCGAAACTTTTTTAAATCGGTCTCGTTCTCTCCAGCGGTTCAAACAGCATCAAAAACCCTCATGGAAGCGATCACAGATGTTTACGAAAGCAGTTGGTCCGGGCACGACTTACTGTACGTGCAAGCTCAGAACATGGAGATGCTATGGCAGGACTTCTCGCATAAGCTCGGCGATCAAGTGCTGATACCGCTCAACACATACACGAACCAGTTTCCTGAAGTTAGGGTGAGTATGATGGGCACACAAAACCGTGGATGATACCTTATGTGGATGATAAAAATAATATGTCTATGTCAACCCAATAACAAATAACTGAACTAAAATACTAGAAGCAGGAATCAAATCCAAAAATTTGTCAAAAAGTACAAGAATTGAAATAAAATCAACTGTCGAAATGTAAATTGAAATGGTCATCATGTGTATTACATATTGAAAGTAGGATTGAGATAAATTGTGTGGATAATATTTTTAATCGTTAGACCAAAAAATGTGCAAAAAATTTTCCTTTTTAATCTAATATAGATACTATTAAAGAGACTAAACTAGTCAAGCCTAGTTTTAAATTGAAATAGAACACACACTAGTTATATATACATGCCAAAACTATAATTAATGTCTTTTTATCCAACAAAGAAGATATTATGTCCATCAATCATCAAATTTTCTCTATAAACGATAAGTACTTGAGCTTACCTTGAGCTAAAATTTATTAAATAAGCTATAAATCTTATATCCATAGACCTTTTTTAATTTTAAAGTATTTCATTTCTATTTCCAGAAAAAAATCGAAAAACGTGGCCGAAAACTCGTTGACTATGACAGCCAGAGGCATAGTTTCCAGAATTTGCAGGCGAATGCAGCGAAAAGAAGGGACGATGTGAAGGTTAATATTTATTTTAAGATAATCACAAAATTTCCTTGATTCTTTAATTTCCAGAAACATGAATTATTTATAATATAAACGTTTTGTAAAAAATCTGTTACCGTTTTTGTCGATGTAATACTGTAATGACGGAATAAGACAAATTCTTCTTCTTTTTTTTAAATTCGTAATTGTTGTATCAGGGTCGGTAGGAACTTCGGCAATACGATTCTATTCGTCTCTACTTTATATGAAATAATGTCATAGTTATAAACAGTGGAATATTTTACAAAGATGTATCAAATATTTTATTCTATATTAATGGGAAACTACACACGGACGATAATCCTGTATCGGGGGTCCGTAAACACACACAATACCCGAACACAAACACCCAGACCGCGACAATTCATATTTATATTTTAAAAATATTTGTCTGGGGATCAAACCCGACCGCTAGCGCATAAGTCAGTTGCTGTGACCACTGCGTAAACGTATCGTTAAATCAATATATTTTAAAGCTTACCATAAAAAAATAAACCTGTGCGACTATTACGTTACTTGCGCGATCGAGAGAAATCGCTGTGTGGTCGAACTTCACTTCTAGCTGAGCCTCAATTAGTATAGAAATCAGACACTACAGGGATTTCTCGTGACGTGCAATTTACGGTGGTGGTTTGCGTCGCGGCAAGCGACTGCGACCGTGACGGGAGACGACTGATATAATTTGTCGCGGTGTCTTGTCTCTCTCTCTCTCTCTCTCCTGGTCGCCTGCCGCGGTGCGAACCGCCACCATTACGTAGTAGTCCCACCGATATGGTAACGCATGAGAGACGAGCAGGTGACGAAGGGCCGCGAGCAGCTGGAGGAGGCGAAGCGCACGTACGAGCTGCTCAACTCGGAGCTGCACGACGAGCTGCCCGCGCTCTACGACTCGCGCGTGCTCTTCTACGTCAACAACCTGCAGACGCTCTTCTCGGCCGAGCAGCTCTTCCACTCGGAGAGCTCGAAGGTGAGAATTACGCCGTTACGAATCCGTTACGAATCCTATCAACGACTTGGTAGTCCGATTTTACCTCAACACTTTTGTCGCTCCTCTTATATTCTAATTGTTTAGGATAAAGTATAATCGTCCATTTAATTGTTTGATAATTTAATTTAAAAAAAGTTTATGTTTGTAAGTTAATAAAATGGTTAAAGTAACACAATCCATGGTATGTTCTTCAGGTGTTCTTAGAACTGGAAGCGATCACGGACAAATTAGCGACCGAGAGTCAGCGCGGTAGTTACAAGAAACCGACCATCAAACCCGCTACCAACGGCGCTACCGACACCCTGCAGAGTGAGTACACACTCAGACACACAAACACACTTGCAGACACACTGAGGAACCTTTGTTTGATTTCCTTTTTACAATAATTTGAACTCTATCAACACCACAGATTAAATATACAAGATTTATAATTTAGGTACAGAAGTATATTTCATCATTTCTTATAAATGTATGATATTTAGACAAAGTAGTAATTAAAATATAAAGTACTAGCATCCGCCCGCGGCTTCGCCCGCTTAAGTATCGGTTATCGCGACCAAAAAAAAAAAAAATCCTACCTATGTTACTTCGAATACCTCGAATAATATGTGTAAAAAGTTTCATGATGATTGCTTTAGTAGTTTTCGCGTGAAAGCGTAACAAAACAACTTATATTTCACATATTTTATAATATAGGATGTGAAAATCTATAGAATTTCGTTTAAGTGCTTCTTCAACTACAAAAAAGGACTAAACAAATTCCTAAGAATTTATATTATTAAAATATTGGCTAGGGATAAAAAGTAGCTTGTGCTATTCCAGGCTATTCCTGTTAGGCCTAACGTTGCCAGGCGTTGTCCGGCTTTTTTTAGGCTTTTTACATTTAAAAATGTTGCTAAATTTTATCTAGAATTTAATTTTGACTGATGATGATGACTAGGATGTTATTTGACTAATTAATAATAAAGTCTAAGTAGACTTATTTGGTTTTTGATTTTATTTATATTACATTAGAATTTAAAAAGATTAATGGTAATAATCAAAAAACAAGCTTTTCTGATTTTACATACAATATTTTTTGCCGTAGAGTATTGAGAAACACATAATGTAGCGTTTCCGGCCTTTCTACCCAAATGTCCGGCCAAACTGGCTGGTCTGGCTATTAGGTTTGGCGACCTGGCAACCCTAACTGGCCATGTCTATCTCTGTGAAAAATTTCATCCAGATCTATTCTGCCGTTCTATCGTGTTTTGAGTAAAAAACATCCATCCAAACTTTCGCATTTAATAGTAGTAAGATTAACTATGAAATCAGAAAAAGGTTCCATTAAAGGGCATGGTCGTTTTCTCGCTCTGAATGTTGTCGAACTAATACAGTTGTGTGTATGTATGTGTGTATGTATTGTGAAGCGTTCTTATTGTTGTTAGTTTTTACATGTTATAACTAAAATATATATTAACTAAACTAAATCTATAATTAAAAAAAACATTCAAAATAATTTTTAATTTAAGATTTTTCAAGATATACTATTTTAAATTATAATTGCATTTATAATCTATTTCGAAAAATAATTATTTAGATTGAAAGAAAGAGACAGAGCATCTTAAAGTTATTGTAATAGTTTAAATATAAATAAAAGAAACATCAGATCTTTGCAATAAATAATAAAATATCAGCCATTAAAAATCCTTATATTACTAATAAATAACGTAACATTTTAATAAACGCTTGAAATTTTAAAACATTAGAATAACTTTACGTGTTTGACCATAGACGTTTGTTTAACAATACTGGCGATTGGCGTAATATAAAAAAATAGCATCGAAACTTAAATAATTATTGAAATCAAAACACTCCAAACACACATACACGAATAACCAATCGCGTGTATGTCTGTGTACGAGCGTGTGTGGTCACCCGTCACACACACTCGCACAGCCGACCGCCAGTTGTGTGTATGACACGGTTGTTATCGCAACTTGCGTGGGTGTACACCTCAAATATACGTATATTACACGTAATACACCCACGTTGTTGCACCCAAGTTGCGATAACAACCGTGGTGCATGAGTGTGTGTGCGTGTAGCGCCGCCCTCTCCCGCGCTCAACGGCGCGCCCGCGACCCCCCCTCGCGAGCTCGCGACCCCCCCACGTGAGCCCACGACCCCCCCGCGTGAGCCCGTGACACCCCCGCGCGAGCACGCGACCCCCCCGCGGGAACCCCCCTCGCCGGCGCGCTCCTCGCCACGCGACGGGGCCAAACTTGAGGACTTGTACGATATACCCGTCGGTAAGTACATTATTTATATAATTACTTCTTAAAATAATCTTCGTTTAGTAATCACGCTGATTTGTATTTTCGCTAGGATTTTTGTATTAACAGTTTCAAAGTACCCTCCAGAAGCATATAACATTTTGAGTGATTATATGGTTTAAAATTATCTTGGTACATTGTAACCTTGATTTTAAGCTAGTTTCCCGTTTTTAAAAAAGAAAAATCCTTGGCATTTAATAAAAACATCATAATACCTTTCTTTATACAGTGTTTCCCAACCTTTTGTATGTCTCACGGTTAAACATTGTTCCACAGTCTCTACATTTATTAAAAGTCAGTAAAAGAAACGGGCTTAATGCTGTAGCATTAAACCCGTTTAAGTATTGGTGAAACCTTAATTTTTTTGTTTTTATATTCATGAAATAGGAATTTGCTACTTACTGATTTAATATTATAGTTTGTAATCTATTGGAAATTCTAAATTTTCTGATTCTGGTTGGTAATCGCTGTTCTTAAACAACGAAATGTTTGCCACTATGCTAGTTTGTGTGACGTAATACGTAGGCAACCAATGCTCGACTTCTCTCAGGGTCGCCAGAAACGCCGGAGAAAATGAACAATAACATCGCCGAAAAGAAACAGGTTAATGACGAAAAGGAAAAAGATAAAGATAAAGATAAGGAAATAGAAAAAGAAAAAGATGTCGATAAGAAAGATACGGATAGAGATAATCAAACGAAGAACGAAGAAGTTTATGATATACCAGTTGGTGAGTAGAAAATATTTCAAGGTATGGGGTATACTATATATATGTAATGTATATTCGCTTTGATTATAGAAATATAATTATGTTGCTATATCCAAAAAAATATTATAAACAACCCGTATATACTTTTATATAGATTAAAAAAAAGTTTATTAAAATTTTCATAAAACTAAAATTACCACAGATTAAAAATTATCATATAGAATCATCATAGCGTTCGGGAAGTTAAAAAACGTATTTACATCCGTAATGCCTCAGTGCCTGAAGTCGTAAATCTTCGACCAATGTGTGTTACCAGTGATGACATACGGATCTGAAACTTGGTCTCTGACTATGGATCTTTTAAACAAGCTCCAAGTCACACAGCGTGCAATGGAGAGGGCTATGCCTGGTATTTCTCTGCAAGATCGAATCAGAAATGATGAGATCTGAAGACGAACGAAGGTTACCTACATAGCCCAAAGGATTTGCAAGCTGAACTGACAGTAGACAGGGCACATAGTTCGTAGAACTGACGGCCAATGGAGTAGAAAGGTTCTCGAGTGGAGACCACGTGCCGGCCACGTGTCGGACGGCCGTCCGCGAAATGGACAGACGACTTGAGAAGATTCGCCGCAAGCCGTTGGATGGAGGCTGCTTCGAACCGGTCGCTCTGGAGGCCAATGGGGGAGGCCTACGTTCAGCAGTGGACATCCAATGGCTGATGTGATGATGATGATACAATTAGGCAAATTCTACATATTATTAAATTTTTTTCGTTGAATCCAGTTATAGGTTAGGTGATGTATATTTTAAAATTTCATGAATCAGCGTATAATCGTCCTACTGCTGGGCAAAGGCCTCTTCTCCATATAAGAGGAGGGCTGGAGCTTAAACCATCGCGCTGCGCCACTGCGGGTTGGCGGATAATTTCCCTACCACGAGTAACGATCGTTATCAGGTATCTATGATAACAACCGGGACCGACGGCTTTACAGAAACAAATATTTGTACAAGTACAAATATCTGCTCTGAGCGGAAATCGAATCTGCAACCGCCGGCGTTAAGGCAGCTACTCGCACTACTACACCAGAACTGTTATTTTAAAATATGTCAGTGTGTCAGTGTTACAAGAGTGAGTGTGTGTGAGTTAGCTCGAAGTTGGCGTTTTTTTTTACGTTTAGTATCTGTAAAATTAAAAGTATTTTTATATAAAGGTTATGTATACCACATGCACACTGTTTGTATATATGTATTCTATGTATGTAATTATTATATATTTGTTTGCAGGCGGCAGATTATCTTGTAAATATTAATTTATTTGAATGGCTTGACTTTTTTTTCCAACGCTTCGCTTTGAGTTTTTGATATTGTTATTAACTAACATTCTTTTACTATTACTAACAGTAAATAAAATATAATTAAAATTAATTTTATAAATGTCGCACACTTAACGACCCCTAGTAGGATGAGATCCTGTATGTGGGGTCTGGTAACATGCAACACAAACACACAGGACCACGAAAAAAATTTAAATGACGTTTCAAATTAACGTAACCATATATCATAAGTGGAAATCGAACTCGCGTCTATCGCAAGCGCCAGTTATTGTTATAACTGTGTCACGTCGTCAAATATAAAGCTATAGTAATATAAAAAACTATATGATTAGTTCAATTAATATTAAAAAAAATTGCGCATAAAGTCAATTGTGACGAACTTCATAGAGATCAACATAATGAAACTGAGTTTTTATTATTTGTATTATTAATTTGAAGTCTAACTTTATTTTCAAAAGTTAGTGAAGTATTTCCTTTTACTAAAAATTGGAATAGATTGTTTGTAAGAGAATCATAAAGTAATAAATTAACTACCAGTAATTGTAACATAATAAGCAGAAGGAAGAAAAGTGGAAGGATTATTACTTAGTAATTTGATATATTTACATTAATTAAAATTTGTCGTCGTATAAAGTCAATACTGTTTGTTTTCTGTCATAAACAAGCTGTATTGACAGAATTTTAAATCGACATTTAATAAAGTGCACATAACAATAAAATTATACAGTACACATTATAATTTAAAGATATTAAATATTAGATACTCTTATTTAGTTGTTAGATGAATACCAGGAGCCACTCAATTAAGTCATCCCGAGTAAAAACGAAAAATAGTCGTAACAGTGCCGCACGGCTAACAACCGTCGCAACACCGCCGCACCACAGCCGTTTGGAAGACAAAAACCGCCGCAACACAAAATCTTTATTCTCTAGAGACTCTAGAGAATACAGAAATAAATCTTTATTCTAATTCTTTAATATTTATTCTCTAGAGTCTCTAGAGTCTCTAGAGAATAAAGATTTCATGTTGCGGCTGTTTTGTCTTTCAAACGGCTGTAGTGCGGCGGTGTTGCGGCGGTTGCTAGCCGTGCGGCATTTAGAGTCCGTGCTGTGCTGTTAAAGCGCTGTTGCGGCTATTTTACGTTTTTACTCGAGATAGCAAAAGTTGTCATGAATAGTCAGCTAGTATAGTCGCACAGTATAGCGATGTGGTGTGTCGGTCGTGTCGCAGGGGCGACGCTGGCGGGGCTGCCGGCCGGCACGCTGTACCGCGTGCGCGCCACCTACCGCTACACGCGCGAGGACAGCGACGAGCTCTCCTTCGAGGTGGGCGACGTCATCCGCGTCGTCGAATACGACGACCCCGAAGAGCAGGTACGTTCTCTCACGCACACACTCACACAGTACACACACACACACAATCACACGCTCTTTCTCTCTCTTACACACACACAAAATACATGAAAGGTAAAAGCGCGAGCGATGGTTGGGCCAGCATCTGTGTACATATACAATAGGCATTTGATGATGATGGAAAAGTTGTTCAAATAGAAATGACGTCATCAGCTTTGTCAAGATGTAACAAAAAACACATTATTTAGTACATTTTTTTAATATGTTATTAGTACGACGAATATCATAATATTTAAATAATCAATGTCGGTTTAAAAGTTATGTACATGTGTAGAATTTTTTTTATATATCTTTGGTAATATAACCATATCTTATAAGTAAGATGGAGAAAAAATTAATAAAAAGCTAACAAATTGACATATGTACGTCGAATCAAGCAATCACAAATCATGCCCTTACCTTGCTATCCTTGCCAAAATCCAATGTAACAAAAAATTGTATAAAATTTTTACTGTGCAATAAAGAATATATATCATCCGGTAACATCACTGACACTGATAGCGGTAAATCTCGATGAAAGATAAACTCAAATTTCAATCCAGTATTCTTATGATAATCGAATTTTTTGTCGTTATCTCACATATTCAACTTCTACAATTTCGTTACACGTAACAGCTCTCGACGGGTAACATTAAACCTATCTATGTAGACTAGTCGGAACCGTCTCACCCGAGATTTACCCGCGCTCAAACCTCGCCTAATTATACTGAGTAACTACCCTCGTAACGTGTGTATTTGTACTCTATCAGACTGTTTTATGTAAACTGAACTGAACAGAACTGAACACTATATAATTTTTATCGTATAAATTTATATGCGTATAGGCCCCCCCAAACTACTGTGTGTGTAATTTATTCTGAACATTAATTTCTTTCGTAACCTTTATCATATTTTACCATTCACACAAAAGTCTTACGGACGGCTGCTATAAGATTCGAAACTGTCGACCAGCCTTCTAGTGCTTTGTTACTCGTAAACTTCGCTCCAGTGTATTTTAAAGGAAAATTGTACATAATCTATGATTATAATATTGGCTATGTTCGCGGCCCCATTCTAAGTGATGATATTCTTCACTTTGATACAAGCGCATTCGCACGTTATACATTCAACATGCGCGAAAATGGGACAACATGACGTGCGAATGCGCTCCTATCAAAGTGAAGAAAATCATCACTTAGAAGAAGGGGGCCGCGAACATACCCATTGTCATCAACTATCGATAATGGAGCGATATTTTACAAACAGTTTAGTTATAACCAATTTCGCCATTACAGTAATAATTTTTTTTCATCAGGAGGAAGGCTGGCTAATGGGAATAAAGGAATCGACTAATGAAAAAGGCATGTTTCCGGCTAATTTCACGCGACCAATATGAGCGATACCGTCTTTGACGTCGCTATACTAGTTCTATAGCACGGACGCTCTTTATATACACGAGCATACCCTCAAACTCGATCGTATAGGGCATAACGCGCAAAGTGTTCTGAATATTCCAAAATAGAATTTATCCTCCGTATATTTCGTTTTCAATATTTCCACAACGTTCAAGACACTTTGCGCATTGTTTATAATTTTAGTATAGTTGTTGAGCGTTGTTAGATATATATTATTTATTATGTGTTGTATTACAACGAATCTTTTCTTCCTTTTCACTTTATTCAATTTTTCATACGGCAACACCACGTACCACAGACTATATTATCTTCAATGTACAAATTCGGTGTTGCCGTTGAGTATTGCAATTTTGTCTTCGGTATGTGCTTTTGTTTAATAAAATCATTAATATTTCACATATCCTGGGCGTTAGTAATCTTTATGTATTGTATATTTTTGAAAAAATTTATAAAAAATCTATTTTATTGTAAAAATATCTAAAATTGCTCATTCGTAATTGTTTAAATAGATAATACTAATGGAAAGTGACCTTAAATTTATGTAATATATATATATAAAGATAGACATCATATTCTCTTATACATAAATCTTCCAAAAGTCTAACTTCGATATAAAATATTTATTCCCAATCCTAGAATAGTATTTAATAAAATTAGATAATTATTCTATATTGAAATTGAATATGAAAAGATTATTATTTGTTTTCTTAAGATTTATATATTTTCCTCTATTTATTATAATTCTGATTGCATTTTATTCACTTGATATCGACATCGGGTTGCATTTGAACTTGTTTGACTGTATAATATATAACCTATGCAATATTTTTCCTTAACATTGTATGTAATTTATAATCTGTGTATGATACATACAACTTTTTTTTTTCGAACAAATTTTGACTGTAATACTTTTTTTGTTAATACATAATATTTTTCCCGTATCAATCTGTTAGTCCTAGTGTACATAAAATAGTTTTTAGTTGTTGACCTTTTATTGTTAAAACAATTATTTTAACATAGCAAATAATATAATCGGATATATATTTTATCTGTAAACTTGCTTTTTTTAAGTAGACATTATTAATTTTACTTATTGTTTTTTTTTTTTTAACATTTAGTGAACTGATTACTAATATTTATTAGCAATGGTCTTATGATTTACGAAATACAGATGTTTTTCAATTATTTAAATTTTAAACAGTTTTTTTTTTTTTTAATCTTAAAATGAAACATTTTAAGTATAGACAATAAAAACAAACAACTATAAAAATTACTTAATTGAAAAATATTTTAAATTAATCAATTGATCCAATCATGATGCTGTACTGAAACGAAATAAAAATAAAAGTAAAATGTGTCAAAAATGGTGCTTCGGGTATATACATAATCAATCATCTTCACTTATACCACTTTAGAAATAAGAACAAAAAAAAACGTTGGAATTATTTTATTAATAACGAAATATAATCGAATTCTTCCGTTTATATTATAATTGTATACTTTTTAAAGGTACGCAGTGTAACAGTGAGTGAAAGTTCTTTAAAAAGCAATAATGAAGTCAAAAGCCATGAAATTTTTATCTTAGACTATCATTAATCTTTAGAGTATAAATTACATGTAGTCTAAGAGCGACGTTTGTGTGGCTTTTGTCGTCAGCAGTGCCATGGAAGGTCCATAATAGATGATAATTTATAAGTTTGTTAAGATTTGTACAGTTTTTACAACTGCAAATAAAATGTTTCTCACAGAAATGACTTTTTTATTATATTAACCACTTTGCAATATTTCTATAATCTCCTAACAAATAAAAACTCACAGCTCAAAAACTTTTTACTGATTCGCCACCAAGCTACATCTCAACAGAACTTGTTAACTGAGGGATAAGCTAAGGGATGGAGCTTAATCGCTGCTACACTGCGGGTTGGTGAATAATTTCTCTAACATAAGTAACGATCGCTATCACGTGACTATGATACCAACCGAGACCGACGGCTTTACGTGCTCTCCGAGACAGAGTGGGGAGACCCACAAGGACATTCACAGAAAAAAGCACCAAATATTTCTAAAAGTACAAAGTATATTGGTATACAATTTGATTTTCTCATCTAGACACTCGTCGGTAAGTATAAGAATACCTTCGATCATGTGTGCGAGTGCGAACTTTTGTCTGGGGTGGATAATCTGTTTACGGTTACACAGTTTTCTTATTTTCTCTACGCAACAAATAAAACCTGTAATATATGGACATCTAACCTTTTTAAAATATCACCCAGTTATTATTATTATCTAGCTTGTTCACTCCACCCGTTCAATAATAAATATATAGATATGTATAATATAATACGATACTTATATAAGGCATATAATAAAACAAGTATGCTTAATTAAAAAAATAGAAAAACTCGACTGCGTTAAATACTCTTATTATAAACTAAAAAGAATAAAACAATTTACTAGCTCTCATTTGATGCCCATATTGCTACAGTAAGAAAAAAAAGTTCAACTCTCCACCCCCTCATTCCGCCATTTGCGGGCGCCATTTTGAAAATTTATATAGCCTATGTCACTACTACAATTTAGATAAATCCAACGACACCTCATATGTCAAAAACCGTCCAGCCGTTTGGGCTGTAGGGCGTGCCAAAGAAATGGACATACGGGCGGGGGTTAGGGCTGTAGGCTAAGAAATCGGCGGACAATCCTAGCCGAGTCCAGCCTTATTATTATTATTATTATTAGTCCTTTTATTATTATTATTTTATTTCTGCGCTAAATCCGTTCAAAATTTAGTTTCGATGTACATATTTTGCCTTCTTGGGCCTTTCTTAATTTTCATCAAAATAATTGCCATGGTAAACGAATATGTACGCGATTGTCAAAATGATTTTCAAAATCAATAAAATAAACTTTAAGTCTAATAGTTAGGGAGCAGGTGGCAATTTAGGTGTATGATTTCATCGTCGTTGATGCCAAGACGTAATGTAGTCTGGACCTATGTTAACTAGATAAAATAAGTGGCGAGTTCAGGTAGCTCCGATAAATAGATAATTTCGAAATTATAAAGAAAAAAAAAGTCAAAAATTATATTATCGTATCAATTATATCCTCTTAAATACATTTTATAGATATAGACCAGTGCCGAAACCTTTGGAAATAGTAAAAGAAAATAATACTAGGATGAAACCCATTGGACATTCTCACGTCAAAATATCTGCGTTTTTAAAAAAATCAATGGTTTTTTTTTTTCGTTGAAATCCCTACTTTCTGATAGTGAAAAAAAAAATACATTACTAGAGTAAATTTTCTCAGATAATGCTACGCTAACTAATGCAATGCTACTCCCAGCTACTCCCTTCTACTTCCCGACCTCAGGTCGCCCGTAATTAATTTTTACTTTCAATTTTATTACATATATTCTCTTCCTTTTCCAGTGGGTTTCATCCTACTATTATAATAAATATAAATAATAAATACCTAATTCAATTAAAAAATTATCGACACTGGTCTAGTGGTGAATTTAAAGTTTCAGGTATATTACTTTTCTCTATGAATTAAAGCTGGCAAAAGTCAGGACGGTGGGAGTTTTTATAAAAATATTTAATTATTAAACTCTAAAAAATATATATTCGATTGATGTTACTCAAAAGTCGACGGAACTATCTTATAGTTGTCCTGAGGACATAGCTGAAAATCGGAATGAGAAATACATATTTATATAGGTATTATTTTTGACTGAAGTGTTTTGTTGTTGCCAATGTCTTCATGTTATGACCCTGTCCGATGTTTTAAATGTCAATGTCAATATCCAAGTTCAGGAGTCTTAAGAAAGTGTTTATGTTTATCATAAAACAAATATATAAATAACGAATCTAATAATAAACTATACATCAAAACTTTTATTTTGATATAGTGATTGATTTTTGTGTTTTTCCGATACTGCGCAGGTATCAGCCATACCGGTGAGTTGATCGATTTACCTCGAATCTTTGGGTTCGACGACCTTTTGTTATTTTCAGATATTTTGTTTTCATCAAATACGGTTGTGGATTTATCAAATTTTGTGCAACTAAAAAAGCCTGAGAATTTTCAGACAACCTTTTTGTTTTTATTATAGATTTCTTGTTAATACGTGTACTAATCAGTAAAAGTATTGAAATATGTTATATTAGTGAAAAATAGATTTTCTTACTCTAGTCAGGTGAGTTTTGATTTAAGATCTTGTTTCATTTTCAGGTGTTAAATCTACCATCATTAAATTGAGTAAGTTTCTACAGCTATATTTTGTTAATTAAATTATTGCAAGATTTTTTATATACATTAAAAATAAACTATGTACCTACTCGTATGTATGTATATTTTTGTTTTGATTTGATAAGAGTAATGAAATTTCTATATTCACTATATAGAAATTGTTAATCTTTATTTAAGGATTATTATAATATGTTTAAACTTTAACAAAAATACCAATAAACAGAAATACAATATAACTATTACTACTATGTACTTAATATAATTAATAAAGTTACACATTATACATTCTTATTGAGCTGTACTTTTGTTTTTCACCTTTTTAATTATTAAGATTTTATTTCGAATTAATTTACCTGAAAAATTTTTAATTTTGTTCTTGTAATTCTTTATTTCTAATTTGTTATTCCAATTATACTAGGTTTGTTATTAATATCAAACTAATAACTATAATAATTATTATCAAACTAATGTTATACTTTTTAAATTTTATTTATTTTGTTGCCAGTTGCTATATCCTATAATAATTTTATTTGTTTACTTATTACACTTCTAAAGATACAGCCTAATGACTGTTACACAGCCTTTTATTAAACGGTTTTCCTACAAATTATTAGAATGTAAATAATTTTGTTTACGGTGAAAATATATTTTACTAGAATTTGTTTATTTTAATATTTTATTTTTTTATATATCTAAGTTAAAAGTACTTTTAATTATGTTTGTTATTGTAATTTTTTTCTTTTTCTTTGAACAGGCAGTTTGAACTTGTGCAACATGAAACTCAATGTGGATATTCTTTGTGTAAGTTTTTTTTTCATTTTTTTATTAATTTTGTTTACTTTTGTGTGTATTTTTTATAATATAATCATTATTATTTTATTTTACAATGGTAATTGACAGTGATAATAAATAAATTTAACTTAAGCTAGCAATTTGACCTAGATTCTTACAGGTTCAATATAATATTAAAGCAAATGAGAATAAAATTTAGCAAAAAAAATAATTTAACCAAAAACCTATTTCATTACCCATGCAATTATTTTCCAGTGGTATTTCATGTAACTATAAAATCATATGACAGTAGAACTGCTGAAATAATGTCACATTATTTTAAATTAACATTTTCATACAAAAACATTGATTCAAATATTGTTCTGATTTTTCCAATTGGATTCTCCGATCATTTTTGTTTATACTTTGTATATAAGTCTCTTACAGTTCAAAAATGGTCAAAAACTAGACCTAAACAAAAGTTAGGGTCACTCAGCGCGCGATGTACCTACTAGTTTCGATGAATTTCTACGCGAGTGAATCAAAAATAAAGAGAGCCTTAAGACTACAATAACGATAATAACGCATGAAGAAGCTCAAGTGGCAATTTTTGGGGATCATAATTCTGAATATCGTTATCAATCGTTATGAAGGTCGTTAGGGATTTGATATTTTGTTTTTGACTGACAAGCGCAGCGTTCACAGTTAGTACACCAGTTTAATGTTAATTTAATTACAATCTTAATGATTAAAATTATGATTCGATTTAATATCTTGAACCTATGGCTAATTTTTATTATGATAAATATTAATTTTCTTATTTTTTACGACCATCAGATCGTTTGTTCCTAAAGGAGGCAACAGCCAACTGATATACCTACATTTTTTTTTAAATTAATGTCCATATAAATATACATGTATTAGACCCAGACTCGGTGCGGGAATCGAAACTACAACTCTGGAGTGGAAAGCAGGGTCAACTGCGTCAACAAGACAGTCCAGTTTAACTATCTCGGCAAGGGAGTATCGGAGAGTTGCTAGTTCCTTGGGGCACAAGACAGCTATTGTTAAAAACCAAATAGGACACTTATATCCAGCTGTGGTCGTTTATTGGTTAACGATGGGAGGAAATTATTGCCCTAAACGCCCTAAAAATTAACTATTATCTTCGATTATCAAAGAATGCCTACGAAGAATAAATAGATTGATCAGACCGCTGTATTTTCCACAAGCGCAGGAAACGCCGCGCAAAAGTGATACTGAATATTCAAATTGAATATCAATTTTCAATTTCGGTTTGAGTGCTGTTCACACTCCCTTACGGTCTAGTTCTTATATAACCTATTACTTACATGTACGTTAAATAAATTTGTGAATATTCGTTTTTTTTTTGTCTCCAACTTAATTTTTTATTTTATATTTTTTTTACAATATCTACAATTGACTACCATAATCTCATGAGTTCTGTGTGTCTCCCAGTCCCTAGTGTAGGGACAAGGAAACGACAAGGTTTAATATGAATTAGTTTATACAAAAGTATTCTACACGTCTAAATGGTGTCTCATCTAGTATTGAAATTCGACACCATAGCGATTTCTCGCGATCGCGCCAGTTACGTAATAGTCCACGGGGCACCGTCAAGGCGCGGTCCGGCTTGTGTAATGTGAATCATTCTTGAAGTTTAGTTTTTAATTTAACAACGGGTTAGTGCAGTGGTCACAGCACTCGCTGATGCGCCAGCGGTCACGGGTTCCATCCCCGCTCCTTACTATTCGTCATAAACATGTTTGTCGTGGTCAAAGGCGCTTGTGTTTGAGTTTTGTGTTACCCAAACAAAAGATATTCATTCTACTGGAAAACGTTGAGGATGAAAATCGTAAATCACATTCTACTTAAACAACTTCCTATATTAATCTAATAACTCTTATTTATATTAATTTCAATAATAATAAAATATTTGATGGCGATTTAATAAAAAATAAAAAAATTTGACTCCGGAATTGCAATTTTCGAAGGTCGGTTAAGTGAAGCAGGAAGAGGAAGAACCAGCAATATGACCTTTAACGTCGTTAACAATTAAATTAATTTTTCAATATTTTTGTATAGCGATATTGATTTTGAAAATTCATTATGTAGTAATACCATAATGTACTACTACCTACGTGACGTACATTAGTATTACTTTACTTCATTGGCCAAGTTGTAATGTTAAACTTGCTCACTTGAAACACAGCTTGTAATATTGTTTCTCAGCTGCGTTTTATTTTTATACTATTTGTTACTTTTAATATTTTATTCAAAATTTGAACTCAACTGAATCAGCTTGTAAACCATCCACTGCTGAGCGAAGGCCTCTTCTCCATATAGGAGAAGGGTCACTGCGGGTTGGGGGATAATTTCTCTACCATTAGTATCGTATCAGGTGTCTATGATAACAACCGGGACCGACGGTTTTACCTGGTCTCCGAGTAACGGTGAGGAGACGCACAAAAGCACCCAGGCCAGAAACAAACCTATTTGTACAAATACAAATATTCGTCCCGAGCGGGAATCTGACGCCGGCATTAAGGTGACTACTTGCGCCACTACACCAGAACGGTTGTCACCCAACCTAATATTGAGATTTATAAAACAAAAGTATAGTAATATTATATACGGTTGTTATAATGGAGAAGAGGCCTTTGCCCAGTTTTGGGACGTTTACAGGCTGATTCAGTTAAATTGAAAAATAAAATAAAACTCCGAAGGTAATCAAATTCATTATTTTCATTAATAACTTTCACTTTTTACTTAAATCCAAAAGCGAATTGGATTTATGATGAAGATAATTGTAGGGGAAAGGTGTCTAAAATGATCCCCCTAAGGGAAATCGGTCACTGTATCCAAATTATTATAGTGAGAGCAAACATTGAAATAATTTTGGATAAGTCATTTAAGTGTTGATATACTAGCAGGCCATTATTTTTTGTGTGATTTATATTTTTAGATCTATAAGACATTTACCAAAACTCTACTAAAGGATCATTTTGTACACCTATATCTTATATTATAAGCAATCCGTTCCGGGACGCACGGGTACTATATAATACTCTCTAAACATGAATGTGTGGAATTACACTAATTTTAAGTGATTATTCACTTTTTATCAATGTGAGAATCGTACCACGCAGAATTAGTGACTATTCAATGTATTAATATGTGAATATCAGAGTCCACTGATTTGATTATTAAATATTTGTACGTGTATTAATAATTATTTACTAACTTGTTATTGAAATTCACCGATATGTAGGGAATACAACTTCACTAACGTAATTAATGATAATTCGAACGTTGTATTATTTTGAAAATTCCACTGATTATATTTAGAGAGTATATTATTGCAATATTAATTGTTCCTATTATTTTAGGTTACCTGAGCGACCAAACTCTACTCGGGTGAATTAAAAAACAAACTTTTCCAGAATTGACACGTAGAGGGGCAATTAATTACGCGAGCTCATGATGGGCGGAGGTGTCCAATAAAATCTAATTAAATCTCGTTGGAACTAGAAGGGTATAACCGAAAATCTCACGTCAACTGTAAAAAATATAAATTATTTTACAGATTTATTTATTAGATATTAGATATGAGTGTTTCTCTGCTATTTGGAAACTTGTCCATACAAGACTGTCCTAAGCAAATTTTATTAATTGTTGAGAATGTTTGTTACTAAAATGAAGGACAATATTAAATGAAATATATCTCTTTGAAAAGCCCATTTATTTTCGTCCTGGTTTTTGAGTTATAGACGATTTCATTCAAAATCGTGACAGATAGATTTTCTTTTAATTCCTTTATTGCTATATGCTGATGAAATATGTTTATTTCGTGGTTATATTACGCATCCAATTTTTTGTTTAGTTCTTGTATCAGTTCACGCCGACGAACCATTAAACTTTTTTCATTTTGTTAGAGATCGTACTTTTTTCAACTTGGATGCTGATATTCTTGTTGCTATCATCAAACTCTATGTAATCGGGATTCGGGAATCAGGACTTGATAAAACCTAAAGAAAACAGTCTCTTGCGTTATAAAACAGCCTACTGTGCTATGAAATGCCAGGGGACTGTCGGCCAGAGGACTGTCATTTTTACATGTAAATTTAATAAAAACTAAATCGTCTAAACTTATCACATTAACGAAACAAACGTGGTTACATACTTAATAATCAATTAGTTTAAACAAATATTTGTAATTAAAATTCTTAAAATATGGAAAAAATGGCTAACCAGGGGACTGTTTTATCTAACGGCCGAGACTCGTGGTTCACTAGCAGACTCAGTGGTGGCACTAACAAAATGGCAACTGCCCGCCTATCTATACACCCGAACGAACTTCACACTGAATGCGTTCCGTTTCACGATGTTAACGTTTCGAGCGAATACAAAATTTGACTTAAGCGCGGTTTTCAAATGTTATCAGAGGACTGTTTAAAAATTTGAGGACAGCATTCACGTCGAGATTTTTCGATTAAATTTTTATAGTAAATATATAATTGTGATTTATAAAGATGCTGACTGTCTTTTTTAAAAGTATTTTAATACATTTTATTCAGTATCAACGGTAAATAAAATAATATTGGTCACAAGACTTGCAATTCGGGAAAAGGGACATACCAGAGGACTATGTTTTGAGGTGTTTGAGATTGATTTAAAGAAATATTACATTATTAAATTATTAAATAAGGTATAGCGTGTCAAGAATACCTAATACTTTGTCATTATTCATACAAAAAACTGAGAAATATTAAAATTTATTATATAAAATTTGCTTAGGACAACGATTTTCCATTTAGTAGAGAAATACCCATATATATTATATATATATATATATATATATATATATATATATATATATATATATATATATATATATATATATATATATATATATATATAGAGAGTATATATATATATATAGAGAGAGATATATATATATATATATATATATATATATATGTAGAGAAATACCCATATATATTATATATATATATATATATATATATATATATATATATATATATATATATATATACTAATTTCTGCCCGCGGCTTCGCCCGCGTGGATGTCGGTTATCGCGACCAAAAAATAAAGTATTCTATGTTACATCTAATACCTCCAAGAACATGTGTACAAAGTTTCATGATGATCGGTTAAGTAGTTTTCGCGTGAAAACGTAACAAACAAACTTACTTTCGCATTTATAATATTACTAGTATGATTTTGAGTGTTCATTTTGCCCGCTTAAATGTTTTTTTTTTTAATTGTCCGCTAATTGTGCTTTTAATTTTATTAAATTTAAATATGTATATTCATAATAGTACACCTGAACGTTGTATGACGTGTCGACCGTCTGGTGTAGTTCTGGGTTAAACTCCAACCTTCTTCTTCTTCTTCTTTTCCAAGGCTTCGCTCAGCAGTGGGTTGTTTACAAGCGGATACAGTACCTACAGCACAGTGCAGAACGTATTATTTTCTCGATTTATAAAAATAAATTTAGTCCTTTAACTACTTTAGCGTAAATCATACGTAAGAGGAGGGAAGTCCAACCATCTTACCTAGGGGGAAGGGAGAGTCTAAACTTAATGAGAAACAGCTCACGTAATTAATGGCCCCCTGGGTGGAATTACGAACTATATTTCGCGGCAAATCTTTTTGCGTGAATATACAGAGGAAATGACTTTTCATAGACATGACCTAGTTAGACCGATTTTTCACAGTCGTTTACTGCAACCGCGATGCTCGGCGACGACGAGTCCTGGAAGGCGATGGTCTCCTTCTGCGAGACAGTAATGTCCCAGAAGGAGGCCGACGAGCGGATGAGAGAGGAGGCCGCCGACGTGGCCTCCATCCGCGGGCGACGAATGGGGGTGCGTAGGAGGCGCTACTTAATGCGCCTCCTGTAACGCCCTTGTGCCCGTGTCGGGCCGGGATGGGAACCCGGTCCTGCTAGACACGGCGTCGTCGGGACTGTTCAGAGGTTAGCCGGACAGTCCCCATGGAGGAGAAGTCTGGCCTTTTCGCCAAGGCCAGCCTGTCGCTGGAGGGATCCTGTTGCCTGCAGATCCGGGACCCTCCAATTAAAGCGGCTGAAGGCTCCCGCAGGGGTTAGTACGGTATTGCACTCCCAAAGTGCCGAGTCCGACATAGGTCTAGGACTGCCGACCCGGGCATCCTGGATATCATCCGTAAATGGATTCCCCTGCGTAAAAAAAAAAAAAAAAAAAAGTTTACTGCAAATTTCATCGAAATCGTTATAGCTGTTTTAGAGAACATAATATCAATCAATGTACTTCATACTTCAACCTTCTTTTAATAAAATGCATATTTTATAGTATATTACATTATATACCGCTCCGAGTCTCGAGTCATACTTATATACATATATGTGTTTGTGTGTGTATGTGTGTGTGTGTGTGTGTGTGTGTGTATGTGTGTGTGTGTGTGTATCAGTCGGTTGTTATAGAGTAAGATCCCAGTGCCCCCAGACCTACGTCATTTTAGCAAAGTTGAAATTTTGAGGATTTCTAGTCTACTATGTAGTTAAGATAGTATGCGTACTTACTAGCTCGAGAACGGGGCCCTTTCACAGGTAGCGTGAACTAAAGGTGTATAAAAACCTTACTCACCTACGTCAAAGTAGAAAGGCTCATATTTAAATATGTTTTTAAGAATATTATCAAAAACTGATATTTATTATTGCCAGACCATTTCCGTGGGCCATTACTTCCGCCAGACGTTATAAAGGTTATTTAAAAATTAGGTAAACTACGTTATACTAGCAAGCCTACATTTTACATATAACACTCATGGTACTATTTCAAGATCCTTTGTAATCAGCCAGACCAATCCGATGGGCCAATCATTCTCCCAGACGCCTTAAAGAAAGCTTTAGTTGACGTAGATGCTGCGAGATTTCAGCATTTTATTAATAAATATACAGTTGTCAATGTAAATGAATAATTCAAACGGGAAAATTTTGAGAAATTTCGATGCAAGCAGTTAAAATGAAATAAAAATGAAGATGAATAGTTTGTAACATAATAGATAATATTTTTTAAACCATAATTTTTCAACCGTAACATTTTCAACAAAAATTTTAATAAATAATGTACATCATATATATATTTTTTAGTTTTATCATTCTCTTATTTTAGAAGTTACAGGTGGGAGACTTTGGAAGTGTCTCTCGCGCAAACTATCGCTCCACTGCCCGTGTCAACTACTAGTTGACAAGAGTTTACAAACTAACCGCAATAACCGCCAGCGCCCGTGTCAAATAATGGTCGCCATGGCTATATTGCCAGTGTCAACTTTTTTTTCGACACGGGCATTAGTACGCGAAGTGCACCTAAATATGAGCCTTTCTACTTTAACGTAGATGAGTAAGGTTTTTATATACCTTTAGTTCGCGCTACCTGTGAAAGGGCCCCGCTTTCGAGCTAGTAAGTACGCATACTATCTTAACTACATAGTAGATTAGAAATCCTCACAATTTCAGCTTTGCTAAAATGACGTAGGTCTGGGGGCACTGGGATCTTGGACTATTACATAAAACACGGGCATTTACGAGTAGTTCTTTACATTTAGAACAGACGACCGTTTGTGAATGGTAAAAATATTTATTAATGTCACACTCAACTGCCCCCAGTGGGATAACGTCCTGTGTCGGGCGTCCGGAAACACAGCACAGTCACAAACCCCGAGATCTCGACAAAAATCTGTAAAAATACTGTTTATTTCCTAAAATATAAATTAATCTTTAGATAGACTTTGATCCTGACGGAATTCGCCCTGAAGATAATTAAAGATAAGATATAGGTAAATACAATTTCCTACTACGTATTTCGAGGTTACTTATCGCTATCTATAAATAAAATTAAATCATCAATAAAATAATGATAGTACAAAAAAATATCATAAGCAAAACACTCGTACAGACAAATAGACGACGATATTTCGTACTAAATGAAACCTATAGCCGGTCTTAAGTTAGAACTCATCCGATTTCGTGATGCAGATTTTACGTAATTACGCACAAGCAGACAGACAGATAGACAAAAATTCTAAAAATAATTATTTTGGCTTCTATTGCTCGCATAAAGACCTCTAAAATTAGTTTTTCTTAAATGTCTCTCATGTACAAACATCGGCCGGTGACAATTTTATTACATGTAGAGATTGAAATCGACGTAGTGAAATTGGGATTTTGTTTTTATTAAACTTTAATAATAAGGATTTTTTTTCAAAACACACGTTTAAAAAAACGGAAATATTTCACGGAAGTAATGTATATATTTGCTAAAAACAAGAGAATTAATCGTCGGAATTTGATTTATAATAATTTTGTTTTGAGGTAATTTGTTTTTGTATCGTTATTGTCGTTAATTATTCTGAGTTTCCAATATTTCGGCACTGTTTGCAAGCATGACAACCGTCTGGTGAAGTGGTGCGTGTAGTCGCCTTAACGTCAACTGTCCGAGTTCGATTTACGCTCGGAGTAGATATTTTTATTTACACAAATAACTGTTTTTGGTCTGAGTGTATCCTCTTTGTGTGTCTCCCCACCGTGTCTTGGGCAGAAAAAATCCGTCGGTCCCAGTTGTTATCATAAGCATCTGATGGCGATCGTTACTCATGGTAGGGAAATTATCCTCCAAGCCGCAGTGGAGCAGCGTGGTGATTAAGGTCCTATCTTTCTCCTATATGGATAAGAGGCCTTTGCCTAGCCGTGTACCCATATAATCAGATAAACATGGTAATTACCTCCTTTTTTACGTCTTATTAATAGCATTAATGACTTCAGAGGTGAGCCGGACAGTCCCCATGGAGGAGAAGTCTGGCCTTTTTGCCGAGGCCAACCTGTCGCTGGAGGGATCCTGTTGCCTGCAGATCCGGGACCCTCCAATTAAAGCGGCTGAAGGCTCCCGCAGGGGTTTAGTACGGTATTGCACTCCCAAAGTGCCGAGTCCGACATAGGTCTAGGGCTGCCACCCGGGCCATCCTAGATATCATCCGTAAATGGATTCCCCTGCTTGAAAAAAAAAAATAAAAGCATTAATGACTATACGTTTAAATGTTTGTTTTAATATGTTTAAATTTCTTTTTTATTTATAGAAAATAATATTGCTGTTCTAGAAAACGAGATTTGCAATATTTAGTATATACCTAACTTTAGTGTTTAATTTTACGAGTTTTGTGTGAAACAATGTATTCTTCCACAGTATTTAAAATTTGTAATGGTATAAATATTTGACATATTAAATTTGATAATAATTGCGTTACCATATCCTGCCATAACACACTGCGCTCGCCAATCCTCCTGCCAAGCTTGTCGAGTATTGGCAAACCCACCAGAGAGGATGCAGAGACCTAAGTTTTAGCAGTCGACATCAAAAGGCTGATGTGGTGGTGGATTTTCCGTTGTACCTTCAAAGGTTTAAATACATTCACATCAGCAGGCTCTATCGATCAAATAGTTTTTTGTTAAAAAAAGTTTTTTGCTTAGTAAATAATATAAAAAATAATTTATTGAGTACCTACATAATATTTGATTTGACAAACTGAACTTAACTGAAATAGAACAGCTTTTAAACGTCCCACTGCTAAGGCCTTTTGGGAGAAAAGGCATGAGAGAAGGATTGAAGCCTAATCCGTCACGCTGCTCCACTTCGTTTTAACGGGTTATTTGGTAGAGAATCAAGAGTAACGATCGTTATTGTTTATTATAAACAAACGGGACCGGCGGTTTTTAGGGCTCAAGAAACAAATTTCTACAAATAAAAACATTCGCGCTGAGCGGGAATCGAACTTGCGATCGACGCGGTCGATAGTAATAAAACGTTCGCACAAACACCAGTGCATCAAAACGGTCATCGTACACAAAAACACTCAAACAGATAACGTATTAACTAATTTATTCAATAACATTAATCAGATATGTAGTTTAAGTTTAATTTTTTTCAAATTAATAAAATAATGAGATTTTATGTAAAGTTTCACTCGTTCTGTGTTCGTCGGTCTGGTCGGAGTTTACTGTTTAGTCTTTGGCGCGACTTCGACGAGGTAGCGCGACAGGCATCGATTTAACCGCGCTTTTCACTGAAATATGAAAACATTTTAAATATTATTTCCTTTGTGGTATTTTTAAATTGCAGTGTACGATTTATTTTAATTTCTCCGTATAAAAGTTTATTACCAAGTAAGTATTGAATTGATACATGTTTGTAGAGCTTTTTATTTTTATTAGTTTATTTAATTATATTTGTATGTTGTATATTGATTATACGTTACTATTTTTTTTTTCGTATCCATATAATTAGGTTCTTAACGAAAAATTTATGTTTTACTTTTTGTTATAATTTTTAATACTATTATAATTTTAATTAAAATAAACAAAAAAAAAAGAGTTTATATATTATTAGGAATATTTAACTACGTAAATTTTCAGGCGTAAGTTAAATTAGTCTTATTTTCTAATTTTTTTAGACTTAGGTAGGTAGCCAATGTAATGCCCCCAAGTTTGTTTATTATAGATAAAAGATTAGAAAATTTTCACAGAATACAAATTTAAATAAATTAGGAAAAAAAGGAAACTTTGAAAGTAAAAACAAATGAAACGTGTTATTTCGGCATTTTCGTTATATTTTGTACAATTATATGGAATCTTCCGAGTCACTAGATTTTTATAAAATAAAATTAGATATTCTATAATATATATCTTTATATGATTCTGTAGCTACTATTTATAAATAAAAATTTTATTTTTAATCTGTAAGTAGTAGTAAAAAGTATTTAATATTTTTAATCCGAAACATTTATTTTCAATCCGTTATTTACTATTTAAAAAACCTTGCCTCTTAATATACTGTTTAAATAATAGGTAGGTACTGTATATCCAGTACTAAGGGACGAGACAAAGTCAAATAATGTTACAATACAAACAAAAAGCGTAAAACATGCGTTGCATATTAATGTATGGAATAAACGTTGTAGGTATAGTGTTGTTTTTTAGTGATAATAATGCAACATGTATCGTTATCGATATATCGAACACGATAATGTTCATCACAATTTTAAGCTGGAGACGATTTGAATTAAGTTTTTATAGTATCAAATGTTTTATCTTATAATTTATTTCATTCGTACCTATATATTGTGTTTTTTTTTTAGCTTTATACTATTTTTAAATATATTCATATATCAAGAATAAAAATATTTAAAAATATTTAAAAAAGTTCTCCTCCGGTGGTGGGTTGAGGCCCAGGCCGCCGGTAGTCATCCAGGCTGAGGAACCTCCCCACAATACATGCCAAACAACACTGCCCTTTGTATACGACCCTTGATCCAACAATTGAGCGAGAGTTTCTTAAGGTGTTGCTTGAAACTCTTCTCTTATAAGCCATTGACCGACACGACAATAGGAACAATTATTGTTGAGTCCACATTCCACATGCCGGTAATCTCGTGGGCGAGGTCCAAATATCTACTTAATTTTTCTTTATATCTTATAATTATTATTTCAATTAATGAGTTTCAAAAGCGCTAATCGCTGCGCGCTATATTTGAATATACTCGTAGCTTGAAAAAGCGCGAGATTTTTCTCTAGAGGATATTGACTACGTGACGATAACCTAAGACAACTCCCCCGCTCCAGTTATCAAGCGTAGTATTTTTTAAGACCCCTCCCCTAGGGTATATTGTTTTAAACAGTATCATACTGTTTTTCACTAAATTATACTTTTTACTGTTGAACAAAAATAAAGTATACAAAATACTGTTTTCAGCATCAAAACGCAAACACGATACTTAGGCGCTCACACAAAGTTTTTATTTAGTCAGAGGGCGCTCCCTGCTCAGTGCAGCGCAGCCACAAACAAATCACACAGAGTTAAAAATAATAAAATAAAAATAAACATTATTTTACATTAGGAGACACAAGTAGAACACAGAAAACAGAAATAAAATACAACAACATTATAGCCGAAGTAAGCAAAGAAAAATAAAAAAACATAATTTAACATTGAATTAAATAAAATCATGTAAGTCAATATAGGTAATGTCAATCAGTCAATTTAAATTAATAATAATTAAATTACAGTATGTAAAAGTTAATATTCAAAATTAAATATCATGATTAGAAAAATAAAAATAAAATAATTGTAACATAAAAAATAATAAACACTAATACTAAATTAAATAATAAACTAAAATAACAATGTCATACAAATTACAATGAGTCAATGTTGTCCTATTGTGATACACATCATTTTGTGTTGGATCGGGCAATCCGTGCGTGAAGCAATCATCCCGAGGATGCCATTTGCTGCTGTCTCTCAACCGTCTTAATAATGACGCAACCTTTTTACGGATTAGCACTTGATATCCATCCCATAAGCGACGCAGAAACAATATAGAGGCAACCGCAGCAGCATCCTAAAGATGTTGTTATATTGAACATGCAGGACTCTAGCAGCCCGACGGGTATGACTCACCCATAGACTGCTCGCGTAAAAAGATTGGCCGTATGCGTAAACAACGTTATTTTAACTGGGGTGGTCGGTGGAGCAGCGAGCGAATCTACGAGCTATCATATTCCCTCGGACCGCCAGTGCTTAGATAAGGTACCATGTAACGTGAAATAAAAAAATTGACAACTGTTCTGGTGTAGTGGTGCGAGTAGTCGCCTCAACACCGGCGGTCGCGGGTTCGATTCCCGCTCGGGGCAGATATTTGTATTTGTATAAATATTAGTTTCCGGTCTGGGTGTATGTCCTTGTGGGTCGGAGTCGGATGGGACCACTCATTGTGCCTCGGAGAGCACGTTAAGCCGGCTGTCCCGGTTGTTATCATAGACATCTGATAACGATCATTACTCATGGTAGGGAAACTATCTATCAACTCGTAGTGGAGTAGCGTGGTAGATTAAGCTCCAACCCTTCTTCCATTTAGAGGACAGGCCTTTGCCCATCAGTGGAAAGTTTACAGACTGATTCAGTCAACGTGAAATCTCTCGATAAAAAAAATTTCCATGTTATTCGTTTGACGTCTGCCCCTGAACAAATATATGGCTGAAATTGACAACCTTGTTATTACTGTCCGACTAATATTTAAAGTTAGTACCGTTTAATAGTCAAGCTTTACATATCAGCGCAGTACAGAAGCTACTGGAACTAGGAATGTAAAACATTTGTACTATTTTAGTTAGACTAATATGTCGTTTCCCTATTAAAATAAAGTTTTTTTTTATGACGGCCGGCTGGTCGAGTGGTCAGGCAACTGGACACTTTACGCAGCGGTCGCGGGTTCGAATCCCGCCAGGTGCAGATAATCTGTATGACGAATATAGATGTCTGCACCGGGTCATGGATGTGTATTTATGTATTTATTTAAATTTCTTAAATTTATTTCCGTTCCTAGTAGCTGTAACACAAGTTCTTACGAACTTAGCACGGGGCTAGGTTAACGTGGTGTGATTGTTGGTTAATATTTATTATTTATTTATATATATTTGTACCTGATAATTTTATGGCAGAGGCGACCAATAGAAAGGACTTTTTAATAAAAAAAATTAATGGCGATAAGTTGTGCTAAATGAAAAAAAGTATTTATTGAAAAAGCTTGTATTTAATAAAGATTAATTAAATACAAGCTTAATTAGGAATCTTTATTTTTTTTTCCTTTTCGTGTAAAAAGAAACTAATCTAAACAGGAAAAATATATCGTGTATGTTATACACGACCTTGTATATACAATTATATTATTAGATATTATCATTTAGAAATGTGAGAAGAAAATTTTGGTTTTTGTACATCGTTCCGATTTCACTACAATTATTTATAAAATAACCCCACTTCTAGTTGATGTATCAAGATAGAACGAAGACCGCATACAATTTCGTTAAAGAGATTTTCCGTGATGTCGAAACAGACATACAAATAGACAAAAATTATAATAATAATTTGTTTTTTACTAAATATCTTTACGTTACGATTCATAGATAGGTATAGACTATAGGTATTTCTAACCAATACATTGTAATAATATGTAGGTTGTTACTTTTTAACTGTAGTATATTTTGGTCCCAGCGTTAGCATTCGTCACATAATTATCGTACAAATCACATAATTTAGCACTTGGTACGATCGAACATAGAGCTGGTGTCGAAATTGTACGATAATCCAACGTGCACAACATGATTTTGCGAAATTTTTTTTTTTCGTTCAAATGTCATCGAAATGGAAATTTTAAGTACTTAACTGCCCTCTCGTAATTAGTTTCTGAGTTT
The DNA here is from genome assembly GCA_036937285.1 of Euphydryas editha. Classification (NCBI taxonomy): domain Eukaryota; kingdom Metazoa; phylum Arthropoda; class Insecta; order Lepidoptera; family Nymphalidae; genus Euphydryas; species Euphydryas editha. The sequence continues at coordinate 2,134,664 of JAUPFZ010000001.1, forward strand.
CTAAACATCAACTTTAGCTTTTTAGATTAGATATAGTGGACATGTACAGGCGATGAGGTTTTTTTTTTTAGAGGCAGGATATAAATATTATTACTGTCGAAAAGTATCTGTGTGTTTGTACTTGTACGATACATTGGAACGAAAAACGATAATTTTACGGTCGAAAATACATGATACTTTCAGCAAATAATGCTAACACTGTTTGCTCCTAAAATTATACAAAGTATTAATTTGCTGGTAGGCTTGGTAGTTAGGCTTGTGATTAGGCGACACTTACAGTTACGATATTTCCGAAACAAAATTTAATTAAATATTTATATGATTAAATATATATTGTCGGTGAGTCAGTACTTTAAAAATAAGTCAACGTGTTTCCATCATTATTTATATATATTACTTAAAGTTATGGATAAATTCAATTTAAAAAAAAATTTACACTCAACGGCTATCACTATGTTGTCAATCATGTGATTCAGAAACACAATTCATACACAAGCGGCTAGAACTAATGTATGACAAACAAATGTATGACCCATACAAAAAATTTAATGATATTTTATTATAGATATATTTACTACAGACAGTTCGTACATAGTAGTACTAAAAAAGCACATAAAAAGTGCATTTTAATAGTTTAAAAATGTCAATGTAAATTATAACTATTACATTTACCTAGGACAAAAGATCCAACTTGGTAGATCCAACTTCGAGAGAGAGGTCAATCGTCGAATTCAGCTAGGTTGGACAGCGTTCGGGAAGTTAAAAAACGTCTTTTCATCTGCATGCCTGAAGTCGAAAGTTTTCGACAAATGTGAATTACCAGTGATGATATACGGATCTGAGACGCGGTCTCTGACTATGAGCCTTCTAAACAAGCTCCAAGTCGCACAGCGTGCAATGGAGAGAGCTATGCTTGAAGTTTATCTGCGAGCCGGCGACCCCCCGTGGGAGCTCGTGGCGGAGGTTCTTGCCGAAACTTACTCATACATCTCGGGTAGAAGGGCTCTTGGTGAGAACCCCACGTTGGACGGAATCTTACAGGTGCGTCGGATAGGGCAGGAAGCGCTAATGCGGAGGTGGGGGGAGGACCTGGCGGAGCAGCCGCATGGCATACGCGTAACAGCTGCCATTCGCCCGGTCCTTGAGCGGTGGATGTGTCGAAAACGCCCCTCATCTTCCGTCTGACGCAGGTTCTCACCGGGCACGGTTGCTTTGCCTGGCTACCTGTGTCGGACGGCCCAAAGGGAGCCGACGACTGAATGTCACGATTGTGGCGCAGCGGTGGACTCTGCCCAGCACACCCTCGAGGTGCTGCGGCGGCGGCGGGCTGCGTCAGGGTCTGACGTCGGTCCTTGGAGGGAACTTGTCGCTCCCGAGCATCATCACCGCCATGCTCGGCGACGATGAGTCCTGGAAGGCGATGGTCTCCTTCTGCGAGACAGTAATGTCCCAGAAGGAGGCCGACGAGCGGGTGAGAGAGGAGGCCGCCGACGTGGCCTCCATCCGCGGGCGACGAATGGGGATGCGTAGAAGGCGCTACTTAATGCGCCTCCAGTAACGCCCCTGTGCCCATCTCGGGAACCCGGTCCTGCTAGACACGGCGTCGTTGGGACTGTTCAGAGGTGAGCCGGACAGTCCCCATGGAGGAGAAGTCTGGCCTTTTCGCCGAGGCCAGCCTGTCGCTGGAGGGATCCTGTTGCCTGCAGATCCGGGACCCTCCAATTAAAGCAGCTGAAGGCTCCCGCAGGAGTTTAGTTACGGTATTGCACTACCAAAGTGCCGAGTCCGACATAGGTCTGAGACTGCCTACCCGGGCGTCCTGGATATCATCCGTAAATGGATTCCTCTGCGTCACAAAAAAATGGCGTTTATCTGCGAGATCGAATCAGAAATGATAAGATCCGCAGACGAATGAAGGTTGCCCACATAGCCCAACGGATTTGCAAGCTGAAGTGGCAGTGGGCAGGGCACATCGCTCGTAGAACTGACGGCCGATGGAACAAGAAAGAAAGGTTCTCGAGTGGAGACCACGTACCGGGAAGCGCAATGTCGGACGGCCTTCCACGAGATGGACAGAAGATTTGAGGAGAGTCACCGGAGGCCGTTGGATGGAGGCTGCCTTGAACCGGTCACTCAGGAGGTCGATGGGGGAGGCCTACGTTCAGCAGTGGAAATCTAATGGCTGATGTGATGATGATGATGATGATTGGAAATTAAATACAAAATGCGTAGTAACATTTAGTTATTTTTCATTAAAGTTTAGTTAACATTTAGAACAGTAGAATTAGTGATATTCAAAATTATAGTGATGAGACAATTGAAGATAGTCGAAGTCGGAAAAAACTGAATAATACAAATGAATTACACTTCGTGTACAAAATTTATTTATTTTTTAATCAAAAATGACACTCCAGCGCTTACTGGCTTGCTCGACTGCTGGCTGGCGAATAATTTTCCTACCATAAGTAACTATCGCTATCAGGTGTCTATGATAACAACCGGCACCGATGGCTTTACGTGCACCGATACACGGTGGGGAGACCTACAAGAACATACATCCAGACTAAAAACAAATATTTGTATAAATAAAATATCTGCCCGGAGCGGGAATCGAACCCGCGACCGCCTGCGTTTAGTTGACTACTCGCACGGCAACACCGGAACGTTTATCACTACTTCGAGAATGTTATATTTAATATCCTTCGGAGATAAATTCTAAAGAATACTTTTATTAGTGTGTATGTAATATAATACGTTGCACATAGAACTCCCAATGTAAAATGTTATATACCTATGTCCACTGAGAAACACTTCTCACTTGTTAGAGTTTTATAAATTGGATCGATAATTTCTTTGATCACAATGTATAGAGGACGATGTCGTTCAAGGCTGTAATCGTCTTAGGTAAGTAAGGCTTCAAAGCGATTAGGAAAGAACACTAATTTTAGAATTAACTAGAAGAATTTTATAGCTTACGGCATTAGTCAACGGCTTCTTTCGCTTTAAAATTTTATGCAAAGTATAATTATATTCAGTTTTATAGATTATCCTTATAGTTGACTAATCAATAATTTTCGGTGCGGTTACCTGCAAAGAATAATAGTCCCGACCTCTTACCGAGGTGTCGTAAAAGGCGCCATAGAGCTGCGAATAACTATACACCAACCAGGATAGTGACCTCCCCTCTCCCGGAAATGATGGGGGAGGCCTACGTTCAAGACGAATCAACCAAATTTTGATAATTTTCTGATCTTTATCGCTTTTCTCATATGTGACGTCTGATGATATTTTACCATACAACTTTCATAATATACTTTTTAACATAACAAAAAAAAAAACAACATCGGTTCATTAAATCCTAAAGCTATTTTAATAATAAGTAGAATCTGTATCCCTAATTTCTATTAGATGCTATACCCTTTTCCTTAATTGAGGATAAACCCTTTGCCCGGTCGTGGAAAAATTTACAAGCTATTTCGTAATGGTCGCTCAAATCCCTATAATTGGATAGCATCGAGAATTTCGTTCCTGTCAGACACTTACTTTGGCCCCTAACTTGATTAACAAGGCTGGTGATATCCGAAGAGCAAAGGGATAAAAAAAAAGATTATATACTAGTTTTTTTTAAATTATGATATTAGATATGTAAAAATCTCAGAAGGAAAATACGCTAGAATAAAAAGAAAACAATGCAAATCATCGAATGTTTATTGATACTTGTTCATATCAATCTTTTTCGCACTTACGCAATTTTTTATCCAAAACCTGACTGTCTTAGTAAAATATTTTGAAACGCGCCATTTTTCAAATCTTTATTCATCGCTTTACAGATTAAAAATATATTTTCAATTCGTTAAAACTGTCCGTCTTTATACAGTGAATAACAAAACACATTCGTTACTCTTATAATTTTTAGGCATAACTACCATTACAATAAGTAATATAATTTTAAAATAATTTCCAGAAGTCAATGTATCGTTAATTTTTTTTCACACTCGTGCGTTATATCCTGATTAAGGTGGACACAGGACAGGTGATGACTCTAGATTCATAGTATTCTAAACATATTTTTTTGTTCATTTTCTTAACCTCGTTTAAAAATGAAAATATTTTTGCGGTCTTAATATCCGTTATAGTTCAATGACTTTAACACTGATCTTTGACTTTAAACAATAAGTATATATGTGTATATTTATCGTATTTTTATTTATTGTAAACATATTCACTAAATTAGCTTAACCATATTATCATTTTATTTTTGTACACTTCCTAACCGCTACTACTATATCGTATACGCCAAAAGGTTATCTTGAAAAAATCGTTGTTTAAGCGATAAGATCGCCTTTTTACCCGACTGCGACAGAAGAAGGGTTATGTTTTTCGAGTGCATGTATGTATGTATGTATGTCCATTTCTTTGGCACGCCTTACAGCCCAAACGGCTGGACGGTTTTTGACATATGAGGTGTCGTTGGATTTGTCTAAATTGTAGTAGCTATATAAATTTTCAAAATGGCGCCCGCAAATGGCGGAATAAAGGGGGGGAGTTGAATTTTTTTTTCTTACTGTAGCAATATGGGTATCAAATGAAAGCTAGTAAATTGTTTTATTCTTTTTAGTATATAATAAGAGTATTTTACGCAGTCGGGTTTTTTCATTTTTTTAATTAAGCCTACTTGTAACATTTTTTATCGTGGTATTATTGTGGTGTATGTTTTTATTTTGGTGGACCGTAAATATTATAATTATATATATTGACTGAACTGAATTAGCCTGTAAACGTCCCACTACTGGGCAAAGGCTTCTCCTCGTCATACATGTAGTCGCCTTAACGCCGGCTTCAGTATGAATGATGAAGTGGAGGATTCTCCACTTCATCATTCATACTGAAGCCGGCGTTAAGGCGACTACTCTCACCACTACACCAGAACGGTTGTCAATTATATTGTTCTTTACTACGCTTTCACACGAAAATTACTTAACCGATCATCATGAAACTTGTACACATATTCTTGGAGGTATCAAAAGTAACATAGGATACTTTTTTTTTTTTTGGTCGCGATAACCGATAACCACGCGGGTAAAGCCGCGGGCAGAAGCTAGTCATTTATAAATATGAATGAGACTCTCCGATTTTCCCGAAAAACAGGTTTTTATACCTTGTTCAGCTGCAGTAGATTTTAAATGTACTAAAGCATGTGTGTAGGATCTTTTAAATACTTCTGTAAAACAGTGTTTAGATTCAATAAACGGACACTCATTATTATTTTCAAATTTAATCTGTCTAACCTATGTCAAAATATCGTCCCGACGAAAATCCAATCTGTGATTTCTATAAGGCACTGCGCCAGATGATTATCTCGCTACAATATATACAATACGTACAATATGTATTGTAGTTTAATGTTGCAGTATCGTATCGCAGGCAGGCAGCCTCACAGTGTACAATCGAAATCAAAATACGTAGCGAATGAATAGACTAAAAATGACGTATGTTGAAAACAAGCATTTACGCGTTCAAAGTTTAAATGTTCGTACGTTTTAGTTGAAACGAAACGAATCTTTTATGAGTTGGTTTTTACTGTTTTTATGTTTTAAAATGTGAAATAAAATTAACCTTTTTATACTTACTCTTTACTTCCATGTTTTATATTTTTGTTGGTTTCACTCTGCTACTAATTTGCGGTATTGTTATATTGAATAGTGCTTATTTTATAATATAATCTATTTTTTAGCTCCAAATATAGATACATATCCTCCTCCAGTATGTAGAAGATGCCTTTGCCCAGTATTACGACGCTTACAGGCTGAGTATGTTTAGCTCATACTCGTACACCAGAGTCGAAATTTAGCGCCGCCTACGGTCCTACCGTACCTTGTCTTATGTTGGACCTCTGGGCTCAAAGTCGGTACTAATCCATATTAAATTAGGTCCGACCTAGCACCCAAAAATGGCACAAATTTCCTTTTTTTTTTCTACAAATAAATATTCAATGATCAAATCAGTGGACTCTGATATTTACACATATACTGATATTACACTGAATAGTTACTAATTCTGCGTACCGATTCCCACATTGATAAAAAGTGAATAATCATTTAAAATTAGTGAAATTCCACTGATTCATGTTTAGAGAGTAAGTGTTTTCTGTATATAATTATTCTAATGACAAAAAGGGGTCTTCTGATAAATAATTCAATGTCTTCTTAGGTTTCCATACACTAAGGATTTCCACATAACCCTATTATTATGACTGTCCCGTCACCTGCCGGTCATGTAGTTTTATTTTGCCAACCGTAAAAGGTTTTACTGGAAAATAAAAAAAACAAATCAACTTTTTTTTTGTTCTTGACTTTGACTTTTATTATACGGATTAGTATTATATTATATTAATATTATTAATGCGAAAGTTTGTTTGGATGTTTCTTACTCTCTCACGCAAAAACTTTTGAACGGATTTAGATGAAACTTTGCAGTAATATAGCTTATAAATCAGAATAACAAATAGTCTGCAAATTAGAAAGATTTTGTGTAATTTGGCCATATTATAACATATTTTAAAAATTATCACGCGAAAACGCGTAAGTGACGTCTATTCCACAGCCCTTACCTTCTTTTCGCAAGAATTCACTAAATTCTCGACTGGGAGCATTATAACTGTGCATTCTACGAGCGTGGAGGAACGTTTTTCGTTTATGTCTTCGTTACCGAGCTGTTGTAAGAATTTGATACGGATGGTCTGAAGCCTGAGGAAGGACACAGACTACTTTTTGTCTATACAATCAAGCGAGCGGCCGGCCGAAGCTAGTTAAGATATAATATGTTATAGTAAACCACACTTAGTGATGAAGTAAAATATTAACATTTACATTAGTTCCTCTTTAGTTCGTTTCGTTTAGAGGGCATCCATTAATTACGCGAAACAGTTTTGGCGGTTTTTTGACCCCACCTCACCCCCCAACCCCTAATCTCACGTGAGATTTTTTAAAATGCGTATTTGTAATGTAAATGAGTAAATCTGTGCTCAATTACATTACTTTTATTAAAAAAAAAGCTCCTATTTTTTTTTTTTTTTAAGACTAGTTAAGATTAGTATTTAAGATTTTAAATGACGAAAAAAAATTACGTGATATTTGGCGAGACTACCCTCCCCTCCATGTGAGATTGATTCGCTCGAAACCCTTTCCCCCCCTAAACGCCTCACGTAATTGATAGATGCCCCCTTACCTACCTATAAGTCTACTCGTCTTTCCTGATAATTAAAATAAAATATTTCGAGTTATAATCCTCTTGAGACTAATTAATTTAAATCAATTAAAATATAATTGAAAAATAATTAATTAATAATTTTTTAAAAAACAAACGCTTAAACTATTTCAGATGTATATTAAATGTTCAGAAAAAAAAAATTACAGACAGAAACATATGTACTTTTATTTGTGTTGTTTATTTAAAAAAAAAAGTTATACTTGTATTATGGTATGGTATTTTAATTACTGACAAAACCTAGTTTTATTATTGAAAACTACAATATTACTGACTGATTACAGCAAAACATAAAATATATATAAAAAAAATATATAATAATTATGTTTATATTGTACTATAAAACACGAACTATAAAATTAACTTTTTTTTTAAAATAATTTAATACATTTTAATATTAATTACTACCTTAATTACAAAAATTAAAAGCAAGCAGTGTTTTAACTTTTAATATCTAGCTATAAATTTAATGTAATCTAAAAAAGATTGTACTCGTAACATTCAACACACTTTACACAAATAGCAAGTTAATATCGAATTTCACTTTCTCTTTCTAAAAGCTAATAGCGGAATGTTCATTTTCTTCACTCGCTTCTTCTCTCAAACTACAGCAACTACCAGATAGTTTGTTGACTGACTTACCTGAATCAATAGACTTAAAAACTCTTGAAAACCTATACAAAGTTAAAGACTCAAGGCTCATTTAACTTCCCTTCAAGGATTAATATGTACAAAGCTGCTTTATGAACTCTCTTCTATTCAAAGGTGAATATAATTAATTATCTTCTTATTGTTTGAGTTCTTCTTCGGCGTTCCGACAGGCAGATATTTGATTCCGGTCTAAGTGCTTTTCCCCGCCTTGTCTTTTGCATTGTAAATGTTAAGCGCCTAAGCGGTCAGTTTTATCATAAACATGTCACGATCGTTGCTCTCTATAGTGTAAATATCCTTTAACTCGCAGGGGATCAGCGTGCCGGATGAAGCTCTATCTCTTCTCTTAAGTAGGAATAGTATGTAAGGCTTCCTGGTATTTGCCTAGAAGTTGGACTTTTGTAGGCATCTTCAATTCAGTTTGAGTATTATGACATGAACGACCCTTCGAAATTAAAATTATACCTATTAGACACAGCATAAATGTCATAATATGGTTCATTTTTCAGTGTGATAAGGGAGTTATGTCGACTTCTATTGTAGGAGTTTATACTTGTAAAGAAAAAGCCTTTTTAAAAACATACATATTTATTCTTTTTTTAACTTTAATGGGCACTAACACTATGATTTATGTTTACCTTGTTTGTTGTTGATAGGTTGTTACATTGTTCCCGTGATCACGCTTCCAATGGTGGCCAATTGTTGGGAACTCAAAATGACCAACAACAAAAATGACATCCCGTTTTATATATAAATCATAGTTATTATTATCTCCACAATAATTTGACTTTGGTCACAAACTGTATGCTTATATCTTGTAATTCTCCTAAAAAACGTCTAAAGTCAAAATAATTACTTTTTTTTATGTGTCTGGCGATTTCGTTTAATCGAATACATTTGCATATTGATTGTTCATTTGGTGTAATATTTCTATATTAAAATATCATAATATACATATGTCCTATATAAAGGTATCAGACGTGGCCACTTATTAAAATATGAATTTTTAATATATTAATTTTCAATCTGTAGAAAAGTCTATTTACAAAATTTGATTGCCTAAAAATAGGGATTTAAATTAGACCCATATTTATATTGCTGCGTCTACGTTCCTTTGGGTAATAACGTAATGTCTTCCATGGAAAATTTTAGGCTACTACGTTACTAAACTGATCTATACATACAAGAATTATATAATATATACATACGTATATTGTATATATTATATATAACCGTCCGATGTCTGTACATGAAAGATATTTAGGAAAACCTAATTACAGAGATATTTCTGAGATTATTTTTCGAATTCTTGTATGTCGGTATGTCCGTATGTTTGTCCCAGCATCGCGCAAAATAGACCTAATGCAAATGTATGTAGTTTTCACAGTTACACTGGAAGTCGAACTAAAAATCTGGTGTCGATTCCCGCTCGGGGCAGATATTTGTATTTGTGCAAATATTTGTTTCTGGTCTGGGTGTAAACTAAACTAGAAAGGGACTACGGGATGCTCTTCCAAACTATCCTATACAGTTGTTTTATGTTCATTTTACATTGATAAGTAATAAAATGAGAACATCATCAACGTAGTCGAAGTCAATTAAATACGCATTATTAGGAATAACTCAAAAACTTCTAGTCAAATCTAGCTCAAATTCAAATGGGACCACATGACAAGCACCAGATTTCGAATATAAAAAGAATCACCAAAATCAACACACATTAAAAAAACTACAGTCGAATTAAGTACCTCCTCCTTTTTTTAAGTCGATAAAAAAAAACTAAACTAAACTAACTAACTCCATTATGTTGATATAGATATATTTAATAAACATATACATTGCATTAGCATACAATACATTGGACATTAAAACATAAATAAAAGCACGGTAATGTAATGTGACAGAGACGAATTAGGGTAATTTCAGTATTAATGCATCATAACACGTAAACGTCTTATCCTCGAACAGCCTTCGTTTTCGATGTGATCTTGAGTTAGTCCGGAGCTTGACAGAATTTTAATGACACGTGATTCAGTGAGACCCTATAAACCTGACAAGTTACCTGACCGAGACGATTTTATGTACAATACAATGTACATTAAATAAAATTTTGATATACGGACAATAGGCAAATTAAACAAATAAATAAATATGTTTAACATACACAGACGGTCGTCGGCTCCTAAGGTTAGGTAATAGCCAACTGTTATATATACATATATATATATTTATAGATTCTTTTATACATATATAAATATTACAACAAGTTTTGTAACGAGAATCAAACCCGCAACCCTGGAGCGTAAATGACACTGCCAGCTATGCCAACGGCCCAAAAATTATATTATAATAATAATACTCTTTATTGCACACCACTAAAAAAAGAAAAATATTTGTACTGAACAAAGAAAGATGTACTTTTTTGTAATAAATATACATATAAATAAATATACATTACACCCAGACTCTGGTCGGGAATCGCACTCACGACCCTGAAGCTGAAAGCAAGATCACTGCTAACTGCGCTAACGGTTTAGTCAAAATTACGTATTATTTATTTTATCATTGATTAAAGATTAAAACTGTATATATGTAGACATACGATTACTTATTATCATCGATTAAAAATTGAAAATGTAAATATGTAGACAGAGTTATTTGTATTTACTTAGAACAATAGTATAGAATTTCCAATAACCTCAACAAATTCATTTCACATTTGACGTTTGTTACGTCTTCAATCATTTCAATGTTGACAATGGAACTGTTCAAACAGTAAATTACAAAGTTGAAAATGGTTCTTTAGTTTTAACATTGTATACATAATATTCTGTTTTATATTCCAATTTATGTAAACAAAAGTTACATCAAAATCTATTTAAAATAAAAATGTTTAATACGCATATATTTATGTATCAAATATAATAATTAATTATATACCTCGTATTTATTATCTGTACAATATTATCCGTTACTGAATACGATGGGGCAAACGGACAGTCACTAATACGCCTTGATTGTGCCATGGCACTATCTAGGCGTATTAATTTTATTTAGGGACTATTCTTCTCTGCTGGTTACTGCATGCAGTATCAATTGTTCGCTTTTTTTTATTTAAATGATAATTAAAAATGCTATTTTTTATTAAAAAAAATGGAATATACGTAAAAAGACAATGAAAGAAAAATAATATCTACTTGATTCGAGTTTTATAATAAAAGACTAAAATAAGAAAGACATTTATGAAAACCAAAATACGACAGAAAGGGATATATGTGAAAGACGTTTATCAGATACACTGATAAACGTCTTTCACATATATCCCTACTGCTGGTGCATGCAGTAACCAACAGAGAAAAATAGTCCCGATCTCCTTCTTACCGAGGTATCGTAAAAGGCGACTAAGGCTATAATGATACGAAGAATTGGGCACCAATCAAAATGGTGATGGGCAGCAGCGTCGCCATATCCTGCCGGTACACATTGCGCTCGCCAACCCGTTTGCAGGCGTGACGATATTTGTGCAATGCAAAACCCTCCCAAAATGACTAACAATACAGAGTCCAGGCGGTCGCTCTGGAGGTGGTCGATGGGGGAGGCCGATGTGCAGCAGTGGACATCCAATGTCTGATATGATGGTGATGAAATTGTACGACGACTTGTAACTTAGATACCTTGCATCACTGGAAAATATACAAGTGGCGATTTCAACCACCGACAAGTAAAAACCAAGATGTATATAGCATGCATTTTGTGCATGAGATTTTGTCCTATATTAAATCTATTAATGGTTTGAGAATCGTCATCATATCAGCCATTGCATGTCCACTGCTGAACGTAGGCCTCGCCTATAGACCTCCAGAGCGACCAGTTCAAAGTAGCCTCTATCCAACGGCTTCCGGTGACTCACCTCAAGTCGTCTGTCCATCTCGTGGACGGCCGTCCGACGCTGCGCTTGCCGGTACGTGGTCTCCACTCGAGAACCTTCCTGCTTTATCGGCTGTCAGTTCTACGAGCTATGTGCCCTGGCTACTACCAATTCAGCTTGCAAATCCGTTGAGCTATGTGGGCAACCTTCGTTCGTCTGCGGATCTCGTCAATTCTGATTCGATCTCGTAGAGAAATTCAAAGCATCTCCTCTGCACTCCATTGCACACTATGCTACTTTCAACTTGTTTAAAAGGCCCATAGTCAGAGACCACGTCTCAGATCCATAAGTCATCACTGGGAACACACATTGGTCGAAGACTTTCGACTTTAGACACTGAGGTATGACGGATGAAAATATGTTTTTTAACTTTCCGAACGCTGTCCATCCTAGCTGGATTTGACGATTGACCTCTCTCTCGAAGTTTGACCTACCAAGTTGGACATTTTGTCCTAGGTAGATGTTCTCATCAACAACTTCGAGAGTTGAATTTCCAACCGATATCGGAGTGGGCACGTCATGGACATTCGACATGATTTTTGTCTTGTCCATATTGATTTTAAGGCCCTCCCCCGTCGGGACGGTTTGAGAGTAAAATGAACTTTTTTTTCCAGTCCACATTTCTAGTTAAGTAACATGTGTAGAGCACCAGATCAATGTATGCTACACATCACATTTTTTTTTATATATTTCCTATCCTATTTTTTATTATAAATGTAAAAGTTTGTTTGAATGGATGTTTGTTATTCATTCACGCAAAAAATATTGAACGGATTTAAATGAAATTTTACAGTAATATAGCTTATACATTAGAATAACACATAGGCTACAATTTATAAAGATTTTGCAATTTGGCCATAATATACCTAACATAGTTTAAAAATTAACACGCGAAAACGCGTAATTGACGCCTATTCTAAGGCACGATCTTCTTTTCGCGCGAATTCACTAAGGGGGCGTTCAAGTATTACGTAACGCAATTTAGGAGGAAGGGGGGGTCTTGTAAAACGTTACGATGCGTTACAAGGGCGGGAGGGGAGTTCATACAACGCGTTATGTAACATTGTTTTTTTTTTTTAATTTAAATAAAAAATTAGGATATTAAACTCTCCCATATTTACCGCAAACGCGATTAAAACAAAACAAAGTTATTTCAGCGACTTTCCGATATCTTGCGCAACATAATTTTGTCTTTTAGGTAGAAATGTTAACTTCGGTGTTACGTAACGTTTAAGGGGTACAGAAAAACGTTACGGCGCGTTACATGAAGGGGAGGGAGGGTCAAAAATCTTCAAAAATTGTGTTACGTAATAATTAAACACTCCCTAAGGTATCGACGAGGAGTATTTATTGAGCGTGAAGGAAAGTTTTTTTTTTTTTGTATGAGTCTTTGTTACCAAGCTGTTGTAAGAATTCGATACGGATAGTCTGAAGCCTGGGGAAGGGCATAGGCTACTTTTTGTCAATACACGCGAGCGAAGCCGCGGGTGGAAGCTAGTTATAAATATCATCCAATATAACGATTTTTCCAAACTCTGTCGTACAAAGTTATACAACGAATCCCGTCATCCCTAATAATTAAAGAGAACAGGAGAACTCTGTATAGATAATACAATTCTAGAAGGTAATATAAATTATAGCTTTGTACTTTGTACAAATATATTCCTCATATTTTGTAAATTAAGATGCTTTCAACAAATTTGTCACGCTTATAGATTTTTTTTGTATTATGGGAAAATAAAAACCAGACTCGAGTGATCTCATTACCGAATATATTATCTCTGGATTTTATTTTTGACTAAATTAATAATGTCAGACGAAGAAGAAAGCTAAAGAGTCGCGAGCTCGTCTTCATCATTCCACACTATTTTTAACTCCTAAATGGTAAACATAGGGCGAGTATTATTATTGGTGAACTCGCTATCGAGGGTTTAATCTCCGTCCATGAGAAATATTTCTATAGAGCATACACATATTTGTCGTTGTCTTTTGTGTTTGTGTGTTTCTGGTCCCTTGACCGAGGATTTTGTGATAGTGGGGCTTTTTAGTAAGAGGCGTTTGTTTATTTATTTTGTTTATTGTTCCGTGAGGTGATATTTTGCACATTCTGGTATCGAATGTTACGTCAAACACTGCTTTGAAGAATCGATAAAACAATGCTAGATTTAATTAATAAAATAGTCTGTCATAGGTTTTTTCGCATAAGACGAAAAGGTAGCAAAATAACATTAATCTACATATAGGTTTAAAATGCGTTTTAACGCGTATACCTAAATATAATATAATACCTATACTTTCATAATATTTTACTGTTAGTAATGTATATATATGTATATACATAGAATTTAACAACACAAAAAATTTTTGATTCTATTATTTTTATGCAAAAACAACTGAATGGCTTTTAGAGAAAACGACCTTGTTAATACAAGCGTACCGAATCAACATAATTTTAGAATAAATTTCACCCCCAAGTACCCCGAAGAACTTTAAGTCAATGCAAATAAAACCCAGACAATTTAACATATTTTCGTTTCAGTGAATACTTTGTGTATGTATATATTTATATTTAGAGTTCTAGTGTAGTGGTACGTCCTTGTGGGTCTCCCCATCGTGCCTCGGAGAGCACGTAAAGCTGTCGGACCCGGTTGTTATCATACGCACCTGATAGCGATCGTTCCTCATGATAGGGAAAATTATCTGCGAACCCGAAGTTACAGGCTGATTCAGTTCATTCCAATTCATTTATGTATTAATTTATGTAATGTATATACATATATACCATACAGGTATACGTGTATAGCATATATAGTTATATATTGAATATAAATATAGTATGTTATATATTTTCTTCGCCTATTATTATGTTTGTAATTATAGTTCTTGTTGATTTTTTTTTATTGTACGTCTACCTTATTTGATTTCTGTCGACTGTATGTAATGATTCCTTCGGGTATCCTAGAAGAAATATCTTAGGTATAACGATAATCGAATCCTTTTTACATTTATTTCAGTGACTTGTATCTTTGTGAAATATTTCTGTACGTAGAATAAAGAGTTGAATTAGCACTTTATAAACGCTAACAATAAGATACTTTGTATGAGGCTTATGTCATATACCTATTCCAAGTTAGGATTAATTCAAGTATTGCGATGTAATGTTTATTTTAGAATCACACCATATTATTAGATTAGCAATAATCGTTACGAAGTATACTTATGCAATACTAGTGGTAGTGGGCCGTAAATATACGTATTACTGTTGAACAAAATATATAAATGAATGGAAATGCAATGAAAAAATTTTTTCTTATTTTTTTTATGTAAAACTAAGCTGAATACGTTTATTTTAAGCAAACTATTTTCGCGGCATTCTATACAATGGATACAAGATAGGCAGAGTCTTGAAGACTCTTAAAACAAACTCAAAAGCACTATAATTTTCATATTTAACTTTGTGAATTAAAACAAAACAAACTTCTACTCTTTGACTATATAAACCATTTGAATATTACCTTTTCTAACATTGAAAAGAGGAAATATTTGTTTGTTTCTATTAAAACTCAACTACTGAATCGATTTTAATAATTTCTTTATCATTAGAAAACTCACTCTCAATAAGTAATAAAAGCTATAAATGTCAACGACAGTGAAACCGGGAGAGACGTTTAGCTGTATTATACTTACTACGCAAAAAATTTATACTGAATTGGAATAAAACAGCCTTATAATATCTCACTGCTAGCCAATGGCCTCTTTTCATACGGGAGAAGGGTTAGAGATTAATCCGCCACTCTGCTTCACACGGCGTCGTCGGAACTGTTCAGAGGTGTGCCGGACAGTCCCCATGAAGGAGAAGTCTGGCCTTTTCGCCGAGGCCAGCCTGTCGCTGGAGGGATCCTGTAG
Organism: Euphydryas editha; assembly: GCA_036937285.1. NCBI lineage: Eukaryota > Metazoa > Arthropoda > Insecta > Lepidoptera > Nymphalidae > Euphydryas > Euphydryas editha. The sequence continues at coordinate 2,150,415 of JAUPFZ010000001.1, forward strand.
ATCCGGGAGCCTCCAATTAAAGCGGCTGAAGGCTCTCCCGCAGGGGTTTAGTACGGTATTGCACTCCCAAAGTACCGAGTCCGACATAGGTCTAGGACTACCACCCGGGCTTCCTGGATATCATCCGTAAATGGATTCCCCTGTGTCAAAAAAAACTGCTCCAATGCATGGTGGCGGTTAATTTCTCTACTAGATATAATAGCAATGACTATTTTTATTTTATATCCCTATGGAGGTAAACAAGCGTACAGTCCGCGTGATGGTAGGAGGTTATCGTAGCCTATGGAAGCCTGCAACACCAGGAGCATCACATGCACGTTAGCGACCCTTTCTTCTTATCAGGCCTAAATTGTTACTAGGCATTTAGTATTACAACCTGGAACGAAGACGTACGACGTTACGTGCTCTTAGAGGCACGGTGGGGTGATCCACGAGGACATACACCCAAACCGTACCGGACCAGACCAGAATAGAAAAAAAAATAACTATACCTCTTTTTTGCAGAATGGAGGTAGGCGTGCGGATAATAGGTATCATTCTACGGGTACTGAACTTTCTTCTCACGCCACTGTTCTGGCTGTGCGCGCGAAACCGAATGCGGATACCACCGATGAAAGATTCGTTGTTACTGAGAAGCGCTACGGACATCGCAGCAGCTATACGAAACGGTGAAGTAAGTATACAAGGAATTTAGGAATTCATTTTTTTATATTGACTGATTCGTTGGCCCAGTTGGCAGTAGGGTCGTGGGTTCGATACCAGTCTTTATATATATATGTATACATAGTCTTGCCCTAAATATTGTCGCAAACAAAAACAAAACAAAAAAAACATTTTTTATAGCACGTAACATTTATTACAGTGTGTTAATTTAATACATTAATATAAAACAAAAATATATAAAGCTTATTCGAAGTGGTCTCCATTGGCTGCAGTCCTTCAAACGTTGAGGCCAGTTATCAATGGAAGCACGCACTTTTTCCATGGGAAAATTCTTCACTGCCAATCGTATGGATTGTTATAGAGACTCCAAATTGTCATGGCATTTAGAGCATAATCTAGCGAATTAAGATCGGGACTAGATGACGGCCAGTCTTCGGTTCTGATGAAGTCCTTTTTCTTTCTTCTTTTTAATATTATCAGTTAAGAAATTACCAGTTCATCTCTTATAGGCTGCAAGTCCTAAGTTATTTATTAAAATACTCGACATGGTTCTAGGTGCTATCTGCATCACCCGAAATAAAATCTTTCGGACAGGATTTCTTCAAATTCTTTCCCTTACTGCTTTGATCGCCTTTTTTCGTACGAATAAAACGTGGACGGCCAGATCCTTTTCTGTCACAAATAGAGGAGGGTTAATTGTACCTATCAATAGCCCGGTCCACAAACATTTGACTAATACCAACCGTATGGAAAGTTTTAAAAATTGTATTTGGCTCCATACCTACTTTGTGTAATGCAATCACAGCGATTCGGTTATCTTTATCACCTCACTCTCACTCCATTTTAATATAACAAAATATTTTACAATGTATTGGCGCGAAAATGAGAAAACAATGAACAATCATATTCCAAATTCAAATGTAATATTTTGCTTATTTTTAATTGTAACAGTATTTATGGCCAGACTATGTATATACTCGTATATCAGTCAGTTGCTTATAAACATAAAACACAGGCATTAAGTTGCCTAACTCAGGAACAGACGACCATGTGTAAATGTTAAACATATTTATTTATTTATTATTTATCTTACACTCAGCGGCCCCCAGTAGGATGAAATGCCTGTGTCGAGAGTCCGGGAACATACACAACGCAAACATTAACAGACTAGGTCAAATATCTGTATGGCCCATACAAGGAATTTATATGATAACTGGAACGCTGGAATAGGTGTTTTCATCGATCTCAAAAAGGCCTTTGACACAGTAAGCCATCAGCTACTTTTAAAAAAGCTAGAGTCTATAGGTATCATTGGTAAAGCACTTAATATATTAGAATCATATCTCACAGGTAGAACACAAATAGTAAAGTCGGACAAAACCCAAAGTGATGCATTACCTGTTACCTGCGGAATACCGCAAGGTTCAATACTAGGGCCACTCCTGTTTGTTACATATATAAATAATATTTTTCAGCTGGGCTTACATGGTCATATTACTTTATACGCAGACGACACTTCCTTGTTTTATTTTGGAACTTCCATTCACGACTTAATATCTAAAGCTCAAGAGGATCTAAACACTTTATATAACTGGTTCCAATACAATTTATTAACCATTAACATATCGAAAACATGCTATGTCATCTTTAAAGCCAAAAATAGACAAATACCCACTTTTTCTCCTCTTACAATCAATAATGAACCCATTCAACAGAAAACTCACGAAAAGTATCTCGGTCTTTACATCGACAGTCAACTAAATTGGAATACCCATTTAAAGCAAATTAAAACAAAATTAATATCACTGCGTGGCTCACTCCGTAATATTACAAAATGCATCCCTCGTACCCTAAGATACACAATTTACAATGCTTTAGTTAAACCCCACCTCCTATATCTTATAGAGATATGGGGAACTGCAGCCAAAACTCAATTAAACAAATTGCAACGCCAACAAAATAAAATAATAAAATTACTTTTCAATTACCACTTCCTAACGCCAACTACCAAAATATATGAAGAAACTAAGTTAATGAACATAAAAAATTTATATAAATACAATATCTGCATTTTTATTCGAAAATATTTTAATAGGAATATCCACACAAATCTTTCGTTTACTAAACAAAACCAAGTTTCTAAGCGCAGCAGTCGGCGCGCTAGCTACCTCACCATACCAAAACATCGCACGTCGTACGGCAAAACAATGATAACAGTCAACGGAGCGCGGCTGTATAACAGTATACCCTCACATATAAAAAATGTTGACTCATTTCATGCATTTAAAAAACAATTGTCTGATTATTTATTAAACAATAACGAATCTTAATTATTATATAATTGGTTCGAATGTATGAGGTGGGACAAAATTCAACAAAATTGTACTTATGTTTTTGCTTTGTTTTTGTGTTTAAGTTTCCAAATATGCCTTCATAATAATTGTGCACATAATGGCAACGACGATGTTATTATACGTAACTAATTAAGTTTATGTTATCACATAAGTGACAATATCTGTCTTTGTTGATAATAAAGTTCTTTAAACCTAAACCTAACGCTCACTTAATAAAATTATAGATTCAAATATGCACCTTGAAGTATTAGACATAAGGTTGACATTGGCTTATAACATGTAAAGTGAAAAATCGTACCGAGCATTTCGTTGACTACTGGTATTTTGTCTCTTTCTTACGAGAGTTGCCTTGAATCCATGGTAGAAAGAGATGCAATCCCGGCCGTAGGAACGTTTTTTGAGTGCACGTGAGCATTCCAGTTTGTATATAAATTTTAGTATTTTTTGGAAATAGATTTTTTATTTATTTATTTAACACGTGTTATTATACGTACAGTATTATAGAAAGATACATGTCATTGAAACACAAGTATAAAGGCTGTGCTTATCTCTAGAAGAGATGTCTTCCAGCACACCCGAAAAGGAGATATTACCGACAGATAATAGAACATGGTAGACGTACAATTCGTATTCCTTAGGGCCTATAAAACGATTTTGAAAACTTAGACCAAATAAAAATTAATTAATATTTTTATGAAACTTTATAAATCCAATTAAAGATTCTCCTGTGTCATGTAACCCGTTTATTACAAATGTTATGGCAGTATAAATGCGAAGTTACGACAGAAACGAGCGGCGCAGTAGCTATAAATGTCAAAAAGTATTGCATCCTGCAAAGTACCGAAGTTTAATTAGGGCGAAAACGTAATTTATACAGCATCTGTAACAGTTTTATATATCGAAAAATAATTAGCATTTATTATTATTAATTTCGATAAAAAAAGCTTATTTCCTAATTTAATTATTATTTTCGATAAAAAAAGCTTTTTTCCTATTCCTAATTAAATGTCAATTATTTGCTATATTTTCATTGTTATTAACTTGAGACCCTTAGGGTGCCTGTCCATTGATGCGGAGCGAGGTGTCGAAGCGGAGAAACTGAGAAATATTAACCAATAAGATTCCAAAAAATCTCCCCTCCGCTCCAGTGGGCAAGGGCTCTGCAATCCTATTGGTTAATATTTCTTCGTTTCTCCGCTCCGCCGTCTCGCTCCGCATCAATGGACAGCACCCTTAAGGCCTGTTTAAACTCGACTTATCCAATATACAGGGTGACTGGTGAATTACCATCGACATTCGGGGAGAGCGCTCGGCGCACGGTTCCCACTCGAATCATGTAAAAAAAATAGGTAAATATTAATAAACTTTTAAGTAAAGTTACTCAACAATTATCCAATTATTTACGCATCGTCTGGACACCCTAGCAGCTAGCTGCACTTTCGACACAAAACAGGTAGTTTATCTACGTCCAAACGCCGCCACGTGTAAACAGGGTAGCAGGATAAACAAGCATGATCCAGTCCCCCTTAATACTTTAATCCTGGCTTAGGAAAGGCAAAAATACTAAGATATTTTACTCGTTTAAGCAACAAATTTGTTGACTAGGTAAATTATGTGACTTTGGCAATTTTTAGGTGTGAACAAGCGACACATTACAACACCTGTGCATGTGCCGCCGGCATGACTGGAAAAGTGTCATCGCTTCATTTATTTGAATTGAAATTTATGAAAATTTGGTCAAAAATTAAGTATCTATTTTTATTGCATGACCCGAATGGGAACCGCGCGCCGAGCGTTCTCCCCAAATATCGATGGTAATTCACCAGTCACCCATATATAGCTATACGCTTACGAAATTTGCACATGATAGACCCTATTTAGTAATGAAACACGGAATTGGCAACGGCTCCGTATTGCACAATACCCCTGCAATCGATTAGCATATTGCCCGCTCTCGGGGATAAATAATTTTAATTGCATTACAAGACAGCTTTACCGATGTTGCATTGAAAGTCAAACATTATTTGCACTGTATGTAAATGTTTTATTCAGGCTGTGTGTACTTTTATTCATGTTGTATATATATACTGTTCCATGGGCTCTATTTTTGATTCACTCGTATGAAATTGTATCGTCGAATGCGACTTATGTCACACGTCATTTATGTCGCATGATCTCGTTTTTCCGTATTTTTGAATCGTTCGCCTGAAATGTTGCCACTACAATTTGAAAAGTATTGTATTTTATCCGTTCCACGTAGAAATTTAAAAAAATATCGATACCGATCGCCATACGCGACGAGTGGTATGGATCATTCGTTGCAGTCGAGCGATTCAAAAATACGGAATATCAGATTGCGAACGAAAATCAGTAGAAATCGAGCGCTCGACGCGATACGAGTGAATCAAAAATAGAGCCCCATGTCTTGAATACTAACAAAAAAAAAAAATTCCAGATAAAATCGCTGTACTCTCTAAATATGAATTACCTAGTGATTTTTCACTAATTTCAAGTGAATATTCACTTTTTTATTAATTTGAAAAACGTACCACGCAGAATTAGCGTCTATTCAGTGTATGAATATGTGAATATCATAGTCCACTGATTTGATCATTGAATATGCTTATGTGTATTAGTGAGCATTCACTCATTTGTTATTGAAATTCACTGATTCATGTTTAGAGAGTAGATCAAATGTTGGATACGTTAAGTCTAAATCAGATCACAAAAACATTAATGTCAGAGTCTAAGCTTAGATACTGCTGTCTTAAATTACTAGTAATACAGGATTTAGGTACGAACAGACACGACTTAAGCGAATATTTTATTGGATATTAAATATATAGTTTTGCTGTAACTAGTGTTAACACTACAAAGGTTGTTTTAGAAAGATTAGAAGGGCAATAACAGAGGAATTGAACTAGCAATTGGAGATCCTTTTACAGATAATTTTATATATCGTTGCCTTGCAAAAACATTTAGGGCCAATTTCGTCGTCGGTAATGCGTATAAAGTCTCTTATATTATAGCATATCAGTAACTTTTGTTCGAGATAAACTTTAACAGCAACCGGTCCAAGTGGCTCTTAGAATTTTTTACAAAACATTTTATATGCTATGTAAAGCTCACACGGTCGTCGATTCCTAATGTAGTCAACTTAATGCCTGTGTTTTAGATAACAGCCGACTGATATATATATATTTTGTATTATATATACATACAAATAATACATATATAAATAAATACATATTACACCCAGACTCGGGATGGAAATCCACCATTGAACCCACAACCCCGGAGCAGCAAGTACTGTCACTGCCATCTGCTCCAACGGGCCAATCAATTTTAACTGAAATTATTAAAAAATATTTTGAAATGTAGTTCACCAGTGAAGAAGTAGTGTCCCGATACATATCAAGATTGCAAGAGGTGAATCCGTTACTCAACGCCGTTGTCGACGAGCGGTACCACGATGCTCTGAACGACGCGAGAGAAGTCGATAGATTGATATCAGAGGCGAGGATGAAAGGGGATCTAGAGACATTGGTGGCTGATAAACCACTTTTAGGTGTACCGTGTACCGTGAAAGAGAGTTGTTCACTTGCTCGTAAGATTTTTGATAATAACTACTTATAATTTAAAAAGAAAAAAGTTTTTTGAAATTTTGACAAGCAAAAAATTATTCTATAGGTATCTGACATTATGTTTATTTTTTACTTATTCCTAAATATTTTATTCAAATTAAAAATATTGTGGATGAGTTGAATTGAATTGAAATGAACGAAATTTAAACCATTTGTTCATATCGATCACCTTTACTGTTGCTTTATTATTAGTCTATCAATGCAGCCAGAGGTCAAAATTAACCATCATAATCTTCATTCATGTTTTAAACTTTGCGATTGATATTCAATTTAGAACAGTTGATATTCAACACATTGAAGTTCTAAATCGTTCTATTTTCATCTCATACTCGGCGGTTAATGAAAACACACTGAGGCGACCTTTATATTTGAGACATACACATTCGTTAACCCGCAGTAGAGTAGTGTGATGAATTAAGCTCTAACCCTTTTCCTTCACAGGAAAAGAGGTCTGCCCAGCTGAGGTATTTTTACTAGGATAATTATAGAATGTGGCTGTTATAGATACTTTTGTACAAATTTTCGCTTTCCATCCCTATCATAGGCCTATCGAACTCAGTGGGTTGTATAGAATACATAGGGAGAACAGCACTAGCAGACGGAGCAGCCGTTCGATTAGTGAAGAAAGCGGGCGCCATCCCTCTGCTAGTATCCAACACTCCCGAACTGTGTCTCGGGTGGGAGACCACTAACCTTCTGAGAGGAACTACCAACAATCCGCACTGTTTGAACAGGACCGCTGGAGGATCTTCGGGCGGAGAGGTGAGTTTTTTATATATTGCAGGTAATGTAAAGATCAAATAATTAAGGTGTACCAGATACTGAGTCACATGAGCTCGAGTTAATGACGAAACTAAATACGTGCTAATTTTTGCTGTTAAAACGATGTTAATAAAAATATAATTTATAACTGTTTTACGACTATAGTAAAACTAGAGAACTGCGGGAATGATATTAGTATGTGAGGAATTTCATTTTTATTTTTTATTTTATTTTATCTTTATTGGGGAAACAAAGAATTCTATAATGCCTTAATATTAACACAAATTTAACTTTTACATTAAACAATCAAGTTTTCACATTTTGCAAATGAAAATAATAAAAGAGCAGACTGATACATTGATGAAATACACAAAACGTCAGCAAAAATTACAAATAAAAAAAACAAAAAAAGAGAATCGAGAGTTAATAAAAATGAAAATAAAAATGGTTGTCTGTAAAGTCGGTTTACGGACGATAATTTTTACGTGATAACGTCATAAGAAAACAGATGTAGAATTGATGTACTCGAACGCGGTCCGATGGAGTGTAAGAGAGATGCGTCATAAGTTGAACTGACTGTGCCTCTCTATCGCTTGTTCTGCGCTCTCGCGTGACAAAATGGCGTCATTTTTGAAAAAAATACCCGATAGCTTTCATCAATTTACTAGACGTTATCACGTCAAAAAAAAAAAATTCAATAACTACAATACAAGTACAAAAGATGCCTAACATCTGATCAAAGTACAAATTACACATTTCGTGTTCTTTAGTTATAGATTTTGGAATCAAAGTTGTGTCACTTATCTCTACGATATGTGTTTAATATTAATGCGTTATCTAAAGGTGAGATAATATATTTAATCGTAAATAAAAGTAAAATTTTTGACTTGAAAATTGATTTGTCAAAAAAAATATGACAAAAAATCATTTTTGTATTTAAGTCACAATTTTGACATTTTTATACGTTTTTATTATTCTTTATGGGAAATCACAATATTTCAAGGTATAGACCTTCTATATATACGACAAGGGTTGGAGCTTTATCCACCACGCTGCTACACTGCGGATAGGCAGTGATTTATCTAACATGAATAACGATAGCTATCAGGTTTCTATGATAACAACCAGGATCGACGGTTTTACGTGTTCTACGAGGGACGGAGGGAAAACCCACAAAGACATACACCCACTAAATGAATATTTGTATAAATACAAATAATCTGCTCCTAGCGAAAATCGAATCTGCGACCGCCATTTTTTTGTTTTTGTTTTGTTTGTTAATATGTAAATATTGTAAATCCGCGACCGCTTGCGTTAAGGCTCCTACTCGCCCCACTACACCCTAAAAAGTTGTTTGACTTGAATTAATTAACTTAGATCAACCTGACAAATAAATAGTATATTTGCAGTCAGTCGAAGGTTGTGTGAGAATATCGATATTTATATAGCCTTCGAAATGAAAATCGATTTCCATTTTACGCAACACCCGCAATTATAACAGTAGGTACTGACAAAATGATAATCAAATAGAAATCTGTTTCCGAAACATTGATTCTGTATAATACACTTATACTTCACTTAATTAACGAAATATAGATTTTCCGTAAATTAACTGTAAATATTTTATAGATATAATAAAACAAAAAATTAAAATTAATTAAAGAAATAATTATGACGACAAGTTTACATATAAAAAATTTAGAACAACAAAAATTTCACTAATTGCTCATAAACATCCAAAATTGTGTCATTTTGACTTTATGAATATTGACATGCTTTTTATCACCACTGCAGAACTAATTGACACCATTAAAATATTATTAATCTTAAGATACAATGGTGTATCTTAAACATACAATTATTTGGTTCATTTACTTTCTTTTAAAATAAATTAGTTAAATTGATCAATACATCAATATACAGATATTGATGACCATTAATGAATCAAATCCACGTTTTCTAATGAGTCCGTTAATTGTTATATTGCATCATATAAACAAAACTATTTATTTATTTAATATATGTGTTTATGTATATGCCATCCACCGAGTCGCACATATGTACTTACGAGTAAAACAAATGCAAATTAATAATTAATATTGATAATATATTGTTTCTCGTAACATATGTATAGGTACCTAATAGGTGGTATATAGGTAAATATATATGTTGAGATAAGTAATTATATACGAACCTACGTCATTCCTTCAACGTCTTATATAATGTAAAATATATATGTAATATTCCTATATGTACATTGTACATTAATTATAATATTTTAAGTTGTCTACCTTAGGAACGGCGACCAGGAAAATATAGAAATTCATTTATAATTTTAATAAATATATACATATATAAATAGATCCAGACTCGGGACGGGAATTGTACCCACGACCCTGGAGCGGAAAGCTACCAACTGCACAACGGGCCAGTCAATAATTATTGAAAAATTGATATAATTCCATAATAGTTTAAAAACCATACAGCTCATTTAAATTCTTTACCTGACAAAACTACTTTTATTAAAACCAATTATCGGTTTTTTTTTAAATACACTACGATGAAAAATAATAGTATGATGTTTACCTATATTACATTAATAATGATTGTTTACTAATTAATATGATTTTCTAACTCGATCTCTTGCGTTATAGGTATGCGCAATCGTAATTAAATATTGTTTACAAACAATTAACACCGTTCTTACTTGAACAACAGGGACGCAATTCTGATATTACGATCGCATTCCAATGATCGATCATTGAAGTATATTACGCGAGTTTTTTGTTATAAATTTTTGATGTCACAGTTACGCGATCGGAAAATCATTATAGCAGTAATATGACACAATTAAAATCGTAGAAGTCTACCGCTCCTGTCAAAGATGAACATTTTGATGTTTTGCGTCGACCACCGTTCTATCACTGTGACACTGTTGTAATAATATAATATGAGGCCAGGAATAAAATTTTGGATTAACATACAAAAATTGCATTAGTTTTGGTCGTAGACGTATAAAGATTCAAAAACTATTTAGGTTATTAATTTACTTGTAGAGTATATTATATTTCTAAAACAGTAGGTGTCTTTGACTAGCTCTCGCACTCACACTCAAACTCGATAAATTTTTTTACAACATTCATTATGTATGTATGCTGTAAAAGTTACGGATACATAACAATAATTTTAATCAATTATATAAATAATTTGTTTTATTACCTATAACGATTAATTTTTAATAGCGTACTCATCGCTTTAATAGCTTCAAACAATCTTTCTGCTTTAGTGGTGCAAATAATTGCCTTAACGCTGGCGATTGTGATTTCGATTCCCGCACGGGGCAGATATTTGTATTTGCACAAATTATTAATTTGTTTCCGATCTGAGTATGTCCTCGGTCTCCCCACCGTGCCTCGGAGAGCACGTAAAGCCTTCGGTCCCGGTTGTTATCATAGACACCTGAGCGATCGTTACTAATAGTAGGGAAATATCCGCCAATCTGCAGTGGAGCAGTATGGTGGATTAAGCTTGAACACAAGGAAAGAGGCGTTGGCTTAGTAACTTTGTTATGTCCATTGTATAATGGCAGTGAATTTGAGTTACGTTAGCTTACCCAAGTCATTATGGCTAAAGAACATCATCTCATCATCTGAGCTGGATGAGCATGGCTCATCCTAGACATTTCGGTTCATTCAATGTAACTAACATTGATATCAGAGCAACTTCGGCTGATGCGAGCCACGTCCGCTCATCCTAGCCACATCGGCTCACAAACAAATCCTTTACACAGGCAGCATTGTTGGCGAGTGGAGCATCGCCGTTTTCTATATCTTCCGACATCGCGGGTTCCATTCGAATACCCGCTGCTTTCTGCGGGGTGTACGGGCATAAACCTACGCCAGGTACAATATAAATTTATTTACTATAATTTATTTTGTCAATTGAAAAAAATATATATACTCGTACCACAGGGACAGTATTACATAGTTTACTAATTTAAGTCTTGACGGGTATGACTCTACCCATTAAAATTTAAATTAACAAAGAAAATTAAACAAACTGTTTAGCTAAACAGTGGTAAAATTTGATTTTCTTTACGCGCTTACATGCTGTTTTGTATGATCAATTGAGCACATGTACTGCGTTTCTTTTTTTCGTATTACACCTTCATTTTGATGGCCAAAACTACAATATTTGGTAAATATACATCTGAGCCTCTGTTTTCTGTCATACAACGCAATATTCTTGCAGGTATAATACCGATCGAAGGTCACATCCCAACACTAACAGACGAGAACTACCCCAAGTTCCTTACAGTGGGCCCGATGACGCGTTTCGCGAGTGACCTCGCGCCGCTGCTCAAGGTCATGGCGGGTGACAACGCAAACGTGTTGGAGTTGGACAAACCGGTGCAAATCGATCAGTTGAAGGTAAATAACTCAATGTTTAATCTTATCACAATTTGTGAATATAGGTTTCAGCAGAACTTTTTGCCAATAGTTGAAAAAAAGGAAATATTCGAAAGTTTCGATTTTTATATACTGGAAAAAAATATATATGTATGTACATATATTATATACAATTGCACACGTCATCTGTCACATGTTGTTAAATTTACTACCCTTAAAAGTTCCAGAGCAAAAGCTGCTGATGCTTTGCTTACCTAAAAGAATATGAAGTAGTAGGATAGAGGTACAGATATGGAAAATTATTGGCTAAAGTTTTTTATTTATTTATTTATAAGAACGCAGCTATAACCCAGTGAGTAAGCAACTACTGAATCCAATTTCTGGAACATTTGACTATAGATATCAGAATTATCAAGATGATATTATTAAAAAAGGCAATTTTTTTTTTGCTACAACTGGCAAACGTTAACAAATCAAAGAGTGTGTTGTGCCAAATATATGGCCTATATGTGTGTCTGCCTATATATAACCTATCTATAAGAAAGGCAGTAAACAGAAGATATTAAACTACAGGCCTTCTCGAAACTCTGCATTTTAGCGAAATTATTTGAGAAAATTGTTTATGATCAGATTTATGCAGGGCTTCAAGGGTCTTTTCTCAATCAACACGGCTTTTTGAGGGGTCGGTCAACTGTTTCGAACTTAGTTCTTTTTAATGACTTTTTACTGGATGCTATGGGCGATGGCGCTCAGGTAGATGTAATCTATACTGACTACAGTAAAGCATTCGATCGGATACACCACAGACTCCTCCTAAGTAAGTTAGATCAGGCCGGTATCAGAGGTGACCTGCATAGATGGTTCTCTTCGTATATAGATAATCGCTCTCAGGCGGTCGTTGTCAACAATTCAAAATCAAAATCAAAATCAAAAATAACTTTATTCAAATAGGCCCTACGAGCACTTTCGAATCGTCATTTTACAAAATTAATATTGTAGTGATTATTATTATTTTTTGTAAAAGTAAAGCTACCACCGATTCGGAATGTAGATTCTGCAGAGAAGAATCGGCAAGAAACTCCGCAGTTACTCTTTTGAAAATAATATATAAACTGTGTTTTAGTACAAAATTAGTAATATCTTGCATGAAATACAGCGCCACTAAGTCCACACGTCTTTATCTGCTAAATAATTATATATCTAGTTGGGTTACCATTCCAAGCGGAGTATCTCAAGGATCGTTGCTTGGTCCATTGTTATTTGTAATTTTTGTTAACGACGTTAACTCTTGTCTCCATTCGTCTCAACTGCTCTGTTACGCTGACGACATGAAGATATTTTCCAGAGTTGTAAGTGAGGATGATGCTGATAATCTACAAGCTGATCTCCTGAGACTTGAAAATTATTGTCACAACAATCTCTTGGACTTAAATCCCTCCAAATGTAGTGTTATAACGTACACCAGGAAGAGTAACATTTTAATCCGCGATTACACTTTGGAAGGTCAATTACTTCAGAGAGTTACCTCTATTAAGGACCTTGCAGTAACGCTAGATCCTAAACTTCTGTATGATACTCACATCAACAGTATCATATCTAAAGCATCTAAGGCTTTAGGACTCGTGATGCGAATTTCTGCTGATTTCAATGAAATGAAAACTATTAAAGTGTTATACTGCTCACTAGTCCGAAGTCATTTGGAGTATGCCTCCGAGGTTTGGAACCCTAAGTACGCAACATACATCACACGATTTCATTTCACGATTCATTCTTGAGAACGTACAAAGAAAATTTATTAAATTTATTTGCTTTAAATCTAATCAGCCATACTATCTGCAACTTTGCAAAAAATTCCATATTCTCCCCCTTGAACTAAGACGTGAAATTAGTGACTTAATCTATCTTTTAAAAATTTACAACTAACTTAATAGATTGTCCTGATCTTTTAGCCAAAGTCTCCTAAGGAGTACCTACTAAACTTTTTCGCAATAACCCGTTAATACATACACCACTAGTTTCCACAAAGTACAAGCAAAACTCATTTGTCTGGCGAGCAGGTAGTAAATTTAATGCATATTCAAAAAAAAATTGACTTGGATCTATTTAACACTAGCTGTGCGGCTGCAAGGAACCTAATCAGTAATTCTTTCTTTAATAAGTAATTGTATAGTTTTATAATTGTATCTATAGTTTGACTGCACCTAACTCTGTTTATACTTAAATTATTTCATAACTTCATTAGCCACATTTTGTAATCGTGTTCTTGTTACTACGACTAATGTGTAGCGTATGTTTTCTTTTTTATACTTCCTTATTTTGTTACTACCAATGGGGAACTATTGATAACTTTCTATTTCTATATCATCTTGTACATTGTATTTTTCAGCTGTTGTACCTCCCAAAATAAATAAATAAAATATTTGTATAGTGGACTGTACTGTATTGAACTATATTAGCCTGTAAACAATCCATTGCGGAGTGAAGGCCTCTTCTCCACATAGAAGAAGGGTTGGAACTTAATCCACTACGCTGATCCACTGCGGGTTGGCGGGATGGTAGGGATTACCATGAGTAACGATCGTTATCAGGTGATATATGTATATATATAATAAGATAAGATATTATATGTGATGAGATAAGAAACTATATGTACGCAACGCTTATAGAACATAATATTCTTGTAACTAAGTCCTGTTGTGTATGCCAGGTGTTCTACATGTGCGAGGCGACGTCATCAGCGGCGCTGCTGCGGGTGCCGGCCGCTGTACAGGAGGCCGTCACGCGTGCCGCGCACTTCCTACGGGACCGCGGCGCCGCGCTGCAGCACGTGAGCGCACCACACGCGCACAATACATGCACCACACGCGCACCACACACGCACCACACGCGCACCACATGCGCACCACACGCGCACCAAGCGCGCACCACACGCGCACCAAGCGCGCACCACACGCGCACCAAGCGCGCACCACACGCGCACCACACGCGCACCACTCGCGCACCACACGCGCATCACACGCGCATCACACGCGCACCACTCGCGCACCACACGCGCACCACACGTGCACCACTCGCGCACCAAGCGCGCACCACACGCGCACCAAGCGCGCACCACACGCGCACCAAGCGCGCACCACACGCGCACCAAGCGCGCACCACACGCGCACCAAGCACGCACCACACGCGCACCACACGCGCACCACTCGCGCACCACACGCGCATCACACGCGCACCACTCGCGCACCACACGCGCACCACACGCGCACCACTCGCGCACGCGCACCACACCCGTCGCGCACCACACGCGCACCACTCGCGCACCACACGCGCACCAAGCGCGCACTACACGCGCACCACACGCGCACCAAGCGCGCACCACACGCGCACCACACGCGCACCACTCGCGCACCACACGCGCACCACACGCGCACCACACGCGCACCACACGCGCACCAAGCGCGCACCACACGCGCACCACACGAGCACCACACGCGCACCAAGCGCGCACCACACGCGCACCACACGCGCACCACTCGCGCACCACACGCGCATCACACGCGCACCACTCGCGCACCACACGCGCACCACACGCGCACCACTCGCGCACGCGCACCACACCCGTCGCGCACCACACGCGCACCACACGCGCACCAAGCGCGCACTACACGCGCACCACACGCGCACCAAGCGCGCACCACACGCGCACCACACGCGCACCACTCGCGCACCACACGCGCACCACACGCGCACCACACGCGCACCACACGCGCACCAAGCGCGCACCACACGCGCACCACACGAGCACCACACGCGCACCAAGCGCGCACCACACGCGCACCACACGCGCACCACACGCGCACCACTCGCGCACCACACGCGCATCACACGCGCACCACTCGCGCACCACACGCGCACCACACGCGCACCACTCGCGCACGCGCACCACACCCGTCGCGCACCACACGCGCACCACACGCGCACCAAGCGCGCACTACACGCGCACCACACGCGCACCAAGCGCGCACCACACGCGCACCACACGCGCACCACTCGCGCACCACACGCGCACCACACGCGCACCACACGCGCACCACACGCGCACCAAGCGCGCACCACACGCGCACCACACGAGCACCACACGCGCACCAAGCGCGCACCACACGCGCACCACACGCGCACCACTCGCGCACCAAGTGCGCACCACACGCGCACATACAGGCTCTGAGCACTCCCCCATTTTTTTAAATTACATTAGAATATTTTTTCCTTTTTCAGGAAAAATTCACAGAGTTAGAAGATTCGGTAGAAATGTCAATATCAGTTTTCTTCTCGATGAAAGACATACCCAATATGCTTCAAGACCCCTGGAATCCTAAAGTAAGTTTTAATTCAACTTTATAAGTAAAATTAATATTATGATATTTTCTGAAAATCACACAGGTATACGTAAAGATATCGGCATATCCTAACGACTAGGTAGATGTTTGTGTAACAATATCTTAAAAGCATTAAATCCTCGAATATGTATTAAAACGTTGTGATGGGGGATTTCAAAGCAAGGCTACGCCAAAGAATTAGGTTTTTGGCGACGGAATCAAGGTAGCCAAACGTTGGCTAGTTTTATGGGGAGGGACGGCCTCTTTATAATGAACTCTTTCAAGAAGCCGCCGCATAGGAGCTAGGTGAGCTCCGATAGTTCCATGAGAAATGAAATTAGCTGACATAATGAATCAAGTCCACCCACTTTAGTAACGGGAAGATGACACATAATCACAGACCATATTAAGTGAATTTAAGTGGGTCGTGTCGAGTCGCTGGCTTGTGACTGTACAGGACAGCAAACGATCATCGGCTGACGACGACAACGTTTACAGTAGTGTTGGTTGTGTGTGTGACTAGTGTCATAAATTAAATTTCGTTACGTACAATAAAACTTCTATTCTCGGGCCGTTGCCCCTGTTTTATTATGACTCTTAGAAAGGACAATCTTTACGAAAGTCTTCATGATCTTCCAGAAAAACATGAGCCTGTTACTGGAGCTGCTGAAGCTGTTGTTCGGCGGCGGAATGCGATCGCTGCAAGCGCTCGGTTTCGCGATGCTGCGGAACAGCTTGCTGTACATCCCGCGCGCCGCGCTGCCGCGCTACCGCCGCCGCGCCGCGCGCCTGCGCCAGCTCATGACGGTGCGCTGAGCGGAGAGCTGAGGCCTTGAGTCGTAGTTCTTATCCTCACTGACAGTCGTTGTCTGCGGCCGCAGGAGCGGCTGGGCGAGACGGGCGTGCTGCTGTACCCGGTGCACAACTCGCTGGCGCACTACCACCGGCAGGTGTTCCTGCGCGCGTCGGGCGTGCTCTACACCATGCTGTTCAACGTGCTCGGGCTGCCCGCCACCGCCGTGCCGCTCGCCACCTGCGGCGGGCTGCCCGTCGCCATACAGGTGCGCGCGCACCACGACCGCACACCATACGCACACACACGCACACACACGCACACACACGCACACACACGCACACACACGCACACACACGCACACACACGCACACACACGCACACACCACACGCACTCACCACACCGCACACCACACGCACAGCCGCCGGTCGCTCTACACACACTCTGCACTATACTCTAATATTTTGTAAAAGTCCGGCTACCGATTACATAGTTTAAAACAAATTATAAAAAATAAAACAATACATTAACTCATTTCAGGTGATCGCGGCTCCAAATCAGGACAGATTATGTTTAGCAGTTGCGAAAGAACTCGAAAAAGGTTTCGGAGGCTGGCAACCCGCGTCGTAAATTAAAAACAAAACATTTACCGAAAGTCAAATAAACCACATGTATGATGTGGTAGTACCTTTTATACTTAAAGTTATAATAAATCGATTTTGAATTGCGTTTTGTATGAACTTACAAGACTGTAAGCACCTTAATATAATTATGTGTATTGATCGTATGAGAAATAGAATGCTAAGATGCACTGTGTTGAGTAAAGTAGCGTCTCTTCGTATATTTTATATGTTATGTATATATTAAAAAATTTAACTGACTTCAGAATTTAAAAAATTGTTTTACATTAGACTATTATATTTATTTGTAGATCTGTCGACTTAAATAATTCTTTATAAATCAAATTTTGTAAAAACTCCATTATTTAAGGATGTAAAGACTTGAAAAGTATTTAAGTCGTTTCTTATTTTTTTAATGAAATTAAGTATAGTAATTTCATTATGTAATCTACAACTAGAATTGAAAAAAAACATACAACGCGTTCAAAATATAATTTAGTACAAGATAAAATTACACTATTCAACCATTAAAGGGTTAAAAATGAGGATTTATTATAAGAAACACAAAAATGAAGCTTCGTAAGATTTGTATGCTCCATAACCAAATTATGATTTTGTATTTATTTACAATGTATAAGTAAAGATTTATAAAGCGCAAACCGAATAAATGTTAATATATATTTTGATAATTTTATTTGTACAAATATCAATTTCATATGTTAGTTTTAAGTGACTTTTACTTAAAATTCATTCATTTTCTTAATGTGACAAACGAAAACTTTATTTGAATAGCGCGGGAAAATAAAAATAAAAGACGGTATTCTAAATCACTGCTGCACATAGTAAACTTCGTTTGATAAAATATTGTTATTATACATATAATATAAAATTAATATTTTTGTTGTTATTTTAGTTGTAAAGTTCGTCTACTTAAAATAATACAATATTTATACTTGTATTATTTATTTTAAGTATTTTTACGTTTATTATAGAAAGTGTAAAATTAATGTATTTTTCTGATGAAATATTTATCTGTTCATTTTTGTACACAATATTATGTTAATGTAGCAGTTTCGAAAGTTTTATTATGAATCCATATCGCACTCATGTTTCGATAGACATGTACTTACACATGTAAAGCTTAAACTTTTATTTTCTCATAATTTGTAAATTATCAATTGTGCTCTCAACATTATGTTTAATTTAATTGAGTATTGTTCATATCTGCAAAGTCCATATTATTAAAGGTTGTCAAATAATGTTAAACTCGAGAGTAATAAAAAATCAGAATCTTCGTTAACTGAAAAAATGGTTGTCTGTAAAGTCGGTTTACAGATGATAATTTTTACGTGATAACGTCATAAGAAAACATAGATGTAGAATTGTATACTTTTATGAATCGAATTGAATTATTATCACATATATAATATGATAGTGTGTATTACTTTACATATATATGATAGTGTAGTACTTTTTTTATATAGATGATAGTGTGATATTCAAGATTTTCCAATCTGAGTTATTTTGTTAAGAATAGGAATACGATAGGAAAAGTAGGAAATCAAGGGGAGTATTTCAAGTGGTACTCTCTACCAAACAATTGACAAATCACAAAACAGTAGGGGTGTGCGATAATTATCGATAATTCTTAAATACTCGATAATTTTCCATTCGATAATTATCAATAATTATCGATAAGTGTTATTCGATAATTTTGATCCGATAATTATCGATAATTTTTCATTCGATAAATATCGATAACTATCGACCGATAATTATCGATAACTTTCGTCAACTATCGATAATTTTTTTCCGATAATTATCGATAATTTTCGCCAACTATCGATAACTTTTCCTTCGATAATTATCGATAACTGTTCATACGATAATTATCGATAACTATCGATAAAACGATTCGATAATCGTCGATAGTAAATTTGTCGATAGTTTTTATCGATGAACATCCCTACTTCTACCAAACAATTGACAAATCACAAAACAGTAGGGGTGTGCGATAATTATCGATAATTCGCAAATACTCGATAATTTTCCATTCGATAATTATCGATAAGTGTTATTCGATAATTTTGATCCGATAATTATCGATAATTTTTCATTCGATAAATATCGATAACTATCGACGATAATTATCGATAACTTTCGTCAACTATCGACAATTTTTATCCGATAATTATCGATAATTTTCGCCAACTATCGATAACTTTTCCTTCGATAACATGATGAACTTCCGATGAACATCCCTACAAAACAGTTCGCGTGTAGATTGCGTAGCGCCACTGTCTCTTTTACTCGAACGCGGTCCGATGGAGTGTAAGACAGAACGCTTAGGCTAATCGTGCCTCTCTATCGCTTGTTCTGCGCTCTCGCTCACTAATTGTGACAATGATGACGTCATCTTCTTCGAACGGGCACCCCTTCATCAATTTACTAGACGTTATCACGTCAAAAATTTTCTTCAACTGAAATTTGTCTATTAAAAAATAACACTAGATATAAAACTACAAGGATATACTAAATTTTTATCAAAAAAAAATCTTATAAAATTTAGTCATATTAACATCCTTTTTAAGTTTAAATGACATATAGCATTTGATATAATTAATCAAAATATAATGAAATTAGTAAGCAGTAAGGAAATAAGAAAAAAAACTTCTATCTGTGTGTTTCTGCTTCCGTGTGATGTATAAATGTTTCGGTATGTAAAAACCAATTTAATTGGTTCTTTATACATGGATAATTTTTAAAATAATTACTATTATTAATAGTTATTGTAAATATTCAATATAATTAATGTTGATTATTTTGTGTAAAGAAATATTTATCCTTTTTTTCAAATAAAAATGTTTGTAACTGTCTCTTAAATCTGAATGTGCTGTGAAAAATATTTAAATAAGCGTTTTTAAACGTATTTGTAACATAATATTCTTTAAAAAATATAATATTCTTATTATTGTAATAAAACCTTACAAAAAATGTTTCAGTTTATTTATTTATTTATTACAAACTTATGCTATTTTTACAGGATAACCTAATGCAACAGAACAGTAACCTAAACGAAATTTCTATTATAAACATCTCGTCTCCTGGCCGTGTCCTTCTGGACCGAATAACTCAAGCCATACCCTCCTCTTTGCAAAAGCTGTTCAGGAAAAGAGCCAACAATAACGCACCTTCGCAACCGACCCATAGCAGGATCATGCAATCCTCGCCCAGCGAAGAGATCAGAGGCGGAGAAGTTGGAATTAAGACCAGATGCGTGGCTCTCTTCATGGACAGCGGGGTGGAGAGGATAGGAATCTGCTTTTGTCGCCCCGAAACACGCGATCGGCTGGCGATTTCACCGGGGCTCGCTTTACTGATAAAGGGTAGCACACAAAAGACCAGCATTAAGCGCACAAAGATCGAAGCGCTAGCGCAAGAACAGGAGGGCGACTCGACCTACCGTATAATACGTTTAAAAAGCAAACTCATCGTGCTGTTCGAATGGGGAGAGATATCAGCCTTTGCGCAGTCTAGTGTGTGGTTGAAGCGGTTGAGCGAGATCCCCGGGGGAATCCCTGGAAGAATCAGTGTGGATTCAATGAGAGTCGGCTATGACAGAGGCAACGTATCGGATAGGTACGGTTGCCTTATGGCCTCCAAGAACAGTGAGGTCATTGTCTACGAGGACAGGGGGGAGGATCTGGGTTATTTAAGACCGAAATCCATAACACCTTCACCCCCTGCATCGCGGACTGTCGATGAACCCACACTTAGCGGTTCGGAGCGCTTACAGCTCAGGGTCGAGGTCCAGAAGGCAGAACAACTCAATAAAAGGGCCGCACCCGAATCTAGGCCAAGCTCGATGTCAGTAGCGACATTTATCCATGCTACCATCTCCCCCAAACAAGGCATGCTCCCACATCATGCCTCCCCCAAAAGGGCGGAACAGGGAGAGCGGCAAGCGGAGGCGCTGAACAGGTTCACCAAAGACGACAGTCCGAGGCACCCGAAGGCGTCACCGGCCGCTCGAACTAGAGCCGACATGGGACAGGTATCACCACCGAGACTTCGACCTGCGTCCACACCGCTCCAACACGCGGAAAACGCCCTTATCGAGTTCCTGGCCATAACAAAGGCAAACCGCGAGGTAAGCCTGGCCATCTGCAATAAGATCATGCAGACCTACCGGTACGACCACCAAAGGTTACTGGAGGCGCAACTCGAGGAAGCCAAAGCAGCCATATATAACAGCGAAACCCGTCAAGTACTCAAGGGCAAGATGTCGGGTAAATATATGGCTGCATATAACACCACAGCAGGCTTCGTGAGCGCGGTTGAGTCTGAGGGAAAAGATGAGGAGCCGCAGACCTTCGCAACACCAGAAGGGGACCCGGTGGTGGTAGTGGCCAGATGCACGAAAATAATGCTGGGGGACCGGATACTTCAGATGGCGAAAACCATATCGAACGACCGGGAAGCCGGCTTACTGTCCGTGACCTGGGGACTACCATCGCTGGAGTGGATAAATGGGGTACCGGGATGCGGCAAGACAACTCGCATAGTCGGGGACTTCGATGAGGACACGGAGGTCGTGATCACGACCACAGTCGAGGCGGCCGAAGACTTAAAAGAAAAACTGGCGCACCGCTATGGCAACAAAGCCAAGCAAAAGGTGCGCACTATGGCCTCCGTTTTGGTAAATGGTTTCCGTGAGGGCTCGACAATCACTCGCCTAACGGTGGACGAGGCCCTCATGAACCATTTCGGAGCCATAGTAATGGCCGCCCGACTATCCGGTGCAGAGAAAGTGATCCTTATCGGAGATATAAATCAGCTGCCGTACATCGACAGGGATAACCTGTTCGAAATGCGGTACTGTAGACCTACTCTGCTAACAACCATCTCGTGCGAGTTGTCATGCACGCATCGCAACCCCAAAGATGTCGCCTTTGCCATCAGCGAGGTCTACGAGACCATGTACAGCTCCAGCGCCAAGATCCGATCGTTGCGAGTGGAGAGCCTCACAGGCGCACGTATCCCCGTAGGACGGGATCGGACCCTATACCTGGTCTTTACGCAAGATGAGAAGAAATTGCTAACTGACCAGGGATATGGGTCCGGCGAGGGATCGCGCGTCTTAACCATCCACGAGGCGCAGGGCCAGACCTACGAGGACGTCATCGTCCTCCAGACTAAGGCAGAGAGGCTTCGAATCCACGACAGCGTTTCGCACGCTGTAGTCGCGGTGACTAGACACACCAACACCTGTGTCTTTTATACCGACGACAGTGATGACGCAATCGGTCGCTTTGTGGCGAGGGCGACGCAGACCACGGAAAAGGAAATCCTCGAGCACAGTCTCAAGATGGCGATTCATCACAGAGATACCGCCGTGATTGAGAGTGTGCTCGATATGTTAACTAAAAGTATCGGTGTGAGGACATAGTTGTTTTAGGAATATATTTATAACAAATAGCTGTAAGATTGTTAGTACGAAAATAAATTAAGTAGTAGTAATAGCATGTTGTGCATAATAGAAAAAAAAAAAAAAAAAAAAAAAAAAAAAAAAAAAAAAAAAAAAAAAAAATTGTAACAATAACGACGGAGACATGTATATATAATAGGCATAGATACACACATAATATATTTCTATTATTTAATTATTAAGTCTTATAATATTAAAAATTATAAAAAAAAAAAGAAAAAAAAAAAAAAAGAAAAAAAAAAATTATGCATGTACCTAGATTTAAGAATACATTTTAGGTTCGGTTCGGTGGACTCACGTCCAACATTAGAGATACTAAGTTTTAATTAAGTTACCACTAATGTAAGATTGTAAGCAGCTACTATTATACCAAGTAAACAAAACAAATTGGAATAAGAAAGGCATGGGCAAAATGAGCCCGTGGGCATAAATTACTTAAAAAAAAAAAAAAAAAAAAAAAAAAAGAATACAAATATCTACCCCAAACGGGAATCAAACCTGCGACCATCGACGTTAACCATCTAGAGCTAAACATAAAACAAAGAATGCAGAAGAGCTAGTAAAGAAATACTCCGATAAATTAAAAATTGATGTCTATATTCCATGGTAGCATTATTATATTATACTCTGCACTGTAGGTACTAACTGTAACAAAAGATTTTTTTTTATTTCCCTCTCTAGTTTAGTTTTAGTTTTAGTGAGTCAAGCGATACTTGTATTTAACTAAAAATATATTTAGTTCGAATTAATTTTTGCAAGCTTATCAAATCACTACTAATAATCTTTTTTGCCAGTTTATGGTAAATTTACCAATGGTTTTTCAAAGAGTAAGAGTTTCAAAATAAATGATATAGGTATGAGATTATTTTTCAAAACAAACACACACATGAAACAATAGTTTAGGGATACCACACGTTAAGATTTTTTAATTCCCGCGCTTTTCCGCTTAACAAATTTTACAAAGTGTGATTATCGTAACTTTTATTTAGAAACTATTTTCAAATAATATTGTATATGAATAATTTATATATGTAAAAACTAAATATAACAAAGTATTTTTAAAATCTATAAGTTATGAAAATGTAACTTAAGCAATTTATAACCCCTGCATCACCTAGCATAGTTAGATGATAGTCGTGGTATCGTGGTGGACTTATAAATTTTAAAGTTATAAAATTATATTATTCATTTTGTCTCCAAATCGATAAAAACGAGAGCCCTATAATGTATATTTAGTGTAAGTCAGAATTTTCAACAGCTACGAGCCCCGAGTAGTACTAATTAACAACTGGCAATACATCACACTAAATGTAACCCTAATACTTAATCTGTGAATGTAACGACGTTTTTAGCGCGTGCGAGATGACGCGCCGGTGAATTTTTGTATTTTAGAAATTGACGTAATTATTCTGTGCACGCTCTATATATATAAGGTGAAAAAGTTACTTTTAATATTTTGAAAGTTGTTTTTCGTAAAAAACGAAGTGGTTGTCTAAAGATTGGTTATTGTTATTGCAGATTTCACAATGGCCGATCAAGTTGATTCAATGTCAGACGCGGAGCTCCGCACTAAACTGGCTGAGCATGGGTTCCCCGTAATGCCAATTACAGCATCCACGAGAAAGCTACTCGTAAAAAAGTTAAAAATGGTTTTAGATAATAAAAGCAAACCGCGAAACAGCGTCGATAACAAGGTAGAGAGTCGGCGGTCACTAGCACGATACTCCAGTGGCGAAGAATCCGACTTAGACTCTACAAACAATATGAAAGAAAGACGTGGTCGAAGGGCTACTACAGGCGGGGCTATGTTACCGCCAGTGTCGAACAAGTCACGACGGATACCTTTGAAGAAAGATTCTCCCGCTAAGCGTGATTCTGATAAAGGGTCAGAGTCAGAGGAAGAAAAAGCCCCCGTTCGCACACACGAAAAAGTGGAAACGGTTACAACGCGCCGTGTGACACGCACGTATGCTAATGATCAGGATGACTATGAAACGGGATCGGACAGTGATGTTGACAGTGACAAGAAAACATCAAGTCCATTTAGAAGTAGCTCCAGGTCAAGTGACTACATATCGAGTACATTGCCAACAAACGACGCATCTACAAGCCCTCCAAAATCTTCTATTTTCTCTCGGCCATCCTTGTCACACTCAAACTATACATCCAATTTATCATCATCTGATCAACTTAATTCAATACGGTCTCGACTTGGTTTAACTTCCTCTTTGGCTGATCGACCACCTCTCAGCACCTACACATCAAATTATGCCTCTTCAACTTATCAGCCTTCTACTTCTGGTGTGGATGAAATTGAATCTCCCTACTTGAGCAATTTTACACGACGACTGTCATCTCTGAAACCTGATCCACCTAAACCATCATCATTCTTAGATCGTGATACGACTAATGGAAGCACATTAATTCCACGTAGATCATACATCACAGGCGTCCCTAGATCTGACATAGTAGACTATAAGGCAGTTAATGATAAAAAATTCTTGAAGAATAATCTCGTGTCTCTTGCCCTTGTTGCTCTTGTTGCACTTTTTTTTTTTTTCTTATTTTTCATGTATATAGTTAAGAAAAATGATATCACTTCAGTAGTAGATGACCAAAATATTGTGGTACCGATATGTCAATTAAATATACCAGGTAATAGACCTGGTATAAATTGTGTTCCCAAGGAACAAGTGGGCTATGCAAAAGATTTAATGAAAGCTATACATCCAAAACTTATGGCTCGGACAGCTGCTTATAAATGTGGGGAGCCTGGAGCTCTACCATACTTGACAGGAAAAGAAATTATCGAAATAGCTTGTCCCCAAACAGACACATTTAGTAGAAACTATGATCAGTGCACGACAGATTTAAATAACTTGCAAATTTTACTTGTTAAAAATCCAAGATGGGGACTAAATGTTGTCCAGTTGAAAAATGTATATACTAAAGATGTCGAATACACACCTCTAACTTCTACTGAAGCTGTTGTTCAACAACGTAACAAAGGCAGTGTTGCTATAGCTCTCTCAGACCCCTCAACCCCAATTTCATGTCTATTTATTAATACTTTGTACTCAGCCGGTTCGACATTTGTTGTTGTTGGAATTATATCTGTATTAGTATTGGGTTTGCAAAGACTCTACAAATATTATTTAAGTTATCAAAAGAAGAAAAGTGAGGAAATTTATTCTATGGTTGAACAAATTATAGATGTGATATCACAAGAGACTGAGGACAGCGGTGAACCATACATATCTGTGGACCATGTGAGGGATACACTAATATCTCCTCAGAATAGAGAAAAAATGTCATCTACTTGGGATGCGGCAGTTAAGTTTATTCAAAAGAATGAAAGTAGAGTGAGAATGGAGGTGCAATCGGTAGATGGAGAGGACTGCAGAGTATGGAGGTGGGTCGCCTCCCATAGTAGCCCCAAACGAAGCACCTCCTGGCAGGGACAAGCATTTGAAACTCAAGAAGGCTCAGTGAATAATCTAACAGTATCTCCGACCCCATGTTTGAAAATCCGTCACATGTTCGAAAAAAATGACACCAATCCTAACTTGAGAACTGTAATCCAGGATGTTATACTCGAGAAATGCGATCGCTGCAACATTCTTCATATTGACATTGAGCGGACATCGTGCTGTGTGTACGTAAAGTGCGCGACTCCGACTGATGCAGGCGTCGTGTACAAGAGTCTCCACGGCTGGTGGTACGAGGGACGCCTCATCACAGTCAAATATTTACGTTTAGAGCGCTACATGCAAAGGTTTCCTAATTCCCCATCATCTGGACCATATCTGAAACCGTCTCGTTTGCGACGATCATGGGATGAGTAAGTTTGTTCTACTATAATTAAGTGGTCAGGAGGTTTCTAGAATATTTATTGCGAATTTAATCTTGCGTACAAAACTATACGCCTGTATTTTTGATTTTTTATTTTTTAATCCTAGATTGAAGGATTCTAAATTAATAAAATGTTTTTCAATATAAGAATTTTTTAAATGCTCATAAATGTTTAGTCAGTGCTATTGAGAATAAGCATGTTCTTATTAAAATAAATAGTTGGCATAATATGTCTTTTGTTGGTTGCACGATTCAGCAACTGCATACTTTGTTATCATTATGCAAGCAGATAGTGTTGATCTTACAATGCAGTTCGTCGGTCGTTGAAGAATCTTTTAACATAAATAGAATAGAATATGTATACTACTTTTTGACCTTGTAAATAATTGACATCACAAAATTTAACATGTAGCTATAATTATAAGTTACTAGATAACTGGTTTTCATTTGTTACTTGAATTTAATGTTTTTAAAGGAATTGTTTAAAAATTGTAGTTTGTTAGGTAGGTTAAGTTTCTAGATTTTTCAAATTTTTTTTCATTTAACATTTGTATGTAATGATGGCACAATTTAAACCCATGAATGTTATTCTTTGACATTAATTTTTAATTTAAGTTCTCTTACTAACTTCATTTATCTTTTAGGATTATTTTTTATGTATTGATTTTTAATTTTAATAAATAATTTAGAAAAAATGTTTTTTAATTTTTCATAGTAAGATAAGCATATCAAATATTTTGAAGTTTTAACTTCATATCATTTATTTGTTTAAGATAAGTGATAATAGGAATGAGAATACAATCATACAATATTTAGTCTTATGTAAATACTACTTTCTAATATTTTTCAATATCGGTAGACAAAAATATACACTTAAACAAATATTCTGGGATGTTTTTTTTTTTTCTCATATTCGGTATATTTTTACTGAACCAAAGTAATGTCTACTTATTCTTTATAATTATTTAGTTCGTAATTTAAAGAAAATTAGGTTATACCCTAGTAGTGGTTAGTGGTATAATTGTTATTTCAATTACATCTTGCGTAGTTACACTAATCTTACAAGTAATGTTGGGGAAAATAATACAAAATACCATTATGTACTTCAAGATTCTTTTATTTTTAATTGTAAAGTTTTGTTTTTTCATCCGAATTACCAAAACAATAATATATAAACATAGAAATATAACAAAACACCAACTTACAATACTATATAATCGTTCCTCAATATCGTAACATGTAAATAAGTCTCATTTATCCCTTACTCAATTAATTCATTAACATACAAATCACTTTATAAATATATTAAATATAATATTTTGTAAACTCCTTTGGAATGTAATTAAAATTTTCCAATATGAATAATGTTTAGAACCAGACTTTAGAGACTAAGTAGAAAGTGGTCGTGGGGTTATTTACCCGACTGCGCCAGAAGGAGGGTTATATATTTTCCAGAGTATGTATAATTGTTTGGCACGCTCTGTGGCCTGAACGGAAAATCCATCAGATTTTAGCTCGAGAGGTGTCATTAGATTTGTATTTAATGTGAGTGACACTGGGTATATTAAAAATAAAAAAATAAAACATGGCGGATTTATGGCGCCAAATTAATTTCATTTCCAAATTACACAGAAATGCAGTTGGATTTTTTAGTCTTTTAAATTACCGTTTTGCTCCCCTGAATTCCTAATTGTTTATCGATTCCATCAATATTTAAGCATCTGCGAGATCTCGTCGAAGCACCGCCACAGGCCCGGCAGGTAGAAGGGCTCGAAGACGTGAGGGAAGGGCGTGTCCCAGCCGCAAACGCGCCGCACCGGCGCCTCCAGGTGCAGGAAGCATTCCTCCTGCGACATTTACATTCGTTTACACACACGCGAGCCTCCAGCGTCTACAGCTGGCACATTCACACAGCAACGGTAGAGGTCGAAGGCCGTGAGTCTGGGTGCTGCAGGCATATTGAACCACTGCATGCAGGGTCGGATTTAGGGATAGACTAGGACACAAGGACTAGGACTAGGGACACAATAGAGGAGCCCCACAATAGAGACTTCGGAAAAAAAAAACAAATTCAGACTAGTAAACAACTTTTTTATAACACCTGGATTGAAAGTTCGAATTACAATCGAAAAGATTGTAATTTTAGGGACGAAAGTGGCACATTTCCTCCCGGCCAAATGATGAGTAATATTTAGAGCGCATGCGTCAACTTTCTTTCCGATGCCAATATATTGTTTTAAATGTCAAAGTTATGAGAGATCACAGTTTATTTTAACATTTTCCTTGTAATAATTCGTATGTAACACAGAATAACAATAATATCTTATTATTTTTCATTTTATTTTTCATTTCATTATTTCAAGAAGAATAAGTCTTAACTTAATGAATTAAACAGTATTACTGGTGTTATAACAACGCGTTGCTAGGATACGCGTGCACATGCATCAACTTTCGTCCCGATGCAAATATAATGACATATCGCATAGTTAATTTAACTTTTTCCTTGTAATAATTCGTATGTGACACAGAAATAACACTAATATGTTATTATTTTTCATTTCATTATTTTATCCTATTTTTAACTTATTGAATTAATTTCATATGCTTAAACTGGTGTGATACGCGTTGTTATGATACGAGATATCATTGAGAATATCAAATTTATGGGTAAATTAATTTAAAAACTTAATAATTACTATTTTATTTATTTTAATTAAAACCGAATTTTCGATCCTAGCGTTATAAAAAATTGTATACGTTACACGGGAGCCGGGAGGGAAGTGTTACATTGCAACCCGAATTTTATTACAACAAAGATGCGGGTTGCAATGTAGCACTTCCCTTCCTAGTGACGTAATATACTATTCCTTTCATATTTTTTTTCGCGTTTTACCTTTAGCTACAGTACTTCGTACAAACATGATTACATGGAATCAATACATGGATTACATGGAAAATAGTTTGGGGCCAAGGGTCCTCCAACCCTTTGTTGCCTCGAGGCCTCCAGACCTCTAAATTCGGCCCTGATGGCATGTTGCTCAATAATCACTGATACAAAACATTGTGCAGTGGTTGATAGGCCTGGCGGCCTGATTCCCGACCACGTGGCTCGTTTCTCTCTTAACAGGTTTTTCGCCGATGGCGAGGTATACCTGGACGGCTAGCCAACTGCACTCGCAGTTGCTCGCTCCGACCGTCGACCGGACTCTGGTACCTCTGAATTGAGGTCACGCCATTACCGCCAGTAAGATAATACATTAACATCCGACATCAGCACATAGCAGCACACATCAGCACACAGTAGAACACATCAGCACACAGCAGCACATATCAGCACACGTACGGCACACATCAGCACACAGCAGGACTCATCAGCACCCCCGGTTTGGGCGGATCGCCTCACCGCGAAAAATAAGTCGGCGCTGCGCGCGAACAATCGCGGTGAGGGTGATTCGGGGGTACCGTACGGTATCGTGGGCTGCAGCTACTGCTCTAGCCGGCGACCCCCCGTGGGAGCTCGTGGCGGAGGTTCTTGCCGAGACCTACTCATACGTCTCGGATAGGAGGGCTCTTGGTGAGAACCCTACGTTGGACGGGATCCTACGGGTGCGTCGGATAGGACAGGAAGCGCTAATGCGGAGGTGGGGGGAGGACCTGGCGGTGAAGCCGTATGGCACACGCGTTACGGCTGCGTTGCGCCCGGTCCATGAGCCGTGGATGCGCCGAAAACGCAAGCCCCTCACCTTCCGTCTGACGCAGGTTCTCACCGGGCACGGTTGCTTTGGTGACTACCTGTGCCGGACGGCCCAAAGGGAAACGACTGAATGCCACGATTGTGGCGCGGCGGTGGACTCTGCCCAGCACACCCTCGAGGTGTGCCCGAGATGAGTGGCGCTGCGTCGGGGTCTGACGTCAGTTCTCGGAGGGGACTTGTCGCTTCCGAACATCATCACCGCAATGCTCGGCGACGACAAGTCCTGGAAGGCGATGGTCTCCTTCTGCGAGACAGTAATATCCCAGAAGGAGGCCGATGAGCGGGTGAGACAGAAGGCCGCCGACGTGTCCTACATCCGCGGGCGACGAATAGGAGTGCGTAGGAGGCGCTACATAATGCGCCTCCAGTGACGCCCCTGTGCCCGTGTCGGGCCGGGATGAGAAGGGTAGGACCGAGTCCTGCTAGACACGGCGTCGTTGGGACTGTTCAGAGGTGAGCCGGACAGTCCCCATGGAGGAGAAGTCTGGCCTTTTCGCCGAGGCCAGCCTGTCGCTGGAGGGATCCTGTTGCCTGCAGATCCGGGACCCTCCAATTAAAGCGGCTGAAGGCTCCCGCAGGGGTTTAGTACTGTATTGCACTCCCAAAGTGCCGAGTCCGACATAGGTCTAGGACTGCCACCCGGGCGTCCTGGATATCATCCGTAAATTCATTCCCCTGTGACAAAAAAAAAAGGACTCATCAGCACACAGTACACATCAGCACACAGCAGCACACAGCACTCATCAGTACACAGCTCCACACAGCAGCACACATCAGTACACAGCTCCACACATCAGCAAACATCAGCATACAGCAGCACACATCAGCATACAGCAGCATACAGCAGCACACATCAGCAAATATCAGCATACAGCAGCACACATCAGCATACAGCAGCACACATCAGCAAACATCAGCATACAGCAGTATACATCAGCACACAGCAATACACATTAGCTTACAGCAGCACACTTCAGCAAAGCAACATACATCAGCATACATCAGCACACAGCAGCACACATCAGCACACAGCAGCACACAGCAGCACACAGCAGCACACATCAGCCCACAGCAGCACACAGCAGCGGGGCGCTGACCTGCACGGCGGCGGCGATGTCGGCGCCCGGCCCGCCGGTGAGCGGCGCCTCGTGCGCCACCAGGCAGCGCCCGGTCTTCTTCACCGACTGGAATAGTTATAGATTATAATAAGTTAAGTACTACCTGCGGCGTGGCTCGCACAAAAATAGATCATACACGTTAGAAATATCCTAAGTTATCACAAATTACGATTATTTAATTTCAATCTAAGTAGAGTTGAAACGAACACTTATTTACTGATCAAAATTTTAAATAAGAATATTTATTTCTTTACAATATTCCTATTTTTTCTTTCAATTAACTTCATACAAATTTTCAAGTCACATTTATTAAGCCTGCTCTCCGCGAGGCGCGCCGCCGCCAGCAGCACGTGCACCTGCGCGCCCCACCCCACCGTCCCCCTAGCGGCGCACTCACGTTGCAGACGGTCTCGGTGTCCCACGGCAGCACGGACACGAGGTCGACGACCTCGCAGCGCGCGCCGAGCCTGCTCTCCGCGAGGCGCGCCGCCGCCAGCAGCACGTGCACCTGCGCGCCCCACCCCACCGTCCCCCTAGCGGCGCACTCACGTTGCAGACGGTCTCGGTGTCCCACGGCAGCACGGACACGAGGTCGACGACCTCGCAGCGCGCGCCGAGCCTGCTCTCCGCGAGGCGCGCCGCCGCCAGCAGCACGTGCACCTGCGCGCCCCACCCCACCGTCCCCCTAGCGGCGCACTCACGTTGCAGACGGTCTCGGTGTCCCACGGCAGCACGGACACGAGGTCGACGACCTCGCAGCGCGCGCCGAGCCTGCTCTCCGCGAGGCGCGCCGCCGCCAGCAGCACGTGCACCTGCGCGCCCCACCCCACCGTCCCCCTAGCGGCGCACTCACGTTGCAGACGGTCTCGGTGTCCCACGGCAGCACGGACACGAGGTCGACGACCTCGCAGCGCGCGCCGAGCCTGCTCTCCGCGAGGCGCGCCGCCGCCAGCAGCACGTGCACCTGCGCGCCCCACCCCACCGTCCCCCTAGCGGCGCACTCACGTTGCAGACGGTCTCGGTGTCCCACGGCAGCACGGACACGAGGTCGACGACCTCGCAGCGCGCGCCGAGCCTGCTCTCCGCGAGGCGCGCCGCCGCCAGCAGCACGTGCACCTGCGCGCCCCACCCCACCGTCCCCCTAGCGGCGCACTCACGTTGCAGACGGTCTCGGTGTCCCACGGCAGCACGGACACGAGGTCGACGACCTCGCAGCGCGCGCCGAGCCTGCTCTCCGCGAGGCGCGCCGCCGCCAGCAGCACGTGCACCTGCGCGCCCCACCCCACCGTCCCCCTAGCGGCGCACTCACGTTGCAGACGGTCTCGGTGTCCCACGGCAGCACGGACACGAGGTCGACGACCTCGCAGCGCGCGCCGAGCCTGCTCTCCGCGAGGCGCGCCGCCGCCAGCAGCACGTGCACCTGCGCGCCCCACCCCACCGTCCCCCTAGCGGCGCACTCACGTTGCAGACGGTCTCGGTGTCCCACGGCAGCACGGACACGAGGTCGACGACCTCGCAGCGCGCGCCGAGCCTGCTCTCCGCGAGGCGCGCCGCCGCCAGCAGCACGTGCACCTGCGCGCCCCACCCCACCGTCCCCCTAGCGGCGCACTCACGTTGCAGACGGTCTCGGTGTCCCACGGCAGCACGGACACGAGGTCGACGACCTCGCAGCGCGCGCCGAGCCTGCTCTCCGCGAGGCGCGCCGCCGCCAGCAGCACGTGCACCTGCGCGCCCCACCCCACCGTCCCCCTAGCGGCGCACTCACGTTGCAGACGGTCTCGGTGTCCCACGGCAGCACGGACACGAGGTCGACGACCTCGCAGCGCGCGCCGAGCCTGCTCTCCGCGAGGCGCGCCGCCGCCAGCAGCACGTGCACCTGCGCGCCCCACCCCACCGTCCCCCTAGCGGCGCACTCACGTTGCAGACGGTCTCGGTGTCCCACGGCAGCACGGACACGAGGTCGACGACCTCGCAGCGCGCGCCGAGCCTGCTCTCCGCGAGGCGCGCCGCCGCCAGCAGCACGTGCACCTGCGCGCCCCACCCCACCGTCCCCCTAGCGGCGCACTCACGTTGCAGACGGTCTCGGTGTCCCACGGCAGCACGGACACGAGGTCGACGACCTCGCAGCGCGCGCCGAGCCTGCTCTCCGCGAGGCGCGCCGCCGCCAGCAGCACGTGCACCTGCGCGCCCCACCCCACCGTCCCCCTAGCGGCGCACTCACGTTGCAGACGGTCTCGGTGTCCCACGGCAGCACGGACACGAGGTCGACGACCTCGCAGCGCGCGCCGAGCCTGCTCTCCGCGAGGCGCGCCGCCGCCAGCAGCACGTGCACCTGCGCGCCCCACCCCACCGTCCCCCTAGCGGCGCACTCACGTTGCAGACGGTCTCGGTGTCCCACGGCAGCACGGACACGAGGTCGACGACCTCGCAGCGCGCGCCGAGCCTGCTCTCCGCGAGGCGCGCCGCCGCCAGCAGCACGTGCACCTGCGCGCCCCACCCCACCGTCCCCCTAGCGGCGCACTCACGTTGCAGACGGTCTCGGTGTCCCACGGCAGCACGGACACGAGGTCGACGACCTCGCAGCGCGCGCCGAGCCTGCTCTCCGCGAGGCGCGCCGCCGCCAGCAGCACGTGCACCTGCGCGCCCCACCCCACCGTCCCCCTAGCGGCGCACTCACGTTGCAGACGGTCTCGGTGTCCCACGGCAGCACGGACACGAGGTCGACGACCTCGCAGCGCGCGCCGAGCCTGCTCTCCGCGAGGCGCGCCGCCGCCAGCAGCACGTGCACCTGCGCGCCCCACCCCACCAGCGTCGCCGCGTCGCCTGCGCGGCGCACGGTTGAAAAAAAAAACAATTTTTTTTTTAAAGAACAAAACATCCTGTTTAAAACAAAATATTAAAAAAAAAAATGTGTGTGTCAGCTCCGACGCACGACTGGAGTTTACTCCTTAAGTACGATTGTCTAAACATACGCAAAAAGAGTTTATCCAACTGAAAATAAGATTAATACCACATGAAAGGGTAAATTAACACATTAATGAAAATAATATACATATATAAATATATATTTATTCATTTTATATACATTTATTATAACTAATCGGCGAAATATTTTACATTAAACTTTTCACAATAGTCAATTTCAGATGTGCACAAATATTTCATTAGGAATGTTGATAAATTATGTAATTATTATTATCTGACAATTATCATTTATTTTTTAAATATTATTTTCCAATATTAAATAGAGCAACATTACTTTCGCACCGCACCGTAGGTGCGCGCGCACCGAAAAAGTAACGAGGTCATTCATCAGTAGATTTTACCTCTCATATTTTTCTCATACCGGGCGCCTTATATATGAAAATCGATTCTTAAGGAGTAAACTCCAAAAACATGTTTTAAACAAATATTTTTTCCTTACTCCGCCTAAAGTTCGATTTTCGTCTCTGTGAAACAAGCCAAAAGTTACACTTTTTTTCCTCCGCTTCACAGGAACAAAACCCGAACTTTCAGCCTAGGTAGCCCTAGTGGAAAAAAATCTAAAAAACTATAAAAATTTTCTACTAATAATAATTATGAAATTTTTATTTTCTTTTAGAAACTATATATTATATATATTTATATAATTATGTATGTAATCATCGAATCAATCTTTTAATGTTTTCTTACAAACATTATTGAAATCGATATTTCAGATATTCCGTTAACAAAGTGGTACTGTACCACTTTGTTAACGGAACCAAACCCACCAAAAACAAAAAACACCAAAGTAGTGGTGTGTACATGTACCAGGAAAACAGAAAACACAAGCAGGTTAGTTCCTTTAGAATATTATTAATCATCGTCATCGTTTTTGAAAGTGATTAATTGATATACATAATAAATATTAATTACAATATTAGATTAATTTATCACTTCTGTCGGGCGTCCCGAGATATACACGTTTAGTTTTTTCAAAATGTTACCGCAATTATGGCGAGTAAACCCGTAGAGCACAGCTAGTTAAATCATAATCAACGTACCCTCCCTCAGAACCTGCGCTTTCCCGATAGGCAGTGTATAGCTGTCCACCGGCACTTCTTCAACGGCCGAACGATACAGAATCTTGGGTTCCAGGAATATACACGGATCTCTGTCCTGTATACACGATAACAATAAGCCCTTTGCTGCTATTGGACCTCTCGGGATTACCACCTGGAAAATATTCAAATATATATTTACTAGCTTCTGCCGGCGGCTTCGCCCGCATGGATGTCGGTTATCAACGACCAAAAAAAAGTTTCCTATGTTACTTCTAATACCTCCAAGAACATGTGTACAAAGTATCACGATGAGCGGTTAAGTAGTTTTCGCGCGAAAGCGTAACAAACAAACTTACATTCGCATTTATAATATTAGTATTATAATATATTATAATCAAGCACAATACCATGATGACCATTCTGGTGTAGTGGTGCGAGTAGTCGCCTCAACTCCGCGCGGCGGTCGCGGATTTGATTTGTATTTGTAAAAATATTTGTTTCCGGTTTGAGTATGTCCTTGTGGGTCTCCCCACCGTGCCTCAGAGAGCACGCAAAGCCATCGGTCCCTGTTGTTATCATAGATACCTAGTAACGACCGTTACTCAGTTTAAAAAAATTATCCACCAACCTGCAGTGGAGCAGCGTGGTTGATTAAGCTCCAACCCTTCTATATGGAGAAGAGGCCTTCGCTCAGCAGTGGGTGGTTTACAGGCTGATATAGTTACAGTTACATATATAATCAATTTGACAATGTGTTGTAATTGATATTTAAACGGCTAGCGTGTTAATTATCTAACCTTAAAACGGTTATCTGGCACAGCGACGCCATCTTTATTATGGTAGCGTGGTTGTTCCGGGGACACTTTTCGAAAAAATAAAATAATCAAAGTTTCCAATGTCCATGATGGTAATATCAGAAGTAAGGGGGCATCCATTAATTACGTGAAACAATTTTGGCGATTTTTCAACATAGACCCCCCCCCCCCTTGGTGAGATTTCGTGAGATTTTGCTCGACCCTCTCCCCTCTAAAATCCAATCTGTGTTCGATTACATTACATTTATAAAAAACAAAAAATATTTTTTTTTTCATTTTAGACTAGTTAAACCTAGTATTTAAAAGTTTTAATGACAGAAAAAAAATTACGTGATATTTGCCGAGACTCTCCCCCCAAGTGAGATTGAGTGAGATGATAGGGGGTCACTATCCCCCTCCCCCGCTCCCTCTAAACGCCTCACGTAATTAATAGACGCCCCCTCACCTCTATAGCCTCGGCCGGAAGTACCGCGACTCACCTTGAGGCCGGGCGCGTGCGCGAAGAAGGCCTCGGGGCTCTGCGAGTGGTAGAGGCCCCCGTGGCCCACCGCGCCGCCCGGCGCGCGCACGGTGAGCGCGCCGCACGCGAACTGCCCGCCCGAGCGGTAGCGCGCCTTCGCCGCCTCGTTCACGAGCTATACACCACCACATGCACTTTATTTACTTGTTTAATTGGGAAACAAACTATTTTTTTTCCTACCTCCGCCGAAAGTTGGACAAAATGGACAACGGGAAAAAGTGATACTTTTTTCCCCGCTTTACAGGGACAAAACCCGAACTTTCCGAAAGTACTACATCTTTTCCTGCATGTGAAATTGCCACCCGAGCCGAACAAGTTACTGGCAAACTCTTTGCATTCGAGGCCTTTTTCGCTTGCGCGAACCGATCCGACTCGAAACGATTTCGGCCAAATTAGGTAAATATTTTACCGGTACTTTGAAAACATAGTGCATATAGTGCCGTAACGGCGCCGCTCAAGTTGACACTTGAAATCAAAAGAGCGCCGTATCGGCGCCGCTCGAATGCAAAGCACAGAGTACATTGAGTGTAGGGGTATAGAGATAACACTCAGAATGATTGTAGTAGCGCCATCTAGCGATATACGACGTCACTAAAGCCAAGCGAACCGCGCTCCTCGAGATATTTTTTTATTTTTTTATTCCCCCCAAGTAATTTCCAAAAGCCAAATCATATTTTGAATAATTTGATTTGGCTTTTGGAAATTACTTGGGAGACAATGAAATTTAGGTTATTTGGGAAAATTAAACAACAGTTTAGCGATTGTTCGATTTTTTATGTTTTTTTTTTATTAAATAAATTAAACACAGCCATTTTTACAATATCATCATCGTCTAAATCCAATCTGGTACCGTTTATGATTCTATTTACATCTCTGCACAAGTTGAAAAGAAAAAAATTGCACGATTAGTCAAATGATAAGTCGATTATCTGAGATTTATGAATTTCACAACCGAGAAAGTCAAAATTGAACTCTGTATATAAATAAGTTTTTAAAAGTGGTTTAATGTTTAAAGTCATGGGTTTATTTTTAATTATATAAGTTATCTAATTACTTATATAATTAAAAATAAACCCATTTTATGATTCATTTAATTTCATTTCATGAGTAGATTGAATTTTCGAAAAAATATTGACTAAGTTATCACTAGGATAAGTTAAATATGTATTGCCTTTTTATTTTCCTGAACTTTTAAAAAATCACCTCTATTTTTTGAGTCATATAAGCATTGTTTGCATTTTTTACAATTCTTTAATACTTTTATTTGGGCCTTTTTTAATAAATAGCCAGTTAGAAACTGTAAGTTGCTAATACTCTGGGGCTATTCTTTTTTTCAACATATTCAACATATAAATCGTTTATATTATCAACAATATCTGTGTAGATGGGCTCATTTTCTGATTTATTAAACAAGGTTCCCATTGAGTTAAAAATACTTTGATAATTATCTGCCTTACAGTTGGGACGAGTGCTGTCCTCTTTAATTATTAATAAGTAAAGCAGCAAAGGACGATTCGAAGCCAGCTACAGTTAGGTTAGTATTTCTACACCTAGGCTTCGAATCGCCCCAAAGAAATTTAGATCTTGGTTTAGATGCCGCATCCACACAGATTTTATATTGTACTCATTAAATAGTTTTTGTATTAGATATTCCACATTATTTACAGTTCTTAACCAATTGTTAATTGTCGGAACAGTGACAAGCTTATCAAATGACATTTCATTATTTTTATCAATAAATTTCATTGTGCTCTGAACATTTTTAGTATTTGACCAAACGGTACCATGATCAGATTTGGGCGTTACAAGCATTAATAAATTTTTACCACCTCTCTCTTCTTGGAGTTAGTGAAGCTGCCATTCAATGAGTCAAATAGTTTGTCAAAAAATAGTAAAACATCAGCAGTCTCCGCCACATTCAGCTGGCAATATATTCCGTTCTGAAAATAGAAAAATATAATATTTAGAGATTGAGCTATATACCAAGAAATCTTAAACAAACTAAGAGGAAAGAATTTAATGAAAACTTTTAATTTTTTTTATTACACTACAAGTGGAAATTTTTATAACATCCCTGGTGCAGGGATAAGCGCTGTGGTCTTATAAGTGGGAGGTCCAGGGCACGATCCCGGGCAAGGTCAGTTCGTGAATTAATAATTGAATAAAATAATATAAATTAATAATTGCACTGCTAGATAGCATTCCGATACAATGCCATGTAGAACTAGTAGCGTGGTTAGTGGTTACTAGCCATGGCCGAATCTTCCAATCAGGCCAAACCATAGAAAATTCAGATATCACAAATTTCTGAATTGACCATGTCGGAGATCAAACCCGGGACCTTCCACTTATAAGATAACAGCGCTCACCACTGCGCCAGGGAGGTTGTCAAAGGTTTTATCACCTGTGCAGGTGTATGTAAAATAATTGATATTTGTAGCTTCAAAAAGATAGAACAAGTATAGTAATGTGAAGCTCAGCATGTTAATCAGTGGTACATTTGGTGCAATTTACTATCCCACTACCCATTAGACACATATACTGCACTGAGTTTAGCTTGCTTATCACTCGCTCATAGAGAACATTGTTGCATACTTTAGTGAAACTTTTAAGTATTTTACAAACAGTTACCTGCTAAAAATTCCATGGTCACTGCAACTTGTCGACTGAACACCTGATTTGCATATTTCACCTTCATCTTTTGAAATTTATCAGAATTAACATGATATTCAAATATTTTTTTTTACTAATCTTATTCCTTTATAAGCTGGATCCTCTTCATATAGTTTATTAATATGCTCCCATTTTGTGGTTATTTTGAGCCACTAATATGGCATGTTAAAATTTTGTTAATAAATTATTTCTTATTCCCTTTATTAAATGTGGTGTGGCATAGAGAGGGATAATTTCACTGTCCTCAACTTCCTTCAACTTGTATCTCTGTAATGATTCATATTTTGCTTTATATATTTTTCTGTTTGTTTAATAAGGGAATTTATAGCACGGATATTTGTTGTCCCTTGGTCGCAAACAGTTGCTAGAACATGAAGGCCTGTATCATGCAGTTTTTTAATTACCTCTTTTATTAATCTTGTAAGTTCAGTTTTGCTGGTGCTGCCTGAGCAAAATGTATAAGCCACAGGTTGCTTATAGTTTTTTTTTTAATTCCTCGTACCATATGCTTGTTTCATATGCTAGAATTAAGTTATTTTAATTAAATATTTGATAAAGTATGATGATAGTAGCCTGTGAAATATTTTAAATTATACCAAATAACTATAAAAGTAATAAGAATGTGTTATTATTTTCATATATTTTTCATCTATAAAAAAGCATAAGAAACCTCGCAGACAATTCACATAATTAGCATAGCATCAATTTCAAAATTATTGTCCTGTATTTTTCATAGAGAAGAAATATCAATACTTCTGTCTAAGAAGGTGATTGTAGATAATATTAATACAAAAAGAAAAAACAATATATTTTTATAGAATTTCTGAGTTTGTTTCGTTTTAGTTTTCCTAAACAAATTATAATTAATAATTTTATTACTTAACTGCTCATAATAAATAATATTATCTGAGTAGATACTAGAAGAAATAATATTATTTCTATTTATATAGAATAAATACATATATCTATATTCTACTACATATATCTATAATTTACATATACTTAGGTTTTTTTAGTTTTCTCTCAATTATATAACTATTTTACTGCTATAGATAAGTGTAAAGAACCTAAAGAGTATCACATCATTCCAACTTAAGCAATTATGATATTCCTTTAAATCATTAAAAAAATAAACATTTTCAATTCAGAGAAATAAAACAAAAAAGGATGTATTTAAATACAATTTTAAAATTAAATTTTATTATTTATTCCACTGATATATGAATATTATTGTTTATTTATCTTTCAAAATTTGATTATACTTAGAAAAAAATTATGATTTTATCATCTATTATCAAAGTAATAAAAGTTGTATGTATAATAGAATATATATTTGAATCGACTAAAAGTATAATATTCTCAACCTAATTTATAAAAATATACAATTATATGAATGTCTTCATTCAAATGAACATTGGTACCTATATTTAGATAGATGATTCCAAACCCAAATGTGAAAAAAATTATTGCTTTCAATATATTGAATTTAAGTACTTTGTGGCATGTTATATATTAATAGTTAATAGTGCAATAATTAAATAATAATAAAAAAATTAATATATTATTACCATGTTTAAAATGATGTATAGGTTATATTATATTTGATATAATATAAAAAAACTGATGGAAAGAAACAATGATTCCATTGAATACTTTTAAATTCAATTTTGATCACTTTCACGAAGTCTTCGGAGTCCAGAAATCAAGCAACTTCGTAGAAAATAAATAAATATGAAAAATTGAAAATACAATAAAACAAATGGCGGAATTTGATGACAATTTAAATTGAGTCATTATCACAGAGTACATATCAATGTCTCATCAGAGTACACAGATGCATAATAATGTATTTAAAAAATAGATGTGAATAATTTTTTATAATAATTATCCTGCACACATATAAAATTACGAAATTATTTTTCATGATAAATATATTTTTTGATAATTAATATAATTAAAGATTTTAACAGAGCACGCCGAA
This sequence comes from Euphydryas editha, assembly GCA_036937285.1. Lineage (NCBI taxonomy): Eukaryota > Metazoa > Arthropoda > Insecta > Lepidoptera > Nymphalidae > Euphydryas > Euphydryas editha. Next base: position 2,192,263 of record JAUPFZ010000001.1, read on the forward strand.
AAGCAATACAGTGACATCTAGTAGAGATTAAATGAATTTTTTTAGGGTCATTATGAAAGACCCACAGATGCATAATATTTCTGCGGAAAGACCGAAAAATGACTGCAATGTAACGCCATCTACTGCAAAGTGACGGAACTGATTTTCTCTAAGAAAAAATATTTGTATGGAGTGTTAGGGCACTGATGCAAAGGGTTAACACAAAAAACATTAACATAATATCATAAATCAGCAAAGTTTTTACCGAAAGTTAATACACACTGAGCAGTTTAGAATTGTTTACCTAAAAATATCATACATCTGTTACGCTAATAGTACCTCTCTTGTCTTAAGAGGACAGTCAGAAACCACATGTACTTAGCAACTCCGACCACGAGACCTTATGGATGGAGAAGATGCATTGACGGTATTACAAAGCACTCCACGACACTCAAGTGGATAGTTAAACCTCCGCAGTGGCTAAAATTCGAGGTAGAAAAACCAGGTGGTTTGGGAAACCGAAGGCTTTGTCTGTGCAATTCAATATTTGGTGATTAAGATTAACATCTACCGAAAGCACATTCTAAAGGATGGCACTGCCGACTTTTGCCGTGCTTGTCGCCATCCAGGCAAGTCACTCAGACATGTCTTTTCTGGGTGTTCAGTGCTTGCCAACACTGAGTACTTGCACAGACATAGCCAAGAGGCCAAGATTCTCCATCAAGAGCTTGTTCTTATGTACGGTCTCCTGGAACAGAGGATGCGGATAGGAGATAGGAGGAGAGATAGCAGAGGGATAGAAGAGGACAGGATATACATATACATGTAAAACGTGCATGACGTGGGAAATTCACTTTGGGATGAGACTCCATATATAAATGTAGTAATCTTTTACAGGCTATTACAGTACAGTAAATAACGGCAAGTTAAACATTTTTTTAAATGTAAATTAGTATTGATCTCTTTCTCTCATATGATATAAAAAAACCTTAATTATCACAAAAAATTAAATAAACTTTACTTGATCAAACGCAGGGAAGATATAATCAGCAAATTGTATTTCTGCAATCGCTGTAGCACCAGCTGTAGCTAATCCAATAGCGAACCCTGCGATGCCTTGCTCACATAATGGAGTGTTGAACACTCTGTCATTACCATATTTTTCCTGAAAATTTCGATTTGATAATGAGAACGGAAATTAATTGAGGTTATTGATTACTTTTTTAAACTAAATAATTTATAGATAAAATAAGAATAAAGTATACAGTAATTAATTTGTATAAAATAGACTCTTCTATATGCATATATTTTAGCTACACAGTTACAATAGCTGCCTCAATCTTTTTTTTTACATTTTCAATGTATGTATGACTACAACTAACGAACTAAGACAACAAATATAAGAAAATTTTACATAATATTGTAGTCAAATAATAAATGTTAATATAATGAGAAAAGAAGTAAATGCATGTGTTCTTGATGTACTAAAAACACCTTTTAGTAATAAATATATATTTTTTATTAAATTTTTTTTTCAAATGTTTTTTATATTTTTCATCAAAATCAGGGAACTTGAGCTTTAAAATGGTATATGAATTATTAATTTTGCTTAAGTATTTAAAAAGATCTCAGCTATCCAAGAAAAAACACCTTCTAGAAATAATATACATGATGATGATGATGATAAAGATTGAGGTGAAGTATATATGTATTAAAAGACTACATTATGTATATACTATATAATTATATAAATGTGCAATTTTATAACACTACAAACTCACAAATCTAAATTATATATTTTAATTTGTTTATTAAAATTTGAAAAATTTATAAAAATTATGAAATGATATTTATTAATAAAACGTCTAGACATTATATTGTAAACTATAATATGATTTTTTTTACAAAATTTGAATAAATGGGTGATTTCGAAGGACTAGTAGACAAGAATCTATAAAAGTGACCTAGTAGAAAATTTACTATTCCTAAGTAATTATTACTTAAAATTAAATATAAGTCAAATACTGAACATCATAAAGTATACCTGTAATCCTGAAGCACATCTGAAAACACCACCAAAAGCAACGTCTTCACCGAACACTACAGCAGTGGGATCGTTCTTGAGCGTCAAGTCCATGGCATTGTTAATAGCTTGCATCATGTTCATTTTTAATGTTTCACCTAAATTACACAATAATTTTATATATATTAGGTAACAGTCGACTGATATACCTAAATATTTATATATTTTTATAGTAAATACATACATAATATACAAATATTACACCCAGACTCAGGATGGGAATCGAACCTACGACCCTGGAGCGGAAAGCAGGGTCATTGCCAACTGCGCCAACAGGCCAGTCAAATTATTAAAAAGACTAAACATGCCTACACAAGAATTGTTTTATAATTTTTTATTGTTCTTTTCTAATTTTATATACAGATTTGTGATTTGTAAATAATAAAAACTGAAAAAAAAAACGATTTACATAATTATTTTACCATAAGAAAGAAAAGAAATCCTGTATTAATACTATAACTAACATAAGCTATATCATGTAGAAAGACAATACTATAACTGACATAAGCTATATCCTGGATTAAGTAAGAATAGGGGAAAAGCACACACGACATCTACTTTATAGTACATTCTAAGATATTTATTTTGCATATTTTAAAATTAGATGTATAAGAAAAAAAATTTAATAAAGGCCAATAAACATTTTATGCAAAATCCTTCATTAGCTATTTATAAAAATTTATATATTTAATTTAAAAAATAACCTCAGATTTTAAAGCTATCTGTAATATTAAGGTATTACTGTAAAATATGGAATAATTGTCTTCTGCTACTAACTGAACTAAGTTAAGATATATTCTGCCAAATAATACAAATGGAAACAAAAATTAGTAATCTGAGTATGTAGATTTCTATTCACTTTAATTGCTTTGTAGTTATTAAGTAGTAATACAAATTGTTAGAGGAACTAATTGAAAAACGTATTTAATTACAATATTACAAGTGTTTACATTAGAAGTGTGGATAGAATTTATTTACTTTAGTTATTTCTCGTTACTTACCTTCCACTGGTTTTTCATTGTCTGGAAAGTAAGTAAAATTAGATGAAAGTCTTTTTGTGTAATTATCGACATGTTTAAATAATTTGAGATTCAAAACTCTTTTAGTGAGACTAGCCATATCGCTACGTAATGCCCCTAGCACTTATTGTGAGAAATACATTAAATATAATGTCTTATCTGCAATTGTAATTAATGAACTTGATAATTTGTGATAACGCATGACGAAAGAATCGGGTTTTCGATATGTAAAACAAATTTTTCTTTTAGAATTGAAATTCCTATTTTAAATATATTTGCAGTGTTAAAAAATTGTTATCCTTATTTTGTATACAATTTGGATATATAACATTGAGATATTTTTATCGTATGTATGTATTAATTTCTTGTAGTTTTTTTAAATACAGAAACATATAAGTATGTAGATAAAATAAAATGTTTATTTATTGTGTATGACATTGACTGACATTGACGTTGTTGACTTATACATTTCATTTTACGGAATAGTTGTACACGTTATTAAAATGGGTACGTTCGCGGGCCCTCTTTTAATTGATAATTCATCACTTTTATAGGATTTTTTTATCTATGCATTCCACAGACCACATGCGTGGAAACGGAAATGGGACATGCGCAATAGTTTTTTATTTATCAGTTTTTAATAAAAATAATAAGTAGTGAATAAATGTAAGAAGATAATTTTGTTTATTATCTTTTATGAACAATAGCAAACAATTATTTACTAAAAATCATTTCCGCGCATGTGGTCTGTGGAATGCAGAGATAAAAAAATCCTATAAAAGTGATGAATTATCAATCAGAAGAGGGCCCGCGAACGTACCCAATGTTAAACGTTTGTGAATAACCAAAATATTTAATAATTTATAGCTTTTTCTTTCTCTTTAATTTAATGTTTTACACGGTTATAGTTTAAACAATACGTTTAATAAAAATCGAAAATATATACAAATCCTATTACGAATGTTTCTTCATTTCTATTATGTATATCTACTCCATGTTCATTTCTGTCAATGGATATAATTAGATATATGGATGAAATCGGATGAATGGATATTTATTACCTACTTTTTCACGTGAAAAATACTGATCTTATTGTTATGAAATGATTGTACAGTTTAGAGCGAAGGACTCGAATCCAGCTCTGAATAAATAAAATAAAAAATGTTATGAAATGGTGTATGCAGATTGCTGGAGATCTAGAATAACATAAACCTATGTTAATTTTTATCACGATATTTCCACCGGATCAAAAAATACGAAGGTTTTTTACAAAGAAACGGTTAGGTTACAGTTTTTAATTTTATGTAGCATTTTTATCCAAATTTTCAACTAATGGTGTTAAGTGCTAACACCATCCAGTTATGATTTTTTAAATTATATTAAGAAAATAATAGCTATAATTTTTTTAACAATTAATAATAATTTATAGTTATATATTTTTTTTTTATTTATTTATGTGAATGTGTAATAAATTTTTGTATTAGTGTCAACTTAAACTATAAGTAATTAGGTAAAATTAGATGTAGTTAGTGTGTTCATTAACATTTTTTTAATATTCTATTGACTTAATATGTCTTACATTTAAAAAAGAAAAATGAAAACATAAGACAACACAAAATAACTGAAACCACCGGTAAATGTCGCCAAGCTGGCGACGGCCTATTCTCCTATTGACTTATTTAAGAGAACGTTCGGTTCGAACCTCCAGCCTATACATATTCCTAAAAATAAAAGGTTATCACCGGTACATGACAACTATTTAATTTAATTAAAAGTCTAAAAACGGATTTTATCGCGTTTATTCAAAATTACTGTTTAACAATTTAATTTAAATTATTTCCCGACGTTTCGGACCCTTTACAGCGTCCATGATCTCGGGGGACTGAGGTGGTGGGTGTCCGAATAATGACTATTTAATTTTTTTAATCACGCAAAAAAATTACGTGATATTTGCCGAGACCACCCTTCTCCCCTAAATCGTCTTACGTAATAAATAAATGGCCCCTAATACAACAGATTTTGATTAGAAAAAGATTACAGGAGCTTTTCGAAATGACCTCCGTCATTGGCTTTGTACATTGTTGTTTATACATATATCGGTATGTCGTGTCAGAACAAATTGTATACTGCTGTGGTATATTCGAAGCCTCTCGGTCTTGCTCTGGACGATGATGACCTCGCCGTAGGTCTGCCCTGGATGGTCATGACGCGCGACCCTTCACTAGTTCCGCATCCTTGGTCCAACAGGAGTTTCTTCTCCTCCTGTGTATATGTATACTAAGTACAGGGTTTCCTGTTTAGACAACGGCATATCCTTGCTCAAAGAGTGTACGATGGGGTTGGACGAATATATTTCGTATATCTCGCCAATGTCATATGCATATATCAATAACATTCATGTAGCGGCAGTTTTGTGATTAAAGGTATTGTGTTTGAGGTTTTATGTAGGATTTTGTCAATAATTTTTACGTTTGAACAAAAGAGGTGGAACGGAACGGAAGTTATATTTGAAATCTTTATAGATATATAGACACTTTTTTTTTTAATTTAAAGCAAGCTTCTGCCCGCGTCTGGATGTAGATTAACGCGACCAAAAAAAAAACCTATCCTATGTTACTTCTAATACCAGAATATGTGTACAAAGTTTCCTGATGTTAAGTAGTTTTTTCGTGAAAGCGTAACAAACAAAGTTACATTTCACATTTACAATATTCGCTATGAGTGCGACTGCAGCGCCAGACAAAATATGAACTACAGGAGGCTGTCATAAAATGTTTTTATACGTATGGCAATAGCAAGGAAAATAAAAATAAATAAATATTATAAATAATAGTAAAAAGAAAAAGTTATAAAAAATATGTGAGATTTTTGTAGTGATTGCCGTTTTGTTTTTTAATTAAACGAATCAACAACAAGTAAGTATAATGATAAAAAATAATAAAGAATTCAGTAAACATTCAGGTTAAGTTATTTGATATTTATATCAAAGTCAAAAAGTGATACTAAGAAAAAAATTAAACTGAAGAAAAAATAATTAAATAGTTATATCAATGGAATATATTAATATTTATTTAATTAATGTAATTTTTTTTTTTTTAGTAACAAAAAAGCCATGGATATTATTATAAAGACCGGATTTCAGTGTGTAAAAAAAAATTTAAATAAATTTTCTAAAAAGAATTTTTTTTAATTTCACTTTGAATTTATCAAGTTTTTTTACAAATAAATTTTTTTTTTAATTTTTTCGTAATGATTTTTTCGATAAAAATAATTATTAAAATTTTTGGATGTCGGCTAACTTAATTTTCATTTAAATTTTCCGAATTATTGTTATTGATAAAGTTAAGGTTATGGTAGTACTTACTTCAGCCTTTTAACTGCAGCTATCCACTGATTCCGTTGATTTCTTTTCCATTGAGCAGTCGGAAATTTATAAAACTTGCACTCACTTTTTCTGCTGGTATTCTTACAATTTACAACACAACAACTTTGGTGTCTCATTTTTCTTTAATTTATTTAAATTAAAACAAAATAAATACTCTCACGTGTACTTGCTTACAATTTTAGGAATAATAGCCCCCCGTAGTACCGAAAGTGACCACTGCGAACGCTTCAGTCGATTTAATTTCCCCTACCATGGCTTCACTCACAGCGAATAGGTAGGGATGTAATTCTATGACTGCGGTAACAATAAAAATAAAATATAATGAATGAATGAATAAATTAAAAAAATAAAATAAAGTGTATGAAAAAATTAAAATTATACAAGAAAAGAAGAAATGTGTTTTTCGTTGTTTTTTTTTTATATATTTAAATCTCGTTCATAATAAATCTGCTTTGTTAAGTTAACGTTACCGCGGTACTCACTGTGGTCAGCGTTAGCATTCGTCACATAATTATCGTACGTAAATCACATAATTTAGCACTCGGTACGATCGAACACAGAGGTGTCGAAATTGTACGATAATCCAACGTGCACGAAATAATTTTGCGAATGTTTTTTTTCCGTTCAAATGTTATCGAAATGGAAATTTTAACTACTTAACTGCCCTCTCGTATTTAGTTTCGGAGTTTCTAAACATCGACGTTAGCTTTTTAGATTACATGTAAGTAGTGGACATGTACAGGCGATGAGGTTTTTTTTTTTTGTTGGTCTCCACTACAGAGGCAGGATATATATATTATAACGGTCGAAAAGTATGTGTGAAATTTTTTTATTTGTACGATACATTGGGATGAAAAACGATAATTTTACGGCCGAAAATACATAATACTGTCAGCAAATAATGCTAACACTGACTGTGGTAATACGTTCGTCAATACATGTTTGAAGATCATAGCCGCATGTTGCAAGTCATAAATATCGGCTTTTTTTACATTCCGAAGTAAGTTTATATTTTATACTAATCGATACCCGCGATTTCCTCCGCGTTTCTTGTTACATTTGTGTAACGATCGTCACGAAATCGTTTTCGATTTCGTTACGATTTCAATACAATTGCTTATAGAGTGCTTCTAGTACCATGTAATCAAGATATAAACAAATAGACCTCCAAAATCATAGCTGAAAAACAGCAATAAATTTCGTGGGGCAGATTTTTCATGATGCCTAAACACAGGCAATCAGACAAACATTCTAAAAATAATTGTTTCGGTTTCTATTGCTCTCATTAGGGCCCCCCTTAACTGGTTTTTTTTTAATATCCCTCCGTTTTTTCAAAATATATATCCGGCCGGTTACGATGTTATTATTAGTATAGATATAATTATTTGCCTTACTTACTTTACGCGCAATAAGTTAGAAGTTCTACATAATAATTAAAACCATAGACGTGACTGTCTGGCAGTAACTGCGGCTGGAGTCATCGGCCGTCCAGCGTCGTGACTGAAAGTAAAAGTCGGCCTTACAGCATAGACAAACATGCATAACATTACATGCGAGCTATGGACACGAACCCGTTGCTACTCGTTTACTTTGACAAAATAAAAAATAAAAACTATCTGTGCCTTTTTTGACATGATCACATTTTTTTTTTTAAATACTTACACAATGTTTGTTTTTTATTATTTTAAATTAACTACCTATTTACAACTTAAATATATAAATAAAATGATAGAGGCCTACTAAAAACTAATTGGATAGATTTCAATTTCCTTCTTTCGGCTTCCTGTTTTTGAAATTGCGACACAAAGCTGTTAAAGTTTTAAGAAACAACGATTTTTATAAGTCTTTTTATGTTTATGCCTCAGGACATAAAATATTTTTTGTTAATAATTATGTAACGCTGACAAAATGGCGGGTAAAAGTATGGACTCTGGCTGAATTCTTCAATATTTATTTTATTTTTATAAAATAATTATGAATGTTTAGTATTACGACAAAATTTTGTTAATCTTCTTCTTTAACCCACGATTAATAAGTTAATATCTAATCAAAAATATATATGTTATATTATGGTATCTTATCTTAATTATGGTATACAAGCTGTGGCCCGCGACTTCGTTCGTATGTAAACTTTACTAATTATTGTATAAATTATTTAAGTCTTCTTGAGAAAAATGTGCTAAAATTTTATTTCAAGAAATTTAACGAAAATCTTGAATTCATGGCTTTTGTAGGTTGTTCTGTTATCCCATAGGAACCGTCTATTTTAACAGGAAAAAAGTAATCTATGTCATTCTCTGATGATCCTGATCCCTAAAAAAACACTATGCAAAACGTAATGTAGGTTCTTGCTCTGTAAAGAACAAAAACATCGAAACTGGTTTATTTTGTTGGCATATAGGAGGCTGAAAAAAAGAGATCCATTGCTCATCAAGCCCCCTTTTTTCCCGTGGACACTAGTAAAAAGTGTCGCTCTCGAATTAGAATCGAGTTGCTACATTAAAGACGCTTAAGCCAAAAACATTAATCTTGAAAACAAACATTTTAACATTGATAAAACGACGACTACAATTAGTGGAGAACATTTTGTAATATTGTTTCCACTTCGACATGTTTCTGTATTCACTAAAACATATATTTAAGATCCTGTAACAATAACTAAAGTGTAATTGGTAAGCAAAGAGCATAAGTATATTGTAAGCTACATTATATAATCAGATTAGCATAGAAACCTACGAAGTAAAATGTTAGGTCTTATTAGGAATCCCAGTTTCGTTCACGCTCTTGACAAATACTTGTATAGGCCATACATATGTTTGTTGATTTTTGTGTTCTAGGACCTAGATATATCAACGATTAGACTCTAGGCGTCTGTATTTGTATTGTCTGAGTTTTTTTTACCTCCAATACCACAGTCTTACATACAGGTCTTACAACGAAGCCTAATGTCAGTACTGAGAGATTAGTACGATCGTGTTTATAACTTTTCTTTTGCGTCAACGCCGCTGTACGTCGTTGCTATTGATGGGTGCACGCCGGTTGAGTGACAAGCGACTGTAAGCGACTCAGTCTTATTTCTCATTATCAATCATAGGTACGGCGTATATTTTTCTCACTCAAGTATTGTATAATTTAATAATTGTTTTGCAATTTTGTTGTCTTTTTTGTTTTGTTATTTAACTGTTTTGTTTGGATTTGACATGTGTCGAAGTGTCGCTCTTCCTGCTTTTCTTGCTTCTGTACATAGTACCAAAACTGGAAGTTGAGGCAGTAGAAAACTGGAAGTTGAGGTGTCCTAATGACGATATCCCCAAGGAAGTGACAACACAAATACTTTGGGATGCGCCATTAGTTCACAATACTCGTGAAAAGACGCAAAATCTTACAAGTGACGAAAACCGTGCAAGGCTTCTAGCTTTATCAAGTAAAGAGTCAGGTCACTGGTTACACGCAATGCCATCAAAAAACCTTGGGACACTTTTAGATAATGAAAGTTTTCGAATTTGTATAGGTCTCCGGTTGGGAGCACGTCTGTGTTTTGAACACAGATGTCCGTGCGGAAAGGAGATTGATTCCTTCGGACTACACGGCCTTTCTTGCAACAAGAGTTCAGGAAGGTTTTCCCGCCACGGTTCCCTAAATGAGACCATTAAAAGGGCTCTTGCCACCATTGACGTTCCTGCTCTTATTGAGCCTACTGGAATTAGTCGCGATGATGGCAAGAGGCCGGATGGTTTAACACTGATTCCCTGGGAAAGGGGACGGGCGCTTTTGTGGGACGCAACCTGCGTCTATACATTGGCTCCGTCTCATGTCAGGGAAACAGCTGTAAGAATGGGAGCCGCTGCGGAGAAGGCTGAAATGACTAAACGGCACAAATATTCGTCACTTATTTAAAGTTATGTTTTTGTACCGTTTGCAGTCGAAACACTTGGACCTTGGAGTAGCAGTGCAAAAATTTTTCTAAAAGAATTAACCCCACGACTCATAGCCTGTGCATGGTGCATTTTTTGCCTCGAAGAAGAATTCCGAAAGAATCGGAATTGCGATTCAACGGGGAAATGCTGCTAGTATTCTTGGCACCATTCCACGCGGACATGATTTATACCAAAACTGTTTGTAAATAATTATTTTAAGTTTTGAATTGTAAATATGTATAATATTGTGATATATATATGATCTTCTGCGATGGGTATACTCCTATGTGACTAACCGTAGTCAGGCCGTCGCGTTAAAGGGGTATCAATCTACTTTCCTTGTTAACAGGTCTGGTATTCCACAAGGATCCATCCTTGGACCTTTTCTCTTCATACTGTATATTAATGATATAGGAAAATGTTTTCGGAAATCATGTCACCTTCTCTATGCAGATGACACAAAAATATATAAAATTATAAAAACAAGTAGTGACTGTGTGGCCTTGCAAAACGATCTAAATAGTTTCGACACATATTGCAAAACTAACCAATTATATTTAAATGCTGACAAGTGTCATGTTATAACTTTTACGCGGAAGAAAATACCTATCACTTATGACTATACGATTGGGGGGCGGACTCTTAGTCGAGTGTCTTCAATACGAGATCTCGGAGTGACCCTGGACGCCAAGCTCCGCTTCAATGAACATATCGATATAATTTTAGCTAAAGCTTTCAAACAACTAGGCACTATTATTCGAATAGGTCAACCCTTTAAACGTATGACAACTCTTAAACTGCTATATAATGCATATGTTCGCAGTATACTTGAGTTCGCGAGTGTGGTTTGGAATCCAGAGTATGCTTTTAATATTAACCGCATCGAAAGGGTTCAAAATAAGTTTTTGAAGACACTCGATTATCGGTTTGGCTCTTGGTCTAAAGACTATGGGGAAAGTGCGGCAAGACATAATATTCAGCGGTTGGACTTAAGGCGTAAATATCTAGATAGTATATTTCTTTTTAAAATTTTACACAATAAAGTTGATTCTTCCACTCTGTTAAACAAAATTTATTTCAAAAAACCGCGACCATCCTCACGTATCATGGACACTTTTTATATTCCTCCCTGTCATACAAACTACGCTAGAAATACCTTCTTCAGGCGATCTTGCTCTTACTACAATAGTCATCTCAAATCAGTTGATATTTTTTGTAACAACTTAAGAAAGTATAAAATTAAATTAAATGACTTAATATTTGGCTCATAAACATATTTTTTATATTGGTTGTGTAGGGTTAAGGTTCATTATATCTTATACCATTGTTACTACTGAATGTTAATATTTTGTATTCTAAATTATGGTACTTTAGGTCTAGTTGTAGTTATAAAGTTTATTAATGATTGTAAATGACTGTTTGTTACCTAAATAAATAAATAAATAAATAAATAAATAAATAAATATTGTAAAATTTCTGTAATAAATTTATTATATTTATTTGACATTGTTAAAAACATGATTTGACTTCGTTGCACAGTACACCCATGTATCGCCATAAGCCGCCGCAACCCCACTACTGTCGTTGCAAGACCTGTGTATTAGATCGTGTCAAATACAATATTTCATCTTTCTGTAGACAGTTGAGTGAGTCTATTTTAAACGAGTTTTTGAAGCTTCAGACCTTATTAACACATTCGCTGCCAGCCATTCGGATCCGAGTAGGGCTAGGTGCATTAGCTAGGTGCCGTCCACTCGGAACAGAGTATCTCGCACGTTCATTTTCTTTTTCTCTTTTCAAAATCTCAAATCAAAATTCTCATTTCTATGGCACTCAATGTGCACATTGAAATAAGAATTTTTTTATCCACGGAGTTTTAATTGGCCTAAGGAAAATGAACGTGCGAGATACTCGATCCGAGTGGACGGCGCCTAGCTAATGCACCTAGCCCTACTCGGATCCGAGTGGCTGGCGGCGAATGTGTTAAAGATTTCATCTACATTATCTTCCTTAATTTAAGACAACAAAAAGAGTAGATTAAAAATAAATTATCTGTGAAATAAACCTTTTGCGACAAAATTAATTTACATAACAAACTGCATTAATTTGTATACTTCGGACAAATAGTTTTGATAATTACGTTAAAACCAATATTGATATTGCTGACGATTGCGTTATGGTAATATTAGACTTAATATAGTTTTTATATATTTCGCTACCTAAATCTAATAATGATTATTACTTTTTTTTTGTTTAATGGTGTCCATTTTCTATATACCGTCCTTCAAAGGGAAGGTTCTGCAGGTGTTATAGATCACGTTCAAACTTCCTAGCTTTTTTAAAAAAAGTTGAATTTTAATTTAATATATATTGCATCGCATCGCATCAGCCTATCGCACTCAACTGCTGGACATAGGCCTCCCCAAGCTCGCGCCAAATATCCCGGTTTTCTGCAATCCTCATCCAGCCTCTGTCGGCAACCTTGCGTAACTCATCGGTCCAGCGGGCCGGAGGATGCCCCACACTATGTTTGCCGACAAGCGGTGTCCACTCCAGGACACGTCTGGTCCAGCGGCCATCGATCCTGCGACATACGTGACCAGTCCACTGCCACTTCAAATTGCTGATTCTACGGGCTATGTCGGTTACTTTGATTCTCTCGCTAATAATCTTATTTCTGATTTTTTCCTTGAGAGAGACTCCAAGCATAGCCCGTTCCATAGCACGTTGAGTAACTTTAAATTTGTGTACCCATCCTGTTCTCTTATATTTACGCGAATTTTACTCATTTGATTAAAAGTCTATATCGGATTTTATCGCGTTTATTTAAAACTTTATATTTTTACAATATTTTAAATTATTTCCCGACGTTTCGGACCCTTTACAGCATCCATGATCTCGGGGGACTGAGGTGGTGGGTGTCCGAATAATGAATTAATTGTTACATACCCCGCTTTTTATACAATTTTAAATTATTACTATTAACCGTTCCTATTCATGCAGAATGAGCTTATTGTGTCTGGAAGTCGTGCTGTGTTCTTATTTTCCTTGGGTTCAATTAATTTTAGTACTGGCTCCCAAGCTGGTGGTACGTTCCAACCATCCTCTCTATTGAAATTAGGATGTTTTTTAATTTCAATAGCCTCGCGAATCATCCTTGGTAGGAATCGGTGTTCTTTAGCGAGAATTTGTGGCTTATCAAATCTGATATAGTGGTTGGTACCTTGTTGAGTATGTTGACACACAGCAGACTTTGTCGACCGTTGGTGTTTCATGTCAGCTATGTGTTCTTTGACGCGTGTCTCTATACTCCGCTTAGTTTGCCCTATATATGAGAGACCACATTCACAGTCTAATTTGTAGACCCCTGCATCTTGTAAAGGTATTTGGCACTTGACAGATGGTAATAATTGACTTATCTTCGTTGGCGGCTTGTAGTAAGTTTTGATTGAAGCTCGCTTCAAGATGTAGCCAATCTTGTCAGTGACTCCTTTGACATATGGTAGTACGGCAGGCTGGCGCTCAACTGTGGCTGTCTTCTTTCTCCGGGATCTGTGACGCTGACGCGGTGCTCGGAGGTTGTTGTCTCGCAGTACCTGCTTGACGTGCTGTAGCTCTGCGTCCAGGTGTTTCTCGTCACAGATCCCGCGAGCTCTCTGAAACAGAGACAAACCAACGGCAGAGAGTTGTCTAGGATGGTGGTGAGAAGCACCGTTTAAATACTTGTTTGTAGGAAAATAAGAACACAGCACGACTTCCAGACACAATAAGCTCATTCTGCATGAATAGGAACGGTTAATAGTAATAATTTAAAATTGTATAAAAAGCGGGGTATGTAACAATTAATTCATTATTCGGACACCCACCACCTCAGTCCCCCGAGATCATGGACGCTGTAAAGGGTCCGAAACGTCGGGAAATAATTTAAAATATTGTAAAAATATAAAGTTTTAAATAAACGCGATAAAATCCGATATAGACTTTTAATCAAATTGTGTACCCATCGTCAGTGTCCACGTCTCGGCCCCATATATCAACACATATATTATAAAAAACATCAAGTGTAACAAAAAAAATTGTAAATCTGTTTTACATAATATAATAAAACAACTAGGTATTTACTCAAAAAAGAAAGAAAATAGAGAGAGAGATACATAAAAAAAACAATAGAAATAAAAAAGGGGGACATATTAATTATAATTATCAACTAGGATTATTCATTAAACAATTTGTAAGATTTTGATTGTGAAAAAAGTAAAAAAAGCCTAAAAGCTTATATTTGAATATAAAATTATAAAAAGATCATATTGAAAAACCTAGATTTTCCATGTATATCAGAGCAGTATTTCATCACTATTATAAAACAAAGTCCTCCGCCGCGCCTGTCTGTCTGTCTGTTCGCGATAAACTAAAAAACAACGGCACGTATTTTCATGCGGTTTTCACCAATAGATAGAGTGGTTCATGAGGAAGGTTTAGGTTACATATATATACCCCGGCCGCAGCCGGGGCGGGCTACTAGTTCATTATAAAGCAATAAGGGCTAAAGTGTATAAATTTCATTGCTGGCGACTGTAGATATTATACACCCAATTCATTTGATTAAGAGCTCGTCCATTAATCATGTGATGTTTATATCAATTTTAATTAATCCCTCCCTCTGGTGATAAGTGGTGAGGTTTTAGAATAGCCCCCCCCCCTCCCCTAAATTCACGTGTATTTTTCTTATACAAACTTTATTGAAATATTCAGAACATTATCTTTAAATACATGTGTAACCTGATTTAATTTTGGTAAATTAAGTATCGTGATTACAATGTCCAGACAGACATTAAGACAACAAAAACCTGAAAATAAACAACCTGAAAAACGTATATCGTAAATATATGTTTTTCATATGTTTGAAAAACATATATTTACTATATACGTAATACGTATATACGTAACCCCTAAATCTGGCCCTGTTTCTATGTGTGCATCAAGCTTGTATGTATACGATACATACTCGTACAGTGACGGTGTACGAGTGTTAGGCCGGAAATATATTTACGAAAAAAAAAACGTGATATATCATTACGCCCCCTCCCCCCTCCTTGTAATATTTCGTGATCGAACCCCTGCCCCCCATTCTAGTATCAAGTGATTAATGGACGATCCCTAATTAGAAACGTAATCCAAAGGCAAAGTTTTAAGACAAATTTTAAATAAACAACAGTTTTACTTACGGCGAAGTTATTTGAACAAGATAAAAGGATTAGGGCGATTCTGTTTGAGTATTAGACTTCAACGAGGATTCTTGAATCATAACGGCTTGCGGTTCCGTAATTAATTGATTTATGTATCGAAGATTTATTTATAGTGTTATAGAGAATGTTTTGTATTATATTGTACTGATGATGTTTCAAGTTATATTTGCAAATAGCGGTTGCTATGCAGGGCCGGATTTAGAGTTGTGGGGGCCCGGGACAATGGAGGAGTGGAGGCCCCTTGATCGGAAATTGGTTTTATTTTCTTGCAGAAAAAAAAAGACGACAAAAAAAAGGAAAAAAAAAGGTCGTCGTAATCTCACACCAATATATTATCGTTGCCGGATGGACTTATTCCTAAAAAAAAAGGTCGTCGCAATCTCACGCCAATATATTATCGTTGACGGGTAAACATATTCTTAAAAAAAAAGGTCATCACCTATTCCTACTCCTAAAAAAAAACCGGACCGCTCCAACTCGATTCCCTTAGCTCTATTGTGGAAGCCCCTCTTTTGTGAATGTGGGGGCCCCTCTTATGTGGGGCCCAGGGCAGTTGCCCCGCTTGCCTTCCCCTAAATCCGGCCCTGTTTCTATGTGTGCGTCAAGTCTGTATATATACGATACATACTCGTACAGTGACGGTGTACGAGTGTTAGGACGAAAACATATTTACGTGTCGTGGCGTGACATGACGCGCCAGAAGCGTACCAGTATAACACGTCACGATACTTCAAACGTGTCTCTTTGGAGGATGTGAGGAACAAGGGTGTAAAGTTCCTCATCCGCCATTGAAAAGGAAGGATCTTCCGACCAGACTGGAGTTGCGTCTGGTGGGCTACGCGCCACTTAACGTTGGTTGTCGGGTTCTTGTATATATATTCAATCGCTTTGAAAACTTCGATAGCGCGATGTAGGATATGTCAGTTTCTTCTAGTTCGTATATGGCGAGATAGATGTCGCTACATCTCTAACCATATTAAGTATGAACCTGACATGCTTCTGACCCGTCACGACACGTCACGTCACGTATGTTTCCGGCCTTAAAGGTTCGGTCAAGTGTAGACAAAGACGTAATTAAATATGTATATTAAATTACGTCAATTTATTGTTTCTCCTAATTTTAAATAATACACAAGTTATGCATTAAAATGATGATTACTAAGATTAGGTAGGAAAAGAAGATCTTTTTCATCCTTCATTGCTTACATGATGAATTTTCAAGAAATTGGATTTGTCTAAATATGGAGAGCTTATAAAGAGGAGTTATCTGTCTGATTTTAAAAATTAATTTACATTGCTCATTACTTATTGAACTACTCCTACAATTTTGTGGAGTCACGCGCACATAGGTTTTACTTTAATAGGTAGTTGTGTAAGTATAGTCCGCGCGCGAGCTCCGAGGAATCGGGGCTGAGGAAGTGAGCGGGTGTGCGCCGCGCTCAATCGTTGCTTCATACGCCACACTCTCCCACTACTATTGACGACCTTGACGTGAGAGCATGCTTATTGAGTCTATAAATTGAGAAATATTAATTCATTAATTTATTTTTGATTTTATTTAATAATAATATTTTTAATACTATTATCGTATAATTTTTTTTGAAGTTATACTTCTTTTGGCGCGTTAGGGTAAAAAGATGAGAGTAAATTTATATGATGTGACAACACCATAAATGTCTGTCTGTCCCGATGTTTGTCATCAAATCTTGCAAATTAAATTTGATCCACGTCCTGGTTACCGATTGAGCTGAAATATTGCATACATGTGTTAATCGCGTGACAATGCAATATTATGATGACACGATGCTCAACTGATGATAGAGCTGGAAGGTGGCAATAGGAACTTCGCAATTAAACGACGCAACCCCATCGAGTTCGGGCTTGATTGAATCGTCTTGACGAGTAGTTTGTCTATTAATGGTAACCAGGGTCTGATGATGGAGCTGGAAGGTAGTCATAGGAACTTCGTAATGAAACGACCCAACCTCATCTATTTCAGGCTCGATTGAATCGCCTTGACGAGTAGTTTGTCTTTCAATGGTAACCAGGGTCTGATGATGGAGCTAGAAGGTGGTCATAGGAACTCTGTAATGAAACGACGCAACCCCATCGAGTTGCGGTTCTTTTGATTCGTGTTGAGGAGTACCTACTCTGTTTTTAGATGGTTACCAGGGTCTGATTACAGATGGCGTGCACTACCCATTTAGTCGGTGCATCGTTTTATTATAAGTATAACTTCTTACATTCGTACATAAGTACTCACAATTCTTTTTTTTTTAAATAGTCGTAGGAATAATTATTTTCTTTTTACGACAGTGGTATGAATATCAAGAGCCTTAAATTAAATACGTAAGTGATGTTTTTTTTTTTTTTTTAATTTGAAGTACATAATACTCTCATAGAATTATTTCACAATTTAGGCTCGCTCGGAGGCTTAAAATGTGTTAGTATCGATAACGCAATATTGACTTAATCACAACTCTTGCTCATTACGTCAACATTCCTTATAATTCCTCGGAGCTCGCGCGCGGATTATACAATCACTTATTACTAAATATACTATATGTACATACCACCACCATAACCACGATTAATTAAGAAACATCAGCGCCATCTATTTTGATAGTGTCGTAGTTCAAAATGTTTTAAAAATAAATCACAATCCGATATTTTACGTTTTCATTTTATTTATTAATTATTATTTTTTTAGTTTATGTACTCAGTTTTAATATAAATATTTATTATTATTATTTAAATGCTGTAGTACATTTTTTTACACAACGTTATCATTACTTTTTTCTCTCTCACGCCGTCATTCAAAATACAAAATGGAAATAACAATAACTTTTGGTAGAGTGTAGCAATGTTTATGAAATAAAAACTAAATGTTATCTTAGGATATACTTTATAATTTTCATACTGACTTTTTAACCTACCCTTATTACTTTATCAGTGATACGTGTTTAACCAATCAAACAAACAGACGGAAAGAGAGACAGACATTTTTTAAATGATAGAAATATATATAGCTATATAGAGATTTTGTATCTCTACGAAATGTTTTCGTCTAAACATTCTGAAAAAAAAACAGACAAGAAATTAACGTCATCCGTGACACTCGAATTCGTCACTGAAATTTAGATGTAGGTATTCCGTTCGTCCCCGTAGGTATAATCCCCTGTGATAGAAATATTCCAGGCCTTTCTAAAGGTAATAATGACAATAGTGAACAAACTCTTTTCTACAGTAATATAAAACTTTAACAAAATAGTTTATAAATTCCTCCCGCCTACGGATAAATCACGTCACTGAAAATTAAAATATTTGATTGATAATATATTTATTTATTAAATATATGGATGCTTGAAAATTAATTATTTCATAACAGCCTATGACAATAAATTCTAATCTTAATTAGAAGTAAATAAAACCATTAATAACGAATCGATGATATTCGATACAAGATCCTCCATTAAGAAACGCCATAGATCATAGTAACGGACACCCACAAAATGATAGGTGTCAGATGTCATGGTGTTTTATTGAAAAACCATGTCTCTGGGGGAAACACGATAAACTCATATGCAAATGGCCGCCTGGCGCGACGGGTCTGAGTACGAAAATATTATAAAACAAATTTCTCTCGCGGTTTCACTCGAGTTGGCGTTGATGGCTACTGTTAAGACGCTATGTGATGTTTTATAGCGTATGTCATATCTGGATAATGTAGATTTTTCATGGTAAAAGAATTTTATTAACATCTGTGAAGTAATTTCGGAGTTGTTCCACTGTTCTGGTATAGTGGTACGAGTAATCACCTCAACGCCGGCGATCGCTGATTCGATTTCCACTCGGGGCAGATAATTGCATTTGTACTAATATTTGTTTCTAGTCTGGATGTATGTCCTTGTAGAACTACAACCATACCCCGGTTGTTATTATAGACACCTGATAGCGATCGTTACTCATGGTAGGAAACTATTTGTCAACCCGCAGTGGAGCAGCGTAATGAATTAAGCTCCAACCCTCCCATATGGAAAAGAGGGCTTTACCCAGCAGTTGGACATTTAGGGTGCCCGTCCACTGACGCGGTGCGAGGCTACGGAGCGGAGAAACGGAGAAATATTAACCAATAGCCCTTGTCCAGTGGAGCGGAGCGGAGATTTTTTTTAATCCGCTTCAATGGACAGGCACCCTTACAGGATTCATCATCTGATTAATTGATTCAATTTCGAAGATTATCGATTACAAACGAAGAAATAAATATACAACTATCAACAACCATTTAGGTATACTAGTGTCTATTTGTAAAATTTTATTGTTTTTATTAATCCTTCGTGTACAATAAAGAATATTTCGTTTAATTATTTGTTAATTAAATCGATCATTTATTCATTAATTATGTCTGCCCTTATAATACCAGTACAATGATTTTTAAGTCTATATGTCCCCAAGGACTTTCTTTTATTTACCAGTGGCCGTTAGCGTACATAATGTTTTTAACTATTAATAAACCAAATATACGATTTACTAAAATAAAGAATTGAAATTATAATTTAATTAATATATATATAATTAAACACTACAATTAAAACGCACGTCTTATAAAATATGAATATTATTAAGTGTGTATTAGATTTGTGTCCATATGTATGTGTAATTTACTTAATTTGGTAGACAACCATATATATGATATTACGTGAAGGCAACGCTGTCACACTTCAAAATACATTTAGGCCATCTTTAAATTATATGACAGTACACTTATAAATATCCGGTTATATTTTATAGTATTTGAATTAACGTTTATCCTACAGAAGCATGTCTGGTAACATGACACCGAATATCTTTACTCATTTTGGGTCAAAGACGTCTTCATAACATCATACTTATTAAATAAACATTTAGACAATGTACTCGTACAGTAATAAAGTCAAAGTGTTTGTTAGTTTGAAGAAGCCATTCTAAGGGTCTGTGGGCTGGGTTTGAATTTTTTTTTATTCAAAGGTTATCTATACATATACAAAATTATAACCGGCCGATGTCTGTACATTAAATATGAGCTGAACTGAATCAGCCTGTAAACGTCCCACTGCTGGGAAATGTCTCTCTTCCATATAGGAGAAGGGTTGGAGTTTAATCCACCACTTTGCTCCACTGCGAGTTGGCAGATAATTAATATACCATGAGTAACGCTCGTTATCGGATGTCTATGATATGAACCTGGACCGACGGTTTTACGTGCTCTCTGAGGCACGGTGGGGAGACCCACAAGGACATACACTCAGATCGGAAACAAATATTTGCATAAATACAAATATCTGTTCCGAGCGAGAATCGAACTCGAGACCGCCAGCGCGCGGTATGAGGCGACTATTCGCACCACTACACGGAAACGGAACCAGAACGGTCGTCTTACGTATTTACGTTTGTGTAGGCCATACAGATATTTAAGGTGGTCTGGGCATCTGAGTTTGTGAGTGTTTCTGACCCCAATACCGTTGAGTGTGAACAGTTTATGTACATATGTATAATTATTATAAATATTTATCTTCCCAGTTGTTTTTAAAACAGCCGTCATAACCAATCTTACAATAGATATGAATCAATACGAAATACAATTGCGGAGGCGATATTGATGAATAAAATTGAAAAATCTATCCGACTTACACTACCCACAGAGTACTCCTATAAATACATAGTACCTATAATTAAATTCTTAGACTAGACATACTTCCTGGTCTCTGAGACTAAAAAGGTTTATGTTCGCTTGAAAGTTTTTATTTTATTTTTCTATCCAACGGCTTCCGGCGACTCTCCTCAAATCGTCTGTCCATCTCGTGGACGGCCGTCCGACGCTGCGTTTGT
This sequence comes from Euphydryas editha, assembly GCA_036937285.1. Classification (NCBI taxonomy): domain Eukaryota; kingdom Metazoa; phylum Arthropoda; class Insecta; order Lepidoptera; family Nymphalidae; genus Euphydryas; species Euphydryas editha. Next base: position 2,213,760 of record JAUPFZ010000001.1, read on the forward strand.
CTTGACAAGAGGTCTTCGCTCAGCAGTGGGCTGTTTACAGGCTGATACAGTACACAAACGTTTTTCATGAGTTATTATCGAAAACGCGACCGTTGTCACAATTGCTAGTTGCTATGACCACTGTACCAACCCGTTGTCGAAAAAGAAAATGTTCATTAACCCATTACTCACTTGGGGTAACTACTACCCCATTTCATGTAGCTTTGTTATTCTGTAATTTTTTAAATATGACGTAACGACGTTCGCTGTCTCTGAGACTGAGACTATTAAAATGCAAAAAAAAATATATAATTTAAAACCTGCGTCTTTATAAACAAGCCTGTCAATATTACAATATTAAGTGTGAATACTCTCAACTGTGTAGTGTCGACGATTCGTTCCGCATCTTTATACTTAAAAGGTTAAAAGGAATTCTCTGTTGAAAATAGTAACCATCTATACTGAGGTAATCGTTGTAAGTTTCCTTTTGTTAATGTTAAGTTTTACTAGCTGTGTCCCGAGATTTTACCCGCATACGTCACGATCTTGTTGCAATTTTAGGATAAACGTAGCCTATATTTTCCTGCTGTTTAACAATAAGTCTTTAATTATCCACATATCTTGTTTCATTGTAAACGGTTAAGTAGCTCTGCGTTTAAAATATTTATGAAAAACAAAAATATTCAGGATTTTTGAAGTGAATTCTTTAGAATCGTTGTGGTTTGAAATTCGATGTAACGAAAATTGCATCACGATAAAGAAACAAACACATAAATGCATAGGAGCGAATGAGATACTAAATATAGATTTGATATTTTCGATGATGTCGCGTATCTCAGCAACGCGTAACTAACCAATAGAATTTTTAACTATTAATTAATAATTTTTAAATTGAGTTTGCCAAAGATGTTTCACTTCTGACATGTGTAGTCCATACACACGAGTTTATTTTTTATGGTTTTCATCTGAATTCTTATTTATTTTTATTATTTTTGTCCTGTTTGCAGGCAGTTACGAAGTTTATTAAAATTAAAATATAAAAACATTAGGAAAACTTTGGAAAGCACCACTCTATGAAAATCAAGAAAATAGTAACCAACGGCTTGGTATTCAATGCTAAGAGATAGGACACTTATTAGACTATCCTAATCCATATCATTACCAACCGAATCTGTCGAGGAAGAAAAAATTACCGTAAAACGGGTTAGATAGGTACAACTACTAGGTATATTAGCGAATTTCATTCCTCGTTTTAAGCCTATTCACCTCGCGAACACTATTCACGCCGTTTTACAGTACTGAAACTAGTTACATAAGTCATTAGAAGCACCATACTTCGACAAAATAAGCATGTAATTAGCTTTGAATGGCCTTGAACATAATTCATAGCTTAAATCAATTCTACGTGTTATTTAAGCAATCATTAGCACTGCAGCTAGCGTTTTAGACTTTTTTTTATTATTTCCGCATTAATGTTAGCACGTGGTAGAATTTGAATTTCAAGGTTATAAAAAATTCACTAGTAGGTATTGTTATGTTGTTATTTCAATCAGTGACATAATATATTTATTGATGTGGTATACGATGGAATAGGCAATGAAATAAGAAAGTAGAAGGGGTAAAAAGTGGCAAGCCCATAGAAATATTAAGAATATCTTTGGGCAAGCCGCTGATAGTAACATTGAGTCATATTCAGAACTAGCTGTACTTATCCGTGATTTCGTTCGCGACTACCATCCCGTTAATTAAGCTCACAATATGAAGCACTTACTGTACTATACTGTATCAGCCTGTAAACCACCCACTGCTGAGCGAAGGCCTCTTCACCATGTAGAAGAAGGGTTGGAGTTTAATCCACCACGCTGCTCCACTGCGGGTTGGCGGATAATTTCCTTATAATGGGTAACGATCGTTATCAGGTGTCAACCGGGATCCTCGACTTTACGACCAACAATGTCCTTCTCCACCGGAACACCGGACCGGACACAAATGTTTGTACAAATACAAATATCTGTCCCGAGCGGGAATCGAACCCGCGACCGCCCCGGCGCGTGGCATTGAGGCAACTACTCGCACCACTACACCACAACGGTCATCATGAAGCACTTACATCAGTTTAAGATGAGTCGTAAGTTCAGAGGTTACATACTGTACATTTCGAGTTTCAAGTTATTTTGGTTTTAGTGATGTATGTAATGTCTAACTAACCAAAGATCTTGAAATATTTACGGGACAATGCTTAAAAATAGCCCTTGCTAACAAAAAAAAAAGTATGAATGAAATCAAATTACACTTTTTGACTTTCATCCTCTCTTCCAATGGAACCGTGTTGAATTTTGGAATAATGAGTATCCAGTGTCCTAGAAAGTCATGCCAAGTGTCACTCATATTCATACAGTGGTTAGGGCGTGATGGATTTGTATTTTGACAGATAGATCGACAGACAAACAGACAAAAATTAAATTTAAAAAAAAGAAACATTTTGGGCTTTAGTATCGGTTCTAATACCCTACGGTTTTTTTCCTAATATTTTCAAAGTATAGAATTGGACCTGTAACAGCCTTATTATAAGTATATATATAGATATGGATATTTTCAAGTGAAAGAAGTTTCAAGGTTTGATTTGTGAGTGTTCGGTACGACCTTCAGTAAGATATCGTTCTATATTTAAACTTAATTAAAACATTTCAATCTAATCGCTTTACCTTTTTTAACCTGGTACTAATTTTAATAATTTAGCAAGCTAGTTATCGGAAAAAAAAATATTTTAGCGTTTCGTAGTGTGGTAATTGTGGCAGCTTTTAGGAAAGAAAACATCATCTTACAGTTTGTAAGATTGTAGCATCACTTATAAAGATAAACAATTTTGAAATAAGACAGGTCAAAAAGCGATAATCAACTAGTATTATCTATATAATTAAAACAGTTATTAATAAATTAAGTTACTTTAATAATACGTTTCTTGTCGAATAATTTTAGATTGCTCTGAGGGATTCAATTATTGAAATCAGATTTACCTGTTTATGAGTGTTCCTAATTATTCATCGTGCTCGAAGATGAGTAGGTGTGCTCTAGATAATATATATTTATATTATCTTTTATATCTAAGAGTGTCGGTGGGAGGAAATTAAAATAGCTCGCTGATTTTTCAATGATTAAAACAGCCTTTACTATTTTATTTTCATTATTTTATTTTTATTTTCAAGTGTATAATTGTTTATATATATTTGTATATTTATTGACAATCAATGTTTAATGATTCAAATATGTATTCTGTTTGATTAAAATGATGTTAGAGAGTTTGATTGATTGTTAGACATCGATAGTTTTAGGGTAGGAATATGATAGTGTTTTCAACTTTAGTTTTTGTGCTAAAATGCCGGGGTAATGAGAAAGGTCAAGTCATGACCCTACGATGCAGAGGAGGCTACATTAACATACTGTTCTCTTATATTTACGCGCATTTTACTAATTTGATTAAAAGTCTATATCGGATTTTATCGCGTTTATTTAAAACTTTACAGTTTAACAATATTTTAAATTATTTCCCGACGTTTCGGACCCTTAACAGCGTCCATGATCTCGGGGGACTGAGGTGGTGGGTGGTGGTTAATCGGAAACTGTAAAGTTTTAAATAAACGCGATAAAATCCGATATAGACTTTTAATCAAATGGAACATTAACAACTAAATACAGTGATAGTGAATAGTGATCCGTTCAGTGGGGTCTTCAAAATACCACGCTTGGTCACTGGGGCGGTGAGGAGGTGGTCTTATGTTTTCCTCACGTTCTCAACATCCACTAGAGGAATCTCGTGCTTTATCGAGCTTTATTCAAATATAGCGCGCAGCGCTTATCGCTTTTTGAACTCACAGGTGGCAACACTACGCTACACTACCACTAATACTACTGACTACACACTTTTAAATTTCTGTTGCAAAAAAAAATATTTAAAAAAAAAGTTAAAATATATTTATTTTAGACATCACAAACATTGCAGACAATGACTAAAGTATTTATGCAAAAAAAATAGAAAGAAAAAACAAACATACTTACAATTAAGACAAAAAAAAACACAACAGTGAAATATAAAGATAAAAAAAAAAGTTATAAAAGATTCACCACAAATATCATTAAAAAACAACAACAAAAAGTAATAAAAATAATTTAAAACCATATTTTTAATTACTACGTGAAAACTCAAGGTGGTCATAGCAAATACTACGAGTGGTCCCCGAGAGGGGTGAGGGGGCTAATAAATATAAAAACGGGTCACGTAGTATGGGTACGTTCCCTTAGTATTTATAAAAAAATAACTTGAATATCATTAAAATAACGTTAAATATAATTTTAGCAGTTTAGTCTGGTGTTCGTAAAATTTATTTTTCAAATATCTTAAGCGATATTATAGATAAATATCGAGAAGACTTATTAAATTCGGTTTACAATTGGCACAGACATCGTTTAAAACGTACAATAATACCATCGAATAGAGAAAGACGTCGTCCGTTCTCCAAATCAGTTAAATGATAATAATTAATTAAAATTTAATTTTTACTTTTTAACCATGTCTTTATATCCCATGGCGATTATAATAACATATTTGTGATAATATTTGTGGAATTATTGTTTAGACTGTATTGTTTGATAAATATACTGAAGTTAGCTTATCATTCTAGGTCTTTGAGGAAATTATTAGAAAGTGATGTTAGTGCAAAAAAAAAATAACGTTCAGACAATATTTTTTTTCATAAAATGTGCTACGAATATTATCCGTGTATGTCGAATAAACGACTCTTAAACAATGATTAAAGCAAAACCATTAATATGACTACATACAAGTTAAAAAAAATATGACAAAATGACAATTTGCATAACGGACAGAATTTTGTAACGAAAAACGATGAATTCGGCACAATAAATTCCTACAACTTGATTCCCTTAATTTTAATTGAAATAAACACATTTACCAACCTTAAATTCGTAACACTTAAGAAATTTAGATCTAGACCAGAACGATTCCTTTTTTACTAAGAAACAAACATTTGTATCCAAATCAAACCCTTGAAGCGGGAATTGACTCAGCAACAGTCGGCTGTACGTTCGTTAAAAGATAAACATGGCTACGAAATTACGAGGTAATAACATTTTATACCTCAACGTAATTGGTATTATTTCAGACGTCATAAGTATCGTTATCAACAAACTTATCTTTTTCCTTTACGCCTTTTGTTAGGTACTTGATAAAAACTCTTTTGTTTCAACACTTTTTTCCTTTTATGTTGGATTTTAAATTAGCAACAACTCAATGCACGTCACGTAGACACATGTCAGGACTAAAGTCTGACTTTTCCCTCGTTTCATGATGAAGACAGGGTTTTTTATAGATCAATGTGAAGACATGAGTTCGTTTAAATTTTTTTTTATACATGTGGTTCAAACATATTTTTCTATAAAATCTTTAGCTCCTTGTTATTATTCAGAAGAGTTTTTGATACAACTTGGATAAGCCTATTAAAAAGTTATCTAATTTATTAGAATAATGACTTATTTGATGTAAGAAAAGTTTATTAGATTAGCTGTAATGCTTTTGGAACAAGGTACTTATCATCAAGACTTGGTTTTTAAATGTTTTGCTTAGTTTAAGTACCGTTTAAGTAAGGCTTTAAAATAGGAAACTATGCAATATAGAACGGGTGTACTAAAAATTGCCATTATGAACTACAAAATTAAATGTTAACCAACCTGACGAGTATATAAACTCAATATGGCTGACACCTTGCAGGAATTTTGTTTACGTATAAAACGTTACGACCAGAAGTTGTAATTTACTAGCCATTTTATTATATTCTTTTAGCTTGTCTATTCAGATATACAACCAGAAATTCCAACAACAAAATTTACTGGCAACATCAGATTATCAAAGTACTTGTACTTTTTTTGTTTTTTAGCTCGTCGTTCGAGACTTTCTTGTAGGTGATATTTTAGATAATCGTTCATAAGCGATCGATCGGTGCGTCGGCGTCCGTCAAGGTCCGACGATTCGGGGCGACACCACGAGAAATATGGGACGACTTTTAATTATCGCCAAATTGAATATTCATGACGCGACGCCTGCAGACGCCCTACATAGAGGACTATCTTCTAATAACTTCTTTGTTTGCAGATCGTCAACAAGAATCTTGGATATACATATACAAACTGAAAATTATTTTTCATTTTTTATTTATAATTTGCTAGAATATGGAGTTATGATTTTAAGAATAAAAATATATCAGTGTGCCAGTTTTTTTTATCTCATTAAATCTTTTTCATCTTGACATACATCTTGGACGACGCTTTAAGATTTAAGAAGCAGCCATGTTTACTCTCACAAGTAATACAATATATCACATGTACTGCAAGCTTAAAATTAAATATATGGAAATAAAACTACTACCGTCTTAAGCATTCCAAAGTTCTAAAGTTGCTAGTTTGTTTAAGTCGATGTGGTGTAGAATTTATCATATATAGAGTTGCTTTAAATAACATTTGACATGATTAAATTCTCATTATTCGAGAACGTGAAAACAAACACAGTAACGTGCGGCGAAAATTGGTTTCTGTAAGTCGAATTTATAGCGCAAGCAGATTTAAGATAGCTGGCCTGCTTTGTACCTATTATATTACTGCGAGATACGGAGAAGACAAAGAAAATAACTACAACAGAACTACTTTTTGGGAATGCGAGAATATGACAGAATTTTGGCAAATGATGTTGATCATTTTTGCATGAGTTAAACTATAATGATGCTACCCAATTATCGTGATACTTTGATAGATCTGTCTGCCTTTCTAGAATTCTAGAGCACGACTTCGTCGGCTTTGAAATAACCACGAACTCGAGAGAGGGTATGTTGCAACTCGCAATGAGCTGCTTACATGTATCTACACCATTAAGATACATTTTCGATTTTCGTCTCTCGAAGGTATCCCAAGGACCGCACCCGAATCCGAATCGTGACATCGATTAGACGCGAGCGGTGCTCAGTAATCGAGTAATACGGTTACGAAACTATAAAATATTGTGGAGTTAAGTTACGTTACGTAGGCAAGTTGGCGAATTGTCCACTCGGCGCGCTACGCCGTCAGCGGCATCGTACGTCGAGTGGCTTGCGGGCCACGGCAGTGCCGCGCCGACTGCCGCGCGGAACGAACGCCATTTGTGATTACGACGCGACCACACGCGCACCTGTGCACCTGTGCTCTGTGTTTATTGCACTTAAAACACGTAAACAAACGAAACCGCCGTGAGAAGTGCAGCTAAGTGAGATCGGAACGTCGCACGCACGCCATCCGAGTACGCTGTGCCGAGTGACAGTTGCATTCTGCAGGTGCCTAGTTCTTTATTAATTGAAAAGTGATTGTAATGTGGTCACGGCCGCGGCTCACATGTCCGGCCCAGTTTTCACGATCGTTGCCTCCGTCTTAGAATTCCACTAGTTGCTTTGTTTGTTGGTAAATCTGGCGACACGAGAGCGATTCGAGACGGCTGTGCCTCGGGCACTTGTTGATTCAGTTTCGGCGTCCTAATGGCTCTAATGTTTATTACATTATCATAGTTGATCTCACACCGCTCTTAATTCTTCCATTTCGTAATACGATGTCATTTGTAGTTGCCATAACAACGAATTGTCTGAGAAGACTTCTGAAAACGTTTACTTATATAAGGGGGTATCCATTAAATACCTGACCTCACAATGGGGAGGGGGAGTCCAATAAAATTTTATTAACGGGGGCTATAATCGAAAATCTCACGTCAACTTTAAAAAAAATTAATTATTTTACAGATAATAACAAGTGAAAGTAATTTAAAAACCCGATTGCATTTCTGTGTAATTTGGAATTTAATTTTTTTTTTTTTTTTTTTGGTATACCTACCCAATGTCACTCTCACTGTAAATACGAATATAATGACACCTCTCAAGCTAAAATCCATGGATCTGTTCAGGCTGCAGAGCGACAAAAACATACATTACATACTTACATATATGTATGTATACTCGCGAAAAACATAACTCTCCTTCTGGCGCAGTCGGGTAAAAAAAAAAAAATTGAGTTTTAATTTTGCCCGCTTAAATGTTTTTTTTTTAATTGTCCGCTGTTTGTGCTTTTAATTTTATTAAATTTAAATATATTATTTATAGTACACCTAAACGTGGTATTATTTCTCGATTTATAAAAAAGTTAGTCCTTTAATTATTTTATCGTAAATCTTATATATAGGCGGGTCCAACCAAATCTTACTAAAAATCGCCTAATGGGGAAGGAGTTTAAATTGAATGAAAAAACAGCTAACGTAATTAATGGATGCCTCCTAAGAATGTAAAAATGGTAAGAAAAATTAACTGTCAATATGTTTTTGTAAACAAAAACTAAGTAAAAGGAAATATTCTTAATATTTAGAACAAATAATACCATTTGCACTCAATAAAATAACTACATAATTGTAATACTTTACATTGGATGCACTTCAGCTTCATTACCAAGAACTTGTTAATAATATAACAACTGATATAATTACTTGACATAAATATGGGAAAAAAAACGTACGATTAGTTAATTAATAATATAATCGATAATAATCCAATTATTCTTAAAATAAAAAATTGCAATGCATTGTTATTTAATTGTTTATTACCGAAATTCTTTATCAATGAATATTATTTGAACAGAGAACATTTATATAAATAGACCAATTGCGCAGTTCCGGCTTTGTTATGAAATTAGAGCATTTTTAATATCCTCCGTATCCGTATCCAATCGTTTATCTCATTTTCATTTTAATAACAGATTTTTATCAATAATACGAGTATGTATATTATTTTATCCTTGGTACGAAAATTTAATCACTGCGAATCGAAATTGAGACTCGGTTTGCGTTGATATTATTAAATTTCTCTAATCACTACTGGAAATTAATTCTCGAATCGATTTTTTGTCTAGTATGAAATCTAGTAACGGTACAATAAAATAATACAATGTTTGTTAGAAGATTACCGTGTGACCTTTCGGATATCGGTAGATTGTTAACATATTTGCGTCGGGCACTCGTTTTCTATACCAAGTAACCTTTTCAAGTCGCCCCTTCACACTGCTTATTACTTATAATTTACTTATATACGGCCAAGTGAATGTCTGCCCCGTGTTGAATTAGCTGTCTCAATTACAATAATTTCTCAAACCGTTGAAATCAAATAATTGTTGTATAATTTTTCTGATCAAACATAACACAAATTTTATTTCGTTTTAATCATTTAATTTCTGACATTTCATTTAGATTTCAGTTTAAATTTATTGTCCTAAAAGTTTGATTTGTTGGCACTTAAAGAATGCTGCGATATAGCTTTTCTTAATAAGTCCACTATAAAGTCTTTTAAAATTAATTCAATTATTATCTAAATGAAACGTAATATATTGCACGCTTTTAACCGATATTTAGTATTGCAGCTCTTGATTTAAATTGAACAAAATAAACGCATCGTTAGTTTTTTAGATTAGATTATTTATAGTAGTTGCAAATCGACCGTTTAAATCGATCGAACGGTATTAATACATTTTGCTAAAAATTTAAAGTTTAAATTTGTATAAAAGGTAAGACTGTAGATTAGAAATATCGAATTTTTTGAATTTTATTGTTCGTCCATCAATTCTCGATCAGGTTTAAAGGATGCTGGGGTTATATCATCGTCGTTTTTTCTCTTGTGATAATCATTATTTATTGTTGTTGCGAGTTGCAGTTTAAATAAAACATGTTTTTAGTTCTGTGTTACCTACAGAGTTTTTTTTGTATTTTTTTTTAAACTTACAGTATTGTTTCGGACGGCGGCGGGCGAGACGTCAATGCCCGCACTGTCGTCCTGGGACAATCTCCCACTTATTTGACGTACGTCCTTGTAGAAGCTTGCGCTGGTTACGTACGCCACCACGCACCCCTGAATGCGTATGTAATACACCACGAACCCGGAGAGACGAATTAATTGAAACAACAATATTTCTTCTAGATCCGCAGGTTTCGGCTCTTGAGTTTTGTTTCTTCCTTATTTTGCCTCTTCGACGGCTTTGTTGCGACTGTTTCGTATTACTTCTTAATTTGTTCGTATGGTTCGCTCGACATAACTGAGCCCGAATTGGCCCGCTTATTAACGTCGCGGCAATACCGTCAAGAGAGCCGCGAGTTTTATTCCTATTTTGTTCGTGATTTTCACTATGAGCCGAAACCTTGGAGCCTTTATTTATTGTTTTTAAGTAAAAAACCCTTACAATTTATACATATTAAGAAACGTTAAACCTTACTCTACAATATAACGTATAAATTAGACACATTACCTTACATAATAAATTTTTCTTTAAACAAAACTTAGAAACCTTTCTTCAAAACGACTTTCACTATATACATTTTCGTAAATATTTTAAAAACTATAAGTCCTACGGACTTGAACCTTTTTCTAAACCTCGTTATGAGTCAAGACCTTTCTTTTGACATTAATTTCAAAACGATATCTCTATAAACAAAAATTCACTTTTTCAACTTACGTAATTATTTACAATACAAATTGTCCTTATTATTTAACACAAAAATATTTGACAAATAAACCTTATAAAATTATTCTGACATGTCGATACATGTCGATAAATGTCGATACATGTCGATAAATGTCGATACATGTCGATACATGTCAATACATGTCGATACATGTCGATACATGTCAGAAGCCGATGGTTCAACTCGGGGTCTCGTCGCCGACAGTCTCCCCCTCGTGCGTCGCACCATCCTCCTGGCTCGGCGACACTCTTGGCACCAGCAGCATCACTCTTGAACTGGGTCTCCGTAGCTCGCCTCCACGCGTCTCGACGTCCACGATCCTTGTTCGCCCGTCTGGTCCAGGATACATTCGCAGAATTCTACCACGTGGCCAGGTGCATCTCGGTAGGCTGTGGTCAACGATCAGCACGATGTCTCCGACTTGCAGGTCTGTGGCACTGGTTCTTGCCTTCGTTTTTCTTGGCAGAAGCGTGGGCAGGTACTCTCGCAACCACCGTTGCCAAAAGTGATCGGCAAGTCGCTGCGTGGCCTTCCAGGTAGGCCTGCCCACCAGCTCGCTGTCTTTGAAGCTGCCGATTCTAGCAGCGCCGCAGGATCGCCCAATAAGGAAGTGGTTTGGTGTAAGTGCTTCCTCCTCAGGGTTCTCGGAGTGATGAGTGAGAGGTCGAGAGTTGCAGACGTTGACCTTCTCACTTTTTCTGCAGAGTTGTAAGAACTGCAGTACTCTCGCTGTGGCTCGCCAAAGTCTTTTCCACGAGGAGAACCTCTTAAGGTCTGGTAATGGATGAAAGGCGCTCGCTGCTGTTACGACGTCCGCTGCCTTATCTTCGCCGGTGATTTCCTTCTTGAAACTTCTTGGTGCTGGCCAATGTGCTTCTTCTTGTTTCAGGAAGCTTGGTCCGGTATACCATCGGTGATTGCAGAAGTGTTTCGGCACGTCGCGTGTCGCATCACATGTAGGTTTCTGCGGCGTATGCACCCATCTCCAGTCTTGCGGTTTTGTACGATCTTCTATCTCCGCTAAGCGATGAGCCACGAACGTCTTGAAGGTTCTTGGGTCCGTCTTTATCCAAGAAAGTACGAAGCTGGAGTCTGTCCAAAATGCCTTTTTTGCTACCATTAGGTCCAATCCCTTTTCTACTGAATGAGACAGTCTGCTTCCTAGGAAAGCCGCTTGTAGGTGCAGCTCCCCCTCGGTGCAAGGTGGTGCTAGGCATCTCGGGATCTGTAGGTCTTGGAGCAGATTCATCTTCCATGAGTGTCCAGCTTCGAATCGTCCATCGTCCAGTCTTCTGCAGGTCTTCTCTAGGATGGCAAGTGCTCTTCCTTCTGAGTCCTCAGTGGGTCTTCGCGGTTGTACACCAAGCGCCTCGATCGCGAAGTGATCCTTGATAGCTTGATGCATCTCTTCTTCTGGTGTGCTGACGTGAAGACACGAGTTCAGGCGGTGAACTATTCTTGCAGCTCCGACGTCTGACCCATGGAGTACCCATCCTAGTCCTGTTCTTGAAGCAACTGGTTCTCCTGGTTTCCCTCTTCTTATTTCTTGAGTCACTATCAGCTCCCAGTTATCTTGACCAATGAGCAGCTGTGGTGACTCCCCTTCATAATATAGAGAGTCGGCAATCTTCTCCAAATGTTGGCATCCTTTTATTCTTTTCTTTTCTATGAACTGAGGTGCAAGCTTCAACTCGTCGATAGTCCGGACTCTCTTCAAGGTTTTCTTGTTTCCTTGATGAACCCCCTTCACCGGAAGGTCCAGCATCTGAGAATCCTTCTTTCTTATTAACTTGCCTCCTACTGTCTCGATTACTAGTTCGTTTTTGTCGCCTTGGGCGCCGACTTCTTCTGCCACCTTTTGGTCAATAAGTGACACCGTTGACCCTTCATCCATGAGGGCTAATATCCTTTTTGATCCTCTCGACCCGAAGACTTCTACTGGAACTATCTTCAGGTACTCCCTTGTACTATTGACTGCATTCACTGATGCCATGACGCTTTCTACTTCTTGCATCTCCGTCTTTTCATTTCCCATGGTCCTATCTTCGACATGCAGCAGATGATGATGCCACCTCTTGCATTGTTTGCACGGTGGTTTTCTACAGCTCTCCTTTCTATGTCTCCCTTGAAGACATTTGAAGCAAACGTGACTTCTCTTCACCGTTGCCCACCGATTCTGCACTGACGCCTTCTGGAACTTCCGACAGTCGACGAGGAAGTGTCCACCATCACACATAGGACAAGTCTTCGCCGTTAGCTGCCTCAAATCCTTTTCCCTTGTTGAATGCGTCGCTTGTCGATGAGTCCTCTTGAATCCACTTCTTTCTTCTAAGGTCGCAAAAGCTCCACACTTGTCTGCTTCTATGTTGAGGAACTTGGAGACCATAGTCAAATCGGAGAAATCACTTTCTTCTGATGCTGCAGCGAAGTCATACCATCGAAACTTGAGAATCGTCGGCATCTTCTCAATGATTTGTTTCACCATCTCAGGTGAATGCAGGTAATGTGGTTTCTTCAAACCCCTTATTGCTGCTACGCTGTTGTTGATCTGGCTTGCGAAGACGCATATATCCCTTGGATTTTCGGATATCTTCGGTAACGCCTTGACCTTATCCAATTCTGCCAGTGCCAACGCATCAGGTCTTCCGTATCTTCTTTTGAGGGCCTGCATCACTTCCAATGGAGATGCTTCAGAGTACAGCAGGCTCTTGATAGCTTCTCTTGCATTGCCCTTTATTGCCTTTCTTAGTCGAGCCATATTCTGAACGTCGTTGAACATCGGTGCTGTATCTTCGTAGACAACCTTGAAGGCCAACCACTCGTTGCTGTTGCCATCGAAGTAGGGTAGCTCGTAAATATACTTCGGCTGCACTACTGGTCCACCTCTTGTGGTAAAGGCTTCCTTCAACACCGTCGCTAGCGCTTGAATTTCGCTCGTACCTTCTTTCGTTGAGGAGATCTCTTCAGCCTTCACCTTTTGAGGCTCTTCTGAAGGGTGCTGACCTCGTTCGCTCGTACCTCCTTTCGTTGAGGAGATCTCTTCAGTCTTCACCTTTTGAGGCTCTTCTGAATGGTGCTGACCTCGTTGCTCGGGTTGCACCATGTTGCCCTTTTCTAATATCGATGTCTCGATCCATTTCTGAACTTGTACTGTTCTGTCTTCCAGGTCTTCATCCACCGAGTCCTCATCTTCATACTGTACCAATTCCAATCTGACACGGGCTAGCTTCGCCGCAGCCTGTGCTTGTTCCAACTCCAGGCGTGCTAATTCTTCTCTGGCTCCCAGCTCGCGTCTTCTGGCTGAGGAGCTCGTGGTCTTCGTAGACCTGACATGACGACCGACTCCCATTGGCTTAAGGGTTGCGGCAGACCCGCGACCACCCTTGTCCGGAATATCCTCTGGAGTCTTCTTGGTCGTCTCCTTTCGTGCGGCTACATTCTTCTGTCCGTTCTTCTCGGACGCCGCCGTGATCACAGTCACTGCCGTATTCATCGTCGTGGTGCTTTCTGTGTTCATAGTGCCTGAAGATGTCCTTGAATCCGACGTAGTAGCTGTTCCTGATGTCACTGACGCTGACGCAGACGTGACCCCTTCTGATCCCGCCAATTCTTCTGTCGCGTCCTTATCCGAAGGACGGGACACGGGACATGAGGGAGCATCCTTCTGCGACCTGGTTCTTGGCATCTTGATGCAAATTCCTTATCTTCTGGATTCTTCAGTACTCTTCTGCAGGGATCCGGCTCGAAGGACCAACTGTTTCGGACGGCGGCGGGCGAGACGTCAATGCCCGCACTGTCGTCCTGGGACAATCTCCCACTTATTTGACGTACGTCCTTGTAGAAGCTTGCGCTGGTTACGTACGCCACCACGCACCCCTGAATGCGTATGTAATACACCACGAACCCGGAGAGACGAATTAATTGAAACAACAATATTTCTTCTAGATCCGCAGGTTTCGGCTCTTGAGTTTTGTTTCTTCCTTATTTTGCCTCTTCGACGGCTTTGTTGCGACTGTTTCGTATTACTTCTTAATTTGTTCGTATGGTTCGCTCGACATAACTGAGCCCGAATTGGCCCGCTTATTAACGTCGCGGCAATACCGTCAAGAGAGCCGCGAGTTTTATTCCTATTTTGTTCGTGATTTTCACTATGAGCCGAAACCTTGGAGCCTTTATTTATTGTTTTTAAGTAAAAAACCCTTACAATTTATACATATTAAGAAACGTTAAACCTTACTCTACAATATAACGTATAAATTAGACACATTACCTTACATAATAAATTTTTCTTTAAACAAAACTTAGAAACCTTTCTTCAAAACGACTTTCACTATATACATTTTCGTAAATATTTTAAAAACTATAAGTCCTACGGACTTGAACCTTTTTCTAAACCTCGTTATGAGTCAAGACCTTTCTTTTGACATTAATTTCAAAACGATATCTCTATAAACAAAAATTCACTTTTTCAACTTACGTAATTATTTACAATACAAATTGTCCTTATTATTTAACACAAAAATATTTGACAAATAAACCTTATAAAATTATTCTGACATGTCGATACATGTCGATAAATGTCGATACATGTCGATACATGTCAATACATGTCGATACATGTCGATACATGTCAGAAGCCGATGGCTCAACTCGGGGTCTCGTCGCCGACAAGTATTAATAAATATACATTATTTCATTTATTTCATGTTCATTTGACTAGAGGTTTGCACCGGAGCGAAATTTTCGTTACCGATTAAATTCACCGGTTATTACGACAATCTTCGGTGATTGAAAGTCATATATCATATAAACGGCCAAGAGCGGTTTGAACTAATGAGTTGTAATTTTTATTTAATATTAAAAAGCATTGATCAATAAACATTTAGTTTATATTTTAATATCTTTTACAAAAAAAAAAAAAAAAAAATTTAACACAATATACGATCACCGGAGTTTAATCGACTAATAATCGATTCATTCAATCAAGTACTTTTACCGGTGATTCACCGGTGAATTTTCGGTACTCACTGCTCCGGTGCAAACCTCTACATTTGACGTTCGTCACATTTATTTGACGTTCTTATTTTATAGCAATTAATAATGGCGGTAAATGTCTGAATAATTTTTGATTGAGCTGTTGACATTTTTTTCTCCTATTAGGTCGCTTGACATGGTAAACAATTAAGCAGTGACATAACTCTGATTTTTATTTTTGTCATTGTTTTTTTCATTCTTTCAATTCAATTTAATCTTATGTTGCTATGGGTTGTATTTTTTCCGTGTTATCAAATATAAAATTATTTATATTTGATAACACGGAAATTATTTATACTATTATTACAAAGGCGATTTGTATTTGATGATTTGTAATGTAATTACATTGACACCGCGGTGAAGATTACAAAAATTCTTTCGAAACCTACAAAGCTTTTTGTTTTTGGCAGTTTGTACTTTGTACGTTTTGTTTTCACGGACAAGTACCTACCTAAGTAGGTCATCCAAAGAAAATGTCTATCCATGTCGCCTTGTCTTCCTACTTAAAGACACTTTATTAAAAAGTCCTTCATAATATTTTCTTTTATATAAATACTAGCTGAATCTCTGGTTTTATTTGATGCTTACGACAGTTATTTTTTTACATGTGGATTAGGTTTATATATTCATAGAAAAGAAAACGGTCGTCGATATTAGAAAAATGTGTGTACAAAACGACTTCGTTACGATTTTAATACAATTTTTATAGACTAATAATTACACTTCTAGAAGGTGTATCAAGATGAAACCTACAGCAGATTTTATGTTAGACCTCAGGGATAACAACTATGAAAATCGTATTCAATTTCGTGCATCAGATTTTACGTGATGCAGGAGCAAACAGACAGACAAAAATAAAAAATAAAATATCTCGTAATAGGGTATTAATTCGTTTTTCGGCAATATCTCTCATCTACAGACATCAGACGATTATAATTTTATTATATGTGTACTGTACTGTATCAGCCTGTAAACAACCCACTGCTGGGTAACGCTCTCTTTTCCATATAAGAGGGTTGGAACTTAATTCATTATGCTGTTCCACTGCGGGTTGACAAATAATTTTCTTACCATGAGTAACGATCGCTATCAGGTGTCTATGATAACAATTTAGGTGCTCTCCGAGGCACGGTGGGGAGATCCACAAAGACATTCACCCATACTGGAAACAAATATTTGTACAAATACAAATATCTGTCCCGAGCGGGAATCGAACCCGTGACCGCCGGCGCGCGTTTCGAGACGACTACTCGCGCCACTACACCAGAACGGTCGCCATTTTGTCGTCTACTATATGTATAGATAGTTAATATTTTCGAAGTAGTTAGTCACACATATATCTATTAATATTTACAATCAATAAAGAAAGATGAAAATAAAATGTTGGTAAGTTTTTATAACGTAGACTTTAAAGTTCAAAATTGCTAATCTCATATGTGAGTTGGATCGTTTGCGAGTTTCAAGTGTACGGTTGATCTATAAGTTACTTCACTTGATGCGGTTAAGAGATAAGAACATGCAGAATCTTGCAAGTTTTATTAGAAAAATATTTTAGTTTAGAAGAAAAATATTTATTTAAACCCACGTCTTCTTGATGAAGTATAATTTTTACATTTTCATTCTGGCGTAAGTGAGCTTGACTGATTTTTTTTATTGTTGATATTGTATATTATATGTGTATAATTATATATGCTTCATTTCTTTTTTTCAACGAAAATGAGGGTTAGTTTTATGAGTGTGTATGTAATATGTATGTAACAATTTTTTTTTGCGTTTTGACGATTTTTATTACGTAAGAGGTCATTAGACAATATTACGAGTGATATAATGAATGTAAGCAGACGGTGTTTTAATGCCTTTACGTTTCATCTGATATCAAAATAGAAATTCACCATTCGTGTATTCGTTTCTTTAAAAGTAGAAAATAAGTCGATTGATAGTTTCGTTATTTTTACAAAACCTCGCATATTTACACAAGAGTGTTATCCAAGTTTCGCAAGAAACGGGAAATGAAAAGCGTTCAGCGAGATTTATCTGACCAAAAAACCCCAGATAATATAAACAACACAGATAAATTAGAAAAAAAAGCCTATAAAAATAGTATAATTTTCATAATTTGGAGATATGTTCTTATGATATATATAATATATATGTATATATCGCTCATTTGGAGCGACAGTGACACAAATGCAAATTATTTAACTTAACACCAGATCAGAATAAAGGTTATTTCATAGTTCAAAAGAAGATTCTGAAGCATTATTACGGCTAATCATTATTTTAAAATTGTTTTATTATAGCTGGATATTGTGGCATTTTCACTACCAACGCAGATGTTTATGCATAGTATTTTGGTATTAATAAGTCATTTTTGCGTATTTTTGCAAATGTGTTACTGTCGCTCCAAATGAGCGATATATATATACGCTTTTATGATATTAAACAAAATTTTTGCATGTATTTATACGAATGGTTTAGTTTTACTATTAAATCCAATAGATGGCGCTGATAACGGGTTTTAAGTATTTTATAGGCGGGACAACGCATGTCATATCCGCCAGTTATTTTATATTGGTATTTTTGGGAGTGTAATAAGGTTACACGTCTTAATACTTTATATTAAAATATTTTTGACGTTTATCGTTTCTTGGGAAACTGTCATAATTTAATAATCGATATCTTAAAGAAGAATTTATATTTGAAAATAAAATATGAAATCGGGAATTAACATAACAGAGAACATGATTAATGTTGTCTCTTACTTCTTTATGGAAAAAAAAACAACAAGTCAAGGGACTTTTATAGCTGTTTACAGCTGGTCTTGAATTATCGTCATGAGAGTGAGGTATCGAGATGTTAAATTAATCATCATTAATTATGTTATAAAGTTTATGACGATAACTGTTTCGAGTGTTAAACATAAACTAAAAATTACAATAATTGGTACGTGATTTTCTGTAAAGACTTTTATGGAAGACATTATTTTTCATACAAGGGGATAAAAAGTTTAAGTTTATAATTTATTATTCGAATTTTAAAAGTAATAATTAATTTATTGTGTTGTAA
Organism: Euphydryas editha; assembly: GCA_036937285.1. NCBI lineage: Eukaryota > Metazoa > Arthropoda > Insecta > Lepidoptera > Nymphalidae > Euphydryas > Euphydryas editha. Next base: position 2,232,424 of record JAUPFZ010000001.1, read on the forward strand.
TAAATGACAAATGTTCTGGTGTAATGGTGCGAATAGTCGCCTCAACGCCGGCGCACGCGGGTTCGATTCCCGCTCGGAGCAGTATATCTGCTTTATTATATATTTGTTTCCAGTCTGGGTGTATGTCTTTGTGGGTCTCCCCACCGTGCCTCGGAGAGCATGTAAAGCCGGCGGTCTTGGTTGTTATGATAACACCTGATAACAATCGTTACTCATGGTAGGGAAATTATCTGCCAACCCACAGTGGAGCAACGTGGTGGGTTCAGCTTCAACCCTTCACCCTTCTATATGAAGGAGAGGCCTTTGCCCAGCAGTGGGACGTTCACAGGCTGATTCAGTCCAATCAATGACGAACGGTTGAGGTGATGATCACAGTAACTAGTTATGTTCATCACAAATGTTTATATACCTACGTCATATAGATCTTTGTCGTGGTTTGGGCGTTTGTGCTTGTGTATTGTGTGTGTTTCCGGACCCCCGACACAGGATTCACATCCTACAGGGGGCCGTTGAGTGTGAAACGCTTAATTAGTATTAATCGTAGAATTTATGGAACTGATTTAAAAAAAAAAAAAATATCAATAAGTTTTTTTATTGCTTTTAAGCTCTGCACTTTTGCAAAATTGATCGCAAAAAAATTCAGTAGTATTAGCGTTACCTGTTATATAAAATTTATTGTTCCATTTTTGAAGCACTTCTAATTTCATACATATACATACATATGTGTATACATAGAAAAACAGAGAGTCGCAATAGAGAATATATTTTACAAGTGAAGTCGAAGGTAACAAACAGCTGTCATGACGATTACATTTCGTTTAAGTAATGCATCCCCCCTTCATCTGATGCAACTCGGCGCTGTCTGAGATCACAGACGTTTTCTTAACATTGCAACAACGAGAAAGTATTTTGTTTTCAATTGGACATACACATTAAAATAAGAATGAAGACTGCAGTAAAGAAACAGATTAGAAAGTATAGATTCAAAAAGAATATAGACCTTAACGTATAATTACATATATTTAGAAAACATAGATTTATTTCCTACTAGCTTCTGGCCGCGGCTTCGCCCGCGTGGATTTCGGTTATTGCGATCAAAAAAAAAGTATCCTATGTTACTTCTAATACCTCCAAGAATATGTGTACAAAGTTTCATGATGATCGGTTGAGTAGTTTTCGCGTGAAAGCGTAACAAACAAACTTACATTCGCATTTATAATAAGTATTACTATGATGTTTATAATTGTAATGTTAAATACATACTTATAATAAAAGCGGGAGGTATTTTAAAATCGATACTGACGTCAAACCTGTATTATTTTTTTTCGCCTATCTGTCTTTCGGTCTGTTTGTATTTTGGCCTTGTAACTGCTGAATGGATTTGAATGCGTAAACGATTGTATTATTTCTAACGTTAAACTATAACTAACTAAATTTCAAGTTATGTTGACTCCTTTAAGTATCATAATCAAATTAAATCGAAATATAGTCGCTGCGCCTGACAAGTTCCATATGTGGTTTTTGTAAGGTTTTGGGAAACAACATAAAACATTTTATTAAATAATATTTTTAATTATTTCTCAACGGTTAAAATACATATTGAATTTGTTAAGTTTGTTTCTAGTTTGAATATCACAAAAATAAATTTATCAACACATGGAGAATGAAGCGGAGATTAAGTAACAAAGAACAAAATATAAAAAAAATGCACATATGTAATTTGCCAGGCGCAACGACGATATATTATTAATATATATGTACTATTTAGCTAAAGTAATAAGGTATTTAGGCTTTGAAAGCAAAAGCTTTTGAATGGTAATATAATTGTATAATTATATGTTACACTTATGTGAGAGTGAATCAGTAATGATTTTTGGTTATATTAAAAGACAGGCCTTTATGGAAATAGTCAAATATTTTTTATAACATAATTTTCGATTCTTCCTATGCCCCTAAGCGTCTTTGTGTTACTTTTTATGGCATTTAAATCGGATACCTTCTTTTATAAATATACTATCAAACGTTATAAAAATTTCCTTTAGACCGGGGTTTTCTCGATATTTATAGCGCGTTGATAAAAATAATATATTCAGCTGTACAAATTTTAATATTATATTGATGTATTGGTATATCTAATTTATTTTTAAACTGTAAGCTGGAAGGATCTGATATTCCATATTAATTAAAAAGCAAGCGTGGCGAGTATTGGCAAACCCCCCAGAAACGATGGGGAGAGCACTACGTTCAACAGTGGACATCCAACGGCTGATATTATAGTGAATTTTTCCATTCTACCTTCAAAGGCTTAAATACATTTATGAGTACCTACATCAGCGGGCTGAATCGATCAAATGAATAAGACAAGCTTATTTGCTAAATAGTTTAAAAAATTTTAATTGTCTATTAAAACACAAGGTAGGTACATTTATCTTTGTTATTAAACATAGCTTGTAAAGATAGATTAAACATTCTCATACACTGAGTGAACAACCCACTATGACATTGTACAAGTTGAATTAACATAACATTCGTGTTATTTTTAAACTTTTTTTTCAATTCCTACTATTAATTCACACTCTCTCTATATATTTTTATATATCGTGTTCAAATTTTCAATCGTTATTAAGATACTTTTTATTCATCAATAATGACTCGAAGAACGCCCACATTCTGAACAGAATGCAGTCACTTAGAGTACCTACAACGCGCAACGTCTACGTTAATTAATCAAAGGATTTGAGCTTGCAGACGAGTTGAGTATATTTATTGAAAGGAAAATTATGTAACTGTCAAAATACTATATATTTAATAATATAATTAAGTCTTGGACATCCCCAGAACAATAGGTAGTTAGTTACTCGATAACAGATATTGAGACACGGTAAAGCGCGTTGCAAAATTGAAGTGTTGTTTGAACATTTCGCAGAATAGTCGTTACTCAAGGAGTTGGATTGGCTTTGGCAGATCTTCCACCAGATGAATAGGTGACATAAATAGTCATGCATGCAGGACGTCTATTTCTAGTGGACGCCCATCGTAGACTGAAGACGACTATTTCTAATTTAGATTGTTTGAATTAAGTAATTTAAGACTTGTTAGGATACTTAAAATGATATATTTTGAATATTAAAATACTTAAAGTTGTCATCATTGTTAATTATACGAAACATTAAAAAAAATGTTCGCAGTTTAACCTAAAAAAATAATTATAGTCTGTTTTTTTTTCGCCACGGACTAAATTGACACATGCAATTGTCAATTTTCGAAATAATGATACCAGCTTTTAAGTAATAGTGTTGAACTACGATACCGGTTTTATGAATCGTAACTTTTTACTTTTACCAAATAATTTTATTATTATTTGACAATAGATGAATCTTTTAAAAATCATGGTAATCAAGCACGCTAATCAAGCATCATAGATAAATAATATATATTTATTAATTTTAATTACTTTTTACACTAAGTAAATACGACAATTATTTATTTGTTTGTTGAAGAATACGCAGTAACAAGTTTTTAACAGAAACAAAGGTAGCCAATGCCATAAAACACGAAAACACGGCGTTGTTATTATTATTGAAAAACGATACTAGATTGTAAATTACGTAAAGTTACGGTAGCGGCAAATCAATATTAATGATTCGCAAAAAACTAGCAACACAGCTTATGTCAATTTAGTCCGTAGCGAAAAAAAAACAGACTATAGGTATCTGACTATCGCATCGGTTTTACTCGCAATGCGCTTGACGACCAATGCGGAAACCTTGTGTAATACGCAATTTGTTAAAATTCACCTTCACATAAGTGCATTATGTTTATTTATTATTTAAATTAAAAGCAATTTAACCTTTCGAAAGAAACAACAAGGTCGAATATTAAGGCAACTTAAGACTCTTCAATGGGTTGTTGAAACTCTATTGTAAAACTGTCATTGAATGTGGATACGATAGCGATCGACTATCCATTATACCAATTCAAGTAAGATGATATTTGTATAACATTACAGAGTTATAGGAAGCTTCAAAGAAATTTAATTACAATTTTTTTTCTTTTTCTTTTTCAATAAAAACTTGAATATAATAAATATTTAAAAAAGATAACACTATATTAATATCGTAAAAAATATCTTATACATTTAAAGTTGTATAAAGAGGCGACCTTTCACTTAATATAAGATGATAAGGAGACGTGACCTCTTTAGAGGTCGTATTTCGTATATTGATGATGTTATAGGTAACTCCTATGTTACTCATACATAAAATTATAGTTAGCCAAGTTCAAATACCGTTCTTGCGTAATATTTTAAAAATATTATTTTGTATATTTTTATTTATTTTATCCGGTCCGTTACTGTACTTTGCTTGTTACAGCATGCTTAGACATGTCCCATTGCTGGGTAAACTTTGGGCTCGTATAATGTATATTTTTAAAAAACACCACCTTTCAAATATTCATAGATACTATCTCCGTGATGAGCAAATCTCTTACAACATTCGATTCTGAGCTAGAATTATCAAAATAATATATGTGCATAAAATTAGATCCTATAGCTCAAAATGTACAAGATAATCAAATGTAAGTCCAAAGATACGAATTGAGAAATATTTATGAAAGCGGAACACTCTAATGGCTGCACTTTTAAAATATTACATCATGTTATTAAATTATCGAAAATATCCACGCTTAATATATACAACATGATACGTCCGTAACATCCTTTCCTTTCCTTTGACGTGTAGTTTTTAAAATTTTCCATTCGAATAAACAGCTCATATATTGAAATTTTAAGTAAAACTAAAGCGTTGAATTTATCAAAGACCAGCTTTAATTCAGCCGTGTTTAAACGTAGTTAATAAATAATAATATTTATTTATCAAAAAATTACAGGTTAACAAAATATAAATATTATCTTCAGAATAACAATATTCTTGCTGAATTAACTTCTGGTGCTTGAACTAAGGAAAACCTGTCTCAGCTTCAGTGTCAACTGCCCATAAGTTTAATTTTATCAAATGATTTTGAAAGTGAGAAATAGGATACCTTTTCCAAAACATAGGCCTATCTGTAAATATCGAGTAAATTCGTTCGTTCAAGCAAACAAACACAAAACCTTAAGCCTTATTTATAAGTATAGATCTTTAACCATATTTTCTTTTTTTCCCTCTTGATTTGAGTTATAGAATCAAATATTACATTAAAAGTATATAAAAATGTTATTTCGTAATTATTTAAAACCAAAAGGCCAAGTAGGCTTTAAAAGCACTTTGGATCTGGAGGCACGGCAGTGCCTCCGCCAAGTCGAGCAAAAAAAAAAAAAAGTGGCACGGCCGTACTATCCTTTTCTCGAAGCAATTCAGGCCATTTTCGACCCCCTATAACTTCGTTGCGGATAAAACTAGAAGTCTGAATTTTCAATACCCAAGCAAGCATTGTATAAACACGGTATATTTCAAATTTCATTCAATTTGAATCTCACAACTTTTTACGGTAGAGTAGAAGAACTGAGTTGCGAGACTTGGATTTTTTACAAGTTATGTTTTTGATGGCATATCATTTTACAAATATTATTATAATTAACTAGCGGCCCGCCCCGGCTTCGCACGGGTATTTAACAAAAATTTCAAAAATTATAAATTATTACATTAGATGAATTAGGAGTTGGTAGGAGAATATGTAACTATATCTGGTCCTTTTTAAGCAACAGACAGCTAATTATTAAAAATGGTACAATGACTCAGTTAACTAGATGTACTTATAGGGTATTAGCCCAAGGTGATCCAATTTCCCCATTACTTTTTAATATAGCAACTTTTCAAATATGTACACAAATTACAAATGTAAATGTAGCACAATACGCGGATGACTTTATTTTCTATTTGCGCCATAAAGATTTAAAACATTGTGAAACAGAATTACAAAAAGCATTGAGCTCGGTTGTTGAGATTTTGGATAATATTGGCCTTCAATTATCTGGAAGTAAATCTAAAGTATGTATTTTTAGTAGAGGACGTCGTAGACCAAAAGTCGAATTAAAAATAAATAACGAAATTTTACCGTTAAATGAAAATATTAAATACTTAGGTCTATGGCTGGATCGGTCTTTGCGTTGGAGCAAACATATCAATGAGATAGTGGAGAAATCTTCAAAATCTTTAAATTTATTAAAAGTATTAGCTGGGTCTGGGTGGGGTTTCCAAAACATATACGTTCACTATACATATCATTAATTAGAAGCAGATTTGATTATGGTTGTTATTTTTATGATAATAGTGCAAAAACACATCTTTATAAAATTGACAAGGTTCAGAACCAAGCCCTTAGAATAATAGGAGGATTTATTATAAGTACTCCTATACATGTAATGGAGAGTGAATTATGTATTCAACCATTGTTTATCAGGAGATTGTATTTAGCATATAAGTATTGTATGAAATGTAGATCTTGGTCAAATAATACAACAATTAAACTGTTAGATGAATTGAGTTCCTCAAGTTATGAAAGATATTGGCAAAATATTAAAAAACCACTACTGTTATCAGTATATCGTGAACGTAAACAAATCCAGATCCACTCCTCGAATCCATTAGAAATGTTTAAATTAAACTCATGGGTGAGTAGTATAAGTTTGAATAATATTGTCGAAATTAACTTAAATTGTATTAAAGAATCTAAAAACAGCTATGAAAGTGAATTACCATTTATTATTGTTACGTATTTATATATGTAGTGTACGTATACTATTTATGTAATAAGTTGTTTTATATTATAGTGATTTGCATTGATTAGTTGTTTATGTATAGTTTTTTTTACTGTGGTTTTTGTTTACTCTGTACACCTTCACCGCTTTTTATCACTTTACTCCTTGACGTTGGTTGTCTGGAAGAGATCGCTGCTTAGCGATAAGATCGCCTTTTGTACATAAGTCTTTTATTTTATACTTAAACTGTTTGTTACTTGTATGTGTACAATAAAGAGTAAATAAATAGGGTTGGATTTAGAATCGTTTGGCACGAATTTGGTCGTGAAACTTTGGTAGGGGGTAGGGGGCGGTCTCTCTTACTCCCCCATACTACTCGCAATACAAGGTAATGCACCATTCCTGAAAAAAATGAAAAAGAAATCACATAACCTAACATCACATTTATAGAGTTTATCGGCATAATTTCGTTCTGTGACATCTCCGGTGCTGCGGAAACCCTTTGTTATTGCATTAGAAAACACTAGACACTTGCACTTGGAACAACAAACACCATTGTTAATATTTTTCTAATTTGTGAGAAAAGTGAAAACCTGTTATTGTTATGATATTCAGTTGACATTTACTCTATAGTCTATAGTCTTTGGTTTATCAAATATCAGAATGCGTTCATTACGACCATAGATAATACAATATATCTTAGAGAATGATATAAATATATAAAAATTATTAGATACTGTAAATTATGTTTATAAGCAATAAATATACATTTTGTTTTATTTGTATAATTACCCAGAAAAAGTAACCTCGCTTAACAGACATTGACTTCTGCCTCAAAATAGTCACAGAATGGAATCAGCTTACCCCGACTCCACGTAGTCTTGTTTGCCCCACCCCTAGAGTGTTCTTTAAGAGCCGGAGGCGCGGAGGGAGGGCAGCCCCCGCCCGCAGTAACAAAACGCAGACACCCGGGTGAGCGTGGGTGTCTGCATTTTGTTACGCAAGGGCGAAGGGGCTGCACCTTCCGAAGCGCCGGAGACGTCACGGAACGAAATTATGCCGATAAACGGTCAATTTTGAGGTTAGGTCTATAGGATTTCTTTGCCTTTCTTTTTTTTCAGGAATGGTGAGTACAAATAAAATTGCATTGCTGTGAAATTAATTTTTATTTTAGCATTATATTATATTATATTATTGTATTATCTATGGTCGTAATGAACGCATTCTGATATTTGATAAACCAACCAAAGACTATAGAGTAAATGTCAACTGAATATCATAACAATAACAGGTTTTCACTTTTCTCACAAATTAGAAAAATATTAACAATGGTGTTTGTTGTTCCAAGTGCAAGTGTCTAGTGTTTTCTAATGCAATAACAAAGGGTTTCCGCAGCACCGGAGATGTCACAGAACGAAATTATGCCGATAAACTCTATAAATGTGATGTTAGGTTATGTGATTTCTTTTTCATTTTTTTCAGGAATGGTGCATTACCTTGTATTGCGAGTGGTATGGGGAAGGTTAGGGGACACGCCCCCTCCCCCCGCACCCCCTCTCGTCCTTAAATTCGTGCCAAACGATTCTAAATTTCAACCAATAAATAAATAAATAATCTCTGAAAATCAGTGTTATGAAAGAATTATACGAAAAGTATTTTGGTTGGACACAAATATTTACGGATGGTTCGAGGAGTGAAGCTAGACTTGGATGTGCTTATTGTAACGAAAAGGGGGATATTGTTGGTAAATTCAAAATTTCATCAAAAGTCTGTATAATGACGGTGGAACTCACTGCAGTTTCAGAGGCTTTAAAATATCGCAGTGCACAGAATAGTCAAAATATTGTGATTTTCTCGGACAGCAAAAGTGGTTTGCAACATTTGGCTCGATGCGCCTCTGGATATAGCAGAGGGCTATCGATAGCATACACAATTATTAACACTTTGTACGAACTTCAGAATAGAAATATAAACGTGAAGCTGCAATGGATTCCAGCGCATATAGGTCTAAGTGCTAACGAGAGGGCTGACTATCTAGCCAAATTAGCCATAAAGGAAGGTTCGGAATTCTACATTTTACCATTTTATACAGAAAGACTTACCAAATTCAAAATTTATTGTGACAAAAAATTCAATGAATATTTCGATGAAAGAAGCAGAGAAAAAGGTATATGGTACAAAATTGTTCAAAGTCAGCCTCCTCGTTTACCCTGGTTTTTAAAAACAAGTATTGGTAGGACTCATATCACCACAGCACACAGACTGCGTTCGAGGCATTATCCATCCAAAAAATTTGCCTTTTTAATTAAAAAAATTGAATCCCCCAACTGTGAAATATGCGGCTCCATAGATGATGTACAGCACATGCTAAATGAGTGTGTCAAATACGAGACGAGAAGAGAATCTTTGATAAAACACTTTAACATAAATAAATATGATGTGGGTGGTTTTTTGTCTGCATTAGCAGAGCCTTTGTCTGATGCAGCAAAGTCGGTGGTTAATATGGTTGTACACCATCAATGATCCTTTTCTCGTTTCGTAGAAATAATAAGAATTAGGGTATGATGGGGCTGACATATCCATTAAGATAAAAGCCCCTAAAAAAAAAAGAAAAAAAAAATTATAAATTTATATTTTTTATCACCTACACCTGCGTCGATACTGGAAAATATTTTATAACAGACGGATTGGTTGTCAAACATGTGTCAAAATAAATTTTAATTTAAATCAAAATCACTATGGAGGATTTATATCAAAATAATTTTCTCCCCCCTTTTAACATCGTTAGAGGATGAATTTCGATAAAATACGAAACACGTCTTCAACCAATTCTGTTAAAGAATATTTATGCGAAATTTGAAGTAGATTGTACCAAGGAATCATGTTGTCCCATACAAACTTGGCCCCCCTTTTTCACCCCCTTAGAGGTAGAATTTCGTAAAATCCGTTCTTAGCTGACCTCTACTCGTCAAAAAGAATATTCCTACCAAATTTCAAGTCTCTGCGCCTTATAGTTTCAGAGATATCGTGATGAGTCAATGTATACGTGGAAATCTCTTATATATGTATATAGATATAGATTACTACAGTTAACATGAAACTACCACCGGATTCCGAGTGTAGATTCTTCTGAAAATGTCTACCAAAAGAACATATAGAGTAAAAAAATGTAAATACATCATTTATTTATTATAATAGGTCCGGAATATAAAAAAAATTCTTGTGAATTTTTCGCTGTTGCATTTGTCTTTCGAACATGTGTGAACATGTAGATGCATAGTTTCAATTTTTAATTAAAATGTTAAAACCACAATTAAATTTGAATATTACATTTTATTATTAAATTCATATATTCTTTAATGTCATTCCACCTTTATTTAAAGCTAATATTTTTATTGCATCTTGTTGCCATTGTATGCCCTTTTTAAACAAAGAGTTAAATTCGATTATGATTTTACGTAAATGCTGCAATTGGGATTTTTTTCAATACATATAATGTTTTAAATTGAAACAACATTATATTTTTTAAACTACTGATGTAACAATTTAACTATTCTTGTCAATTTTCTGTTAATCATTTAAAATAAATTGAAAATTATTTTTAGTAAAATATCTTTAACGGAATTGTGTCAGAGATCTTTCACTAGTAAGCAAAGTTAGAGACAGATTGACTATTTAAAATAGCCGTAAGTCAACAATTGTAGCTGGGATTTAACTCTTCAAATAACTTCACTATAAATGTAATCAAAGGATCAAGAGTTGCATGTCCACTAGTCGTTCCTCGCAATTTCTCTTGTGTAGAGTTTTGACACTTGTAATTGAGTTTTTTTTTTTGTTGATCAATAGCAAGGAATTTATATACAAACTGGAATGCTCACGTGCACTCAAAAAACGTTCCTACGGCCGGGATTGCATCTCTTTCTACCATTGATTCAAGGCAACTCTCGTAAGAAAGAGACAAAATACCGGTTGTCAACGAAATGCTCGGAACGATTTTTCACTTTACATGTTATAATCCAATGTCAACCTTATGTCAAATTCTTCAAGGTGCATATTTGAATATATTTAGCGTTCCAGTTATTATATAAATTCCTTAGATACGTTAAAACAAAAACAAACAAAAAAAATAATTAAGAAAGAAACAAAAACCTCTTTTTATTTGCAATATTAATGTATATATTTTTTGAAAATAGTTAAGTTTTAAATACCTATATATTTTTTTAAACTCTTTTTTTTAACTCTTTTCCGATAGACGCCGTAATTGCATAGACAAGGCACTATTTACAAATTTACTGATTCTACTTCTTTACTTATTTAATTAATTATATTATCTAAATTCAATATTTAATAACTTACTGATTTGTCCCATAGTATTTTTCACTTTTCTTCTTTTTAATTATTTATGGGCTTCGATTTTTGATACTGGCAAAGAAAAAACACGCTGCATAAAATTTACTATAGATATTTATTTTTCATATAGCTATCTTGAGAATTTTTTATTAACCTGTGTAATAGTGTAATTTCATAATATACAACAAATTACATAACATTCGGAGTAATCAAAGTGAGGTTTCATTACGTATGAAAGAGCAACAAAACGGCACTTAAAATAATTACAAATTTCGTTATTAACGCTTTATAGGATAAAATGTTATTACTTAAAATAGACTAGCGATCCGCCCCGGCTCCGCACGGGTGCAATGCTGATACTAAATAATAAATATACTACAGAATGTCTTTATATACAACGTTCACAATTTTTATTTGTCATTAGACAATACAAAAATGTTTTCTTTAGTTAGAGTTTACTCTTGAAAGTTTATAGGAACGCGCCTTGGCCCCCTTCCCCCCCCGGGCTGGTACCGCCGCAACCGCTATGTCTCTGCATTTTAAATCTGTAATATCTTCGAAAATATTCATTTAAATTACATGCTGTAAAGTGCCATATTGATCTATATTAAATGTACAATGTATTTAAGGTACTTAATTGGACAAGGATTAATGCTGTATTGCTTAAAATTGCTTCGTAAATAAGCCATTATTTTTCATAAAAAGTAAAGGGTAAAAAATGGTTATTGTGGGTTATCCCTAAGAGATAGACATATACCATCGCGGACTTTTTTGTAAGCCTTTTTAAGGTGTATAATACTGTAGTACATTATTTAGATCTATCTCGTACAGTTCAGCCAGCGTTTGCAATTTAAGCGCAAAAATATTTTTATTTACGACATCACATTAGAAACCTCTAAAATTATCAGTGTTTCTGTACTATATTATGCATGTTATATACATGTAAACCTTCGTCTTGAATCACTCTATCTATTAAAAAAACCGGCATCAAAATTCGTTGCGTAGTTTTAAAGATCTAAGCATACAAAGGGACAGACAGCGGGAAGCGACTTTGTTTTATACTATGTAGTGATAGATCTCTAAATCTAATTGTAAGTTAATTATAATTTAGTTTTTACACGACTATGACGCTTCATAGACAAACTAGTAGTACACTAGGTTTTGCTTACGGTTCTACACATAAAATTTTAAAACTCTTTTACCATTAGAAAGCTATATTAACAAGAAGCAACACAGGTCATAAAACATCTTGATATGATTCGTAGTAATGGAATAGAAGCCATGAATCTCATTGCAGGTGATGCCACGAAGAGATTACGTTCTAAGGAGAAGGTTGAAAAGAAGTCCGTTACATTCTGCAGAACTTCCTCCATCTGACTATCAAAAATGGTACTAACAACTATTTAATAAAGCTAGGGTTTAAAGAATGAGCAATGTAAATAAAACGTAAAAAATGTAAAGGCCGCAGGAAATTTCAAAATCTTAACTGCCGATTCGGCAATTATTGTATTGAATTTCAAGTTTATTGTTCAACAATATCGCTTTTTTACAAAGGTAATGATATCTATCTCTATATTAAAATGTATCAAAATGAAATCAGCGGTTTAGACGTCAAAAAGTAATAAGCAAACAGTTGAAAAAGTTATTTTAACATTTATAATACGAGTATGAAAATGTATTAATCTTTAAAATTGGGCTATAACTTTACAATTATTATAAATGTATTTAAAAAAAAAATTCCAATCCAATAAAAATCAAAATAAAAAATGTCTTTATTCAAGTAGGTAGTAGTAGGTCAAAAGTACTTTTTAATTGTCATTTTACAAAGTACATAACTATATAATATTTTTTAAATTAATTAATTATAATTATTGTGAAACGTTTCGGAATGTAGATTCTGATGACAAGATGTCATTTGTTTCAAATTATTTCGGTTCAGATCAAAGATAGCAAACAAAAGAAACAAAATCTAAATAAATTATTTCCACAACAGAAATTTTTACGACAGGAATTTATTATTATTTATTTTATAATTATTTTATATATATATATATATATATATATATATATATATATATATATATATATATATATAATGCTATATTTTCCTGTGAGACTTAACAATCGCAGTACAAATTATGAGAGTTTCTGTGGAAATGGGACTTTTTTGATTAACGGTAGGTCATGTCACAGTATATTAATCTATCTGTATTAATATACTGTGGTCAGGTGTCATTAGGTTCTTGAAATTCGGAATGCCTCTTACAAATTAGGACGTTTGACAAAAATAGCTGTCATGCCTAGACAAATGAAAAATTTGAGCGATACTTTGTGCATTTAAATAATTTTAGGTCTTTATAAATTATCATGAAATTCAAAGACTTTTCTGTATAGTGTGTCGGCTTGTGTCTGCGTTGTTTCGTTTTCTGATTTTTATATTAGGGTTTTTTTTAAGTAAAACTCAGAGGTCTTTGAAATCGAAGTAGGTAATTACTTAAAAATTAAAAAAAAAATACATTTCTACCTCTCTCTGTCTAATATAATGACAAAATACTTTAAATAAAACATTACAATTAAAAATGTTGTGGGAAACGTCTGTCATAAAAATAATGTGTGTAATTTTAATTGTGTGTCAGTCGGTCTACTTTAATGGTCTGGTGGTTTCAATATAGTTCCGTCATAGTCGAATGTTATAACTCCACAAGAGGCGGAAAAATAACGATTCCAAGACATATATTAATATTTACAATTCATAATATATTAAAAATTGTAACAATTTGTTATACAAAACCTTAACATATTAACTTGTCGGAAAAATATGACTAAACATATTTTTATACGTAAGTAAAAAACATTCAAAATGCTGTGTTTCTTTTTTGTTATCATTTAAAATATACAGTAATATGCGTACATATTTAAACTATCGCGAAAGGGATATATAAATAATAAATATTTACAATTTAAAACATAAAAGCTAATTATTAACAGATTCTTTTATTAATAGGTCTATATCTATGAAATTGCCGTTTTTTGATGAAATAAGTTAACGCACTTTTTTTTCTATATTTTTGATTTTTATTATCCAAAGTAATTACCCATGAAATCAATGCATTTTTGCCAATGTAGTGGTAACTTATGATGCCTTTCTTGAAAAACTATGCTGGATGATTCTTTAGGGACTTTTGTGTTTTATGTATTTTTTAATATTTTTAAATTTTTTTTAAATATTTAAATTAAGAAAATAATATGTTCGTCATTGCAAAGTTATGTCGATCAGAAAATTTACATCTGTCAAAAATATCAAGCTAACTTGTACAGGGTATAGCGAATATTTTTTTTTAAGTTTTGAAACAGCCAGTACGACGAAACGGCAATTTCATAGGTAAAGACCTAATATTAAAAATTATATTTCATTATATTATATTATTGTATTATTCATTCAATTATATTTCATTATTATAAATTTTATTAATAGTGGCAAGTACTCCGGTTGTTCCCCGATATTGTAAGTCGAGATTACAATTTGAACTTCGTTCTGCTTAAGTTTAAGTAATGCTATATGTTTAACCCTTTCCCGGCCGTCACCGTAATATTCCGTGTTTTCATGTTAATGCCTGTGGCGCCAAGCCCGTAATATTACGTTCTATTTTTTCTATGTCTATTTCTTGATTAGATATAAAAAATATGAAGAAAATTTATATTATTTATAATACTTCAGGATGTGTACTTTACAATAATCCAACTTTAAAACAATAGGCTTAACATTCTGATACATAAAAATGCAATTTAAATGCAATAGTCAAATTAGGCGCTATCACAACCCTAACACACAGCGCCGAACCCGTAATTTTACGTAGGCTAGTGATGCGCTAGTAAAAACTAAATAATAGAGAAGAGATCCTTTAAAACTAATAATTATCTTGTTAATACATGTCTAGAGTATAAATTAATTATTTAATGTGTTTTTTGAACCTCTTATTTGAATAATAAACCACAATTAAAGAGAATCGGTAGAAAACTACGAAACCAAAAAAAAAAAATATTATTGATCTCGATATTATTTTGGGACGTCACTAATACAGTTACTGCCAGACGATCACTTGCGGCCATCACCGTGATTTTCCGTGCGGCGCAAGCGACACGGTAGGCATATTGGTTTGTAAACATCGGTACCTGCAGAGCCATCCCCGTAATAACACGTTAACTTCATGTGCCTAGTGCTGTAGAATATTATGTTGGACGACGACGAATTATTGAATATATTACAAGAAAATATCAGCAACGACAGTAATTGCAGTTCGAGTAGTAGTTAGTGTTCCCATTTAAGACTTCATTTTAAAATTCGTCCGCTTGGAAATAAATATATGTAAAAAAAATATTCGGCGGGAAACTTATGCAAACTAGTATAAAAATAGCTTAAGAAATTCAACAGAAGAAGTTCAATTAGAAATCGCACCCTGTTCGTCTCCAAAATATTGAATTAATACATTAAAGCTGATTAGATTATATTATGAGCGAAAAATTTATTTTTTGTTAAGGTAAATATTCGGAAGTAGGGCTCCTGCTAAAACCGGGGTAACAAACTTATGAGAACATGAGAAACGCAATATTAAGGTGGCGCATTACTTTATTTTTAAAAGAAAAAAAAAACAAAACACTATTCGGTGTACGATGGAGTGTGCTTGTTAGATCTTTTTTTTTACCCGACTGCGACAGAAGGAGGGTTATGTTTTTCGAGTGTATGTATGTATGTATGTATGTATATATGTATGTAATTATGTATGTATGTATGTCCATTTCTTTGGCACGCCCTACAGCCCAAACGGCTGGACGGTTTTTGACATATGAGGTGTCGTTAAATTTGTCTAAATTGTAGTAGTGACATAGGCTATATAAATTTTCAAAATGGCGCCCACTTATGGCGGAATGAGGGGGGGGGGAGTTGATTTTTTTTTCTTACTGTAACAATATGGGTATCAAACGAAAGCTAGTAAATTGTTTTATTCTTTTTAGTTTATAATAAGAGTATTACGCAGTCGGGTTTTTTTATTTTTTTAATTAAGCATACTTGTTTTGCTAGTTAGAACTAGTTCTTGCTAAATGCCTTTGTTAAAACTAGAATTAACGCTAAAAAAAAGACCTAACAACCTATCAATAAAAAAAAATTTAATTTTTTTTTGGGCGTGCGTCAACTTATTATTACTTTCTCTCATGTTTATTATTCATAAAAAACGTTAAAAAAAATTTCAACCCGATTTAAGGAGGAGCCCCACTTCCAAATTGGGAAATACTTAATATTACATGGCTTTTATTTTTATAATTTATTTATGAGTGTTTTATTTTAGATTAATTTATATCCTCCGTTCCGTTCACCGTGGCACAGGTAGATTGTATCACTTCACTGATGGTACTGTGAAGTACTGTCAATATACATATAACTACTTACTGCCCTTTGGCACGATCTCCTTTATAGGCTTAAAACAAATTCGTACGATATCGCAGACAAAAGTTAACTATAATTATGTGTAATATCGATAAAAATTATTCAGATGTCCCATCACTGTTTGAAATTATACCTAAAGTCGTCTGGCCGTGGGGGCACGATTACTGTACCAAAATCTGGCCGGGAAAGGGTTAAGTAAAACGTCAGCGTTATTACAAATACTACGGGTTACGAATCTTTTAGATATTTGTAGGTGATAATGTTAATATAATTTAGTTGTAATGCCAAGGTTAGTTAAATTATTTAAGTACTGACTATTGAAAATATTGGACATAGAAAACTTAACCGACTACTATTTTTAAGTATTGCACGATAAAATAAATGTGTTATATGATTTTAGTAGTTAATTGATTTTTTACTTACTTAAATTGAAGGTTTACCTAGATAAGCAAACCATCTAAGAAGTTTGACTGGTTTAGTTATTTTATTTAAAATTGAATACATTTAGAATGTGTTTAAAAAAACTCTTTAATGAAATTTAAAATATATCTGTTTATTGATATTCGTAAATTTCTAATATCGAATCTCAATTTTTTCATTAGGAAACAATCGTTTCTTTGATGTTAATCGTAAATATTATGCAAAATTTTATAATGACATTAAATATTTATAAATTCATAATTAATTGATATAATGTGTGAATCAATAATGACAACTATCTAGATATTTGAATTCATAATAAAATAATAAAAATAAATGTTTTCTACAGATCATTAGTGATGTAACGTTTCAACCTACATGTTTCGACTTGTTCATCACGTTATGCAAGCCACATATTTTAAATCTTAGAACTTTTTTATTGTTCGTTTATTCTTTTAACTTTCATAAAAACCAGTTGGTGTAGTGTTATGGCATGTACTTTATGTGAAGTTAGCTTCGTTTATCAAGTTTTCACGTAGCAGTAGCCCTTAAAGTTTCCTAATAAGGACTTGCTATTACTTTTACGACGACCGTTCTGGCGTAGTGGTGCGAGTAGTCGCCTCAACGCCGCGCGCTGACGACGGGTTCGATTCCCACTCGGGACAGATATTTATATTTGTACAAATATTTGTTTCCGGTCTGGGTGTATGTCCTTGTGGGTCTCCCCACCGTGCCTCGGGGAGCACGTACAGCCGTCGGTTCCGGTTGTTACCATAGGCCCTTGATAACGATCGTTACTTATGGTAGGGGAATTATCCTAATATGATAAAAATAATATTATGGTGGTGAGAAAACCCAGATCAGATTTTTTTTTATAAAAGTACAAATATCTGCCCCGAGCGGGAATCGAACACGCGATCGCCGATGTTGAGTTGACTATTCTCACCACTACACCAGAACAGTTGTCGCATTTATAATGTTAGTAGGATAATCAATTCAACATCCAAAAAGATATTTATTTACCAAAATTAATACGCGTTAAAAATAAATAACTATACATTTACAAAGAGTTCTTAAGTTAAATCGACAGATTAAATATTTTTAGTAAACCTGTTATTATAAAATCTTATTTAACCTGTTGTGCATCTAAGTTAAATGTGCCTTTATTGTTTTCCGATCAAAAATGTTCGATAATTTCCAACAGTATGTCATTATCAACGTAAAAACAATGATTAATCCATGTTGGTTATTAGGTCGAGATAGTATTATCTCCGCCTACGATTATTTTGCAAAATATATCCTGAAAGTTCATTTATTTCGTATACATTGGCTTAGGCTGACCGCACATTATTAGAAATTTGTTTTGGAATTTTTGTACCACCTCATCTACTACCACGTGGTACGTGGTACGTACCACGTTACCATTAGGTAACATTACGAAGCGATTAAAGGTGGTTTTTTAACTTCTAAGTCTGTTATTATGTTAGTATCATAATGAATGATCAGTGAACTCATTAACATCGTTACGATTGGTTTTAATATTTTTGGTAATCTGCTAATTAAATGGTTTTGTAATTATACTTCTTCTTGTGCCTTCCGACTGAGCTTACTCCACTTTGCACGATCCGTAACATTACCCATTGTTTATTATTTATATTATTATTATTTATTTATATTACCCATTGATTTACTAAACTGTTTACAATCTTTAAATATAATAAACTTAAATAAAAAAAAGTACATGACAATAGATCGCAATTTTCTCAATATTAACATAGCATGCTTTGGAGTATCATCTGATATACCTACAAACAAGATAAAAAAAAGTTTTAAATTAAAAATCAATTAAAAATAACGCAAAAGGTAGAAAATATGGCCCAGTTTTCGACAATTAATTGTATGGATATTTTTTGTTATTCTGTTAAGAAACATTTTGATATCGAATAAGAAAACGTTTTATTTGGTAAATTTCTTACAGTGTGCGAGACCTAGCCGAAAATGTATTACCAAAGTGCCTTCTGGTTATCATTATATTACTTTTTATAGCAATTTCTGATAATTTGCTTGATGTAGATGACTCATTTAGAAATCAAAAATAAATAAAAAGCAAAAAAAAAACATCCATACATTTTGTTCTAAGTATTTTTTTATCAGTAGGGTTCTCCTCACTACTCAATGGTTCAACGAAAATGAGTAAACAAATATGAACATGTCGTTGGTCTCATGCGGTTTGCTAGCTTTCAATAGTTCTAGAAGAATAATATTAAAAATTTTTTTCGACAGTAGCGAATATAACGTACTAGTTTTGGTGTGATTTTTTTGTTTTTTAAAACAGGAAGCCAATAAACCAACTGCCGCGGCAGGCTTACGGCAGATGAATACATTGTTATACATACAATAACAGATGTAACTTTTATATCAGTTTAATTTGATGGTTTGCAAAAGACAGATTGCTTCCACTCTTTTAGTGTTTTTTTTTTTAATTTTCTTTCTTCCCATACTTTTTCGAAAACCCAAGAATTGCTTGCAAATGATCGCTGTTTTAGCAATAACGTCATACGCAACTGCTACTTTGTTCATCTAAATTAATTATGTGTATTTCGTGTCCATATTTTACTTATGTGTAAAAAGTATAAGTACGTATGTTTAAAACGTATTCAACCTGTCACAAAGGGACAAGAGCCTTAGACCGATCTGTTTTACTTTCACCGTGCGTGACGTAACACTGGCGAGCGTACAATGGTCTTATTGTGCTTTGAAATTGCGCACAAAATAAACTTGTATAGAGATTTTATCACAAGAGAATTTATTTTCAAAACTATTTCACATTCTAAAAATGTTCCGGATTGAGTTTAACCTCTTCGTCTCGTCTGTGGTTGAATTTAATTTGAGTTGAGTTTTGAGGAAAATTATTATAATAATTATAACAGAAATTATGTAATGTATAAATAATATACATCATTTATACATTGCATTATGGTAATTATTATAACAGAAATAATTGACTGAAGTTTTTAGTATGTTATGTAGTGAACATATAGATGTAGAGATTACCCGACTCGACCAGAATCTACTAAAATCAGGTAAAGTTAAATAATTAAGTTAGAAAATTTAATTATTGATGAGATTATAGGCTATAAAATGTCACACGTATATAATACGGGTAAAATCACGCGGGTCGTCTAGTCTAGTTATAAAATAAATTTTAAAATTTGTTTGCTCATTTGATCGCACTTATCTCGAAAGTATTTAATGATCTAAAAAAAATGTTACAGTAGTAAGTTAATCTTATCTGAAAAATACAGAAATTGTTAGCGGGTAAAACCGCGGGTGATATCGAGTTAATTATTTGAATGTTTCGGTAAAGGGAAATAAAAGATCCGCCGTTGAAATTTGTATAAAAAATATTCTTTAAAAATAAAAAAATGTAAAACAATCTTAAGTTGGCTCATGGAATTTATCATGAAACTAAATAAAATAAAAAATAATATATAAAAATTGTTAAAAATTAATTATTTTAAATTAAAAAATGTAGTTTTTTAATAATTAAAAAAATCACGTATTAACAATATTAATCGTAAGATCCATTAAGGAACATTAAAATACATCCGTATGAAGTAGTAATGAAGAAAATAATTCTTGTATGACCTTCGTGTTTTAATGGATTTTTAATAAGTATCCAATTAATAATTTGTATTACAGATAATCATCATATTGTAATTAAAATCGGTACAAGGTCAGCGAACATTGCGTTACTTCGAAAAAAAAAATCTTCAAAAAGAATTACTAATTAAACATGATATGTAGTTTGATGAACGATGATGTAATTCATACTACAAAAAAAAAAAAAAACGGTTCCAACGGAATCAATATTGAAACAAATAAAGTTCGAGCCCATAAAAATTTTTCCTAACTTATTTTTTCGCCTTTAGGCGTGTTATTATTTGCATTATATGGTAGTTTGGATTATTTGACATTATAATTTATATGGTAATACTGGGACCAAACGTAATATGTAGGGTAGCTTTAACAAAAAAAAAATCGAAATAAGTGACGGAGTTCTGAGGTATAAGACATTAAAAAAAAAACAAGTGAAATAAGAAATTCCTCCATTTTTTAAAAGTGAAAAACAAGACGGATTAAGAATTAACTTGTTCGTTTTAAAAACTCTCGTTGTAACGTACATTTGATATAATTATCACTGCGTATTTCTCAAGCATTTACTCAATCGTCGGTTCATGTATCTAAATTCCTTAATAAGCAGAGCAGAAAGAATTAGTATTCTAGGTTGACTCGACAAGATCCTGTAACGCATCTTAAAATCTTTCTTCTAGCAACGTAATCCAATTTCAAAAGATTTGCTTTTTATTTTTGGATTTATCGGTTTTTCGTCTTATGAATTTTTATTCACATAGATTTTTATATTTATTTTTTGTACTGTAATCTTCAAGTAACTCTAGAAAAAAGGAAAAAAAAACTTAGGTACATAGCAACGTCGTATAAATTTTCTAAATTAAAACATTATTAGTCAATATTTTTGTAACCGTTTAAAATAAATTTAAAAAAAACGGGTTAATTTATTCATTATAGACTTGTGCCTTCTTTACTAATACTTAACGATCAATTAATAATAAATCAATGCCTTGATAAAAATAGATTTAATTATGTCTTTTAAAAATCGAAGCTCATTTTATTGAATTTAATTTTTTAATTTGACATTTGACAAATGCGAAAGTTCAGACTCAAAAGTTCGCTGACATTTGAAAATCGTAAATCGACATCATTTCATATTTTCGAATCGTAATTATAAACCGTATTTTTGATAGAACAAATTTGAAATATACTAATTAATAGTTACATATTTTTCCTTACGCTAAAATTTGGTATTTTATGTATGAATTCTTGACGAAATTTTTAATTTAGTCTTATCATATACATGGGATAAAAGTTAGTAGTAGTAGTAAAATAGTTAAGCGTTATAATACTAGCGTAGTGTAAAAACATAGTGGTCTAACGTCTTTGAAGTCTCTAGTAATGCCGTTTTATGTTATTTCAGGGTTGTCGCGTCTATTCTAAATTACGTCATAGTCGTAGAATAGTGACGGATCTTACAAATTTAAAACTTTACAGGGCAGACACTTCAAACAACTATGTTGTTGTTGTTGTATGTTTTGTTGGTGTTTCGTCATAGTCGTAGAATAGTGACGGATCCCACAAATTCAAAACCACACAGGGCAGACATTTGAAGTATACAACAACAACAACATAACTGTTTGAAACGTCTGCCCTGCAAAGTTTCAAATCTGCAAGATCCGTCACTATTCTACGACTATGACGATTACCTAACCTGTTCTAAATAAAAATAAAAAAACAAAAATACATATACCAAATAATAATATAATAATCCTTATTGCACATAACTAAGAAAATAACAATAATTGTGAAAAAGATGTACCAAAACGTTCTTATTACTAGAAGAGCGATCTTTTCCAGACAACCTTTGGGTATTGGATACGGTATACTGAATTGAAGGTAGATTTACAATAATTATTGTATTTTAACTAATTGTGTGACCACTTGCTTTCTTGCCCCATATACTGTACTGCAATGTACTGTATCAGCCTGTAAACAACCCACTGCTGAGCGAAAGGCCTCTTCTCCATATAGAAAAAGGGTTGGAGCTTAATCCACCACGCTGATCTACTGCGGGTTGGCGGATAATATCCTTACTATGAGTGACGATCATTACCAGGTGTCCATGATGACAACTGGGACCGACGGCTTTAGGTACGTACTCTTCAAGGCACGGTGGGGAACCCACTAGGACATACACCCAAACTGGAAACAAATATTTGCACAAATGCGAATATCTGCCCCGAGCGGGAATCGAACCCGCGACCGCCGGCGTTGAGGCGACTACACGCACCACTACACCAGAACGGTCGTTGTGTCCCATATAACCTTCAGAAATTTGTAGACGAGTCGGTAGTACGATTGTGTGCTTAATATTAACTCATTGTCATTAAAATGTAAGGCGTCTCTTTTTTGGGGAAATGTAAGTATATTTTTTCGTTAATGTTGGTAAATCAGTCGCGGATCAAAAAAAAAGTACTTCTGCACTGTTTGACGATCTCATTTATTATGGAACGATTGAAACATTGTATAAAAACGAATAGCGAATGAATGATTGAAGTGAATGTTATTGAAAGTGAAAGAATGATTGAACACAATGAGTGATGACCACAGATTTGAATTGTTATTATTTTCCAACAATTCATATCATTCAATTTTCTTGTCATAAAAGAAAATGTTTATTTTGAATAAAATCATAGTTATTTCTATATTGTTTTTGTAAAAACACATAAGTATATATTTTTAAATGGAAGCCTCCATCGAGAAAAATATTTTCTTTTAAAAGTTGTTTACAACACAAATAGCTAAATGATAATATTTTTTTATTTATATAAAGTTTAATTAGATTTCGTAATTAATGTCACCGAGAATTTTAATTTTTTTTTTGCGAATAATTTTTGTTTGTCTATTTGACAATTTTTTCAAGCCAAAAATAGGTACTTATTGATTACTGGATCATTCATGTGGATTCTGGTCTCTGTTCTGCCGCTACGAGTCATATTATGTTATATAGTGTATAACTTCCTCAGTAAAATAATTTTTCTATAATAACTTTTTAAGTTATTTAAGACGACGCGTTGGCGCAGTGGTCACAGCAACTGGCTGATGCGCTAGTGGTCGCAGGTTTGATCCCCGCACATTACAAACATTTGTATAGACCATACAGATGCTTGTCATGGTTTGGGCGTTTGTGCTTGTGTATTGTGTGTGTTTCCGAACACCCGACACAGTATTCACATCCTACTGGGGGCCGTTGAGTGTGATACATTTCTTTATTTAAGTACTAGTATGAAATAAACTAAACTAAATTAGCCTGTAAACGTCCCACTGCTGAGGAAAAACCACTTTCACATATTGGAAAAGGGTTGCAGCTTCCACCACGCTGCTCCCGCGCGATTAGCGGATTATACATGAACATTGAATGAACAAATTTGAATTGAATGAAAACATCGATGTGCTTGAAAGATTCTGTAGATGATGTTTTTCGATAAAAAATAGTTCTTTTTTCACGCAAAAAGTTTTTTGTTGTACTCAAAAATTATGCTTCATAAATACTAATTAAAGAAATACTAGATCTACATCTACACTACATTGTACTCTTGTTTAGAGCACGTAACAAACCGTGTATCTTTACTCTTGCGCTCGCATTTACCTGGAGGAAGAATCGTTTATTGAAAGCATGGCAACCACTGCTTGCGGCCATTTTTTCACTGGCAACCATGAATCATCGTAAACAAGAAATATAAAACTTCAATTTTGTATTAAAATTTAAAAAAAAAACGGATAACTGTAAATAATCAACAATTATACATATACATGTTTATACCTGGCAACCCTTACTTGCGGCTGGCTGAGAGCTGGCAACCATCTTTTTTCTATTCTTTACATTATTTCCTTTAAAATGACGTAAAATTGATTAAAAAAAACATATAGCTGCAATTTATATTACCAAATTAATTATTCGAAAATTAATTACAGATAATTGCGGCCGATTTGTTTTAGGCAACCTATCGCTAATCCATTACATACTCCCTCAACATTCATTTAAAATTAATTTAATCAAAAAAACAGATACCTGCAGAATCGAGCGGTGGGATCTTAGTCTATTAGGTAGTGCTCTCTGAGGCATGGTGGCGAGACTAGACCAGAAACAGATATTTGCTAATCATATGACTTAGCTTGTCTATGGGTGTCTATGGATGTCGCTTTCACTTACCACCAGGTGAACCGACTGGCCGTTTGCCCCCTTTACTATAAAAAAATGATGAAATTATAAACGACACTAATCGGACTTACACTAACCGGTCCAGTAGTTCGACTCTGAGTCCCAAAACATACACAGTACGAATATCACGACAAAAATCTGCATGGACAATACAAAAATATGTCATAAGACGGGATCAACCCCACAATCAACGAATAGCGAGTCAGCCCGTTGTTAAAACTGAGATACATTACCATTACACAACCATTCAAATGAACAATATCACCTATGTATTTATAAAAAGTCTATGTGAAATGACGCGAACAGATAGACATTAAAAAATGCGCAGAAACAAAAATAATGAACGTAAATATCATTAAATTATATTATAATAATATTAACGATTCCACACATTTCTGTTGTCGCAGTTTAAATGGTTCCAATTAATAACGATCGAAGAGAATTTCTAAAATACCCACATCACAAAAACAACATGACATAGAATTAAGCATACCTAAATATTATAAATATTTGTGCGTATTTTTTACCCATTAAATATAATAAAATAGAAACGTCGGAAAATAATTTAAAAAATCGTTAAACTGTAAAGTTTTTTTAAATTAATAAACGCGATAATATCCGGTGTAGACTTAATTAAATGAGTAAATTTTGCGTAAATATAAGAGATTAAATAGCACTCGAGAATTGTCATTGTAATTATAATGAATATAATTATATAAGCAGACGATATAATGTCGTATGTGAAGACACACCGTGCGTATTGTACTTCTAGAGGTATAATATAGGTAATATATTTCAGATTTGTTAACGTTTTCAAGTATTGATTAACTTATATAAAATGTATTATATAATATTTGTATTAATTCTCCACAGTAAATAGATAAAATATATAGTATAGACAAGTTCTGACATAATTATGTATATTCGCCAACTCGCAGTAGGCACGGTGGCGGATTAGGCTTCAAACATTCTTCTCAAATAAAGAAGAAACCACTGCCCAGCCGTGGGATGCTTACAAGCTGTTAAAGTATAGTGTAATGCAATATAACGCAATTTTAATACTAATTTTCAAGACTATAATTATTACATTTGAATGCAATTTAAAATATCCATTTTATATTTTTTACAAATTGAAAAAAAAAAATATATAGAAGTAAAATGTAAATCGGAAATTGTTTTACTTCACAATTTATATGTTTGTAATACCACTATTACTACTATACAATACAATTTAACAAATAACCTTGCTTTTGTTTTGATTATTCCATTTAACTCGCTTATCAATAATAATTGTAACACAAAAACATGCAAAAAAATAATTTATCCTTATATGTCAACCAATATATGGGTTATTTTTTATCAATTCTAACATATTAAATAATACATGTATTAACGCAACGGCGTTCCTGCTTAACCCGTCGATACAGAAGTGAGTGTTCCAAGGTTGTCAAGTCCGCCTTGTGATCGAATTTCGAACTAATCTAAAACATTATCTATGAAATTGTATATACGCTCTCAATTTAGATTTTTTTTTTCAATTAAATTTATGTTAGACTTGTGTCTTTACCATCCGAAATGATCTCTATCTCAAACATTAAAGGTCGAAAATGTCTTGCGCGTTGTTTGTTCAACGTTTTACTTATTTTGGAAGTGGCTTTCCTTGTCTGCTGTATTTAACTTATCGGTATGTGATACAATGTTAGCTTTAAACGATATATTTGGACCTTTTACACTAATAAGTACAAATGTTGTTTACATGTTAGGCAACCGACGGAATGTATTGTGGAGATTGTTAATTTATGGCAAGTCACCAAGTGGGATGCTGGATGATCGTATTGCACTTACACGTAGAATATCAGACAATTGACTTCATATGGGAACAAACTACATTCAACACACACTTTTAAATAAATAAATACGTTTAACACACACATAATGTCGTCTGTTCCTAAGGTAGGCAACTTAATGCCTGTGTTTTAGGTAACAGCCGACTGATATACATTTTTTTTAAATAAATATACATATATAAATAAACATATATTACACTCAGACTCGGGGCGGGAATCGAACCCACAACCCTTAGAGCAAAAAAAAAAGGTTCACTGCAAACTGCGCCAACGGGTCAGTCAAAATTTATATAAACAAAAAAATTGTACACTTTTCTTTTTATAGGGAAGCGTTGCAAGTTGTAATTAGTTATATATAAATAACGAAAAAACAAAGTTAATCGTCTTCGGTTTAATATTAACAGGTAGGTAGGTAAGTAGGTACATTTCAAAGAGATCTTCATATTTTATTTATACTCGTAGGCTGTTCTGTACTGGACACAACAAGTCAATCAACTTCAGACGATATGTAATCTTCAAACACACTATAGGTAAGGTTCGGCAATCTCATTTATGAGTAACGGAGATTGCAAATCCGTAGCTTTGAAGAGCATCATTAAAAATGAAAGACTTTTGCTGTAGTCAGAAATGAAGGTCTTTTAGTGTTATTTACGAAGGATTCGGAATAGTGTGAAGTCATAAGCTTAGATATGTACTTGTACTGAGGGCTGTGAGTCAGGGAAAGTAGGTTATTTTCCTGATTGATGACAAATATGCTTGAACTTAGTAGTGTGGAGACTCCTGGTTAAAATTTACAATTTCTAGTTTTGTTTTCTGTAACCTGTAATCTTTTAAGAGTTTCAAAACAAACCACTTAAACTTAGCGGCAAGAGAATTGTCCAGTAAAATTAAGTAACTTCTTTTTAATAATTTGTTCAGTATTTATAGATCAACTTGAATATTCCGGTATATGACGTTCAAACTCAGAAATTATTGTTTTAATTGGGTTAGATTTAGCAAATTGTTTTCCAATTTCCCAAAATATATTGGTTTTGTGCAACAATTATTTTATCAGCTGATAATAGAATTGTTGTTGATATAACGTTATCAACAACTTACTGTTTCTAGTATATATATGAATATTTGATTAAAAGTCTATACCGGATTTTATCGCGTTTATTCAAAACTTTACAGTTAACAATATTTTAAATTATTTCCCGACGTTTCGGACCCTTTACAGCGTCCATGATCTCGGGGGACTGAGGTGGTGGGTGTTCGAATAATAAGAATAAAGGGTCCGAAACGTCGGGAAATAATTTAGAATATTGTAAACTCTAAAGTTTTGAATAAACGCGATAAAATCCGGTATAGACTTTTAATCAAATGAGTAAAATTCGCGTAAATATAAGAGAACAGTATATATGAATAATTTGTAACGGTAAATTACGCGGCATGGTTACAATATTAATAGTTTAAGCAATATCGCATGTACATAAGTAGGTAAATTATACCAATAATTACATTAGATACCGCCCAACGGCCTCGGCATTTTTAGCGATCATTGAATTATCTTTATATTTCATTTACAAATGTTAAGATATCCTAAGAATTTAACGTTATTTATTTATATTGAGGTAGGTACAATATTATAACTATGATTTTTTTATCATTTTACAAGTTGACAGTTGTTATGTCAGCTATGTACTAATTATACATATATTGCATATTATTATGTATTACTTTTGTTACTATATTATGTTCACAGCTAGGTCATTAAAAATTACAATTGAATTTTATTAATATTAATTAATATTATAGTGTTGTTTGAAGTCGTGTTTTTTTACGACTGGACTTAGACAGTATGTCAGTGTCCCACAGCTGGGCAAAGGGTTCTTCTTTGATATCGGGGAAGGGTTAGTAACGTAGTAACGTAGTAGTAACTATTTTTTTAAACATTGTGAACGTTGTCAATTTCTTGTACAATTTACACATATTATCGCCAAGATTTGATTTCGATATAAGGTTTGTTATTAGCGTTCTGTCGAAAAAGGTAATAACCGAATCTTAATACTAAGACTATGCTTTCCGTCCATCTGTCCGTTTGTCACAATTCAATGGCATACAAAAACATAATTTGAATATAGATTCGTACCATACATTTGTATAATTTTTTTGTATAAATATCAACCAACAATCACACCACGTTAACCTAGCCCCGTGCTAAGTTCGTAAGAACTTGTGTTACGGGTACTAGGAACGGAAATAAATTTAATAGATTTATATAAATACATATATACATAAATATACATTCATGACCCGGTGCAGACATCTATATTCGTCATACAAATTATCTGCACCTGGCGGGATTCGAACCCGCGACCGCTGCGTAAAGTGCCAGTTGCCTGACCACTCGACCAGCCGGCCGTCAAATTTTAGTTATGTTTCGTGATAAAATGTAATATTTAACGTGACACTTTAAAACATGGTTAACAAAAATTTTTTTAAATTTAATAAGGTTTTAATATCAACCGAACCGATCATTATTCCTCGTGTATTCCCTATTTTATAATAATATGACATTGGCGAAATCGTCTGTTCTTTTGGTATTTTTTTAAAACTACTCAATCAAAATTAATGAAAGAAAGAGGAATGTGTCGGATATATACCATCAGATGACAAAGTCATCACACCCTACGCTGTCTATATAGAGTTCTATTTTTATAAAGTTTTTTTATTTTTATTTGAAGTAATTTTAAAAATTCTGTGAAAATACTACATTAGTATCGTAAGATATATTTTCTCTTAAAATAAAAATAATTTATTTTTTGCAATAAGTATTGTCTTGAAAACTTGAGTATTATTTTGTCGTCATTTATTTTGGGCTTTTAAATGGCTTCGACTAAGGCCTGTTACACCGGTTGCTGATAAAGTTTATCCGGCAGTTACTGATAGGCTCTATTTGCACTACACAATTAACAACTTTTGGATCGACAGATTGCGAACAGAAATATCTGACAGATAAAGTAGGGTTTGATGGTGAAAAGAAAAACATATCATACACTTTTATGTAATGAATACCGTTATATGTCAGATAACTCTGTCAGAAACCGGTGAAAGAAGCCCTGTGTCTCAATAACCACCACCACTGCTGAACGTAAGCATCCCCCATCATCTCTTGTTGCTAATACTCGCCAGGCGTGGCAGGCGGGTTGGCTAGCGCAGTGTGTTGTGACAGGATATGGCGACGCTGCTGTCCATCATCATCCTGGTTGGTGTACTGTTCGCATCACTATGACCTTAGTCGCCTTTTACGATACCTCGACAAGAAAGAGGTCGGGACTATTCGTCATCGTCGTAGAATAGTGACGGATCTTGCCGATTTGAAACTTTGCAGGGCAGACTTTTCAAACAGTTATATTGTTGTTGTTGTATATTTGAAATGTCTGCCCTGTGTGGTTTTGAATTTGTGGGATCCTTCGCTATTCTACGACTATGACGAAACACCAACAAAACATACAACAACAAAACATACAACAACAACAACATAGTTGTTTGAAGTGTCTGCCCTGTAAAGTTTTAAATTTGTAAGATCCGTCACTATTCTACGACTATGACGTATTCTTCTGTGCCCGTCACCGCACGGTCGACTCTCATATAACGACTCTGACTAAACGTGCACATAATTATTATAGTATTAATACAAAGTAGACAGTAACAAATTAACGAATCGAGGCCTTATTTAATTTTAAAATATTTAACAAATACCACTAGTTGATATTTAAATGCCTCGTAATCTTACGTTCTTATAGATACGTGTCAAATCCATGATATGCAATAAATAATATTTATTAAAAATTGATAATTGAATTAACACTTATTACAGTAAAAACGAATATATATAATTATCTTATGTAAAAGGTTAGTAATAAATACTATGTTTTGCATAGTAACATACATCTTTTTATGTATAAATAAATAAAACAAACGTCTCACACTCAACGGTCCCCAGTAGGATGTGAATCCTGTGTCGGGGGTCCGGAAACACATATAATATACAAGCACAAACGCCAAGACCACGACAAACATCTGTATGGCCTATACAAATATTTGTCATGTGCGAGGATCGAACACGCGACCGCTAGCGCATCAGCTAGTTGCTGTGACCACTGCGCCAACGCGTCGTCGTATGTGTTGTGCATAAATATAATTTAAATGAAACCTTCTATTAAAAATAACATATATTTAATTAAAACGTTTGTTATTTATTTGTTACTCGTATGTTTTAAATGGTTCTGATTTTTACCCGACTGCGACAGGAGGGTTATGTTTTTCGAGTGTATGTATGTATGTATGTATGTATGTATATATGTATGTATGTATGTATGTATGTATGTATGTATGTCCATTTCTTTGGCACGCCCTACAGCCCAAACGGCTGGACGGTTTTTGACGTATGAGGTGTCGTTGGATTTGTCTAAATTGTAGTAGTGACATAGGCTATATAAATTTTCAAAATGGGGGTCCGCAAATTGCGGACAGTAGCAATATGGGTATCAAATGAAAGCTAGTAAATTGTTTTATTCTTTTTAGTTTATAATAAGAGTATTTTACGCAGTCGGGTTTTTTGATTTTTTTAATTAAGCATACTTGTTATCGTTTATTTTTTTAATAAAAAAAGCGGGATTTTGTATGTTATCCGAATACTTGGTGCTTAATGTGGAATGTCTGTTTATTTTAAAAGCGTCTTAAACTTGTAGTAAATGAGTGCGATCAAAGAGTTCTTTTATATTTAATTTTGTTTATTAGACTGTTTACGTGATTTTACCTACACAAGAGCGGCTTTCGACGGTTTTCGGTTCGATATCTTGTTTAGTCATAGTGTTTATCCTTATGAGTCTACTCACCGTGCCTCGGACTGCACGTATATCTGTCGGTACCAATTGTTGATATAAACATCCCATAAAAATCCTTGCTTTTGACAGGGAATTTATCATTACGGATTAAGCTTAAATTCTTCTCTTATAATATAGGAGCAAAGGAGACCTTAGCCCAGCCGCGTGATATGTACAGGCTGTTTAAGTCCAATTAAGTTCCGATTCCGTCCGATTTGTTGACGATCGATCGATGATGTTGTTTAAGTAGATTGTTGGTTTCCGTTCCTTGCTTCAATTAATTAAAAAAAACATTGAATCAAACCGAAAACTAAAGCTGTAGGTACACTTTGACTTAAAACTAATAACATTGTACGTTACATTATAAACATTTTATTTTAGGAATAACGATTTTGTATATAATTTTTCTTTTTTAAAAACCGAAACCAATCTAATATAATGGTTACGTAAAATTGTTTTTGATATCGATAGTGCACGTGCTGATTCGCAACGCTTTACGGTTTTTTGTTTTTTTTCGTTAATTTTTTACGATAACCGGCTGACGTTTGACTAGCATTAATTATTTACGTCAGCCCAGTCTTGGGTAGTTGCAAATTGGCATATATTGATAAAGTAATCTATAGCTAGTTAGTTACTACAAATTATTTTTTTTTGCCAATTATTCTACTCTAAACATGAATCATAGAATTTTACTAATTTTAAGTGACTATTCACTTTTTAAGTTTTTATCAATGTGAGAATCGTACCACGCAGAAATATTGACTGTTCATTGTATAGTTATGTGAATATCAGAGTCCTTTTTTTGTATCGCAGTGTATACGGTTGATATACAGGACGCCCGGGTAGGCAGTCCTACACCGTATGTCGGACTCAGCACTTGGGGGTGCAATACCGTATGAAACCCCTGCGGGTGCCTTCAGCCACTCCACTGATTTGATCATTGAATAGCTTTATGTGTATTAGTGAGTATTCACTAACTTGTTATTAAAATTCACTGATATGTAGTGAATCTGTATTCACTAACATAATTAATGAAAATTATGTTAAAGGCTCTATAAAGCCTGGTTCCTATATTCAGAAAACGATTCGTTTTGCTTACGAATCGTTAAATATGAAACGAAAAATAAAGTTATGTATCAAAACGAAGAAAGATATACTATATACACTTATTATTAAGTAACTTAAAAATATGTTTGTTCGATGTTGGGACGATGAAAGTATTCTATCATATCCATGATAGAATGAGTTTTGATTTTTATAGACTAGCAATTAATTATTAAGATTTTTTTTTGTATCGTGTGAATTAATTGTAAAAGGTACAATGGGGATGATGTGCACTTGTGCGTGTGAAAGGTCCCTAAATTGAATAAAAATAATAATTACTAAATGACTAAACCATATTTTTGGTGTTTAGACGTTAATAATAATAATAATAATAAATAACTTTATTGCACACTTAAAAAAAAATACAAAATTATACAAAACGCAAAGCTTACTGATTTAGTACAGAGCATGCAACGGGCGGTCTTATCACTAAATAGTGATCTCTTCCAGACTACCCACAAGAAAGAATCTTCTAATGTAACGGGCTTGTGCATTCCTAATGGTACGAATTTATGTAGCATATACAGCCAATATATACACATATACATACATATACACATAAATACATAAATATATACATATACATATATACATACATACAAACACATACAATTACATACATAACTGAAGTTATGTATGTAACAACTTTAGACGTTTTATTACAAAGTTGAAAATTAGTTGAAAACAAAGATAAATTTCTATCGAAATCGGCTGTGTTTTGCCTAATATTCGAGTATTAATATAAATAAACGATATAATAAATATAATATATACACGATTATATTATAACATCTGAGATAGAGATGTGTTTCAAATCAAAGATTATTCATAAATAACTAAAAGATTATATAAGGACATTACTTGCTAATGTCGTAATAACTTAATAGCTGTGCATTCACCAGATTGATGTCTAGAATGAGATTGTTGTGTATTTTTCATTTAAATGAGAACTTGTATGGCATTTGTAAATAGATTATACGGAATTATGTAATTTGCAAAAACGTATGTTGATATTGGGATGGTAAGACGACTTTTTTAAATATAAAATTTAAAAAAAAAGGTTCTAAGGTGTCGTTCATAAAGTTTTTTCGGTTTTGAATTTTTTTTTGTCTGCCATTAATTCCTCGGGATAGAAAGATATATATATATATATATATATATATATATATATATATATATATATATATATATATATATATATATATATCCATATCTCCATATACATATATAAACACCCGAGTTCAAATATATATATTAACTTGTAGTGGATGACACTTGATACTTACACAACTTTTTCAAATATTAATTATTTAATTAAATAATGAAATTGTATATGAGATATAATTGTATATGGGCGGAAATTTTTTTTCTGTTGTTCTATATAGGAATTAACTTTATTTTCTTTTATATTACATATTTGTTTCTAGTTTTTAAGAAGGCTTTATGGCGTGATTCTGGTATCTCAGTTGTGTTCCCATTGTCGATAAGTGACGTTTTTTATGACATTTTTTTTTATATAAACGATTAAGTTTAAAAATATTCATTTATTTTCTTTTCTAATTTTGTTATTTATATATTTCATAGCATCATAGATTATTGGATGTAGTATTTTTATATAAGTGCTTTTCTGAAGTTGAGATTATAAAGAACATCCTTATTTTTTAAATAGATTAAAAAGCATAAATAGTATAGCATAAATAAACTTTAATTTCATTAATGTTTGAAACATTTTAGTCTCATACGATTTTGTATAAACAATTTTGTCATTGAATATAATATATGGTTTAATCAAATCCATAGCGAGTTCACCGTACAATATTATCACTTCACGCGAAGTAATACTTTCGCCCATGACAGCGATTAGCGTGTTTTTAAAATGGCCGCTGATTAAATATGGCGGGCACCGTCGTACCGTGACGCATGGAGAAAGGACACGGGGTCTGCTACTGTCTTTTTATTTTTACGCCTAAAATGTATACTTTTGGCGACCTTTTTTCTGTAGTGGTGTGAAAATTCTGATAGAAGATATTTGTTTTTATCTTTGGTTCTTGTTGGCCTCCCCACCGTACCTTAGAGAACACGTAAAACCATTATTCTCGGTTGTTATCATAAGCACTTGATAGCAATCGTTACTCCTAGTAGGAAAATTATTTACCAACTCGTAGTGGAACAATTTCTACTTTTTTCACATTAGAAACGACATCTTGACAAGGCTTAGATCGTCCCAGGCTCTTACTCAGGAGCGATCCTGTTGCCTGCAGATCCGGGACTCTCCAATTAAAGCGGCTGAAGGCTCCCGCAGGGGTTTAGTACGGTATTGCACCCACTCTAGGACTGCCTACCCGGGCGTCCTGGATATCACCCGTAAATGGGTTCCCCTGTGATACAAAAAAGGCTCTTTTACTCAGCACCAGGCCTGGTATAAACCAAATTAGGTGGTCGCACTAGGCAAAAACGATTTGCAGTGAAAAATAACATGTTGATGGAGTCGTTAGAGTAATCAACACCAAACACTAATTTAATTATACAACGTTGGGAATATCGTTAAAGACGCATGTTTATAATAGAGCTACATAACTTAATTAAAAGTCAATAATTGTAGATATTTCCAATAAAAGTTAATATTTGATTTCAATTTAATATAAAACCGAATTATAATTTATGTGATTCGAAAGCATACACCAATGGGTGAAAGACTATCGTTCTACTCTTACATAATTTCTCTCTACGCTGTTTCTTCCCTTAAGAGACAAAGGCTTCTTTAGGGACAAGGGCCTCTCGAAATTTGCTGCACAGGTCTAAGTCCGACTGGCATATAAACTGGCAACCAGAAAGTAAAGGACAATGTTCAAATCTGCCCTGACATGTACAAAAATTTTATATTTTAAAGTACCCTATAATAATTAGAAATATTGGTAATTATAATAATAGTCTAGAAGTTTGACGACCGTTCTAATGTAGTGGTGCGAGTGGTCGCCTCAACGGGTCCTTGTGGGTCTCCCCACCGTGCCTCGGAGAGCACATAAAACCGTCGGTCCCAGTTGATATCATAGACACCTAATAACGATAATATATCATATGATAAGATAGATAATATATATAATAATATAATATATTATACTTATATAAGGTATATAATAAATTAACACAAACTTACATAGATAAATATAAGCGGGTGGAGGATTACGCCCCGGCAGCGAAATCAAACGGCCGGGGATTAGGGCCGTAGGCTGAAAAATCGGAGGATGGTCCTAGCCGAGTCGAGAAATACCTCCTTCTGCATGCGCCTTCGCCTTATTATTATTATTACATATTATTACATTACATTATATAAGGCGACTACTCGCACCACTAAACCAGAACGGTCGTCAAACAAAAATAAAAAGACAGAGGCAGACAGACAAAAATGTAAATAAAATAGAGGTTTAAGTTTAGTTACTAGTAGTTTTATTATAACTAGTATACATAACATATTACATAAAAACAAGCTATCGGATTAAACGTTTATTTATAGCATTTGTTTTGATAACTACGTTCCAACGCAATGTATTGGAATTATGAGGATTAATGCCAATATATCTTAAGTTCTTTGCCAATTCTATCAAGTATAAGTCGCAGTATAAATGTTATGATAATGTACTAGATAAATATCTCCCATGTTACTCTCGAATATGTATGAATTAAAGGAAGTTTTGACACCAGATGACGATGGAAAACTGTCAAAACTTTGTAATCAAATCGAAATCAAATATTTTTTTATCCAAGTAAACTATAAAATCATTTTTGAATCGTCATTTTACAAAGTATATAGTATATTTTAATTAATTAATTATAGTTATTGTGCAGTTACGACCGATTCAGAATGTAGATTCGGAATAAATCGGAAAGATACTTAACATTAACTTTAAAAAAGAAAACGTCAATTCAATATTTAACTTGTTAAACCCTGCATGAAAGACAGAACCACTAAGCCTACACATCTTTCTAATTTATAGCTACAATCTAGTACAGAGTAATATGCTTTAGCTATTTTAACTTTCTAATATCAATTTAAAGTTCAAAACTTTTTACTCCAATTTTATAAGTCATAGTGTGAATTTTAATAGCCTTCATCAATAAATAGTCGTAACTACAGACATTTTCGAATTCGAAAAAATATTTAATTCTTCATTTTTTTTTAAGTAAGCAAAATTACATTAGCTTTAGCAGAATGACTTGTATACTAGTGGTTAAATAAATGGACCGTTTCTAGAGCATTATATTTTAAATAAAAAGAGCTATAAAATAGAAACAAGTCTACATCATCATCATCTTATCAGCCATTGTCGGGAGTCTACTTTATAATGTAGGCCTCCACCATCGACCTCCAGAGCGACCTATTCGAAGTAACTTCCAGCCAACGGCTTCCGACGACTCTTCTCAAGTCGTCCGTCCATCTTGTGGACGGCCGTCCGACGCTACGCTTGCTGGTACATTGTCTCCACTCGAAAATATTTCTGATCTATCGGCCGTCAGTTCTACGACCTATGTGCCGCTCACTACCGCTTCATCTCGCAAATCCATTGGGCTATGTCGGCAACCTTCGTTCGTCTCCGGATCTCATCATTTTTGATTTGATCCTGCAGAGAAATACTAAGCATAGCCCTCTCCATTGCTCGCTGTGCGACTTGGAGCTTGTTTAAGAGTATACATAGCTATCCAATGAATCCTTCCGTCCCGACTTATTGCGTGATGTTTAACTTAATACAATATATTAGAACGTCTTCCACGAGATAATATCTTATGCACACAAAGTTGTTGTTTAATATTCACTTAATGCTATTTGGGGTTTGTTTCTCTTCTATCAGATTATCTTAAAAGCTTTAACTCAAAGGTTAATATATTTTTGCGTAGGTAATATGTAAATTTAACGGTTTATGAATTATATATATACCGAGAAATTCAGAAATTGGCATAAATATGTCGTTTGTTAATTCAGAGATATTTTAGATTTGACTACGTTTGTTATTTGTATTTCAATTTGTTTTGGTCTTTGGTTTGTATGAAGTCGTAAATAAAATTGGAGCAGAGCTTTTAGGTAGATATACATATCCTATTTCGGGCGGCATTTTCTCCGACATGCCTACTTCAGACCGCTAGTAACTGAATATATATATATATATATATATATATATATATATATATATATATATATATATATATATATATATATATATATATTCTATATATATATATTTTAACGATATACATGTTGAAATTACAATATAGGATAATTTAGTTAAAAACAATTCAAATAGTGTACTTTAAGATTGGATACAGTCTGAAAACACCTATATGGGTGAAAATATAAGGACGAAATATGTATTTAATTTTGAAAATGGGCTAGAACACACAACACACAAGCACAGATGCCAAGACCTTGACAAATATCTGTCTATACAAACATTTGTCATTTGCGGGATCGAATCCGAGGGCGCTAGCGCATCAGTCAGTTTCTGTGACCACCGTGACAACGGGTCGTCACATAACCACTTAGGGAAAGTAACCATACTACTTGACCCATTTTTTTAAATGTTTACCTCCTCCCCCTCTTGGTAACTGCCCGAAGTATTTTCTAAGACGCCCCTCCCCCTCGAGTTTTCACGTCGTAGTACTTCATAAAAATGGTTTTGAATAATTTTTTGCAAACGGAAAGTTTAAAAAAGTGTAGTCAGTAGTAGGCCCCCACCCGCCTCTGTAACCAAAAATGGTTATTTTTGAAGAGTTTTATGCTTCAGATTGAGCCCCGGCTGAACGGATCACGATCATTTTTTATTATTCATATAACTGTATCTGAATATATTCATTATGAGAAGTTCATAAAACTATATAATATATAAACTAGGTATATAGTATATTAAACTTTCCAGAGTATATAATGTTATCAACCCACTGCAGCGTGAGAATGCGGGGTGAATGAATGGTTTCAATTTGATCTGGCTCGCTGCCAGGTGCAACAGGTGGCCTTGAGGGGTCATCGTCAGATGGTTCAAGTTCGTTCTTATGTAATACGATATACCAATGTGCCAAGTATTATATTGGTGTTAACGTATGAACTGGCCTAACGTTTCCATTGTTGTCAATCTGCATAGATACTTTTTATGATGTTATTGTTTTTTTTTAACATATTATTTATATAATTACGAATGTAGGTGTTATAATATAATTCTTTATTATGGAAGTTTGAAGTGGTCTCACGGGTTTTATGACGAACAGATTTTGTCATTTGTATTTGAAATTTATTGTCGTGTAAAGTGTGTGACAGTAGTTGATTTTTATTTATAATTATGTTGCTCTTAATGTGAACTTTTCATAAGTAAATTTTATTAACAAAGTTGCTAATATATGGATACTTCAAAAAATACACCTATAATTTGGTGGATTTTTTCGTTGCATAGGAGGTAAAAAAAACATTAAAAATTCCTTATAAGTTTGAGTCAGAGTTTATAAATTACACACGAAACATTTATATAAAAACACGGTTGTTATATTCTTGAATCCTCGAAGAATATCAAGTGACTTTATCTCCCATCTTATCATGTATGTATTTCTGTTGAACATCTGATGAAGGGTGAGTGTCCTTTGATACACTGTGGTTCAGCTACGGTAAGTCCGGTTTCTGCAAGTTTATATAACCACATTTCACTTTACAAGATTTTTTTTTCAGTTGCAAGATACACTCGTCTAATGTCAGATATTTCGTCAAATAAATTCTCTAGTATGGCTAAGTTATAATTAAAAATTTAGTGGTTTTAAGATTTTTAGTTTTTTTTAGTAAATAAAATAAGACGACATGAGGAAAGTCGCCGGAAGCCGTTGGATGGAGACTGCTTTGAACCGGTCGCTCTGGCTGTCGATGGGGGAGGTCTACGTTCAACAGTGGACATCCACGGCTAATAAGATGATGATGATGATGAAATAAAATAAAGCCTGACATTCAACGACCCCAGTAAGATGAGAATCCTATGTACGAAAACACACAACACAAACAACATTACATATATGTCATGAACGGGAATCTAACCAGCGTCCGCTAACGCAACAGTGAGTTGCTGTGACGTCTGTGCAGTGTGGTAGCTGTAGTATAAATTAATCTCACTACCAAAACTTACGTTAATGGATTTTCTCCCTCAATTCTGTCCAAAATTTTGCACTTGTACCGCTTATACATAAATAGTATTTACCATTGTCGAATTCAAATTTGAAGGCAAATTTAGTTCAACGTTTATTAAATTATGGTTTCGCTGAGTATGAATCACCGTTGGCTTATATTTTTCTCAAGAAAATTGTTCACATGTGATGCTGATTTGTGATTTAACGATATAGTAACCCAACAATTGCACGCCACAAAGCGAAGCGTTGTGGTGTTTTCTACTGTCACTTCGCGCAAAACGAGTGTTTTTTTTAAAACTAGTAACACTGATCAGTATAATGCAGAGAGGAAGTACGACTCATAGAACTAAATTATAATAACTCGTTCGTCTCGTCACTGTTAACAAGATATTCACCGAAATATTCAATGACTAGTCTCAAGCACCGTTGAGTTTTTCACGAAGATCAGAAAAACTTAGTTGTAAACATATTGGGGAGAAAATAAAAGATGTCAGCCAAACGGTAGTGAAACAGCGTGACAGAATACGCTCCAATCCATAACCTCAATTGATAATGTGTTGTCCGTTCTATTTTCGGCACTATTGAATAGCATTAATCGAAATTAATGAATAGGAGCAGAGGTCTTTGTTCAGGTGTAGGTTCAGT
Source organism: Euphydryas editha (assembly GCA_036937285.1). Lineage (NCBI taxonomy): Eukaryota > Metazoa > Arthropoda > Insecta > Lepidoptera > Nymphalidae > Euphydryas > Euphydryas editha. The sequence continues at coordinate 2,272,814 of JAUPFZ010000001.1, forward strand.
TTGCAGGCCGTCACAGTACATTGTAATAAGTTTTTTTTTACTGTTCAAAGACCAGCAGAGAAGAATAGTTCTGGTCTCTTTTTTGCCAAGGTGTCGTAAAAGGCGATTAAGGTCATAGTAGTGCGAACAATTACACCAACTAGGATGGTGATCGGCAGTAACGTCATCATAATCTACCACAATACACTGCGCTCGCAAACCCGTATCCCAAGCGTGGCGAATATTGGCAATCCCCCCTCCCCCTTTGAGATCATGGGGAAGGACTATGTTCAGCAGTAGACATCCAAGAGCTGATATGGTGGTGGTGTATGTATACCAAGCGTATACCTTCTAGTTCTTATAATAATTTATACCGCTAGAGTGAATCTTGCAAATTCAATTTCTGTAATGACAAGTTGACATCATATTACATGCTGATACAAATCAGAGGATCAGCGGCGCAGCATTCGCATCACGCCTCCCATAGATGTGGCGGAATGCCAAATATTACGTGGAATTTCGAATCATTTAACAGTGCAGTCTACGATTATGTAATTAAGTTCAATGTATTTGCGAATTTCGCAATAATACGTTTGTTTTCGAAATCACACAGCTTTACATGATACACTAGCAAATTGCATAACTTTTAAGAAGACTATTTGAATTTTAAAGGATAATAATTGTTGGTACAGTATATAATTATATACACGGGAAATATTTTTTATGGCTCTATTTCATAGGGCAATATATAGGAGAAATAGGACATGAAGAAATTAATTTAAAAAATCAAAAAACCCGACTGCGTAAAATACTCTTATTATAAACTAAAAAGAATAAAACAATTTACTAGCTTTCATTTGATACCCATATAGCTACAGTAAGAAAAAAAAATTCTACTCCCCCCCTCATTCCGAAATTTGCGAGCGCTATTTTGAAAATTTATATAGCCTATGTCACTACTACAATTTAGACAAATCCAACGACACCTCATATGTTAAAAACCGTCCAACCGTTTGGGCTGTAGGGCGTGCCAAAGAAATGGACATACATACATACATACATACATACACACATACATACATACATACATACATACACTCGAAAAACATAACCCTCCTTCTGTCGCAGTCGGGTAAAAATTAATACACCCATGCATACCCTATACATAATATATACGAGTAAGTTGAAAAAATTATTCATGTTTAGATTTTATCAGAATCGATTTTGAAAATTAAGTATTTTTTTCTACTTTCTGTACATTTGGCTAATCCTGTCCGTTTAAAAAGTGTAGCCAATACTAGTAGTATTTTCCTTTAACAAGCTATTAATTCATTCTTATTTATTTATTTGGTATACATTTATGTGTATAACAAAATTGCGTGTCAATAAAATATGGTTCCTAAACTAATGCTTCTGATTAATTCATTCCAATTTCAAACACTTACTAAACATTGTCGCAATAAAAAAAAAAAAAGAAAAAGAAAAATGAGGACGACAAAAAAAAAATGAAAACTAATCTTCTTTCGAAATTCAAATTATCTTCTCAATCATGAGCTGTAATTTTCATGTCTAAATTATACAAGCTGTCATAAAATTTAACGCTCTCGTCGATTACTCTTTATTACCGATTGAGATGAAAATATGTTTATCTCTTTCGTTGGTATAGTAAATGAAAAGAACAATCTATAGGGGGTGGCACTTGTTGCTTGGCGTATAACCTTGACACAAAATATAGGTCACTGGTATAGGACAACCTGTTGATGTGAGTGAGAGAGAAGGAACATTATGTGTAACAGCGAGTTGATTCTAATATAAAAATACGGTGACAATGGTTTTTAATTTGAGATTTCTTGATATGTTTCTGGGTTTTATGACTTGACAAATATTTACGATTGTCATATAAATAGCTTTTGCTCTAGAGTTCGCTAACCTCTGCATCTTTTACTTATTTTGCGGCAGTAAGCCTTTATACTTTAGAAGGTTATAAATTGTCACGCTACGACTGATATGGGACAAAAACATTGCTATTCGTTTAGTGACATTATAAAAAAAAATAATTCAAGGATTATTTGTTGATTTTAGGCGAACTTTTTTTCTTATTTAATTTAGACAATTCTCTGCCTAAGTTTTTAAAGATTTAAGTAAAAATGAACAGAAAAGATCCTCAAATGATATTAAAAATATATCTTTAGAGTTAGTATGATTTTTCTATCATAAAAACTATATAAAACTTTAAAAAAAGTCGTATAACAAGCAGAAACATGATGGGTTATCGTAAACAGTTTAGCTGTCCCTCTCGTCCTCATCATGAGATCATATCAATAAATAAATAAATAAATAAACGTCTCACACTCAACGGCCCCCAGTAGGATGTAAATCCTGTGTCGGGGGTCCGGAAACACACAATACACAAGCACAAACGCCAAGACCACGACAAACATCTGTATGGCCTATACAAATATTTGTCATGTGCGGGGATCAAAACCGCGACCGCTAGCGTATCAGCCAGTTGCTGTGACCACTGCGCCAACGTGTCGTCGAATGGTACCATAACATTAAACAATCAACAAACTTACTCTGTAAACATGGAATCAGTGTAATTTTCATTTATTACGTTAGTGAAGCTGTATTCACTACATATCAGTGAATTTCAATAATAAGTTACTGAATACTTACTAATATTCAATGATAAAGTTAGTAGACTCTGATATTCACATATTCATATATTGAATAGTCACTTATTCTGCGTGGTACGATGCTCACATTAATAAAAAGTGAATAGTCACTTAAAATTAGTGAAATTCCACTGATTAATGTTTGGAGAGTTACATAAGTATGAACTGAACTGAATCAGCCTGTAAACGTCCCACTGCTGGGCAAAGGCCTCTCTCTATAAAAAAGAAGAGTTGGAGGTTAACCCTTATAATATATCATAAACCGTTGGATGTCAACTACTGAACGTAGGCCTACCTCATCATCTATGGTTGATTGATTTTGCTAATACTCGACACGCTTGGCACGCTGGTTTGAGCGAGCGCAGTGTGTTGCAGCAGGATATGGTGACGCTGCTGCCTATCACCACCCTGGTTGGTGTGCAATTGTTCGCACCACTATGGCTTTAGTCGCTTATATGATAGCTCGGCAAGAAAGAGGTCGGAACTACTCTTCTCAACCGGTCACTGAACGGCAAATATATCTGTTTTTATGGGAAAGGGACATATACTTCGTAAAATAAATATTGTATTAAACATATATACAAAGGAGACAAGTGATCAAACCACACGTTTCGACATGTTCAACGACGCGTATAAATGAAAACCTATAAACGTATTCATCTCGCGTCTTGTTCGATTTACACTGTAGCGTGGTTTTGACTATCACGTGTCTGTCATATTAATGGTTTGTTTGTGTATAAATCTGTTTGTTGTGCCGTAAACTTTTTTTGAATCTGTTTTCGATTTAATAATATGGGCCTGTTTCACGGTTTTGCCGATAAAATTTATCTCGTACTTAAGTTACCAATGAGGCTATTAAAAACTTCATTAGCAGGAGACAAAGCAGGCACTTAGGGCCTATTTCAACACAACTAATAAACTATAACTTTTAGTTTAACAGTTGCGAATAGAAATACCTGACAGATAAAATGGAGTTTGATGTTTAAAAAGAAAAAAAAAAACATTAAAAACTTATATCCGAAAGAAATACAGTTATGAGTCGGATAACTATCTTTACATGTTTTTCTTAGTTTTAACAGTATTTCCCCGATCTCGTGGGATAATCAATTTTAATATTTCTAGTATATTAAAGTAATAAATAAAAAATACAAATTAACAAAAGTTAAATAATTAACAAAAGCAAATTTTTTGAATGAGTATAAAACAAAATGAAGAGAACTAGAAGGAAATATCAAAGAAGACATCGATTTTTAGCCAAAAAAAAAAAAAAAAAAACTATACTAAAATATTTTTAATAAAATTCGATTATAAACTTTATAAAAAGTGGTAGCATGACGTTTAATATCTGATAATAATTTTTGTATTATTTCTTAATAAAGAGATTTTATTTTTAAATTTATTAAAGCATACTAACAATATACATATTTTTATATTATCTATAGATACAATACAGTCACTTAGTTATTAGTTATACTTATTTAGTAGTAACTTCCGTTATTAACGCTTAAAAACAACCAAATAGACAATTACATTCACTCTATTTTCTAGTTCTCACAATATTATTATAAATTAAAACAACTGAGAATAACACATAAGAAAATACACTTTCCTTCGAGAAACTCATCACTATTTGTGTCAGAAAATCTTAATATAAATAGGAAATATGTTGAAGACGTTTATCATAATAATATGTATAGATGAATAAAAACGAGAACACGGAGGAAATTCTTGAAGAAAAATACGGAATACATTGGTATCGACGCGCCTTTATATTCATACTCAGGCATATGATGTAGGTGAAAACAAATTGTATAATATTAGGCTAATAATATGTAATGTATAATTGTATTATGCAATGGGTTGGCGCAGTTGTCACAATAAAAAAAAAAGTTGTGTAATTTGTTTCCGGATCCCTGCCACAGGATTTTATTCTTCTGGGGACAATTAATTTGATCGTTAATTAACATTAATGAAGAGAAAGAAAAGAAAGTTAGTTTGTTAATTTCGATATGCTAATCTCAGAATCCGTAATGGTCCTTAATAATTAGTACGATGATTTAACACTGGTGAAAAATTCACTCAACGAAGTATGATGTGATTGATTTAAAAATTATTAATAATAATCCAAACGATTTTGTTAATTGAAGAAATTAATTTCAATAAGTTAAAGTATTGTCGATTCAGTAATTTTATTAGATTGAGTGGAATTTCGGATAAATATTAATGTTTATGTAATTATTTTAATATGTCAAAAGTTAAGCTTAGGTGGTATTTTATAAATCTTAACATTTAATAAATGATATTTAATCTAGCTGTTACAAAAATAATCCAATTATATTATATAAGCAGAGCTTAGAAATATTTTAATATGAAAAAAATAATAAACTCGTGACAATGTTTTTAAGAAGTTTAGTTATATCATGCTCACTTGAGCGGAGCAGTAACCATTAGTGTTAACTATACTAACGGGTATTAAAATTCAAAGCTTGTGAAGTTCCGTAAATTGTCACTTAATATAAATGACATAGTACAAAGGTAATGTGTATAACAAGTGCTTGTAGACTTGGAAGAGGTAATCAACTAGACCTGATACGATATATTTTGGATATCACTTTCAATGTTACTAACACTGTTATGGAGATATAAAATGGGATATTCGCATTAATACCATGGTCGCGGTTATAGTGTATCTTAACAATAGATTTTAGATGTCACAGATAAAAATATAGTAAAGTTTATAAGCATTAAATGATGTATTGACAATTTTTAAAAGAGTAACTATTGAGTATCTTGCAAGTTCTTCTCACTAGAATCTAGATTCTGAATACAGTGGTAGCTTCAAATTAACATAATAGGTTATTGTACAATGAGGATTCGAAAGTACTTTTAAAGTTAGTTTGAATAACGTAAACGTTTGTTTTGGTTTTGATCTTTTTCGCACTATTATATCATTTTAAAAGCAATTTAATATGTTTATCTAATTTAGTAATCCTCTTATTACGGTCGCCTTAAATATTTATTCAAATGTCAACAAACAACAAACTCAACAGTCTCAGAAGGGAAGAAATCTGCTTTCGGAGTCCGGAAAGAGAACCTTCAGACCAAAACAATCATCGATCGGTCGATATGCAGTCTCTTCTCGGAATGACTGGTTTATCTTAGGTTGGGCCAAGGCTTTTCTGCAAACCCCGAAAGAAATTCCAATTTCGGCTTGTGACTAAAATTTTTTGTCAAACCTAGAAGTGCCTAACTTTTTTAGTTAAGCGTCGAAAATAAAATAATCTGTTTCGGGCTTTGTCTAGTCAATCCTAGAAGCGACTAAGGCTGACTCGGTCATACGTCGATTTGTACGACACTTGTTACATGTTTAAACAGGTTTATACACGCTAGCCTAAGTCTTGCACTGTTCCAATAAATTCATTTGTTAATCCATATTTGTAAGTTGAGCGTGCGAGTGTGTAAGTTTGAATAAAAGTGAACCAAACAGTAATTCAAACACCGATTTCATGAAATTAAGTTTCGGTGTTTCATTGTCCAAATTACCCTCTCCTAGGTTAGACTAAAATCCGTTAATCAAAGGCAAAAACGTCATTTACTTGGACTTTAACTAATACTTTAGGTTGGATCTGAGGTTTGACTAGTCAAACCTTGGACCGTGCCGTGCTTCTATGTTTGACTTTAACATATTAAAACAATTGTCACGAGCAGAAATCGAATTTGTGATCGTCGATCGTTCGTGAAATTTCATGTAAATATTACAAAAACCCTTCATGTAAATATTACAAAAACCCTTTGTACGCTTAACTAAAATGATAATTCAATTAAGTCATTAGTTTTGCCGTTAAGTTTGTTGGTAACTATGTCTTAATAAAAAATAAATAGATAACTTTGAACAAGTCACATAATTTCGCTTTGCTGAACTAAAGTTTAATTTGTTTACAACAGGACATAAAGTAAACACAATAAACATTATCTTAAGACAAGTTGTTTCCGCGTTATTTACGTTTGATTTTATCTGAGATGTCGTTATCAATTATTACAGGTAATTTTCTGTCACGTCACATGACCCGTCGGCGGGTCAGTCGTGAGAGATCGGCTGCGCGACTGTGCAAGTCGACACGTAATAAGCGTTCCTAATCGTAACGTTAATGGATACAATTAATAGCTTTATTTAAAATATACGGATATTAATACACGCAAAATAATTTTATTTTTATTAAAATAAATAGTTGTTACCGCGATTCCGTTCGCGATTACACATTTTGATTTTTATTCCCTCTCCCGAGGGAACGAGGGAATAACGGGGTAAAAAAGTATCTAGTATCCTCGTAATATGTTATCAATCGGTTATAGAGTGCCCTCCAATAAAATTTTAAAATATTTTCAATCTACAAAATTGAACCTGTTAGATTTTTATTGTAAGTATTCATTATGATGCGAAAAAGTTTTTATACGAAAGTGGTACAAATGAGTTGAACCATATTATCATCGTATTACCATCGGGTGACAACGACAATCTTATCACCGCTCAAGGTGGTAAGCTCGAGCGTTACCGGCCTCGTTAGTTAAAATTTAAAACAAATTGCCTGTTAATCGAAGAAGATAATAAAACATTACGCTATGTCTGGCAACACTACGCTATGACATGGGTGATGCACGAGCCGGTAGTTATTTTATATAATAAAAATATATATGTATATATATATTATTATTATTATTAATTTAATTATAACTCATATAATATAGACACTGTTGTTAAATCATTAATAATGTCATGGTTTGTTGATTGTTTCGAGGTAATACACTCGTAAAGATGTTCTCTTTTGATATTATTTAATCCAATATTGTACATCAATCAGTCTCTATTTTTTTTTAAATGCATACAAGTGCGAATGCTTACGTTCTAGTTACTTATACAAAAAAAACTCTGTTTATTTCGTCTAATTTCCAAAACTGTTGTACACATGTTTAAAATCGTTGAAGAGACTTTAACTAGTTTATAGCTTACGAGTACACACAACAGGCTATAATTATAATAATTTATTTTAAATAAAAGATTTGAGGTGAAAAAATGGTGAAAGGAGTTGCGGAAAACAGCTAGTGAATATTACAAACACTGTTATTTATTAAATGGAGATTGCAATTCGCCCTTCTTACACGTACTTTTAAACACAGAGGTGAATGCTAAAAGTAATATTTCTTCAATATCACTTGCATTATCGAAAGTAATTTCGTACTGCGTTACTTGCTTAATGTGGCTAATTTAATCGATATGCAATACGTGCATCAATTAACATAACCATAAACTTTATCGATAATTTAACTCGAGTGTTTTGACATTACTTAAGTATATTTCCTTTGCATCGATATATACCAAAGATATTTGAAATAACAATATTAAATATATTTGAATTAATATTTCTATGATATATACTGTTATCGATAAAGTAATTTGTTTTGCTGTTTACGGTTGACAGTTGTTCTTCAGAAGCGTATTCAACGCACTCTCATCAAGCATTATAATATGAAAATCCTATAAAACACACATGCGTCTACTAGCGTTACTCGTCTATTTTCTATTTATATTTCTCATAGTCCAGCGAAGCCATATTTAGTCAACACAGGGCGACGTTCTAATAGCGACAGGCTTACACCTGTTCCATTAAAACCGGTCGTTATAAAATACCACCAATTTATAAGGAATGCTTCTGTATTGGTGAAAAACCCGTCTCGTACCCCAGTCCGCGTCTAGTAGTTGTAGACGAGGTCACTGTGTCGATTGCGTTTGGAAGAGAGCGAAAGTCGAACTGGATACTATCGCCTCCGTTCTACAGTCGTTTCCGACGAAACATTACCAATAGTTCACTAGCCTTGATAATAAAAACTCTTTAGTCTTTTGTCAGACAACTTTTATCGTCTAGTTGAATTAATGTAGAGGTCTGTGACGATTGCAACTATTGTATTTATCTCTTAAAATTTAAAAAATTTCGTGGAAATTGCTTAAGATATGCAATATTCTATTTTTAAAGTCTAAAAACAGATATTAACAGGTAATTCTGTCGACAGGGTTCGAGCAGTGAACGGGTTGAGCGGAACATGTAGTGTCGATTTGAAAACGAAAAGTGTATTTTAAAATCCTACGACATGGCCGACATTGATGAAACGAATATCGACTACGAGGTCGATTATGAGTACGATACGACAAAGATACCCGAGATCGTGACGCCGGACGACACTAATGAGTCCGGCTACCAGGAGGGTTCGGAGAAGAGCTACGGGGATAGACGTGATTCCAAGGAGGGTTTCGGTGGCGAGGGGGATTCGGATAGTGGTGTCGACGGGGTGAGCAGTGGATGCAGCACGGTGGATGACTGCCCGGTTGTGTCAATAAACGATGTGGTCGCGTACTATGATGACATTCGCCCGAGACGGCGACACGTGCCTCAGCTCAATTTCTATCACGTGGATATCGAGAGGATGGCCTTGGACGCTGTTGTACAGGTGAGTGGACGATGAACTTTTGACTTTTGTTTTCTTTTCACAATTCTGATCTAAATTAGGGCGAGTTATTGTTTAGATATTATAAATTGATTTTGTTTTCATAAATACGAAAAACTATGTCTCAATATCCTCGCAGTCGTCAAGATAAAAAAATACAGAATACTTTTTAAATATTTATATAAAATCTATATACAAATATGACTGTTTCTTGATTAAACTATTTTCCACCGTCGCTGGTATTTAATGATGATGCAAAAGGAAAAAGTAATATATGAATATGTTGTATAATGATGAAAGAAGTTAACTCATTTTGCAACAAAATTGTATCTACTCTGTTAATATTGGTTGTGTTGCGGTAACCGTACGATATCAGTGGACTGAGATCGAATGGCATTCACAATAATTGTGTCATAATCGAGTCGTATAATCATAATAAAATTAAACTGTAAGCAATTTATGTTTTTGTTAATCAGATTATCGTAAATGTGTATGACTTAGAACAAAGAATATATCAGAAGATATAACTTCTAGTTAAAGATATAGTTCTAGAAGTTATAGAAGAAAGTATCAGAAGATAGTGGGAGTTCTGTTGGATAGATGAAATTTACATTTTTAATCATTGTCTGTTCTCATATATAATATAAATCAAAAAATTAACGATTATAATAAATTACTTAGTTTTTGTAAAACTTGACTTTTACTATAAAAGGATCCTGATTGTTAATTTAAAGTGTACCGATAAAGTTAAACTAAGTCAACTCAAAAGTATTATACGCCAATTCGTCTAGGTCATTCACCATTTCTGCGTCCTCGACGCTCAGACTCTAAGACAACTGTTGACTGTTCAGGATTTAGTTTTCTATAGACGAGGTTAGTTTAAAAGATCTTAGAACGAATGTTACGTAAACTAGAACTTCGTTACAAAACGTTCTAAAAGCCAGCGTATGTTGGTCTGCCTTTCTCTTCGCTATCATGAATTCTATCGACGCTTACTCGCAATATCGACCAAATGACCAACACTTTTGTTCTCAAATTGATCGGTATACCATCTCGTAACATTATCTCATCAGCCATTTAATTAGAATGATATAGTGCTTGTATGTATAATGTTATATAATTTTATATAAAGAATGGTGCTTGTTTTAGATGTGTCTATTATTACTATTAATGCAATATTCTTATTTTAATGTCTAAAGTTTAGTGATACCGAAAATTTATTAATCAGAAAAAATTCCTATTAACGGGATAAAATTATCATAATTGTTCTGGTAAGATAAATACTTAGCTTATAATTTTTGTTTTAAAAGTTTTAGAATTAGGTATAATAAGATTTGGTGTTGTTTTTCTACAACTCAATTGATTTTATTTACTACTCTTTGTTTTTTTAGTTATATTTTAAAATCTTTAAGTCGAAAGCTGATAAAATAAGCGACATCACGATAAGCGTATACATTGTTGAATACATACATTTTTTTTTCATTAAATATTTTTCTGTTCAAATCTTTTCACCTATTAAACGTTTCGAAAAAGATATTTAATATTGAGTACATTATATTACAGCCTGTATTTGTAATAAAATATCGACAAAGTTACTCTTCGCTAAAATAAAAATGTTCATGACGAAAAAATCATGTTGTTAGTTGCGTCATAAAATTAGCATACAAAATTCAATTTATTATTAAGCAACGTCTATGTACATGATTATGTAAAACATACTCATAGTTCATTACTTCGATATTGTATTTTTGTAACATTACTTGACCATTCCAACTGCCAATTTATTGCGATAGATATCTCTCGCGGGTTCACCTGCGTTCTCGTGGATGACTTCTGTCCCGCTAATATGAGTTATAGCGTGTCACAGCTTATGGTATTTTAGGATAATTTAAGTTTATTTTTATAATAGAATTATGAAAATGGTCAAATCACGGATTTATTAGCCATTCCATGAATTTTGTTATACAAATAAATATTTAATATTCTTATTACAAACCAACAAAACTTTTAATATTAATTTAGATGTAATTAAAAATCAAGATCATTCAATCGTTCGTTTGGGTGTTTAATATTTTTCTTTTTTCTTTCCTTTTTTTTTATAGTTATTTCACTCGATTGAATGATTGCGAGACTAACGCACGATTATTGATTTTATTATATACAGACCACATTATAATTTAGTGACATTGTTTTTCCAATTCAATGATTCAGTATTCGTTCACGTCATTTCGATTTACATAATTATTATATTCATAAATATCGAAGACAACCTGAACGATTTCACTTGTTGATTTTTATGGCTTCTGTTTTGCTACCACCAGTCATAGATTGATGATTTATGGCCTTGACCTTCCTCAATAAAACAGGATTTAAAATTTTAAACATAAAAAGGTTTTTTTAACTAACCACCAAATAAGGTAATTTAACCGAAATGAACTCAACTGACGGACTAAGGTCCTTCTCCATATTGGAAAATGCTTGTAGTTGAATTCATCACGGTGCTCCACTGCGGCTTGGTGGATATTTTTCCCTACCATTAGTAACGATCGCTATCAGATGTCTATGATAACAACATTAAGTTAAAATAAATCTTCAATTATACAATATAACCTTAAACTTACGACCTTTTCCACTTAAAAGTTAATTCTGAAAAGGTTTTGAAACAACCTTAAATAAGTTATTCTTAAGCTCTCGTGAAAGTTATAAAAATATCGTAACAAAGGAAGGTGTTTACGTGTTATAAGATGGATTAGAAATGACTTCGAATAGACAAAGAAAACGAATCTTTTCAAGGTCGAATCGAGTTGATCGTTAACTTCTTTCTACTAACCGATGAACTATTACGTAACTTGCGCGATCGCGAGAAATCGCTGTAGTGTTGAATTTAATTACTATTACAGCTGAGCCTGAATTAGGATTGAAAGCACAGCGATAGTGTATAATATCGACACCACAGCGATTTTTCACGAACGCGCAAGTTACGTAATACAGTACAACATTGATATAACGAGCCTCAATATAACGAATTCCTCGATTAAACGAATTTTTCGAAATCCCCTAGAACTGCCCGTAAGAGATAATACAAAATATACCTCTACATTACGAATAACATTTATCAAAAACCTCTTTATAACGATTTTTCAATCATTGCAGAATATAGGTAGAAGGTATTTTTACCTCTATTTAACGAATTTTTTCAACTTAAAACCTTGATATAACGTATCCTATTAATTATTTCCACTTAATTCCAAGTTCTTACCTCGTTAAAACGAATCGCAGTCCAGTCTAACCTCTATATAACAAACCTCATTATAGCGAATTACTTGGTATAACGAATATTTTCTAATTCCCTTCAGTTTCGTTATATCGAGGTTGCACTGTAGTACCACGAGTCTCGGCCGCTCTGTTTCTAACCTAAAAGTATCAAGTAAATTACATTTGTGACAGTATTTTACTATTTATACATGTGTGTGTGTTAGTAGAGAATATTTTCGTTTAAACGTGTAATGTTGTTATGTATTGTTGTAATGCACACGTGAAGCCGTATTGTCGTTGATTCTATGTGCGTGTAAAATCGATACCTGCGTAGGCGGATACGCTCAAGGGCATCCGATGTTTGTTTTAGTATATTACGATTTGTGAATCTCTTTCGTTTACTATTTGTCTAATTAGTTATTGGTTATTGTCTATTTAATTACTGCTGTAAGATACTTTTACTAGAAGGAACACTTACCACTTAGTTGTTAAAAGAATGGCTCTTAATGATAATTGATGTTTGTGGTTTTCTTTAAAATCAGAGCTTTGATTCTAAAAATTACGTTTTGTTATTATTTTTTGAGTCGAGGACATGACAATCCTAATCAAAAGTTTGTTGAAATCAAAATATTTAATTGTTTTTGTCTAGTAATTCACGTCATGCTTATTAGCTGATAGCTATAGGCAGGCTGAGAGTACAGTTACAGAATAGTGTGTGTATCATTTAGAAAATAGGCTAGGTTTGAGTAAATTTTTTAGTACTTAGGAAAAATGAATCAGTGGAATTTTCATTAATTACGTTAATGAAGCTATATTTACTACGTATCAGTAAATTTCAATAACAAGTTAGTGAATACTTACTATTACACATACAAATATTCAATAATCAAATCAGTGTACTCTTATATCCACATATTCATAGATTGAATAGTTACTTCAAATTAGTGAAAATCCACCGATTCATGTTTAGAGGGTAAACTTACGGTTACAGAATCAAGCAAAATTAAAATATTCATAGTCTAATTATAATATTTTTATTTGCTAGTGATTAAACATATGGAGTTGCTTTAACCTCAATTAACATATACAAATTAAAATAAATAATAAATAAAATAAATATTAACCAACAATCACACCACGTTAACCTAGCCCCGTGCTAAGTTCGTAAGAACTTGTGTTACAGGTACTAGGAACGGAAATAAATTTAAGATATAAATACATATATACATAAATACACATCCATGACCCGGTGCAGACATCTATATTCGTCATACAGATTATCTGCACCTGGCGGGATTCGAACCCGCGACCGCTGCGTAAAGTGTCCAGTTGGCTGACCACTCGACCAGACGGCCGTCTAGAATGTAACGAGGTAACTAAAGGAGCGAAGGGATGGTATATATAAAGATATAATTTACCTTAATATTTTCATACCACGTTGTTAATATCTTTGCATCGAGATTAATTTTTAATTATCCTTAAGGGGAAATTATTCTTCTATGCAACAAGTTATTAACTCGAAGTTTCTGGAAGAGTAAGTATTCTCTTAAAGTTGCTTGTAAAAAACGTTCGTCATTCATAAAAATCTAGTAATCTTGCTTTCAGAGGTTTTTAATATGAATTTTGTAATGCTATAAAGGTCGAGGTTCTTTTCTATTAAATGTCATCTTCAAAATACCTTGTAGTTTTGTAATACACCGTCTAATGGATAAATTGATGAATACTTCTTCTGATTAGATAAATATGAGTTATGTTGAAGGTGAAAGAAATATATAAATGCTTCTCAATTGATGGCCAGAAATAAACCACTTCATCATTTGTCCATCAATTGAACCTCTAAAAACGATTCACTTGTCTCCAGTTTATTTTCATAAAGTGGAAAATTTAATAGGAAGTATACATAAATCAAATTCATCATTTGCATATATAAGAAATATATTATGTAAGGAATGACAAATATTAAGAATGCAATATAAAGTAGCTTACATTAGATACGCCTCGTTAACGTCCTGAAACATTATGTATGAGAAAAAATGGATCATATAAAAATATGAACGCCTTACGATCTTACGTTTTCTTTTGGCTACTAATGTTAAATCGTTTACGAAGACTATTTTCCTAGTAAATTAGAAACCTTAGAGTTTCTTGTCATTAAGTTAATTGCAATCAATAGGTTTAATGGCCTTTACAAATTCTAGTATTTTAATATTTACAAACGGTTAAATCTAGCGTATATCTTTGCTGTTGTTAGGTGATAATAAAAATGATATCATCAATATGACATCGTTGATCCAATTTTTATTGTTTAATAATAGAAATATGACAAATGGAAAGAAGAAAAGTACGTCACATTATCGATATAAGACAGACATTTATGACTTAAAGGCGACCAATCACGAGTACCTGATCTATTTTCTCGATTGCCTTTTCATAAAAGAAATGGGTTTGTTGTAAAATTTTCTCTATCAATAATTCGCTTTGTTTACCTTTTAGAATCGAGATATTTTAGTTAACCAAACATGTTGATCGAATAACCGAAAGCAGAAGTTCTTGGAAAATATTCTAACTCAAATGTATGCTTAAATCCTTCACCGAGTAGGAGAAGATACCTTTTATCAGGAATGGGACAATTACAAGGTACCAGTAAACTTAACTTTCTAAAATGACTGGGAATATTAATTTAATTATATACACTTTATTGTATAACTCAAAATGTACAAAATAAAAATAAAAGATTTTTAAGAAAATTATGAACCATGAAATACAAGAGGCGGTCTTGTGGGCTATTTCTTTTAGACAACCTGAACATATAAACAACATTTAAATTAAAAACTCGTAAATATTAAATTTTTTGTCTAATATGCTTTTACGCATCATATGATCAGCGGATTTTAGGGAAGCCAGCGAGCGGACTGACGCGGACGAGGTTGCGTTGTGGGTCACACGTGTGCAGCATAATCAACTTAGCTGACTCGGATGTGAAGCGTCGGATTTCTTGTTTGAATTAGTTTTGATTATTTTTATTTTTACATTAATAACTTAATAATGCTTTTATTCTTGTTTATCGTTTTATCTCGTAACTATATCTAACAAATTAAATCTGGTAGTTTGGTTATTTTATGCTTGTGAATCTGCAAATTCATATACATTTTTATTTCATAACTTAATGCAGTTTCTATCAATAACATACATATATCCTTCCCCAGGTTCTAGACTATTCGTATCAAATTCTTACAACAGCTCGGTAACAAAGACTCTCCTACAATAAAGCTTCCTCCACGCTCGCATAGTGCACAGTAATAAATACTCCTAGTCGACACGTTAATGAATTCTTGCGAAAATAAGGTCGTAAACGCCGTGGTATAGGCGTCACTTACGCGTTTTCGCGTGATAATTTTAAAACTATGTTATATTACGGCCAAATTACACAAAATCTTTATAAATTGTAGCTTATGTGTTATTCTGATGTATAAGCTATATTAGTGTAAAATTTCATCTAAATCCGTTCAGTAGTTGCGTGAAAGAGTAACAAATATCGATCCAAACAAACTTTCGCATTTATAATATTATAATAGAATAGGACATATAAAAATACAGGATCGAGATCATTCTTAGAAACACTTCATCATATGATATTTGAATTAATGAATGAATGAAGTTTTTATTCATTCATTCATCCATTTTTATATTGGTTCAATTGTGTGTGTACGTAGATTGAATAAATGTAAGGTGTTTAGCACCGTCGGTAACGCTTTCGGTAACTGTTATGCTTCTGCGAGTTATAGTGTGATATTTTTTTGAAATAAGTAACAAAAATATCCACGGGCTTATATATACCCGTGCCTTTTTTAATTAAATGTATAAGATTGTTAATATAGTTTCATGCGTACTATTTTAGTGTGATATTTTGTAGCCTATAACCTTTCTAAATAGATGCTTCCTAACGTAAAACAAAAAAAAACGTTCTAAAGGGTGGCTACGCACACGTATCTACTCTAATGTTGCAGAGATTTACCACTTTACATCAGTTGGAGCTGTCTTCTCGTTTGCCTCCCGTTTTTTTCTTTTCTTTATAAAATAAAGACAGGAAAACTCTTAATATTAAATCAAAACGACGACGTTCGAATCCGTGCCCTTAATAGGACTTAGAACCTTCCTCAAAAAAAGCGAACAAAAAATCCATAAATCGGAATTCAGTTATGTCATCTTTACGTCCAAATAAAATTATCTCTTATAACAGCATAATTTTTTTATCATTTAATAAAGTCATTCGTCCATTCCTCTTATATAACTATGGAATTACCCTATAACTTCGATGCGATCTGAACTAGATACTAAAATCCCGTTCTATGGACCTGTTTGACGATACAGGACAAGTGGGGGACAGGTTCAATGACTCTTTTAATGCTAGAACTGGTCGCTACTATATTTATTAATTTTATTAATATTAAAATCGTGCCTGAACTAAACAGATGTCCTTCAGTGTTTCCTGTGTTAATAATTACGTTTTCTTGAATATTTGTACATATTTTGAGTCAAAACAAAATAAATATATATCCTAATCTTAAACGTGAAAACAGTAAAACACCCAAAAAAATCTCGAGGCCGATTTCGATAAAAAATAAAAGTACATCTTTAGATATTCGTTTTTTTTTTCTTTCTTAAATTAATCAAATTATCATAAACTAATTAAATGCTGTTAATATGAGGTGTGTGTGTTGCTTATAAGAATTTAATTTTGAAAAGTGATTTCTCAATTATGCTATAGACGAAATAAAAGTAGTTGGTTATAACAAAGATACGTTATTTTTATATGTATGAACTGAACTGACTAAGCCTCTAAAGAACCCACTGCTGAGCAAAGGCTTCTTCTCCATATAGGAGAAGGATTGGAGCTTAATCCACCATGCTGTTTCACTGCGGGTTGGCGGATAATTTCCCTACCATGTTATCAGGTGATAGCGATCGTTATTCAGGATAGGGATAATTACTTTTACATATATATTATACTTAGATACTTATACTTATAGATACTTTCTATGATAACAACTGGGAATTGACGTGTTTTCCGAAGCACGAAATCCGATGAATAAACACAAATATCTACCCCGAACGAGATCGAACCCGCGACCACCGTTGTTGAAGCGACGATTCGCACCACTACACCAAAACGGTTGTCACATACCTATATATAATAATTTAAAACGTAAGATTTAAAAAAAAATGTATATTTTTAGTCTCGTCAATTAAGCTTAGTTAGTTAATTGCGTCAAAACAAAAAATTCAATCTGAGCATTACAAAAAATATATTACGACGCAATTGCAAAAAAAAATGTCGGAAAACAAAATATAAATATGTTTTATATATATTATGTGTGTATATAAACAAGCGGAAGATTTCGTCTAGACGCGATATTCTCGGAAACAGAAGGTTCAAAAAAATCTTTATCGAACTTCTTCTCATACTAGCCTACCCGTGCGGTTTTACCCGTGTTGACTTTAATGGTAACTGCTCTGTATTGATATGTAATAGTAATGTTCAAACAGTTGTTTTTTAATTATGGATTTCGTCTTTATATTCAAAGTAAAGGTTACGATTTTATTACAATTGTTTATAAAGTAATAAATAACTCCTCTTCAAGACGGTGTATCAAGATGAAACCTACAGCAGATTTTATGTTAGATCTCTTGAATCACGATAGTGAAAACCACATCCAATTTCATTCAGCAGACTTTGCGTGATGTTGGAACAAACATATTTAAAAAAAATCAAAAGTAATTGTTTTGCATTTGCTTCTATACGTATTGTTCTCATAGAGACCATACAATTTCATTAAATATATGTCACGTACAGACATCGGTCTTTTACAATTTTATTATAAGTATTAATAATATATCACGCTATGAGTCTGAACAGTTGAGTAATAAATTGTAAGTGCGGGTGATATCACATTGTTTGTCTAGTTAATATAATAAAAAAACGGAGGAGTAATTGAGAAAAAAAAATTAGTGTGTTTACCTTTACCTACATGTGGTTGAAGTAAAACTTCTTTGACATTGTGACAGATGACGATTAAACTAAAAATAAATGAGTCATGTTAGAAATTAAAAAAGTATATTTTGTTAATATAACAACAGTAACATATACACTTATTTGTATCGAGCATTATACATAATAAATACATTAATTTAATTATCATTATACTTTAATTATTTAAATATCGAATTTTCTATACACGCGACATCGTCGTAACTCCTTTCCGTTTCATTGTCGTCGTCCAAAGCATTAAGTTACCCCTTATTCGCGCCTAAAGGAGTTTTGCTACAAAAAAATCTTAGATAGACAGCTTTCTTATTGAAGAAGATCATAAGCGATAAAAATTAAGCAATGACTAAGAGGAGTAGTAACCGTTTATGTCATGCAATTTGACGAGTATTACAAAATTAACGCAGCTTACCTTGAAAAAGGTCTAAAAAGTGTATAATGAATAATTAAAAGTGGCGTATAATCGATGATGATACTTAAAATAAAAAAATAAATATTATAATATACTCATTCGAGTAGCTTTTTTAAAACTCTTAAATTTTACACAAT
This sequence comes from Euphydryas editha, assembly GCA_036937285.1. Taxonomy (NCBI): domain Eukaryota; kingdom Metazoa; phylum Arthropoda; class Insecta; order Lepidoptera; family Nymphalidae; genus Euphydryas; species Euphydryas editha. The sequence goes on from JAUPFZ010000001.1 coordinate 2,291,816, forward strand.
AATATATAATAGAGAATATGAAGCTAACGACATCCAGCTTCGACTAAAACAACTATAAATATTAATACTTCATATAATTACCAAACATGACAAAAAACCCTTTAAAATTCTGTCACATTGTTATAATACCAGCAGAGTTCAATGTCACTTGTACTTACTAAAGAGTAATTATTAATAATTATCATTATTATAAAGTGTCATACGTTTTGCCAATTATTATTATTATTGGAATAATGAGTGGTAATAAAAGGAACGTGTGCAGTCGCTTGGTGTGGATCACGAAATTTGCATTACATTGTGTTGTCGTGACGTCGACTCCGTGTGGGGTGACGGGTGTACTTTTGACAGCGTATGTTGAAAGTAACAAAAGATGTATTTTGTTTTAAAGACAATTTAATATGTATACATGTGATAGAAGACGTGATTTATATACTGAAAAGTAAACTATTGCTAATTTTCTGATAACGATAATTCCTATTCCCATAATTATATAAGATTACACAACATGTCTAAAATACAACTTATCTGACTGATTAAACACTAACCAGTTTCAAAGGTCGCTGATATAGTATATTATGTTACTAGGGAGGGAAGTGATACAATGCAACCCAGATTTTTGTTAAAAGAATAATCTGAGTTTGCGATGTTTCAATTCCCTCCCATATAACGTATACAATTTTTTTTATGACTCTAGAATTAAAAGTTCGGTTGCAATTAAAATAAATAAAATAGTAATTTTACTCATATATTTGATATTCTCGATGATGTCGCGTATCCTAGCAACGCGTAACTAAACAATATAATGTTTATTTAGTTGTTATAATACACTTATTTACATTTAATGAAAATTCAAATTGTTTGCTAATATTAATATAATAATTACATGTTGTATAATATTATTATAGTTAATTAGTTGTATTAAAAAATAAAATATTAATTTTTTTCAGCCAATAGCCTCAGCCTTATTCTATTTAATAATAAAAGGTACATATACGTGTATATATTATTGATTTATTAATTTAAGTATCAATGATGATAAAAAGAGTATTATTTATTAATCGTTACAATCCAATAGCAATCGTTAATCATGGTAGGGAAATTATCCGCCAACCCGAGTGGAGCAACATACTGGATTAAGTACTAACCTTTTTATACAGAGAAGAGGCCTATGTCTAGCAGTGGGACGTTTTCAGGGTGATTTAGTTCAGATCAGTTCACGTTTATTATTTAAAAAAAATATAACAAATAAAATCATTTTAAATTGAAATTCTAATATTATACTAAAGTAATTAAATACATTATTTTGAGTCGAAACCAGAAATAAGGGGGCGTCCAGAAATTACGTGAGGTGTTTTTTTTTTTTAATTTCTGTCCCTCCCTCCCCCCTGGTGAGATGTCGTGAGATTTTATTCAACCCCCTCCCCCATCCCCCAATATCACGTGAGATTTTTCAAAATGTGGGTTTCTTAAATATGTAAACGCGTTAGATTGTTATTGTAAAAAGAAAAAAAAAATTGCAGTTTGAAACCAAAGGACGGGCTGCACTGTATCGTAAATTCAGATTAAATTGAGCTATTTGGTATAAAACAAATATGGTGGTTTGACAGTCAGTAGTAATGTATAACGTCGAAGTATGAATGAAATTATTTTCTTTCGAACGAATTAGTGATATCTCGTATTATATATCTCGTATTACGATTACGTTTAAAATTAAATTTTAAGCATGTACAATCTGGGTAATGGACCAAAATAGTATATATTTTTTTGTTTAATCTAAAAAAAATTGCATGATATTTGCCGAGACCCCCCCCCCCCTCTTTCCAACGTAAGATTAGATGAGATTTGACTCGACCCCCTCTCCCCTTTAAACATCTCACGTAATTTGTGGACGCCCCCTAAGCAAACTGCGTAAAGCTTAATATCATGACAGTGAGTTGACGCTAGAGCGAGAAAATCAACAATATAATTAACTTTTATTAAGTAGGTTTCAAAAGAACTCTTTAATCATTCATCAGTCACTGCTACTAATTGAGGCTCAGCTAGTATTGAAATTCTACACACCGCAGTGATTTCTCGCGATCGCGCAAGTTACGTAATAGTCCCAAAGGAATCGAACTGTAGATTAGAACCGGCAAGAAACTGAACAGTTACTCTAGTCTCCAATTATAAATCGAATCATATGTCTTGCATGAAAACCAGAGTAACTTAACCTAATGTGCATATTATTAAGTTGTATTTTTTCAATCATTAGTAACCTTAAAAAAAATCAATCCAATTACACAACCAAAAAAAAAACAAAAAAAAATCGTAGTAGTATTTTACAAAGTATATAACATTATTGATTAATTAATTATAGTTAATGCGAAGCTACCACAGATTCGGAATGTAGATTCTTATGAGAAGAATTTGCAAGGAACTCAACAGTCATATGTCTTCCATAGAAAATAGCGCCATAACCCACACATCTTTGTCATTTATATAATCTTGTACGGAGTTACATGCTTTGGCTTTTAGTACCTGATAAATTTTTCAAATAACCGTTTTTTTTTCTTCTTGTATTATATAGTTCAAAGAATACTTTGTATAAATTTTACATAGAAATTCGTAATATTGTAGAAGTTGTAAGTTATTTACGGAGAATTTACCGAAAGATCGTGCAGCGGCCCAACGGCCGAGCGCGTCATTTCTTTACCCATTTTTCAAACGCGATTATCTCGAAGCATAGTTTTCAAAGTCGATGCCAGATGTATCTCGATAACGGCTCATCCGATTTTATTCAAATTTGGACACAAAATTCTTCGATATTTTTTCTCGCCTGCCTCGTAGGATTTTTTCATTTGATTAAACCATTGCTTTTTTATGTAATTAAAATCGTCGGAAATTGCGACCGAAAAACGAATGTCAAATTAAAACGGTCGCCATTCCGTCAAAAATGAAACTTTCGAAAAAAAAAAAAACTACTACGAGACGGGTTGCTTCGTGTATTATATTTCAAGAATGTGTTCAATTCTTATGTTTCAAATCAGCTGGTTGTCCGGAATCCTTGGCACTGCAGGCCATGTCAGCGAAAAACACGTCTGACGCTGACCACAACACTGGCGCTTCCATTCAAACGATATTTCTTTTATAAAAATCCTGAACTTATAAGATTTTAAATTAACATGGTTATTTTTATTACTAATATTATTTAAAACGTTTTATTTACCATGTTCTCAAAAAATGGTAAATGTCCCGTTTTAAATCATTTTAGTAATTCCTGAATATACCTCAATGTATTATATTATTCAATAAAAAAAACCTGAATCCAATTAACTCATTAATTTTTTAAGATAACAATTCCCGTTACCTGTTTTTCTCGCCGTTTACTCAGTTGCCAAATTTAATTGCCAATTGTAAAATAACATTTAAAAAAAAAAAACAATATAATGTTTACTTCTAGTTTAATCTCAAAAAACTTATTTAAGTGATATTACTCGTAACAGCAAAATGTAAACAACTTGTGTCGACACGTCCATAGATCAACATTAATTGAAACTATGTAATTTATGAAACGGTTATTAAATTTACCATATCTCGGTAAACATTATGTAATCCACCTATTTTCAGGTAATAAATTGTACGTTTTATGGAAAAGGTTTGCAAAGCAATTAAAGGATATGTTTAAAAGCGATCTAGTCTGTCGACATGTTGGGTACCCGTGACCGGTTTTACGTTGTTACCTTAATCATTATTAATTAATTAATTTTTACATTAATTAATTAAATTAAATTAATTATCATTATTTTGTATAATACAAAGAAGGAGTTAATTGAAAATTACATTTTTTTCAATAAATTAACATTTATTTGCACTCGTTAATTCAAATATTTTTTCTCTTCTACTCGGATGCATCTGCCGATGGAGTGGAAGGGAGATAGATGTGTCACAATCAGAATAGGAATATTAATATTAATAGGACAATCGTTTTTTTTTTTAATAATTGAAATGATAAAAAATTACTCAGTCAATAATTTCTCTCTTTTCTGAAGTCTGAGATGACCTGGAGGATAGAACACGGATGACACATGTGAACATGATCTTAACAGAAAGGTCATTGGTTTGGTTTAAACCAAGACTGAATGTTCAAAGTAGAAAGAAACATCTTAAAGAAACTAGCATTTGTGGAAAGATATTCTGACATAATTATGTTTATCCGCCAATCTTCAGAAAGCAAAGCGGATTAAATATTAATACTTCTCCTTAATAGTCTCTGAGTTGTGGAAATAGGATGTTTAACTTCTACACTCTACATGCTATTAGTAGAATTATTAAGTAAAAGCCTAAACAAAGTCTCATAATTACTTACTTTCCTATTTTTTTATTAAGTCGCTCTTATTAGCTTCACTTGAACTATCTCAACAAATATTGTAAGTTCATCTAACTTACTTATCTAACTTGTAATTGTAGCATCGATTTGTTACTTTTCAAATGTATATAATACAAATAATACTTTGGTTTCATCTGAGTAAGATAGTAAAATAAGTAGCGTGTACTGTGCACACACCAGCTGCCAGTAACCAGTCGAAACCAGTTATAACGAGTAAAATACGATGTGTAAGATCTATCGATTAATTTGTTTAAGTGATGTAATTGGCTTTGATTATGTTTTTAAAAACGTTCGACTACTAATCAGGTTATGGGTCATGGTGAAAATAATTTAATACTTATGATAGTAAATGTATTACGATTGTATTTTACAGCTTTCCCAATGAATGTTACTTCACAAATAAATTAAGTGTCATTATAAAATATACGCGTAAATGGTTTCGAAGAATGTACTCCGTTTTCAAGGACTTCTGTTTCAGTTTTTTAGGTGTGACGTCTCTCACAATTCTATGTATTCAATGTTGGAATATATGTAATTTATTTAAATTTTAAACAAATAACTCTCTAAGTAGAGCTATTTACATTAACCTAAAAAGCATTACGATATTATTTTTTCGCTTCGTTTGTAAAGAAGTCTGTTGTGTAATTGTTTGTCTCGATAAAGACAAGATTGAAAAGATAAAGTGTAACGAATTTGTTTGTCAATAATTAAAGATATATATAAAAAGACTGTTATTATGTCTATTCTCATTTGCATAATTATTTTTATTTTGTGTCGACTTACTAAAAATTGAACAATGTTTGATACTTTTCATATGATTAGGATTGAACGAACTGAAATCCGTAAAATTTTAAGCACCACGTGCCACATGGGTATGGCCGGTGGCTCGGAGGCCTCTAAATCTGAGGGGGATAATTGATACAGCGATATCTCCTGTTATCGAGCAACCGATTGTTTAATAACTGTTTAAAAACTTGATCCCTCATTGATCGCTTGCTTATTGTCTGATACACTGTTTGTTTTGATTTAACTCTGGCGTCAAAATAAGTATAACTAGCGTTAACTGATATAATTATTATAGTTAAGTGGCGCTACCTATTTTATATTAAAAATTGGTTAGCCTATAAAAATATGAAATATAAATGTAAGAAGAAGATAAGGAAGCTTTTATCAGCAGTGCGTCATTAACAGTGGTACAGTTACAAGCTGTAAAAAGCATATTATTATTATTCTTTCTCTTTTCGTTCGATCGATTCGTTTCTGATACACAAATAAATTTAATAAATAATTTTATTTTTTATATTTTCTTCATAATATTGTGTACTTGCAATATAATATGCAATTATAATTAGTTCTATATAACTTCTACAGATCACGTTATGCAAATATACTTGACACTATAAAACAGTATTGATTTTTTGATAATGAATAATCAGTAGCCTATCATTGTTATCATGCTTACACGTCATTGTAATCACATGTGGACACAAGGCCCTTCCTATAGGAAGGGTGAGAGGAAAATTTTCCTTAAGGGGAATAACGGTCCACATTGGAAATGCATTTTTATGAAGCATATGTAACTCTATCGTTTTATTTTCCTGAGACTAGACGTAAATCGCATTTTCGCTCGCGTTACATTGAAGGTTGCTGTCACTACTTTCGTAGTGTGATGTATCACAGCCCTTGATGCTCTTGAATTTATACTAATCGTGAATTAGTAATTTTTTACGTTTGTCAAATAAATACTTTTTATTTATTTTTTTATTTCTTTATGATATTAGTATAGAAGTAAGGATGAATGAAATCTCTAAATATGAATCAAATGAATTTCACTAACTTTAAGTGACCATTAACTTTTTATCAATGTGAGAATCGTACCACGCAGAATAAGTAACTATTCAATGTATGAATATGTGAATATCAGAGTCCACTGATTTGATCACTCAATATTAGGATCCCCTGAATTAATAAACAAAAATGAGAATCCACTGATATCGCTAGTTTATTACTGAAAATCACTAATTTGCTATTGAAAATTTTGCCGCTAACTTTATAAGCGAATATTCACTAACTTCTTATTGAAATCACTGATTGTGTAGTGAATACAGCTTAACTAACGTAATTAATGAAAATTCCACTGGTTCATGTTTAGAGATAAGTCTTTGATTTATTGGGACAGGCGTCTTTTAATACTTGAACAGCGGTTTTTTCCAGGATGAAATTGTAGCAGACGCGTAGTTACTTCGCACTTTTATTATAAGAATAATTTAATTAAGTATTTATAGTAGTAGTACCCTCTTTTATAGTAGAATTTTAAAATATTCTTTCATTTCGCGTTAAGTTGTGACGATGAATTTTTCTTTGAAGCGCAGTAAGAAAATTGTATTCGCCGTAAATTCAATTTAAATACAAGAATGCAAAACGAAGTAAAAAATCATCTTGTTTTTTCGAGTCGGTAAATGCTTAATATTTTTTTTTTTTTTTTGAAATTAGATTAACATTTAATTTTTCGGTAACACACACAAACGGTCGTCTGTTCCTATGTTAGACAACATAATGCCTGTGTTTTAGGTAACAGCACACCTGTATATAAGTAGATCTTTGAAAGGTGCGAATTTATTATTTTTAAAAGGTTTTTTTTAAGCAGGATCACTGTTGTCCGTAAACACGCACAGACATAAACGCTCAGACCACGCCAAACATCTGTACGACTTATGCCACTAACCCAGAAGACACTGTTATTGTGACCGTTTTTTTTTTTAAATTTATTTTATTATTTTTGTGACAGACTCTTACTAAAACTCCACGGTGTACCGTATAGCACAATTGCACCAATCTGTCGTCAGCCATACTTGTATTTTACAAGTGTAATAAGTATGGCTTGGCAAAATCAATATTTTCTATAAACTAATAAGTATAAATATTATAAAATCAACAAGAAATAAGCTGTTGGAAATACCTATCAATCGAAAAAGCAGAACACTCTAGATACACACATCACATGTTATTCGACTCGGTTTGTCGTAGGTCACGACTGAATTCACACTACAATTTACAAGCAATATTAAACTATAATACAATGTGATACAGGTGAAAACGGCGTGATTGATTGAATAGCTATTGTCACGGGATTACGATATCCGCCTGCCATTATTAAAAACGATCTGGATGATAGCCAAACTATTAGCATGTTTAAATGCTTTTCAAAGTTTTAAATGAACTTCTAGAATTCCTACATGAGTTTCAGTCTACTGTAATGTTCATAAATACGTATTTATTTAATTTGGTAAAAAAGCGTCGAAAAAAATCCGTGTCTTGTATAGGAGTCCTATTTAATTTTTATCTTTATTATTTTGTCATTATAACAACCCAAGGAATTTATATCATAGCAGGAACACTCAATAAAATTGTATATTCAAATATGCCCTTTGAAATAACCTACATAAGGTTGGCATTTATTTCCAAAAAAAAAAAACTTACTTAGCATTTCGTTGACTACTGGGATTTTGTGTCTTTCTTACGAGTTGCCTTGAATCCATGGTAGAAAGAGATGCAATAACTCTCTTCGGAACGTTTTTTCAGTGCACGTGCGCATTCCAGATTGTCTATATAAATTCCTTGTAACAACCGAAGTAATACTTATTCTGAAGTTTAAGTGGTTTCCAGTCAAAAAAAAAGAAGAAAAAAAATACGGTACCCAAAGGTTCTGCTGTCGAATGTGTCCTTTTTTAAATGAAAATATACTTTTAATTGTCACAATAACAACTCATTGTTAAGTTATCGTGATTTGTGTTTGGTGTTATTCTCGAAACAGAGATATAAATTATAATAAAGAAACATGCAAACGTTACTGGGATTTCCCGCTTTATTTATCTTTATATTATATCCTTTATATATTCTAAGAATCACGTTTCTTTTTTATTGAAACTACAAAAAATATATATATATATATTAAAAGGTAAAATATAGTTAACTACAATTAAAATATTATTAGACTAAGCTCTTGTTTTAAAAATAATCAACAATTGATTCTTATGATAATGATTTTCTGTAGGCGTCTCTAAAAAAAATAACAAAAATAATAGCCTAATAAACGCTACTGATTAACCAGTGGAACACGACTAAAATAACAGTATTGCATTGGTAATATATTTTGCACGTAACCGCACTTTTTGTAATAAATAAAAACACAGATTACAGATCTATTAATATAAGAAATATAAAATTCCAGTATGACTTAAGTTTTCGTGAAAATTTCGTCATTCAGGAAAAACCTTTGTAATCATATAACTATATGACAACCGTTTTGGTTTATTGGTGCATATAGTCTCCTTAACGCCGGCGGTCGCGGGTTAATTCCCTTTTGGGGCGGATATTTGCATTTATACAAATATTTGTTTCTAGTTTGGGTGTATGTTCTTATGGGTATACCCACCGTGCCTCGGAGAGCACGTAAAATCGTAAATCGGTCCTGGTTGTTATCATAGACATTTGATAGCGATCGTTACTTATGGTAGTGAAATTATCCGCCAACCCACAATAGAACAGAGTGGTGGATTAAGCTCCAGCCCTTATTCTATATGGAAAAGAAGCCTTTGCCTAGTTGTGGGACGATTACAGGCTCATTAAGTTCAGTTCATACATATAAAAAATACGTATTTTTGTTATAACCAAGTCCTTTTATTTTATCTAGCATAATTCAGAAATCACATTTCAAAATTAAATTATTATAAACAGCACACACACATTATATTAACAGCATTTAATGTTCATGTGTGTGCAATGAAAATTTAATTAATTTAAGAAAAAAAAGTCAAATTTCTGAAGATGTACTTTTATATTTTATCGAAATCGGCCTCGAGATTATGTTTGAATATTTTGCTATTTCCACGTTTAGGATTTGGTCATTACTGTTCAAAGAAAAGTGATTGGTATAATTATGTACAATAATTCAAGAAAACCTGTAAATACAGCCTGTATTCGGTTTAGTTCATATGATTTATCTTATTACAGTATAAGAAACAACATATTATGGATACGCTAAAATCAATCTTTCTTAGGAAAGTAAATTTAATATATATATTTTTTTTTATATTGTGAATAACATTTTACATTTGGAAGCCTGATTGTGGAAGACTAAATCCAATCTATTACATTTTTTCAATTAACAAACTCAACGTTTTATTATATTTCTTCAAAATATGTTTTCAAGGACTTCCACGAAGTCTCACAATGATATAATTTACTTCAAACTTACAGTCATTCGAGTTTTTATTTAGTTTCGTATTTTGATTTTGCGCATCTTTGTATAATTTAATAGATTGTTTAAGCGCACCAATTTCAGGATCTGTTGTACGGATTTTAAAATAGTATTTTTTAAAGCAGTTTATATAAATAAAGGCTCTATAAAATTACTCTGTAACTCATAGGAATCTTCACAAACGCCAACTAATTTTGAAGTGACACGTATGAAACTGCGCTACTTGTTTAAAAGTCTTATTAAGTATAAATATGACAAAAAAAAATGCATGATATAATTCAATTCAATTCTCATTAGTGTGGCTTTTAGTTGTGTCAAATTAGCACAGACTATTTCGCTAAAGTAAATACTCGTAAATAAACGAATGCCTTACATAACGACTGCAAAAAGTCAAAGTGTACACGCAAAACATACAAGCTCAGCCATGCCCAGACCATACGTCTGTATGGCCCATACAAATATTAGTCATATACGGGTATCGAACCCGTGACCGCTAACGCATTAGGCACTTATTGTGACACGTTGAAATCAATGCATAATTCTTGTTTTGTAGCAGGGTTTTTTTTTATACGGAAAAAGGTCAATGAAACCACAATAAAATGTTCCCACAAACTGTCATGTTGCGGTCAAACTATTAACTTTGGTCAAGGTCATGCGACTTACGCAATTACAATCATATCTGTTACATACGAGCAGTTATTTGACAGTGCGACACTTTGATCGTGAATAGATTTGTCTTTCGGCCATAGAAAATCACGATTGTTCACGATGTTCTTAGCATACATCTTGACTATTCGAATTGCATTCAGGTTGCTGATGCGGAAATATAGTATAAGAGCGCGTGTTGCAGTTCATAACTATGATATCCCATAACACGTAGTAGAACAGTGTAAAATATAATTAATTTCAACTAATTAAAAACCCATCTTTAGAGGTATGATATAACAAGCCCTTCCAACTCCAGGTTCAGTGTAAGAACAACAAAATATTATTTGTATTCCACTGCTACTCCACTGGTGACAGCAGGGCTGATGAATTTTTTGCCTAGAGAAGTGAAATGACAACGGGGAAATGCTGCCAGTATTCTTGGCATCATTCCACGCGGATATAATTTATACCAAAACTGTCTAAGTAATTAGTTTTAAGTTTTGAATTGTAAATATTGAAAAATTTAGAAAAAAATATTAACAAAAAAGGTAATAAAAATATTATACTACAGTTCCCTTTTTTGTGTAAATTTTTTCTCATATGTTGCAGCATGATATTTTAAAGCCGATATAATCTAACAAAAAAGTACCTTGTGACATAAAAATAACTCTTATTCATGATGTTGGCGTTTCCAAACTTCACAGCTTAATATATTAACGTTCATTTTGGTTGTAATCTAAAGAATTTCGCCGAGTCAGGTACTGTCCTTCATTTTCACTGAACGACTGCTGTTACCATTTTAGCAAACAAAAGACTTAAAACAACAAAAAAGTCTGAAACAAGCGATAACCTTTTTGCATTAATATTTCATAGTCTAAAATAATTACTGTCAGTTTTTTGATGAATACACAGGACCTTACAATAACACATTGGTAGTAGGTGATGCCGAGCGGTTTTAAAAAAAAATGTTTTAGAATTTAGAGATTGTGGAATGGCATCAAGCCAGACTATAGAAAATAATTAAGAGAAACATTGAATTTAGTTCCTGATAATTTGTTGACAGTAAAATATATAGATGTTAATTCATTGAAGATTGAAGCTGGAAGGGTGGTCTAGCATGAATATAATCACTAAAATTATATTGTTTATTTTGTCATCCAATTCTTCCAATAATAACGAAAGATATTCGTCCACCAGAAACGAAAAACAGAGGAAATATCATGGTCTCTTGACTATTTCTGTCAAGAGGATACAATGACGCTATGACAAATTTTGCCGTTATACCTTAGTGTGATAATATTTTAATCTATTACGTAAGCTACGAAGGGCCTACTCCGAAGCGTCTACTTCACTTTCTATTTTCCTGTTGCTTTTTATTAGCTTCCCATTTGATATAATTGGTCACTGTTTTAATCCAACTGCCATTGTTCAATGATCGGACGATTACAGCCGGATGTGACGTAATCCAACAATTGAGGATACGGAACAGTTACAAGAACTATAGTGATATTTTTAGGACCTATTTCTGTTTGAAATACAAACATTTTGACTTAAATTTTTATTTATTTATTTTATGTATGTTCACCTTAAATTGATAATACCCGTCTATCTATTTATCTATCTTTTGAAGCGAGTAGTATAGTCTATTAAATTTGCGTCATCGAAAAGAAGCTCTAGAATCAAGGAATACCATAATATCAACTTGGATAACCGTAACAGTCTGAGGAGCTAACGTCCGTTTTGAGAAATTACTTTTGTGTAAAAGAGGCCACTTTTTGATCAAGATAGATACAAAACGCCAACAAAAAATTTTGGGATATTGTCCAATATTTTACCTTTCAAAAGATATTGCTTTTTACAAAAGGGTTACTAACGAACGGTATGATTAAAATTTTCACTTACAATTTAAAATATTATTGAACAGAAATAATGAGATCCGCAGACGAACGAAGTTTGCTGACATAGCCAAATTGTTATATTGATTTGCAAGCTGAAATGGCAGTAGGCAGAGACATATCTCCTAAACTGACGATGAACGATGTGCCGATTGAACAGAAAGGTTCTCGAGTAGAGACCATGTACCGGCAAGCGCAGCGTCGGATGTCCGTCCGCGAGATGGACAGACGACTTGAGGAAAATCTGGAGGCTCAGGATCTCTTTGGAGGCTGCTTCGAACCGGCCGCTCTGGAGGTCGATGGGGGTGGCCTACGTTCATCAGTGGACATCCAATGACAAATATGACAATATGATGATGATGATTTCTTTCTTTCATATTGAAATTTTATATCTTGTCAACCATGTTAAAATTACATAAAAGCACTGAGTATAAATACAGATGTGATATAGATCTTGCCATTTAGTTTGTGTATACGTGGAAAAACTGATTGATGTAGGCGTACGTTATGACGGTCAAATTCCGCATTTTGTATACATTTATATTCATTCAGATATAGCGTAGGAGATTAAGGATTTGTCTTCATATTTCCATATAATTATATTCATTTTCGAAATAAATTGTCCTTTACGTATATATATAGACAGAGATTTATATAAACAATATCCATTCAGGTAGCATCATACCATCAACTATACTATCCCCGTAGTTTTGGTACAACACTGACATAGCGTGATGGTTTGTAGCCTGGAACCACTAAATAAAAAAGTTTTAGTGAGTAAGATTAGCGAGCTCAAACTCAAAGCTCTTTGATTTATTTTAATAAAAATAGAACAAGATAGAAAGATATCTTAAGATTTATTTTAATTCTCCCACTGAGCCCGAGAAGTGGTGGGAAGCCGTCGATCCCAGTTGTTATTCATAAACACACTTACTCCTGCGAGGAAAATTATCTGCAAAACCGCAATGGACCAGTCAGAGTGGCGGTTTAAGTTCCAACCCTTATCTATGAAGGAGAGGTGCCCTTTGCTTTGGATATGTAGTCTGTTTCGTTCAATTCATTCTATCGATTGAACCATCTTTTTTAGAAGATAGAATAGAATAGAAATAGTCTATTATTTGTTACATAATTATTTTTTTTGTATTTGAAAATATTATAGACTTTAATTAGAGTCGATTTGTGTTAGCGCTCGATTATGATTCCATTGATTGCCAGCGCTTTATTGTCGAATATTTTATTTATTGCTCTAATGGTTTCCATCGGTTGATAAATAATAATAGAAAACATATTTTTTTATTTTATTTTTTATTTTATGTATTATATTATTGATTTTATTTATTCTATTGTAGAAGATGATTCATTCGATTAAAATATTGATAAAATGTGGAACTATTTAACTGTTTTTTATTTTTTTTATTTTTTTGAAGTGAAACTTCTTTATCGGGGTTGGAAAGATTTTTTCGTTACGCGCCATCTTGCGTTACGCGCCATCTTGTTCTTGATTATTGCGTATTTCAGTCGTTTTTCAATAAACACATGCGCAAGGAAGATTCCGAATGGTAGTATATGAAATCCTATATAATATAATATATAAATAAATAGTTAAACTAAAAATAAATCAAATATCAAATTTTGAATGCTACAAAATGTGGCTCTCGCACGGTTTTTAACTTGCAGCTCTCGAGCGATATACGAAATTCAATTCGCGTTGGCAGCCACTGCGCTAGCAATCTCTAAGATTCTTGAGTGAAATTAAGTATCACTATATAGAAGTTTGCAGTTATTGTATGATGTATTCTATAGTGAGTAGGTAATTCGAATATAAATATGTCCGAACCCAAACACAGGACTCATATAATTACGATCGTATAAAAAGTAAACTGTTTTTATTATAAGTTTCACTTCTTACGAGTGTACGCTAGTACACGCAATTTAAATTTTTATTTTTATTTTGTAAAAACTGTAGCCGCTACGTCACATTATTTACACACGTTACACGTTTTCACTTTCATCCCTTCTCCCAACCTTACTGAGTTTTGGGATTAAAATATTCAATGTCCTAGTTCGTAGAATGGACTCAAATAAATTTATTTGAATAAAGGAATTACGGCAATGAAGGCGTAATGCGCGGCTAAGATTCAGAAAACAGAAAAAAAAAAAACCTAACAGTTTGAGTATCGATTATTCGATCAATTAATTTTTTTAAATATCTTTAATTTATATAATTGGATCTCTTACAGGTTTATTATAAGTATTAATATATATTAAATATCTTCAACTCATCTTTTTCTCTGCTTAAAATAGTATATTGTGTCACATGAGACGAAAGTACTACTTTCTGTCCCGCATGTGAAATTTTGGTAAAATATATTCATTTAATTTGGTAAAATATATCATCGGACAAGATTGTGGTAAAATATAAAAGCGTATTACGTATACTTACCTAAACTTTATTTTGGGTCCGTCAGTTTGATTGACAGAACAGTAATCTTATAAGCCAAATAAAATAATCTTTATTAGCCAAAAATATTACACGTGTTCTTAATAAACTAATTTTACTAGCTTGTTACACAATAAAATGATGATAGCCTCTGAAACCGAACTAAGAAGCCTGTGTTTCAGATTACAGCGCCTATTCCCTCCAATTTATATTAAATATACGAAGTGATTTGTATATTTATTATAAATTCGTATTTCAAATTATTGTAATAAATCATAGCACATCGTCAATGTTTAAAATAAAGTATGTATTTTTTCTACTTTCATTAAACATGGCGTCGACCATTACCGTGATCAGGACCATGGCAATCAAGGTCGTCCATATTGTCATTGCTACGGAACTACTTTGTTAACTTATCATTACTTGAATTTTATATGTATACGAGGATCACGCGGTTTTACTTGCGACTACTTTATGACCTTAGTTTCTTTTAATCGTTGCCTGATTTTATTTTCATATAAAATTCCTTAATTAATTAAATATTTATATCAAAAATATTTTTAATCGTATCGATAGAGATCGAAAGTAGCAATTTCAAACGAATGAATAACATGTTAGGTGTAATATAGGTATTATATCACTTAAACCTTCTATCAAAAAATTAAAAAAAAAAAAAAAACATAAAAATGATAATAATAAAATATCTGGAAAAGTCTTTATATGATTTAGATATTTTAATCACACATTGCATTTTAAAATGAACAATGAATAATTACTTAACAATGTACAACTTCTTGAAAATTCAAAATGCAAATGCGATTTGATTGTAAAAATAACCGCAAAATGATTTTAGTTATATTCATTATGGATCAAACATTGCAAACACTGGTGTTTCTAGGATATTTTTCTTCTATAATTATATTTTTCTTGATAATACGGTATGTTTTTTTCTTGTCAGATGTTCGAGATAAAAGGAATTTATATATGTATTTGTGTATTATTTTTACGTCGGAATAAATAATAATTCGAAGTTAAGTTCAAGATTTATACTTAACTAGAAAATTCATGTGGTTTTATCTATATTGTTGTTTATGGTTAGTGCACCTACGAGTCATAGGGTGATGTTTTATAGCATAATGAAATGAAAATATTTTTTTCGCCATAAGGTAATATTACACAACGAATGTCAAAAAAAATCTGCATTTCAAATAAAAACGTCATGGTAGCAAAATTACTTACAATACAGAAATGGCTTAGTTTACCCAAAAATTAACCCAATATTATCCAGCTACCGTAAGTTAATTACTACTAGTTAACCTCTAGAAGTTATTGCAAGTCAACCTCTAGTGTCTCGGTAGACATCACCGTACTATTATACCATCGGCATACATTTTCTTAAGCAAAAAAATCGATCTGCTAACTTCGAATGATTAGTGCATTCGAACAAACTAACTATTAAACTTTATAGTATTAGTAAATTTAGATTATAACAATATAAATGGTAAAGATAAAAAATATTTTATTTTTATATTCATTTTTTTTATGATAACTGCACAAGTACTCGTGTAATATTAAAAACATAATTTACCAAGAACTGATGTTTTATAGTGAACGAGACGTAAAAAAATATAATTTATAATAAAAATACATGTTTGTTAGAAACGTTAACTTAATACATTCTAAAATAAACTGTACTGCATTTTGAATTAAGTATAAAATCAGTTGAATTTTCTATACCGATGTTAAAGAAAATGGAACTTTATTGCGACGAGATAAGGGTGTCGTTAGTTTTTATTAGGTCACAGCTTTCCATTGATGCGGCGACCTGTTGCTCGTATCGATCGTGACGCCATCTGTCATTAGTTTCCGAGAAAACAACATATTATGCGTGCGGTAGGAGTAATCATAAAATATGTTCTATTATACGAGTAGGTTACAGGTTAACCAAAAAAATTACCTACTATTTCTAGAATGTTCAAAATTATATTAGGGGTCTTCCCCGTTCTAAATAAATTTGCTAAATCTTCCGTGCTATCTTGGCACTATTTAAATCCATTGGATAATTATATTTTGACAATTAACATAGTGCCTTTTGGTTAAAGTGTATATTTTCAGCTCGGTGCTGATAAAAAGTTCCGGGTGATTCTAGGACACGTTTTATGTTGATATCTTGATCCTTTTATAAACGACCTTCTGAGACATCTCTGGCAAAGATTACTTTATGAATTTTGCGAGAGTATATCTGAGAGCACATTACAATCGCAGAATAACTTAAAATACAAATATATCTCATTCAAGTAGACGTATATCACCTCTAAATTGTCTCCTAAAAGTCTTTCTCGATAGTTCCACGTAAAGTAAGTACCACCGCGCACCGGCTCGTAATGCAGATTATGCAGTGAATATTTCCTATCCTTATTATTCCTTTCATCCGTTATTCTCCTGGACGCCCATTACTTTTTCGAAAGTATCGAAAAATTGTTACTATTATTTTAATTGTCTCATAAAAGATCTCATGTAAGCAGCAACGGTTTATTCTTTAACCCTTAATTGAACTGAAGGAGAATACGCCCCACATACATTTTTGATGCTCTAAAACAGTATAGGGTAAATGGTACCC
The DNA here is from genome assembly GCA_036937285.1 of Euphydryas editha. Taxonomy (NCBI): domain Eukaryota; kingdom Metazoa; phylum Arthropoda; class Insecta; order Lepidoptera; family Nymphalidae; genus Euphydryas; species Euphydryas editha. Next base: position 2,309,045 of record JAUPFZ010000001.1, read on the forward strand.
ACAATATGTCAAGTTTTAAAAAGGCAATAATATTGTCTATGCTTAGGATAAAATACGTAAATAGGAACGGAAATATTTTTTTTGTTATTTTTTGTTATTTTCGGACAAACTGTGATTGTTTTGTAGGTGAATTTTAGAAAATAAATAATGTCGCGGAAAAATATGGTAAGTTTATTTGAATTAATTTTGAAGTAGTTTTTGAGCTAATTTATGGATACAGATCCAGCTCTACAAATTCCAGCTACAGTAGCTTTTTTCCGAGAATGTATTAGTCCATGACTAAGGCCTACCGTATACGGATTTTCGTCAAATTATAGATAATCCTACAGTTAGGCCCTACAACAATGGCGCCTTTGTCGAAGAATATTTACGGTATAATAAAATCTTCCTTTCCTTTAGCTGACAATCTCAGCGTGGGTGTGGAATTTCCCCGGGCGTTCTTTGGTGTTGCTGTTTAAATAGTAACAATATTAATGAGCAGATATTATAAGATGAAAAGGATTATACCATGAAAAAAATCAATAATGTTTCACCAATTTAATATAAAGGACGCTGACTAGGCGCGATACAGCACTGGCTACTGGGCTAGCGGTCGCGCTTTCGATCACTGCTTATGTAAATATTTTTAGGACTATTAACGCGAGCTTTTTTTTACCTGGCGATTGAGTTATAAATCTTCCATTATCATCTAACTTACGGAGTCTTAAATTAAACTGGTTTCTATATATAAATAATTAAATATTATAAAAATAAATTTGTGTATGTATTTATATATGAATAAGTATACTTATATGTTTATTGAATTTGTACCTCTATCCTCAACCTAAGGTTGCCTGGACGAGATCGCAGTCTTCGCGATAAGGCCGCCTCTTGTACACAACTTATTTATTTATTTATTTTATCATCTTCATGTAAATCAATGTTTGTGTATAACAAAGAGGATAAAAAAGAGCATAAAAAATAAATAAATAACAAAAGGCTTTTGATAATTATAATAAGATAATAGTGAATTCCTTTCCAGTAACTTAGACCTACTTGGTGCTGTAGATTGTTGTTCTAAGTCATTGTTTATAATAATTATAAATAATATTTTTAATTCACGAATACAAATCACGTAATGTTAAATATAATTAACATTTCCTTGCTTGTGTTTCCTATGTTTTGTCTCATTCTAGTGCTTGCACTATTATGTCATAATTATGATATTAATCTTTATTTTTCTCATCGTAATTCAACTGTATTGTTATAAACGTTTTCACGTCTAATTAACGGATTTTATTACGACATGAGATTATAATGTCTGTCTGAATATCTGATTTAAACTTTTTAACGACAAAGAGTTATTCGTATTATAAGTGCAATTAAAATCTATATCTTATATCTTTAAACGAGCAATTCTTGTATATATATATATATATATATATATATATATATATATATATATATATATATATATATATATATATATACAGGGTGACTGGCGAGATACTATCGGTGTTTAAGGAGAGTGCTCGGTGCATGGTTCTCATTCGAATTATGTAAAAATATAACATAAATATTGATAAGCTTCTAAGTAAAGTTGCCCAACAGTTATCTAATTATTTACGCGTCGTCTGGACACCCTAGTTTCCACGCGGTAGTTAATTACGTCCAAGCACCGCCAAGTGTTAAGAGGGTTGGCGGTTAATTCCCTAACATAAGTAACGATCGTTATCTTGTCTATGATAACAACAGTGATCGACGGCTGTACGTGCTCTCCGAGGCACGGTAGGGATCCACAAGGACATACACCCAGACCGGAAAAAAATATTTGTACAAATATCTGTCCCAAGCGGGAATCGAACCCGCGACCACCAGCGCGTGGCGTTGCAGTTGAGGCAACTACTCGCACCACTACACCAGAACGTCGCGTGTCGTGTTTTCATTTAATGATATTAACGAATTATTTACAACGATTTTCAATCATTAAACTACCTATTTACCTACATAACTACACTAACACACACACAGTCACTTTTAACAGTTTCGAAAGCAATGGTGATTCTGCATTTGTGTATTGATAAGCCATACCTAATTACTAATGACAGATTACACTAACACACGACAGATTAGGTATACGCGTATGATCGATCGCTAGGCGCGCAGGAGCCGGGAAGACACACGCAAAAAACACACAAACAAAAAACCCAACTGCGTAAAATACTCTTATTATAAACAAAAAAGAATAAAACAATTTACTAGCTTTCATTTGAAACCCATATTGCTACAGTAAGAAAAAAATCAACCCCCCCCCCCTTCATTCCGCCATTTGCGGGCGCCATTTTGAAAATTTATATAGCCTATGTCACTACTACAATTTAGACAAATCCAACGACACCTCATATGTCAAAAACCGTCCAGCCGTTAGGGCTGTAGGGCGTGCCAAAGAAATGGACATACACACATACATATTACATACATACATTCGAAAAACATAACCCTCCTTCTGTCGCAGTCGGGTAAAAAACAATCAGTGTTAGCATAATGAATACGAGCAGCTCCTCAGAGTCTGATTTGGAAGCAATGGATTTTATTTTTAATATATCCCTACCCAGAAACTTAAGGCGTAGGAAAAATTACGGATGAAGAATTTCAATTGAGATATCGCTTTAATTTAATAAGAACACACAGATAAAGTGGACAATGATGTCGTTCATAAATAAGGACTTGTCATATTTTTTTAACTAAAACAGTGCTAAGCCACTTATTTATTCTCGAAAAAAATATTCTAGTAAATAAAACTAGTATTCAAGATGAATTAAAGTAATAAAATCAATTTTAGACACGATCTCTTAAACAGAGCCATCTAGCTGTAAATAAAAGTACAAGTTTGTAATGTACGACGTAAATGACAAGTAAACCAAGAAAATAAACTTGTATTTAAAATTATATTAAATTTCTAAATATGATTCTGTTAAATAGGAATTAATTATTTTATAAACATTGAACATTCTATTTCTCTGACAATAAATAAGTAAAATGTATGTTAATAACTCGTGTACGAATATAAAAACCTTATATTTTTACATAATAAATGAAACGATGATCATTTGAGAATCAACGTTGGTCGTATTATTTTATCTCTCATACGTCGCACATCTCATGGCGACCCTGTCAGGATAAGAAAACATCTCAAAGTTCCTAACTGTCAATAGAGGTCACTAGTATTGACTCACTACAATATCGAACTAGAGTTTTCTATAATGTTCATAGATGTCGCTAATTAATGTAATTTTTAACAACTTTGTTCATTCAATTTCTCTATCTAATCGATTATTTTTGGTATAATCTGTGCCAACCATCTATGTATCGTTCTTTGTTCGTTTCTTAACTAAGTAACAGCTAGTCAATGTTTATAAGTAAACAAAAGTTAATCATTGATTTGTAGATTATGAGAGGATTAACGAGATTTTTATAAGTAAGACCGTGAATAGCTCGTTACGTATTATATTTTTTTTAACTCAAACAGTGTTAGGCCACTTATTTATTCTCGAAAAAAATATTGTAGTAAATAAAAGCAAAAAGTAATAGCAAGAATAAGCCATCTAGCGACCAGTAGCCAAAACAATTGATTGATTATAATATTAGCAGACAGTGTAATGGTTTTTTCACTAGGTGTCGCTAGATAAAGATCAGATTTGATAGAATAATTTTTTTAATATGTTGAAAAATTATAAAGTTACTTTTGAAAATATTAAAAAAAAAAACACAACAAAAATAAACTTTGTGAATTGTTGAACAGCCAACTGTTGTTTATTAAATAAAAGCAAGGAACTACGGTCCTTGCGGACCAGTAGTTTTGCTACTTGCCGATAGAGGCATACTAATCACCGAACTTTCTAGACAAAATAAATAATTTAATTTAAATATTACTTACGAGTTGAAAGATATGTTTATTCCATTTGATTTTGATGTGATGAGCAACAGATTTATTGACTAGGTAAATGATGTAAACTTGGAACAAAAATAAAATAATATTAACTGTTCACCTATCTTGGTATTCCCGGCGTATTTAAAAATGGAATCATACTCGTAGTCTTGGATTAGTGCTTAATATTACGCTAACAGTAGGTACTCTGCGATTGGGGAACATCTCCCGGTACAAATTGATAGTACCCGGTAAGCTATCATTACATTAACACGAACCATATTCAAGTACTCTTCATTTGTGTACTGATAAGCCATACCTAATTAAGGGTCACACTCACACACGACAGATTAGGTATACTCGGAATATCGAACGCTAGGCGTACGCGCGGGAAAACACAAAACAGACGTCCAAACCATACGTTGGCGCTAGCCTACTGACCTAGTGACCTAGTAACGTGATTCGTCGATCGAATAAGCGATTAGCCGCGGGGCGGGGGTGCGGGTACTGGCAGCATAGTACAACACCGCGTCGCACGCGCCGCCGGCATGACTGGAAAAGTGACAACGCGTCTTTTATTTGAATTGAAATTTATGAAAATTTGGTCCAAAATTAAGTTCCTATTTTTTTTACATAATTCGAATGAGGATCATGTGCCGGTTATTCTCCTTGAATATTGATGGTAATTCACCAGTCACCCTGTATATAAAGGCTCCAATGATTTTCATGAAATTTAGTATGCAGGGAGATGTCTGTAGATAGGTGTCGACAGAATTTTTTTTCAAGTTTCTTCTTTTGTGAGATTTTTTATTTAAATAACCAGTTCCTATTATTTTACTATTATGTCGGTAAGATCGAAAATATTATTTATGTTTCATCAGTATGTAATGTATTTAAATATAATTTAACCGAGCAAAGCTCGGTCATCCAGGTACTTAATATTATTAAGCTTGAAAGCGTGTTAAATTATTTGTTTGACGCTTAATTTTCCGGAATGACGATGTTATTTTACAAAATAGTTTGTGGCGTTTAGCCTTAATATAGAGGAAGGTTTTAGGGTATGATAACTCGCACTACTCATGGGTGTAGAAAATAAACTCTAAACGTCACGGGTGAAATCAAGTGTAAAGTCTAGTATACTAACTGTTCTAATACATTCGATATGTTTAATTATTCCATTATATAATATACAAAGGTATGTAACGTATAACTGTGTTTAGACAATGCGTTGGTTTGCTACAAATAGGAAAACAATAATAACACAGAGAGACTTAGGGCCTGTTTTACCGGTTGCTGATAACATTTATCTTGCACATAAGCTACTGATAGGCTTTATCGGTTGGTCGTAAAACAGGTCCTTAGGTCGCACTTCAACTAACTACGTTATTCTTAATGGTAACTTTTATCTGTTGGGTACCGTTATGCGTCAGATATCTTTGTCAGCAACTGGAAAACAGACCCTTAAATTCTAATTTCAAATAAAGATAAATACTTCATATGCACTTACACCCACATACACATTTGTGCATTACAATAGACACTAACACAAATGCGTAAGTGATCGTTTAGATTTAAGTATGAGGAAATGAGAAGCATTAAAATTAATAGCATTTTGCAATAGTAATAATAAATAATCGACGCGCCAAATAAGGCGTGAGAAATGTTACGTATTTCCTTTAATACCTAACTATTGAAAATAATTGAAATATATAATAAACTGTCATATAATATTTTAAGTTTACTGGTTTATTAAATATATTTAAAACTAGCGGCCCGCCCCGGCTTCGCACGGGTATTTAACTAAAATTTCAAAAAATATAAAATTATATTTTTTATCACCTACACCTGCGTCAATACTGGAAAATATTTTATAACAGACGGATTGGTTGTCAAACATGTGTCAAAATAAATTTTAATTTAAATCAAAATCACTATGGAGTATTTATATCAAAATAATTTTCTCCCCCCTTTTAACATCGTTAGAGGATGAATTTCGATAAAATACGAAACACGTCTTCAACCAATTCTGTTAAAGAATATTTATACGAAATTTGAAGTAGATTGGACCAAGGAATCATGTTGTCCCATACAAACTTTGCCCCCCTTTTTCACCCCCTTAGAGGTAGAATTTCGTAAAATCCGTTCTTAGCTGACCTCTACTCGGTAAAAGGAACATTCCTACCAAATTTCAAGTCTCTGCGCCTTATAGTTTCAGAGATATCGTGATAAGTCAATGTATACGTGGAAATCTCTTTTATATATATAGATTGATTTTTTTTAATAGTCGATCTAAATTTTAAAATATTTCAGTAATTTTTAGGTATTTATTGAGTTTTAAGAAATAATTATAAGGAAAATTTATAGCACATAGTTATACATAATGATATAACTTTATGTTCTTATTATTTATGTACTTTAAACTTTAAAACATGCGCTGATATGGTGCAGGAGTACCGTATATAACGTAGTTAAACACTAGGCACTATTTTTTAAATGCTAATTTCCGGAGCATACTTCACACAGTTTAATACCAAAGCGATAAAAACCGACCACTATGACGTTAGCTATCCACCATTAATCTACCACTATAACAAAATAGAGACTTATGGTTCTGTACTGAATCAGCTTATAAACGTCCCACTGCTGAGCCTCTTCATATAAGAGAAGAGATCCATCATAGGTTTGGTTGTTAACTTCCCTCACCACGATCAGTGATAGCTATCAGGTGTCTATGACAACAACCGGGCTGACGGCTTTACGTGCTTTCACGGTGGGGAAACCCATAAAATTATTCCCAGATCAGAAGATAATATTTATACCATATATATGTATATATCTGCCTCGAGCGGGACCACGGGAGTCAAGACGACTACACGCACCACTATACCATAACGGTTATTATCAGTATTCTCTGTAATTGTAACAGGTTGTAAATGTGCCACTCCTTGCTGGTATCGTGCAGGCTTCCTTTACTATCAGACTTCTACCACGAAATGAATATCTCAAAGTTATGTCTAAAACGAAACGGAATTATTCAATTCAGATGTCTAGTTTTCGAGATCGCAACACAGCTTGAAAGAATTGGAGAAGGTTTGGGTCCATAATGTCACGGTTGCATGCGAAAGCGATCCCGTGGCGTCCCACTACGACGATGAGGGCACCGCTGGGTTTTAGTGAAGTATTCTGGCACGTTCTGTCGTGTCAGCGAGTCCCACATACCCGTCACCTTGTGCGGCGGGATGCGCAAATGCATTTCCCAGCGTTAAAAAAAAGAAAATAAAAAAAAAGTTTGGGCCATACTCCGACACGCCGCTCCACAGCGCATAGCCAATGCGTCGTTTTGTCATTTATGTATTAAGTATATGAATGTATTTTATAGATATGCCATGAAGATAACAATGGTAAACCTACTTTTCCATGCATATTCTGTGTAGTCCGGGTTATCTGGAAGAAATCGCTACATTTACCTAAATACTCTGTATATTTAAGTTATGTGTATAAAAATGGTGTACAATAAAGCATAAATAAAATAAATAAATAAATAACATTGTAAACACTTTACTGAACCAACCTGTACATAATTCAGTATTTAGTATACCCGCAGTAATAGTTTGTGTACACCGGTATTGGCACTTAAACTTGCAAAGTTCACAACTTCATCGCTGAGGTCGTTCGTGTAATATTACTTGCATTTGACGACTCTGGCGCGTTAATTTTGCATAATAATAATTAAAATAAATAAATAAATATTAACCAACAATCACACCACGTTAACCTAGCCCCGTGTTAAGTTCGTAAGAACTTGTGTTACAGGTACTAGGAACGGAAATAAATTTAAGATATAAATACATATATACATAAATACACGTCCATGACCCGGTGCAGACATCTATATTCGTCATACAAATTATCTGCACGTGGCGGGATTCGAACCCGCGACCGCTGCGTTAAGTGTCCAGGTGCCTGACCACTCGACCAGCCGGCCGTCAAAAAAACTTTATTGCATTTACATATATTAATAAAATAATGTTGAAGTGTTTGTTTGTTTGTTGTAATAAGTTTCGTATTAGTTTTTCACACAATGATAATAATGATTAATCTCAATATAACAAGCATAGAGAAATAGGAATAAAACCGATCAAGGAATTTATATACAAACTGGAATGCTCACGTGCACTCAAAAAACGTTCGTAAGAGAGGGATTGTATCTCTTTCTACCATGGATTTGAGGCAACTCGTGAGAAAGAGACAAAATACCAGCAGTCAACGAAATGCTCCGAACGATTTTTTCACTTTACATGTTGGAAACAAACGTCAACCTTATATTCGTTATTTCAAGGTGCATATTTGAATATACAATTTTATTAAGTGAGCGTTCCAGTTATGATATAAATACCTTGCCGCGTATACATCTAAAATGTAAGTAATCAACAGCCAGTGAATTAAATCCTATGTTCATAAACAGACACAACACAAACAGTTCGATCATAACAAATATGCTTATGACCTACACAAACATTTTTCATGAGAGAAAATACAATTCACAACCAACAGTACAAAAAACCAGTTAAATAAATTAACGTCTCACACTTAACGGGCCCCAGTAGGGTGTGAATCCTATGTCGGGGGTCCGGAAACTCACAATACACAAGCACAAACGCACAGACCACGACAAACATCTGTATAGCCTATACAAATATTTATCATGTGCGGGGATCGAAACCGCGACCGCTAGCGCATCAGCCAGTTGTTTTAACCACAGCGCCAGCCAGTCCTGAATTTATCTAATTAAACTATAATATGACTATACTTTAATCGCTATATTTATTGGCGTAACATTTTCATAACACCTCGAATCTCAGTTAAATCTTCGATAGCCATTCTAATCCTTAACGCAACGATAATTTACAAATATATACATTTACTTAATCATATTAAATTCCAATCTTATTACGTTTAATTAAAGTACAAATTACGACACTGAAAAACGAACATATACATTAACCACCTTAATTAGAGTCTAATTTTATTGTTATTGCAAAACAATATTTAAATAAATTGCAATTGAGAGAGGTCTTGTTAGTTCGTAATGAGTCAAGAGTAATTTCTGCGGTAGGACAGGTGTTACGTGTGACGCAATGGCTCAATGATGGCGCTTACGCCACGGTATTTCGTTATGAAAATCTGGATTATCTATGTGTTAAATAACAATTTGATATTCTATCTTAACAATTGAATCTTCTGATCTCTACTTTTGACTAAAAAGGAAAGAAACTCAAACACAACCAATGTTTATATTAGGACTGCTACAGTTATTTAAAGTTATTTTTTTTTGTAACTTGTTCGTCTTAGAACCTTTTGCACACAGCTTGTTATAAAGATTCGGCATCTAGAAATGTAAAGTATTATGTTTCAACACGACAAATCTCCAGTATATGCCCATGCCTTTTAATTAAAATAATGTGATTGTCAACATTTATTCTTAACATTTCTTTTTCATTACGTACTGTTTTTTATTTTGTAGCGCCAAGAAGATATTCTATGACGTATACATATGCTCTCCTATAATAGGACAGCCTTGCAAATTAAACTCCAAACCTTTTTCTATATAAAAAGGTTCTCCTATGCTTACCGTCAGCTGTTGTACATTGACAGTATATTTCAGTTCAGTTAATTTATTTTAATGAGCTTACATAATTATGTACTTTTACTAAATATCAAACTGATTTTTCTTTCTGAATCAACCTGTTAGCGTCCCACTGCTGGGCAAAGGTCTTTTCTTCATATAGAAGGATTGGAGCTTAATTCAACACGCTGCTCTACTGTGGGATAGTTTCATGATTAACGATCGCTATCAGGTGTCCACGATAACGACTGGGACCGATAGCGTAACGTGCTAAATTTTTTATAAAATTTTTGATTTGAGATACACAATATACGAGTGCAACTGTCGTCCTTCATTCGTCGAAACCATGGATATTAAATTAACAAATATTCAGTTTTGTTCTAACATCTAAAGTAATCGTAATAGATCATGAAATAAAATAAAAAAATGTAACAAAACACGTCACATTTATAAGGTTTAACGCTTTTCTATAGTTTTAAGAATCGGTTTATTCTTAAACCGAGAGTCTTAATTATATATCATTTGATGATAAATCATAATGTTTTATATTCGGTGAATATTGTAAACAACATGCGTAATAATATTTTTAATTTTGGATAAGATTTCAGTAACACAAATTAATCTCATTTTACGTTAAGTGTGTATTACGTTTTCATCATTGTAATTATCACATAAGTATTTAATTAATGTTGTGGATTTCATATCGTTAATTAGATAATTAATTTTAATTATAATTTGTAACATTATTTGAAACATAATAATTGTAACAAAATATCTATGTTATGATTATATTTTGAAATCATTCAATATTATAAACGAATTAACGTTTTTGTTTATTATTTTCATATATTTTAATTCAAAAATTCGTCTATTAAATTACTAATTGCAACTTCAAGACACTTGTTATAAAATTTAATCATATCAATATACCTTTACTCAAAATTAGGTACTTTGGACGTTCTGCACGACTATTATGAATCGGAAACCTAAAATAAAAATATATTTTGATCTAGTGAATAAGAAAAAAACATTTTAAGTAAATGTGAAGCTACATACCGACTCATTAAATCAGTTAGAATAATCAGCAATCAAAAAAGCAATTGTGTTGGTTACCTGAAACAAAATTTCAATCACATTAAATGCCTTGGACAAAAGCAACTGTGGTGCCATCTACAATAAAAACTTTACACTTTGATTAACGAAATGATTATTTCTAATTATTTATTATTTTGGTTATAAACAAACAAATCAAAATTGATTGTTATTTTCTTGTACGATTTTTCTAATATGTTTTAAACCAAAGTGCGCCTATTGTTGTGTGTATTTGAGCAAAACGAACTGCGTTGCTTACTAATTGTTGCGCGGTGCGGGGTGTTTTTAATAAGTTTATAGGAGGCCTTGGACGAGGGCACGTATCTATGAGTTATACTCAAATCCCTTTTCAGTGGATGTTTATTTACATTATGTAAGTAGTAGAACAAGTGTTACATATGTATATTAGGAATTATTATAGCTCGAGGAGACACTGTGTAATAAGAAATATATCTGCATTTGAACGATATTTTTTTTGTGTAAGAAAGCCTGTTTATTGAGGAAATTAATAGGTTAAAAGACATCATGCTATGACTGGGTGGTAAAGCAGCAGTAGCTATTTACGTCAACGCAGGCTTCCGCTCGAGCTGTCTTGTAACCAGTAAAATAAGAACGAAAAAATCTACAAAACTATGGGTTAAAAAATCTTTTAGTCATAATCATATGTTTAAAACCTTATTAGTCTCATAATCCCTGTCATTTATCGGTCAAAGGCGGCTTTCTTAATTGCGTATCTGTTGAGCATCCGTCTAGCGGTAGGAATTTATGTATGTGTATGTATATTACTATATTATATATGTATCTGTATGAGTATTTATATGTTATATATGAATGTATATCTATTTATTTACTCTACCTAAGGTTGTCTGGAAGAGATGCCTTAGCATAAAGGTCGCCTCTTATACATTTCGCTTGTAAAATTGTACTCTGCCCTGTAAAATTTTTTGGTGTGCAATAAAGAGTACTTGTATTTTACATTATATTATTGTATATATTTTTAATAAAATAAAATAAATCAAAATTGAAATTAAAATTAATCTATTATTATAAACTATAAATATAATAAAATTGTAAATTTAACGTGTCTGTTTTTTTTTTAGAATTTTTTAATAGAAATTTTTTGTAGAGCTCTAAGAACATTAATTATATATATTTCTGTAATTTTTGGAAATCTCTGTTTGTCTCTCTATCTGTTTGTTTGTTTGCATCACAGCAATTGCAAATTGCATCACAGCTAAAATGCTAAGTGTATAATAAAAAAATCAGCATGAAAATCATAAAGCATACCCTTAGGTAACATTAAATCTTAATTTCATCAAAATTACCTCAGTCTATCAAAAGTTATTGTAATTGGAATTTTTTATTTTAAATTACGGCGTAAGAGAAGAGTAAACGAGTTAATACATTTAAATATGATGCAAAAGTGGTAATAACATTGTGTAAAATAATGTTTCATATCATGTTATTAATATTCATATTTAAATCTCAGTAAAAATATAAAAAAATAAACGTCAAAATTCCGGATAGCAATTTTATTTCGTAAAATACAACAGTTTGAAGTACAACACTATCATAATAGATGGCGTTAATGGCGCTACAACTACGTATTACAGTAAACTATATGCGGGCGACGCCGCGGGCACGGCTAGTTTATAATACACCATGAATAATTAAGTAAAAAATAGCTATCTTAATAATAATTATTATTAAGTCTGCTATTAATAACTTGATAATGGTTAACTAAATACTATTAAATATTTCGCAGAAGATTTTGTTTCTGACTTGTTTCTTACAGCAATATAAAATAAATTAGGAATGCTTATAAACATTTAGTTTCGATTTAATTATTTAAGTAACGAAGATTGTGTCTTAATTAAAAGCATTTACTTCCTTGTCCATTCAAAGAGGCCATTTTACAGAAGCGCAGTTCTTATGCAACTGTTTCTTTACACAACATTTAGATATTAATTTAATATAACTAAGGAGAACTTCCTTGAACTTGCTTATGTCAGAGATTTAGATAAAAAATCTTTTGCGTTAGATTCCCATACCTAAGGGGCTAAGCTTACGTATATTTAAATAATGCTAGGGATTGATTTGGTGTAGGAATCTATTTTTACAAAGCCCGAGCTTCAGGGATTTTGCGTGAAGCTGGAACAAAATTACATACAGGCAGACAGACAAACTAAAGTTCTAAAAATAATTCTATTGGTTTCTATTACTCTCATATAGTTCGACATGTACAGACAGAGGTTGGTTACATTTTTATTGTATGCCTAGAACTTTAAATACATTTCGGTTTTTATTTCATCGTTTAGTAAATTTGATGACTTACGGTTTCGCGGTGACGAAGTATCCCTTGTCAACGACAGTTGTTAGTTAGATTTTAAGGCGAAACTTTGTATTTGCATAAATATTTTTGTCTCGTCTAGGTTTTTTGTTCTCATGGGTGAACCCACCATGCTTTGGCGAGCACCTAACACCTAATAACGTTTGCTACTCCGCCAGCCAAGCGTGGCGACTATTGGATAATTCCCTCAAAGATCATGGGGGAAATCTATGTTCAGCATTGGACGTATAACGGCTGATGTAGTAGTACTAGTATACTATATGATGTAGTATTAGTAATATACTATACTATATGAGGGTTCAAAAGTTCTTTTAAAGCCTTCTTGAATAACGAAATTTTGGATTTGTTTTGATTTAATTAATATTTGCTGTTCATTGTTATTATCTACTTTGAAAATGAAACCGAAGTTTATAAATTTAAAAAAAAAAGTTGTAGCAGCTCTTATTTGTGACCTTAAATATTTGGTGACGATTCCCATGTTCTTCTATCCACTACATCATCTCAGCTCTTGAACAAGTAGAATATTTTTAAAAACTAACATAAAACAGTGAATTTAAGTTAACATTTTTTTTTTAAATATTTCCAATACAACGCTGTCGATATAACAGCTATATACAATATATAAATATGTATAATGTACCTCTACGAAAGGTACCTTTACAAAATATCATTAGCAACAATATCAAGTCCGAAGGGCAAAGGTAAAGACAATGTTAAAGTAATTTTACACTCGTTAGTCAATCAGAAGCTCATTACAAGTTGAAATGATAGATGACAGTAACTTCGACATATCCTTATGACCATAAACATAGGGTCTAAATTTGAACGAAATTCTTACATTACCAATACCTCATTTATTTAGAAGTATTGATTTATGTGTCTCGTTACGAAATGTTTTGACGTATAAAGGTAGTTAGTATGTAAAAAATGTATGTGTCTTTTATATAAGAAATAATATAATAATAATATATATCTAATAAATAATAAATAAAAGCTTCACACTCAATGACACCCAGTGTTATGTATCGGGGGTCCGAGAAAAAACACAATACAAACACCCACACCACAAATAGCTGTTATGATTTCGTGTTATAATTTCACGGATTTGTAAGAAATAAAACAATTTTCATCAATTTGTAAAATAACGGTAACTTGAGATTTTTCAATATGAAACCAGAAATCGACCCACCCACACGAGTCGCAATGAAAAATGAAAATAATTTTTCTCCTTTTTATAGCGTCCTCATATTATATTTCTGATAAATTTATTTCTTCATTCAGGATATGAAATGCATTTTCATTTGAAAGAAACCGATTTGATTTTTAATATCGCACCGCGCGCCGTGATATATTTATAGCTTACCAGTGAACATTTATCTTATTTTAGTTTCAATAAAACGACTATTATTTTTTACTTTGCTTATCTTCAATTAATGTTGTGTTTGGGGATCTTTATACAAATATAAAATTATTTAAATAAAAATATTTTTGTGTATATTTAAATAACATTTATAACAAATTTATCATATAAAATTGATTAGCAACGTGTCTCGACCGTGTTATAAAGTATCATACACAATTTCGAGGCCTTATTAAAATATATTTGAAATATAAAAATAATTAATTGACAAAAATTACTTGTTTTTGTCGACCTAACTAACCTACATCCGAAGAATTTGTTTGCGTTAAACGCTTTAACCAATGATATGTATTTATCATTGGTCCGTTTTGTAGCCGCGGGTCGCTAACAAGTTTTATTACAAAAACAACGTAGGTACTAATGCATATCGTCATAGTCGTAGAATAGTGACGGATCTTGCAGATTTGAAACTTTGCAGGGCAGACGTTTTAAACAGTTATTTTGTTGTTGTTGTATATTTGAAATGTCTGCCCTGTGTGGTTTTGAATTTGTGGGATCCGTCGCTAATCTACGACTATGACGAAACACCAACAAAACATACAACAACAACAACATAGTTGTTTGAAGTGTCTGCCCTGTAAAGTTTTAAATTTGTAAGATCCGTCACTATTCTACGACTATGACGATATGTAACCTTAGAATTAATGTAAATGGCTTCTAGGAAAGCCTAATTGTTCACAGCATACATTTCATCATCATTTCGTTTGACCTTAGCGTCTAAACAGGACACAAGCTATCTCCAAATCACTGTCATAAATATTAAAGCTAAAGAAGATTGTTAACTGATTGAAAATGCTTATTAATTATGTGTATTGACATTTTCATCTAGCTCAGTCCATCAGTTTTGCCTCATTGACGTACCATAGACATTGCTTAACAATATGTACTTGACTAATAAGCTTGTATTGTTATAAGTTAATGGTGTTTTGAAGAGAAATAACGGTTTGCGAAATAGTAAGATGTTCCTGTGACCAAACACATAAACACATGGTGTATGGTACAATTGACAAAGATATTGCGCTCGCTTACATTTATCGACGGTTTGGCGCAGTGGTCATACAGTGCGGTGCGACAGGCGACCACGACAGGAGAGACAGAGATAACAGAACCGAGACGACACTTGTCGCGGTCTTTTGTCTCTGTGTCTCCTGGTCGCAGTTGCCTGTCGCGGTCGCCTGTCGTGGTCGCCTGTCGCGGTCGCGTGTCGCGAGCGCAAACCTCCATCACAAGACACAACTTATTCGTAATCTGGGCGTTGTGTGTGTGTGAGTATTGTGTGTGTTTTGGACTCCCACGAAGGATCTTCATCATACCAGAGGCCGTCGATTATGAGGCGTCTATTTATTACCTTTAATTTCGGTTTATATAATATATTGAAATTTATTTGTAATAATAATCGGAACTTGGTTTGTATTCATTTATTGTACCTACATAACTATGAAATGCCTAGTCACAGTTATTAGTTTCATTATTTACCATCAATGAGGTAACGATTTAACATAGCACGCTGGGAATTCCCTGTGATACAATATTTTTGCACGTACCTATGAATATACATACGCGCAGAAGGTTAAATTTATGTAAATAATGACTATGTAGGTACAATAGAAATGTAACGAGGTCGTTACAAATATTTGAAAATAAAAATAGTCATATGTACATAAACAGTATATATTCTAAAACATTAGTTATATTACTTTAAGAGGACGATGTCAACGTTATCACTGTAAAGTTGTCAATTTTAATCAGACCATCAACATAAAGTGAACAAGTGGACACGTAGCTCACAGCATAGCGAATTTAACTGCAACCCTCGCTTATGTTACGGCATGGGACGAATATACAATTAGAACACCTTTTGATTATCTTTCTTGTCTAACTTTCTGAAGAGTTTGTTCCTCTGAAGTAGCCTGTATATTGACGAAGATTCTACATGTATTTAAAAAAAAAAATGATGATGGTCAGCTGTTATTTGTGTATCATGATAAAACTACTGGATATATTACAATTAAGTCTTCTGAGTTTTATTTCTAAGACACTTAGCCCTTATCTGAATAAAATATTTCACAATAATTTTTATAAGCACTTTGTGTTTTTACCTAATTTTCTAAGTAAAATATATTTTTTCTTTCGATCTTTTTGATGTCTTCTATACTTATAGTAAACTATAACAGGTCCAATTCATTTAAGATATTTTATAGTTTTTAGGGAGTTTACTGTATAGGTAATCAATTATGAAGCCTAAAATTATTTTTTAATTTTTGTCTGTCTGTAACCTGGCCTTGCATCATGCCGAAACTAATGAATGGATTTGAATGAATTGTGCTGGCCACATGTCGGCCACGTGTCGGAAGGCCGTTCGCGAGATGGACAGACGACGGCGAGTAGAGTCGCCAGGAGCGTTAGGATAGATGCTGCTTAGAACCGGTTGCTCTGGAGGTCGATGGGGGGGGGGGGGGCTCCGTTCAGCAGTGGACATCCAATCACTAATATGATGATGATGATAATGTCATGATTTGAGTTCGTACTATGAGGCTTTAAGTCGTAGATACTTTTTATACTGTAATTCAGCACAGTTCCCTTGGAAGACGGGATGAAAGTCAAAATGTGCTATTGCGAACGGCGTCGCGACTACAGCTTGTTACACAGACCAGACAGTATCAGCTAGTTTAAAAATATTACATATTACGCTATGCCGCATAGGATTAGAACGGTGATCGTAAAAGTCAACCAATATGATTAGTATCAAAAGAACGCAAGTTGAAACATGAGGATATCTTGTTTTTATTTTTTCATCGACTACAAGATTTTCAGGTGGGACTGAGAAAAAAAAAAGTTGCTCTAAAATGAAGCACCCTCGCATATATATATATATATATATATATATATATATATATATATATATATATATATATATATATATATGTAGTGTTTATAAAACTATCAATGTAAGTGAAAATTAGTCATGTGTCAAACACCCAGCAACACTAGGAGATGTCGCTACGAAATAGGGCGATGCGGCGCCGGCGCATGTATTGTGCGTGCTCACAACCGTGCAGCCTGACATTGGATGCCTTTCATGCACCACAACACGCTTAGATTTGAACCAAAATCCGTGAAAAGTATACACTCGCCAACTTGCCTGCCAAGCGTGGCACAATTGGCAAACTCACAAAACGAGTGATCGATGGGGACATGATGATGAATGTCTAAGAATTCATTTGTTATTTTGAATACCTATCTTAGGATTTAGCAAATCGATTTAAATTTAATTAATATTTACTTTTAAGGCTACTAGGTTTTATGTATGCCATGATTTATATGTGTCGATGATTAACCTTCAAAACGGTAAAAACCGGGTGAATCATCTAGTCTATTCATTTGACAATCACTGGTTAGTTGACATACGACGTGTGATTGGATTTTTTGTTACTTTACTAGCAGTAGTTACATTGCATTTTTATCGTATTGTTATTAGAGGTGACTCCGACCATTTAACATTTTAAGCTCTAGGTTAATTTAAACCTAGAGTTTAAAAGCGATTTGAGAATAAAACGAGTAATCACAGTTAAGTAGTCTTAGTCCTCAATCTTCGCGAGGAAATAACTTGCCGTCACTCCCATTGAGATGATAAGTGTTGTCAAGATTTTGCGCTGGTATATTATTGGAAATTTCTGTGTATTTAATGATCAAATAAAATCGTTTAAAATGTTTTAATCGTATGTTTCATTTGAAAATGTTTAATAATGGAGGTAACGTGTGTTTATTGTTGAGACTATCGTATGACCGCGTTTTCGTATTAATTGAACTTAGAAGAAAATATCATTATATATTAGTGGATATAATACGTAATTAATTGCAATCGGTTGCACCGCTGAGCGTTTTGTGTGCTTAATATGTTTTTAGGGTTTCGTAGCCAAATGGCAAAAACGGAACGCGGTATATGCAGATAGGTCTTCAAAAATGATATTGAGATTTCTAATATCATTTTTTTCTAAACTGATTAGTTTGCGCGAGAGACACTTCCAAAGTGGTAAAATGTCCCCCTATAACTTCTAAAATAAGAGAATGATAAAACTAAAAAATATATATGATGTACATTACCATGCAAACTTCCACCGAAAATTGGTTTCAACGAGATCTAGTAAGTAGTTTTTTTTTATAAAAAAAAATACAATATTATTATAACATAGATCAAAGTTACAACGAACTACAAGAACTTCTATATGACGTTACTTGTTGCTACGAAATCCTTCATGGGCGAGTCCGACTCGCACTTGTTTAATTTTTAAGTTCATCTTACACTCGGTGCTGTAGAAAAACATCGCGTTGTATGTGTTTCTTGACCTTTTCCCATTACCGACACAGAATTTCTCTTAAAGTACTTACTTAGAAACTCCGTTACTACGATCCTTGTCTAGCTAATGTCATCTACTTGAATTCAATAATATAATGAATTTGTTTGCCGTTATATACTTTTTCTTAAAACCACACGCTTGCAGGATATAGAATTCGGTATAACGTGCGACACACACCACAGGTAGTAAATGTTCTATTCTGTATATGAGAACGGTTATATAAGTACATAAACAGCTTATATACCTCCCGCAGTATTAAAAGGTCAATAACCTTAAATAATATATTCCTAAGTGGTTTCTATGTACTTTTGCTAGTTAAGGCTTAGCAATACGGTTATGACGGTCAGCTCCATTCGGGATCTCTTAGCTAAATGGATCTTAGAACTTGGTAACAACGGTTATTCAATACATTTCACTAAGTGAACCTTGAAAATATATATTTCTATAGTTTTAGGAGATTATTTAAAGGAAAATTTCGTTCTGTGAAAATTGTAAGTATTTCTTCTTCTTACGGTACTAAAATTATAATATGTGACAGAAATGACGTACAAATAAATAAATAAATATAAATAAATATGTTTAACATACACACACGGTCGTCTGTTCCTAAGGTAGGCAACTTAATGCCTGTGTTTTAGGTAACAGCCGACTGATATAATTTTTTTTTAAATAAATATACATATAAATAATACATATATAAATATACATATATTACACCCAGACTCGGGGCGGGAATCGAACCCACAACCCTTTGAGCAGAAAACAGGGTCACTGCAAACTGCGCCAACCGGTCAGTCACTCACAAATTGTCGAAAAGCAGAGGTTTTGTTTAAGTATTTTTAGTTTTATTCATTAAGTACCCTACAGAAAAGAACTCTGAATAATAATCAATTCGATATCCATCTATTAATACTCATAATAAAAGTAAATTGTTTGTTTGAAAGTCCTATTTTCTGGTTACACTAAAATTAACTAATAAAAGTATATTAATGTTAGAAATTCTGTTCATTACATTATGAGCTGTGGAAAATAAAATTAATATCACCGGAGCAAAACAAAAACCATGAATATTAAAATATGTGATAGGAAACAAAGATAAACGTGCGCGGAGCCGAGTGGAACGACTAGTTTATCGAGGAGCTGATTACTTATTTATCGATTTCGTAAAATGAGTAATTGTTCCGTAATAAGTCGTAAATGATGCGGAACTTAAAAATATTCTATTATACATAAAACATACAAAAATATTCAATATAGTTTTCCAAAGCTGTTCATTAGTGCTTTTTTATATGTATATAAAAGTTTCATGGATTTATCTTCGATAATGACAAATCCTATACAAATCTTCATCCCCTATTTCAACCCCTTCACGCCCGTTTTTTTACAACAGAAGGTAGCTTATACACTTTCCTCGATCAAGTCTATGTCTGTACCAAATTTAATCAATATCAGTTCTGGGTTAAGCCGTGGAAGCGTGACTTTTTATGTACGAACTTTCGCCCCCTTTTTCATCCCCACATAGGTGGAATTTTCAAAAACGCTAGAACAAACATTTTTTTTATTTCTTATGAAGTACCTAAATATAGTCAAACCTGAATAAGTGAGAACTGGGTAAGCGAGAAAACTCCATTAGTGAGAATATTTTACAGGTCCTCTCATTTTACCTACCTAAAACCTTGATAAGTGAGAAATATAAACCTGTATAAGGGTGCCCGTCCATTGAAGTGGAGCAAGGCGGCGGAGCGGAGAAACGGAGAAATATTAACCAATAGGATTGCGAAAAATCTCCCCTCCTCTCCAGTGTACAAGGGCTCTGCAATCTGCTCGTTTCGAGTATTTTGCAAATGCGACAGACCTTGGGTATTTTTGGAAACAATTTTGGAATAAATATATAAAATAAAACACTCCATAATCTAAATAAGCCACCCCCATATTTTCTCAGTGTGTCGCACTTAATTTAATTCCAAAGCAATGTGCAATTTCATTTATCGGTTAGAAATGGGATACAGTAATACGATTTTAGATCTAATAGTTAAAAAAGGTTGATATTTATTTAAAAATTTCTCAAGACTTAGTCTTAGTACTAATGAATAATGGATTTCCAATTTTCTGTTAGATAATTCATCAGTTCAAATAGGTCCTGAGTTTGACGCAGTCTGATATTCAGGTCACTAAGCAACTGGGTTAAATCAGGAATGGAAAATACGTTTTAAGTTGGTCCAGGTACACATTGTTTGTTCGTAAACACATCACTCTTGTCTGTCTTACTCAACAGAAAAAAGTAACAAGTCTCGACTGTGTTTACATATGCCAAAATCACTTTTGGCATATTACGCACAAATAACATACTAGATTGATGGATTCGAATGTTTGAGGCGTTAGAAATTTTAATACATTTCGGTAGAATATAGTCACGTTCTACGACTTTCCGATGAGTACGTTGAGACATGAAAACTGTTTCTGGTATACCAATTTGGGAGGTAGCCCAAGTGGCTATAAACTCACTTGGGATCCATAAGTTAGAGCTTGCGTATTCTATTGAAAAATAAGCACTGAGGCTACAATTGATATTCCTGATTTATTGACTTTGGTAATATTTTTTAATAATAAATACCTTTAGGATAATAAATATTAAAAATAAATATATTTCTAGTATTAGCACTATCATTACCGAAATATACAACAGGATAGGTTATAAAAAATATATGTGGCACTTGCAGCTATGACAGAAAGCGATATCTCGCGAGACATTGGGAAAGCGTTGGGCCACGTTCTTATACACAGGTCTAGCAACGAAGCCCAATTTCAGTAGTGAGAGATTAGTACGCTGTTCTTTTCAATTTACGGCCGCCACTCATTGCAAGATCTGTGTATAAGACCGTGTGTTGGATTCTAATTAATTATAAAGTAACACATTCACACAGAAAATCGGCGTGGGCTAGCTATAATTGAAAGTGAACAAAACGGTAGTCTATTTTTTCCCACCTTGTTGTCCCATTCCTATCTCCCTTCTACTCCTCTTCACTTCTTTTTGAATGGTCGTATTATTCGAGTGTCATCTTTTAGCGAAGGTCGGCGTTCATTAAGGCATGATCTTTGACATATTAGGTCGGAATATCTACGTAAACTGTCTTGTAGGCGATTTTGTAATATATTTCATTTATTTATTTTTTGTATATAAAAATATTTTTAACGAAGGACGAGCTTAAATCTACCCATAAGGCACTATCTCCCAGTCAACCTTTATTTTTTAATTATATATATATGTGTACGTACTCGGAATAGCTAGGGAATATATTACAGTTTTTTTTTAATTAATACTTACACAATTCATTATTTAATTGTACAAAAGGCGGGCTTAATGCTAAAAGCATTCTATGTTGCCAATTAACCTTAGGACGTACAAGAGCGGACGTTTGTAGGTGTGCGAAATAGGAAATTCAGAAAAATTATTTTCAAGAAAGGCAAAATAAGTTAATAAAATATAAAAAAAAATATTATATTAAATACACGACCAATTAATACATATATGGGCAAGTGCGGAACATGTGGACACTTTCCAGAATTTGGAATAAAACATTTTTTATATCTGAATTAGATAAGTTTTATTTATTTTTAACATATCACATACCTTAAGAGATAATCAGCCTTTCTTAAACTAAAATTCTAGTCTTAATATCACCTATACTTACAAAAATAATCACTTTTCTTAAAAACCACCACATTTGTCCACAGGTTCAACAGACGATTGTACCTATGTACAGTAAAATTGTACATGTGGACAGTTCAAGTTAATTTGAAAATAAAGATAAAAAAAAATAATAATTATACCTATACTTCTAAAAACAACTTCAAACAAACGTAAAAACAATAGAGTATTTTTAATTATATTTATTACGAAAAGCTTCTAACAATTTTTTAGTAAATTCATCACTATCGTCATGTTGTCTAATACGATGCAGGCCACGCATACAAAATCTTCACTCTCATCATCAGACTCAAAATTTTATCTGTATGACTTCGAAAAACAACAAATGTGATAGCTATGATTGCAAAAACAACATATGAGTATTTGGTGTTTGTCTTTGGAATAAGTTTTACACTTCAAACATCTAACAAACGATAACTTCTCTTGTTAAATCATTTTTTGCCGGATTTCTCAGTGTTTTTATTCAAAAGTGCTTTGGAAGGACCAGTTTCAGAAAGATTATTAGCTAACAGAGGGGTTGGATGACATTTTGAGCAACTAGCATCGCCTTTGGAGGAACCAGAAAGAGCTTTGATAAGAATTGTTTTTTAAGCAGAGTTTTTTTTGTTTGGAATTATATCTTTTTCTGGCGTGTCAGTCGAAATTATGGTTTTTCTGGGCTTTTATCCACGTTGAGCACACTTTCGTAGGCCAGCTTTTTCAAATGGGCGGACGGTTTCGGGTGTTATTTGTAGATGAATAATCCAGCGGAGTCCGAAATCCAGATTGTTCTGGTATCAGCCGATTATCCTTCTGGATAAGCAAGATTGGTTATGTGATAGTCTGAATAATAGGATCTGCAAATAGGTCGTTTCGATCCAAATCCTCCAGATAGGATAGATTTGGCTGGAAATCTGCTCAACTGGTTGCTGTAATCTAATTTATCTAAATTAACCGTTGGTGTTTCTTAATAAGTTCCGGTGACTTTAATATAAGAAATAACAAATCAAGTAAAACGACTGATCATATTTTGTAAGTAAACATTACACTTTTGTACCTGTGGACAGTCCACAGGTACACTCGTATGTTTGTCCACAGGTACAAATTGAGACTTATAAATTAAAACTGATCAAACTTTGATAATAAAACACACTTAAAGACATGAGATAGAGCCACTAACTAAACGGTAAACAACGCCCATTATACAGCAAACACGATCTATCTGATATCATAAGTATTTTGACGGTAAAACTCATTTAAATTAAGCAAAAAAACTTACTTTTTGACGAAAAAAACTTTCATAACCAGCACAATATCAACCATACCGAAAACAAAGATGGTAATACGTCCAAATAGTCAACCACAGACAAAGCTATACGGTCAGGTTTAAATTAGAATTTTAGGGTTACTAATTTCGACGGAATCGATTGTGTCCACAGGTACAAGCGTCCATAGGAACAGCACTTGCCCCTACATAAATATATAGTGAAAGAATAATATTTTCTAAATGTCTTGATATTACTTCATTTACATTGATGAATGTAATTTCCTGCGAGGAATTCAACCGTTTTGTAATTATTGTTAAAACCTTGTTTTGTACCTAATTACCGACTACGTGCATCAATGTCGGTGATATATCATTAATAAATAATATATTATGTTTAATATAAACTTATGTATACTGTGTTTTGTTTTAATTTAATTTAAGTATTAAGATTTTTAGAATTCCGCCTAAAGGGCTTATTTCTAAAGTTGCCAACAGGTTCCTATTACTGAGATTTCTCTCCGTCCGCTTGTCACAAGGCTGTATCTGACACTAAAGTAGGTAGACACTTGAAATTTTCACAAAACACGAGTATGTATTACTCTAGCCGCTACAAAGAGTCAAAATAAAAATAAAGTTTATAACTGAAGGAAGTACTCAGAAACGGTATTGTGTCGGTATGGTGGTTGGTGAAATATCTATACATATAATAAAATGATAAGAAAGTCAAAACTGCACATTGAATATTTTTTTAAAAGAATACTTTGGGTGTGATCTTCAATCGATACCGAAGCCAAAAATATAGTTTTTAGAATTTTTGTCTGTTTGTCTGTATGAATGTCCGGGATAAACTCAAAAAGTACTGCATGGATTTACTTCAAATTTGGCATGAATATTATTAAGAAGTCGGGTCAACATATAGGCTACATATTATCACGCTATCACCTACGGGAAACGAGCAGTGAGCCTTTATTTCTTCAACGCATTCTGTAACAACGTGTAATCTAGTAGCGTTCACGCAGACGACGTTGCAGGCATTAGCTAGTAGAAAATATAGCGGAAAGCAGGGTTTATGCCTACTGCGCTAACGGGCCATTAATAATATTGAAACCAAAACTCCTGAAGTAGAAACATGAGAATTAAAATAGGGTCTTTCCTTTTGTTTTCCAAAAATCTAAATTTTTTTTTTCAAAAATCTATGCCTAATAATTTGAATAAAGTTGGCAAAAAATGTAAGAGGATAAAAAACAATTCACCTATTAACATGAAAATATATTTTTTTAAAATAAATATACATAAATGGCAATTGAAGCGTTTGTCAAATTCATTTTCCAATCATGTCCCTAAGTTCGAATACTTAGTTTGTGATATGGTTTCATTCGAACGCGGGCTAGCTAGAGATTTGTAATACTTATATCATTTTTCGTATCGATTTACATTGTTTCGTTTCGGTTAACCATATCTGTATTGTACGGTGTCACTTAGCAAGTTAAGTAATATTTCGGTTACAAGCTCTCACAGTCAGTTTAATATTTATGAAAGTATAAATAATAAATATGTAGGTACAATCCGGTACAAATCTAGCACAATCGAGTAGTTGCCATAGATATTAAATATTGTAACTCCATATTTAGTTCCCAACTTATATAGGTAATTTTGTTTTTTTGTTTTTTTTGTTAATATGTCTGCATAGTTGTTTCTTTGTTTCCCACTTGTTTCTTATCAAATTTGTATAAGTTATTAGTGTTATTATTTGGTGACGAGTTGGCGCAGTGTTCGCAACCACTGATGTTTATTTATATAAGTATTTATTATAGGCTATAAAAATACCATACGACTCGCAGGAGCGATACCATCACACCACCACCACATCAGTGGATATCCATTGCTAAACCTTAGTCTCCCCTATCATCTCTAGGGGATTTGCCAATATTCGTCATGCTCGGTAGGCGGATTGGCAAGCTATGTGGCAGGATATGGTAACGCTGATTGCCCACCGTCCGCCGAAACAGCCTACCGCGAAGGTGCAATGCCCAAGTGCGCGAGGCGTCGCATAAGAGAGAGTGCCCGATGGTGCTTCCACCTGCGGGCCACGGAGCAACGTACGCGGTACCCGTGGTCCGCCTTGTAAGGGCGGGTGAGGGCGCACGGCGGGTTGTTTTAGTGGGTGATTGCCCCACACTACCCCGTTGTCTCCCCGGACGACGGGGTGTGCGTTAAGGTACATTTTTTCCCACCAAAACAAAAAAAAATGGATATGGTAACGCTGTTGCCCGTCATAATCCTGGCTGGTCTGCATTTGTTCGCACCACTATGGCCATTCTTTCATTTACGGGACTATTCTTCTATGCCAGTCACTCACTCAATACAAACAAATTACTAACCGTAAACTTCAAAGTAATGTGGATTATCGAAATTAAACATCAGCTTATCAAGAGACGGCTGCCATGTAATGAAATATATATTTAATTATTTATCTCTTCAACTTACCTATATATTGTTTTATTTTCAGGTAAGCAATTACACAAAAGTCAGCAACATGGGGTAAGTTTGCTACAAGGATCGGATCTCTTTGATACAAAGACGTCAGCACAGATTCGAAGATAAAAGAATTGATAGAGTATTTAAGAAAGTCTTTTACGCGTAACTAACAACTAAATGTGTTTGAAAATTCGATCTAATGACTATTAAGAGAAGGTTGAATTTTTATATTCTATTCAAGCGAAGATACGGTATACCTGATTGAAATAAGTCGAAGTGTATATATTAATTTGTTAGAGAAAATAATGTTATATCTATAGGTATAGGTATAGGTATTAGATATCCTATTTTATTCCAAAATAACAACTGTTACGTTAGAAGCATGTGAAAAGGCTTGTTTGAATAAATTTTGGTAGGACATTACGTGTAGCACTAAAAATAATATCAAGAAAAATATTTGCTTGAACACGCTTATCTAGTGACATCAAATAGGTAGGATGTGATATTAAAAATATTTTAAAGCTTTTTTTTTAAAGAAAATATATATTAGGTTGCAAACAAATCAATAAATATGTTTTAAATAAATAACATACACACTGTCGTATGTTCCTAAGGTGGGCAACTTAACACAGGCAGTGTTTAAGGTAACAGCCGACTGATACACATTTTTTTAAAAATAAATATACATATAAATAATACGTATATAAATAAATATACATTACACCCAGGCTCGGGGCGGGAATCGAATCCACAACAGTGGAATGAGCAGAAAACAAGGTCGGTACCAACTACGCCAACGCTACATAACGCTACGCTTCATAGAAACCAGTAAAGTCAAACATTTACTTCGTTACATTTACAAGTGCAGGCAAATTTGCGCGAATCATCATGTTAGTTTATTTATTTATTTTTAAAATAAATTACCTATTTAAATATTCAGTTATTAAGTAATAGTATGACGACGCGTTGGCGCAGTGGTTACACCAACTGGCTGATGCGCTAGAGGTCGTCGGTACGATCCCCGCACATGACAAAGATTCGTATAGGCCATACGGATGTTTGTCATGGTCTGGGCGTTTGTGCTTGTGTATTGTGTGTTTCCGGACCCCCGACACAGGATTCACATCCTACTAGGGGCCGTTGAGTGTGAGACGTTTATTTATTTATTTATTAATTGTCGCCAATAAAATAGTAATTTCGCCAAATAAAAAGAACTCTGTGAATAAAATTAAACTTCAGAGAAACATCTTGAAGTGTCTTACAAGTCATTTATTAACAACCGTGACTTGAATAAAGGCGTCGCCTATTTAAAAGAAAAATATGATATGAAAATAATTTATATGGAAAGTCTCTTATTTTTCTTTAGCATTATTGAATAGTTATGACATTGTGACATAATGGGAGTAATTTTAATGTCAAAGTACCCTTGATGTCAAAATATGACTCCGGCGATTGACGGCTCGCTATGTGAATGATTTTTATTTAAAAATGATCGATAAATATGTAGGAAATGTTTTGTGATGTGTGCAGATATTTGTACAGTTAGTCCTTGTGTCACACTCTGCGTCCACAAGTTTTCACAGCGTGTCCTGGAGAGCACGTAAATCCCTTGGCCCTGGTTTTTATTACAGACACCTGATAATGATCTGAGAATGAACTTTACTCATGATATGGAAATTATTTGCCAATCCGCACTTGATCAGGGTGGTGGATCAAGCTTCAACCCTATGTTCCTTTTTTTTTTGTTTTGGCGGGAAAAAATGTGCCCGACATATAGGCTGATTCAGTTAAGTTCAACCTGAATACTTTGCCATCTAGTATTTTTTAATATCAAAAATAATTCGGGTCTTGTAAATTTTTAATTAATATTTAAAAGGATATAAAACATTAAATTTTACTTTATTTGCTTTGTGGAGACAACTGGAACGTACAATATTATTGTTACACACACACACAACATATCATACGTATATGTAAACACGTGTAGCTGTTATATATGTGTTTAGTAGTTGCAAAACGGCTGGCTCCAATGAACACTAATCATTCGAGTAGTAATTACTCTGAGTCCACGATCACGACGGGGTAGATTAGGCCGGCGCCAACGTTGACGCCCTCCGACATACGTAGATGGTGACAGAGAGTCGTTACTAGTAGATATAGTTAAGACGAAAAGTGTTTATGTTACTAGAAGCTAGTACATGTGAGAGAAAAAGTGTTCCTTCTTTATTCATAAAGGGGTTGTTTCAAATTTATATGGAGCCTGGGCCAGGTATTTGTACAGTATTTTAAAATGTTCAGGGTCATGAAATAATGAATATTTTTTCTTTATTTCTCATGAAAAGGCCTTATTTACGAGGTAGTTTTAATTTGCAAAATAAAATCGCAACAACTTGTCAGCCCTTTTGACAATGACATAAACACAAACGTTGTGATGACATTTTAAATATAAATAACCACAAAAAATAGTTACGTATCCAAAACTAAGTTGATCGAAAGATTTCGAAGACTAGAAGTCCAAAGAATGCCTGGGTCGTTAAAAAAATATTCAGTAACAAAAAGAAACAACGAAAAACACTCCAACGCAGCAAGACGCCAATGAATGACTTGACATTTGACAATTGAAATGACACTAAGATAACATATTGTCATCAAATATAGACAACAAAAGTAGGTTGATGTACTTCGAGAGTTGCTATTCTACGAATATATCCAATTATAAATTTTATAACTACCTCTTAATCACTGTAAAACTACTAAAAAGCATATTTTATTTTAATTTCTATGATTTTTTACTATTTTTTGGTATACCGTACAAATACCTGGCCCAAGATGAAACAACCCCTTTAATTTATAATGTCGTGCATGGCTATTTCATAAGATTAATGTAACAATTGTGTGTTAGAGTTAATTAAGTATTTTTTTTATGTCCACTGTCATAAATAATTACAATTTTCAAAATGATTGCTGGTATGTACCTATACAAAAAGACAAGAGAAAAGAAGTGACAACTTCAAACAACGGCAAAAAGAAAAAAGACAATGGAAAACAGTAGTAATTTTGTTTAAAACCATTAAGACGGAGAACGACAAAAAAAAAAGAAGTGACATGTATCTTCAAGAAGTTTCTTCAAATGGTTATTATATATACATAAATATTAATATTGGGTAAAAGGCAATCTCGCTATTAACATATACTTGTCATTGATACGATAATCAATATATTCGTATACAAATATAATTATGTCGACTATCAAGGAATTTATATCATAACTGGAACGCTCACTTAATAAAAATGTATATTCAAATATGTATGCACCTTGAAATAAGTGTCATAAGGTTGACATTTGTTTCCAACATGTAAGTGAAAAAATCGTTCCGAGCATTTCGTTGTCTACTGGTATTTTGTTTCTTTCTTACGAGTTGCCTTGAATCCATGGTAGAAAAAGATTCAATCCCTCTCTCAAGAACGTTTTTTGAGTGCACGTGCGCATTCCAGTTTGTATATAAATTCCTTGGTCGAATATACATTTTAGAAGTTCGACCGTAATTCGGTTTCAACAACTAGCGCTTGTCACGTGCCTAGACATTGAATGTTTGGGAAGAAATATTGATCAAACATTGGTCAAATGTTAGACAATATTAGTTTTATTATAACACATGAAATGTTATGGCTATTTTATTATCCAAATCGTTATGTAACACGATTCCTTTGTCATTAATTAGATTAACTGGCGATAGAAAATACGTTTACGTTATTTGTGTCTGCATACACAAGTTTCTAGGATTATTTATTGATTTTTTATCTATCTTCTTTTCGTTAATTGTAAAAAAAAACTTACATTTTCTAAAATATGTCATTGAAGTTATTAAATAATGTAGGTATATATTACCTAGTTCATACTTTAGCGATTTCATTTATCGTTTCATTTAAAGTTTTTTTTATACTTCGTAGAAGGTTCTTACGGAACGAGAAATTAAGAATATTCCCCAAAAAAATTGTAAATTTTCAGTAAACTTAACGACTATTTACACTTCATGCATTTGACAGTTCGCGCGTTTTTTTACCATTTAAGCCAGTTAGACTTTATTATTCATATCTAAGAAAAGGCAACGTCTGTTTAATCCTCTTTAAACATTCTAATTTCTTATATTCTGTGTGTATAATTTAATTAAATATCATACGTTACATTCACTCATTCTATAAACCATTCACTCGTCAATAATTAATCTAAATATAAATTGAACAAAGGATTTTAACGTCAGACAAGACTATAAATTGACAACAGTATGCAAATAGCTTCGATATAAAATTAATGCGTTCAATATGGAAAATTCTAGACGTCCTTGATATTCTAGGCTTTGATAACGGTGATAAATTAGATACAGTAGAATTATTGTTCATGTTTTATATATTGAGTAATTTGTTACACGTTTTACACAAACACTATTTTTCTGTTGCTTTATAGTAAAATAACAAATAGAAATAGTAATTGTTTATGAGCTCTGCGTCAAAAAGACAATCAGTTGTGGGGACCATACTGTGTGTCGTGGTTTGTTTGTGTTGTGTCGTGGTGATTGTTTGTGTTGTAAGTGTTCCCGGACACCCGACACAGGACTCTCATCTTATGGAGGGTCGTGGAGTTTGTTCTGTTTACTTACATGTATACCTACGGCTTGTTAACACGTGTAAACTATTATTCCGGACCCCCGACACAGGATTTATTTCTACTTGAAGTCGCTATGTGTTAGGCATTTATTATTTAATTATTTTATTTTTTTAATTGACATTTCATATCACTAGTTTATATTAGAATTTTTAAGCTAAGCACATTGGTAAAAAAATAATAATTAAGAATTACAATCTTTCTTCTTAGTGAGGTAAAAAGATGTTTGTATAGTTTATATGACTAACTATAACTTCGACATTAAATAATATATAGCATGTTTTATAAGTAACGTCTAAAATTCCTAATTAGGCCGCTATCATATTAGCGTTCCTCGAGCGTTCGTGTTCCTCCGATGGTTAACAGCGTTAAAACAACGCGCACGCGGCGTTCGTACGAGTATACCGCGTCGTACTCTACGGTTCTATAGTTCTCCCGCTATGAAGGAGCACTAGAATGCAATCGAATGCCACGTGCATGTAACATTGTTGTTAAGGCGAGATCTGACTCTCACAATAGTGTCAAAATTGTAGGTAAATATTCTATAAAGAATTTCATAATTGTATTGACTGGTTATGACAGCAAACCACTGGGTTGAAAAAATCATATCAAATTAATATTTGGATGTGCGATGAGCAGCTGGTAGTACGAGTAATCACGTCGGGGTCACCAGTTTGGGGTCCAGTGGAAAAGGAGGATCCTCCGACCAGGCGGGTGTTGAGTCTGGTGGGCCACTGCCCCCAACGGTTGTTGTCGGGTTTTTGTATATATATGTTCGATCGCTCGGATAACTTTGATAGCGCGATGTAGGATACGTCAGTTTTTTAGTTCCTATGTGGCGAGATAGATGTCGCTACGAATAAATGTAATATAATCAGACTGAAACAAACAGAAAAACACTGCTGAGCAATCGTCGGAAGAACGCTAACGCCCGAGGAACACTAATTCGATAATCGTTTTAAAAAACGATTTTAAACTGAGCCACCGGTTGAAGTAACCACATACACACATTTAACTAGTTAAAACGAAAAAACCTGAATCTTTTTTAATAAAATTATTTTATGTTAATTCTAATAAAATTTCAACGATTTACTTGAAATAGGTTATTACATTTAAGACCGACAACGTGGTGAAGACGGTGTATTCACTGGGTCGGAGACATTTTACGCCGACGAGACCAGTTAAACAGTCCAAAATTTCTCCCGAAACCTTGGATCTGATGAGGCGGAGGCGCGAGATGCCCGCGGCTCAAGCAGCTTCGCCAGAGCAGAAGGCTCTTTCCAAGCGGGTGAGGAAACTCATACGCAGAGACCTCCGCTGCTCAAATACAAGAGACATTACGACTCTAATTGAGCAGAATAGGGGGTCAAAGGTTTTCCGAAAACCATTGGGAAGAAGTCTTCTTGCGAAGCTAAAAACAGCTGATGGCAGAACCGTTTGCTCCCGCCCTCAGATCCGAGAAGAGGTTGAGAAATTTTATGGGCAGCTGTACTCGTCGAGCGTACAGAAGTCTGAGACCCAGGGCGCCGAAGATCCACGTGCACCACTGCTGCGCCATTATTCGGAAGACGTCCCGGATTTCGAAGTCGGCGAGATTAGTGCGGCGCTCGGGCAGCTTAAAAACGGGAGGGCCCCGGGGGATGACGGCGTTACGACTGAACTTCTTAAGGCCGCAGGGCGACCTGTCCTGGAGGCCTTAGCTAGACTCTTTAATGCCGTCATCCAACGAGGTACCACACCGGAGGCGTGGTCCAGGAGTGTGGTGGTACTGTTCTACAAAAGAGGCGATAAGTCTCTTTTGAAGAACTACAGACCTATCTCACTTCTGAGCCACGTCTATAAGCTCTTCTCGAGGGTCGTTACGAATCGTCTCGCCACAAGGCTCGACGACTTCCAACCACCAGAGCAGGCTGGGTTTCGAAAAGGCTACAGCACCGTAGACCACATACATACTGTTCGGCAGATTATACAAAAGACCGAAGAGTATAATCAGCCGCTGTGTATGGCTTTTGTGGACTACGAGAAGGCCTTCGACTCCATCGAGACCTGGGCTGTTCTGGACTCTCTGCAGAGATGTCATATCGACTGGCGATATATCGAGGTGTTGAGGTGTATGTACGACGCGGCGAAGATGACCGTTCATATCCAGGACCAGCAGACAAGACCGATTTTCCTTCGGCGCGGGGTAAGACAGGGCGATGTCATATCACCGAAACTGTTTACCACTGCGCTGGAGGACGTCTTTAAAACCCTGGACTGGGGGGGACGAGGCATCAACGTCAACGGCGACTACATCTCTCACCTTCGTTTCGCTGACGATATCGTCATCTTTGCAGAGACGTTGGAGGAGCTAGGCCAAATGTTGAGCAGCCTAAATGAGTCTTCCCGACGAGTCGGTCTTGGTATGAATCTTGATAAAACGAAAGTTATGTTTAACAAGCATGTCATACCGAGACCGGTATCGGTTGATGGTATCCTCCTCGAAGTTGTTCAGGATTATATCTACCTAGGCCATACCATCCAACTGGGCCGAAACAACTTCGAGAAGGAAGCCGAGAGGAGGATTCAGTTGGGCTGGGCGGCATTTGGCGGGCTTCGTCGGGTCTTCACTTCGAAGATTCCGCAAAGCTTGAAGACGAAAGTCTTCGAGCAATGCGTCCTACCTGTGTTGACATACGGTGCTGAAACGTGGACACTGACGAAGGGACTGGTCCACCGATTTAAAGTCGCTCAACGTGCCATGGAACGGGCTATGCTCGGCGTTTCTCTCAAAGATAGGATCAGAAATGAGTAGAGATGGGCATTCTGCCCGGCATTTTGGGCAGATTGGATAAATTCCTAATAAGCGCCCATAAATTTCTTACCTTGGGCATTTAACTGGGCATAAATTATATTGTTCCAAAAATTTTTTTTTTATTAGATTCATGCATTGGAACTTACTAAAGTAATAGTTTTTAACTAGTATTTATCGTTTAAAGGTAAAATTTTATAAATTTAAGAACATTTAACTAGAAATATACCTATAATTCATAAAGTACGTTTCACAATTTAAATAACACGAGCGCGGGAACTTATGATATTGGCATCGCGTAAAGGATGCGGGAAGAGGGATGCGTATGTGCGTACGCGCCGCCATTTTGTAGGGATGTTCATCATCAGTGGGAAAACATTATCGATAATTTTACTATCGATTATTGTATCGTGTTATCGATAATTATCGAATGAACAGTTATCGATAATTATTGGATGAAAATTATCGATAGTTGGCAACAGTTATCGATAATTATCGAATGAAAATTATCGATAATTATCAAATGTACTACAGAATTATCGGGTGAAGGATGACAAGTATCGATAATTTTTGTGAATCGCAAGTGACGACGAAAAAAAACGGTCGTCCGAGATTCGAGAGCGAGAGCATCGATATTTACCCCTGCAGCCTATCCGACTTCCTATAAAAAAGGTCATCCGACATCCAGTACCTATCAACGTTTACCTCTATACTCTATCCGAATACTTAAAAAAAGGTCATCCGACATCCAGTGTCAGTTTACCCCTATACCCTATCCGAATACCTAAAAAACAAAAAGGTCGTTATTTCTCCCTGTCAAACTTATTACTCGATAATAATTAAAGGCTAACGCATATCCATATTTATCGAATCCTAATTATCGATAATTGTCGGATGAAAAATTATTGATAGTTATCGATAATTATCGAATGACAAATTACCAATAATTATCGGATCAAAATTATCGAATCACACTTATCGATAATTATCAAATGAAAAATTATCGAGTAATTACGAATTATCGATAATTATCGGATACCCCTATTTTGTAGTTAATCGCTCAGTCGCTCTCCCGTTTTCACCACGCATATTCGTCTCTATCGCGGTTAGCAATTGGCTAAGTTTTTTAATTGGTTAGTGTACTTAAAAGTGTGCTCCGATTTACAGCGATTTACTAGGTAAGTTTTCTCAACAATATCCTATTAATATTATAAATGCGAAAGTTTGTTTGGATGTTTGTTACTCTTTCACGCAAAAACTACTGAACGGATTTAGATAAAACTTTACAGTAATATAACTTATTCATCAGAATAACACATAGGCTACAATTTGAATTGATGCCTTACAAAAATTCCCTTGAACAGCCTTGGCAAGCGACCAGAATGCACGAGTTCCCGAAGGAAGTCGAACCAATATCTCGCCAATTCTGCTCACGTACTCCGCCTTTGTCTCAGCAATTAGTCTTTTGAAGGACCTGGAGGCAAAGTTATACTCCTTTTTTAATGCGCTGGTCGTTACATCCTTTGACATCGACACATTGGCCCAAGCTTGGTAGCTGTCCAGCTTGTGGCGTGTAGCCATTTTGCAGGGCCGACCAAACCAGGGTTGGGATTTGCCGCCTATAAGCACCGCAGAGCATGGAATGAAAAGTTCCATGGCTTGTAGCACCACTTCGGCAACAGAATCAGCAACGATGTCTGGATCATCCAGAGAGGTCAGCAGAAGGTCCAACAGGGAAGGCATATGATCTTCCACATCAGGGGTACGCGTTGGTGATCGTCGTAATGATCTCAGATCTTTCCGCATGATCGGTTGTTCGCGAGCCGAGACACTCGGTGTGATGGGCGTTCAAATCACCAAGTATCACTATCTCTGCGATGGGATCTGTTGTAGCACGGAATTTGTAGCCATTTGGATGAACTCTATGAGACGATCGGTTTCGTCATTACCGCTGTGGGACGTATACAGGCAGGCACAGACACGGGGATGGTCGTCGCTGTCTATGCGCAACCAGAGGATGGAGAGGTTTCTACCTTCAAGACTGCCAAGGTGACGAGAGCAGACATCCTCCCTTATACACGCGCAAACTCCAGCCCACGGTACAAAAAAAAGTGTTCTAATTTGTACCCCGGACAAGAGAGATAAGAGGTATCGGCTGGAGGGGATATCTGTGTCTCTGTCAAAAAGAGCAAGGCCGGCTTCGCTGTATGGAGGTGGTAGTGAACGGCGTTAAGATTAGTATGAAGCCCCCTGATGCTACAGAAATGCACGGTCATAGTGGTAGGGGACTTCTGTCAACTGCTTTGTCTACCCTGGGCAGTTAAACTGTCGAGCACAGATTTGCGCCAAGAATTCGCGGCGCTGCCCAGGCTTCCGGGCTTAGGTTGAGGTCTTGAGCCCGGAAGTCTAGAGAGGGATTCTCCGGCGTTTTGGCGACTTGTACCCTCCTGGGGTAGTCTTTACAGACTTCGGTCTGTGCTACCATGTGTGGGGGGAGGGGAGAGATGGGCCACCGGATCCTCAAAAACCGAACGAAACATGACGTCAGTGCCGTCATTTCACGTCAGTATTAAGTGAGAGCGAAGTTCTTCCCGGGCGCGCCGGCCCATTCAGCTGCAAGCAGCATTCGGTAATATATATAGAGGTTATATTTTTATTGTTATTTGTATGCTTATACTATGCGCAGATTTTTTTTATTTTTATTTTTAGTAGCTTTAAAATACATGTATCTTAATTTAAACATGAAGATATCATGCTGCTTCGTCTTGCATACTAATCGTAGATCTCATTACTATAATGTAGATTAAAAATTCGAAAGTTTTGTTCCTATTATAGGTAAATTACATACTTTTTTGTTTAATTGTTTTACCCTTTATGTGTTAACACACATCAGAATACAAAATGTAATTTGATCTAAAAGTGACGATAAGGCTAAGTATTATTTTTATTGTGAAATATTAACCAATGTTATTATTTTTTTATTAAAATACGTTCATTACTTACATTTTCTTTTTACTCTTTGAATGCTTCCTATTTTACCTAAGAAAAATATTTAAATCTTGTTTAATTTCACATTAAAATATTTGCCCTATGATTGGGCGTTTATTCAGGCAAAAAAACATTTATGCCCAATATGCCCGTAACTTACCATTTATTCCTGCCGGGCAGAAACAGATTGCCCATCTCTAGAAATGAGACTATCCGCGAGAGAACCAAAGTGACCGACGTAGCCCAGAGGATTAGCACGCTGAAGTGGCAGTGGGCTGGTCACCTGTGTCGTAGGACCGATGGCCGTTGGAGCAGACGTGTCCTGGAGTGGAGACCACGTATTGGCAAACGCAGTGTGGGACGCCCTCCGACCCGCTGGACCGACGATCTTCGCAGGATTGCCGGTGTTGGCTGGATGAGGATTGCGGAAAGCCGGGATGTCTGGCGCGAGCTTGGGGAGGCCTACGTCCAGCAGTGGACTGCTATAGGCTGATGAGATGAGATGAGATGAGATTTAAGCCATAAATAAACATCGTTATTGAATTGCTCTTTCGAACGTTGAATGATTATTTTTTAAATTGAAGTGACTTCACAAATACGCTAACAAAAATACACTTCCATTTTTTAATTATTTTTTTATCTCTGGCCTAAATATTAAACTCCAGGGTATTGGAAATTCGCATAAAGCATAAATTGTTATACTTATTTATTGCGTTAGTGAAATTGTTTTAAGATTTTTTAACATCATTAAAACATTATACATATATATAAAAATTTACAGAATTGAAAAAAAAAACTGTTTTTTATTTTAAAAACATTTTAAAATTTTATTTGGCTATTTGTTTAAACTGCTTCAGTTATATGTATTTAAATAAGTATAATTATATTTGTCTTTAAAAGTGTTCTGTGGTGGACTCTGATTTTCCGTCTACTTAGCTGCCTTGATGACTATTCTGCGTAGAATCCCCATTTTAATGAGCGTGAACCCAACATAACGCCACAGATTAACTTTTTTTAAAAAGATTATCGCTTGCTAGCTCTGTATCGACTACGCACAAGTTAAACTGCTTTATTCAACCTAAGATTAATTACAATTATAACATAATATCGTATTGATCATAAACCAAAGTAATTTAATTTCTTCAATCTGTTGCACTTAGCGCCACTATTTCATGCTCCGACACGGCCATCTTGACTTGTCGTGTGCGTAGCGCGCGTTTCACGCTCCGATATTTATGGTATAAAATATATTATAAAAAAAGTAATTATTTTGTACTCTGTAGAAATATGATTTAAAAAAGTTTAAAAATCTAACATTACCGAATCGTAAATTCAAATTTTGCATTATTTCCTAGAAACTAATACAACAACAACAAGTGTATCTAAATATTTAAATGACAGTTTAAAATTCATTGACCCCAAAAACACATAATACTTACATAATAGTTAACTAACCGTTCATTTGATATTCAAATAGTTCTAATGGGACATTTATAAACAATATGTTAATGACTGAGAAGTAGTGATAAAGTTGCGAACTTATTATAAATAAGCAAATCTTATAAAGATCTTTTGTTTGTAGGCTTTCTTAATGTTTTTAGTACTGACAATTTATATCGAACAACATAAATAACAATAATTTTTTATAAAATTTTTTCTATTAAAAATATGTTAAGATAATTTTTAAAATTGATCGGGATATAGAATAATATAAAAATACCTCACTGTTAACGTTACTATATTTCCAAAAGAAATTTCAGATAATATGTCTAACTAATTCTAAACACTTCACACCGATGTACTGCGCTACTGAACATCCAGGATGTTATCAACCTTACGTGATCATCCACCGACTCGCCTTCTTGAGACAATTATTCCAACCTGGTTACCCCTAACTACAATTACAAAACTATAAAACACTAAGAAAAAATTAAACATCACGTACAAAAACGATTAATAAAAAAGTTGAAATAAACAGATTATCCTTTTTACTAAAATTCTTGACAAGTGAAGGCGAAGAGGCCTTACAAAAGTTTGGTGTAATTTGTCATACGGTTTAGGTATGTCTCAGACATAATAGAAAATATACTAAACGAAGGTACCTTGAAGAATTTCAAAACGAGAATTTAATTGTTCAAAACAACCAATGTCCTTTAGAGTTCATATTTTTATTTAGAAAAACGACAGCGTATTTTTCAGTCTAATGATCTCAAAACACACTCGATACTAAATATTTGAACGCTTGCCAAACGCTTCTAATCCAATATTTTAATTCGATTGCCTTTTAAACAGTATATAAAATGTTTCAATACTTATAATGTTGTGTAGTTTAAGAGCTTGTTTGTTTCAAAATACTAATCACATGATCTGCTAAACAGTTGTAAAAAAACGTATTTTTAGATTAAACAAAAAATCTAAATAATTCTTTGTGCAATAGTGAAACATAGATTTTCATTTTCATTAAAAAAGACTGTAGAACTAGACATTAATATAAAAATTATAGAAGAAAGTAAGTAGTAATAATTTTCAGTACAGAAAAGTCAAAATTTAGGTAATAAAATTAAGACTTCAATCTTTTACACCTTTGACTAGGTTAGTACCATATGGTAATAAAGTAAAATCGATGTGAAGTCGATATTTCAGTTATATTTCATACGGTGTCTGTGTGTATGTGTGTTTGTATGTATGTGTATGTATGTGTATGTGTGTGCGTGCGTGTGTGCGTGCGCGTATGGGCGTGTGTGCGTGAGAGAGAGAGAGAGAGAGATAGAGAGAGAGAGATAGAGAGAGAGAGAGAGAGATAGAGAGAGAGAGAGAGATACACCTAACTCAAAATTTTTCCATTACTCATACTTACCTCGTCTATACCTATATATACCTATGTATACAGCAACACATTTGTGATAAAGCTGCAAGTATTCACAAGCAAAATATATATATATATATATATATATTATATATAAATTATTAAGTTTTCTTCACAAAAATCACAGTAATAGCATATCTAAATTAAAGCATGATTCGGTCAACAAATGAAGCAATAAATTCATATCAATTTATGAGTGTCAAATTGTAATGAACGGACATACATTATTGTTTATTTATGTAAATTTATGATGCGAATACCTAAATGGCTAAATTACAATTCTAATTTTGATGTACATCGTGATTCAAGATGAATATGGAAAGGTTATCTTTACTAATTTACAAGCCTATAATATAATATTATGGAATGGTTAAACATCATTAGCTACTAACAATATAATTAAAAAATGCGAGTTCGTAATCTGATATGTGTATGTATAAACTTTGTTTCTATCTGCCCACCTGCAGTGGAGCATCGTGGCGGACAAGAGAGATAGAGGCCTTTGCCCAGCTGGCCCCAGCTATGGGTCATTAACAGGCTGTTTAAGTTTAGGTTAGGGGGCGGAGCATCCATTAATTTCATGAGCTCAAAATGGGGGAAGGGGAATAAAATCTTATTAAATCTCATTTGAACTTGGTGTATAATCGAAAATCTCAGGTCGACTCAAAAAATATAAATTATTTTACATACCTATAATGAAAAAATATAAAACAAAATTGAGTAAATATTAAATATTTTGAGTGTTCATTTTGCCCGCTTAAATGTTTTTTTAATTATTCGCTATTTGTGATTTTAATTTTATTAAATTTAAATATATTCTTTCTTTTTTCTATTTATTGAACGTTGTATTATTTTTTATTGAACGTTGTATTATTTTTTGTTGTATTTTATTATTATATTTATAAAAATTAATTTAGTCTTTTACTTTAGCGTAAATTTTACGTAAGGGGGAAGGGGGATCCAATCAAATCTTATTAAATCTCACCCAAGGGGAGGAGGAGTCCAAATTAATTGAAAAACAGCTCCAATTATTAATGGATGTCCCCTTAGTTATCTCTAACTTTCAATATAAAACATATATAATTTTGTACAATTCCCTGACGTTCTAAATCATAAAACTCCATAAAAACATCGCGTGAAAACCGTCGTATATGACGTAACGGAAATTCTGAAATGAATCCGCTGTCGTTCAGCGAGGACAATTATGCTCTAGACCTTTATTAGCCTCTCGAGTGTCCAGGTAATGACCTTTTAGTTTACCAACTGCACAAAACTGCCCAAGGCGTCTCACGTTCTGTTACGTAATTTCCCACCGGTGATAGTGTAATATACGTTAATCAACCTGTAGTTGACAAGTGCAATTCGCGTACTAATTCCCGTGTCGAAAAAAGTTAACATGAGCAATATAGCCATAGCGACCATTACAAGGACACGGACGCTTGCGGTTATTGTGGTTAGTTTGTAAACTCTTGTCAACTAGTAGTTGACACGGACAGTGGAGCGGTTAGAACAAGAACAAAAAAGAGAAGATTAGCCAAGAATTGATACATTTACACTCAGACACAGATGCTTGGAATAACCAAACAAATATCCAAATACAAACTCTTTTTATTTCCATATAACATAGATATTATTATAAAGTAGGCGTGGATTAAAAGCGATCGCGTCACAATTTTAGATTACGCCCGTGACGTGATCGGAGTCAAGTGGTCTGCTGACGTCACGCCCGCGCCATGATAAAGCCATCAATTTCACTTGTCGCCCACGCGTGACACAATTGTATGAAATTAAGTAAAATTAATGTACACCTATACACGCCCTCCACACGTCGTCATTGTGTGTGGGTAATAGTTATATATAAAATATTATAAAAGAAATAAAAATATTATCTTGAATTACAACATTTTCGGTATTCATGATCATTGAACCCAAACTTTTATGTTTTACTCGTATATATTTATTGATATGTCAATTTATGTTCACAATTTTCATCTAAACTATTCTAATAAGTTATATTTGCGGTTGTTTCTTTCCGAATACATATTTTTTCTGGAAAAGTTTTTATCCATAAAACTTTTTTCCGATGTCATCTCATAATAAAACTCTTACAGGTCCAATTCCGTACATTGAACTTATTTTGAAAATATTTTAGACAGTTCTCTATATATAACTAGCAAACCCGGCGAACTCCGTTTCGCCACCAACTTATTTTCGTGAGGGATACTCACACCACGTACTGCCGCCATGCAAAACCATATTGGTTTCTAGTACATGCTATGTATCAGAGATGGCGCTGTATGTGAAAAATGATTTTCCATGTTTTCCTGCTTTTCTGTTGAAAATTTTCCTGAATTTAGTTTGCTATAAATCTCACGGAGCCCGAGACCTTTCCAACGAATGCAAAACCGTGGAAATCGGTTCGTGCGTTTTGGAATTATATCGTCAGGAAGGAAAACCCGACTTATTTTTATATTATAGATAATAGCCAAGTCAAGCCAAACTGATTTTTTTTTCATTTGTGTCTGTCTGTATCTGGCCGCGGATCACGCTGAAACTACTGAATGGATTTCAGTGAAACTTGGGATGATCTGAGTTCATACTACGAGCAAGGACAGTGGGTACTTTTTATCCCGATATTTATTACGGTTCCCTTGGAAGGGTGGGGAGAAGTGTGGAGAAGTGAACTAAGTCGCAGCTATATCTAGCACAATACGAGTATATGCCGAACACACAAGCAAGACAGTTTATATTATTACAGTTTATATTTATTCTTTGATAAATGATTTAATGAGTTTTTTTGAAGATTGATAATGATAAGCCTTTTATTGACTAGCTTAATTGTTCAAATCTAGTACTATTTTGCATGGTATATTGACTGCTCAGTATCTCTTTGTGTTGGTCCAGTTGACACTGGCTGCTTCATAGTTGTGATTCGATTCCCACCCCAAGTCTGGGTGTAATATACACATATATATATATATATATATATATATATATATATATATATATATCATTATATATTATCATCATAACATTATATATATATATAAACATTTATTTAAAAAAAAAAAATGAAATCAGTCGGCTGTTACCTAAAACAAAGTTGCCTACCTTAGTAGCAAACGATCGTGTGTGTACGTTAAATATCTTTATATTTACATCGGGCTTTGTTTTACAAAGTTTCAATTCAATAATCTTATCCTATAAACTTATTTGAATAAAGTGTTTAAAAAAATATCCTTAACTAACCGCGTTAGTACGTAGGGTAATATTCAACAGGCATCCGGCGCCACGGCGACGCTCGCTTGATTACAGGCCTTAATAAACCGACCTAGGGCTGCGAATGTAACTAGAACGAACGAGATCTTATATTGGGAATTAAGGCTTTTCTTCCCGTGTGCGGTGTGTAGTGTGTGTGTGTGTGTGTGTGTGTGTGTGTGTGTGTGTGTGTGTGTGTGTGTGTGTGTGTGTGTGAGTAGAGAGAATTTCCTATATCATTATGTATAAATACGTGACTTCGAGAGTAATGGAAATCGTTGTGATCATCATTCGAGTCGTTAAGATAGGTATGATTGCGTAAGTTTTAAAGATTTGTTTGCTTTCTTTAGTCTGTGTATTTATTTGTTAAATCGTTGTTTATAAATAAAAATATTTATTTAAGTAAAATTTCTGAATAAAGTCAAGAAAGTATTTTTCGACTAGACAATTAATTTTTTGCTTTCATGCGTGATCTTACTATTTGAACTGAACTGTACAGAATTAGCTTGTAAACTACCCACTGCTGCTCAAAGGCCTCTTTTCCATAAAGAAGAAGGGTTAGAGCTTAATCCCTTACGCTGCTCTGATGTGGGTTTGTGGATTATTTCGCTACCACGAGTAACGGTCGCTATCAGATGTCTATGATAACAACCGGGACCGACGGCTTTACCTGCTCTCCGAGGCACGGTGGGAATACCCACAAGGACATAAACCCGGACCGGGAACTAATATTTGTACAAATATTTGCCCCGAGCAATAGTGTAATATTTATTATTATTTTGAAATGATATATCGATTTTAGATCAAAGAACTTCTTAGCAATGAGTGAGTTTATATTTAATAAAGGTTTATTTAGGTTTTATATTTTCAAAACGACATAAAAAAATATTATTTATGTAATATAACATTTGCTCATTTCGACTGATGCTATATTGGTACAAAATTAGCAGTTTTATTTTAAATTCAATTAAGCTTTGATAGCAGGTCAAAAAAGGAAAAAGTAATATGAACGACAGCCCTACATAATAACTGGTTTGGTGTTAGTGTAGGTATATTTTTTTAAATAAATATTACCGGATTTAGACGCGTGAACAGCGATTTGATGTAATTTATTATGCGTAATAACAGTGTAATAATAGACTTCATAATAATACGGATATTGTTTTAAAATTTATTATAGAATGTTAAGTAATTTTAAATTTATTATTAATTAAATGTCACTCCCAAGTCGAAATTTTTTTTTTAACCTGATTAACCATTATTACCATTATGTAAATGTAGGCAACTTAAAGCATAACTAACCGATACCTGCGGCTTCACCTGCGTTGTTTATCATATGTGTAAATAACGCCTTTGTTACGATTCCACTAAAATTGTTTATAAAGTAATACTTAAACCATCGTGTTTGAATTTCAAACCTACACCATATTTTAAGTTAGATCTCCAGAATCAGCAGGACGCAACTTCGTACAACAGATTTTGTGTAATACCGGAACGAAAAGGAAAAGATAGATACAATTTAAAAAAAAAGTTTTTTGGCTTCTATAATTATTAATTATCTATCTATCTATATATCTTATAAATTATCTATATTAGTTGCAACATGCGGCCTTATGGATGATAGTCTAGTCGACAAGTTGAAATTGGTCTAAAATACTGCACTTAAAATTATAGGATCCGGAATAACGCTTAGAAAAATATGCCAAAAGCGTGTATTAGCTAATAATTAAATAATATCAAATGTTAGTAATAGCTTCAATCAATATTTGTTCGAGATAAGTAACATAAAGATAGTATTATCGACAGATATGCAAAATGAGGACCAGATATCGATAATTAATTTTATTATTAGCAATATTATTCTAAAAAAAATCTTAAAAAAAATACAAGCCCA
Source organism: Euphydryas editha (assembly GCA_036937285.1). Lineage (NCBI taxonomy): Eukaryota > Metazoa > Arthropoda > Insecta > Lepidoptera > Nymphalidae > Euphydryas > Euphydryas editha. Next base: position 2,353,691 of record JAUPFZ010000001.1, read on the forward strand.
GTAGTTAATAATGTTGTCAAAAGTAATACTGAACAACTACACCATTGAAATAGTTTTATAACCGATACACATAAAAAAAAACATAAATTATTTGCAAAATAGAAGGATTGACAGTCGGGACCTATTCTTCAACCAATCAAATCTTCCTAAGGAGCCCTGTAAAATTTAAATGGGCTTATGTTTCGTCTTAACCCCGCAACCTCGCGAGTGTTAGTAGTAGTGACCTTCGCGAGGTTAAAACAAATCGATTGATATAAGAATCATCAAAATCGGTCAACGCGTTTGCAGTCTACAACGCCACATATGAACAAACATACATGCGTACAGAGACTGATAAGCACATTACTCTCCTTTGCCTCGCGCAGTCGGGTCAAAAGCAACGTCGAGCGGCCGTACACGAGATAGATAGATGACTTAAAGAGAGTCGCCGAAAGCTGTTAGATGGAGGCTGCTTCCAACCCGTCGCTCTGGAGTTCGATGGAAAAAGCCTACGTTCAGTAGTGGACATCCGATGGTTGTTATGATAATTATGATGATAAAAAATCAAATGTCCTACATGTTTTAAAATTTGCATGTCTTGAAAGAAATTTTGGGATATTTGTCTTGGCCATAGTCAGATTACACTGTGACCCTGCTCCATAATAGAAGTGTATTCGCCAACTAGCATCTTAGCAGATAAAGACCCTTCTCATTTAGAGAGGAACAGGACTTTTACCCAGCTGTAGGAGCTAAGCTTTTAATATACCTCGGCTGAGCAAAGCTGCTCTTACAATACATCTCAGAGCAGTTATTTGTACTAGGCAACCATATTGCGGTGGATATGATTACTACAAAAATGTAACATAAAAAAAGACAAAACACAATGCTGTATAACAATGTGCTATTTCTTAAAGCAATACATTATTTTTATTTATTACAGTTAGGTCCATTCATTACTGACTTAATCATTAAACGATAAAAAACTTACTCTCACGGGTCGCTTCATATAATTATAATAAAAATATCAGAATTTACATAATTTTATTATTGTATTCTGAATATTGATGGGCAACGTACAGGAAAATGAAATAAATCAATATTTATTTTACGTAAGAAATATTAGAAATAATTATTTATATAGACTTGTTATTCATGCCGGCTCTTTAAAGACATTTCACGAACGAATTTATGAATATGTAAAACGTTTTTTTTCCTGAATTATTAATTAAATGTCAAAATGCGTATAATTATAGACGAAAAGGTGAAAAAACGGGTTATGTTAAGTTATCGTTAGCCCAATTCTCAAAGGAGATAAATCTTTTACACTTTTTGATTAATAAGACAACAGTTCTGGTGTAGTGGTGCGAGTAGACGTCTTAACGCCAGCGGTCGCGGATTCAATTACCACTCGGGGTAGATATTTGTATATTTGTTTCTGGTCTGGGTGGATATCCTTATTGGTCACCTAACCGTGCGTCGGAGAGCGTATAAAAGCTGACAATTTTCGAAAAAAGCCATATCTTTTAGGCATTACTTCGATGAAAATCTTAAATACTTTTTTTTTCATAGCTTGTCTATACTAAATTATAAAAGACATAAGTGTTGTAATACTTGTACTTTATCGGCCCCATTTACATCGCAATGTTAATAGGCTTCTTTTCGATTTGATAAATACACAGACGCTTTACATTCAATGCCCCCCTCCACCACTCTAACATGATGGGAATCCTGTGTCGGAGGTCCATAATCACACAATACAAGCACAAGCGCCCTGACTACGCTAATCATCCGTATAACATATACAATCATTTGTCATGGGCGGGGAGTTAACCCACGACTAGCGCACCAGCCAGCTGTAATCGCATCATCACATGATGATGATAAATACTATAGTTTAATCCGACACGACATAACCAATACACACGTCAGAAATATCGCTGACTACTTTAATCAGCTCAGCGTTGTATTTTTAACAAAAAACTTTTGATAATTTAAATCTAGCTCAGATTTAACCCCACGTTCTCAAGTTTAGATATATCTATTCTAATCGATGCACGATCTCGGCTTTCTAGATACGACAAATCTCTGTAAATGAGAATTGGTTACGCGCTCAAATAGCTTGTGTAATCGTCTTAATTAAGTTACTAATGAACCACAGATCGTGTTCTTTAGATCAGTGTTGTGCTTACGCACTTACATTATGTGTGAACTAAATTAAATCTATAAGTGAACAGTGGTGTAAGCTGAGCAGTGTACAAGTAAAAAAAAATTGTAACAAATATTACTTGGATTTTTCAGTTTTTGTGCTTGTATTGTGTGATTATGGACCTCCGACACAGGATTCCCATCATGTTAGAGGGGTGGAGGGGGGCATTGAATGTAAAGCGTCTGTGTATTTATCAAATCGAAAAGAAGCCTATTAACATTGCGATGTAAATGGGCCGATAAAGTACAAGTATTACAACACTTATGTATTTTATAATTTAGTATAGATAAGCTATGAAAAAAAAGTATTTAAGATTTTCATCGAAGTAATGCCTAAAAGATATGGCCTTTTTCGAAAATTTTCACCTTTTATACGCTCTCCGACGCACAGTTAGGTGTCCAATAAGGATATCCACTCAGACCAGAAACAAATATACAAATATCTATCCCGAGTGGTAATTGAATCCGCGACCGCTGGCGTTAAGACGTCTACTCGCACCACTACACCAGAACTGTTGTCTTATTAATCATAAAGTGTAAAAGATTTATCTCCTTTGAGAATTGGACTAACGATAACTTAACATAACCCGTTTTTTCACCTTTTCGTCTATAATTATACACATTTTGACATTTAATTAATAATTCAGGAAACAAAACGTTTTACATATTCATAAATTCGTTCGTGAAATGTCTTTAAAGAGCCGGCATGAATAACAAGTCTATATAAATAATTATTTCTAATATTTCTAACGTAAAATAAATATTGATTTATTTCATTTTCCTGTACGTCGCCCATCAATATTCAGAATACAATAATAAAATTATGTAAATTCTGATATTTTTATTATAATTATATGAAACGACCCGTGAGAGTAAGTTTTTTATCGTTTAATGATTAAGCCAGTAATGAATGGACCTAACTGTAATAAATAATTAATAAAAATAATATATTGCTTTAAGAAGTAGTACATTGTTATACAGCATTGTGTTTGTTTTTTTTTATGTTACATTTTTATAGTAATCATATCCACCGCAATATGGTTGCCTGGTACAGATAACTGCTCTGAGTTGTATCGTAACAGCCTTTGCCTTGCTCAGCCGTGGTATATTAAAAGCTTAGCTCCCACAGCTGGGTAAAAGTCTCTTCCTCTCTAAATGAGAAGGGTCTTTATCTGCTAAGATGCTAGTTAGCGAATACACTTCTATTATGGAGCAGGGTCACAGTGTAATCTGACTATGGCCAAGACAAATATCCCAAAATTTCTTTCAAGACATGCAAATTTTAAAACATGTAGGACATTTGATTTTTTATCATCATAATTATCATAACAACCATCGGATGTCCACTGCTGAACGTAGGCTTTTTCCATCGATCTCCAGAGCGACGGGTTGGAAGCAGCCTTCATTTAACGGCTTTCGGCGACTCTTTTTAAGTCATCTATCCATCTCGCGTACGGCCGTTCGACGTTGCTTTTGACCCGACTTCGCGAGGCAAAGGAGAGTAATGTGCTTATCAGTCTCTGTACGCATGTATATTTGTTCCTATGTGGCGTTGGAGACAGCAAACGCGTTGACCGATTTTGATGATTCTTATATCAATCGATTTGTTTTAACCTCGCGAGTGTAGGTCACTACCACAGAATAAATAATAGTACAAGTCACTACTACTAACATTCGCGAGGTTAAGACGAAACATAAGCCCATTTAAATTTTACAGGGCTTCTTGGGAAGATTTGATTGGTTGAAAAATGAGTCCCGACTGTCAATCCTTCTATTTTGCAAATAATTTATGTTTTTTTTATGTGTATCGGTTATAAAACTATTTCAATGGTGTAGTTGTTCAGTATTACTTTTGACAACATTCTTAACTACTGGGCTTGTAATTTTTTTTAGAATAATATTGCTAATAATAAAATTAATTATCGATATCTGGTCCTCATTTTGCATATCTGTCGATAATACTACATATTTTTATGTTAGTTATCTCGAACAAATATTGATTGAAGCTATTACTAACATTTGATATCATTAACTTATCCAAAAGTACATTACTTTTCTCCTTAAGTATGTACCACCACACTACAACCACCACATTAGTCGTTGGATGTCCACTGCTGAACGTAGGCCTCCACCGTCACCTCCAGGGGGTTTGCCAATACTCGTCACGTGTGGCAGGCGGATTGGCTAGCGTAGTGTGTTGTGGCAGAATATAGTGACGCTGCTGCTCATCACTATCCTGGTCGGTGTACAGTTGTTGGCACCACTATGGTCTTAGTCGCCTCTTACACCTCGGCAAGAAAGAGGTCGGCACTATTCTTTGTCGGTCACCGCACGGTAAACGTACAATAGGTAATTATTAATTGAACACTTATCTTAAAGTTTTTTTTTTTTGGTAAATTTATTTTACTGTAGTTTTGCTTATAAGTGTATACATTTTGTGCATAAATGTATATGCATCTACGAGTATATATTACTTGGTTTTATATAATTATGTTTGTCAAAGATTGTCTGGAAGAGATCGGTCTTTTAGCGATAAAATCGCCTTGTGTAGATTAATATTTTAGTTTCTCGTGTGTTTTTTTAATATAGATAATATCTTTATAGATAATATCCTATATCTTTTATAGATAATCATAATATAATAAATCGACTGGCCCGTGGCGCAGTTGACAGTGGCCCTGTTTTCTGCTCCAGGGTTGTGGGTTCGATTCCCGCCCCGAGTCTCGGTGTATTATGTATTTATTTATATATAGAAAGAAAGGAAGAAAGAAATCTTTCTTTCTATGTATTTTTTTGTATATGTATTATTTATATGTATATTTATTTAAAAAAATGTATATTTGTCAACTGTTACCTAAACCATAGGCATTAAGTTGCCTACCTTAGGAACAGGCGACCGTGTGTGTATGTTAAACATATTTTATAAATAAATAATAATAGACTAGGTATTATAGACAAAACACACACAAGCCCATTTAACAGTCCCAAATTGGATGAAATGTATGGTGTAATATAACACACAAACATGAGAAACTTTTACATGGCATATATCTATATAACTTACGTGTACGTAATTATGGGTCACTAAGCTATTTCATCACAGAGAAGTGTTAATAAAAATCATATAGTCCAGTCAAATAAGGTTTTAAATCGAAATTTCACATACAACCCTGCATTTTTGATATAATGTAGTTTTAATGATACCAAAACAATGTGTAAAGGTTTTAGTGTGCGCAACCCCCGGCAAGGGTTGAAAAAAAAATAAAATAAATGTTTTTTCGCAATTACTCGAAAACGGTAAATGTTAGATAAAAAGTTCAAAGTAAACTGTATAGAACTTAAAATAATACACGTAAAAGGTTCTATGACTTTTTTGTCTCCGATCAAAATTAACCGAGATAAAGCTTAAGGGATGAACGTAAATTTTTAAAAATCGTTTTTAGTAGAAAAATAAGCGAATTTCAATTGTTTTTTTATATTTTCATAAATAAACCTATTTCTTTAATTTAAGAAATAAAGATTTATTTTTAATTGTTTGCGAAAATATATATATATTAATTTTTAAACATTTCAAATTGAAATTTGTATACTTAAAACTTAATATTTTATGTTTTTTTTACCATGTTTAGATTCCTCATAAAATTGATGAATATCATACATTGAAAAAAAAATTATACCTGCTATATTTCGGAGGGTGTAAATTTATATAGAAAAATGTAGAATTTGTCCTAAAATTTCTACACTGTGGTCTTGAGTCCCCGCCTTCAAAAGAGAGGACACTATTGCTTACTCGCTTACTCGAATGAAGCCCCGCCTTAAAAAAAAAGGACTATTGATTACTCGCTTACTCGTATGGATCTGAAGCTCGATTCAATTAAGAGTAAGAAGACACTATAGGAGAATCATATTTCTCACACTCTATTTTACGATCTGTTCATTCAAATAGAATAATAAATCATGTTATACGTGTTTAGGTACTTGGCGATTGAATCCAAACCAAGAAATTAAATTATTTGTTATATACCCTACTCCGAATAATGGAATTTGGAATCGATATGATATACCCGTTCTGGTGTAGTGTTGTGAGCAGTTGTCACCACGCCGGCGCCGGCGGTCGCGGGTTCAATTGCCGTCATAGACACAATGTGATAACGATCGTTACTCATGGTGGAGAAATTATCCACCAAACCGCAGTGGAGCAGCTTTGTGGATTATCCTCTAACCCTTCTTATATAGGCCTTCGTTCAGCAGTGGGTTGTTTACAAGCTTATACAGCGTACTATATATATATATATATATATATAGGAGACTTTCTATAGATATATATCAGGATATCTCTGGAACTATAAGACTTAGAGATTTGAAATTTGGTAGGAATATTCCTTTTGCCGAGTAGAGGTCAGCTAAGAACGGATTTTACGAAATTCTACCTCTAAGTGGATGAAAAAGGGAGGCAAAGTTTGTATGGGACAACGTGATTCCTTGGTCCAATCTACTTCAAATTTTGCATAAATATTCTTTAACAGAATTTATTGAAGATGTGTTTCGTATTTTATCGAAATTCATCCCCTAACGCGGTTAAAAGGAGGTAGAAAGTTATTTTGATATATTTAAATTTAAATTTGTGCCATGATCACGGGGAAACAGTCTCCCCGTGATCATGGCGATTGAAACATTGCTGAAATATAGGGAACTAAACAAAATTATAAACGCGGTAAGCACCCGAACAAATTTAAATTTAAATATGAATCGTGATCGCGTTAGTTTAAAACAATATATTTTATATAAATAATCCTTAGTTTTTGATTTAAATTAACTTTTATTTTGACACATGTTTGACAACTCAATCTGGTGGAACAGGCAAGACTTTATAATAAACGTAACAAAATTGAGTTACAAATATACCGTATGATCGCTTTATTGTAAAATAGTGTTTTATATTATATTTTTTACTTCAATATTGGTGTTGTTTTAAGTCAAGGGTTTTAAACTAAATGACTCATCAGCAAGGCATCTGAAGTTCACAATGATACAGATATAAGACACCGAAGTGAACTTGGAAACATTTTTGAATTATACGGCATTAAAACCCCAATTAGTACAGATTGGCACCACGGACTAATATTGGAACAAGATCAGAAAACATTATAAATCATGTACCCATTTAACTTTATTTTACACTAAAACTAAGAAGGAGGAGATAAAAGCTGTATTGGACTATTATTAAATATAAATATTTGTTTAATATACACACACGATCGTCTGTTCCTAAGGTAGGCAACTTAATGTCTGTGTTTTAGGTAACAGCCGACTGATATACATTTTTTTATAAATATACCTATATATTATACATATAGAAATAAATACATATTACACCCAGACTCGAGGCGGGAATCGAACCTACGATCCTGGAGCAGAAAGCAGTGTCACTACCAACTGTGCCGAGTCAATCAAAATTTAATAAACAAAAAATATTGTTTATAAAGAAATACTTCGGATGGTGTAGTATTTCGATTTCGTTGTAAAAAGATAATACCCCGTGTAACTTTCTCCAGACCAAAGGCCAAGCTTCGTGTTCATAAAATATAACAATTTATATTTATTATTTTATATATTTATTTATTTATAACAATTTATATAAATTATTTTTATTTTAATGTTTATTTAAACTTTAAATCCCTACTCTATAATGAAGATTGTTATATTTTATAAGTATTAAAATAAAATCATACTTTTTAAATAATTAGAATCAAAAGAAAAGCCGATTTAGTTCATATTTACATGTTTACTCAAATATAATAATACTTAATCCATTGCGTTAAGGCTTACTTCGCAAAATTACGGTGTAGCGGAGCGGTATAACTCAAAGGGCGACACGTGTAAGTACAGGTGTCCTTGAGAAATGCCGCGTTTGTCCGGCCCAATTTGAACTTTATATTTAATTTAAAAAGCCGAATTCGCAATGATGGTCGGCGTTTATCAAACGATTTAAAACACCTACGTAAAAAGAGCTTCGGTTTACTTATATTTTGTATGGCATCCGGAGCTCTTCTTATATGTTTCGAGTTACAGCAAAGCAAGGCGGCTTAAAACAAATAATTATAACTAGCTTCCGCCCGCGGCTTCGCCCGCGTAGATGAATTGATAAAAAGTAGCCAATATATTTACGGACGATAGTTTTAGTCCGGTGATAACATCATAAGAAAACATTGATAAAAAATTATCATTATTTTGTATAATACAAAGAAGGATTTAAAATCAATTAATTAAATTTTGGAGTTTACTCCTTAAGAATCGATTTTCATATATAAGGCGCCCGGTATGAGAAAAATATGAGAGGTAAAATCTACTGTTGAATGACCTCGTCACTTTTTCGGTGCGCGCGCACCTACGGTGCGGTGCGAAAGTAATGTTGCTCTAATTAATATTGAAAAATAATATTTAAAAATAAATGATAATTGTTAGATAATAATAATTACATAATTTATCAACATTCCTAATGAAATATTTGTGCACATCTGAAATTGACTATTGTGAAAAGTTTAATGTAAAATATTTCGCCGATTAGTTATAATAAATGTATATAAAATGAATAAATATATATTTATATATGTATATTATTTTCATTAATTTGTTAATTTACCCTTTCATATGGTATTAATCTTATTTTCAGTTGGATAAACTCTTTTTGCGTATGTTTAGACAATCGTACTTAAGGAGTAAACTCCAGTCGTGCGTCGGAGCTGACACACAATTTTTTTTTCTATAAATTAACATTTATTTGCACTTGTTAATCCAAATATTATTTTACTTAAATTATACAGAGCCGGCATTCATCGATTTACAGGACGTTATCACGTGAAAAAAAGCATTTCTAAAATTCTAAAAATTAATCTATATTTCTACTTAAAATATACTAACTAAAAATAATAATTATGGCTGCTGTACTAATCGTAAGTAATAAATCGATCCCAGAATCGAATCGGCTTTAAGAAAAAAAACTCAAAATGAACACAACCATCAATGACGTCTGTCCCACGATCGATATTTATAACAGCAACACGGCACACGTAGATGATTCACAGAATAATTAATTATATATTCACTTAGAAAACAAATAATTAAACAAAAAAAAAAATTAAAAAAAATCAAAAAACCCGACTGCGTAAAATACTCTTATTATAAACTAAAAAGAATAAAACAATTTACTAGCTTTCATTTGATACCCATATTGCTACAGTAATAGAAAAAAAAATTCAACTCCCCCCCCCCTCATTCTGCCATTTTGAAATTGCCATTTTTGAATCTGCCATTTTGAAAATTTATATAGCCTATGTCACTACTACACTTTAGACAAATCCAACGACACCTCATATGTCAAAAACCGTCCAGCCTTTTGGGCTGTAGGGCGTGCCAAAGAAATGGACATACATACATACACTCGAAAAACATAACCCTTCTTCTGTCGCAGTCGGGTAATAAAACAAATATTTAAGTGGGGCTCCCATACAAGAAACGTATTTTAATAGATAATGGTACGGAACCATTTGTGCGGGAGTCCGACTTGCACTTGGCCGGTTTTTATACCTAAACAGAACTTATGAGCCTGTTTCCGAGCTTTTTTTTTACTGTACTGTACTGTATCAGCCTGTAAACAACCCACTGCTGAGCGAAAGCCTCTTTTCGATACTGAAGAAGAGTTAGAGGTTAATCCACCACGCTGCTCCACTGCGGGTTGGCGGATAATTTCTCCACAATGAGTAACGATCGTTATCATATTTGTAACATAATTTGTAACAATATTGTTGTCTATGATAACAATCGGGACCGATGGCTTTATGTGCTCTCCGAGGCACGGCAGGGAGACCCACAAGGACATACACCCAGACCGGAAAATAGTATTTGTACAAATACAAATAACAGTCCTGAGCGGGAATCGAATCCGCGACCGCCGGCGCGCGGCTTGAGGCGACTACTCGTATATCGTTGAATAAATTAATAACATTTCACACAAATCGACTATTTTTAAATAACGAAAGTAAAAACTAGTAAAGTTTTACCAACCATATATAAATAACTGTACCCTTAAAAATTTAAATTAAATAAAGATTTCAAATTAGTTTATGTCAAAAAATTTTTTCACATTTGTACCAATATCAAAAAAATAACCACATGTCAAGACGATTTATTTTTTCAATTTATAAACCAAATGTTTAAGAAAAAAATTACTCCGAATCATGGAATTTAGAATCGATATAATATACACGACGACCTTTCTGGTGTAGTGTTGCGAGCATTTGTCACCACGCCGCGCGCCGGCGGTCGCGGGTTCCATTCCCGCTCGGGACAGATATTTGTATTTGTACAAATATTTGTTTCCGGTCTGGGTGTATTATTGCGCATAACCCAGTTGCTATGACCACTGCGCCAACGCTTCGTCATAACAAATAATTTAACTTCTTGGTTTCGGATTCAATCGCCAAGTACCTAAACACGTATAATATGATTTATTATTCTATTTGAATGAACAGATCGTAAAATAGAGTGTGAGAAATATGATTCTCCTATAGTGTCTTCTTACTCTTAATTGAATCGAGCTTCAGATCCATACGAGTAAGCGAGTAATCAATAGTCCTTTTTTTTTAAGGCGGGGCTTCATTCGAGTAAGCGAGTAAGCAATAGTGTCCTCTCTTTTGAAGGCGGGGACTCAAGACCACAGTGTAGAAATTTTAGGACAAATTCTACATTTTTCTATATAAATTTACACCCTCCGAAATATAGCAGGTATAATTTTTTTTCAATGTATGATATTCATCAATTTTATGAGGAATCTATACATGGTAAAAAAAACATAAAATATTAAGTTTTAAGTATACAAATTTCAATTTGAAATGTTTAAAAATTAATATATATATATTTTCGCAAACAATTAAAAATAAATCTTTATTTCTTAAATTAAAGAAATAGGTTTATTTATGAAAATATAAAAAAACAATTGAAATTCGCTTATTTTTCTACTAAAAACGATTTTTAAAAATTTACGTTCATCCCTTAAGCTTTATCTCGGTTAATTTTGATCGGAGACAAAAAAGTCATAGAACCTTTTACGTGTATTATTTTAAGTTCTATACAGTTTACTTTGAACTTTTTATCTAACATTTACCGTTTTCGAGTAATTGCGAAAAAACATTTATTTTATTTTTTTTTCAACCCTTGCCGGGGGTTGCGCACACTAAAACCTTTACACATTGTTTTGGTATCATTAAAACTACATTATATCAAAAATGCAGGGTTGTATGTGAAATTTCGATTTAAAACCTTATTTGACTGGACTACATATTAATAAATCCATTAAGGAAGGCTATTTCACGCGGTGATAATTGATACTAATAGTTTCTCGACATTTTATGCTCGATTCACGAAACGTGTACAGAATATCTATTAGATTTAAAAATAGTTGAAAAGTTTGTTTGTATGAAGTAAATTTTTTTAACAAGTATATTTATTGATGATTTAGTAAGGATTTAAGCTTACAGGCTATAATACATCACGTTATGAGTGATAGGTACACAATAGCAATCGTAAATTTCTACCAATTTGGTGGGTATAACTCAACGAGTGGAACCACGCGGGATGTTTGGTGTTTGAATAAAGTATGATTTATTAATGTTACCGCCAGCTATATTTAAATTCGCTGTTTTACAAGTTCTTTAAATAACAAATTATATGTAAGAATTTCTATGAAAGGAAAAGTTTGATTAAAGGAAACGTAAATATAATTTTACTATGTATAATTAATAAAGGTTTCGTTCAAGGCTCAAGAAATATTGTAAATTATTCTCATTAAATATTATAAATAATAAAATAGCAATGAGGACGAAACGAAAACGATTTGATCTAAAATATGTTAAATTTTTCTTAGTCGAAATATCGAGCTCCACCAAGTGAAAACAAAAAACATGGTGAATATCCCGATTCGAATAATTTTAGTTATAAAAATAACCATGTTAATAGGGTATTCTACTATGTTTGAAAAAGTACTTTAAAATGTTGATTTTCCTAATAAAAAGCCACAAAAATATATATTTCGGCAAAATAAACACGCTTTCTTGTCATAAAATTAAATTAAATTTAAAATCTTTTCAATTCCCGCGAAAACGCTGTCAGCTATTTTGATGACGTAATATGTGTAAAGGCCGTGTTCCCGGTTCCGATATACACTGAGAGCACTCTGAGGTGTGACATCAATTCAGTATACTGCGAAGCCGTTCCTTTTTAGTTTGCTATACTATGCTATACTGGTTACTAATAAAACGAAACGCAGTCCAATATACTATCATCATCATTTTTCGACATTGTTTTCAAATAAAAATATTTATCATGTACCTAAGTATACGTTTTCTGTTCAACAAGAAAAAATATTAATTGAATATTATTGACATTTTTGAAAAACAATATTAATTTATAATAATATCAATCATTCTCATTGTTATATTTTTTGATCATGTGATCAAAGTACTGAGAGCATCTTATCTAGAAAGCGCCAGTGCTGACAGTACAAAAATGGCGGCTATTTATGACGTCATATATATCTATGGTATTGCGGCAATGTACTGGTACTCCATAAAAGAATGAATTTTTCACCAGTGAGAGCACTGAGCTGTGCTCGCAGTGCACATCGGAAACATTGTCTGTATGACGTCACACCATGGCGGATCGTGTTTTAGATCACGTGATATACTGATTAAAAATTACGGCTTTTACTTTTAATATAATAAAACAATCATGTGCTTTTATGACTCAAAATCATAATATTTAAGTATATTTCTACATAAATTTTAATTTTTATCAAATTTCATAATATATTTTTCACTACCGAAAGTACCCTATTTAATATCTGTCTATTGTTATATAATATGGCCGACCGAATTGATTTATTCAGTTGAACATCGAACGAGTTTACGAGGATCGTAACGAGAGTCGTCTCGTAAGAGTTAAATTAAACTTGGGTTTAATTGTCTCGGTCATTTTTAGTACATTTTTCTATTATAGTTTGACGAATTGCACTTTTGTAAAGTATTTAATTAGAATTATGTTTTATTGACTAGGTTTTATATTTGTTATTAATTTTTTATTGTATTGTTACTAATGATTGAAACATTAAATTTTGACGAATTGCATTTTTATTAAGTATGTAATTGGATTTCAGTTTTATTGACTAGGTTTTAAATTTATTTTATTATTATATTACTTTAGATTATTGAATTGAATATATATATATATATATTTTTTTTTTTAATTTATATTGATTATTTGTTGTAAACTATTGCATTTTTATTGGATTTAAATTTTCTTGTTCTTACAAAGCCGAATTTTTACTAGTAATTTAGTTTGTGTGGTTAAATAACTCAATTGGAATCGAATGTGATGTGATGTCAATTATTGTAATTTTATATCTATCTACTTGTATCAAACTTCACTTAAATATATAATAATATATATAGTTAAAGTTTATGTGTCTGTGTATATTCTTTCCATATACAATTTATATACTAATATATATGGAAGGTAACAGTTTAAATATAAAAGTAATTGCCGTGTTTCGGAAATCCCGAAGCAATTACACATCGTCTTCCGTTGACAAAACAAAACCGAAACTTCTCTAAGTAGTCTGTTCCTTCACTGAACACAGCTAATATTAGAGATTTGTCGTGCGATATATTATTGAAAGCTTTTTTATTTAAATTAAACTAAATCGAAACAGCCTATTATCGTACCACTACTGGTCTCCTCTCCACGTAGGGGAAGGGTTGGCGTGGAATGCGTCAATGCATTTCCCAGCTACAAAAAAAGGGGAAGGGTTGACGGATAGTTTCCCTACTATGAGTAACGATTTTTATATCACAAATATCTCGCCACACCACAGCGATTTCTTTCGATCACGCAAGTTACGTAATAGTTTACGGTTCGCCATTGATGAAAATGTCAGCGAACATACAACAATACATAATAGCGAAAACAGAACCTTCATCTTTTTAGAATTCTGTAAAAAAAAAAAAGATTAATATTACCCAAATGTCTACGAGACAAAAATTACACAACAAATTCATTATAAGTCAGTATTCCCTTGGCGAATAAAACGTGGCTGGTTCGGAGCTGTGTAAGTTTAGGTTGAATGTTCACTCAATATTTGTAACATTTGGCAAGAAGTGAATTATTCTAGTGTGTAATAATGCGAGGGTTTCATTAACGTCGATTGTTGCTACTTCGATTCTCAATCGAAACAGATATATGAACCTGAGTCGAAATTTAGAGGCGATTTAGCGCCGCCTACGGTAGGACTTGGACCTCTGGGCTCAAAGTCGGTCCTTTTTTTTTGTTTTGGTGGGAAAAAATGTACCTGAACGCATACCCCGTCGTCCGGGAAGACAACGGGGTAGTGTGGGGCCCTCGCCCACTAAAATAACCCGCCAAGCGCCCTCACCCGCCCTTACAAGGCGGATAACGGGTACCGCGTACGTGGGCTCAAAGTCGGTCCTAATCCATGTTAAATTTGGTCCGACTTAGCACCCAAAAATAATAATAATAAATAAATAAATAAATATAAATAAATATTAACCAACAATCACACCACGTTAACCTAGCCCCGTGCTAAGTTCGTAAGAACTTGTGTTACAGGTACTAAGAACGGAAATAAATTTAAGATATAAATACATATATACATAAATACACATCCATGACCCGGTGCAGACATCTATATTCGTCATACAGATTATCTGCACCTGGCGGGATTCGAACCCGCGACCGCTGCGTAAAGTGTCCAGTTGCCTGACCACTCGACCAGCCGGCCGTCGAACGAAAAATGGCACAAATTTTCGTTTTTTCCACTTTACGACTAAAATCGGACCTAAATGGAATAAAAATTAGCGCCTATAAGCGATAAGTCGGACTACTGAGCTCTAAATCGGTTCTATGTCGGCAGTCGGACTTGAGGAAGCTATGTCGGCTTTAAATTTCGACTCGGGAATTTATATAAATACTTGTCTCTGGTCAGCGGTCCATCGACCCCAATAGTTATCATAAACACTTGTTAACGATCGTTAATCTTGCGTGATCGTTAATATATCGGCCAAAACATAGTGGTACAGCGTGAAGCCTTAACCCTTCCTCTGTGTGGAGAGGAGGTTTTTACCCAGAGAGATGTTTGTGAAGTTAATTGTTGTCATTCAAATTTGGAACGGCACCGCTGAATTTCCAAATAATAGATTTCTTTAAATGTGATGCCGTGCTCCTTTATAAAGCAACACTTTTTTTTTTTTTTATATATGTTAGTTGAATAGGCAAACTGGCAGACGTGCCACCTGATGGTAAGTGGTCGACGTCGCCCATGAACATAAACTAGTTTACCTGGCAACTCATTTATGTGTTGCCTATCCTGCGACATATGATGTTAAGTCTCGGTGCCAGTAATTACACTGCCTGTCTTGCCCTTCTTTCCGAAACACAGCAAAGCTGTTTCACGGAAGAAATAAGCAAGATGGTGGTACCCATGCAGCCGGGAGCGCGGCACAGCGCATCCCTCCCACCGGTCCTCACACTGTGGAGGATGTTGATAGTCTGTCACATAGAACTATAGTCTATTTTTCCTTACGTGTCCTAAATGGTAAACAAACACTAACTTGAACGAAAATCACTTGTTTTCGAACAATCACACATTTTAGATATATGTATATATGTATTTACAATTCTACATGTTACAGAGTTTCATTTGCAGTCTTTACCAGCGTGGCGGATTAAGTTATATATCCTTCTTACGATAGAAGAAGAGATATTTTGCTCAGTATTGGGACAGTTATGGTTATAATTAATCTAGATATGTGAAATATACCCACACATACATTTACACTGCGCAATACTCTACACCATGATAATGTGTATCTGTGTGGGTTTCACGTATGAAATCTTGATTAAAACTGTTTGAATTTGAACTCGATTTGTGACTTGGTTTTAAAATGTTGTTGCTTTAATTACATTTTTGTTAATTTACATAATTGTTCATGTTTTATTCTAAAAGAGCGATAACTATTTTGAAGAGATGTATAAAAAAAAAAATCGATATTTATATACTTCACTGCTTTTAACGCTTTTAAGAAACAGCAGTCAATACTAACGAGTCTAGAATCTGAGTATCTAATTAAAATATTGATTAACAGTAAATCTACATTTCTACGAAGACACGACGCCTTCACGTACAAGTTCAAACCGCGTTAGTTAGGAATATACACAACTTCTAACTTCACCTCCAGTTAAATTAAGATGCGCGTAATTATACCAGAATATTCAATGAGTGAACGGTATAACGAGGTGATAGTTAAATTACTTTTTAAAGTAAAATAAGTTTCAGTAACTTGTATTTCTCTTATTTTTAGGGTATAAAGAGCTATGCCAGAACCAGAGGGTTTTTCTACTATAATCTCAAAATAATATATTTTCTTCTAGCTGCTGCCCGCGACGTTGTTGTGTGAACGCTATTAGATTACACGTTGCTACAGAATGCGTTGAGGAATTAAAGGTTCACTGCTCGTTCCCCGTAGGTGATAGCGTGATAATATGCACCCTATATGTTGACCCGACTTCTTAATAATATTCGTGCAAAATTTGAATTAAATCCATGCATTACTTTTTGAGTTTATTCCGGACATACATACAGACAAACAGAAAAACATTCAAACAGACAAAAAATTCTAAAAACTATATTTTTGGCTTCGGTATCGATTGTAGATCACACTCCAAGTATTCTTTTAATAAAATATTCAATGTACAGTTTTGACTTTCTTACCATTTTATTACATGTAGGTATAGATGATGAAACGCACGGTTTATAGTTGTCTTCTTGTAAACTGTACGGTATTGTAACTGTTACACTTTTGTGCAAAGATTTATTTTTAATGGGTAGAATTTGATCTAAATCTGATATTATTATAAAAGTAAATAAATAAATAAATAAATAATAAATATTAACCAACAATCACACCACGTTAACCTAGCCCCGTGGTAAGTTCGTAAGAACTTGTGTTACAAGTACTAGGAACGGAAATAAATTTAAGATATAAATACATATATACATAAATACACATCCATGACCCGGTGCAGACATCTATATTCGTCATACAAATTATCTGCACCTGGCGGGATTCGAACCCGCGACCGCTGCGTAAAGTGTCCAGTTGCCTGACCACTCGACCAGCCGGCCGTCAATATATCAAAATCAAAGGGCCGTCAAAAGTATATAATTTTATAGATGTACATTCACCAATAGTGTGTTTCTATTGAATTTTTTTTCGTAATCGTTTCTATGGAAATATTTCCAACGTTGACAACGAAATTAATTTGAGAAAGGAAATAATTATAATTTTTATGCGTATACGAATTATTATTGCCTTCCACAAGTAATATACCTACACTAGCTCATAAGTTCACTAACCCTTCAATAAAACATAATCTAGAAATATCAAACTACCAAACACTTTTGTAACGAAATAATTAATATTCATCGATACTATCGTATTAGATATTATTATATTATTAAGCGAGCGAGCGATATTATTGTATAGTCATAACTTTCATCTGATTTATGAGACAGAATTTGTATATTTTATTACGAAAAGCGCTCGTTGACAAGTTAATAAATCTAATTTAATAATACCCTTGTCACAGTTATATTGGAGACCTTACAGTCCTCAGACCAACATCGAATACGACATTACGAGTAAATTTCATTTAAATTAGTAATATATATATTTAACTAAAAAGTTATTCTGTATGTTCATGATATTAATTTTGTTATACTATTATTGATTGCACGATATAAACTGCATTTCGATATTCTTCTATAAATCTAAGTGTATAAGTTTGTAAGTTTAATTTTATTATACTTTAAAAATACATATATTATAACATACTTTTTTTATATTGCTAGACTAGACTATGCTTAGACAAATAAACGAAATCAGCTTAATTGTGATGGTAGAGTTTTTACTGATTGCGTTTTAATTAATTTTAAAATAATATTTGTGAAATTTTATACTCGTTTAATTCGATTCGATAGTTAACATCTTATTATAAAGGCATTTTTATTTATCGTGGTTTACCTAGAGCTTCTTAACGATTTTTCATGTTTTTTTTTTGTCCCATAATGCATTACATTAAAAAAAAAAATTCGATTTTTAAATCCATGTTAAGCTATAAGAAAACACTAGTTTATAATTATTTGCGTCCGACCTACATCAGACATAATTGCTAGTCACTTCTAGAACGGTAAATTATGTATCACTATAATTACTGTGTGGGTAGGGCGTGATGTGGAAAATATCTTACAATCTTTGTTTTATACGTACGACTAACAAAATTGCCAATGTCACTAATATACTACTGTTTTAACATAAGTTAAATAGCGCAATCAATCAAATATCAAAATGAGAAGTTTATTCAAGTAGGCTTCGAAAGCTTATGAATCCTTGTTTTATAAGTTATTTTATTATTTAATTACCTATAGTTAATCTGAAGCTACTGATTCGGAATATAGACTCTGGCGAGATAAATACATAAGAAACTCAACAGTTACACTTAAACAGCCGACAATATAATATTATGTATTATACGAAAAGCAATCGCGAATTCGTGGCTACAGCTTGTAATTTATTTATTTACTTATTAGGGAAAAATACAGTTTAGTTTTACAGAAAAAAAAGAAATTTCAATTACACATAAACCAATCAAGTTTCCACAATTTACTAACACATTAGGGACAAGCAATTTAAAATGTAACGAAATTATACAAAATTATTATTAAACAAAAACAATACATTAAAAATTAAATTCAATTAAATTATAGAAAAAAATAAGAGCAGTATACATATTATATATTACAGTACAATTAATAGTGACATAAATTAATAATATATTACAATAAATTACAATCATATATTTATTACATTATTAATAAATATATGACTCTTCAAAATCGCGGACAGTTATGTACAAGAGTCAATTTAAATATATCGTCCAAAATAGCTTAGAATCTAAGCCTTAAATGACCAAGCTTATGCTTGATATAGTGTAAATATCAGTCATAGTCCTGCCAGACAAAACTATTCGACAAATTATGAAACGAAATGAAGAATCGTCCTCGAGTATACAAGACTCAGTTTCGCAAGAGTGAATGTGTGAACAATCACTCGATATTGTGAAATTTAGTTTACTATTTACAAATGTTTAATCGTGAAGATGAAGACTGCAGTAAATTCAAGATGTAGCACTGTTTTAATAAATTAAACAAGTACGCGTTTTTATTTCAATGTGAAATTAGAATATAATGTTAAAACAAATCTGTGTCCTTTAGTTAATCTATAAAATAAATAAAATAAAAGTTTATTTTGCAAATTAAAAATAGTATTTTTTATTAAATGCGTATAAAATACACGCATGCACGCACGCATGCACTCACGCACACACCGATAAAAATAATCTTATATAACAGGTGTAAAATTATACCAGTTACCGACATTAGACGGTTTGCAATAGATATATTACAAATAATCAACGTTCACAATAATACGGTGACATAATATGTAAAAAGTCGTAAAATTAAAAGTCAAGTCCTTATCTAAAACGACGTATGGATGTACGTTGGATATACAAGTGAGATAAGCTTTATCTTTCTGTAACACTAATTAGTTCGTTGACGTGTTGTTTCAGTATGTTTTAGGGTTCTTTACGTGCCTAAAGAGCTCTGAAACACACTTTAAAATAAAAAAATAAAAGAAACACATACAAAACACGTACGCAAGTAATTAAAAAAAAATCTATCATTATTGTTTTTGGCGTAAAGGAAGTACAAATTTTATATATACCAAACTGTATTTTTTACAGACAATTTTTTTACAAGACAGACAAAATATTAGTAACAAGCTTTCCCGCGGCATCGCCCGCACATAACTTTTAATTTAGTATCTGTATGTAGTTGTATTTTATTTGAAGGTAATAAAATAATAATAAATAAATATATTTAACATACACACGGTCGACTGTCCCTAAGGTAGGCAACTTAATGCCTGTGTTTTAGGTAACAGGCCACTGATATACTTTTTTTTTTTAAATAAATATAGGTACATTTAAATAATACATATATAAATAAACATATATTACACCGAGACTCGGGGCTTGAATCGAACCCACAATCCTTGGAGCAGAAAACAGGGTCACTGCAAACTGCGCCAACGGTCAGTCAATGAATCAATCAAGGTACTAACTAACCGCGTTCCAAAAAATGCCATCAGCGCCATCTATTATGATATTGATATGATGATATATATGATTTTAAGCAAAGTTTGAATGTCGTACTTCAAACTTTGCTTAAAAATAAATCCCATCTGAAATATTTCGTTTTTTCGAATATGAATACTAATTATTATTAATTAAATGCTATAAAACATTATTTTATCAAAACGCTATCATATTTTCGGATCAAATTTAAATGTAATAACTCGCTTCTCTTCCCTAATGCTAATCATTGAAATTCAATATTAAAATTACAATAACTTTTGATAGAGTGTAAAGTACTCACTGAAGATTATTTATTTATTTGTATATTGACAAACTTAAGGTTAACACATAATAATAAAAAAATTAAAATAGTGATTTTAAGTTATAATATACAAATAACATATAGTTAATCGCGAAATGGGCATTTAAGTTGTTCTGGACCACTGACATAGGATTTTCATCGTACGGGTGCAGTTGAGTGATCCGTTTATTTATTTCAACAAAGTTGTTTTATATACATACAACTTGTTAACACGTGTAATAAACTATTATTCTGTTTTTCCAAGATATTGAAAAAATAATTCTGACGCGTCACCCCTGGGAGAGGCGCGTCTCGAATACGAAGTTATAGTTCTATTAAAAGTAAATTACGTATTGTATGAGGCATAACAAATTATATTTTTCTATTATTTTCACGTGTATACAAAAATCTTGCTAATCGAATATATGAAAATAGTTTTTTGTTTAAATCTAACGTACTCAAACGTCATCCATATTGACAATTGTTGTTACTTTTGTTTGGGATAGCTGAAGTTGTATTTACCACACTAAACTACTGTGGATTGGTGAAGAATATATATGTATATGCGTACCGTCTATTACTAGAAGAAATTTGAAACAAATTTAACACATAAAATGCTAATACAGATTATATAAATATAAATAAATATATAAATATGTTTAACATACACACACGGTCATCTGTTCCTAAGGTAGGCAACTTAATGCCTGTGTTTTCGGTAACAGTTGACTGATATACATTTAAAAAAAAATATTCATATATAAATAAATACATATTACACCCAGACTCGGGGCGGGAATCGAACCCACAACCCTGGAGCAGAAAACAGGGCCACTGCTAACTGCGCCACGGGCCAGTCAAATTGTAAATACATTACAGATTGTAATACACACAATTGTTAATACATACACAATCAGATTGCAAATACATTTATTGTTTGATATGCAAAACTTACCTTTAAATAGATTTATAAATTGAAAAATGATTTTAAATTACGTTATAATGATTATACATATTATTATATGACGACGCGTTGGCGCAGTGGTTACAGCAACTGGCTAATGCGCTAGCGGTCGCGGGTTCGACCCCCGCACATGAAAAATATTTGTATAGGCCATACAGATGTTTGTCGTGGTCTGGGCGTTTGTGCTTGTGTATTTGTGTGTGTTTCCGGACCCCCAACACAGGATTCACATCTTACTGGGGGCTGTTGAGTGTGAGACGTTTATTTATTTATATTTTTATTTTGTCTCGTCTTTTATACTTCAGTGTCTTCAGTAAACTGTTACGGATTACATTACATTTACATATGTCAACATCCCTAAGTCTTCTAAGAGTCTGTAATGGACATCGCATACCGTTAATCCTTATCGAACATTTATCTTAGGGATATCCTGTCCCAATCATTTTCCTTGTATGATAACCTGTTTTAAGTGATCGTATTATAAGGATTCGAGTTTGCAAGATAAATTGAATGTTTACATATGTTTCAAAGTGGGTTCATCTTTTAATGGACCAAATCGGGGTCGTATTTGTCTGTAAAAGTATGTGGTCTAAGAGATTATTAGTGATTTTGTACGTCTTAAGTGATAATCAGATTTGATTTACTAAATTTTTATTAAATAATATTATTTATTTTTAATAAACACTTAATTTAATGTAAAAGTGTTTTATTAAATACAAATTTATGGATATATAAATATTGTTTTCAAAAAATAATATAACATTCTTTTATAAAAGTAACTTAATTTGTAATGAGAAAAAAAAAACAGCAAAAACTCAAACTGAATTATACATTTGAACTGAACTTAAACATCATCTTACGATCTTATGAGGTTGGAACTTAAACCGCTACTCTACTCAATAGCAGTTTAAGTTCCATAGCATTATACATCGTTGGGTATAAATCATATCTTTATATATAGTTTTTCAAATTACTAGTACTCAAAGGATCAATTAGTTTCTAGTTTAATAATGTGTAATTTGACATCGACTCATTGTTTATCTATTTGTCTGAAATGGTCTGTGGTGTTTGTGGTGTGTAATCAACCATTTAACAAAGAACTGTTCTTGGTTAAATGGTTGTTAAATTCTCTATTGTTGAAGCACACTTTCACAAGATGTTTTTGCAGAATCATTAAAATATTATAACGAGAAATTAACAAAGATTTCGCTATCCTTGCAAGTAGTATAATAATAATAATAATAAACTTGAAAATTTTGCTTAACTCTCAATCTGGCGTATGAAGAAACATAACTATAATATATGAAGAAACCCGCACGGGGTCTCGTTGACCCAAAGTTTCAAGAATTATTTATATTTATAGAATATTTATATAATAGTATACGAAATTAATGTACATTAAGTGATTTATATTAATTTTTAACTCTAAGAAACATTCGAGCGAAGTAGTACATAAAAAGTAGTACATAAAAACTGTCAAAAAAATAATTAAAATCTATACTTAAAATAAAACTGTAACAGGAATCATAATTTATACATAATTTTACATTAAATATAATTTTTTTAAACTTTTTAATCGATACTGAAGCCAAAAGCATATTTTTTTAAATTATTTTTGTCTGTAACTTAGCCGCGAATTACGTTCAAATCGCCAAATAGATTTAAATGTATCTTGGCACGATTTCAGTCCATACTACGAGCCTGGACACTTAATACTTTTCATTCCGAATTTCAGTACCTACCGTTTCCTTTAGGAAAGAGGATGAAAGCCAAAATGTTTAGTCGAGAACGTAAAATTGAAATTTTTCCTCGATAAAAAAATAATAACTTAGCTCGAAATATGGGTATACCTTATCGACAGTTATAAAAATTGAGGAAAAGTATTTATTGTATTTCAAATGAAAAATGGATAAAATATGCCACGAACATTCTTTGTGTATTGATAACAAACATGAAGGTATCATCTCAACCGGGCATACCCATTTTCCTTAACGTCGTCAATGGCTCATCGCATCGCAATTATTTAGCGACCCACTGGGATATTCTTCAATCAATTGCACATTAGTGTTGTTCTTCAAGTCAATATCGATAAATAAAAATAAAATAGGATAAAATATTTATTGTTACTAATAAAAGTCATTGGTGTTATTTTATATTCCATACTCTTAATTCTAATAAATAAAAAATAAATAAAATATATGAATTTCTTTCTAATGAAACCTCAAATGTACATTTTTTTAAGATTATTATGACTTAAGTGATGATGATTATTAAATAATACTACACGTAAATATAAACACGTCAGGGGTACTGACCCTAAAATATAGACGACACATGGTTTCACGTACATCCCTAGTTCGCCCCATGTCGCTAAATTACCACCCGCATATCCGGTCAACGAACCCAACCCACACACGACACAGCATACACGACTTATACATATTAAATACACAAACACAAAGATGCGTTTTTATGTTAAATTTATTAAGTACCTGTGTGATTTGCTATTGACCAACATTTTATAAGCCTATGTTATGGTTAACCTTTTTAGGCTTGGACCACGATATAGTTTTTTTTTTATGATTTTTTTGACGAGTAGACAAAAATCGTCAAAAAAATCTATATCGTGGTATGTATTCGTTTTTATCCTTTAAAAATAAACTATATTATGGTTATTATAATTTAATAGCAGACATTTAAAGTAATTGTTGTTTCCGGGTTAAAACCCATTGAATTAAATATAAGGCCGAAACTCCACCAAAGCCGAGATGTGCGGAGATGTGTTTAAACAACCAATAGAATTTCGTTATTAACACACCTCGTCTCCCCTCCGCTTCAGTGGATACCACTGAACGAAATTCTATTGGTTGTTAAAACACATCTCCGCACATCTCGGCTCTGGTGGAGTCTCGGCCTAAGAACTAGCAGAATGAGAAATAGGTTAGGTATAGCTTCTATTAATGTCTTGTTTACCAAGTCCCTTAGTTACACCCGCGTTAAATCTCCTTAATGGCCCATACTCTGCCAGATTGATAAATGCTTATACTTGCTATAGTCGTAATCCTGATGTTTCATAGCATTTTACCACTATCGGAAAATGACCTATCTGCAATGAATTAGATTGCAACAGTTAAGAAAGGTTTCATTACTGAACAAAGGACTCCTTGTAGGAATATAGATACTACATAAAGGAGAAGAATTGAAGCGTCATCAGAAAAGATGACAGACCGCTGCGGATTGGAGGATCTTCATGTTCATTTTATTAACAATTTCTCTTTCCATTACAAGTTGACTTGAGTCGTTTTCTTTTACCGCCAAACACAGATAATAAGAAACATTTTAAATAAAAAGTAATCAAAAAATAAAATCATTCTAAACTGTCATTTTACATTAACATAATTAAGAAATTCATATTTTGTTGAGAAGCACTAGCAACTAAATTAACATTCACTCTTTGTACTTTCAGTACAATTGATTAATGAAACAAATGAAAAAGAAATGTTTCTGTCCTTTTCACTAGACTCCAATATAAATACCTGCAAATATTTTTGTTTAAACAACAGGATATATATACTGTAACATATGAATACTTTATTCCATAAATGACATATTTCGATCCGATCGAATGTAAAATAAAAATCCCCAACAGTTGTGCCCCTATGTTACTTTATCACAATCCGGGTGTACGTGTTCTGTAAACTAAATATACTCGTATTGTAGTAAGAGATTACATCTGAGTTATTTTAAGCATTTTCTTAAAGTATATATTAGCTAGCTGCTAAGCTAGCAGATAGCTGCTCCCTCGGTTTTACCCGCGTAACTTCCTATTGAGAATTTCGGGATAAAAATTACAAAACACAATAATAATACAATAATAAACACATAGGATGTTATTCTGATACACCTATCTACTAACCAAGTTTCATTCAGAAACGTTCATATGTTATGGCGTGATTGAGTACGTTTTTTTTTTTTTTTTTTACGCAGGGGAATCCATTTACGGATGATATCCAGGACGCCCGGGTCGGCAGTCCTAGACCTATGTCGGACTCGGCACTTTGGGAGTGCAATACCGTACTAAACCCCTGCGGGAGCCTTCAGCCGCTTTAATTGGAGGGTCCCGGATCTGCAGGCAACAGGATCCCTCCAGCGACAGGCTGGCCTCGGCGAAAAGGCCAGACTTCTCCTCCATGGGGACTGTCCGGCTAACCTCTGAACAGTCCCGACGACGCCGTGTCTAGCAGGACCGGGTTCCCATCCCGGCCCGACACGGGCACAAGGGCGTTACAGGAGGCGCATTAAGTAGCGCCTCCTACGCACCCCCATTCGTCGCCCGCGGATGGAGGCCACGTCGGCGGCCTCCTCTCTCATCCGCTCGTCGGCCTCCTTCTGGGACATTACTGTCTCGCAGAAGGAGACGCGTGATTGAGTACGTAACATCCGTCCAAACATTCGCATTTATAATATTAGGAAGATTATTGGATATATACTGTTTGTAATTTACTGCAACGCCTCTACGCTAAGTACAACGTATGCTAAAAGAGATTTGGAAACCATTTCTTCCTATTCTTTATCTCGTACTTCTCTTAAGTCCGTTATATGTTACATTTTAAGTATTTAAGGGTTAAGTGGTTTACTTGTGTTCAGAAGCGGGCCGAGATTTAAAAAAAAAAAAGTTAATTTTTAGAGCAAAGCAAAATAAGACGTCACATTAAGATCGGTACTGGCGTAGCAGTCGCCGTAGACGCCATCGTTTTATAAATACAACCGACCGGATACGCGACGCGACGCGTAGAGGATAATATTGTTAACGCTGGTAATTACTATTTAGATGGAAATTATTTTACAAAACGATTTTTGTTCCGCTAATAATTAGTCCAATGACCTACGTTTTGAGGCTGTAGCCACTACAATTGGCTATTACGTTAGGTGTAGTTGGAGCAATCCCTGTTCATGACATTTTTATATGCTATACAAAATGTGTTGAGTGAGTATATTCGGAGTCTATACATAATAATAATGTATAAAATGTATTATATTGTGTAATCTTATATCACGTCCATTATTTCAGTCGGTAAAGTTTAACAGTGTTTCCTTTCCCAGAGGAAACGTGAGCCAGTTAAATTAACCAACATAATTAAATTAAATTAATTAATTAGTTATTTATGCAGCTGTTGTATTAATAAGGGATATTAAAACACGAATGTGAGTTTATTCACACACTACAACAGAACGGTTGTCAAACGCTATTATAAAACACTTAAAATATACGTACATATATTTTCATAAGTCGCGCCTACGAGTCGTGAAGAGATGTTATAAAGCATACCTTTTTGTCGTGCGGTGACCGACAGAGATTTATAGTTTCTACCTCTTTCTTGCCGAAGTGTCGTAAAAGGTGACTAAGACCATAGTGGTGCGAACAACTGTACACCAACCAGGATGGTGATGGGCATCAGCATCTTCATATGCTGTCATAACATACTGCGCTCGCCAACCCGCCTACCAAACGTGACGAGTATTGGCAAACCGAGATAATTAATGTGGGAGGCTTACGTTCAGCAGTGGACATCCAAGGACTGTTGTAGTAGTTAGTAGTAATTATCTTTAATACATATAGTTAAAATATAAAGCCCGTTACGGTATTTCCGAACCGATACGACTTAGTGGGACCTTCAAGAAAAGAACATACTCATATTTGAAAGGCCGGCAACGCACCTGCTAATCCCCTGATGTAGCGAGTGTCAATGGATGTCGCTTCGACTTACCATCAGGAGAACCTACTGTCCATATGCCCCCTCATGCATAAAAATATATATATCTACTGTCAAAAGATTTATTAAATCAAACTGTCAACAATGATTAATATGTGACTATAAACAAAACTTGTTAAATTGTATCAATAAACGTTAATGCTTGACTCAGATTAAAAGTAATATATTTTAATATTTTACATTAAATATTATCTTTACCTACATCAACAATAATTTTATGTATTATTGAATATATTTACAAATTCGAACGTGAGGGTTTACCCGCAGATCGGATTTGATTAAGCTTTGGTAGGGCAACGATATCTATAGAACATGGGTTGATGACCCTCTGTATTACA
The DNA here is from genome assembly GCA_036937285.1 of Euphydryas editha. NCBI lineage: Eukaryota > Metazoa > Arthropoda > Insecta > Lepidoptera > Nymphalidae > Euphydryas > Euphydryas editha. Next base: position 2,381,576 of record JAUPFZ010000001.1, read on the forward strand.
ACACGAGTAGGAATTAATGGAATAATTAAATCATAATTCATTCGCCTTTTTATATAACATTTTTTACATTGTTTGATAATCGTTTTGGTGTAGTGCAAGACGCTTTAACATCGACGGTCGCATATTATTATTATTATTTCTAATCTGGGTGTATGTCCTTGTGTACTTGTCTTTATCGATCTTGTATTTTGTAGTAGTTTGATTGAAATTGAACCTTCCATCAAACTTAAATAATACGATATAAATAATATTTAAAAATATATATTAATAAATATCTCATTTGTTACAGGTGAGTGATCTGAATTCGCTGTCAATTAACATTATAATTGTGACGTAAGTACATAAACAAGACTCAAAATACACAATATTAATAATGTTAATGTAATAATTAAATAATATTTATAAGAATTTGTATCTCTCAATTTTATTCATAAGTTTTCGGATTATAATTAATAATGTAATTATAATTAAAAATCTTGCTATTTATTATTACTTATATGTTTATGTAATGTGTCTACAGCTTTTATTTTGATTTGAATTATCAAGGATCGCATCGAACTGGCGATTATTAAATCGCATACGAATAAAACACGAAAAGATCTTTACTTTATCTTGTTACTAGGATACTAATAAAGTTTAAATCCTTCGTTAGAACTCGTTATCCACACCAATTGGATGCTTGATTTACATTCAATGTGTCGGCTTCACGCTCATTTTTTCTGCGTATGTACGACTGGAATTTCCGTCTTCCTGAGGTTTTCCCTGAGACATATAATTATGTTTATTCTCAAGCGTCGAATGTACAAACATCTTTTCCCTAAAGGATGGTGGATGGACGCACCAGCAACTCTAATGCTGCAGATGTTCATAGGTGGCAGTAACCTCTTAACATCGGGGGTTGCTGACTGCTCGTTTGTCTCCCTGATGACTCTCTTCCATATAAAGTACACCAAAAATCGATATATGGTTAGGGGAGACCGGGGATAGTTGACTACTTTTTAAGTAAATCATACATATTTTTTGTGTTTTAATATAAGTACAAAATAAAACCACATTAGTCAATAGAAAAACTATTAAACTAATACAAAATATAATATCCAGGTCTTAGTTTAATATAATGGTGAAGATATTATTTATTACTTATATTACTATTATATTATTATTATTATATATATTCTTTATTGTACACCACACATAAAATAAAACAGTACAAAAAAAATATATGAGAGTATCAAAAATGCACAAAAAGGCGGCCTTATCGCTCAATAGCGATTTCTTCCAGGCAACCTTAGGGTAGGAATTTGAGAAGAAGAAATAGGTAGGTGGTGTATAACAAGCATACAATAAAAATATACAGTAAACCCTAGACTAATATATATATATATATATATATATATATATATATATATATATATATATATATATATATATATATATATATATATATATATATATACACATACATAAATAATAAAAATACATACAATAAGTACTAATAAATAAATATATAAATACAATTATGTCATATTTAGAGATAGATAATAATCTTTTTTTAAGGGAAAGGATGTGTAGATTCCGGCGAAGACGGATAGGTAACCATTTGAGCTTAGAGCGAAATTCAGAAATGTGGTCGAATTTGCGTAACCCAAACACGAACCGGATGGCAAGGTTTTGAAGCCGCTCAAGTTTATTAAGTTGATCTTCGGTTAGGTTAGTATAGCTTGCGTCAGCATAATCAAGGACGGACAGAAAGAGAGATTGTGCTAGCATAGTTTTAGTTGAAAGAGGTAAAAAAGATTGCAAACGCCTCAATGAGCTTATAGCCGCAAATGTCTTTTTACTCAATTCTTTTATATGATTAGTCCATGACAAGTTTGGGTCTAAGTATATGCCTAGATTCTTTACAGAGGTACAGTAAGGTATTACAGAAGTACTATACGCGACAGAAGGAAGATTTTTCCAGTCAATTCTCGATATCAAATTGGTGCTACCTATGACAATGGCTTGCGACTTACTAGGATTAATTTTGAGTCCATAGGATTTACTCCATTGATATATTGTTGCTAAGTCATTGTTAGTGTTTATCACGGCAGAAGAAAGATTATCGAGACTTGACTGCGTATAAATTTGTAAATCGTCTGCATACATATGGTAGAGAGAAGTTATTTTTTGGGAAATAGAATTTATGAAAATCGCGAACAATAAAGGAGACAACACGCCACCCTGAGGTACGCCAGCTCGGACTTCACACCACGAAGAGAACGAGTCGTCAATTTTTATTCTCTGTTGGCGCTCTCCGAGATAGCTTTGAAACCAACCCAGAACGGATGGAGATATGTTAAAAGTACGTAAGAGGCCTAGTAATATTTCATGATCGACAACATTAAAAGCATTACTGAAGTCAAGCAGAGTAAGAACTGTAAGTTGCTTGTTGTCCATACCCCATCGAATGTCATCAGTGACATTAACCAACGCAGTGACCGTACTATGACCAGGACGAAAACCGGATTGAAAAGAATTTAGAAGAGAATGTTTAATAAGGAAGGAATTTATTTGTTTATAGACTAGTTTTTCAAGGACTTTTGAAAGAAATGGAAGAATGAAAATAGGGCGATAATCAGAAAAATTGGACGGATTAGATTTCTTAGGAATAGGAGTAATTTGTGCACTTTTCCAAGCTTTAGGAAACTGGCCAGAAGTAATGGATTCATTTAAGATATGAGTTAATACAGGTAAAAGGATATCAAGAACAGGTAGGATCATATTACGGCCGACGCCATCGGTACCAATTGCATTCATTATTATATTATTATTATACATTTTACAGCTTTATTACATTTTATTACATTTTACTATATTACATTTTACTATTATATTATTATTATACATTTTACAGCACACAAAATCTTAGTCAATCTACCCCAGGTCCGGGGTAAGTAGACTTATGTACCAATAAATCTTAAATCATGAGAAGAGGAAAAAAATTAAACCTTTATCTGAATATAACTGAGCTAAACAGCTTAAGATAAACATCTTAAAACAAAATTTAATCAGATACAAATATTTCTAATAGAGTTATTAACAAAATTATCAACTTTTATTTTTGAAACAATTATCATTTAATTAATCATTTAATAACATTTTTATTTAACTTTTCTAATACTATTAAATAAATCAACGACCGTTATTGCCTCTTTGTCATAAAAAAAAAGAAATTGGGTCGTTCCTTTAAATTTCTAAATTTAAGCATATAGGTTTTTTTTTTTAAACTCAGTAACTTAATACTTCTTTTTTCAAAAGTAATAATATATATATTTTTAAGTAAACTTATTGTCAGTATCATGTTCGTTTTTATTTACAGAAAATTAAAAATGAGATAATCAGTCTTCAATAGCAGAAATACAATGTTGGTATTCAATAAATATTACATTTCCTTCTTTTAATTTCCTTTTCCCTTGCCATCCTTTTTCTTTTCCAATTTTGGTCTTCTGTAGCGCAAGGTTATCTCTTTTTTCTTTTCTTAAAACTTTCTCTTCGTGTTTGATTTTGTTTCTTATCCATATAGTTGGTTGACTACCTTAGTCAACCAGCCCCGAAAGAAATAGGTCTACCAACCCCGGAAGCTATTTTTTGTTTTTTAGGCATGGTTAACCTTGACACTGTCATCGACATGAAAAATAAGACATGAGATATGTTTAATATGTACTCATTAATGACTCTGATTAATAAAAAAATGATTTACACAAAATGTGTAGGCATCAGATAAAAAAATATGCAATGTAGAAATTTTACTTTCATTGTAAGAAAACAAAAAACATGTCACTGCTCCAAAACGAAGTGTATCCGCGATGTGGTGTTTTGGACAAATGAGCGGGGTACGGAGCGTAATACATGACTGTGAGAGGAAGACGCAAAACTTATACCAGTGACGAGTTTTTTTCGATTAGTCTACCTACCCCTATAAGCAACTATCCCCGGTCTCCCCTATCTATCTTCACGCTTCCTATCATCATCCCCAACATTTTTGTTTTGATAAGATTTTTTTTAACGAATGGGGTATTAGATGTGTAATCCTGATAATCTTCATTCAATGTCTCTATCTCCCTTCTCCTTATGGTAAAAAGGGGTATTATTGATATCAATTTTACCGTGGAAGCAATTTGTATTTATAATATACTTCAAACTGTAAGCTTACATTTCAATTACTGGAGGTTCTCGTTTACGCTATTGTTAATTTGTTTGCGGGTTCGAGGTTTTGTTGTCTTTAAAACATTTTAATTGTTATAATAACAAAATTTTGTTAGCATTTACAAAATAACCATTTAACTTTCTTACAAAAGATGTCGGTTGCCGGTCGGTAGCGGTTTTAACCGCATTGAGCTACTATGCCAATTATAGACTGCCATTTAGGGCTGCTGCTCCATACTTATATACCTGTTTGATTTTCTAATAGCGTTTGTCGCGGTATTTATTGGTCTGATTTATATATATATATATATATATATATATCTGGTCTATATCTGGTCTGATTTATATATATATATATATATATATATATATATATATATAAATCAGACCAATAAATACCGCGACAAACGCTATTAGAAAATCAAACAGGTAACTGTCATCTCTATTTGATTAGTAAAAGTTATAGTCGGCAACCCTACAATTATTAACGTCATAACTATGTGTAACACAAAAGCTAGCGTAGTTGTTATAACAGTTTGCTTGTGTAAGAGTTAAAAAAGAAAACAAGAGTTAAAAAATAAATAGAAAATTTTATATAAAATAATTGAGTGTGTAATTGTAACATTTATATGAGTTTACATGCCTTTCTAGATTTTATAATAAAGAAATAATACTTAAGTATACGATTTTTTTAAAAATAATTATTATTAATATTAAAATTGAATTACTATTTTATTATATTTAATGATTATAATTAGTGATCACAGAAACTTGCTGTTGCACAAGCGGTTATAATTTTATAAAAAATACATAGAAAAATATGATCGTGGTTAAGCCGTTTTTGTTATAATCTGCGTGTTTCCGGACTCCTGTCACAGGATTTGATCCTAATAATGGCCGTTAAGTGTGAGACGTTTATTTATTAGACTTTACAAATCTCATGGCTACTACTTCTACTTTCCCCCTACCCACTACGGAATACTTTTCCCCAATCAAGTGCACAAGACAATCGTGTGTTTTTTTATTCCACCTCGGACCGTAAAAAATCGGACTACCGGACTCCTTATGGTGCACAAATGCCCTAAGTATACTTAAGATAATAAATTGCCGGATTTATAAAAAAATGACTCAATTTCGTCGAGATTTTCATCCACCATTTTACTTCAGAGATGTATTTACAACAATTCTTTTTAAGTCAGGCACTAAGAAAGAGTTATTAGAATTTTGTTGTTTATTTTCGATATCTTTGTTTCATAAAGAGCTTTGTTTCGAAGTTTTTGACCGCCGGCTTAGCACTTTGTTCGTTGGAATTGTACTGTACGATATAGAATGTTTTTAAACGGATTGGCGATAAACTTGACTTAGTATTTTTGCTTATAAATGAGTGATATTAAAGTGGAATAAATATAGTTACTCCTATTGTAACGACTCTTTTATATTCTTAAAATATTAAGCCTAATTAATGCTAATAATATTTTTAAAATTTCTAAATGTACAACGATATTTTTTTTAAGTTTAACAACAAACTTTAAAAAAAAAATCATCTACTTATCATATTTTTTGTTGTATCGAAAAAATACATATACCTATATATATTTTTATATTATTGTATAATTATAATATAAACGAACCGGAAAACGTATGATTTTGAATATAATTTGATTTTTAACAGACTTCAAAAAAAAGGAGGAGGTTCTCAATTCTTCTGAAATTTTTTTAAAGTTTTTGTTACCTCATAACTTTTAATGGATATACCGATTTGAATGATTCTTTTTATATTCGGAAGCTGATGCTCGGCATATGGTGCCATATTAATTATATTTTAATTTAAATTTGAGCGATATCTGATGAGTAGTTATTAAGTTATTTCTAATAATGCGTATTTAGTTGACTTCGAGTACATTAATGAAGTTCTCAATTTACTACGAGTACTTATCGATGCAAAAAAAAAAAAAAACTGTATAGGAGTTAGTGTACTGTTTGGGAGAGCATCCCGTGGTTAATTTCTAGTTTAGTGATGTTCTGATTCAGTTTTTCGGAGACTTACAACTCTTCAATAAATGACAGCAAATCTGCCGTGATTGCTGCAATCACATGTAATATACGAGTATGCATTGTTTACACAATCGCACAATATAACATCACGCCTGTTGAAGTCAGTTTTTGTTTTGTTAAAGCGTATGATTATGAATATAATTTGATTTTGTTTCTTTTTACCTGTTTTATGCGACTGCATGTCTATATTCTCTATTTTCTATATTTTTTTTCGTGTCTATTTTAAGAAATCATTTCAAGGGATAAGTATATGTATATTTGATTGCTCGCACTTCTTTTGTTGATTTCTTTTCATATGTATATATGTCACCGTAAATTTGTAAATACAGTTAGATTATAATCTTTCTCGCGAAATTTTGAACTGTCGAAAATTTTGAACCGTTACATACTGCTTACAATTTAACGTATTATTTATCGGTAGATTATAATCTATCGAAGAGATGAAACCGTCAAATCACAATCTTATTACGTTAGGATAGTATGTTATGGTTCACAATCTTTCTACAGTTCACAATTTTGCGAGATAGATTATATTCTAACTGTATTTACAATTTTACGGTGACATATATATCTTTGTAGGTACTATTAAGTGTGTCAAAACATACAATCCTTGTCTCATAACATTATAATCCTGTATAATCATATCAGGACAATTCCCAGCGCGTATCACCACGTGATTTCGTAATTTCCCCTGGCTATGTCTCGTGTAATGGAGGCCTAACTTACAAATTAGATCTAATACAAACGTTTGATTAAAGTAAACTATTTAAATGTTTATAATTAGTTAATAGTCGAAATATAAGGCTGAGGACATATCACAGCAGTTATGTGTCGTGATACCACGAATAGTGTAGGTATTAATATAATTACGAAATTAAATGTAAAATTTACTCATTTCTATACCAAGTTTTTATTTACTTTATATATTTTTAATTACAAATAGTAGATTCAGTAGTATAAGCGCGTAATGACAGCATTGAAAAAAAAAGAAAAAAAAAAACGATTTAATGGTACACTCAGATACGTCAATCGTATGACATGTGCGTTAACAAATTAAAACAAAATACTATACATAAATAGTAAAAAGTGGCTCACACTTATGTTATTATATACACATACATACGGCATCAAAGTATGTATGCATCTTTGTATTATGCTTGTATGTATATTGTATTTGTATATCTTATATATAAAAATAAGTCGGGTTTTCTTTCCTGACGCTATAATTCCAGAACGCACGAACCGATTTCCACGGTTTTGCATTCGTTGGAAAGGTTTCGGGCTCCGTGACGCTTATAGCGAATAAAATTCAGAAAAAAATTCAACTGAAAAGCAGGAAAACAGGGAAAATCATTTTTCACATACAGCGCCATCTCTGATACATAGCATGTACTACAAACCGATAGAGTTTGCATGGTGGTGGAGCAGATGGCGCCAGTACGTGATGTGAGTATCCCTCACGAAAATAAGTACGTTTTCCTTTTCAAATATAAAACAAAAAATATAATTTTTCTTCATCTTTTAACCCCCAAACGAAATGTTACAAAAAACGAAGCCATCTGGTGGCGAAACGTAGTTCGCCGGGTTTGCTAGTCTTTTAATATTTTTATTACTTCGTTTTTTCCGCCTACCATATTTTAATCGTATTTTTTTTTCCCATATAAAGTAAAACAAAAAATTTATAATAATATGTGTAAAATAAAAAAATCTTGTGTATTCATACTCCACAACAATGTGTTCCGACAAAATTCCCTAACTTACCACGATATCTGCGCCGCGTCGCAGCGATTGATTTTAATTTGAGTTTTCATTTTAATTTGTGAATTTATTTTAGTCTGTATTTTAAATGATAAATATATTTAAAAAAAAAATCATTGTATGTTCATGAGAATGTACATCAATAAAACAATAATTTACGAGCATTTAACTACCGTTTATTCTGTAAAGTCAAAGCATCTGTTTATATTTCAAACTACTAATATATTTTTGAATTTATTTAAGAATATCATATAAATGATACAACAAGCGGATCAACTCCATACTATATTCAAGCTGACATACATATAAGTAATAAGAATGTCCGTCGTTAGGTATTTAAATGTTTATCTAATAACATTCCATACTGTCTGGCTGTCTGCCAGTCCGTCTATAGGGCTAATGGAAAAATTTAATTAGTGAGAAACGCTCAGTATGACTTTCAAGCCATAGGTACCTACATTTTTTTACTGTTTTAGATTTAATTTGCATTTAATTGTTTCATCTATATATAGATATTATTATAATTCAAGGAAAATAGATTTATCGGTTGTATTATATTTTAAATTAAAAGAGAATAATTAATTTATATAAAAAAAATATATAATAAAGTGTGTTTTTGAATCTTTATTGTATAGTAACGTATTATGTATGCTAACACCAGATTCGATATGTGAATTGTGGTGAGAAACTCAACAGGTAGGTACTATTTTGTAATTAAAGAAAACTATACATTTTAAAAAGGAATTAATCTATATTGTTGTAAAAACTTTGGATTTTTTTATTTTTTATTTTGATCGTATATTTTCTGACGTTATAATGTCTAGTCACGAAAAAGCATGACTCATTGTCACGTTTCGTGAGCGAGATCGCGAAACAAGCGATAGAGAGGCACGATCGACCTAAGCATTCGGCTCACGATCGGCCTAAGCGTTCGGCTTTTGACGCATCTATCTCTCTTACACTGCATCGGACTGCGTCCGAGAAGAGACAGCGGCAGCACGCCACGCAGTATACATGCGTTTACAACTGTTTTTATCAATGTTTTCTTATGATCTTATCACGTAACTAAAATTATCAGCCGTAAACCGACTTTACAGACAACCAACTTTTATTTAAGTTTTCCTCGATAGAGTTTTTATTTATCAAATTAATTCTGTCAAATACTAAAAAATTAGTTCAGAAACTAACCTTTATCTATGGAATCAAAGCCACAGTTACCTGGAATTAATAAAAATCGAAAACTCAAAAAAGGCTTAAAAATTATCATTACAATGAATATAACAATATCATACATATTTACAATACAAAATGTTACCACGATATCAATGTATTAGTTAATTATTCATTTGAAAACATCCTAGCGGGATAAACGTGGATTAATATTCAGTGTTTACAAAACAAACCAATGTAAATCGTTTTGAACACTTAATTTATATTAGGCACAACGGATCAAGAGAATTTCGCTAATTTTCTTTTTCTTAAATATAAGTAAAAGTTAAATATAAGATATCAACATATTTTTTTTTTATTTTACAAAAATCGTGCCTAAGATCGTTATACGAACTCCAATCAAACGAAATATCTTTGCGTTTTTTTTTTTAAATTCAACTGTAATGGAGTTATATTCATGAGAAGGAATCTATGAGGTAGGCAATGGCCACAATGATTTATTATTTTTTATAAAATAGCGGTAACTGGTTCAGATGGAAGGCTGACACATTAAAAAATCCTACCTAATTTGACAGCTGTCAAAAATGTATGAGTGTCACTTTAAAAAATCCCTGAATTTTTTTTTACTCCATATAGGATAATGATTGGATTTTAACCAGCCACGCTGCTCCACTGTGGGTTGGCGGATTAATTAATTCTCTACTAAATCACACGATCTTTATGAAATTTTTGAAAATAATAACTAGGACTGACAGCTTTACGTGTACTACGCGGAAAGGTGGAGTGACCGACAAGAACAAACTCCCAGACCAGAAACAATAAACTAATACAAAATACTAATATCTGCTTTGAGCTGAATCGAACTCCTAACCATCGGCGTCAATTGAACTCTCACACCACTACACCAAAACGGTTATCGTGACACGTAGACAAAAAGTTATTTATTTATTTAGAACGGGTTACGATATCGCATAAGAAAAATCTCGCAAGGCCGGATGTAAATCCGGCATTCGAACGGCCTTAAGATGTTGCAATGAGATCGCTTTTCTTCGCTCTAAAGTACTCGTCACACTTGGAGATATGCTATAAATATTTAAACCTAATGTTTTGATAATAATATTAAATATTTTTAATTGTTGAGAAGGTAATCTGTCGAAATAATACGACACAGAAAATAAAAAGGGCTGTGATAATGGTATAGGATAATATAGTAACAGATAAAACTTATTTCAATGATAAATCAATTAAAATATTCTAGTACCATTTTACGTCACGTCATTTTGATTATTATTATATTATATTATTCATTACGTCATTTTTAACAACGAATTAAGCGTTATTTGTATTTTAATTAATTTTTAAAATAGAGACATATACTTAGAGTATTTTTATAACACAACTCTAAAACAACCTTTATTTCTCAAGAAATTAATTGTAATACGATTTGCAACTCTACTCCAGTGCAATTCGGAGGATGAACTTATGTATGGATGTACTAAGATTTCCTCCTGACTCCTGTAGGAATTTTTAGATTTCATCACGATATTTTTTTCTCATAGTCGACATGAGTTTTAAACAAATTTAGGATATGTAAACTAAACTGTGCTTACTTACAATAATTAACTTCTTTTATTTATTTTACCATCTCGACTCATGTATCTACATTATCGCTTCCATCGCTAAATTAAAAAAATAAATATTATTTAATAATCAATCAAATTCAATTTAAATTTCCATAGTAAAAAATCATTTAATAAAACTGTAACTAGGCGATATATGTTCGCCTGAAGATATGTATAAAAAAAAGAATAAAGGGGTTTTTATTTGAATAATAGAAGGATTTTATTTTAATTTTTGTCTTATATCGGCCTGTATGTCTGTATATTTATTTCGATATCAAGAAAAATCTTCTTAACGAAATTAGATGAATTTTTTATAGTTCTGATCCTGGTGATTTAACTTTAACTTAACTGTAAGTTACTACATCGTATATGAGTGAAGTTACTACTCTATAAGTAATTGTAGTGAAATCATCACGAAGTAAACTTACACTTACAATGTTGTAGATAAAAATTGACTGACCCGTGGCGCAGTTGGCAGTGGCCCTGTTTTCTGCTCCAGGGTTGTGGGTTCGATTCCCGCCCCGAATCTGGGTGTAATATGTATTTATTTGTAATATGTATTATTTATATGTATATTTATTTTAAAAAAAATATGTATATCAGTCGACTGTTACCTAAAACACAGGCATTAAGTTGCCTACCTTAGGAACAGACGACCGTGTCTGTATGTAAAAAAAAAAGAAAAAAAAAGTAAATAAATAGTTTCGCATATACAGGAGCCTTACCTTTACCAACACAAAATGCTACTGTGAATTAGTACCAAAGTAACGATACCACATACCTAGTGTGACACTAGCGTGACGATTACAATGGATTGACAAAATCTCTTTCCATTTTTATTTCTGTATTTTTCGTCGCTTCTGTTATTCTTTGTCTAATGTTTCTCAATTAGAAAATGTTTGCTTTGTTGGAGTGACCTTGATATTAAATTAAATTTTATTAAGCCAAGTTATGATAGAGCTGTTAATTGTTATTTACTTGTTACTTAGCAGGCTTCCGTTTCTTTTCATTATTTTTATTTCTTTAATTCCAAATCAAGTTTTTTAATAAGTCGTATAAGATGCCTCCTTATAGGTACTATACTGTATCAGCCTGTAAACCACACACTGCTGAGCGAAAGCCTCTCCTCCATGTAGAAGAAGGGTTGGAGCTTAATCTTGACAGATAAAATTAAATTGAGAAAGGCTTCAACAGTCAACGGCTTCTGTAGATTGAAATTCTGTCTGGTCCGGAAAACACAAGAGACCAATCGTCAGTTGACCTAAAAACATATTTTATGACCGGGATCGAATTCTCGTTTGCTAATAAACAGTCAGTTACTGTGACGACTGAGCCAGCGTGTCGTTCTCTTACGATTATGATTATTGCTTCGCTCAGATTTTACATCCTAATGTTTTCGTTATAAAGAGGCATATATTCGTTATATAGAGGTTATACAAAGAAATCGTGTAGGTTTTACTGGTTTAAATATATATATATATATATATATATATATATATACATTATAATTATTTTTTTCTAACTCCCTTCTCTCTCTTTTACACCAAAATAAAACTATTGAGCTGTTTTTAAGAAAAAAACTGTTATTTTTTGAAACACCCAAATATATAATTATGTCGTGTGCTGTTTCATATAATATATACGGACACAAAAAAAATGTTCTTTTTCTAGTGTCTTAAAAATAGGCATATTTTTTTAAATAAAACTAAATAAATATCTGATGTGTTTTGTTTTTCTGAAATTCTAGATTTAGTTTGTTTAAGCTTAATATATACCTTACCTTAAATACTTTTAATTAATGATAAAATTCCATTAAAATATATACAATTTTCGTAAGTAATCAATTTTACAAACAGACGACTAAAACTTTCCTCACTATAATATTAGTATTAAAGGACAGGTATAATAGTAACATTATAACTTATAAGGTACTTTCAAACCGTCTGGTTTCAAGGCTCGTCACTTGCGCAAGCGCACGGTATGCGCACGATGCTGATTTATATCCTTACTTGCAATTACTGTCACGATTCGGATGCAACTCTCTGTTTAACTGACATCTCCAGTGCAATTTTGTTTCGAACGATATGAAAAAGTTATAATCTTCCACGTTTAAAATTAGTTCGTTGGGCTAATCACAAAAAAAAAATCTTTTAGATTTAGCTAGAAAAAAATAAACAAAATATTTAATAGAATTATTAAAGTTTTTGATTTATTGACTGACTTATGACTATATGACTATTTTATTCAAATGAACTGAAATGTAACAGCCTGTAAATTACTATTACCCCACTACTGAGGAAAGACCTCTTTTCCATATCGAAGAAGGGGAGGAGCTGGATAATTTTCCCCACCATGAGTAACGATCGCTATCAGATGTCTATGATAACAACCGGGACCTTTACGTGCGTACGGGAGCGATTTACGTGCTCTCTGAGGCAAAGTGGAGAGACCTAGAAAGACATACACGCAGACCAGAAAAAATATTTGCACGAATTAAAATATCTGCCTCGAGCGGGAATGGAACCCGCGACCATCGCTGTTGAGGTGACTACTCGCACCACTACGCCAGAACGGTTGTCAGTTATAAATACATATTTTCTATAATATATCAATACTTGTATACTATAAGAATTTTTTAATAGACACAGACCCAGTTTCACCACTTCCTATTAAGTTCCGGCTAACCTAATTAAGACTTTTTTGACAGGTAATTGGTTATGTGTCAAAATAAGTGCCAGTTAGGTTATCCGGAACTTAATAGCAAGTGGTGAAACTGGCCCACAATGTAGTATAAAATTTTATTTAGATGATAAAACGTGTAAGTATCGTTGAAATTCTTACAAAAATTTGACGTTTAGCGAACGATTAGCAATTCACGTATTAACGTAACGCGTTTGTCCACAATCGATAGGCAAATAGCCTGTTTCAATTATTGATAAAATAGAGAATAAATTGTTTTATCAATAAATTAAACAAATAAAAAATAAAATATATTATCATATAAATAGATTTGCTTCAATTTGTAACAATATCAACCATAACCAATATTATATTTGTGTTTTTTGTATAAGCACTTTTCACACAGCCTTCTAATTGGAGAGAAAAGAATCACTGTATTTGCGAAATTATTCTCTTTTACATTGCACCCATACTGTTATTTTTAAGTAAGTATTCAAAGTATATTTAAAAAAAAAAAAAGTAAATTACCTAACTATTACTCTTAACTATTTTTCGACACTAAATTACATTTGGAATTACTAGTAAATGTCACAATAAATACACACGGTATCATACACTGCCACGCCTATTATTTCTACTATTCTACCATATTGTATAATGTATATTATTTCGTTAATATTATAAATTAAAAAAAATGCTGAAAGAGATAAACTGATAGTAATAAATTCTGACATTTTGATAGCTGAAGTTATTTTTTATCAAAATCAAAAACAACAATCGTCATTTTACAAATTAAAACTTTAGTGATTTTTTGTAAATGTCAAGCTACCATTGATTCGGAATGTAGATTCCGCAGAGAAGAATCGGCAAGAAACTGGGCAGTTACTCTTTTGAAAATAATATACATATAAACTGTGTTTTAGTACAAAATTAGTAATATAATAGCATGAAATACAGCGCCACTAAGTCCACACATCTTTATCAACTAGGTAATCCTGCACCGAATAATACACTTTATCTATTAATTTTTTTAAATAAAATCTTTAAATTTACGTTGAGACAATTCCAAAATTGTTTGTGGGATTTTATTATACATTTAAATTAATATTTCTAAGGAGGTTACGACGGTAAAACCGCAAAGCTATCTCTTGTAACATGTCTAAAATGGACAAGTTACATGAACGAGCTATGTTGTGGTGACCGGTGTCTTTGTTACATAAATATGTATGTTCGAAAACCAATGTCACGTTTATTTGTTTATTTATTTAATAGACTTTATTGACCAATAATGTAAAAAAAACTGCTTTTACATCCCTGATGTTTATCTACCAGTTAACCTTTTTTTTACTTTTTCTATCTATTCTCTCTAAACATGAATCAGTGGAATTTCGCTAATTTTAAGTGACTATTCACTATTTATCAATGTGAGGATCGTACCACGTAGAATTAGTGACAATTCAATGTATAAATATGAGAATATCAGAGTCCACTGATTTGATCATTGAATATTTGTAGGTATATTAGTGAGTATTCACTAACTTTTTATTGAAATTCACTGATATGTAGTGAATACAACTTCACTAACGTAATTACTGAAAATTCCACTGATTCATGTTTAGAAAGTACCAATAATTAAACAGTAGGTAACAGGTACAATTCTGTTCGTTGAAGATATTTCGAAATCTTTTTTCAGAGTGCACTATATAATCGCTACTAATGCCAAAACTGTATTTTTTTCTCTGTCTGTCTGTATGTATCTTGCCCGTGCGTTATGCTGACACTACAGCATGTATTTTAATGAAATTTGGCTTGGTCTGATTCCATAATACGACGAGCTAGGACACTGGGTATTATTTTTTATCTAGGTATTCGGCACGGTTCTCTTGGGAGGAGGGATGAAAGTTAAAAAGTATTATTGCGAACAAAGTCGCTAGCTATAGCTAGTTTGTACTGTACTATACTGTACTGTATCAGCCTGTAAATAACCCACTGCTGAGCTATGGCCTTTTCTCCATATGGAAAACGGGTTGGAGCTTAATCGCAAAGCATAAGTAACGATCGTTATCAGGTGTCTATGATAACAACCGGGACCGACGGCTTTACGTGCTCTCCGAGGAACGGTGGGGAGACGCACAAGGATATACACCCAGACCGGAAACAAATATTTTTACAAATACAAATATCTGTTCCGAGCGGAAATCGAACCCGCGATCGTCTGCGCGCGGCATTGAGGAGACTAATCGCACCACTACACCAGAACGGTCTTCTAGTCCCTAGTTTGTAATATAAGTGAAATCGGATGGAACTGGGCAAACTCTATAATTATATTTGCAATCGATTCCATAAACGCCATCGCCCTTTCTCTTGAGGTGTTGCCTTCGTAATTCGATTTCAGTCGGATAAAGTACGCAATGTGGTTAAAATACGCAAATTATTCGGAGGCGGTGTCGATATTCAAATTTATACAAATATATACATAATGTTAACTCCTTTTGTTTGTATGTCATATCGTGTTAAACGTAATTTCTTTTTACATGTGCATATGCATTCGTTGTAAATAAGTGTTGTGAATTTATTAATATTGAACAATATTCAAGATGTAATAACATGTACAAAAAGATCGATATCACATTATTTTGTTTTAATTTTTATGTTTTTAACGGTGTAGTTGAGTGTTTTTTTTCATTAATTCTATATTTAACGTAACTTATCTAATAATCGTTTTTTTTTTAATTATTTCACATTAATAAATGGTATGTGTTGTATGCTTTACTACAATAAGTAGTTTAAATAAATAATTTCTAAGTTTATTAGTAATTAAAACTAAGGAAAATAGCATGTAATTTGAGATACGTCAATGGAATATCGTGGAAACTAACATGTTACGGAACAAAATCTGAGATGTACCTACCTATATAACAGCCATCACCCAGTGGAACAGCGTAGCAGATTAAGCTTATTCCTGATTTTCTTCTTTCCTACCTTCTCATTCATAAAGAAGCTTTAAAAGACTTTTGCTCAGAAAGGGGTTATAAATACTACACATTGATGACAATAGACATAAATGATGACGTTGTATATTGTAATTATTACTATACTTTGTTTACTCGTTAAAATCTTAAGTTACTAGCCATGGTAGCTTAATTACCAAACAAGTGAAACCGGGGCGATGAGTAGTATAGCGAACTGCATGTTTGGTTTTAGTGGCGACACGCGACTGTATTTCCTAATCGTTTGACTAACAGATAATGTCTAGAAATATATTCCTCTGTTTTGTAATTTCTTGAAATGCAATCGTGAATATATATATGTGACTTCGATGTTATAAATTTTCCCTACATTCATAAACTAAATGTGTTTTTATTTACGAATGTGTTTTAGTGTAGTATAGTCACTCCTCAGTTCCTGAATCGTAGCGCTATATTTTTTGGTCTATAATCATACTCTATACACTTCATTTTATGCTATATATTATATGCACGTTAAAACAAATAGAATTTTTTTAGGTTTTTAGTTTATTAATTGTTTTTATTTATTTTTTTATTTTTATTTCACTATAGTTTTTTTATATCTACGGCGTTTTTTGTTAGCACACTTATGACCTTATTAGGATTTTTTTTAACGTAAATTTGTTAACAGAAATCTACTTGTTTAATTCTTGTTCGGACATAGGTTGGTATTTAGTTGGAATTGGTATTGGTGTGTTGGTTCAAATGTTTGTTAACGGGTTAACTAAGAGATATGCGAATAACGCGTTGTACGGCCCTAATCGAATTAGTTTGACAAGCTGATTACACTGAAGCGTGCAACAGGAGTTTGACGTATAACATGAGTTTAAGGCTTCTGAATCTCGTATATCTTGAGTGTTATGGTTAAAGATTGTTAGGTACTTACAAATATAGTTATGAGCTTAGAACTGTATGAACACGTGAATCGACAGAAGACTGTCACGGGTACAAAGCCGAGCTAAAACCGATGAGTTTATAGCTGCTATCCTCTACCACCACATCAGTCTTTGGATGTCCACTGCAGAACGTAGGCCTCCCCCACCATCTCTGGAAGTTTTCCCAATACTCACCACGCTTGACAGACGGGTTGGCGGGATTGGACCGCAGTTTGTTTTGGAAGGATATGGTGACGCTACTGCTCATCACCATCCTGATTGGTGTACAATCTTTCGCACCACTACCGCCTGAGTCGCCTATTACACCTCGACAAGAAAGAGGTCGAGACTATCCTTCTCTGCCGCTAAATCTGTCTTTAATCTCATCTCGTGTTGTTGATGTAGGAAATAACGAGAAAAAACTGCATGTCTCGACTGTTCTTTTACATGTATATTAATAAATAAATAAATATGAACATATTTATACCAAAACTGTTTGGTAATAATTAGTTTAAGGTTTGCGTTGTATAATTTTGTAAAATTTTAAAACAAATGTATATCTAATGTGAAAAAAGACACGAAACGTAGTGTTTTCTTAACTTTCAAATTCTTCAATCGTTCCAAATTAGCAAATGTTTCATATTATCAGTGAAAGCACATAAAGTTTTTTTTTAAATTGATTAAAGAAAGGCCTGAAGCATATTATATTTTTGTTTGTCATGTGTCTATTTTAAGGTTGAATATCGACACATAAAGAATTCAGGACTAAGATTCCACCATCATATATACGAGTATAATATAAATAATAAATAATAAATAAACGTCTCACACTCAACGGCTCCCAGTAGGATGTGAATCCTGTGTCGGGGGTCCGGAAACACACAAAACATACAAGCACAGACGCCCAGACCACGACAAACATCTTTATGTGAATACAAATGTTTGTCGACCGCGATCGCTAGCGCATCAGCCAGTTGCTATGACCACTGCGCCAACGCGCATTTTACATACATACATATTACATGTATATCGGTGCGACGACATATTTACTTTTCAGTTACTGTTTTGTGATTTTTACTCTCATTATTAATTACAAAGATAGTAGTCAATAATCTTATTACTATTATGTTTTCATAATCATGTTTTAAAATAAAGAGTTGCTGTTTTCATTAATCTAAAAATGTTATTAGAACTAAAAGGTACTTGTTTACTTATCTTAAAATCATTGCATGTAAATAATTGCCACTGTTATTAACACAAAACTATTTTAATAACAGTTTTTGTAAAATTTATAAATTTACCTACTCATGATTGTTATATAAATACGAGTGATTATTGCTACTAAATATATTTTTGTGCGAAAAGCCGCAGAGTGCATATCTCTTGATTGTTATTGTGTGTCATTATTCACATAATGGAAAATGATGGCTATTTAGAAGTAAATGACGTCAGCAATGCTGACGTCGTTCTTTTTAAAAACAACACGCAGACCGTTTATTTGTCATATATCATATTGTGATTTTATGAACATAAGACCGCTTCTGAAGTATGCCTATTCAAATAAAGAATTTTAATAACTATTTACGATTGACAAATATATCGTCAATCATACAAAAAAGAAAGATATTCAGACATTTTAATATAAAACCTACTCCTTTTTTGTAATAGATTAAAAATATAAATTATAAACTCTATGGGAGATTTATAATTTGTTCATTTTGAAGCCTGTTTACACCGATCAGAAGCAATTTTAAGAAATTATATACTTATAATAAAAAACAAAATATCATTTAATCTTTTACATTCTATCTAAGTCGTAATAAGAGTCAACATCGCGTAAAGACGTAATGAGATCAGCGGCTGTTTATTGCTTTGGGGACGTGATCTAAATACTTTACGCTTCCATCACTAATGGTTCTAAGGATTTGGATACGCGTGCCTGGAATAGTTTTAACACATACGTAAACTAATTTATGAACTATGCTCTTGAATTAAGTAACACTTGCTCAATCTTAGTTAAATCAAACGTGTTTCGAAGCGACTTTTTGATACTTTCTATGATTATCAATCAAATCTCAAACTAAAATCCATTGAGCCGTTCAAGCCGCAGAGCGTGCCAAACAATTATACATACATACATACTCTCGAAAAACGTAACCCTCCTTCTGGCGCAGTCGGGTAAAACACACGTTGATGTGTGTATAAGGTTCGCCATCCCCGATCTAGGGTATCTTGACCGCAAATCGTTATTGTATCTACATATATGAAATTGCTGGATAAATTTTTGATTTAATAAATAATTAATTAATGTTTTTAGTCGAGAAAATATTATTTCAAAGCAGTGTGTCAAATATTATCATCGTTAAATCCTACTATTGTTCAACCTATGTTCCTATCACACGTAAAAAATAAATATTAATTATTAAATATTAGCAACATTTTTCTAACCATTTTTTTTTATGTTTTGGAGCTAGATAGAGAGAGAGAGAGAGAATTGATAAATGTTCTTCTTACAATTGTGAGTAAACCCGCATGTTTTGTTGTTCTGAAAAAGTTCAAAGAGATAATTATACCAAACCGCAGATGGAGTAAGAGTGAAGCAATTAAGCTCAATTTCTTCTCCGTCGTTGAAGAAGATGTCAAGAAACTTTTATGGGTTTACGAGATGTTACAATATTTTACAATAAAGTTATAATATGATAACCGTTTAGGTGTAGTGGTGTAAGTAGTCTTCTTAACACCGGCGGTCGCGGGTTTGATTCCCACTCGGGGCATCTACTTGTATTTGTATATGTAAAAATATTTGTAGTGGTCTGGTTGTATGTCCTTGTGGGTCTCCCCACCGTGCCTCAGAGAATACGTAAATCCGTCGGTCCCGGTTGTTATCATAGACACCTGATAGCGATCGTTACTCATGGTACCTACGGAAATTATCCGCCAACTCGCAATGGAGGAGCGTGGTGGATTAAGATCCAATCCTTTTTCTATATGGAGAAGACGCCTTTGCCCAACATTCAGTTCAGTAATAATATAATTGTATGATAAATGGATAAAATATTTGACGTAATAAGCACTTCATAAAAACACTCATTTAAAAGATTGGGTCTAAAAATGTTACGTACCATGTTTTTTTTTTCTTTTTTCATCAAAAGAATGTAAATGAATAATGATTTGTGTGAGCTGTGATTTAAATTCCGTAAAAGGTAAGGGCTGGGTGTTCGTTACGTTATGTATGCAAATTACTGAAGGTCTATTTGAATTAAACGATATTTCCTTGTCGAGAAAATTTTAGCAAACGAGCTCTTCTTTTTTTAATCGTCCTGTCTTAGGTATTTTATTTACTTACTGATTTCTTCATTAGTACAGTTTTTACGATATATTTATATCAATGATGGTGTAAATGTCGGGGCCATATCGTAGAATTATCCATAGACTTTTTTCGCATTTCAAGTCAAGTCAAAATATTTTATTCAGTATAAAATTATTACAATTATTTACTGAACGTCATGAGTCTACCACCAGTTCGGAAAGAAGAAGCCTCTGACCTGAGAAGAACTGGCGAAAGAAACTCAGCGGGACTAATATTTTTTTTTTTTACGTATTGGTTTTTTTTTTTTCAAAGTATATTGGAATTGACAATAATTCTCTATAGGTAAGTTGAAATAGCCTGGAGGCGATCACATCATTCCCAAGGCGTACTGTCTTCTAGAAAATCGTTGATAGAATAATATCCTTTGGTACACAAACGTTCTTTCACAATTATTTTAAATTTGGCAATAGAAGCTTTTTGAACGTTTTCTGGGAGCCTGTTGTATAAGCGTATACATTGTCCATAAAAAGAATTACTGACTCGACGTAAGCTAGTTACAAGCATTACAAGTTTATGTTTGTTCCTAGTATTAATGCTATGCATTTCGCAATTCCTGGTGGTCACCCTACAATCCTTTACATGTTTTATAAGCGATATGATCAAATAATCTTGACTCATTCAAGAAGTAGCGGGCCTTAGTTGACGATTTCTTATCATTGATCTGGCCAGGGCACATCATGATTTGTCCAATGGACAGTGAAACATTTAATGAAATACGACCACGTCATGAAATTCTCGACCATTTCATGATGTGGGCAATTTTACGATATAGCTACGACATATACATAAATTCGTACGAATTTTACCCTACACCATAGCAAGGGCGTCGCCAGCTTATGACTAGGGGGGGGGGCAATGAGGCAATATTATGGAAGATAAAAAATGTAAACGCCGAGAGCATGAAGCCTTACACTATGGAAGTCTTTGCCTCGATCCTCGATGACTATTGTAATAAGAACTACCGTAAGGAAGTCAATTGCTCGCACTTTGGTCGCTTATTATTTGATCTCTAGGGGGGGGGGGAACTGCCCCTCCTGCCCCTCCTTGGCGATGCCCTTGCACCATAGTCAAGTAGACAATACAAAAATAAATTGAACATAAATTAATTAATGAGCCCTGCAAAGTTGGTAGGAACATAAATCAAAATTTGTATTCTACGCTTATTATGTCTTTTTATGTATACCTACCGTCATAATTATATCGCTTGACCATGCGGTGACCGGCAGAGAACAATAGTCCCGATCTTTTTGCCGAGGTGTCGTAAAAGGCGACTAAGGCCATAGTGATGGGAACAACTACAGCAACCAGAATGATGATGGGAGCAGCGTCACCATATCTTGCCAGAACACACTGCGCTCGCCAACCCGCCTATCAAGCGTGGCGAGTATTGGCAAACCACCCCAGAGATGATGGGGAAGCCTACGTTCAGTAGTTCACATCCAACGGCCGATATGATGTTGGATGTTGTTATTTGTTAATATTGATTTAAATTGATATTTATTATATTATTTGATTTAAATTTCGACTCCTTCGAATAAAATTTATACGTTTTACTGATAAAACTAAACCGTAAAATTTTTAATATCATTAAAATTTTCACGAAAGAAATCAATATAAGTATTTAAATACTAAAATATTCCCTCGTCTTCGAAAATAAGAAAATCAAATTTTCGCTTTGTAATCATTACATATTATAATGATTCGAACCGGTCGCTCTGGAGGTCGATGGGAGAACGAACGTACGTAGTCCACATTCAGCAGTGTACATTGAATGGCTGACATGATGATGATGATGATGATGATGATGATGAATTATTAATAATGAATACGTATTTTCTCATTTAATTAAAAGTCTAAATCGGATTTTATCGCGTTTATTTGTTTTAAAACTTTACAGTTTAACAATTTTTAATTAAATTAAATTATTTCCCGACGTTTCGGACCCTTTACAGCGTCCATGATCTCGGGGGACTGAGGTGGTGGGTGTCCGAATAATTATTCGGACACCCACTCATAATATAACAATTGATTCATTATTCGGACACCCACCACCTCAGTCCCCCGAGATCATGGACGCTGTAAAGGGTCCGAAACGTCGGGAAATAATTTAAATTAAATTGTTAAACAGTAACTTTAAATAAACGCGATAAAATCCGATTTAGACTTTTAATTAAATAAGTAATATTCGCGTAAATATAAGAGAACAGTACGTATTTTCTATTAAAAATAAGTAATATATTATATTGTACTCTTTAACTTGAGAGTTTTGATCATTAGCTGCCAAATATGTACCTTTTATAGTTTTATTTATTTCAATTTTATTGCTACAAAAATATGAATAGGCGCAGTAGTCACAGCATATGTTATCTATCTATCTTATTCTATTTTATATATTATTTATCTATCTATTATCTATCTAACCGTCGCTGTTTTGATCCCTCTCGATGAAGAATGTTTATACAGATCATACACACACAGACGTTTGTTGTGGTCTGGGCTTTTGTGTGTGTTTCCGGACCCCCAACACAGGATTGTCATCCTAATAGGGACGCTTGAGTCACTTTTGAGTGTAAGTGTACTGTACTGTATCAGCCTGTAAACAACCTACTGCTGAGTGAAGGCCTCTTCTCCATATAGAAGAAGGGTTGAAGCTTAATCCACCACGCTGCTCCACTGCAGGTTGGCGGATAATTTTCTTACCATGTGAAATGATAAATTATTATCAGGTATCTATGATAACAACTTGAGTGTAACGTGTTCATTAAAAAAAAAAACTACTGATTGATAACACATCGAGACAACATCATTACACACGTATACGTGTAAAATTTCAAAACTACTATTTAAAAATAAGTAAAGTAATTTTTAACCAAACACGAATTAGCGATATAATTACACAAGTCCACAGTTTGTTCATTCGCTTAAGGCTCCATAGGATGAATTCAAACTCACAGAAAACCTAAAACAGTTTACATAGCTGTAAATGAGAGAGCCGGAAGCAAGCATACCTTTCCCTTCTAGTCCCTTTCATACTTTTATCCAATAGCAATTTTCACCTACTCTAGTGCTGCAAGATTTTATTGCCACAGCTGCTGATTACTTAACATCTGTTGAACTGCTCGTTTGCAAAAATTTCCATTACAAAAAAAGAAAGAATACTAACATTATAAATGTTTGTTTTGATATTAATACGTTACGATTTATCGTTAAACGAGTGCAAAACAAAATAAATAAACGTAAATCAATAATAAATAAACGTCTCACACTTAACGGCCCCCAGTAGGATGTGAATCCTGTATCGGGGGACACACAACACACAAGCACAAACGACAAGACCACGACAAACATCCGTATGGCCTATACAAATACTTGTCATGTGCGCGAAACGAACCCACAACCGCTAGCGCATCAGCCAGTTGCTGTGACCACTGCGCCAACGCGTCGTCAAAACAAAACATACTCGTATTATACAAAATTCATTTCATACTTTGTTAGTGCTGACCTCGTATGTTTGTTCATATGCGTTTAATATTAAAAAAAAATATCGAAGAAAACCGAATAGAATTCGAATATTTTATGCACCACTTGTAACGCATAAGCAATAATGGCCTAATCGTCCTTTTCAACCGGCGTTCGAATACATAATTAACTGAATTCAAAATATATAAATACTATATTGTTCTTATTTTTTTATTTTTATTATTATTATTATTTTTTGTGTATATACATACACTCATTTGCAAAAAAAACGGGCGGTTTCGATTTTCTTCCTGGCTGAAAAAAATAAAATACCAAAAAGGTTTTAATCATTTGAACATGTTACTGGCCAGTTATAAAAGTGCCATAATGTTTATAAGAGTACATTCCAAATTCAAATTTTTGACTGAGCCTGGTTTTCAAAGAAAATAACTTTTAACTACATTTTGTGGCGCGAATTCCCTATAGTTAATATCGACTCTAATTAACTTTTTGTCAATTTTTATTAAATTATCTGGTGTCCTTGACATTTAAAAGTATTGTTATTGCTGTTTAGCAATCTCGAAAATGGTAGAAAAAGTGATAAAAGCGAGCAAAATTATTGCGCTGCTTGAAGAAGGTTGCAGTCAATGCTTCGTGGCTCAGACGCTAAATGTGAGTCGGTCGACAGTTCAAAGGACCTGGCAGCGCTATCAAGAGACCGGTTCCGTCAAGAGAAGGCCTGGTTCTGGCAGAAAGACATGTACCGAACCACGGGATGATCGTTTTCTAGTTAGTCAAGCGTTGAGAAATCGCAAATCTTCTTATGTGGACCTCAAGAACACCCTCGAAGAAGTAAGAAATGTGCAAATTAGTCTATGGACGGTCAGGAGGAGGCTTCTCGCTGCTAATATACACAGTCATCGCCCGGCACGCGGCCCTAAATTACTCCGTGGACATCGAGTTGCCAGGCTTAGCTTCGCTCGAAATTGTGTGTCATGGACTCATGAAGACTGGGATAGGGTATTGTTCTCCGATGAAGCCAGGATATCTCTGCATGGTGAAGACCGACGTCGGCGAGTGCTACGTAGACGAAGAGAACGCTTTGCAGAGGCATGTTTTGAAGAAATCACACCTTATGGAGGGGGCTCTGTTATGTTTTGGGCAGGAATAAATTCTATGGATCGTACGGAGTTAGTCTTCATCGAAAACGGTACACTGACTGGACACCGATACATAACGGAAGTTCTAATTCCTTATGCACAACCCGCTTTAACCGCTCTTGGCGAAAACTCAATTTTTATGGACGACAACGCTCGCGCCCACCGGTCTGGCGGTGTGGATGCGTATATGCTAGAAGTCGGAATTCGTCGTTTGGACTGGCCAGCTAGAAGTCCGGACCTCAATCCCATAGAGCATGTCTGGGGCGTTCTGAAGCGACGAGTGAGATCAGTGCAGCCGGCTCCGCAGACCATCAGAGAGCTAAAGAATGTGATTACCGCGGAGTGGGAACGTATTCCCCAAGAAACCATAAAATATATACTCACTAGCATGCCTATACGAATGCAAGCTGTGATTTCAGCAAAAGGGGGTCACACTCAATACTAAACTTTTATCTGCTTTTAATGTATTCAAAAAAAACGAAGAAATTAACGCGTTTCATTTTTATTTAGCGAGCAGGTACAATCATAGTGTTTTGAGCTTAAACATTATTTCTTAATAATTTAATTAAAATGTTATGATAAAACTGATGAAAACTATTCCTTCCTAATTAATTTATAAAATTCTGAGGATAACAATACCTAAAATTGTCAAACAAACTAATAGTAACTATAAAATAGTTCTTTGCTTAAGTGCCCGTTTTTTTTGCAAAAGAGTTTATTATGTCAATATCATTACCAATTGAGAAAGGATGTTACAAGATGATGAAGATATTAAGATGTAAGGTAATCTCTCATCAATATTACATTTTTTAAATGTAATATATACCTATGTAGTTTTGTGAAATAAAAAAATTTGATTATTTAATTAAAAGTCTACACCGGATTTTATCGCGTTTATTTAAAAAAAAAACTTTACAGTTTAACAATTTTTTGAATGTTTAAGATTTTAAAATTTCACTTTTCGTAATATTCAGATCATAATAGAAGCAATTATTTTAGTCAATTACGTGACAGCTTCCGACAAACGATATGACTTTAGATTCTTAACCGTCTAGAATGTCGTGATCGTTCGTCAAAAAACTAACTTGTACACTTTTAACATAAGCCCCTTTAGCTCGGGGATCCTTGATGTCAGGGTCTGACGTCGGTCCTCGGAGGGGACTTGTCACTCCCGAGCATCATCACCGCGATGCTTGGTGACGACGAGTCCTGGAAGGCGATGGTCTCCTTATGCGAGACAGTAATGTCCCAGAAGGAGGTTGACGAGCGGGCGAGAGAGGAGACCGCCGACGTGGCCTCCATCCGCGGGCGACGAATGGGGGTGCGTAGGAGTCGCTACTTAAAGCGCCTCCAGTAACGCCCCTGTGCCCGTGTCGTGCCGGGATGGGAACCCGGTCCTGCTAGACACGAAGTCGTCGGGACTGTTCAGAGGTAAGCCGGACAGTCCTCATGGAGGAGAAGTCTGGCCTTTTCGCCGAGGCCAGCCTGTCGCTGGAGGGATCCTGTTGCCTGCAGATCCGGGACCCTCCAATAAAAGCGGCTGAAGGCACCCGCAGGGGCTTAGTGCGGTATTGCACTCCCAAAGTAGCGAGTCCGACATAGGTCTAGGACTGCCTACCCAGGCGTTCTGGATATCATCCGTAAATGGATTCCTCTGCGACACAAAAAAAAAGGGGGATCCTTGATTAGACGTCAAAAGGTCTTAAAGTTTTGTAGTTCTTTGTTATCATAATATAATACACACGAACAAAACGATTCAGGTAACAAGTTAATAACGTAGTCCCTTTGTTAGAGATTTATTACATTA
Organism: Euphydryas editha; assembly: GCA_036937285.1. NCBI lineage: Eukaryota > Metazoa > Arthropoda > Insecta > Lepidoptera > Nymphalidae > Euphydryas > Euphydryas editha. The sequence goes on from JAUPFZ010000001.1 coordinate 2,408,727, forward strand.
TCGCATTATCAGCAAACATAAACGGACTGTCTGTATAGAACTATGTCGAAACACAACAGACATAAGTTAATTATCCCCTGTACGTGATTTGTGTTATGTATCTAACTAGCAAATAGTAAATGATTTTATTAATCGTGTATATAGTTGTTATATAAACACAAATACATATTATATATATCACTAGTGGCCCGCCTCGGCTGCACCCGGCGTATGTATATCTATCTAAACCATCCTCATGAATCACTCTATATATTGGTGAAAACCGCATAAAAATCCTGTGAGTTTTTGAGTATATCGCGAACAGACAGACAGACAGACGCGACGGAAGACTTTGTTTTATAATATGTAGTGATCTGTTAATGAAGGTGAGCGACGAAAAACGATAAGTGACGTGACACGACACAATGTGACGAATTCTTATCTATACTATATAAACGGAGATACAATGACACTTTTTATTTTCGCGTTGCGAAGAGTTCCATTTTCCTATGTGAGCGACAAATATGACAATACAACGCAATACATAAAATTCAGCTAGTCAATATACTTATAAGCTGTTCTGTCCTGTCTGTATTAATCGCAATGTGTCAAGTCACCTCGCATCGAGACGGATAATCACCTATGACTGTAACTTCTGCAATATAAGAAAATGAAGTATAAATGAGGTATTAATGTTACGAGACCCATCTATTAGAGACCTCAAAATCAAAACAAAAAGTGAGAGAAAACTGTTGAATATTTTATTTATAATTTATAGGTTATATACAAGCTTACAATATATTTACGTGAACTAGGACAGTGCGTTAAAATAATTTAAAGGTAAATAGTATATTTTAGGAAATGAAAAAAAGAGGAACATTGCGTAGGAACCGATAATCCGGTCCTACGCGCAGTCGTTACATGAATATCCTCAGAAAAAACAGCTTACGCCTCATAATGTTCACAGTTTTTACTTAGAATTTCACACTCAAATCGATAAAATGAAACCAATATTATATTTTTTTAAATGCAATCTTGAGTTTTTTAAAGTACAATTACGAATATTAACCACTGGCTGGTATGATATCGTTGGCTAATGTGAGGATTACTTTAAAATCGAGTAATTATTGTAAATCTATTCTAAATTTGTTAATAGCGAACAACTTACTGGTTAATAGTTGCAATTTGGTATCATTTGTGCAAGACGTTTGAAATGTTATTATAACTGGTGTTTGATGTCACTATACACGTGTATTATGAAAGTTAATTTGTCATGTCAGCACTGGAGTATCTCCTCGTCCTGTCATCCGCCCAATAAATTAGGTTTAAAAGCGTCCAAAAATATCATAATTATATTTTTAGTGTACAAAGCCTTTGTAAAACAACCATTATGAATCTATTATTCTACCACTGATTTACCATTGTGACTCAATTATAATAGCATAGTTGCGCAAAAGAGCGATATACGGGAATTGCTCCCCTTTTCGGCTTTATAGTTTATTATATCATTAAACTCAACCCCACGTTCCTTAAATTAGGTTCTAAAATAGCTTGTAAACGTCTTACTACTTGGCAAAGATCCGTCCTCTATATAAGAGAAGGGTACTACACTAGCTCTATCTACACCTATAGGCTCATCATAACAATAATACATCATTACAATAATAAAAAAAATTGATTATCGACAAGAGTTAGAAACGAAAAAACATGATGTGAAGTTATGTTAAGGCTTATACATATTTTCATCATAATGCAGATTTATTCAACGACTGTCCACTCCGAGTTGTCATTCCCAAAGTTTAAACATAATTTTAGTGGTCCCAGCGGCATTGTTGCATTAACTTCTAATGTTATACGATTTATGTAAATGTTTTAAATTTTATAATGCAATATTGAATCGAATACCAAGTCTATAAACTGCAGACGAATGCGACTCAAAATTAACAATTATGAATATTAAATAGCAAATTAGTCTTGATATCCTCAATTAATAATCCAGAAATTAACACAAAACTTATCAGATAGATATATTTGATTTATCTAATAATTATTAAATTCATGACAAAATCATTTACAGATAGATATTCACGAATAATTTTAAATACATTCATTTTAGATGTAAATTTACTGTAATATGTTTTAAAGAATAATAAATAATCTTGATCAAATCGTTGTTAATAATTTGATACTAACGATCAAGTCATTGTACTAATTGAAATTTGATAATATGTAAATATCATAAAGCAAGAAAATAGGAGAGTTTGTTTTGTTTGTTCATTTGAATACCACAATCTTGGGATCTACTAGATCAATTTTCTTTTGAAAACTTTTTTCTCGAGGAAGGATATCGTAATAATATAATTTTTCTATGCGTATGTGACTAAATTCCTCCTAAACGGTTAGACCGATTTGGATAATAAATTATAAGTCGTTGTTGGCGTTGATTACATTTTAAACACAGTGTGTGTACAGGACCTCTGTCGGGTTCGCTAGTAGGCTATAAAAATTACGCTTTGGCCTATATAGAGAAGAACGGTAAAAATTATAGTAATATCAGGTTAAACCACGCAAGTTGTGTATTAGAGAGTCATGTCAAATCCGAAAAAGTATTAGAATTTATGTAAACGCGAAAACATAATGAAGATTGTGGTGACGGTGGTGTATAGAAGTTTTTACACTCTCACGCTAAAACTACTGAAGTGTTTTCGATGATTGGAATAGTTAAAGACCCTGATTAGCACTTAGCTTCCGTTTTGTCTAGATATTCGCATGCGATTGGGTTGTATGTGGGTAGAACCGCGCGAACAGCTAGTGAAATGTAATCTAGCATGCTGACTAGTTCTAAGGACATTTGAAATTGAAGTTATGAGTTGTTTATTTATGATCGTTGAAGACGCAATCAAAGAAGTCATTGATTTCTTCATTAAAATTGTCCATACTTATCAATAAAGCTGCATTTTTTTTATAGATGCTAGTTGAAAAAATATTTAAAATTATTTGTCCGTTTAGTAAAATATTTGTATAGGAAGATTGTAAATTGTAAGAAATATAAACTCGAGTCGAAAAGTAATTGGCAAGCTATATATTATGGAACACAACTTTGTACCAAACATGACTGTGACTGATCCATTTGTGTAGTTGGTAGTGACCCTTCCTCTCTGGGGTTGTGGATTCGATTCGCGCTCCAAGTCCGGGTGTACTATTTATATAAGTTCGTAATATGTGCATATATATTTATTTAAATATATTTTTTAAAGTGTATATTTTTCGGCTATTATCTAAAATATATGCATTTAGTCGTCTACCCAATCGTGTATGTGTAAAAAAAAACTGATAGATTTGTACGGTGTATAAATAAATGTCTACACATATTATATATGGCTGAAATTTTTACAAAATATGTAAAACTATGGCCGCTATAACGAAAAAATAATATAATTACAGGCGGTTGCCATACAAAAAACGTAATATATCTTAACGAATAAATAAAGCCAAACATTGTACAGAACCCTTTGTGTGGAAGAACGACTCGTACTTGATCGGTTTTTAATGTATCTTTGATCATTGTCATTGTTCCTAATCATCAATTTCCTGTAGAGAATTAATTTTATTATAACCATAATTAAGTAATTATGATTATAGATAAGGCTCGATCTTTGATGTTGTGTTCCTTGATTGAGTCTTTTTACTTTATTTAATAATATATTCGGAATAACAAACAGTGATCAGTGTTACCCTGTTATATAAACAATTTAATTCTGTTTTATTTTTTAAGGTTGGTTTGAAAGATAAGACCGTATAGCTTTAAGCTTAACTTTTGTGCACATAGTATTTGTAAAAAAAAATATTTTTCATACCCTTTTTGAAAAACATTTAATTGGTATTTAATTGTATGATTCCCTAAGTTATTGAAATTTCATTAAAAAAAAAAGCTATATTATACTATTTTAAAAAAATTATTTAGGGCCTTTTTCACAGTTTGCTGATAAATTTTATCTGGCACATAAGTTACTGATATGCTTTATGTAGGAAATAAAACGGGCCCTTAGAGCCTTGTCACGGTTGTATGCGAAAGCGATCCTGTGGCGCCCCACTACGACGTTGAGGGCACCGCTGTGTTTTAGTGGGTATTCTGGCACGTTCTGTCGTGTCAGCGAGTCCCACATACCCGTCACCTTGTGAGGTGGGATGCGTTAATGCATGTGCCAGCGTTAAAAAAGGCCCTTCGAGCCAGTTTTACTTTAATAAACTACAACCAAGGAATTCATATCATAACTGAAACGCTCACTTAATAAAATGGTATATTCAAATATGAACATTGACGTAACTGACATATGGTTGACAGTTGTTTCCAACATGTAAAGTGCAAAATCGTTCCGAGCACTTCGTTGACTACTGGTATTTGGTCTCTTTCTTACGAGTTTCCTTGAATCCATGGTAGAAAGAGATGCAATCCCTCTCATAGGAACGTTTTTTGAGTGCACGTACGCATTCCAATTTGTATATAAATTCCTAGATTTGCATTAACAGGTTTTAAATAAATATATTTGACAGATAAAGTAGAGTTTGATGGTGATAAGGAAAAATGTATAATAAACTTTCGTCTATTGGATACCGTTATACGTCAGATGGCTCTATCAGCATCCTGTGAAACAGGTCCTTGATATGGTATATGCTAATTATTATTCGATTGTTATAGTAGACTATTATTTATGTAAAAAATGATAATTTAAGAATTTTATCCACTGTAGGTAATGCAATGCATAAATAGTAATAAACAAAAAACTGAAAATATTCGCATGTTTTTCAGTAATAAATTGTACTCGTGCGAAGCCAAGGTTGGTGGTTTGCTTAAAACAATATTTAATTTAGTTCAAAAGAATAAAGGCGTCCTAATTAACTGTCTATTATTATAATATAACAATAATCAATACAATCTTTCATAATTTTATCTTTTTATTGAATAAGAAAAATCTTATAAAATTCATCTGTAATTCTTATAATGGAAATCTATGGCTTATAATGATTTCTGTGTTAGTCTATTCCGAGAATACTCGGATTATGAGGAAAGGTCACGAGTAAATTGAGATCCGGTGAACTTAAGACGTTTGAGTTTATTAAATTAATGAATCGTGTCTGTAAGGTAAGACATGAAAGAGCTTGCATGTTACAAAGTATAATATATAACATATACGGAGTATGACATACACATTGAATAAAATTGAAATTGTAAAAACTATTTGTATTAAATATATTGTTAACATTCTGAATCGTTAGATTGGAGTAATATTCTACAAGGAAAAATTTTCCTTGCAGAATATTATTCAGTAATAGTTCCAATATGCAGTTATTTAGCTGTTGCATTCGGCAGTCATTATTAATGTACCAATTTATCGACTTTATTAGACGTTGGACGGCTTTATGCAATAGACGCAAGCAGAGTAGCTCGTATATTAAGACAAAATAAAACTAAAAAAAGCTAGGAATTTTATTTTCATGCAGAACGTGATCTATAACACCTACAGAACCCCCCCTCCCTCTTCGAAGGGCGATATTCAGAAGCCGGACAAACTGTATGTGTATTGAAAATTATTGTCGATATTAAGATAATATAAAAATATAGGTACATTTTAACGTAGTTTTTGATATATGTGGACATGTGTCGATTCTGTATATCTGTGTATCAGTATGTCTGTGTGTCTTCTCTCAGCGTCTCCATTTGAGTAAACGACAATAGTACTGTACTATTTACTATTTAATTTGTATATTTATAAGGAGACACACGATAAGCGTGGATGTCGAGACGCGAGCCGGAACCAGAGAGAGCGCTTTGCCCTCTATGTCCACAGACCCGAAAAACGCCGTTTGAACGTAGATAATAAGATTAAGAGACTATCTAAATGGAGTAAATCATAAACAATAGATATATAGAGCACCTTCCCCTCAAAATATATAACATATAACATATCAAAATAATATATCAAAATATTTTGTACTAACATATATAAAATTTATAAGAAAAAATTTTTTTTTGGTTTGACAGTTCGCCCACTACGAGTGACATAATACTGATTATCTGTGCCGAGCCTATTACTATTGTCATTCTTTATATCAATATTTCCCTCCAAAATTTCATTCTCAAATGGTACATATTTATCTCTATAAAACTTATCAACGTTACTGTATGACTTTCTTAAATGATAGCTATTTCGTCTAAATGGCCTCGTATTAGAGTCTCTACTAATGAGATATGACCTTGGCTCCTTACATTTTTTAACAACTACACCCTTCCTCCAGACCTTGTCCTTCTCAGTACAATAAACAATTTTATCACCAGGCTTATATCGAACCTCATTCTTTTTAGCACTCTTATCATGGTAGGCCTTAGTTACTGACTGCTTTAAAGATAATAATTTATGAATGTTTGTTACAATCCTAGGCTCAAGATAGGACATACATGATGGTACATTGGACCTAACATTCCTACTATTCAAAATTTGAGAGGGAGATACTGACAGACCTGATAAAGGACTATTATTATAACACATAAGATAATCTCTATAATCCCTGCCATCTTCAAGGGCTTTTTTTATAATATTTTTACTTATGTTTACTGCTTTCTCTGCTAAACCATTGCTGCGAGGATAATAGGGGCTACTAGTTATTAAATTTATATCTTTACATTTATAATATTCCAAGCAATCGAAAGACTTAAATGGATTATTGTCAGCAATTATTTCTACAGGATATCCAAACCTAGTAAATACTTCTTGCATACTATCAATTACAGATTTAGAATTTTTATTATTTAAAGGTCTAATTTCAAGCCAATGAGATAAATAGTCTATAATTATTAAATATGATTTACCTGCATACTCCATAATATCCATACCAACCTTGTAGTATCTATATTTAGGTATTTTATGAGGAAGCATGGGTTCGTGTACATTAGCAGATCTAAACTTTTCACAGGTGCGACACTTTGAAACAAAATTTTGAATATCATCAGATAACCCGGGCCAATAAAACAACTGCCTTGCCTTTGAAACACTTTTATTAATTCCAATGTGACCGTCATGTACAAGACCAATTACATAAGACTTAAGTTTCTGTGGAACAACAATTCTATTACAATAAAATAAAAATCCATCTTGAACATACAATTGTTCTTTTAATTTAGCATAATGTTTATATATATCTTTATTTAATTTAGAAGGCCAACCATGATAAAAGTAACTACATAATTTTGATATTACAGGATCATTATATGTTTCATTTCTGAAAATAGCTTTTCTCTCATCTGACATAGGTATATGCTTTGACACTGTATGTACTACTTGTAACATCTCATGATCATGTTCTGTATAATTTAAACAATTTCTAGATAACATATCAGCAAAATGAACTAATTTACCAGGAACATAATAAACATTTAAGTTATATATTAATAATTTTAACCTTAATCTTTTCAAACGAGGAGAACCAATTTTACTTATTTGTTTACACATTATTGAAACTATGGGTTTATGATCAGTTTGAATATCAATATGAGAGCCATATATATAGTTATGAAATTTTTTTGTACCAAAATGTATTGCTAGTAATTCTTTTTCTGTTTGTCCATAATTTAGTTCAAAATCATTCATAGTCCTAGACACACAAGCTATTAATTTCAAATTGCCTAAATCATCCCGTTGAAACATACAACAACCCAAGCCATTACTCGAAGCATCACACTGTAATATTATTTTCTTATTTGGATCAAAAGGACACAATGCGGGAGCACAGCTCACCTTTTCTTTCAACTTTTCAAAGGCCCTTTCATGCACAGGTAACCACATAAACTCAACATTTTTCTTTAAAAGTTTACAAAGAGGTGACATTAATTCAGCCATTTCAGGTACATATCTCCTAACATAATTGAAGGAACCAATGATACTCATTAATTGATCTCTATTAGTGGGTGATTTTAATTTTATTAAAGATTCTACTCTAGATTTATCAACAGACATGCCATGCTCATTGAAAATTTGACCAACATATTTTACTTCTTTTTGTTTATACTGAAATTTATTTTTATTAAACACAATACCTATCTCTTTAGCTTTATTAATTACTTCAATTAGTGCCCTATCATGATCCTCAGCAGAATTACCCATAACAAGTATGTCATCAGCCCATACTACAACATTATTAAATTTACTAAAATATGATTCTAATACATCTTGAAAGAGCTCAGGCGCATTCATGAGACCATAGGGTAATACTAGATATCTATAAACACCAAATGGAGTCGCAAAACAACACTTCCAAGATGACTCTTCGTCTAACGTTAAGTGATGAAAACCCTCTGATAAATCTAAAACTGAAAAAAACTTTTTACCTTTTAATTTAATAGCAAGTTGATCTAAAGTAGGCAATATTTTAGGTTTTTTTATAATATATTTATTAAGATCTGAAGGATCCAAACATAATCTAACATTTTTATTTGATTTTTCAACAATAACTATTCTGTTTATACAAGAATTTTCACTAATTTTGTCCACTTTAACTATTGAATTTCTATTTTCTAACCTATCTAGCTCACACTTTAACGGGTCTAGAAGACAATTAGGTATCCTAGAGGGCGGATGACATATTTGCTGGTCAAATGGCTTAGTAACAATTGTATATTTACCCGGTAGTTTCCCTACCCCTTGAAAAACACTTTGATGTTTCAATATAAATTTATCTTTTTCTATGTCAACACTAGACTCAATACTATTCACTCTTTTAATTAAGTTTAATGAAATACAGCCTGGAAGACCTAACAAGGTAGTTTTACACTTCACAATTACAAAATTTTCAAAACTTTTAGTATTTTTAAATTTACACATTAAGTTAACCATACCCAAGGGTTCAACAACATTACCATTAAAAGATTCTAACTTTATATTTGTTTTTAACAATTTAACATTTAACTTACTATTAATCTTTTGAAATATTTCTAACGGCATAATACTCACATCGGCACCGGTATCAAGCTTACACTTAACAGGCAGAGTCTCTATTATAATGTTTTCATACCAATCACTTTTTATTCACACTAGACACCACTTTAGCCGTATGACAATAAAGTTCTTCATCACACTTCTCGACCCGGTTCACCTTACAGCTCACTGCGAAGTGGTTCTTAATACCACATTTGTTGCATCTCTGACCATAGGCTGGCTAGGTCGTCTCGGGCCATGGATTGTTTGACAACGCCTACACTTGAACTCCTCCTTGTTATTGGCATATCTGCTGCTTTTGTTGCTCCACCTGGTCTTGTTGTTGTTATTGCTGCTTCGGTTGGTCATGCAGCCCTGGTTGGTCTTGCTGTTGTTGCTGCCTCGGTTGTTCATGCAGCCCTGGTTGGTCTTGCTGCTCTGGCTCCGGCTGTAGTCAATATCTAGTGTGGGATTCATCTCCTTCACTTGAAGCTTGCTCTGTTCGGACGTTCTACAAAAATTTGAGGCTTTCTCCAACGTCAAGCCGTCAATACGAAGAAGACTTTCCTGTATACCTTTATCGGCGATCCCCTGTACAATTTTATCTCTTAAAAGCTGATCTTCAATTGACTCTCCTTTGCAAATACTATAGTTACAATTCAATAATAACTGCTTGCAATCTGTGAAAAAATTATCGAAGGCCTCGCCTTGTTTCTGTTTCCTTTCATTAAATTTATATCTTTCGAAAACTTCATTAACACGTGGACTCACATATTTCTCAATCGCCGCCATTACCGATTCGTAATTACTCGCTTTGTCTTCAGTTAAAGGCAAAGTTAACAAAACTCGAGCCGAATCAATGCCGATCATATTTCGTAGTAGCGCTAATTTGATTCTGTCACTACTAACGTCTTGTTTTGTTGAAATTAAATAATCTTCAAACGATGCGCGCCATAATCGCCATTCTGACGCGGCGTTGGATGCTCGCAAGTCAAAGCTAGGCGGCAATTTCACCATTAGTTTATCCATTTTGATACTTTTGAACAATTCCAATCTTCTTTAATACTTAATATTTTACTTTTAAATTCAAATACGGCTGCGCCATGTACTATTTACTATTTAATTTGTATATTTATAAGGAGACACACGATAAGCGTGGATGTCGAGACGCGAGCCGGAACCAGAGAGAGCGCTTTGCCCTCTATGTCCACAGACCCGAAAAACGCCGTTTGAACGTAGATAATAAGATTAAGAGACTATCTAAATGGAGTAAATCATAAACAATAGATATATAGAGCAAGTACAATTATTATATTATTCGAAGTACAAACCTAACATACGAGGTTTTGTAGTATATATATATATATATATATATATATATATATATATATATATATGTTTGATACAATTTATAACAAAAACGTGTTAAAGTAAATAACATTTGAATTTTTACATTCGTTCACTTACATTCAAATGTGAATATTCAAATTAAAATATATCGTGTCATATGCATACATTACGGGAACAATTATAAATATAACACAACAGAAGGACATGATGCATGAATATAATAGTGTGTAGTTCGTTTCAATAGAATACGCACGAAACTTTAATGTTCGAAGTTCTGTAATACCGAATACATAGCTATATTTATTTAGTTAAACAAGCTTTTGTTGTTTTTTTATGTTGTAGAAGTATATTTTTTTTTATTATAGATAAAAGTATTGTTGTTGTATTGTATCAGCCTGTAAGCCACCCACTGCTGAGCGAAGGCCTCTTCTCCATATAGAAGAAGGATAAGAGCTGAATCCACCACGCTGCTCCACTGCGGGTTGGAAAGTATTGTTAGTTAAGAATAATTATTTAGGTTTCAAAATTTAATACGCAATTGCTTAATTATGAAAGGGACTTTAAACCTTAATGAATAATTCCAAAAATGTACTAAAAAAAAACGATTCTTTCTCCATAATGTCCGTAATAGTATGTCCTGTACTTTAACAGCCTGTAAATGACCTACAGCTGAGCAAAGCCCTCTTCTATTAGCTTTAAACCTTCCCTAGAATTGAAGCTTATATATACCTACACACATACACACACACACACACACACACACACACACACACACACACACAGATATCTTTGTTTTTGTTAACTACGTCTGTATGTTTAAATTTGTGGGTTTCGTCTCTGTTGTCGTCTTCAGTGCCGAGCGCGATGTGAATTCTAAGCAGTTAAGAAAAAACCGGCTAAGTGCGAATCGGACTCACGCTGGAAGGGTTTCGTACCATTATCTATAAAAACGGCAAAAAACAAAACATGTCTGTACAACAGTATGGGAGCCACCCTTAAATATTAATATTATTTTCATTTTATTATTTATTTTTAAAGTGAATCATATAACTCAATATTCTGTGAATATTTTAAGCGTCTACCTGTTGCTGTTATTAATATCGAGCAAACACGAGCAAAAAATAATCATGTTTTTTGTATGCCTGCGTCAATATTTTTTTATTCTGTTTTTTAGTATTTGTTGTTGTAGCGGCAACATAAATAATACATCATCAGTGAAAATTTCAATTCTCTAACTATCACGGTTCACGAGACTGGTGACAGGTGGACGGACAGCGGAGTCTTAGTACAATAGGTTCCCGTTTTACCCTTTGGGTACGGAACCCTAAAAAGCTGTGCTTGTCCAGATTTCGTTGGTCAGATCTCATCTTAGAATGTCACGTGTGTAAAATCACAATTCTCTCGAGGGTTAGCAACTGCAAAAAGATATTTATTTTTTTACATCAAATTTTTAATGAAACTATCAATATACGACAATTTTATAATGTAAACAATAAAATAAATCAGCAATATTTACTATAAATATAGCTGAATGTCTACTTCACGCTTAAACCGTGAAAAACATTTACAATAAAACTTGATATCAAGGTAGTGGAATACATCCCTACCTATATTATAAATGTGAAATGTAAGTTTGTTACGCTTTCACACGAAAACTACTTATCCAATCATCATCAAACTTTGTACACATATTCTTGGAGGTATTAGAAGTAACATAGGATAGGTTTATTTCGGTATATGCATGGGATCGATATCTACACGCACAAAACCACAAGCACAGCTTGTTTTTGTCGACAAATTCTATTGTAACGGACTACAGACAGTAGCTCATAAACCACGGACCGTTTAAGCATATTTGAATAATTCATTTCCCTAGAGAAATATATGTTCCACTGGGATTTGCGAACCGAAATAGACAGAGGAATTTTACAATGATTCTAAGAGAATTTAAAGAACGTTTTAGGAACAATTCCGAAAACTATTTGTTTTTTAAATTGAAAATATCTTACACCGATAAGGATTTAAAAAAAATATATATTATTCTGTAAAATTTTCTGTAATAACACATATACATTACAATATATTCTTTCCAATTTTACTCGAGTCTAGTTTCGATACATGACATATTTTTAATCTACATGTTGGATATTGGTATCTCATAGCTTAGATTTATTTAAACTGGACTGATTATTTATCTTTTGGATTTTATATTCTAGATATTACCTTATCTCAAACAAACAAACCTCAGATATAATATATCTATATATTAATACGTGAAGAAAAAACTTTGTACCCGAAAATACGAGAAGTATGAAGTTTGGCACAGTTGAAGTTTACATGGAGAAGAAGTGCAGAATGCTAATATTTTTTATAATAATGCTCAAAAATTACATTATATTTATTTAAAAAAAAAAAAAAACACTGCACACACTACGGCACACACATGTACAATGACATATATACCTACACAAGTTTTGTTTATTGTCAAAGTCTGTTGTCAACACGGTCTTAAATACAGGTCCTTCAACGATTTTTTTTAAATACAGGTTTTGCAACGAATTTTTTATCGAAATTTGTATGACTGCTGCATATGCTCATCATGTTATGCGCAATCATATTTTTATGATGTTGACAATGCTGTCAATTATAGATTAGGTCGAATTTCGACCGCTGGGCGACCACTAGTAATGATAAATTATCTCTATTCGCCCATTATGCGGATATTAATACTCCTAAACGTATCCTAGACGTGGTCTCTGACTATGGGCCTTTGAAACAAGTTCCAAGTCGCACAGCGCGCAATGGAGAGGGGTATGCTTGGTGTTTCTCTGCGAGATCGAATCAGAAATGATGAGATCCGCAGACGAACGAAGTTTGCCGACATAGTTCAACGGATTTACAAGCTGCAGCAGCAATCAACGGCTCCAAGTAGGAGTGACATCCTCCTGTCCTGATACCTGTGTTGTAGGTAACAAACGACCGATTACATTTTTTTTAAATAAATATATATCACACTCAGACTTGGGGCGGGAATCGAACCCACAACCTTGGAACCGAAAGCAGGGTCACTGCCAACTGCACCAACGGGCCACTCATGTAGAAACACATTGTTTTTAAAGTATTTTAACGTTTAATTTGTAAGTCTATAAAAATTTCTTCATTATAATAATTTAAAGTTTGGTTTCAATTTGTTTTTATTCATACAATTTGCAACATTGTTTCGACTTGACGTAAACAATACAATGATTACATGCAATTATACGGTTATTAGGCTTTAATTTGTCTTGTCTTTCCGAGATATATATATATATATATTTTTTTTATATTAAAGTGTGGTCGTTGTAACACGTAACGCCATACAAGGTAACATCCTGCTGTTACACTGTTTCCGGGTGAGGTTTTTATTTGAGAGTGACGTTTGAATACAATGAGGAGCGCATGTTATTTTTTTATTTATATTTATTGATTTTAAAAAAAAATTAGAATAAATTTTACATATTTTATCTTTAAATTTTTACTTCGTCTCGCCTATCATTTAAGACGTATTATTTATTTAATTTTTTAACTACTATTCTAAAGTAAAATTTAATTATTATAAATTATTAAATAATTAATTATTTACAAGTATATTACTCCATTATAATATGTATAGCCGGAATAGTTATTATTCCCAATCGTTCAGTTGAAACTAACTGTAAGTAGAATTTTGACAATTGTTTTTCTTTGTGACGTAGAGGCCATTGATCTTTAGATCAATGGTAATTGTTTTTTAGATCAATGGTAGAGGCCCACTAAAAAGCGATTTACTATTGTTGTCACTAATAAGCGATTTTTCAATCGGCGGTAAAAGAAGATGAATTGAATCACACACAAAAATACATTTATTTTCTTGAAATTTTGTAAAAAAGTTTTTTTTATTTTTATTAAAATAAATTTAATAAAGTACCTATTTCATCATTTTACTTAATACATCCCTTAAGCAGGCGAAATAGGTGGTGAGAGTTTGTTCTTCATTAGAAAATTACGAGCATGTGAAACCGGAGTAAATCGCTTGTTAATAATTTTTATTAAACATTTTTACTTCTATCATATGGTTTTAGTTTATTTATATTAATATCTTAACATACTAAATTTTACAAAATATATATTTTTGTCACTATACCTTGTGCAGCTACGCGTTATCCTTACAAAATTATATTTTTCCACTCCCTTTTTATATAGCTGATAATCTTCCACGATAACTATGTATGAATGAAACTTGTCTCAAGAGTCAGTCGAAAGAGCGCATCTAAATAAAACAAATCTTTTCGTTTATAATATTATTAGGTAAAAATAAATAGACCGTAAAATAAATACGAAAATAGAAAATCCTGGTTATACTAAAAATAAACCTACTCGTATTTTATATCACGTTAAAATACTATAAATATTGTGGAATTGTTCAATGGATTATGAAATTAGATTTGCAGCGTGCCTCCCACGGTTTTCTTATCAGAGGGTCACACGTCTTCGCAAAGGAGATACGATGGTTTGCAGCATATTTCTGGGACACAATTTATTTTAACACCACTATGAAGCTGAAAATTATTACTTAAATACTTAGAATATTATAAAGCAGAAAAGTTAATTTGATTCGTTTAAAACGGATGCGTTTGAAAGCGTTTTTGTTTTTATCGGGGTTTGTGTATAGACTATGAACGCTGCGACACTGATGAAGTAAAATAATAAGTATGATAATTTCCTTATTTATTTTTTTATGTTCTTATCCCTAGAATAGATTTTTTTCAGCACACCCGAAAAGAAATATTAAAGACAATGAGGTACAATAACAAAAAAAAAAATTAGAAGTATAATTAGAAATATAGAACATACTGTATTTATATCCAATATTTATATAAAAATAATAAACCAATATACCATACATAAATTAATACTTAAATACAAATATATAAATACACTAGCAGCCCGCCCCCGCTGCGCTTGGGGTATGTATGTATATGTACCTAAATCTTCCTCAAGAGTCACTCTATCTATTGGTGAAAACCGGATGAAAATACACGCTATGTAGTTTTTGAGTTTATCGCGAACAGACAGACATACACGGCGGAGGATATTGTTTTATAATATGTAGTGTAAAATAAATTATGTCAAGGAAAGAAAATGCTCATTTAATATTTTTTTAAAATATAGATAGATTTACTGATTCGAGTTGATGATGGTAAAGAATTACACAACCTTGCTGCATGGACGGCATAGGAGTAAGAGTGAAAATTGGAGGAGTGTAATGGAATTTGCAAAATAGTTTAAACATGGAATCGACATGAGGAACCAGGAGGACGAGAGCATTTAAAATGCTCACGAAGGTAATTGGGCGATAATACATTGAATACTATATAGGAGACAGGATGTGATCCCTGCGAAGCTGAATAGGAAGCCACAACAAGCCATCTTCCTTTCTTACCTAAAATAACGATCGCAATCAGGTGCTTATGAAAACAAGCGATTTGAAGACTTTAAAAAATCACCGAGACACAGCGAGGAGATTAAAAAGGAGAAACTCCTAAACCAGAAACAAATATGTATATTAATAGTGCCTGTATCACCTACACCCAGTGTTAGCATTATTTGCTGACAGTATTCTGTATTTTCGGCCGTAAAATTATCGTTTTTCGTTCCAATATATCGTACAATCGCCTGTACATGTCCACTATATCTAATCTAAAAAGTAAAAAGCTAAAGTAGATGTTTAGAAACTCAGAAACTAAATACGAGAGGGCAGTTCAGTAGTTACAATTTCCATTTCGATGATTCCTTAGGGAATCATGCACGCAATTTTCAGGATACGGTATAAATCACTCGTCTCACTATAAATCTCGTCGGTGTAATATTGCAGTGTATGACACCTCCCAGCGGACACTTTAATTGGTCGTTTCATATTTCGCATCGACTTCGGATATATTCGTCGCATTTGATTGGTATTTTTGACTGACGAAAAAGATGAAGTAACTTCTAAATTCGGCTGATATTTTTGTAAGAATATTTTAGTCGACTGTAAAACGATTCCTGTCTCTTTGTTATAAATTGTGTGGCAATTTGGGTAATGGTCATTTTGCTGTTAAGAAAAGGGTTTTGCGTTTAATACGCTATGCTACTCAAATGCGGAATACACCGACAAATTTGGATTTTTATGAATACCAGATAATTTATTTGATCAATCCACTTTAATTAAGATCCATTTTTTGTAAACATTAATCAACCTAGGCTAGAAAGTTAATTAAGTTTGTTAATATTATCATGAAGTCGGAGTCAAAGAAAATATTTTCTTTCTAAGGACGATATTCTATAGTTAAAGTTAATTTAAAATTACCTATCTAATAAGACGGAGTAAATTGAAGCGGAAAACGATTATAGGACACTATCGAGAAACTTATAATAACACAAACCCACAGGAACTTGAGCACTTGACACTTGAGCTTTACTTAGACTTCAGCTTAACTTTGTCCCTCCGGTTTCACTTGTGCTTAATTTTCGTACTGATCAGACTGACTAATTACCTGATTGTTTTTTTCTTTAATAATTTTACCAAATTATTTTTTAACAAATTAAGCAATTTAAAATTAAACGGTTCTAAATAAGCCAGTTTGATTGAAAAAGCCAAACGCTTCTTATTTAATTAATTAAAAATATAATTCCAATACAATTAGATATTTCAAATCTGTCAAAATTCACACGAAGACACATTTCAATATTACGATACTATTGAAAGAAAATTTCAATTTACTTATAAACAAAAACTAAGTAAAAAAAAAGGTATTATTTATTTTAAATAAATAAAAATTTAAATAAAATAATAATAATTGTATTTTATTGATTTATTGATATAAGTAATATTTTTTTGTTGCAGGTAATTAAAACACAATTTGAAGATCGAAAATTATGTTTAATTTTGTAAGTACATATATTTAATTAGAAACAAGGCGGTCGACTTTTAAATATGTATATTTGTTTAAAATATTTATTTATTCCTACTAATATAATGCTCCGATTAAAATAAAAAAGAGATAAAATACATAAAATGAACATAACTAATTGACAGAAATTCAGTAAGTCGACTTATTTTTCGTTACTTAATTATATATATTTTTTTTAAATAAATCAATTATCTGGAATCATACAAATAATTTACAAGACTTTAGCACACGGCCGTCAGTTCTATGTGTCCTGCCCATTGCCACTTCAGCTTGCAAATTCGTTGGGCTATGTCGGCAAACTTAGTTCGTCTGCGGATCTCCTCATTTCTAAATCGATCTTGCAGAGAAATACCAAGCATAGCCTTCTCCATTGCACGTTGTGTGACTTGGAGCTTGTTTAAAAGGCCCATAGAGACCACGTCTCAGATCCGTATGTCATCACTAGTAACACACATTTCATCGAATACATCATATCGATATACATCGAAGACTTTCTACTTCAGACATTGAGGTATGACGGATGAAAAGACGTTTTTTAAATTCCCGAACACTGTCCATCTAGCTGGATTCGACGATTGACCTTTCCCGTAAATAAAAATTATAATCAATCCATATCTGAAATAGAATATAGTTCTAATATTTTTGTTTCTCATAATCAAACTGAAGCCAAATGTGACTTTTCTTTTAATTATTGTCTGTCTGTCTGTATCTTAGCCAAGCATCACGCCAAAAATATCAAATGAATATAAATTAAACTTGACATAATTTGAGTTCATGCTATGACCTAGAACACTGGATACTTTTCATTTTTGTAAAATCCAGGAAATATGGAACATAGAATGAAAGTAAGAATTTGAACTTTGTTGTAATTCATAAATGTGTCCGATTTCATCATCATCATCATATCAGCCATTGGATATTCCTGTAAAATTAATCTCAAGGATACTAAAACACATAATACAAAGAAAAGCACACTTATTATAACGATTATTATATATACCCTGTAAATAAATTTGTCAAGAGCGGGGACTGAACCCGCGACCACTAGCGCAACAGTCAGTAGCTATAACCATTGCACCAACCATCAAAATCGTGAATTAATGATTATAAGAATTATTCATCATCATTATCTCAGCCGTTGGATGTCCACTGCTGATCATAGGTCTCGCATCGACCTTCAGAGCGACAAGCCAAGCCTCTATCCAACGGCTTTCGGCATCTCTCCTCAAGTCGTCTGTCCATCTCGCGGATAGCCGTCAACTCACGCACCACTCAAGAACCTTTCTGCTCCATCGGCTGTCAGTTTATGAGTTATGTGCCCTGCCGTCCGATTAATTCATTCTTTTCTGATAGAAAGAAAATATTTTAAATATTGTACCGTAAATATTTCAATATCTTTCGTTTGTTAGTTCCGACTTTACAGACATCACAATTTTGATCAACTGTATAGAAACCTTTGAACGTACAGCTCATTTTATACTCTAAACATGAATCAGTGGAATTTCACTAATTTTAAGTGACTAATATTCACTTTTTATCAATGTGTGAATCGTACTACGCAGAATGAGT
The DNA here is from genome assembly GCA_036937285.1 of Euphydryas editha. Taxonomy (NCBI): domain Eukaryota; kingdom Metazoa; phylum Arthropoda; class Insecta; order Lepidoptera; family Nymphalidae; genus Euphydryas; species Euphydryas editha. Next base: position 2,427,565 of record JAUPFZ010000001.1, read on the forward strand.
CCACTGATTTGATCATTGAATATATGTATGTGTATTAGTAAGTATTCACTAATTTCTTTTTTAAATTCATTGACATTTAGTGAATATAGTTTCACTAATGTAATTAATGAAAATTTCACTGATTCATGTTTAGAGAGTAAGCTGGCGTACAAAAGTGATGGTAATAGCGAATAAAGTCGCGGGCTTAGCTGATATGACAACAATAGAGTATATAACAAAAGCATACTTATCCAATGTTTATGAAATCCGAACAACTAGCTGAAAATTGTATCGTTAAAGAAGGTCAGAGGTCGAAAAATGTCACTCGAATATCTTCCTTCCTTCCTTTTAACCTTTTGTATCCTTTTAACCTTTTGTATATTATAAGCACTGGTCGTTGAGTGTCTCTTTTGTTTACTTTGACGTATTTTATTTACGTTGTACAGGTCAAAATAAATACAGAAACGTATTATATTCATACAAGTAGCGTACCGCGAATTTAGCCGCATTGAATATTTGTATGTGTATTAGTGAGTATTCACTAAATAGTTAATGAAATTCACTGATATGTGAGTATGAGAGTACAAGTAGTATGAGAGTAGTATTAATAAAAATCCAGCCACAATGATAGTTCTAGAAACGTTTCTAAAACTTGTCAAGAACTAAACTACTTAAGGTGTTATTGAGTTATTCTACTAAAACATGACCTCGATAAGACCTAGAGAATTTTAGGTTGTTATTTGATTTTAAAAGAAAACAAACAAATTCTGTATGTTTAGGAACGCTGACTTTCATAAAGAAATGTTACTGAATTTATTAGGTTGAATATTATATAGTGACAGTTTTGAAAAGAGTTACTGTCGAGTTTCTTGATTATGTTCAGCAGATTTTAAATTCCGAGCCAGTTGTAGCTTCTCATTAATCATAATTTTAAAAAAATCCAATTTAAAAGGACAATTCAAAATTGATTAAGATTTAGAATTTAACAAATGAATGAGAAAAATAATCATTAATAATCATTAATTGTAGCTCGCTCGTTCGCTTCAGCCTATCGCAGTCCATTGCTGGAGATAGGCCTCCTCAAGCTCACGCCAAATATCCCGGTTTTCCGTAATCCTCATTCAGCCTCCGCCGGCGACCTTGCGTAAGTCATCGGTGTCCATTAATTGTTGATTGTTTTAAAATTATTTGCTATCAAAAACTTGCTAACGAACAAGCTAATTTAACCGACTGAATACATTATTCAGTATACAATAATAAGCATAATTTGGTTACATTTTAAATGATATTCTATGTAAATTACGAAGCTAAAAGGTTTGTTATCAAAGTGTATCAAACGTATGAGCACAATCGCAGGTTCTGTAAAAAGTTGCATAAGCGTAGAGCGGTCGGTGGCTGGCCTTGCCACGCCTAGCTTTGCTATGCATTCTGTGGGTGTTTAGTGTGATATATACATCGACTTACATGTGTAAACTAGACTACTTATTTATATATTTTTACTTAAAATATAATCTTATGTAAAATAACATTTTTTTTATTTGTTTAAAAATTTAATAATTACCAATAAAAACTAAAAACCACTCTTTACATTATACATCAATATAAGAAATAAAAGATTTCAATATTTATCTAATTTATTACGTTTATCTCAACAAAGCTTTGAGCATTTTCGCAACCTTTTTTTTCTAGAACAAAGTTTATCATAATTTTCATTTAATCTATAGAACGAGATCCAAGTCCGTAATTTATCTATTACCATCGTTCCAGTGATTCTTTCCGAGTACTAATGACGTATTGAACGTCTATTACAAGCTATTTCACGAGTAAAAGAAAATGGAAAGAAAGGATGCGTTTTATGTTGAATAAATTAAATGTTTTTTTTATTTGTTTGAAATATTTTAAGATAAAGATTCATCTTTTATCTATGTTACTTATCCCTATCTATCTGTATATCATCTATTTTTACCCGACTGCGACAGAATAAGGAAGGTTATGTTTTTCGAGTGTATGTATGTATGTATGTCCATTTCTTTGGCACGCCCTACAGCCCATACGGCTGGACGGTTTTTGACCCATGAGGTGTCGTTGGATTTGTCTAAATTGTAGTAGTGACATAGGCTATATAAATTTTCAAAATGGCGCCCGCAAATGGCGAAATGAGGGGGGGGGGAGCTGAATTTTTTTTTTCTTACTGTAGCAATATGGGTATCAAATGAAAGGTAGTAAATTGTTTTTTTTTTTTTTAGTTAATAATAAGAGTATTTTACGGAGTCGGGTTTTTTGATTTTTTTTAATTAAGCATAGGGGAGCGGGGGGCTAGTTGTAACAGGGGCAAGTAGTAACAAGCATTTTTTACTTAGATAATAGAAGAATATTCATTTGATTTTCAACCTAACTTACTATTTAATACCCATTCTATCATATGAGCATGATCGGTATCCCGCTGGATGACGCAGAAAGCAGTATTACGCAGGCGCTCCGATAAGACCACGTAATGAACTTTTTGTATTTATACAAAATTGATTATTGTTGACGACTGACCTACTTGCTTATGTGTACTATAGGTGCTCCGTGCAGTCTCAGTCGCCTCGAGTTATATAAGTATAATACTTGTTAGATTGGTCCACATTTCTAAGGGTTCGACAAAGTTATCTCTCATTGAAAGATTTTGTCTGTCAACGAATCGAAATGTATAAATATGACGGAAACAATCGGTAAATCATGGGACATTTCTTTCATATTTCCATGCATTATAACGCTTTAGCCTCGTTGATGAAAGTTTCTTTCCTATGTAACGCAAATAGTTATTAACAATTAATTAACATATTTAAGTGATAGTAGAATGTTTGAAATAATCTAAACTTTATTGTTGACAGAAGAAAGTTTTTCGGGTAAAAATAGAAGAGAAAATGGCACTATCTTATTCAGGCTTAACCAATCCAAAAATAAAAATACCGTGATCGCCCAGTGGTCGAAATCCGACCTAATCTATAATTGACAGTATCATCATAAAAATATGACATTACTTGATGAGCATATGCAGCAGTCATTAAAAAATTTAGATAAAAAATTCGTTGCAAGACCTGTATTTAAAAACGTGTTGACAACAGACTTTGACAATAAACAAAATTTGTGTATATATGTAGATTTTACATGTGTGTGTGTGTTTTAGTGTGTGTTGTGTTTTTTTTTTAAATTAATTTATTGTATTTTTTAAACATTATTATAAAAAATATTGGCATTCTGCATTTCTTCTCCATATAAACTTTAACTGTGCCAAATTTCGTACTTCTACGTCCGCGTAATTTTCGTAAAAAGGAGTTTTTAAGCTTTCTCGATTACTTTTTACTTTAATTTAAGTGGAACTTACTACGGATCGGTACTCTCAAAATAAGCATAAGGATTTAAGCGGTAAGTCCCGTTTAAATGAAACAGCTAAACTATTTAAATACGAAAATCGTTCTGTATCGGTAAACACAAAATGAATTCAAAATAAATGTTTACTGTTAAATGTTTTACTGTTAAAAAATTAATGCCTAAGTGCTAATCTAGAACTTGGATCGATTACTGAACCGGTTCTGAGATTGATATATCGCCACTGATAAGGTGCGTGCAAGCTGACGGCCGTGGTTTAATTGAAAGGGCTCCAATTTTTTATCCGACTATCGCCGAGTTGCACGAAACAAATTTTAAATTTAAGTGTTTATTAAACTAATTTAATCACAAGAATCGTGATTTTCTGTTGCACGAAACCTACATCTGATTAAATTAACAAAAATATTAAGTTTAATTAAAGACCTATCTAACGGATGATTAATTCCAACAGCTTTAAATTAATCATAAGATCAACTAATTTTAAGATTAATTGCAACTTAACTAACGGAAAGTTAGCGACGGTTTCGTGCAACTCGCCGTATAACAGTTAACCCTTTCGCTACCAACGTCTCATATATGTGACGACCCGATTTCCTTTGCTGGGCTCAGTGTCACAAATATGTGATGGGTGTTCATTATCAATTTATAATAACTGTTGTATCAATTCGTAGTGCACATAGATGTATAATTTTATACAACCATAAAATAAATTAAAGATGTCTGGCAATAATTACAGTTGTTTATAAGATCTGAGCGTTTTTTTCGTGAGGTTCCGGTAGCGAGAGTGTAAAGTAGTTAATGTCTTTATATAATGATACGTAAAGTATGAAAAAAATATCGGGTATTTAATCTTATAAAACCTTTATTATTCTTATTTATTTAATTAAAAATCATTAACGCTTAAAGTGTTGATTCTTGGACCGTTCTGGTACAGAAAAAGGATTTTTCAAATCGACGCAATGAATTTAGAAATTATTGCAATTAAAAAATACTCATACAATTTTTATATATTAGTATTAATTCTTACTAATTTTATACTTATGAAAATATGATGAAAAAAAAATTATCTTCATAACTATTACATATAAACTTAAAAAACATTAAAAATAACACTGTAGCGAATTAAAAGCAATTAAATTCAACAAATTACTAAAACACAAGATTGATTCGATTTCACGTACCGCTCATAATGTGCTCTATTTATTCCACATATTACACGAAAATTGCTAAACGTTAAATATTATTAGCCTCCTTTTAAAGCCCAGATTATTAAACTTAATAGCACTAGAGTCAAATGCAATGCAATATTATACCACCATATTATACCCACGCATATATGATCTTTCTAAATTAAACACGCCACACCTCGAAAGCGAAATGTCACAAAGAGACCTATTTTGCGTCTGTAGACTAAGAGCTGTATAAGAAATACTCATTTTGTCAAAACTTTTACTCAGGTTTGTAGTACGAATCGAAAAGATCTGGCTGGCTAGTAAAAGAAATCGTGAAATATATTTTTACTTTACTTAAGTTACTTTAAATATTATAAATTTCATTTTTTTTTAAAGATTGAGCTAATATGTAAAAAAAATGCGTTTGCTGTATTATTATTTATTAAAATTAAAATAAATCAATATAAAGAGAGCAATAGTAATTAATACATATTCTGTGAAAATTCTCAGTATTATAATAACCTATTATGGTTTGAATGAACTGTGCAGAATGTTTTTAATAGGGGTAATAAAGTGGTTATGTGATAATATTTTGATATATCTTTACGAAAAATGCTGAATCGTTAAATCCTAAATCACTAATTCACTATAACATTAACATCTCAATTACATTAAAACGAAATCGTTTCACATGGCGCTGTCAATATTATACACTAGCTGCGTCTCGTGGTTTTACCTGTAGTAGCATATGCATTCTTTTGGATCTCAAGCTATCCACATACATAATTTCATCCAGATCCATTCAGCCGTTCTGGCCTGATTGAGTTATAAACATCTATCCAGACTTTCACATATATATTATAATGTTAATAAGATTTATTTTATTGAACATCTTACAATTGGTTATCTGCATCAAATCACGATTATATAATACCTACATCAAAATAATTCTTAAAAGAGTGACCGCTCAGTTGGAGATTCTTCTCAACAAAATCTTCATCCCGAATCTAGTTGTAGCTTCACATTAACTATTGATATAAATTAACGTAAATTACATTTTCATCCAAAAATACTTTTGAATCTTTCGTGAATACAGTAAATATTTGATAAAGAATTATTGCGAGATTCTAGACGAGTTAAAATCACCTTTTAAATTAACACGGTTATTTTTATAACAACAATTATTTAAATCGAGATATTTACCATGTTTCTTATTTTCATTTGGTGGAGCTGAAATGAAATATGCAAATAATATAATGCAAATGAAAATAAAAACACATGGTAAATATCCCGAGTTAAATAATTGGAGTTAAAATCACGTCAAAAATTAGCTAGCTCTTAGATTATTTAAGACGTGAATGTGATTTACCATAATATTTGTATATAGAGTGAATTATTTATATGTACGAGTACGAGTATATAAATATGTAAGTGCTAGACTATTTAAATACCTTTGAGGCCTAGTTTAATTGTTAAGCTTAGATAAACAAAAATGTAATTAATAAATGTTTCTTTTGTTATATTTGTTATTTTAATTTGTTGAGATTATTATTTTTGTAATACGGAAAGTTAATTAAATATACATATTTTAATATAAGATTTAAAGAAATAAGTTTTTATTGAATCGGTTTCAATTAATTTATTTATTTTAAGTGCTATAAATCTATAATAAGAATCTATACATACTTTATTAAGAACTTAATAAAATATCTCTTACTTTAAGAATTAATATTATATTTTACGAGTTTCAAATATCCTTAAAGAGAGAATAAATTATTTAATTATCGTAAACAAAGTTGATTATTGTCGTTGTTGATGTTGTTATTGTTATATATATAATATATATATATATATATATATATATATATATATATATATATATATATATATATATATATATATATATATATATATATATATATATATATATATATATATATATATTGCAATGACACCGTAAAAGAGTATTACGAGTGTCTCTCTGATAACGAAAGAAACGCCTAACAAGTTACTCATTAATGGTAGTATGAGTTTTATAACGCAATATTATCCTGCTCATAAAACTAGCTGACGCCTATATTTTTAACAATATGACGGTTTCACGGCTACTAAACGACATATTAAATTTTTGACGTCTCATGTCTATAACAAGCGTTCTAGTGTAGTGGTGAGTAGGTTTCATTAACAGCGATGGTCGAGGGTTCGTACGTCGATTTAAAAAAATGTCTTTATTAATATACATAGCTCCGAGTCTGGGTGCAATATATATTTATATATGCATTATTTACACGTCCATTTAGTTAAAATAATATATGTCAGTCAGTTATTACCTACAATACAGGCATAACATTTGTATATTTATATTATATTATTACTTTCGAAAATGGAAAAATATCAATTGATAAGAAAAAAAAAGTTATATAATAAAGAACAAAATAGTAAAAACAAAGAAAGAAAAAAACGAAGTAAAATTAAATTAAAGTTACACTACCACGCGTTGATCAACTTGAATTGAATATTATTTTTTAACTTAAAGTTGTAGCAATACTTTATCTGAGGTTGCATTTATAATATAATATTCATATAGTATAAAATTATAAAAAATGATTTCAAAAATATTAAAAATTTAATAAATGAGACTGACTGAATCATTAGATCATTATTTAATATAATAAAAAATAAACTATAACTTAAAAAAAAATAAACAGAGAAACAACAATAAGACGCACACACAAATAAAGCAAGTGTACAACAGTTAATATACCGTAGTGTAAGTGTGCAACAGGATACAAATAAATTACGTTTGTCACAAACCAACGTGGATTCTAGGCAATGTAATTATTCATTGAAAGATTTTGACATTAGTGAACCGTATTATTACTTAATAGATAATAATATTAATAATTTTCGAAATCAATCAAGAATTTATTATATTTACATCGATAAAAGGCATTTTCCTGATTTGGAAGCATTAATTTATATATTTGCATATATGTAAAAGCGAAATGTTACTAATGTTATTTATACTATAGACAAGGGATTCCCAAACTATTTTGGGCAAAAGATTTCATTTTCAAAATGTATTAATACCTACTTCAGATTCCCATAGCCCAATTACTTTAAAAATGCTATCTGTAGTTTTTTTCCTATTGATTCAAAACCAATTTTTAAAAAAATGCGGTTTTTAATTTCCTCAAACGTAACACAACTTATACAGTATCTTGAAAGTTTCAAATAAGAAATTGTGATAATTAACAGGGGTAAATTTTTTGAAATCGTCGCCCCCAAAATCAGTTTTCATATATGTCGACCCCCGGAAAACCGATTTCGACCTCTGAGGTCGATAGCAACCACATTGGGAATCCCTACCAGTGGTCTCCAAAATATAGCCCGCGGGCCAAATCCGGCTCGCCAATGCCATCAATCCGACCCTCCCGCGACAGCTTAAGATGTCATAAATCAGGTGACAATGTCCTATTGTTGTTGTGCTAAGTTGAAGAAGAAAACATATAATGATAATTACTCGGTTTTATTTACTTGCAAGCGTATGTTTGCTTAGGTCGTGCACTTTGCGAATTTTGCGATTAGTCTTATTAGAAATATAGTTAAGGGCAGAATAGTTAAAACTGTTTTGGCCATCATTACAGCCCTAAGGCCTTAAAGTTTTGAAACCTCTTCTATAGACCATTGGGGCTAAACTCGTAAAATACAGAGAGATAGTCAAAAATGTATGAAATATTTTTTTTAACCGTAACCTACATTCGACTTCCTGATCATCATTCATGTGCTAATCAAACAACTCCAATCGATACGCAGCTTACATTCGTACAAAAAGCGACACACAGATTACTATAGTGTAGGATTTTACCCTTGACATTCACTGATGTCCTTGCGACGGAACGACGTAATCGCCATTGTGATTTCATTCTGAAATTCACTTTATAGTTATGTTAATAAGATTACATTCTGTATGTGCGAGTGCTTTGTTTGTATCCGGGTTGGAAACAAAGCCGTGTGACATTTACGTTGATGTCCACTCGCAAACACGTCAAGTAGGTAGAGTAAACAAAAAAAAAAAAAAGAGAAATGGCGTCGAATTTTATTTTAAATTATGGTTATATATTACATTGGGTTTTAAATATTTTTTTTTATCATACTATAGTAGACGCTAATTACTATTAATGTCTGAGAAATAACAAAGTTGTCCGAACAGTACTGATAAATTAAGACACAATGTTACTATTAGATGAATTTGTAATTGGAAAATCCCCATTTTACGATATGTACTAAATCAAATTAAAAAAAAACTTTATTCAAGAAGGCTTTAAAAACACCTTTTAAGCGACCAACAATTCACCTTCAGAATCTAGATTCTGCCAAGAAGAATCACCAAGAAACTCAACAATTGCTTGTTTAAAAAGTATCAATATTCATTTATTTATTTGATTACTGTCACTGTTCTTAAAGTTATGATGTGATCTTTTTAACCTCTTTCCTAGAAAAAAGGATGCTTAACGCAGAAAAATTTAATACACAGATTGTTCCTGTTTGGTGTTACATTTACATGCCAATTCTAACATACTATATGTTCTGTTTGCGAAGTGTAATATTGTTGCAAAAAATAGATAAGATGTTACAGCGTGTTCAAATTAAATAAAGATTATATATTTTATAAATGTTTATTATGGGCATGTAGAAATAGAAATGTTATATGCTACTAGATTTTCCTACATTAACAGCCTGGTAGCGTCCCATTGCTTAGCAAAGTGTCTTTTTTGCCACTCTATTTCACTATGATTTGGCGGGTAAATTCTTTATCAAGAGTGACGATCGTTGTCAGGTGTTGTTGATAGCAATCGAGACAGTTAGCTCTAAGTTTCCTCCAAGGGGCGGTGGAAAGAATGTATGTGATTATAAACTTTAAATTTTCGCACATGACTATTAAAAATGTCGGATATGAAAAAAAAAATAACTTTACAGGAGAGCGATGCAAAGTGTAAATTGCATGCGTCTTTTTACATATTTTTTTTTTTAATACCGACATTTATAGATTAAGATTTTATTTCCGACTTTATTTCCGATTAAAAAACTATGCATAAAACAATATTTTTCTTTTCATCTGATGTTAGACTTGGTTATTTAGGAACGTTTTCTGAAATCATTAAAAAAATCGATTTTACAGTTCCGACGATGTTAATAGTCATGGGTGTTTTATACCTTCTTCCAAGGATCGTACTGATTTTTGGGAATAGAAAAAAGTATTCAGAGTCATCATAGCTTGTAGTATGACCTAACTCTCGAATCAGTAACAACTCAAGTCAGATCAAGTTTCATTAACTTTTGGCGTGATGCGAGAGCAATGTACAGACAGACAGGCAAAAATGAAAAATAAATAGATTTTTGGCTTCACTAACGATTATAGAGTAAATCTTCCTTCCCAGTCCTTTAACAGCTTTAACAGTTTTAATATAAATATAGATTATTTTAAAGGCTTAAGAAGATTACAAAGATACTACCCACTGAGGGAGCTAAATAGTAATTACGCTAGTTATAAAACCTCACACTATATTGTTCGTACATTAAATTTTTATGTAAGTTAAATTTTACTCTTGAACAAACCGAATCCCGGGAGTATGAACGTGCAGAAGATAGAACATTTTAAATATTATCGATAATTTTTTAATATAATAATAATAATAAATATTAACCAACAATCACACCACGTTAACCTAGCCCCGTGCTAAGTTCGTAAGAACTTGTGTTACGGGTACTAGGAACGGAAATAAATTTAAGATATAAATACATATATACATAAATACACATCCATGACCCGGTGCAGACATCCATATTCGTCATACAAATTATCTGCACCTGGCGGGATTCGAACCCGCGACCGCTGCGTAAAGTGTCCAGTTGCCTGACCATTCGACCAGCCGGCCGTCAATAATATATTACTATACTAGACATAACTTTTTAAGCTTTAATTATCACTGACACTATTATTGTAACAAAACGGGATCTTTACTAAGTTTGTCCTCCTCCCCTCCATCCTTGTATGTTCCCAATATTTCAGAGTGTATCTGTACCCAAGGCACATGTACACAAACACTTCATGATACTAAAACAGAAGTATTGCATAGAAAATGTACATATCAATATATCATAAGGTACAAATGGAGACCTTAACACTTAAAAGTCATCTCTTCCAAGCAACCTAGAGGCAGAGAATTTATAGTAAAATATGAGTACATATATACATACGTACATACGTACATACATATATATTTATATAATTTTGATTAAAGTTGAATTTCATGGAAATATATTATATATGTATATACACGCCTAACACTAGCGATTGTCGCTCGCGTCCGTAGGCTTTACCCTCGAGACCCTACACGTGACCCCTGGGTGGTGCTAAAGAGCGACACTCTTTCCGGTGGTAGGCTTCGGCCGTGGCTGGTCACCACCCTCAAGGTATAAATCAAGGTGCCAAGCGTTCGCGCGTTCCACCCTGCTAACCTTGAGTAGCCCTACGGAAAGTGGGTCTACGTAGTTGCGCCTACCGGTGTGCCGCATCCAGGCTCACAGTGTTGCCGTCCGCGGTGCCTGGTTCTGGAGAGCAGCGGGATCCGGAGAAACGGTTTTCCGCTGGCCGCCCGCCGATAGTTGGGAGCCCAATTGCAGATTAGCCACCTGCGAAAGGCTGCTCCGCCATCGCGCGCATAATCCCAGGGTTGCTTCTGTCGGGCCGGTTGGCAACCGGATGAGAGGCCTCGACAGCCGGCCCTGGGGGGGTCCGGGCGTCCCCGCGGTCTCCAGCCAGGTTTTTCCCCACCGGGCGGCAGTATTGTGACTTCTGGTGGAGTCTGGCTGGCGCCTCACGTAACTGCCACTTTTCGCCTTTCCTTCCCTCTTGCCCTTCAAATTCACAATGATAAAAAGAAAAAAAAAGTTGAGGAATCTGCAGCGGATGCACGGCCTCTCGCTTAAAGTGCACCTCACGAATATCCGAGGTCTGCACTCTAATCTCCTTCCAGTTCATCACCATCTCGAGACTGCCAAGCCGCATCTGCTCTTGCTTACCGAGACGCAAATCACAACCCCTGCCGATACGTCATACCTCCACTACCCAGGTTACATCCTGGAGCACAATTTTCGTCCCAGAGCTGGGGTTTGTTTCTTTGTGCGCGATGACATCTGCTGCAAACGTCTCCGTAACCTGGAGGATCCCTCTTCCTCATCTATCTGGGTGCTTGTGGATACCGGCATAGAACAAATTGTTTATGTTGGTGTCTACCGTTCGCATAGCGGAGACCAGGAGACAACAAGGCTTTTCCAACATCTAAGTGAGGCTGCCGACGTGGCTCAACAAAGGTACCCCACTGCGCAAGTCGTCTTTCTGGGGGACTTTAATGCCCATCATGAACAATGGTTGTTCCCGTACCAGAAAACTGACCATGCTGGTAGAGAGGCGTACAAGCTTGCCTTGACCATGAACCTCTCCCAGCTGGTTAACCAGGCGACTCGAGTACCGGATGTTGAGAACCACACAGCAAATTGCCTGGACCTTCTGCTGACGACTGAACCGGACCGATACCAAGTGTCTGTTTCAGCCCCTCTTGGGAGTTCTGACCACTGTCTGGTGAAGTCCGTCCTCACGTGTCCTCCACCCGACTCCAACCCTAGAAGAACTAGGCGGGTGTGGCGATACAAGTCAGCGGATTGGGATGAGATGCGACATTTCCTAGCATCTTACCCTTGGTTGCAAGTCTGCTTTTCTTCAAGCGATCCGTCGAGCTGCGCTGGTGCTATTGCCGAAGTTATTGGACAGGCGATGGAATATTATATTCCATTCTCCGACCAGCCCTCTGGCATCAGAGCTCAACCCTGGTTCAATGCTGTCTGCTCAAAAGCTGAGGCTATAAAACAGTCAGCATACCACGCTTGGTTAGAAGCCAGAAATCGCAAAGCTCCAGATACGCGAAATAAGAAGAAAGCCTTTAACTCAGCAGCTAAGTCCTACAAAAAAGTGCTCAAAAAAGCGCGCTTCAACCACATAGGCCGAGTGGGAACCAAACTCGCTTCGTATCCATCGGGCAGTAAAGCTTTTTGGTCCCTGGCGAAGTGTGTTGAAGCAAACTTCTGTCGCTCCTCACTTCCTCCCCTGCAGAAACCTGACGGAACACTGGCACACACGGCTTTGGATAAGGCTAATTTATTTGCCTCTCTATTTGCCGAAAATTCTCGTCTAGATGCTGGTAATAAAACTCCACCTCAGTTACCTCCTTGTGGATGCAAAATGCCTGAAATTCACATTTACCAAAAGGAGGTTCTCAAAACACTACGCAATCTGGACGTGAACAAAGCCAGTGGTCCTGATGGTATTCCTGCTATTGTGTTGAGAAATTGCGCAGCCGAACTGTCTCCAGTCCTGACACGTCTGTATCGCCTTTCTTTTCGATCTGGGACTGTTCCGAAAGCATGGAAGCTCACGAACGTACAACCCGTACCCAAGAAGGGTAGTCGTGCTGATCCTGTAAACTACCGCCCAATCGCGATCACCTCCACCCTCTGCAAGGTAATGGAGCGTGTTGTCAACAATCGCCTTCTGGCTTACCTGGAAGATAATGATCTCCTCAGTGATCGGCAATACGGATTTCGCCAACGCCGCTCTACTGGGGATCTTCTCGTGTACGCTACACATCTCTGGGGGGAAGCCCTCGATAAATATGGTGAGGCCCTAGCTGTCTCACTTGACATTTCGAAGGCATTCGATGGGGTCTGGCACGATGGTCTTATTGCGAAGCTTCCTGCTTACGGTATTCCCACCAGTCTATGTACTTGGATCTCCGATTTCTTGAGGGAACGGTCAATTCGTGTAGTTGTTGATGGCTACACGTCTGACCTATTGACTATCAATGCCGGGGTACCCCAAGGATCTGTTCTCTCCGCAACGCTATTCCTGCTTCACATAAACGATCTGCTTAAGCCCGGTATCTTTGGGTACGCAGATGACAGCACCGTCGCGGAGAGATACTTCTCCAGTGCAAGAACAAGACAAACTGAAGTGGACGATCTTAGAGAAGCAATGGTCTACCGTGCCAATCTTACTCTTCAGGCTGTCTCCGACTGGGGTGATGCCAATCTAGTAAGATTCAATGCTTCAAAAACCCAGGCGTGTCTCTTCTCCGCTAAAAAGAGCCCGTTTAACTTGGCTCCCACTTTCCGAAATGTGCCTGTTCCAGTCACGAACCACCTTGAACTACTCGGTATAGACTTATCGTCCAAACTCAATTTTGGAAGCTATATCGAATCCAGGGCTAAGACTGCTTCAAAAAAACTGGGCATCCTCTCCACGGTCCGTCACTATTTCACACCGGACCAGCTGCTAAGACTTTATACAGCTCAAGTCCGCTCCTGCATGGAGTACTGTTGCCATCTGTGGGACGGTTCCGCCCGGTATCAGCTCAAAGTCCTGGAAGCTATCGACAGGCGTGCCAGAAAACTCATTGGTGATGAGATGCTTACTTCAAGACAGCTCCAGAGCCTCGAACATCGCCGACTGGTTGCTAGTCTGTGTGTCTTCTACAGGTTACATTTCGGTGAGTGTGCACAGGAATTGCATCAATTAATTCCCCCAGCACCATTCCACCATCGGACAACTCGACGAGGGCAGGGGTTCCATCCATACGTGGTCGACATTCCTCCGGTTCGTACCTCGCGGTTCGCATCATCTTTCATTATTAGAACTGCAAAGGAATGGAATTCTCTTCCTGCGTCACTGTTTCCCGATGCGTACAACCTAGGGATTTTTAAGGCAAGAGTGAACAGGCATTATTTGAGTTTGCGTGCTTCACCTTAGACCTCATCATTGTTTACCATCAGACAAGATTGAGGTCAAACGCACTCAAATTTCCAATAAAAAAAAAAAAAAAAAAAACTAAAGGACCCCCAAGTATGATGAGATCCTGGTACATACAAACAGAAACGCCCAGACCATGATACATGTCATTATGGCCTTTACAAATATTTCTCATGCGTGGGGAACGAACCTGCGACCGCAAGTGCATCAGCCAGTTGCTGTGACCACTGCACCGATGCGTCTTCAAATGCTTCCCGACAGTCATTTTAAAAAGTGAAAGGGTTTAATTGAATCAGCCTATCAACATCCCACGACTGGGCAAAGGTCTCCTCTTTATACTGGAGAAGGTTTTGAGCCTAATCCACCACGCTGCTGCACTGTGGGTTGGTGGATATTTTACCCTACCTTGAGTAACGATCGCAATCAGATGTCTTTGGTAAAAACCGGGACAGAAGGCTTTACGTGCTCTCCAAGGTACGGCTGGGAGACCCACAAGAACCCAGATTAGAAACCGCAATCACCGGCGTTGAGTTGACTATTCGCACCACTACACCAGAACGGATGTCATCTAGCCTAATATGTAAGGGTAAGGAATTCTAAGGGCGTAGCCGTAAAGCCTGAACTGTAAAGGATTGGAGAGAGGTATATATAGTTGTAAATGATTTATTACATAACTTATTGTTACAACATGACGTGACCAGTATAATCTACTCGTGGAATCATAATTACTGGAATTCGTTTGCCTCGTTACGCACCTCCATTAAGTATATTTCATGAAACATTTTCTTTCATATTTGGGCTCGATTTTATTGAATAAAAACATGAAAATGTATTTTTAAAGTACAGTTAATCTGTGGTTATATTTGTATAGGATGGATAGGTAAATAATATTTTTTACTTAATGAACTGGTGAAACTACTGAATTGATTTTGATAATTCCTTTGACATTAGATAGCTTTATAATCTAGAAAAAATATATTCTTTAAGCAGCACACGACACATTATTGTAAAAAAAATGTTAACGTGGTTGAAACAGCGTCTAGCAAAAAAAATATATCATCATCATCATATCAGCCATTGGATGTATACTGCTGAACGTAGACCTCGCCCATGAACCTCCAGAGCGACCGGTTCGAAGCAGCCTTCAACGGCTTCCGGTGGCGTTTCTCAAATCGTCTGTCCATCTCACGGACGGCCGTCCAACGCTTTGCTTGCCGGTTCGTGGTTTCCACTCGAGAACCTTTCTGGTCCATCGGCCGTCAGTTCTACGAGCTATGTGCCCTGCCCACTGCCACTTCAGCTTGTAAATCTGTTGGGCTATATCATCAAATATATACTTAACGCTACCAGGACTTAAAAAAACTCAGAAAAAAAACCACCACCACAGCCCAAACAACTGTGATTAATTAGACCAATAACATGTTTCATTTATTTTATTGTTGTATAACATTATACATCTATGTGCAGTACCACTTGATACAACAACTATCATAAATTGATAATGAACACTCATCACATATTTGTGACACCCAGCAAAGGAAATAGGGTCGTCACATATATGTGTGTGACGCTGGTAGCATGTAAAGGTAAAGAAAGTGTGGGTATTCGTGAAATTCATATATCCTCCTTAAGTTTATGAAATATCTAACCTTTAGATTATAATACAAAAATTTAAACGATTTCTTTTATAAATTATGGTATGCCATGAATTTGTAGCCATTAGCAAAAATATTCAGTTTAATAAGGATATGTTTTTCAATTCATAACAAGTTTATGCTTGACTAAATTTTTTTTAAAGTTATAGCCAAGATGAGGTCTATTTAAACTTTCCTATAAAATTATTATTCGGTATTCTTTTGTTTTTTTATTTATAACCCAAAATGTTGTTGTTTACTTATAAAACATAAAAATAAAAAACCTTTCTACAGCTAGTGTCTAGTATATTCCTAGAATTAATATTACCTTGAACTTATTATAGAAATCATGTTACATTCTTATCTTTTCTTTTGATCTTTCTAGTAACATTTATAACGTAGAATGTCGACTGAATATAATTCTATAATCAATCAACTTGGCATGTTAATTAATCGGAACTGAGATTACTTTAATCGATGTTTTTAAACACAATTATAAAACAATACAAATTCGTCTTTAGTAAAAAATTCGAACAATAGAGCTGCTTTTAAATAAATATTATTTATTCTTAGAAAAGTAAAAAAAATCTCAGTCTATGTTTTACTATTTTTATGATACCTGTGTTCAATTATTATAAGTTGTAAATATTAAAAACATAAATTCGATTAATCTAAAAATGATTAGGTCTGGATATAAATCCGCCTGTAAACTTCCCACTGCTGAAGAAAGGCATCTTTTCCATATAGGGAAAAGAAGGGTTGGAGCGTAATCTTCCACTGTGGGTTGGCGGATAATTTTACTACCATGATTAACGATCGTTATCAGATGTCTGTGATAACATACAAAGTCGACGGCTCCACAAGGTCATAGATCTGAGAAGGAATCGAATCCGCGACCGAAGGCTCTAAGGCCTCTTTTCGAACTACTACAATAGAACAGTTGTCAACTCTGGATATTAAAATTGAAACAGTATAAAAACATATTCACGTAGTATACTATAAGACTCAAAGGTTTGTTTCTATTTCGTAAACGCACTAATGTCAGTCCGATATTACAAATTATTGTTTTGAGTTAAATTAACTGTGGAAGGTAAAAAAATTGAAGGACAAAGACAAACCGTAAATGATGAGGATAAAATTGGGTGGGTTGTCTAGTACTGAAAAAAATATATCAATTAACGTAACGAACATTAACACCACATATTTTATTGTATATATTATTTATCTTGAAAGCAAACATATGTATATTACAACTGTAATTAATGAATGATCTAAAGTGTTCAATTACTGGCCCACAGACTTAGTTGATGGGGTGATCCTGCTTTCCCATGGTTGTGGGTGTGTCTTCCGGCCCATATTTGGTTATCTACATTATTTATACATAATTATATATTTAAATATTAAGACTGACAATCATTTTGATGTCAATGCCGACAAACTAGTGTATATATATATATATATATATACACTATATATATATATATATATATATATATATATATATATATATATATATATATATATATATATATATATATATATTAATAATTGTACACACAACTACAATTCAACATTTCATTTTTTTTTTCCAAATACTATTTATTTTATCGGTCACCAAAGAAATAATTAATTTATTGAAATATTTTATTATAAATCTAAAAATAAAACCAAGTTAACAACTCCAAAGTAATTTATGTGACTTCGAGCGAAACCTGAGAAAACTTTTAAAGTAGGCATCATTTAAATATATTTACATAGCTTTGAATGAACGAAAGTTGAAAAATAATACCTGATATAAAAACTTGTTTTGTTGTCGTTAATTATATAACAGAAAATAAATTAATTTGAAACGTGATAATAAAAAGTGAATAGAACACGTGAATCTGGACCGAAAGGTCGCAGGTTTAAATTTGACCTGACAACGCTAAGTTTTCGAGTGCTAAATTTGTATAATAAAAAAATAATTATAAATTCTCTTGGCGCTCAAGAACATGTAGGTTACATGTTTTATTCGTTTTGACTGGCCCGTTGGCGAAGTTAGCAACTCTTTCTTCACGGTTGTGGGTTCGATTCCCACCCTGGGTAAAAAAAAATATCAGTTGGTTGTTACTTAAAACACTAGCATTGAGTTGCGTACTTTAGAAACAGACGACTGTGTGTGTATGGTGTTTTTGGTTTGTTATAATAAACAATGTACACATATATTGTACCGACGTTTTAAATGACGTTTTGCAATCAGTCTCTTAAGTGAAGACAATTTTTCTCATTAAACATTTTTTCCAAACAATAATTGCTTGTCATTCTTTAATTTTAAACACGCTCACCACAAAAGTAAATCTATTTTCATGAAACCAAGCATAGTTATATAGCTTAAATACCTTGTCACAACTTAGACTGTATAAGATTAAATTGCGACTCATATAACCAGAACAGTAATAATTAATATCAAGACGGGTAAAGATCGACTATGTCGCTCCCGAGCATCATCACCGTAATGCTCGGAGACGACAAGTCCTGGAAGGCGATGGTCTCCTTCTGCGAGACAGTAATGTCTCAGAAGGACGCCGACGAGCGGGTGAGAGAGGAGGCCGCTGACGTGGCCTCTATCCGCGGGCGACGAATGCGGGTGTGTAGGAGGCGCTACTTAATGCGCCTCCAGTAACGCCCCTGTGCCCGTGTCGGGTCGGGATGGGAACCCGGTGCTGCCGTGAGCCGGACAGTCCCCATGGAGGGGAAGTCTGGCCTTTTCGCCGAGGTCAGCCTGTCGCTGGAGGGATCCTGTTGCCTGCAGATTCGGGACCCTCCAATTAAAGCGGCTGAAGGCTCCCATAGGGGTTTAGTACGGTATTGCACTCCCAAAGTGCCAAGTCCGACATAGGTCTAGGACTGCTTACCCGGGTGTCCTGGATATCATCCGTAAATGGATTCCTCTGCGACACAAAAAAGGGTAAAGCTTGACTAGTATTATAATAATGATGGCCCCATGAAACACAACTGAAGTTAAGTAAAAATTTGATTTTTCAAAATGGATATCATATATAATTAATTTATATACACGTTCATATATCCTCCTTCTTCGGAATCTTCTTATACGGCGAAGAGGCTTTCGCCAAGCAATGGGACGTTTACAGGCTGATACAGCAGCTACAGGTACTATATAACATATTCTTCTATATTCATCTAATATAACAGTTTATTTAATATCGCGCCTCGCAACTCGCATCTCGCCTCGTAACTACCTAGATTGTCTCGCCTAGCATAAAAATAATTTATGTTAGAAGTTAGTTAGAATGTGAGGCGTTTAATCGGTTATAGCAAATTTAAAATTAAGTCAATTTATTCATGCTCTTAGATGAAAACTGAAGTGAAAGGTTATATTGTATTCATAGAAAAATAAATGAGATTTGTAATGATAAAAAAGTAACCAAGAAATTTGAATGATTAAAACTTAACGATAATAAAATCACAGTAACCCAGGGAAGTATCAAGAGAATTAAATTAATCCCGTCCCCAGTCGACATCCGGAAATCAAGTTGATTTAGCTTGGGATACCGCTGCATTTCCACTGAGCGATAAAAAATATCTCTTGTTCCCTGAGTGCTTGCACTTCACCTTTCATTTAGTTTAACAAACAATTTTCTTTAACAAATACTCTTGCTTTGGAAGTTCATCTTATCTCTTAATCGACTTTGAAACAAGCGGTTCTTTGCATTTTTATCTAAATTGGTTGATTCGATTCGAGGGTTTTTAGCGTTTAAAATAAGCAATTTAATGTTTTAGTTTCGCTGAACATGTGAGTTTTAAATCGTTACTTGAAACCGAAATAGTTTGAGAGTAACCCTTAAACTTAAAGTAAACAAAATTTAAAGTCCATGTTTATAAATAAATAAAAATAAATAAATATGTTTAACACACACACAAGGTCGTCTGTCCCTAAGGTAGGCAAATTAATGCCTGTGTTTTAGGTAACAGCCGACTAATATACATTTTTTTTTATAAATATACATATAAATAATACATATATAAATAAACATATATTACACCCAGACTCGGGGCGGGAATCGAACCCACAACCCTTTGAGCAGAAAACAGGGTCACTGCAAACTGCGCCAACGGGTCAGTCAACAATGGGTATTCATTTTACTCGTACGTTTTTATATCAAATTAATATATTTTAAATTTTTTGTATTAATTATGATCTATATGGATGATCTTTTAATAAAAATTATATAAGTAAAATATATTCGCAGTTTGAATAATTTTTCATGATTAACAGTACCTATAAAATTTATCGATGTTTAGAGCCTTTTTCACCGGTTGCTGATCGTGGATCATGGATGGATCAATGGACATCCAACGGCTGATGTGGTGGTGAATTTTCCATACCCCCAAAGGTTTAATAACATTTACATCAGCAGGCTGAATCAATCAATCAATAATATTATATATATATATATATATATATATATATATATATATAAGATATGTACTTGTTGATGTCGCTCCAAAATTAATCGTCAAATAAATCTTTATACATTCGTTAAGCGTGTGTGTATTTAATAGTGAAACCTTATAGTGAAATAAATATTTCGATTATAGTTTGAAAAAAAATTTTTTTTTATTACGTTTATTTAGAAATTTTACAATATTATGTTTACAATGCAAAACTTATACTAATTAATAATATAATTAAACTATTAAATAATTTTAAAATTGAAAATTATGATTTCGTTACTTTTTCAAATTATCTTTTTGATGTATGGCTGTGTTATGAATAATATTATAATAATATAGTTTTGTAATTAAGTTTATCTGTTTGAATGTCAATATCAGGTGTTAACAATACGATTTGCAAAAATTTACCTTTTGAAGCTTATCTGGGAAATATCGACAAAAATCGTCAAAAACATATATCTTGATATGTACCCATTTTTTTTTCTTAAAAAATAAATTATGTTTGCAAAAAATATTTTGGCATTAAAAACAGCTGTTTCTAGATAAAAGTTCTATGCAATATCGTTTTATAAAATAACACATCTGGTCTGACTTATTCGTCACCGCCGAATGTAAACAGTTGAAGTAGGTAAACTAAATTCAGAAGAATCGTAAACATTATTTAAAAAAATTAAACAAGTGCGAGTCGGACTCGCTCATGAAGCAGGTTCTGTAGCCGCAAGTAACATAATATAAAAGTTCTTGTAGTTCGTTGTAACTTTAATCGATGTTTTAATAATAGTGTATTTTTTTTTTATAAAAAAAAAACTACAAAAAACTACTTACTAGATCTCGTTCAAACCAATTTTCGGTGGAAGTTTGCATGGTAATGTACATCATATATTTTTTTTTAGTTTTATCATTCTCTTATTTTAGAAGTTACAGGGGTAACACACATTTTACCACTTTGGAAGTGTCTCTCGCGCAAACTATTCATTTTAGAAAAAAATGATATTAGAAACCTCAATATCATTTTTGAAGACCTATCCATAGTTACACCACACGTATGGGTTTGATGAAAAAAATTTTTTTGAGTTTTAGTTTTAAGTATGGGGAACCCCTAAAATTTATTGATTTTTTCTATTTTTGTGTGAAAATCTTAATGCGGTTTACAGAATACATCTACTTACCAAGTTTCAACAGTATAGTTCTTATAGTTTCGGAAAAAAATGGCTGTGACATACGGACGGATAGATAGACAGACATGACAAATCCATAAGGGTTTTCTTTTTGTCATTTGGCTACGGAACCCTAATAAAAATGCCGTGTGTACGGAGTAGGTACACATGTCAGAAGTGAAACTTGCTCGTAGAATCAACAAGTTGAAGTGGCAGTGGGCTGGTCACGTATGTCGCAGGACCGATGGCCACTGGAGCAGACGTGTCCTGGAGTGGAGACCGCGTATCGGCAAACGCAGTGTAGGGCCCTCTGGCCCACTGGACCGACCACAAGGTCGCCGGCGGAGGCTGGATGAGGATTGCGGAAAATATACGGGATATTTGGCGCGAACTTGGGGAGGCATATGTCCAGCATTGGACTGCGATAGGCTAATGCGATGCGATGCGATGCGAGATGTCAGAGACTAGAGGCGATAAAAAAAGTTTTAACAGATATAACCTCGAAATGGAAAAATATATATAATAATGATATCAGCTAGTAAATTGATGCTTATAGGCCTTTAAAAACATATAATGTTGTTAATATTACATTATATTTTTAATATCTTATAAGTAATTTATTAAATACGTACCTCTTATTAAACTAAAAGTTGAACCTTTATTTAAATCTCCAAGAGTATTTTGTGTTGATGATGAAACAAATTTTTCAATAACAATTTACTACAAAGTTTAAAAATAAAAATAATATAAGCAATAAAAAAAATATACTTTAACATGTCATATATCTTTAAAATGGTGGCCTGGCGGGATATTTTTTGTCTCACTATTTTTCTCATATGTAGGTAAGAGAGACAAAAGTTATAAATAAATTTCTTTTACTATGTTTTTTATATCCTTCTCTTTTTCTCTCGGGCTATATGTATAGGTACGTCTATCCGTCCTTTATTCTGACGCTCATGTGAGACGCGACCTTGAAATTTTACCCTCAACGCGGGAAAGGCCGTTGTAAACACTAGGTTATAACACGTTACGACATAACTCATGAATAATTTTTATTAGTTGGAAAAAACATGTTGTTCTAATATCTAGAAAATATGGTTTAGATCAGTTCAGTTTCAGTCTGAGAAAAACAAAATATACCCAATAAAGAATGAATTGACAAAATAGTAATAGAGAATAGATCCGATAAGAATTGGGAAATTAATGAAAATATAACATTTTTCTACTTACAGTAGCTTATTGTAAGCATAAATGTGTTGACATCCCACGCAACGTTTTGTTCGACGACAACCCCGCTGCATTGTATTTTTTATTTGAATTAACTCCTACATTCTTTGTCATTCAAGTGAAACAAAAATAATGTTTCTTTTTTCAAATTAAATATCCTTTAAAATAAAAGGAGAAGTGGTTTTGTAAGAAAAGAGGCACAGGGTATAAGAAAATTGTACGAGATAAAAATACACATTTAGGCGAAGATCAATAGAAACCAGACACCACCACCACATCAGCCGTTAGATGTCCACTGCTAACTGAATATTGTCAAGTTAAAAGTATACCTGAAACAATCATAACATATGTGTGAAGAAAAATTTTTAAATCGCACGTACAATAAGCATTGTTATAAAATGCATGACGTAGAAGACCGTGCATGATTTTTATAAAAAAAAAAAATATATATATATATATATATATATATATACTCTTTTTAGGTTTTAGACATACATTGAAGACATTAAAACACTTTCAAGATATAATTAATCGGCTTCTATTTATAAACTTAAAAAGGCATTTCCGACGCACGGATTGAAAACTTCATTGATTTTCATTTCTTGAGCCGTTCAACCGCAAAGCATGTTAAAATTCTCAATGGAGATCCGCCCACACGCGGACTGAAATAGTACCTCATACCGCTGTGAGGGTTGCAGTTACTCTAGTGGTGTACCTACTATGTATTATGTCGACAGTGCTTTAGAGCAGATTTTTCAGTTTGTTTTTTTGTTATTATAGTGATGTATGTTGTCGATAAAGATTAAGTTTTTTTTGTTGTGTTTTTATCACTTTTTGTATAATTCAGCTGTTTATTTAAATTAATTCACTTAATAATAAATTGTTTATATAGGAGAGTATCCCGAGGTAAGATGATCCCGAGACGCCTCGTGTCTCGAGCCCGGTGCTCGAGACACGAGGCGTCTCGTTAGGTTCAAATCTAAATTTAACCATCTTGAATCCCGGGTCAAGTCTCGAGAGTCTCAAGACACGATTATAGAAATCGTAATACGATAATTTAAGATGTCATAAGTATAAGTCATATTAACTTCCTACGTTCTGACGTTGAGTAGCTACTACAAAGAAACTAATTGTCGTAATGACGCTGTTAACAACCCTTTAAGTATATTTTGTTGAAACGAAAACTGCTAATTTATTATAGAATTTGGAATAAAATGAATAAAGATCATATAATTATTAAAATATTTATTATTAACAAGTTTAAGTAAGTTGATTTGTAATTAGAGGATACTAATACCGCAAAACAAACAAAAAAAAAACCTCAGAGATGATGGGGTTCACCAACGTTCAGCAGTGGACATCCAATGGTTGATGTAGTGGTGGATTTTGCATTCTACCCTCAAAGACTTAAATACATATTTACATCAGCAAGCTGAATCAATAATAAAAAAAAAAAAACATTAAAGACGAATAACATGGAAACGCTTCACATTCAGTAAAATCCAGTATATCCCTGTAAAATTAATCTCAAGGATACTAAAACACATAATACAAAGAAACGCACACACCAAGACAATCACCTATATGCCCTGTAAATAAATTTGTCAAGAGCGGGGACTGAACATGCGACCACTAGCGCAACAGTCAATAGCTATAACCATTGTACCAACCATCAAAATCCTGAATTAATGGTTATAAGAATTATTCATTATCATCAACATATCAGCCGTTATATGTCCACTGTTGAACGTAGGCCTCTCCCATTGACCTCCAAAGCGACCGGTTCAAAGCAGCTTACATCCAACGGCTTCCGGCGACTCTCTTCAAGTCGTCAGTCCATCTCGTGGACGGCCGTCCGATGCTGCGCTTACCGATTCGTGGTCTCCACTCGAGAATGAGAGGCCCATAGTAAGAGACCACGTCTCAGATCCGTATGTCATCACTGGTTACACACATTGGTCGAAAACTTTCGACTTCAGGCACCGAGGAATGTTAGATGAAAAGACGTTTTTTAACTTCCCGAACGCTGCCCAACCTAGCTGGATTCGACGATTGACCTCTCTCTCGAAGTTGGACATTTTGTCCTAGGTAGATGTATTCGTCAACAACTAAGAATAATAATAAATTTAAACTAGGGAATGTTTTTAAAAATTAGTCTGATTGCTAAGCATATTTAAACATGTCTAAGTATTTAAATGAATCTTCCAGCGCAAGGCGCCAGCTTACTAAAATGTATGTACTTTCAAAAACAAGAATTGAATTAACGACAGATATTGCTCTTATTCAATTTTTATTTTTATTTTTTATTTTTAGTTAAGTCCGCGGACACGCCATCTTTAACAAGAAGTCAAAACGACACTACGAGTCCAGTTTGACTAAAATTTTGACAGTAGCCGTCTACGATAAAGTAATACACTCTTAATTGTACACGATAGTCAATTTCTCTTCTTCAATATAATACTTATCGGACCGTAATTCTTCTAATTACAATATAGACATTTACATGAGAAATGATACTGATGAATGAGATGAACTATAGCAGTCATGTGTAAGTAACACTTATTTAGCAAAACATAATAACAAAATGACGAATATTATATTTTACTTATCATCTGTATTCCATTCGTATATCTCGACAAAACTGAATTAAATTTTAATTTTATTCAGTATGTCTTGTAATCTTGAAACCACGGGATTTTCTTATTTGGACGGAAATTAAAACTGTCGACTCTCAAAATCTTGTAAGATGAATCAATATTTATTCACAGACATTTCATTCGTTACATAAATACTTCTTAATGATATGCATTAGACATATAAAGAGAGAGGAATAACATTTAATGTTAATAAATATTTCTGTTATTTACCTCATATAAGATATAACTTAAAACATAATATGTGATGCATCAAATTACATTGTATTGTACTGAGGTTGTGTTTGACGCAAATTATGATAATAATTAAAAAATAATTATTAATAATTCAAACAAATTATGATATAACCCATACTTGTTCTTCATATCATTATCGTCAGCCGATGGTCGTCCACTCCTAGACAGAGGCATTAAGAAGCATCGAATTCCAACATTAGCGATCCCACACCGCCAGAAACCAATAACTCCCCGGGACTCGTTTAACGTCCTCAGTCGTTAAGATATATTTATTAACGATATGATTTACGAATTAAATAAGACGTCGAATTAATTAACGTCAATTTACTATAGTTACAATTTAAACTGCACCTATGAAGCGCTGTCGTCGGAAAACGACGAGACGTGACACGACGCAATTGGATGTGACGAAATGCAAGACCAATAATTTATAAAACAGGAAATAAAGCGACAACATAGTAAACTGTATAGGTAAACTATTTAAGTTTTCGTCGTGTGCTGTCGTTTGTGGGCAACCAACAACAACGAATTAAAATATGATGTTAGCGATTTTAAATAAATAAACTTCGGGTCATTTATACATTAGTATAATTATGTTACATTCACTTAAGAATAAGTAAAATTAATGTATTAGAGCTAACATTAATTATATGACTAGCTTCTGCCCGCGGCTTCGCCCGCGTGGTTGTCGGTTATCGCGAACAAAAAAAAAGTATCCTATGTTACTTCTAATACCTCCAAGAAAATGTGTACAAAGTTTCATCATGATCGGTTGAGTACTTTTCGCCTAAAAGCGTAACAACAAACTTACGTTTACGTTTCACATTTATAATATTAGGGATTAATATTTAACGTTTTTTATCAAGAGTAATAAAGAATATTATAAAAAAATTATTATTAAAAATTGACTACATAAGGGATGGGGGAGGCCTGCGTTCAGCAGTGGACATCCAATGACTAATATGATGATGATGATGAAGGTATAAAAATGTATTCGGCAGAATGTTAAGACGTTGAAACAGAGCCTCTCTGGTTTTCGAAATAAACCGTTGTAGTTCGCTCCAGTAACAACGGACTTTACGGCTGAATAGACACTGGGGTTGCTTAAACGAATTCCTAAAATAGAACCTCACACCACTCGCCGCTAGGGTTGCGCTTGGTCGATGAAACGTTTTATCGATATAATGTTTTAGCTTATAACGCTTGTGTCGATGAAATGTATGTTTCCTTAAAACCTAATGATAATTACATATATTCGTATACTAAAACAATTTATGATTTAAATAAAATTTATATAAGAAAGCTTGTTAAATTGAATTAACAGTGATGAAAGCATATTAGTTATTTTGTATAACTCGATCATTTATGTGTTTTTACACGCGTTATAATTTATAGTGCTCGTTGCTTTTCGTTCGTTTATTGTTTATGAGCCTTAGCGATTTATAGTAATAATAGTAGATAATTTTGGCAATTTTTCTATCGAGCTCTGATTTAGCCTTTCTAATCCGAACACTTGCACACTGAAGCTCAGTAGCTCAACGTGGTACAATCTATGAGGGTAACACATATTTTACTTAATTTAACTTAGTTTTCTCGCAATTTTACACTGTTTCTTGCGAAAAAAAATACGTGATATTTGCCTCTACGTGACATATGTGAGATTAAGTGAGATTTAACTCGACTCCCCACCCCTCCCTCCTAAACGTCTCACGTAATTAATGATTGCCCTCTTAACTAATTGCTTTGACATAACTACACGGCACAAGTAGTAGTAG
The DNA here is from genome assembly GCA_036937285.1 of Euphydryas editha. Taxonomy (NCBI): domain Eukaryota; kingdom Metazoa; phylum Arthropoda; class Insecta; order Lepidoptera; family Nymphalidae; genus Euphydryas; species Euphydryas editha. The sequence goes on from JAUPFZ010000001.1 coordinate 2,455,095, forward strand.
TAGTAGTAGTAGTATCTCAGATAGACATCAGCGCGATCGAACTATCACACGTGTTTATTATGCGTCTGCAAATTTATATTTAATATTATTATATCTTTATTAAATCGATGATTTTGCTTAAATGTAATAAATATTATACTTATACTAATAAAATACGACTGACGACGCATTGGTGCAGTGGTCACAGCAACTGACTTATGCGTTAGCGGTCGCGGGCTTGATCCCCGCATATGACATAGATCTGTATAGGCCATACGGATATTTGTCGTAGTCTGGGCGTTTGTGCTTGTGTGTTGTGTGTGTTTCCGGACCTCCGACACAAGATAAACATCCTACTGGGGGCCGTTGAGTGTGAGACGTTTATTTATTATTTTATAATTATTTATTTATAAAATATATCATCGACGTTTAACAAACGTTCTTACATCACTATGTCGTAGTATCCTACAATGTAAATAGTAGGGTTTCCTTATTTGAAAGAGTAATTCTTTGACTAGTGGTACACGAGATGTTTTAGACTTACAATTAGAGACTTAGAAAATATACAAAAACAATACGACACAACGTGACATCATTAAATTGTATTTTATATTTTATTTCGATGTTAATAGCATGTTTATTTTTATTTAAACACAAAGCCTGATTTGTGAGGACATATCTGTAGTTGGGAAAGACACTAGCCTGTAACACAACTTTTTATAAGCTAACATAGTAACTTAACATATATGTTCGTCATGAAAACAATGAAAATTTTTATGTTATTATGAATATAACACCTCGTCCAGCACGTACAGCATCGCCAGCTTGATTAGCATGATGCCCAGTACCAGTGACAGCGCCACCAGCGAGCTCCGGCCACCCGACAGCTCACCCAGCGACTCCTTCCACACATATTCCAACCAAGTCGAAACAGTGAACTGGTTAACTGAACTGGAACAGCCTATAAACAACCCACTGCTGGGCAAAGGCCTCTTCACCATATGTAGAAGAGGGGTTGGAGCTGAATCCGCCACGCTGCTCCACTACGGGTTGGCGGATAATTTCACTACCATGAGTAACGGTCGCTATCAGATGTCTATGATAACAACCGGGACCGATGGCTTTTGGTGTTCTCCGAGGCACGGTGGTGAGGCCACAAGAACCCAGACCAGAAAACAATATTTGCACAAACACAAATATCTGCACGAGCGGGAATCGAACCCGCGACCACTGGCGTTACGGCGACTACACGCACCACCGGAACACACACCATTACTGTTGTCACACTAAGATATACATATAATATATATATATATAATATATAGTACCTAATATACTTTTGTGGTATTTTTTTTAAATGTATTTATTTGGGATATCAAAAAGTTACAGTTACAAGTTATAATTACGTAGGTATAGAAAAACAAACAAAAAAAAAAAAATCTAAAACGAAAGCAATAAAAACACTTATCAGTGATTGTTTATTTTTAAATATCCCAAAACTTTCCTCTTTGATCAGTCAGTACTTTAAAATAATATTGAAATAGACTCACAATTATAGATGGGCAATCCACCCACCCGGGTTTAAACCCAGGTGGGTTTAAACCGGGTGTTTTGGGTGTTTTAGGATAAACACCCGATTTCCACCCAAATTTCGGGTGTAAATGATTTTTATACATAAATGACATTTAGTTTTTAATTATTATTCTTTTATTAAATTATACATAATTAGGTGAAATAAAATAATGCAAAATTTTATCTAGTTAGTCTATAGAACTCTATATTCCGGTTTATTTTCATCATAGCTCTCATTAAGTTGGTCTATAAAAATCACTATTATGTTTTCGTTTTCATTTTCTTCATCTAACTGAATGTTCTCATTATTAAGTTTATGTTTAGGATTCGAGTATTAACAAATATATGAAACTAGCTTTCCGCCCGCAGCTTCGCCCGCGTGGAATTCGGTTATATCGCGCGACATGGTAAGCACGCCGCCGTCGCCGCCACTCCGCGCCTCACCTACCGCCCGATACGCCCCCCCCCCTTTGTCTTAAACAATTGAACAATGTTACCTGATTTTATGTTTGACAAGAAGGAACTTCCATACAAACTTTTGTCTCCTATTTCAACCCCTTCTACCCTTATTTTCGCGATTAAAAGTATCCTATGTCCTTTCCCAAGTTCAGTTCTATCTTCATACTAAATTTCATCAAAATCGGTTCAGTGGTTTAGGCGTGAAAGCGTAACAGACAGACAGAGTTACTTTCGCATTTATATATTAGAAGGGATTTTTGCTTTTTCCGTGAAAGCCGATTTCCGTTAAAGTCGATTTCTTTTATTATCTTTATCTATAATATACAAATAAGTCGGGTTTTCCTTCCTGACACTATAATTCCAGAACGCACGAACCGATTTCCACGGTTTTGCATTCGTTGGAAAGATCTCGGGCTCCTTGAGGTTTATAGCAAACAAAATTCAGGAAAAATTTCAAAAGAAAAACAGGGAAAATCATTTTTCACATACAGCGCCATCTCTGATACATAGCATGTACTACAAACCAATATGGTTTTGCATGGTGGTTTAATCCCCAAACGAAATGTTACAAAAAACGAAGCTATCTGGTGGCGAAACGGAGTTCGCCGGGTTTGCTAGTTATGTATATACCTATCCTTGAATACTGAAGGAACGCACACTTGCTGCTAATGTACACGGAGCTGACAGGATGCGTACCGCTACTTTGCTTAGCTCAGTCGAACTACAGATTCCTTTCCCCACACATTAATATTCCTTGCAATCAGCACATCTTCACTAACAGCCAGGGCAGGAAGCGCTAATGTGGAGGTGGGGGGAGGACCTGGCGGTGCAGCCATATAGCACCCGCGTAACGGCTGCCATTCGCCCGGTCCTTGAGCGATGGATGCGTCGAAAACGCCCCTCACTTTCCGTCTGACACAGGTTCTCACCGGGCACGGTTGCTTTGGTGACTACCTGTGTCGGACGACCCAAAGGGAGCCGACGACTGAGTGTCACGATTGTGGCGCAGCGGTGGACTCTGCCCACCACACCCTCGAGGTGTGCCCGAGATGGGCGGTGCTGCGTCAAGGTCTGACGTCGGTCGTCGGAGGGGACTTGTCGCTCCCGAGCGTCATCACCGCGATGCTCGGCGACGACGAGTCCTGGAAGGCGATGGTCTTCTTCTGCGAGACAGTAATGTCCCAGAAGGAGGCCGACGAGCGGATGAGAGAGGAGGCCGTCGACGTGGCATCCATCCGCGGGCTACGAATGGGGGTGCGTAGGAGGCGCTACTTAATGCGCCTCCAGTAACGCGCTTGTGCCCGTGTCGGGCCGGGATGGGAACCCGGTCCTGCTAGACACGGCGTCGTCGGGACTGTTCAGAGGTTAGCCGGACAGTCCCCATGGAGGAGAAGTCTGGCCTTTTCGCCGAGGCCAGCCTGTCGCTGGAAGGATCCTGTTGCCTGCAGATCCGGGACCCTCCAATTAAAGCGGCTGAAGGCTCCCGCAGGGGTTTAGTACGGTATTACACTAGTGCCGAGTCCGACACAGGTCTAGGACTGCCGACCCGGGCGTCCTGGATATTATCCGTAAATGGATTCCCCAGCGTAAAAAAAAAAAACTTCACTAACAGCCATTCTTTGCAAGGCTATCAAAGAGAAGGATAAAAGAGAAAGGTAAGGATGCAAATTAAAAAAATCATAAAACCCGACTGCGTAAAATACTCTTATTATAAACTAAAAAGAATAAAACAATTTATTAGCTTTCATTTGATACCCATATTGCTACAGTAAGGAAAAAAAATTCAAGTCCCGCCCCCTCATTCCACCATTTGCGGGCGCCATTTTGAAAATTTATATACTCTATATCACTACTACAATTTAGACAAATCGAACGACACCTCATATGTCAAAAACCGTCTAGCCGTTTGGGCTGTAGGGCGTGCCAAAGAAATGGACATACATACACTCGAAAAACATAACCCTCCTTCTGTCGCAGTCGGGTAAAAATGTAGAATATGACAACTAACACGCTTACGAAACGCTAATTACACACTACAACATAAAATAAGCTATTCAAAAGCTGAAATAATATAAAATGTAATTTTTGAAGTTTAGTTTTTATCTTGTACCATTTTATTTTTCCCTCCCTGATCTAACTAATGTTGCTTACAATGAAATAAAATGAATGATAACCACTATTAAAACATATTTTATAACATTACAATTTAATTTCATCAAATCAAATAAACACCCAATTTTCTGGGTGTTTATGGGTGCTTGCGGGTGTTTATCGGGTGTTTATCAAAGCACCGGGTTTAAACCCGGTGGATTGCCCATCTATACTCACAATAGATAAAAAAATTGATATTGAATAATAATACAAACAAAAAAGGTTTTATTATTTTATTTTATAAACCTGTTAAAAATGTGTGTGTGTGTGTGTGTGCGTGTGCGTGAGCGTGTGCGTGTGCGTGTGCGTGTGTGTTTGTGTGTGTGTATATGCTATACACAATAATATTACGACTCTAAAGGCCGGAGAACAAAATATATTAACTCATTTTAATTTTATTGAAATTTAAAGGGATGAAACCGAAGGTTGAAACCAAGGTTGCATTATGAAACAAATTGTTTGATAAACTTCCGAATCAATTCATGAGAAATAAAAATAAGTATATTTTTTAAAATAATCGGTGGATTTATTTCGTAACTTGCGCCATCGTGAGTAATCGCTGGGTTGTCGAATTTCAATACTAGCTGAGCCTAGTATAGCTGAGCTTAATATTGAAATTCGACACCACAGCGATTACTCGCGATCGCGCAAGCTATGTAATAGACCACGGTTTTTTTGTTTTTTAAATTAGTTATAGTATATTAGTATCCTCACTTCATGGAGAGTAATTACAATGAGTAATTAATAGGAATATAAATTACTCTCCGGTAATATTATTTAAGCGATTCTTAATAAATATTTAAAAAAAAGGCTTATTCTTGGAAAGTAAACAGCGTGATCCTAAAAATACTTACCTAAAATCTTTTTACTAAAAAACCCACCAACAAAACGATATTTTGGAGTTCGTGTAGTCTAAACCTTTTATAAATAAAATAAAACATTTAATCTTCTAACCGAGCTCGTAGATTAATTAATTAACAAATTTTGTGGCGGCGCCGAATAATAAATCAAGAAGACCGTTGAATTATCTTATAGAAACGACCCTCTAATTAAAATCAAGTTTATTATTTGAAATATTCTGATAAAAGTAACACTCCATTTTATTTTGGGCCAACATAATCCCAGATCAAGGTTTGAATCAAACAATAATTGATTTAGTGAATGTGTTAATCAATGAATGAATGTATGAAATATGTTAATAGTATGATTACAGCACTAAAATTACGATACCATATTTTACACGAAAATTTCAGGAATATCGCGGAAAGTGTATACGTTAACGACCGACCTGACAGCCTATTTTTTATCGCCCACCGGATCCATGTTGAACTTTTTAGAATAGATAAAACTTTTACCTATACGCATTAGTTTTGTAACGAATTTAGCCATTCTATAAATCATGATGGAATCTGTCTTTTGCTATAAATCTACTAATCTTTAAATCTGCTAAAAATGAAGTTTTGTACATTTATAATTTATATTATCAAACCTCTGATCCGATTGAATCCCCTGTGACGGGTAACTTCTAGAATACTTCCTTAGTAGGGTTATGAAAGGATTCAATTATCAAAATAAAACCAATGTCGTTAGTCCACGCTCGGTAAGAATGAATTAGTCAATCAGTTCGAACATATAATTTCATCAAAATAAAATCATATATTTTACATATAGGCTTGAAAAAAAAGTTTTGAACCGTTATTTTACAAATTATTTATAATATGCTTTAATTACTTGATTATAGTTAATATGAAGCTACGAAAGACTCGGAATGTTGATTCTACTGAGAAGAATTCGCAAAAAAACTTAACATAGGACATATGACTGAAAAAACTTTTTCAGTCATATCTCTTAAATGAAGTACAGCGAAACTAAACCCACAAATATTTATCTCATATGTACTAGACTAAACTGAAAAGGGCTGTAAAACCTACTGTTGGGTATCGATGACCGAATGTAATCTAAAATTTAATTGATTAACAAAAATTTACAACATTAAAAATACAGGATTTTATTGATTTTCTGGCGCGCTCAGTTCAATTGAAACTGGACGATTTCTAAATTGACTATTAAAAACTGCTCAACAAATTTCACTCGAATTAAGTATATTTTGTATCAGCTTTTAAGTTCTATTCTATCGTATGGCGACTGATCATTTTTATTATTCTACGTCTAAAAATAAAACCAATTGGCGAAGTAAAGCGATAACTGATACAGCGAGCGCAGATGTACGTCGTAATGATACACCCACAATTCATTTGTTCGCGAGGCTTTGTGCGGTAACAGCCTTTCAACCTGATTAACTCTTGGAATGGATACTTTTCAATTTGTCAGGGTTATAAGTGGAAATTGTTTTCCCCTGGATAAATTTTACAGGATTTTACAAATAGGTTCCAATAGTAGATTTATTAACATGGTATATTATTTTTATTATTAGACATGGTAAGCGCGCCGCCGCTGCCGCCGCTCCGCGCCCCACCTACCGCCCGATACGCCCCCCTCCCTTTCCCCGTGCACGCTTTTTTTGTCTTTGTCTTAAACAATTGAACATACAAACTTTCGTCCCCTATTTCAACCCCTTCTACTCTTATTTTCGCGATAAAAAGTATCCTCTGTCCTTTCCGAAGTTCAGTTCTATCTGCATACCAAATTTCATCAAAATCGGTTCAGTGGTTTAGGCGTGACAGCGTAACAGACAGACATAGTTACTTTTGCATTTATATATTAGTAGGGATAACATTATCTAGAGCTGATAGGATGTCCGTTTTAGGTACGGAAAATATATTTCAGCCGTATAACCATCGTCGATAATAGAACTGTGATGTATTCACTAACTTCATATTAGAGTCAATGGCATGAGAAGTAAAATACCGTAATTCAGAGAGATGAGAAGGATTTTTATCAGATGCCCCCTCAAAGGGGAGACTTGAATGGCAGTATGTGGGCGAAATGGGCGCACTCCCAGTGGAGATCCCATATCCAACTGTCTTGTAAAAAGTCGGTGATATTTATTTTCTACTATGTTCTATCTACTCCACTTTTCTATTGGTGAAAAATATTGGTTATGGTCAAGGTTTGCTGATTATTGATTACAAACAAACATGTCTCTTTCCCATAGTAGTTTAAAAATCTGAAATCAGAAATCAAAAATCAGAAATCTGATTTATTTAACGTAAGAATTTGAGACGAAAAACGTCCTATATTTTACCATCGTCACTTATAAAAGAAAATATATCTGTTTTAATTAAAACTCTCTGAATTGATAAGGAACAACTAAATATAGCCAATTTGGCGTTTAGTTTTGTTGTATTCGAATACTTAATTTAGACCAATGAGTCAAATGCGTCATCGGTCAGAATATCAGTGACGTTACGTCAGAGGGCGGGTCGTGTGACGTCATTCCGTCAGGACGACGCTGCGTACAACGTAGATGCGTGGTACGGAGACCGCTCCATTTCATTCGATAATAAGCTTTAAATTAAAATACAATAAGGGTATTTTTTTCTTGATAGTTTTCTTTACGCTTAGTTAGGTTAGGTCGTTGAATATATTGTATGTACAGTTTGAATTATTTTATTCACTTTATGTAAATGTTTTGTTACCATCATTAGGTTTTATTTTCTCGTAATATTAATTTTACAGACACATAAATTAGAACAATGATAAAACATTACAAAAGAATTACAATTCAAAATCAAAATCAAAATCAAAAGCAACTTTATTCAAATAGGCCCCACGAGCACCTTCGAATTGTCATTTTAAAAATTAAAACTTTAAAGTGATTATTATTTTTGTAAAAGTAAAGCTACCACCGATTCGGAATGTAGATTCTGCAGTGAAGAATCGGCAAGAAACTCCGCAGTTACTCTTTTGCAAAATATATATAAACTGTGTAAAAATAATATATAAATTTAGTATATAAATCAAAACAATAACTCCATAGTACCAATTGGGCCACAAAAGAAATAAATAAAAAGTAACAGTAGAAATATCGCAACTACCACGCGTTCAAACCACTACAATAAATACTATTTTTTATATGTAACATATTTTATGTAGATCATATGGAGAATATTTTTTTCAGTTCAATCTGGGTTTTGTAAATATTTTCAATCATATATTTAATAAATTAATTATTCGTACTTCTTGACCGACCTGTTAGGGCATATCATGAGAAATTTTTGTTAGGAAATTTCTAACGTAGCACGCCATTTGCAAGGCTCATCACTTCAGTTTTCCAACAGAATACACATACATGTACCAGAAACGTCAGAGCATTTTCGACGCTCACTCGACTTACTGTTTGACATATTATTATGATAATGTGCGATCAGCGTAAGTCTGGGCGTCTATTAGACACGTTAACAATTTTATTAAGTTCTTTACCATAATGCTTGTTAAAAACCTGTAAATAAATAAGCATGTAATTAAACTCAAGTTTTTGGAGCTTAATCCATCACTCTACTCCAATGTGGTTTGGCGTATATGTGTGACTCAAAATTTATTTCGAGATACGTATACATCATACAATGTTGTGTTGATTTCTTCAGTACAGAATATGAAAAAATGCAATTAAAATTCAGCGGTGCTTGCACCGAGCAAGCTCCTAAGCATTTTAGGACCCCTATTTTTCCTTTAAGATTTTCGTATTATTATGGGTAGTTATTAAGTTATTAGGATTTTATTTTTAGCTGTCTTCCTCCAATGTCGGTATGTTTCACATGAATAAAGAATTTTATTTAATATCTTTACGTAAAAAGAAAAAGAAAAAATTGCGTCTTTGAACAAAATACTCTAGTGACCTCAAGACCGACAAATATTATTTTTGCGAATAATTTAACGAAGAAAAATTTCCCTTTTGGGCACTAAACCTCTTCGCTCTGACCTTAGCAGAATTTTATCAAAACTTTGGTTTTTACGTTGATAAAATATGTATTTATGTTCATAGTCCAATGCTTTAGACTTTAGTAAAAATAACATATTTTATACGCGACTTTAAAATATTTAAGTAGAAATGACCTACGTCCTATTGCTGGGCAAAAGTCTCTCCATATAGGAGAAGGATTGGTGATTGATGCACCCTGCTGCTCCACTGCAGGTTGGCTATCCGCCAAGCAGCATTTCTCTACAATGAATAACGAAAGCTAACAGATATATTTGATTACAAATAGAACCGATGGGTTTACGTCACGGTGGGAACAACCAGATAAGAAACAAACATTTTTACGAATACCAATATCGTCCCCGAGTGAGAATCGGACCCGCTACTATCGGCGTTACGGTCACTTCTCGCACCACTACACCGGAACGGTTGTCTTTGAGGAACACATGCTTTAATTGGTATATGTATATGTGTAAACTTTTCGTTTATTTCATTTTGTAAGTATAATAATTGTACTAACTTTTGTTTACTGTTTTCTTAGCGTGGGTGGTCGTTTGTAGAAAAAAAGAAGTTCAACAGAATTAAAGTTTTATCTATTACATTGAAAAAGATATTTTTGATAATTATTTAATGATATATTTTTATTATTATTTCATTCATAATAGAAAAATATTATTAAAAAAACGTGCATGAAAGACATTTTAAGACGTATCTCCGTCAAGTCACGAGAGAATATTGTGACATTCCATTTTCTGGTCCGTAAAGGACCACAAGGTCACAAGATTCTTTCCTTTGGATATTTTTTAACATCTCGAAATACATTTAATATATATATGCTTGACATAAAAAATATGACGTTTTTGTGTGAATAAGGTATAAAGAAGATCAGTTTTTTTTCTATTCGAAACGCCGGTCAACGATTTTACTAATTAAAATATTTCACGGCGTACATCTGAGGTTTTACATTATATAAAATCTCAGATATACGAAGCCTATAAAATATATTTTGAAAAATCTTCTAAAAATTAAAAAAAAATATATATTCTAATTAAGTCTTGAATGCAGTCATAACAAAGACATATACAATTAATAGACAACTACATCAATACTTGAATGAGAATGTGGGCGTCAATGGGAGCGTAGGCGGTGTGTGAGACGGCGGCGTTAGAGCGAGACAGAGATATGGGGTAGGGGGCAGAGGGTAGGTGGCCGCCCGCCCTGAGGGGTTGAATGAATGACGCAGTTGCTACGTCTACATTTTTATGTATGTAAACATTGTTCCCGCTTCGGTTATTTAGCTACGAACAGGTTTTGTAAAGGGCTTATAAAGTTTTGAATTTTTTTTTTCCCTTTAAGCTACATAATATAGATTAACTGTGGTTTGTGGCATACTGACTTTCGCTCGTGACTTTACTTAGGCTATGTATAAAACGACATTAAATTTCTAAATTGTCAACTCTTTCTTATTATTATCTTTATTTTAGTATTTAAATACACAAAGTTTTATTTTTTTATGTTGTACATAAAATATACTAAGATGTGGTTAGTCAGTCAATAATATATAGCCTAAATAGTTTAATAGTATTTATATGAGTGTGCATCAACGAATTTATATCATAACTGGAACGCTCACTTAATAAAATTGTATATTCAAATATGCACCTTGAAATATTTGACATAAGGTTGACATTGGCTTATATAACATGTAAAGTGAAAAATCGTTCCGAGCATTCCGTTGAAGACTGGTATTCTGTCTCTTTCTTACGAGAGTTGACATGAATCTATGGTAGAAAGAGATGCAATCCCGGTCGTAGGCACGTTTTTTGAGTGCACGTGAGCATTCCAGTTTGTATATAAATTCCTTGGTGTGCATATATATATGACATGCGAGACGTCAATTCATTTGTTCTCCTTCATATTCAGTATATATTCTCACTTATTTTGGCGACTAAATATTTTGTTATATGACATTCTCCGCTTGATTTAGGTATTATAAGCAATCTTAGTGAGTGCCATTTATACTTCAAGCTTGTTTATATACATATATAAAATAACTGCTTGTATGTGTATCAAGAAGTGCAGTCAAGGTCTTTTTATTACAAAATTAATTAAATTTTTTAATATCTCAATTTCTTTGTTCCAAATTTAAAATCATACAGAATATTTGCTTAAAAGTTTCTATGTATTTTAATTGACTTTATTCGCGTAACTAACTCGGACGACTACTACATCACTGTCGCGATGAGTCTGTGTGCTACGCACTATGTGGGTACTTGTAAATATCAAATTCACTTATAAGTACACACACATAGTTCCGTGTGCTTAAACGAGTTGAACGATCTATAGGATATAGGTTACAATGATTATGCACGAGTTACGTTTTTGAACCGCAGTGAGGTGTCTTATTAATTACACAAAAGTCGATTACAGTTCGTGTCAACCGGTGGTACTACACTAATTTTCGTCTCCTTACCTCTCTACTTTTCCATAGGAATTTGCGGCAGCTTCACTTCAGGTGAGCCTTCTGCTCTTTTGTTTGTGTTTCTATAAGAAATAGTGTACTACTTTTGTGTACTAAAGGATATTATTCTATCAACTATTTTCTAGAAGATAGTACGCTTTGGGAATGATGTGATCGCCTCCAGGCTATTTCAACTAATAGAGAATTATTGTCACTTTCAATTTACTTTGAAAAAAAAAACATTACGTTAAAAAAATATTAGTCCCACGGAGTTTCTTTCGCCAGTTCTTCTCAGGTCAGAAGCTTCTTTTTTCCGAACTGGTGGTAGACTCATGACGTTCAGTAAATAATTGTAATAATTTTATGCTGAATAAAATATTTTGACTTTGACTTTGACTTTGACTTTGAGAAAACTGTTTACCAATATTCACTCATTACTCACTATAGGCATCTCTATCTATCTTACTAACTAAATGTTAAGACTATGTCTGAAATTCTCATTTAATCTCGGCTATTTCTCATTTCCATGTAAATGTAAATTATTCTGACATTTCATGAATATTTAGAAAAAAAAAAGTTGTTTCATAGCGAATAATGTAACGATGTTTTACATAGAAATTAAAATCGTTATAGATTTTTTATCACGGAAAATATTTTTGTACTTTCATATTGCTTAATTGTTAAACGCTTTAACTGCAATCAGGATAGCACGGAATGATTTACATTTTTTTTAATTCTGTGTTTCGTTTATCTTAACACGGGTGAAACAGTGCGGTTCGACTAGTCATTTGATAAAAGTGTCATTTACCTTCTATAAATTAAATAGTTTAATTTAACTTAAATTTATTTTAATTAACTGAATATTGGCTAAGTTTGGAATTAATGCAAACTATTAGAAGACTTTTAAATAATTCAAAGGATTAAGTACAAGTTAAGAAAATTAGATGTGCAAATTGAACGACATTGGTGCCTAGAGAGGGTTTTAAGGGCAAAGTTTATGTGAAAACACACGTTGATAATTTTTACAACAACTACCACGTTTTCTACATCTAAAAAAAATATTAAAATAGTCTTTTTTTTAAATATGGTACACAAGTATGACAACTTTTAAACGATATTATTTTATTTAAAATTATCAGGTATTTCTGATGATTTATTGTTGTCTGATGACAAAACATTTAAAATTATATGTAAAACAAACTTTTTTATATAGTCTAGAGCTCTAGACTCTAGTTTAAGAAAATCAATCTTAACACCCGCGTGACTTACTAGAAAAGTTGTTCTTCAGTCATTTTTATTTGGAAATTTAGAAATAAATCCTATTGACATATTCTATGAATATAAAAGAGTTTTTATTAAAGAGTTACAAAAGCTTTCTCAGTATGTAAATGATTACATGTTATTTTCTTATGCAAGCAATTTTTCCCCATAAGTTTAGTAGTCTTTTAAAAATTTGATTACGGAGAATTTTGAAATATTACTTCATTTAAAATAACAATATGCTACTGGGAACATTATACATGCACATGTCACGTCGACTTTATTCAAGATAACTCTTCCTAAATAGTTTTTCGTTCTATTAGGAATAATTAAATGTTGAAGTCGAAATAACTGTTTCTAAAGGCTGCACATTTCAATTAATGGCATTTATTTTTTGTTTATTTGCGTTCGGTTCTAGCGATAATTTTCTGATACTCTCTTTATATGAATCAGTGGAATTTCACAAATTTTAAATGACTATTCACTTTTTACCAATCTGATAATATGTGTATGAATATGTGCATATGACACTGATTTGATCATTGAATACGTGTGTGTATTAGTGTGTATTCACTAACTTGTTATTAAAATTTGTTAATATGGAGTGAATATAGATTCACTAACGTAATTAATGAAAATTTCACTGATTGTTGTTTAGAGAGTACGATTCGTGTAGAACTTATCTCAAAATTCTCTCTGAGATAGATTCTCTCATTGATAGATTGGTTGTTGATACCGGTCGTTAGACTACAATTACTACTTACTATCAGTTATCAAGTTTCTTTCTTTAATCCTCTTTCATCAGGCTTTTAAGATCTATCATTTTTTTCGCGTGCGCGTCCAGAATTTAACCGCGTGTGAATACAATTTATTTAAATTCCTAATAACGATATACCCATCTGGTGTTCGTTACCGGCCGTATTTCAAACAGAGTTACTCGTTAAGGACTCGTCGTTAATTGAATACGACCTATTCCGTTCTTTGTCGACGAAAATAGATTTGTATTATCTACATTTTATGCGACTTTGCTCTTTGAACTGGGTACAGTTTAAATTTAAAAATACCAATTATAACTTAATATAATTACGCATGTACCATTAAATATATATAAAGTTAATATTCTATTGTATATCTATATACTAGAACGTTATAAGCAATTGCAAGATTTAATAGTGTATTTTTATTTATTTAAATTATACTTTGAAGGAGACAGGCACATACAAATTGAATACACAATATAGACCATAAATCAGGTCAAAGAGGGACCTATTTGACATGCTTTATACAATAATTAGCTGTAAATGATTTTTTATTTAAGTTTTGTGATGTGTTACCTATAATACTTTAGTTTTTAATTATGAAATAAATATCGTAAAACTGTAACATATCATTAAAAGAATAATGATGTTAATATAAAATGACGGCTTAGGGGAATCTTTTACACAAGGAAGTAGAACAGTAGAGGACGCGAGAGGAACCGTAAGCTTATCTAATACGAAATCAATGTAATGCATCATGACAAAAAGAAATATATGTTTTTTATTGTTTCATCATCATCATCATCATTATCATCATCATATCAGCCATTGGATGAGCACTGCTGAACCTAGGTCTCCCCCATCGACCTCCAGAACGACTGGTTCGAAGCAGCCTGCATCCAACGGCTCAAGTCGTCTATCTAGTTATATACTATATATATCTGTATTTTTATTGTTTAGGCTTATTTAATGCAATAATAATATCTATTTATAACGAGAGAGTAAATTTATTGTGAAAGATAACAAAACTCTCTTTACTCGTATAATAAATAAAATTATGTATTCCGTATTTTAGCCGCAGGCTTTGAATAAAAATATAAATTACCTTAGCAATTATATAAGCTTCTTGTTTTTAGTTAAAATTTTATTTCTCCGAGTACATACATAGTTATAATTATATTTATAAATATTTACATATTTTGTACGTTATAAATATTATACATATGTACTAACGCGTGATTTTACCCACGTTGACGTTAATGTTTACTGTTTTATTTATACATAAATTAGTCATGGTGTCTTAAAGCATAAATAATGACCAGTTATTTAACCTTAACTTAAAATAATTGTTACATAAAAACTGGTCAATAATTTTCGTGGTTTCCGTGTTTATTTTAACAAACAAAAATTCTAGAAATTATTGATTTGAATACAGCATGAGTAAAATGTGTGTAAACTTTCGAAAGAATAATCCCTAATGCTGTACAAGATCTAAAAATTACACCACGAAATTTTCAATCCATTTTATTATTATTGAAACTAAAGTGTCATTACCCTTTAATTCATAGTTGTAGAAACTGCATCGATATACGTTGCACTAACAAGGTCACAATGCGCATTTGCAACGACCTTCGACCCCGACCTTGACCTCGACATTTATGCTATACCTTCCCGAAATACCAAAGGTCGATGCCACCCACCCTATTACGTCAGCACAAAATCCCCCTTCCGGGATTCTGTTTGTGTTCGTTGTAAAGTTGTGTGCGTTAGCCATTAATATAACAGAATGGATTTGAAATACTCAGTTTTCGGAATTACGGAAATTAATGCGCAATAACTTGACTAATTTTAATAACAATAGATTCAAGTTGGGACTAATGAGGGTTAGGAGATGATTTTTGATCCTAATTAATTTCTATGGTTTTGTCACTTCGTAAATCAAAAGATTTTATTATTTTGAAGAAATAGTCATCAGAAAGTGCATACGAGTATTATAATATAGACAATATACTATAGTTTATTTACGTTCTGGAGGAAATTATTGAAAGCAAACGTTTTGGCACCTCATAATACTAGCTACAGACAATGATAATAAGAATAATAATATTATGTTACTGAAAAAAAAAATACTTATACCATTAGCTACGGTATTTTTCGCGTAAATATATGTATTTAAAAAAAAAAGAAACCAATTATTCGATTTGACAATAATGCATAACCTTACATAGTGACGATTAAAACAGCACAAGTTTAACACATTAATTTCCATCTGTGAAAACAAATTTATGCGAAGTAACACAAACTTGTTTTTTTTTTAATGCGATATCTTATTTCATATAATCATATTTTGAAGTTAAAGTTATTTCAATATTACATACCATTAAAATTTTTCATATATTAGATGAAATTTTATAACTTACCGTATCGCCTTCTAAAAATTTCTCAAAGCTGTGGAAGCTCTTGAACGTTATAAGATTATAACATACTTTTAAAATGGTTCCGGGTAGTAGAGCTCTGCAATTTTCAGGCTAATACACCTTAGTTAACTTTATGGTCAAAATCTTTTATAGTTTTATGTTGGAAGGATAATACGTTCCACGATATACTTTTTATTATGTCGGTATTTCGTATCGGATCGGAGTTATATGGTGGAGACGATACTGTGGATACTTACACCCGTATTTATAGAAAAGTAATTACTTTTTCTTAAGTATTTTCTCAGCTAAGTCATTACTTACAGCTAGAATTCTCAAGCACAAAATCTTATTTTATAGTTAAGTAAATCACATTACTTAGCTAAGCAAATGCTAGAGTAATAGACAACGGTTGACCGTTGTTTGGAGAAATAAAACGTTTGACACGTGAATATCCTACCAAATGTGAATGTGTACTTTTTACACTTCGAACAATGGCTTACGCGAACTTTTTAACTTGCCAACATTGTTGTGTCTGTAATGTCATTGTGTTTGCATTATGTCACAACTTTTGTTGTCGGTGGCGAGTTGAATTTATTGAATTTATTCTTAAATACGAAAATGACTGAAACAAATAGAAAAAAACCATTCTCGACCCTGGAAAAGGACTTGTTCCTAAACATAATTCAAAATTATGATACCATTTTAACCATAAGACAAACGAATGCAACAAGTGCTCTAAAAAAGAAGCAATTATGGGAGAAAATTGTAAAGGAATTTAATGAGTCCTCTATCGTTACTCAAAAGGTAAAACAATGTGTTTTGTAACTTAATAAGGGACAGTTCTAAGCATTTAATGGTATTTTACCATGTGGTATTTTTTTTTTGTAACAATTTCGTACGTTTTTTTTTTGCTCAGGCATCTACGAAACAATTAATAAAGCTTTGGTATAACATGAAGGTATAACATCTCCACAAACAATCTAGAAACTTCCAGTGGCATAAAAACGTAATGCAGTTAGTAATTGACAAACTGGACTGATAGGAAGTCCTCTTTGAGTTTCTGATTGTAATGAGTCATTAATCTTTGGCAAAATCACATTCATCACAATATTTTTGTGATGAATGAAATCTCATTTTAAAACTGTCTTCCGAATAATCGCGAAATGGATCCACATCACGAAAGTAAACTTCGGGATTTCTAGGCTCAGGAACTTCTATCTCCTCTAATATATTCTATATTATTGTCCAGATCATCAAAAACAGCAAAATCCGCTTCAATTTCTTCCAAAGACTCCATTTTAATAAATAATCTTACACAAAAATGAATGACAACCACCAAACTCCAAATTTGTGTGTGGTAAACTATGCTTAAGTAAGGGAAATGGTGACTATTACTTGGCTGAGAATTCTAACTTTTGACAGTTCTAACTGCAAGCAATTTCTCAACTATAAAATAAAAACAGTTACTTAAGTAACTACTTTTACTTAAGTAATTACTTTTACTTCACTATAAATACGGGTGTTAGACTAATGTAGTATTGACCAAATTGATCTCAAATTCGGATTCAGCGTATCGAAATACATTATCCGAGGTCTGGTCAAAGGTACAGAGTATTTTTTTTTTGTGAGCCTGTCTTATCTATGGTTGTATAAAAAAAAAACAAAAAAAAAAAACATACAATCGTTTTGTTCTGTCTCGCGTTTGTTTTATTACCTACCCTTTCAATTATCATATCTCTATTAAGACATTATATGTATATACGAGTTACGAGTTTTTAATTGTTCTAACAACAATTACAGTCTATTTTTAATTATTTCCATTGTTATAACATATTTAAGGTCAATGTTTATAGGAAATCGTATTTTATTGTTATTGAGTATATTTTATTATTTTAAATATTTATTTTTTAGGGTCAAAATAATATAATAATAACTCAGGAAAATAAATTGAATCTGAAATTGTTATATCGAGAGACTAAAATAAGTTATTTTTTTACAAATTATTTTAAATATCAAGTTTTTTTTCTCTATTATCGTATCATATCCTTAATTACATCCATTGTATTATTGTATTTCAGTTTAAATATTAGTTATTGAAGTGAGTTCATAAAGCGGAAGGAGTTAAAAAAAATAGATTGAATATCTTGTTGATTTTTTTTTCTGTTAAAGTTTATTTAAAACGAAATAATTCAGTATTCTCTAAACATGAATCAGTAGAATTTCACTAATTTTAAGTGACTTTTTACTTTTTATCAATGTGAGAATCGTACCACGTAGAATTAGTGACTATTCAATGTATGAATATATAAATATCAGTGACCACTGTTTTGATCATTGAATATTTGTATGTGTATTAGTACGTATTCACTAACTTGTTATTGAAATTCACTGATATGTAGTGAATACAGTTTCACTTACGTAATTAATGAAAATTACATTGATTCATATTTAGAGAGTACATTTACTGTTATTTCTTTTATGTTTTTGATTTTACCTAAATAATATATAATGGTTCATACTTAAATGTATGTATTATGTATGTATGTATGCAGTGTTGCGTTGACGGGTTGTCAGGAGGGTAATGAAAACAATGAAAATTATTTGTTTTTTTTTTCTTTCATTTTATGTAACATTTGCGAAATCATCTGTTCTCTCTTGGCTCTATTGAAAGCTATTCATTCGAGTTAATAATAATATTTTGCTGTACTGTGTACTGTTTGTATTTAAAATAAGCTATAGACAAAGATTAAATTACTGTTTTCAATATTAACCATATTTATTTTTTTGTTTCAGGTATCTATTAAATATTAATGTGATTCCGTTGTCGACACGTAGGTTGTGTAAACTTAAAAAGGACAGTTTATTGTCGACCTGCCGTAAGTAACTTTTACTATATACTTATATTATTAAGAACTTAAATTTTTTGCAAAACAAACTGAAATAAGAAATCACTCTGACATAAAAATAAATTATTTAATATGTTTTTCGATGATTCTATTACGATTAAAGTTTAACGTTACTTTTTGTTTTAATGAAGCAGAGTTATATCTTTACAAAACGATAAATATGTATTTTTGTTAAAATACACACAGGCCACTCGAATGTAAAACATATTTTTCATTCTACTTCCTAGAAATTATCTGTATTTTATGTTGAAAATTATAATTTTTTTTTCTTGACATTGACGTTGTTTATGTTGGCCGTGCGGTGACCGCCAGAGCACAATAAGACTAGTGAACTAGTGACTAAGGCCGAGACTCCACCAGGGCGGAGATGTGTTTTAACAACCAATAGAATTTCGTTCAGTGGTATCCACTGAAGCGGAGGGGAGACGAGGTGTGTGAATAACGAAATTCTATTGGTTGTTTAAACAAATCTCCGCACATCTCCGCTCTGGTGGAGTCTTAGCCTAAGAAGTTTAAGAGTGGGACTATTACGTAGCCCCACGGGACTATTCTATGTTACTAACTGAGGCTCATCTAGTATTGAAATTCGACACCACAGTGATTTCTCGTGATCGCGCAAGCAACGTAATAGCCGCACCGATCTCTTTTTTGCCGAGGTGTCGATAAGATTCATCTATACCAGAGTGGTGATGTGCAGCAGCGTTAATGTACCCACAACACACTAAGCTCGGCTACCCGCCTGCTAAGCGTGCTCCGAGATGATGGGGGCCTACGTTCAGCAGCGAACATCCAACGGCTGATGCGGTGATGGATTTTTCCGTTATACTCTAAAAGGCATCTTTAATGCATTTATATCAGCAAGCTGAATCAACCAATCAATTGTTTATGAACTGCTTCATCATGCGAAATTTCATCACATTTTTCTATTTTCTCGTTTATTTAAAACTATTTAATTTCTGTAATTTGTCCCGATATTTTAAAATCTTGATATTGTTTATGAACTGCATGAAGGTATGTATATTATTTTATCGTAAATTTAACCCTTTCGCTACCAGGGCCTCAGGAGAAAAACGCTTAGATCTTATAAACAACCGTAATTATGGCCAGACCAAAACATATTTCATTTATTTTATTGTTATATAACATTATACATCTATGTGCAGTACGACTTGATACAACAACTATCATAAATTGATAATGAACACCCGTCACATATTTGTGACACCGGGCCCAGCAAAGAAAATCGTCGTCGTCGCATATATGTGACGCTGGTAGCGAAAGGGTTAGAAATATATATTAAAAATGTGTAGGTATAAAAATATTCTTCACTCCTGAAAATCTCTGCGGTGTAAAATATTGATAATATAACTATGAATAGCCTCAGCGACATTTATGTTAATGTAAGAATCATGTTTTGATTCTCTAAGCTCCTCTTAAATAATCTTTTACTATTTTCAATTTAGCTTTTATAAAAAATTATTTATCATTCGTTTCATTATTAAACATCATAAACTGAGTGAATTTACAAAGATAAAATTATTAAGAGTTCTGCAAAAGGTAGGTACTCTCCAAACATGAATCAGTGGAATTTCACTAATTTTAAGTGACTATTCACTTTTTATCAATGTGAGAATCGTACCACGCAGATTTAGTGACAATTCAATGTATGAATATGTAATAAGAGTATGTAAGTAAGAGTCCACTGATTTGATAAATGAATATTTGTATGTCTATTAGTGAATATTCACTAACTTGTTATTGAAAGTGACTGATATGTAGCGAATACAGCTTCACTAACGTAATTAATGAAAATTCAACTGATTCATGTTTCGAGAGTAGAAATACATTTTTATGTTAGTTAAATTTTTATATTTTAGTGTATTAGATTTATCATAGTTATTAATAATATAATCGCAAAATACTATGTAAATATAAATAAACAATCTTTTAAATTAATATTGATTTATATTCGTTTTTATAAATTTTAGTTCGTCAGATAAAATTTTGTTTAACTTGTAATAATATTAAATATTATGAAATGAAACCAAAAAAAAAAATATAATACAATACAATGTTGTTATCCAACATTGAATGACCGTTATTAACTTACAGTAATAGCTACATATAATTATTAATATAATAATAATAAATTTTATCTAATTTGAACCCGTGCCCTTTCGTTGAATATCTATGCGTATTACATCCACTAAACTATCTCGGGCCTTTTCCGATAAATCTAGAATAAAACCAATAAACACACTTAATATTTAAAACAATCTAAAGTCACTCTTTAAAGATATGAAAAATAAAATAAAAATAAATAATAATAATAAATATGTTTTAACACACACACTCGGTCGTCTATTCCTAAGGAAGGCAACTTAATGTCTGTGTTTTAGGTAACAGCCAACTGATACGAGTATTTTTTTAAATAGATATACATATAAATAATACATATATAAATAAATGTATATTACACACAGACTCGGGGCGGGAATCGAACCCACAACCCTTTGGAGCAGAAAACAGGGTCACTGCAAACTGTACCAACGGGTCAGTAAATAGTTAACAGAAAAAAGGAAAAAGCTTATTAATTAACTTATTTTAGAATGTCTATACATATACATATAATAAAATTGTACTTACCCGACCGATGTCTGTACGTCTCGAATTACATGAGAGCAATAGAAACCTAAATTACCTTGTAAACGTTCTACTACAGGGCAAAGGCCTATTCTTTATATTAGAGAAGGGTTGGAGCTTAATCCACTACGCTGCTCCGTACAGGCTGGCGGATAATTTCCTATCACAGGTAAAAATCGTTATCAGACGTCTGTGATGACAACCGGGACTGACGGATTTACGTGCTCTCTGAGGCACGATCTGGAGACTCACAGGGACATACACTCAGAGCGGCAACAAATATTTGCACAAATACAAATAATATCTATCCCGAGCATCGATGTATAATCATTCGATGACCCCGAGCGAAAAACGAACCCGTCGTTCGATAATCGATGACCCCGAGCGAAAAACGAACCCGTCGTTCGAAAATCGTTGAGGTTCTATATTTAACCAATATAACCTACATCGATGACCCCGAGAGAAAAACGAACTCGTCGTTCGAAAATCGATGACCCCGAGCGAAAAACGAACCCGTCGTTCGAAAATCGTTGAGGTTCTATATTTAACCAATATAACCTACATCGATGACCCCGAGCGAAAAACGAACCCGTCGTTCGAAAATCGATGACCCCGAGCGAAAAACGAACCCGTCGTTCGAAAATCGATGACCCCGAGCGAAAAACGAACCCGTCGTTCGAAAATCGTTGAGGTTCTATATTTAACCAATATAATTATTTTTAGAATTTTTGCAAAACGCAAAATTTCTGTACAAAATTGGGTACAAAATCTGCTGTAGGTTTCATCTTGATACACCGTCTTGAAGTGGAGTTATAACTCTATAAACAATTTTAGTGAATTCCTAACAAAGTTGTTTGATACATACGTATAATAAGTGACGGAGACAAAGTCGGAGGTATCAGATAGTATTAAAAAATTTGTTTGTAAAGTCGGTTAACGAGCGATAATTTGACGTAATAACGTCATAAGAAAACATTAATGAAAAATTGCATACTTTTATGAATTGAATGGAATTACTATCACTGAATTGTAATTATTTTATATACTCGTAATACAAAGAAGGAGTTAATTTCAAAAGGAGTTAATTGCAAAAAAAAGCACTCATTAATTCAAATATTTTCTACTTAAAATATACATATTAGATAGATGAGAGATATATGCGTTACAAGTCAAACGCTTAGGCCGATCGTGCCTCTCTATCGCTTGATTCGCGGTCTCGTTCGCGGAACGTGACAATAAGTCATTCTTTTTCGTGCGTGCACCCGGCGTTCATCGATTTACAAGACGTTATCATGTCAAAAATTAAATACATACTAAAAATTACATTTCAGTCTCTAAATTGTTTTTCAATTCAAAAATAATTGAAACGTGGTAAAATGTGTTAATGATAGTGGAAAACATTGACAGAATTCGCTAAAGCAAAAAAAAAAAACTAAGTATCGGTTTCTCATTGTCTTTTATTCTTTGTAAAGATTTATTCTTTCGTGTCGTATTGTTTACAAGGATACACAGAACCGGCTGTATTGGGGAGAGTGGACCTTGGTAATATTATCTCAGGAAGTGGGCACAGATGGACGGCTATCGTAATACTTTCGAGTATATTCATGTTTTATAGAAATACCGCGGTTTTACTCGCGTTGACATATATGATATAAATATTTGTACAATTATAAATATCTGCACCGAGCGAGAATCGAGCCCGCGACCCCCGGCGTTGAGACGCCTACTCGCACCACTACACCAGAAGGGAATTACGTCCCGTAAAATTTTAAACATAAATGTATAATAATATGTTTAACAATTAACTTAAATCGAGTGCACCCTTGTTTGTTCATAAAATGTAAATTTTACTCAACATTCATAAGTAATACGCCTATTATGAACTATTAAGAAATACTTATTTAAATTGGAACAAGTTTTAATCAGAACATACAAACGAACAGAAATTTTCCGTCCACAACTCCATTACTTACATATAATATATGAATCGTATATAGTAGTTAATTGTTACCGGTTCTATTTATGTATACTCTTTGAATGTCAATCTTAATTCGAATAGCATTTCGTTAAATGATGTTAAAAAAATAATACACTATTTAAAGACAGATCGAAAAGATTATATATGAAAAAATGTCTGATATTCAATGTGATCGACGTTGTTGTACTAAAGTACTACTGTAATTAGCAGTAAGTACTGACATTTTGAAAATTTGCTATAAATAAAAATCAGTCATAACTTTTTAAATTGTTTCATTTATTATGAAATTATCACACAATAATTATATCACACATAACCAACCTAATTTACCTTAGAAAT
Organism: Euphydryas editha; assembly: GCA_036937285.1. Lineage (NCBI taxonomy): Eukaryota > Metazoa > Arthropoda > Insecta > Lepidoptera > Nymphalidae > Euphydryas > Euphydryas editha. Next base: position 2,478,897 of record JAUPFZ010000001.1, read on the forward strand.
TAAAAATAGGTGCCTTTAAAATAATTAATTAATTTAGGACATTTTACGCCCCTGTACATTTAAAGGCAGTTTGCGGCTAAAATAGGCCTATTAAGTACCACTTTATTTGTATAATAATCAAAGCTGAGGGTCTCAGAAAGTTTTTAAAATGACTTAGAAGTCATGAAACTTTTTTATTTTTTTTTAATAAAAGTTCAAAATTAAACTTCGGCTAGCTCAAAGCCAAATTATTTGATTTCGATCAAAATTTTTAATAACTTATATTAATAGTAGGAAGCTAGGTATTTTATCTGTGAGAGTACAACTAATAAGGACTAAGACACACAAAATAAAAATTAAAAAAATGGCTTAATTCACAAAGTTTTTTTTTTTTAAATAGTTAGGTCGAGAATTTTAAAAAATATGAAAAAAAAATCATATCTCGTAAACTATAAAAAATCGCGGAACATACATGGGGTATTTTCGGATACCCCTAGATGTCAGCAATCCAAAAAAAATTTTTGGACGTCACCGTTTGGCCCAGCCTGTATATAAGAGGCCGTCCATAAATTACGTGAGTCGTTTAGGGGGTAGAGAGGGTCGAACGAAATCTCACAGAATCTCACTTGGGGTTGGTCTCGGAAAATATCACGTATTTTTTTCCCTCATTAAATGTGAAATAGTTTTCATGTACCGGTGATGGCCTTTTTTTAGGAATACCTATAGCCTGGAGATAGAAACATCGGTACGGGGGCCGCGATGACCTTTTGACCACATCTTGCACACTTCTTACTAATACGCATTTTCAAAAATCTCACGCGAGATTAGGTCGAGCAAAATCTCACGCAATACAACCGCGTTAGAACCTCAAAATATTACACACTTCTAACATAGAACTCCTATCAAAAACGTTAAACCGTTACAATAGAATCGAAAATGACGTTTTAGTGTAGTGTCAATACGCGACAACACTTCACTTTGAGATCCTAAGTATACTGCGCATGTTTGACGTAGACATTAATACGTTTGAAGGAATAATGTCGAATGTGTGAAGAGAGCTCGGATACCTACCTAAAGGTCATTGATCTTAACCTTGATAAATAAGAATATCAAGAATGCTTATAATTTTAATTGTTCAAATCAAATCGTGAGCTGACTTTACTATTATGATGAATAAATATTAAAGAAATGATTAAGCTTTTAGCTTTTATGTGTATGAAGATATTTTGACCCGTGTATTATCTCGGGCTAGGAGAAATATTTTTTACGACATTCGTACTATGAATACTTTAATAATAGACAGGTATGACTATTCAGTAGATCTTACCCGAAAGGACTTGAATGGGTATCGGCACCGCAAAATTTTCTAGTGCTAAATTTAAAAAACGCATATTGGTATATCTCCAGGAATTTACTAGTAATAGAATAGTTTAAGGTCTAATCCCTTTCTGCAATAGAAGAAGTCTTGCCCTAGCAGAAAAACATTTAAAGCTGCAATAAATTAAAAAAAGCTTGCTTTTTTTCAAGTTGGGTTTTTTTAAGCTCTGATGTAATTTAAAATAGTAATAGTAAATATCCAGTAAGAACATATATTGAAGTCTAGATCTTGTGACCTTTGACTTATTAAAACATTGACGCAGATATGATTTAGTATTATCATCAAACGATTTGTATTTCTGAATGACATTTCAAGATTAACGAATCCATGCGTCTTTATCTTAATATAAATATATCGCTAAATAATAATTTAATAGCTGCCTAATTGTATGTTCATTTTAATTTATGTTTTTATTAAAATATATAATATTTGTCATATTTATACAGTTGTGATTCGCGGTTCCACTCACATTTAATTTCGGTACTTATTCACTGCTTCTCAGATTTAGTTGATGTCCATTTACATTTTTATTACTCATTTATTAAAATATATTATTAATATAAATCTATATATATATATATATATATATATATATATATATATATATATATATATATATATCTAGTCTAGTCAACATGTGTTATTTTGGTCAACTTCGTTTCTAGATGATTTTGGAAAAAAATGAAGTTTCGCTTGCAAAAACTGCAAAAGTTATTAACAAATAACTAAAAAAGGGGTTTTAGTTTTATGCAAATATTTCAAAAACTGATTAAGATTTTTCAAACTCAAGGGGATGACAATACGGCCTGAAACGGGTGCTCTGGCATGCGTAATATCGCTTACCTTGGATACTTTATTAATAAAAATTATTTTTACATAATAAATATAAAGTTTAAGAAATGAAAAAATTCAGGGGCTTACTGAATAGATAAATGAATAATAATCCGCCTGAATAAAATTTTTATCAAAATTTTTCAATTAGTTATGCAATAGTTAATTAATAAAAAAAATTATACTTGAACATGAACATTGCAAGTGTGATGATTGTTAAACTATTTTTAATTTTTTCCCTTTCTTGGAGAAATTCTTGAAAGGCTTCAGAATAAATACCCGTTGGAAAAATTACAAAATAATTATTTTTCATTTTTTTATTAATAATTTTTTTCGATGACTAATTTTAGATTTTTTGAGTTTTTTGATTTTGTAACAAAATAATAATAACATAAACTACAACTTTTGCTTTCACAGGTTGCGAATAGAATAATATCTGACAGATAAAGTGGAATTAATTGATCGTAAAGCAACAAAAATCATATTAGAATCTTTTATCTGTCGGATACCCTTCTATGTCAGATAAAAATCAAAAAAATTGTCTGCAACTGATTAAATTGGCTGTGAAAGCACATTTCAATCACAAAGGTATTATTATCTACCCTTTTCAAGATGTAGTAGTCTATCCTGTCTTCATAAGCAATTCATACAAAGTTTTACTTACGTGTCGAATTTATGGAGCTAATACTTTACATTCGGCAGAATATACTCTGAATAGTTTTATCAAAAGTAAAATATCTTACTTATGACTATTTAAATCTAGTTAGGAAAAATGTGAGATTAGCATTTTAGCTGCATTTTTATGATCAAAGCTCTTTAGGAACCAATTTGAATTATTTATTTTTTGGGGGAGTGAGGAACAGGGTGTAAAGTTCCTCATCCACCATTGAAAAGGGAGGATCCTCCGACCAGACGGGTGTTGTGTCTGGTGGGCTACTGCCATCGATGCCCCGATGTTCAATCGCTCGGATAACCTTTGATAGATATAGATACGTCAGTTTTAGTTCGTATGTGGCGAGATAGATGTCGCTACATCACTTCCCTCCGAGACCGGAGGTCGATAGCAGGTTGAGTCGTCCATACATCTTATGATGCTTGCCGGGCCAGTGGAATATTCCAGTGGGTCGGAACCAGATGCCGCATAGTTCACGGTAAGTCAGAACTATCTGCAGTGATGCCCCAGTGAGTCGAGGTGGTGCAGTACTGCGTAGTGGCTGGCTGATGCGTCGACCAGGAGAGAAGTGCGTCTCTGCTTGCTGACCGACGGAAGTGCAGTGTGCTGTGCCAAGTTCGCTGAAAAGGCTATGGGTTATGACCAGGAATGCGCATCCGATGCATGCTGGTGGTCAGGATACCAAAGCTACAAGCTAGATGATACTAAAGCTAGAAATATATTAAGCTGACGTGTTTATTAATATGCTTAATGCACTAATATTAATGATAATTGTGAGAAAAAAGAAAAAGTGTGTGTATGCAATTCACATTCGGCAAAAGTGAAACTTAAAAAAAAAAACAATTTTATTGCGTATGTATTTAATTTAAGGCTGTTGCTATTCATACGATAATCGGATGAATGAGAAAATAATTATTCGTATAACTATTAAAAAATATATATTTATACGATACTTATTGTATTTATTTTTATAAAAACAATAATTCTTTATTATAATTATTATAATAAAAAAATTTATTAAATAAAGTCAAAAATAAATGAATTAATATTTCTTGATTAAAAAAAGACTCGATAAGCGTGCTCTCACCTCAAGGTCGTCACTAGTAGTGGGAGAGTGCGGGGTATGAAGCGAAGTTCGGGCGGGGCACACCCCCTCCCGCATCCTCAACCACCGATTTCTTGGAGCTTGCGCGCGGACTATATTTACTATCTTTTTGTGACGCATTTTCGTTACATCGAGTTTCAAATCACAATGATTCTAAAGATATTTCACTTAATTTTTTTTTACTAAGACGTCGAAAATTAAAACTGTTTATGAACATTGCTTAAAAGTAATTTAATACTGGCTGAGATGCGTACTGTAGTTGTTTGATCACTGTTAATGATTCTTCTATATACAATACAGATATGTATGTGTGGGTGCTTTTGACGTCCGTAAAAAATTACTTTTAAACAATGGTCAAACAGTTTGAACTTACTGCGGGTTGGAGGATAATTTCTCTAAATAAGTCACGATCGCTATCAGATCTCCATGATAAGTACCGGGACGACTTTACGTGCTCTCCGAGGCACGGTGGGGAGACTTTACAAGGATATACACCTAGCCCGGAAACGAATAATTGTACAAATAGAAATATCTGCCCCGTTAATGAGACTCTTCGCACCACGACACAAGTACGGTTGCCAGTTTAATAAAACATATTATGAACAAATGGACACTCATTTAATATTATACTTGTTATGTTAACACCTAGAGACGGTGACTACTACGAGAAAAATTAACAAATGTGATAAGAGACCGTTGACCTTCGGTTTACGCATGTTAATAAGATACTGTTGTTAACGTTTTAAGAAAATTTTTTATTTTACATATACTATATTACATATACACGTGTGTGTGTGTGTATGATATGTAAGATCTAAAAGGTATAAACGTCCCAGTAGTAATTATACGCCTTTTTGCTATGAAAGAGTTATGATGATGTGTTAGAGCTTAATCCGCCCGTCAGCCTTAGTGCGATGGGGTTAGTAAACTGGTCATGTTGAATATGAATATATCACTTCTGAGATTGGTATACTTTTGTGAATCATAACGTCACGATATATAGCCTGTCATATTCCTTAATAAACAAGCTTTAGAAAAAAATATTAAATAATTCATATTGTTTGTGTTGTAGTTATAATACAACACCGGCGTTCGCGGATTCGATTCTCGCTAGGAACAGATATTTGTATTTGTATAAATATTTGTTTCCGGTCTGGCTGTGTCCTTGTGGGTCTCCCGACCGCGCTTCGGAGAACACTGAACACTAAAAGCCGGCGGTCCCAGGTTGTTATCATAGACATCTGATAACGAAAGTAACTTATGGCAGGTAAATTATTCGCCAACCCATAGTGGAGCAGCGTGGTGGATTACGTTCCAACCCTTCTCCTATATGGTGGAGAGGCTTTTGCCCAGTAGTGGGATGTTTACAGGCTGATTCAATTCAATTCAGTACTTGTTCGAGAAAATCTAAAGAGTAATAAACCAACTACAAACGAAAAATAATTTAACAAACTCCGGGTTCAAACGATCATACAATGTTTATAAAAGTCTCTAACAGTCATTAAGTTTACTTCCTAGTTAGTGTTAAATAATAATAAAACGTGTGAAAGTGACCAGGGTCACATAACCGCTCATAATAATATATTAGCGACTTGTCTGTCAGCTTATGATTAAACCGTAAACACCTGCAAGTTAAATATTAGTACTAATAGTATAATAATATAAATATTATAAGATTTTTGTTTATTTAAGATACGAAATTTAAAAAAGGAACTATAATACTAATAATTTACTTTGCGATAATCGCACTGTCATTGCGCGATTGCTCTATAGGTAACAGATCAATAATTGATCTGTTCAATCCGGACTCCACCAGAGCGGAGATGTGAGGAGATGTTCTTAAACAACCAAAAGAATTTCGTTATTCACACACCTCGTCTCCCCTCTGCTTCAGTAGATACCACTGAACGAAATTCTATTAGTCGTTTAAAACACATCTCCGCACATTTCCGCTCTGGTGGAGTCACACCCTAATTGTCAATAATACTTACAGGAATCAGTTTCGTGCAGCAGATTTTGCGTGATGTTGGAACAAACAAAAAGACAGATAAACAGACGATTTGTTTTTCATAAACATCTCTCATGTACAGACATCAACCAATTACAATTTCATTATATTTATATATTAGATTATACTTACAAAATATTACCATGGTCCAATATAGATTATTTACCTAAAATATAAATTGGAATTTGCATTTGATATCGCAACATAGTAAGAAATAAGGTAAGACCAATTTGTACCGCTGCTTTTTTTATTGTATTCTCCTCAACCCGAGCGGGGTCATGTTCGTTAACGAGTATTACTGTAAATAACTTTGATAATACGTTACTAATTATGAATTATCTCTTTTATTTTCTTTAATTGTATCACGTACTGTACTTAGCAACAATATATGAAATTTATTTTTATAAACGTATCGGTCTAATTTTATCACCTATTACACGTTTTTAAGGACTTTTCAAATAACTCCTACAACTACACTAAAAACCTTTTAGTGTTGTTCTATTTCTAGAAACATCTACGAATGTCGTAAATATCATATCCTACGCTTCCAGTGATGCACGAGATAACTTATTTTGTATAAGCCCTTGAATAACGCTTCATGCAGTAACTGTAGAAATTAAAATTTGACAACACATTTGAGGCTTTATCGTATGTTCGATTAATTCACGTTGATAGATTTTTTTAACACACTTAACTTCTTCAGGTCCAATCTTTCCTCTGTATGGCAGAAAAATCTTCATGGCTGTCGTAGGCTACAAGATTTTTTCAGTTCAGACTTTAAGTTTATTTCGCCACAATCTATCATTGTGTAAAGATATACAGTTCAAACACGAAAACACACTTTTGAATCAAATTGAATTAAAGTATTTTTGTTTATAATTATTATTGATTGCTTTATTATTGTTTCTAATTAAAATTTATTAACAAACTCGCGTGTTTACGGCATTCTAAATAACGCAAATTTATCCTAAACAAAACAATCGATCTGAGTAATTATTACATCGGTAGTTTTAAATTAATCATTATTTCAACGAAACAATAATTTCTTTAATAATCTGTTATTATTTCAAAATTACTTAATTTCGGATAATATACAATTAGAGACAAAGGACTGCGGGCCGTGACTATGCTGTTTTTTTATTTAACCTGTTTTTATGCAATTTTACAGTTACGTATGTAAATATTTAGATTTAAACATCGCATATGCTTAACATAAGTAATTTATTGAAATTTTCGTTTATCGAGTTTTTTTTTTTTAATTTATTGCACCGGCGTCGCTTTCGGTAAAGTCGGTTTTTCGACTTTCTTGTGTTAACATCTAGATTTTTACTACTTATCGAAATACTAGACGTCTTTTGTGACTTCATTTGTATTGATGTATTTAATATTGGTTTGTATTATTAAACTTATATATTTAAGAACTATTTAAATAAACAGATTATCTAGTGAAAAAATATTTTTTCGGTTTAATTTGGTAACTTTAAATGTGTATCAATAAACAAGAATCGTTTATCGTTATCGTTTTATCATTTCGTATAAATTATACAATTATGCAATAGGTACAAGTCGAATTACGTTAGATCCTGAATACCAAGAATCATGAACAAGTACGCAGAACTACAAACCAGTAACTTTGTTATAATGTCAACTGAACTATCTCCGACTCTATAAAATATACATACAACTGTACTGTTTGTAAATTGTCCTTTGCTGGGAAAAGATTTCCTCTACATATTCAAGAAGATTCATAAATTAATCCACCACACTGCTCCACTGTGGGTTAGCGAATAATTTCCCCACTATGAGTGTCGATCGTTATCAATTGTTTTTGATAAAAACCGGGACCGACGGCTTTACGTGTTCTCCGAGACACAGTGTGGACCCACAGGACATACACCCAGACCAAAACTTAAATATTTTATAAATTCTTCTGAATCAAGCCGATGATTAAATAGCAAATAGCTTCAACGGATCCCAGGAAAGTTAAGTCTTCTTTAAATTTTCATAGTCAGTCACTGATATAGTGTCAGTTACACATAAGAATACTCGATTAGTTAATCATAAGGGGAATGAAAAGGTCTTTAAAGGGTCAGCAAATCCGTAGAGTTCGGTAACCGCTTCCCATCAAGCGGGTCGTACGCTGGTTTGCCAACATAGAGTTATAAAAAAATAAAAAAATAAATTGGATGTACATTTTAACGCTAGTTAATTAAAAAGAAATAATCGTATACCGAGCTCTGAGTAGAGATTTCGGCCTCCTGGGGATCAATGTCCAAAAGCAAAAAAAAAAAAAAACAACGGATCCATTGCAAACGGTATAAAAAGCGTCTGATAAGAGTGGACCTAATCTACTAAATAATAATTAATCTTTATTTATTTCGGTTAGTCGGTGAAAGCTATACATTAAAAATTAAAATAAATAAATGCGTGCAAAGACAGCGTAAGTAAATAGTATTAGAGGCCTTATTCGCCAATAATTTAAAAAAATAATAATAAATATTAGGTTAGAATGACAGAAAACAAACAAAAAAATTAAATAATATTCTTAATCCATATTTGAATTTTTGTAAATATTGCTTCAACGTCTTTTACGAGCTTATCGTACAATTTGTTTTTTATTTATCAAAATACGTTATATTAAGTGGTTTTCTTGTAATTGTGGATTATTAACGTATCTTATTCTTTTAAAATGCTAGATCATAATAAAGACTCAAAATTAACTTTAATTAATTAATTAATTATATAAATAAAATATATAAATATGCTTAACACACACACACGGTCGTCTGTTCCTAAGGTAGGCAACTTAATGCCTGTGTTTTAGGTAACAGCCGACTGATATACTTTTTTTTTAAATAAATATAAATAATACATATATAAATAAACATATATTACACCCAGACTCGGGGCGGCAATCGAACCCACAACCCTTTGAGCAGAAAACAGGGTCACTGCAAACTGCGCCAACGGGTCAGTCTTTATTTATATTTATATTTATATTTTATAATTAATTAAAATATTGTGGGATATAAATTAATTTTTTTTTGCAATTACAAACAATTACCCGCATCATCGAAATGTCGGTTGTTATTTCGTCAAGACAATTTCCCTTCGAATATTTTATTTTACTATTTGTATAAAAGTCGAACCTCGGCTCGACCTTGGCGCCTTTCGATTTTAATAGCAACACTTAACGATATAATTAGTGACAGTGTGATATTTGTTTATTGTATAATGTTTTATTATTTATAATTAATACCGTAACCTGTTATTAATAGTCGACGGAAATATAAGCGTGACTGACGTTTGACAAAGAATAGAATTTTCATTTAACTTTAATAATATAATGATAGTGTTTTTTTTCAATATTGAAGTAACATTCAATTAAAAAAATAATAATAAATATCGATGGCATTTAATTTAAATACCTGCCACCGATTACAGACGCGCTAAGTACATACGAGTATACAGAAGTATGCACCCGGTAACTCAGTATGCGGATGAGTCCAGGTTCTGACTTATTCTCGGATTACCCCTTTTATATTAATGAAGTAGTCGCTTTCGCATGTGTTAAAAATAGTCAGTGTGCGTAAACGGACAATGATTGTAGGTCGGTATTGACTAAACAGCCAAATCACTGTCCGTTTCCGATCTCTAATAATACATCTATTAGATTTTTTGAAAATTATTTTTGAGGAATTTGTTAATCGAAAAAAAATTTAGGCGATAAAATGAATTAAAATGTCACCCTTAAACTTAAAAGAATAGAGAGCTATAATCACAAAGCGTGTGTCAAATAGCATCTGTCAAGTTATCTGATAAAATAATGTGTTATCCAACTTGTATTGCATTTATTATCACGTGACGGGAGCATGCTTTGTAAATAACGCAGCTCTTGTCATCGTAAAGTCAAGAGTCATCGTAATATTTTGTCGTCATCAGTTTAAAATCCATCCGCGAACAAAAAAATGTGGATTAAATTAACTTATTATTAATATTATGAGACTTTTTAAATCCTGAATATAAATTATACGAAAAAAAGAGTATCTTTAATCGACTTTACTATTATTAGTTATAACAAATTTGATCAACACGTGTTAATAAGGATTTATTTACTTAATAAAAGATAAATTTATTATTAATTACTTAAAAAATATAAATAAAAAATAATAAAACTAAATATAAATAAAAAATAAAAAATTACGTATGATGAAATTCAGTATGAGAAACACATACAACACAAAACACAAACGCCTAAACTATGACAAACATCTGTATGGCCCATACATACACTTATTTGACATGAGTGGGGTTCGAACAATGATTTTGTTGTGACCACCCATCGCCAAACTATTATTGAAACAGCCTGTAAACGTACTTTTAATTTTGTATGTGTTTGTGTGTGTGCGTATTAGTAATTTAAAACACTTTAATTGTTTCTTGAGCTCACACATAATAATAATATCAATATAATCAATTAGAATCAACAGATTAATTTTATTTTTGTATTCAGTTTTATAAAAAATTAAAAACCCTTGATAAAATCGCTTGATACAAATATTATAAACGTGAATGTTTTGACGATACATAGACGGAGGTATATATACAACTACTAATATAAAAATAACTAAATATAAAACTACTAAACCCTTTGCAATGAAATTGAGCAACAAGCCGTTCATAACTTAGAAAACGCATAATTTTCTATCCCGGAATTCCCACGAATTTTTCCGAAAGTACCGTCTAACGGTTTAACGTCAAAGATGACCCTTGAGGCCAAATTTAGTACAGGAAAATCTCACCGGTAACAGTCTGGATTTGAAACCGCTGTTTATGTATTTGATCTACTGGTCACACATTGCAGTGCTAGTTTTTAATACTCAATTTTCATTCTGCCATGCAAGTCATTCTGGTGTAGTGGTGCGAGTAATTGCCTCAACGCTGGGCGGTTGCGGGTTCGATTCCCGCTTGGGACAGATATTTGTATTTGTATAATACAAATATTTGTTTCCGGTTTTTCCAGCCCCCAAAAAAGAAGTAACAAAAAAAGGCTAGATAATAAAAGTATAGATATCTTTCATCTTAGTTGTTCCCTTTAATGTAAATATAAACAAACAAATCTTGTTTACTTTCAATAGTTGACAAAATCACGTGGTTAATCCAGGCTTTTTATTGTCACATTAATAAATATTATAACGTTTAACTTTTAAGATACTTTATCGTATGAAATTCGATAATATTAAGCTGGTTTTATCTACTTTGGACAATCGTTATTATCGTTATCGTCATTGGCACAATTGGCAGTGCTCTCTACTCCAAGGTTTTTGGGTTCGATTCCCGCCCCGAGTTTATCTGTAATATTTATACCTATATGTTTTATATTTAGCTGTTACCTAAAACACAGACATTAATTTGCCTACCTTAGGAATTAAATAGTCGCATACTTAAGGACTGTCTAATATTAGTCTCTGATTTTACTTTTTTTTTGACGGTAATCTGAAAATTCTGTTTTTAGTCAGCGAAATTGAAAATAAATAAAACCGATAACTAATAGATGATATTTCGGCAAACGCTCAAATAGATTTTTATTTATTTTGATGAAATAAATAAAATATTTGTGTAAAGTTCCAAGTTATTTCGATAAAGAAAGTTTAAAACATTTTAATCGTGTTAAATTAAGTACATCACATATATTTTTCACGTCCACTTTTTTTATAGATTTTTAACATTCGTTAAGCTGCCATACGTAGGTACTCTAGATACTGCCGGGTTCTTCTCGAATTTGTTCAAGTTGGAGGTTCGTCTTAGGGAACGTATGGGAGGAAATTATTTTCTTTCTTTATTTGTTTGAAGAAATCATGAGGACTTATAAATTATTTATATATTGACGATACAGTATATATTGTTTTTCATTTAACAACATTCGTATCTGGTTCATTAAGATCCGTCTGCAAGTCGCAAATTATAGAAAAAGATGTACCTAAATAAAGATTTTTTTTTTTAATAAAAAATGAAAATTTTTAGATCTTTAAAAAAGTTTATTGAAAGGAGATAAAATTATATATATAAATATATATACGATGAATAATATTTTGAAGATTTTCTAAAACATCACTTAAGTAGAAAAAATTCCAATGTCCTTGATATACGAGTAACGAAACGCAACGCTTTGTTTACCGATTCCTTATCAAAACGTTATCAATATCTTATCAGTATTACGTGTTATCAAATCGTCCTTATCTTTCATATATAGAAGTCACGGTCGGACGATGTGAGTGTTGTTTTTATAACCAACATTGAATGTATTTTTTGCAACAAGTATGTTTTATACATTACTTTATCAAACTATTCCACTGGGACAACGCCGCTGAACAAAGGGCTCTATTCATATTAGGACGAAATATTGAGGTTGGATAAGACAACCGTTCTTGTGTAGTTGTAACCGTTGTTGTGTTTGTAGTCGCCTGAACATCAGCGGTCGCAGATTCGATTTCTGCTCGGCTAAATATTTATATTTGTACAAATATTTGTTTCTGGTCTGGGTATATGTCAATAGATTTGTCATTTACAATCCATACATTTAACAAATTTTTTACATGGAATAATGTGGGTAGTTGGCAGACTATTTAAAAAGCTCGAGAGAAGCGAGCATAGCGCAGTAACGACCATTTTACATGACCATTATGAGTTTTGTTCCAGTTCACAATAATACAGTTACATGATTATAAAATAACTGCATGTTCGTAACTGCAGACTTGAGGTTAAACATTATGTCAATTTTTTATTTTACTAAATTTAATATACGTAATACAATATATCTGCATCAAAAGTTTCGTTGTTTTTGACTTTATTTTGTGTATAGCTAAAACGCCGACTGCCGTGTCACTGTCACACAAACTATACACATATTAATAAGCACACACACACGCTCATATACAAATACACACAAAAATTTGCACATTTAGACTGTTTACTTTCAATCCGTTATTTTAAAATAATTTTATTTTTTATTAAACGTTCTCGACGAATTCAATGATAAAGTGTAGGTATCTAAAAGTAATAAATGAATTAGAGAATTTTCATTGTATCTAAATCCTCTTATAACTTTCACAATATCTTGAAAACACTTATCAAGCATTGATAAATTACATTAATAACCAAGAATCGCGATAATAATAATAAAAGATATGAAAATTAATATAAACTCTTTTGCAAAAAAAACGGGCACTTAAGCAAAGAACTATTTTATAGTTACTATTAGTTTGTTTGACAATTTTTGGTATTGTTATCCTCAGAATTTTATAAATTAATTAGGAAGGAATAGTTTTCATCAGTTTTATCATAACATTTTAATTAAATTATTAAGAAATAATGTTTAAGCTCAAAACACTATGATTGTACCTGCTCGCTAAATAAAAATGAAACGCGTTAATTTCTTTGTTTTTCTTGAATACATTAAAAGCAGATAAAAGTTTAGTATTGAGTGTGACCCCCTCTTGCTGAAATCACAGCTTGCATTCGTCTGGGCATGCTAGTGAGTATATCTTTTATGGTTTCTTGGGGAATACGTTCCCACTCCGCGGTAATCACATTCTTTAGCTCTCTGATGGTCTGCGGAGCCGGCTGCACTGATCTCACTCGTCGCTTCAGAACGTCCCAGACATGCTCTATGGGACTGAGGTCCGGACTTCTAGCTGGCCAGTCCAAACGACGAATTCCGACTTCTAGCATATACGCATCCACACCGCCAGACCGGTGGGCGCGAGCGTTGTCGTCCATAAAAATTGAGTTTTCGCCAAGAGCGGTTAAAGCGGGTTGTGCATAAGGAATTAGAACTTCCGTTATGTATCGGTGTCCAGTCAGTGTACCGTTTTCGATGAAGACTAACTCCGTACGATCCATAGAATTTATTCCTGCCCAAAACATAACAGAGCCCCCTCCATAAGGTGTGATTTCTTCAAAACATGCCTCTGCAAAGCGTTCTCCTCGTCTACGTAGCACTCGCCGACGTCGGTCTTCACCATGCAGAGATATCCTGGCTTCATCGGAGAACAATACCCTATCCCAGTCTTCATGAGTCCATGACACAGAATTTCGAGCGAAGCTAAGCCTGGCAACTCGATGTCCACGGAGTAATTTAGGGCCGCGTGCCGGGCGATGACTGTGTATATTAGCAGCGAGAAGCCTCCTCCTGACTGTCCATAGACTAATTTGCACATTTCTTACTTCTTCGAGGGTGTTCTTGAGGTCCACATAAGAAGATTTGCGATTTCTCAACGCTCGACTAACTAGAAAACGATCATCCCGTGGTTCGGTACATGTCTTTCTGCCAGAACCAGGCCTTCTCTTGACAGAACCGGTCTCTTGATAGCGCTGCCAGGTCCTTTGAACTGTCGACCGACTCACATTTAGCCTCTGAGCCACGAAGCATTGACTGCAACCTTCTTCAAGCAGCGCAATAATTTTGCTCGCTTTTATCACTTTATCTACCATTGTCGAGATTGCTAAACAGCAATAACAATACCTTTAAATGTCAAGGACACCAGATAATTTAATAAAAATTGACAAAAAGTTAATTAGAGTCGATATTAACTATAGGGAATTCGCGCCACAAAATGTAGTTAAAAGTTATTTTCTTTGAAAACCAGGCTCAGTCAAAAATTTGAATTTGGAATGTACTTTTATAAACATTATGGCACTTTTATAACTGGCCAGTAACACGTTCAAATGATTAAAACCTTTTTGGTATTTTATTTTTTTCAGCCAGGAAGAAAATCGAAACCGCCCGTTTTTTTTGCAAATGAGTATATTTATTTACAAAATACTAATACATACAGCGATCAATATTCATCTGTAATGTGGTTGTTAATTTGTCAGTTTTTTTTTTTTTGGTACTTTTCTTCATGTATCACAGAACTTAATGAAGTGAATGACAAGTGAAGTCCGATAAACCATTAAAAACAATTTATTAAATTAAGAAATTGGTTTACGGACGATAATTTTACGTGATAAACATTAATATAATTTAATATAAAACATTGATGAAAAATTGCAAAGTTTTATTAATTGAATTAAATTTTTATCACTAAATTATCATTACTTAGTATAATACAAAGAAGGAGTTAATTGAAAATTACAATATTTTCGATTAATTAACATTTATTTGCACTCGTTAATTCAAATATTTTATTACTTAAATTATACAGATTAATTACAAGTAAGAATGTGTTATTAACAATTTATTTACAACTTACATACATGTGTGATATTTACTTATACGATCCTCCAATCTCCGTTATTGTTTTCATTCACAAGCCGAACGCTTACGCCGATCGTGCCTCTCTATCGCTTGTTCCGCGCTCTCTCTCGCGAAACGTGACAATGACAATTCTTAATGCTGTGCAGCCGGCATTCATCGATTTACAAGATGTTATCACGTCAAAAAGCTATGTAACGATTGAATAATGTCAACTGGGAAATAATGACTAGATACGTAAAAGCGTATAATTATAGTTCTAGCATAATCTTTAAGTGATTAAAGAAACGTTCTTATCAATTTCGTACATTTACTAATCGGTAAATAATTTATTCTACCTGTTCGTCTATATGAACCAGAACTTGTTTATACAGACTGAATAATAAAAATACGTAAATATGTTCACAAATGTTAAAAGGTCTAAAATATAGTTTTATTTTTCACGTAACTCAATATGGTAGCGAGTTTCGGGTTTGACCTAGTTGCGTTTAGACCTTGAAACTCGATACACTGGGCTAGGCTTCGGTGTAGAGGTGTCCAATTTAATAACAAGAATTCGTTTTAACTAAAAGTAAAGTTGGGTACACCATTAAAAAAAACATTTATTAATTTAAAGAGTTGACATTTGCGCTGTCTATTTATTTATCTGTTATGTGCCGACATAGCTAAGAGGATAGACACGTTTGTCTCAATTGAAATCATCATCATCATCGTCAGCCATGGATGTCAACTGCTGAACGTAGGCCTACGCCATCGACCTCCTGAACGACCGCCTAGGCTCTGTATTGCTGGTCATTTTGGGGGGTTTGCCAATACTCGCCAGGCTTGGCAGGCGGGTTGTCAAGCTCAGTGTATAGAGGCAAGGTTTGGTGACGCTGCTGCTCATCATTATCTTCTTTTGTGAACAGTTAAATAAATAAATAAACGTCTCACACTCAACGGCCACTGAATCTTTATCCTGTGTTGGGGGTCCGAAAACACACACAACACAAGCACAAACGCCCAGACTACGACAAATATCTTTATTGCATATACAGATATTTGTCGTGTGCGGGGATCGAACCCGCGACCGCTGGCGTATAAGCCAGTTGCTGTGACCACTGCGCCAACGCGTGGTCATGCTCAACCCTCGCACCATTATGGTTTTAAACAACTCGGCAAGAAAGAGGTCGGGACTTTCTCTGCCGGTCACCACAAGGCTCATGGTATAAATGAAATGTCGGGTATATAAATCTGGGTAAGCACCGCTGAAATTTCAAGAACTTATTATATTTTTTTAATATTAGAGGGGCCACACGGACAGTCGGTTCACCTGGTGGTATGTAAAAGCGACATCCATAGATACCCGCTACATCCGAGGATTAGCAGGTGCGTTGACGGCCTTTAGAGAAGGGAGATATGTTCAACCGGATCTGTGGAGGGAAGGGAAGGGATGGGCCATCAGCTCTCTCACAAACCAAACGAAACACGACGACAGTGCCGTCACTTCACTCCGGTGTTAAGTGAGAGCGAAGTACTTCCCCGGGCGCGCCGCCGGCCCGAATTAATGAAATGCCACTGATTCCTGTTTTTAGAACATCATTATTCATAGTTAAAGTTTTAATAGGTTTCTGGTTTTCCGTAATCGACGCGACGCGTAGTTCCGTATAAATTTATTTATAAAAATTGATTATCTGCTGGTATTTTACACCTTTAATGCATTTTTAATGCTTTTTTTTCCCTCGTAACAGACGATAACGAGAAAAAATATATAATGGCGCTTCGAATAATAGGTGTTTTTCTAAAAATAATATTGTTATAAGATACATGACAAAACATTAAACCTACACACAATCAATGATTTTTAGGGTTCCATCCAACGGCAACGGAACCATATTATTACTCTCTAAACATGAATCAGTAGAATTTTCCTTAATTACGTTAGTGAAGCTGTATTCACTACATATCATAATTTCAATAACAAGTTAGTGAATACTCACTATTAGTGAGTACTTACAAATATTCAAGGATCAAATCAGTGGACTCCTATATTCAAATATTCATACATTGAATTTGTATCTAATTCTGCGTGATACGATTATCACATTGATAAAAAGTGAATAGATACTTAAAATTAGTGAAATTTCACTGATTCTTTTTTATTTAGATCTGTTTTAGGGTTCTGTAGCCAAATGGCAAAAAACGGAACCCTTATGGATTCATCATGTCTGTTTGTCTGTCTGTGCGTCCGTCCGTATGTCACAGCCACTTTTTTCCGAAACTATAAGAACTATACTGTTGAAACTTGGTAAGTAGATGTATTCTGTAAACATAGAAAAAATAGATAAAAAAACAATAAATTTAGAGGGTTCCCCATACTTAACTCAAATTTTTTTTTTTTAATTAAACCCATACGTGTAGGATATCTATGGATAGGTCTTCAAAAATGATATTGAGGTTTCTACTATAATTTTTTTCACCCCCCCCCCCCCTGTAACTTCTAAAATAGAATGACAAAACTAAAAAAAAGTATATCATGTACATTACCATGCAGACTTCCACCGAAAATTGATTTGAACGAGATCTAGTAAGTAGTTTTTTTTAATAGATCATAAATCGTAAACTGCAATTTTTATAGATAATGGTACGGAACCCTTCGTGCGCGAGTCCAACTCGCACTTGGCCGGTTTTTATTTCTTAATTTTTTTTTCTACTGTATTAAAGTAAAACTAAACACGAATCAGTGGAATTTTCGATAAATACCTTAGTGACGCTGTATTCTCTGTATAATCAGTGAATTTCAATAACAAGTTAGTAAATACTTACTAATAACGTTAGCAGCATAATTTTCACCAGCAAATTAGTGATTTTCACTAATAACTTAGTGATATTTTCATAAATTCTACAAGTGGAACTGATATCTTCTTTTTATTTTAATGATCAAATCAGTGGAGTTTGAAATTCACATATTCATAAATTGAATAGTCACTAAATCTGCGTGGTACGATTCTCACATTGATAAAAAGAGAATAGTCACTTCAAATTAATGAAATACCACTGATTCATATTTAAAGAGTACAGCTGTAGTGATTGCATCTCAAACGAGTAGACATCGTCGGCTTAATAACAAGATTTTATTATTCCGTTTCGGTACGGAACCATAAAATTAAATATTAATCAAAATGGCAAACAAAAGCTCGATTTAATAATGGCTTTCCTTAAGCAAGCGTCAAGCGTATCCGCGTTGGACACGAAATGAGTGGCTAGGACCTGTCAAGGATGTTTAACATATTTATACAAATATCGTCCTTAACATTCATCCAATAGATGCCATAATCCTTTCGAAATAATCTGTGACAATTGAACTAAACTAAATAACTTGTGCCCGCATAGGAATTTGATACTTGATGTATATGATTAAGGTTGTTAACTGGCTAGCAGTTTATTAAGAAGTTAGTAGTAATTTATTTGCAGGTTACGATTGTTTTCTCCTTGGTCCGTACTTTGATAGAGCTTTGTTACAGAATATTCGGACAACCAATTATTTTTAAACGCTGAAAGATGGAATAAAAACACGATAAGTAACATACATAATTGAAAGGTTATTTATTATATTCAACAATAATTAATGAAAAAATATTACAGTATTATATATATTTACAATACAAAATTTATAAAACATGTCCGCGTGAAACGGTGGCAAGAATGCTGGCAGCATTTCTCCGTTGAATCGCAAATCCGATTAGACAAATAAATGAACCAACCTTCCTGTCACCAGTGAAGGTTATGAGTTATTGAGATAAAACAATTTGATATTTGTACCTACTTGTTGGGGCTTGTCAGGAGATTAGACATATTATATCAAAAATTAAAAATTTATTGTAATAAAAAATAAAAAAATCATTTTGATCGTTATTATAAAAATTATATGTCTAATTTGTTAGCACGTGAATGTGATTTAGTCTGTTTATTATTTAGAAAAATAATAAAATATTCAAAATTACTATGAAACAAACAAATCTATTAAATAGCGTAAAATAATGCGGTCGAAACCACAAATCAAAGCTATATTTAATTAAATAATTTTAACCGTCCTGTGAATTACTTATATGTCATATATGTAAGAATTTTTACTTTTCCAACATTATAATGTAGACACTACAACACTGAAACTATTTTACCGTTGCCACAATAATATTATAAAACTAAGTCCTTTGTTTGTTTATTTATTCGTTTGAACACACTTATTTCACTATCTACGGGTCTAATTCAATATATATTTAACTTTAGAAAACTTGTAAATTATGGAAGATCAAAGACATTAATTAAAAAAAAACCATAGATAAATATATACTTATAGAACTAAACAACAACAAAAAAGTTCGAAAAAAAATCAATAATATATCACTATAGGTACCGTAAACTTACTTTAAGGAAAATGAAAATGTAACTCCTGACTTAGATCTCTTGGAATAAAATAAAAAATGCAGTGTTCAACAACACATGTTATTATTTTACTTTTAATTAACAACATGAACTTTACTCTTTGAAGTCTTTGACACGATTAAAGCGAAAGGAAGAAGAATTAGTGTTGCCAACAAAAAATTCAACAAGATGACATCGAGCGCTGATTCTTTTTTCGCACAGAGAATAGGAATTGTGATTCAACGGGGTCATGAGCCAGCGTTCTTGTCACAGTTCCACGCGGACATTATATCATTATTATTTATTTAAGTTTTGTAAATATGTACTGCAATTTTTATTCGAAATAAATGAAACGTGACATCATTTACCATACATTCTTTTTTTTAATTATTATTATTAACTCGTAAACACGCGGCCATTTATTTAGATAAGGTCGTACGTATGTCGTAAGTAAATAATTTATATAAAGCAACGCATTATCTATTAACATATTAAAATGCGCGTTTCTTGTGAAATATATATATATATATATATATATATATATATATATATATATATATATATATATATATATATATATATATATATATAGGTTTAAAGAACTTTATTTCTCAAGAACATTAATTACAGTTCACTTATGAGTATAGTATTGTACATATAGATACTTTATTAAATATGTAACAAATAGTTCGACCGTATTTAGTTAAATAGGTAATGACTCAAAAAAGGGAAATGTAGCAATAAAGAATCAAGTTTATTTATTTGTTTAATACGAGTATTATCAATTTTAAGTATGGCTTAGTTTGTATTTTCCTTTGATTGTAGGTAGTTTAATAAAATTATGTGCACGTTTATGAGTAATTTTTTGTTGTGATTGTATTTTTTTTATTTGTTTATTTTTATATTTATTTATTTATATTTGTATGTTTATTTACACATTATATATATATATATATATATATATATATATATATATATATATATATATATATATATATATTATATTTTTTTAATATTTATATTTCTTCATTTATGTTTAATGTTTATTTATACACATTATATTTCAAGTATATATTGTTTTAATTTATTTTTGTATATAGAAAGGTTTTCACATATTTTTATTTCATTTGGTAGTTTATTGTACCTCATGACACCATCATATAAAATGTTTCTTTTACCGTACCCTGTTCTTGGCGTAATAAGTGTCAGTTTGTGTGTATTTCTTAAGTTGTGTGTGTATTCGCGTTTGGTAAGAGACGCTTGCATACGGATGTGCCCAGATAACATTTTTTTTATTAACATGCATATGTTTACAGTGTATATTTGTTCAAGGTTAAGTATTTTAGTGGTTTTATATAGTATAGAAGTAGATGTTAGTTTGGGATATTGGAATAACACTTTAATAGCTTTATTTTGTGCGCGCTGTAATGGCATTATATTCGTTTTGGCGGCGTTGCCCCAGACCTCTATTAAATAGGTAAGTTTAGATTTTATAAGCGCATTGTACAGCATATATCGCATTTTAGGTGGTATACAAGAAGACATCCTACGTAGTGCCCCAATGAATTGTGTAAGTTTATTTTTCACGTGTTCTATGTGGGGTCGCCATGTCAATTTATCGTCCAAAATTAAGCCAAGGTACTTTTCCTGGTGTGATCTACGAAGAATTTCATTGTTAATATTTAGTGAAATATCGTCCGGTATTTTTTTATTTTTAGCACTAAAAATCATGTAACAACTTTTTTTTGCGTTAACTGTTAATAGATTACATTGACACCAAATGCTGTATTGGCGTAGATCTTGCTGTGCTTGTTTTACCAATTCCGTTAGGTCCTTTCCGAAGTAAAAAAGACATGTATCGTCAGCATATAGTGTAATATGTCCAGTTAGTTTGATATTAGTCACATTATTGACGTAAATTAGAAATAATAATGGTCCTATTACGGATCCCTGTGGAATACCGCAGGTTATATGTTGGGGATTACTTGTATAGCCAGGTGTACCTATTTTTACAACTTGTGTTCGAGTTTCTAAGTATGATTGAAATATGCCGTAAGCGGGTCCAGACAACCCTAAATTTTTTAACTTAGCTAGCAGTAAGGAATGACTAACGGTATCAAAAGCTTTTTGAAGGTCGATGAAGATACCCAGACAAAAGTTTTTTTTATCAATTTCTGTATTTATTTTAGTTATTAAATCAATTATTGCTGATATCGTTCCGGATTTTTGACGGAAACCGTATTGTTGCGCAGAAAGGAAATTTAAGCTCTCCAGATGTGTCATCAGACGCTTATATATGACACTTTCAAAAACTTTTGAAATTCGTTGCGAGCATTTCGTTGACTACTGGTATTTTGTCTCTTTCTTACGAGTTCCCTTGAATCCATGGTAGAAAGAGATGCAATCCTTCTCTTAGGAATGTTTTTTTAAATGCACGTGCGCATTCCAGTTTGCGTATAAATTCCTTCTTGAACTATTATTATGTTTAAAACGGGTACATACCAATCACTGTGTTATATCGTGGTATGCACCCGTTTTAAACATAATAATATGTCTTCAAACCACGAAATAAGTCTTAAATCATTAGATCCTTCTTGAAGACTAACAGGAACGGTAAATGTCAGCCGTTCTGACAGGTATCCCACATAGTTGAAACTGCGATGGAAAACAGATAGTAATAAAAATATACGGTTTTCAAAATGTTATCGAGGTTGTAATCTCTACCGCACCGAACCTCCTTTGTGTCCTCTCAATTTTCTAACTGCTCTAAGACATTGGCGAAATTATCCGATCTACATATTTTGGAACTATTAAAAGCAATTAATTCAAATGAATGAATAAAAACGAATGTTACCATATTTCAAATAACAAAATGCATGAAACCATAGCTATAGTCTGTCAGGGATAAACATGCAAATATAAAAAAAAATATACTTATTATTGTAATATTACGACAACACTTAGTGTGTAAGTTGTTACAAAAAAAAAAAAAAAAAAAAAAAACGAAACAAACATTATTTTATATATATTTTTTTAATCTTTAAAATAAAATAAAACGATAAAACAAAACAGAACTTATAATTCATTTAACGAAAAAAATATTTACTTTAAGAACCAATTAATATCACGGCTATTTTTATCAGTAAATAAGGCTTACATTAAATATAACGAAAATAATCTTATACTACTTCGTAATAAAATCATTGTGTCACTATCGTTTAAATAAATTACGAAACGTGTCAGCAACGAAAATAAATTTTAAAATATTAGATTCCAAATCGTGAACGAAACTTGTTTTATATTAATTCATAAAAATTACTTCATAAAAATAAAACACTTAATTAAAAAAGTATCATTTAAAGTGTTATCTCTTTTTTTTAAGTTATATAATATGATCCAATGAACATTTATAGATTTAAAATGGAATAAAAAAACATTATTTAACGAATTACTTACATAATAATGTATTGCCATTTATATAAACGCCAATTAAAGTTGACTTTTTCAAAGTAACCATATAATATTATATATATATATATGTATGTCAGGTAAGTTGTTAATATCACACACACACACACACACACACACACACACACACAGACATGGAGAAAATACTTCTTATAAATAAGAATAGATAATATAGCATATAATATTACGTCACAGATTAAAAAAAACGTCAGAAATATTATTTACCAAGGAATTTATATACAAACTGGAATGCTCACGTGCACTCCAAAAACGTTCTTATGGCCGGGATTGCATATCTTTCTACTATGGATTCAAATTAACTGTCGTAAGAAAGAGACAAAATACCAGTAGTCAACGAAATGCTCGGAACGATTTTTCACTTTACATGCTATAAGCCAATGTCAACCTTATGTCGAATACTTCAAGGTGTATATTTGAATATACAATTTTATTAAGTGAGCGTTCTAGTTATAATATAAATTCCTTGTTATTTACATACAGATTTATAGGAAATACAAATGTCATATAAAAAAATCGGCCTCAATAATCCATCATTTAACCTCACCATCAGAAGTCGTATTTTTAGGTTTATATACAACTAAAATTGTAGTAAATATCCTAGTTATATTGTCCTTATAAAAAATATTATAGTATATGGATAATACCGCGCGTTTGATAATTCCACGCCCTAGCATATTTCAAAAACTAAACGCTAATTGCGCTATCCAGTCCTTAAAGATCACAGTCCGAGTCCTCTACCCCTCCACGCTAATTTACTCGGAGCAGCGATTAATACACATCGTGTCTTACAAGTTTTTACTCTCGTTCCTTATAATTTCGCGGGCATTTTTGACAAGAGGTAAGCTATTCTATATTTGTATTGTAACACATTGATTACTTTTATTTTAATCCTAACATATTATAGAATTAATGACTAGATTGATTTGAATACACAATTAACTTGACTGTATTATTTTGAGGTTATAAAATGAAATAACAGAGTTTGTCAATTCCGCGCCCAGGGCGTGTACGAGTAAAGACCACATACCGGCAAGCACAGTGTCGGACGGCCATCCACGAGATGAACAGACGACTTGAAGAGAGTCGCCGGAAGTCGTTGTATGGAGGCTGCTTTGAACCGGAGTCGATGGGGGGAGGCCTACGTTCAGCAGTGGACATCCAATGGCCGATATGGTTATGATAATTAATCTAGTCGTAAAATAATAATTATATCTAGGTATAGAAAGGAGTCTATGCTTCTTTTTCTACTTTTTTTAATTTCTTCTTTTTTTAATTCTAAGTTTACTGATAGAAATTCACGAAATTATTATGGGCACGGTTTTATCAGACCAGTCTGATCATACCACGCTTTCCTGTTTTTTTATTATTTTGCAATAATTAATTTTTGTTTATTTTTTGCAATATTTTGCCGTGATGTACGCGTAGCTAAATAAATTCTGTACTATTTACTGTATTTTTGAATATATATATCGAACCTTCTTCGAATTATAGGTCCAAGTTCTTAGAGGCTCGGTAATATCCAACTCTCCCCTATAATTAAAAACGGTGTGTAAATAACGAAAAACTTGTGTAATACTAACGAAAATACAAACGAATTAATAACCTAATTTTTATATCCATTAAAAAATCTTCAATTAAAACAACAAAAAATAAACAATTTAATATTTCAATAAATTTCACCACAATTCATCATTAGCGTCACGCTACACCTAAAATCAATCAACTAAAATAAATGCCATTAAATCGCGTAACAACAACACAACTCACCTTGGCTCAACAGTGACCTACTTTTTAATCCGACTTTACTTTCGTTTTCAACTTGGGCCAAGGTCATATCCGATTCGAAACATCTTACCGATTTCGGCCAAGTTCTTTGTAATGTTTACTGTCTTTGTGTTCTGTATATCTTCTTAAACTAACTTTATGTACGGTCACTTGAATTTCTAGCTCATTCTTAGAGAAAACGCCTAAGGTAGGGCCTCTTTCGCCGGTTGCTGATAAAGTGTCATATAGTTATCAAACGTATAATGGTATCCTACAGATAAGTTTCTAATATGTTTATTTTGTTTCACCATCAAATTCAACTTTATCTTTCAGATATTTTTTCTCACAATCTGTAAAACAAAAAGTTGTAAACAGAGTACACCTAGACGACGCTTAACTTGAATATCAATTTTATATATTATTAGATTGAATATCAATTTTGGATACTATTTTCATCTATACATTAATTAATTTCCGGATGAATGTTTTTTTCTGATAATTATGTAAAAAACCTAGGACTAGATATGCGTATCTATTTCTTAAAATATCACTTGTCAAACAAAAAAAAAACACCCATTAGGTAAAGTATGTAAACATGTAAATGTTAGACATTCATAGACGTTTATATAAATAATAACCTTACAAGTAATTATATACACAAGCTCACCAAAATAAAATTATTTAAAAGTAAAAATGTATCAACCTTACATCTCTAAAACATTCGTAGTTCCTTAGGGATAATTAAAAGATTTTAAAGGCGCCAACGCGTATCGGTGAACGGAAACTCAATGATCACGTTTTAAACAAAAACCAAGTAAATAATCTATCTCAAAATTTGACGAAAAACATTTCGATCGACGGACAGGCAATTGAAACAAATACAACAAAGTTGGAGATATTATTTATTTTCTTAAACTGACTATCGGGAGCAATCAATTTTATTATAGTGTTTAGCGTTCGTTTGACAAACTGTTAAGCGTTCGTAAGAGTTTTTATTTACAAAATAAAACATTATGATGTCAGTCAAAGAAGCGAAGAATAAAAGAATTAACTGTAAATGTCATGCTATCTGTCAAATGTCGAACCTTGATGAGGGTGAAGCCACAACAGACGCCTAGTGTAATGGATAATAAAATGCTTATGACAATTTCAGTTCAGTACGATTATATCATGATAGGTATATCACGCAATTTATTTAGCCAATGTCACGTGGAGTTGAGAAGATAGTGGAAATTGTTGGGTGCGGTCGAGAATCCAATCTGAATGAAATTTTAGAGACATTTTAAACAATATACATTTCATTACAACTCTCAATCTACAACAAATATTAATAATATATAATTTACATATTAGATATATACAAATTATGATACATGGATAAAATGTTTATGACAACAAAAAAGTTAAAAAAGTTATGCCAAAATCAAGGTATATTTGGTTATTTGTCATCGCAGACAATATTAAGTTGGTATTTAGCATATTTTATAGTTTTATTAATTTTATACTGGATTTTTTAATATAAATAATATTTGCTATTATAAATCTTGTAGTAAATTCCTCCTTTTTGATTATTGAAACGAAAAAAAAAAAGCAAACAAAGAGAATTTATAAGATGAACAAACACATATAAATTATTTATTTCAAAATGTTTATTTTAAAAATATCTTTAGTTATTATAAAAATCTTGTTAATATTTATAAAGTACTGGTCGTAAAATTTTTGTTTGTATTCGAGATTAATACGAACTTAATTGGTCTTATAATGTCTTTTATATTTTAATAATTTTGTACTATATATTTCCCTTAACAAATAAACATTTTAAAGTCACAATTTTTCGCATATTAAAAATAATTTCCTTTGTAACTTTTGCCGCCTAAAGTCATCAATCATGTCGTTAATGTTTTAAAAATAAATTTTAAATGTCATTCGGATTTTGAATTTTTTTAGTCACATTTCAGTTACTAGTGAAGTGCAATTTTCTGCGTCTCGATACTTTAATAACAACTCGAAGCCTACTGACGTTTTATTATAACAAAATAATAATATTTTAATATAAAATTACTAAACAATCAAAATATAAATCCTTTTTTCAAGTATACGTTCGGGGTTGTATACATTTAAACTATGTATTATATTTTATGAGAAGCTACCACTGACTTTAAAAACAGATCCTGCTGAGAATTTCCAAAAAATATCTACATATAATATTATATTATTTTTTAATATAATATTAAAATTCTAAATCTAAATCATCGAGCGATTACACTTTCATATGATAAAGTTCATGTTATCTAATTTTGACTACTTCAACTCTTAAAAAAATTAAAAAATATGTTTGACAGGATTCGAACATTCGACCCTCAATTATTATTAGAAACCTCACATTCTAATCACTAGGCCGGTGTTTTGCAAATAGTCGTCGCACGCGCAGAAAGGTGAAGGACGTTAGTCATTTAGGATGATAACTATAATACATGCTTATTGCAAGAATTTATTAATATAATTTATGTAAGGATTATTGCCTCTAGTTATAAACTACTTTATTAATTAATAATTTAAAAAATCCGTATGTCAATAACTGAACCATGATTTTATTTGTCTTCATTCTAACTACGAGTACCTACCTATATAAATAAAATAATAGAAGACTGCCGTCTTGTGCGCAACACAGAAAAATTACTGGATAGATCTCAGTAGTGTCTTGAGTATTATTTCTTAAGCACTTAGGCCTTATCTAAAAAACAAGTAGCCGCCACAACGCCGCATGCCGATGGTCGCGGGTTCGTTCCCGCTCGGAATATTTTTTTCCGTTGTGGGTGTATCTCCTTGTGGGTCTCCTTACCGTGCCTCGGAGAGCACGTAAGGGCGTCGGTCGAGGTTGTTATCATAGACACCTGATAATGATCGTTACTCATGGTATGAAAATTATCCGCCAATCCGTAGTGGAACAGCGTTGTAGATTAAGCTCCAAGTTCCAACCCTTCTTGTACACGAAGAAGAGGCTTTCGCTCAGCAGTGGGTTGTTTACAGGCTGTTACAGTACAGTATAGTACCTACAGTCCAGATTTACACACAAAAAAAAAAACATAAAAATATAAATGTTATTATGTAATTTTATTTCTATAAAATAAACTGTTGAAAACCATTACTATGATATCATAAAACTATTTCGTTATAACATGAAATAAATATGCTAAAATTATAACAATATAAAAGTCTGCAAAAGACAACAGTGAAATGAAACAAAACAACATCCCTTAACAAATAGGTACGCAAATCTGCTTTGTTGTTTCAAGAGATTCATAATAATTTAAATTGTGAGATTCGTTTTACTAACTGGTCCCAAATAATAATATAATGAGCTGATAACTCAGTAATTATCAAAATACTATGGAGTGAAATTACCGCTCGGAGAATTTAATAACTATGGTTTTGTCTATCTGTATAACCGACAGTAAAAGGTTACAGAATTAAATTGTACTGAATCAGCATGTAAATGTCCTGCTGGTGTAAAGGCCTTTTCTTCATGTAGAAGAATGATTGGAACTTCATCACCACGTTGCTCCACTGCGGGTCGGATAATACCATGAGTAACGTCTCGCTATCAGTACGTCTACAAGTAGTAGACAATTTGTATGGAAAGTTGAGCAGCGCCTCTAACGGATACTGTCATTACTATTGCGTTTCTACAGTTTACTACTGTAGTTATGTCATGTGCGCTTGTAACAAAAACTCATGGTAGACCTACAGGTGTCTATGATAACAACCGGAACTGGAGGCTCTACGTGCTTTTCAAGGCATGGTGGGGAGACCCAAAAGGACATTTACCCAGATCAGAAACAAATATTTGTACATATACAAGTATCTGTAAACAAATATTTGTATCTATACTGTAATCTGATGTATTAACAGAGAAAAAAAAATACTAAATAACATATGAGACAATCGATCTTATCGCTAACATAAAGCAGAGATCTTGGCAAATAATTAAAAAAAAGAGTCATGAGGTAACAGAAACAACATACCTACAAATAAATAATAAAACTATAATATTTTACACATCTTCAAATTTACATATAAATAACATTTTAAAAAACGCTTTACAATCAACGCGTCAACAGTAGGGTGAAATCTTGTGTCGGACAAACAAAACAAACACATCATCATTCATCATGATCATTACGCCAACACGTTGCCACAAATTCGAAACATTATCCAGTACAAGCCAGAACAGACGTTACTAAAAACTTAAATAACAATCAAGGATTTTATATTCCTTACAAACTGGAATGCTCACGTGCACTCAAAAAAACGTGCCCACGGCCGAGATTGCATCTCTTTCTACCATAGATTCAAGGCAACTTTCGTAAGAAAGAGACAAAATACCAGTTGTCAACGAAATGCTTGGGACGATTTTTCACTTTACATGGTGCCAATGTCAACCTTATGACAAAATTTTCCAGGTTCATATTTGATTATACAATTTTATTAAGTGAGCGTTCCAGTTATGGTATAAATTCCTTGATAACAATTCAATAATAAAGTTGATATTCATACGACGTTTGACGTTCGTCGGATCACACCCACAATGTCCTATCCTTATTCAATAGATTCAATTTCTTGTAATAGGATGTACAGTTTTTTGTGTGGTTATCTGGGCCTCCCGGTTTGACCTGCGTATTTTCTGATCCCGTGGATTATGAATCTCTAGTTTCGTACGTACCAAGTTTCATTGCATCATAATCATCATCGGTTAAGTAGTTTTTGCATGACAGATTTATGATAATCGATCCAAACTATCGCATTTATAATATTGTGGGATTTACCTATCGCCCCACTGACAGTACTATCGTAGTCCGTATCCGTTTTTGTTGTCGCTTAAGTGAACCGGTTTCTGTAAAACAATTAATAATACCCGGAGGTCAATTGAGAACTTATACAGAATCGAAATCGAATCTTTTTTTTTTTTAATATATAGACAATCTTTTTTTTCTCTGTATTTCTATCAACGATTATAACAGAAGTATCTGAGAGTAAGTAGATTAGAAATTATAATGGTGAAAGTATGAAAGTTTAGTTTCAATTTGTGAATTAACATTTATTTAACATAATTAATTTAATTATTAAAACCTTTAGAGATTTCGTTCATAATTGAGGTTGAATTATATTTGTCTAGTATAACATTACATTTAGTTGCAAAAGGACAGACTTAATAAATATTGCTCGAGTTTCCGTTGCGTAGCGACGTCTACGTCACAGTCTACGTAACAACCCACGGGCTACGTGACCGATCGTAGATCCAAGCTTTCACGTGCAGTAGGAGCTACCTTTTTATTTGTTTTTAATGGCCTTCAGTTTATGTTTGTTCTTATTTAAAAATTGTGCTAAATATATTGGTAAAATGATAACTACACACCGCGCACTAGAGTCTACAAATACCTAGTGTAAAACGGATTGTCAAGGTGCCAGCGAGAGCAATACGGTGGTCGGCTTAAGATCGAGCGAGACGGAAGATATAGCAACAAGTTGCGGGGGAAACGCGTTATCGCTAGTGACGTCACGACCCTTTCACTCGCGAGTCGCATTGAAGCCGGCGTTCGCTTCAGTCCGCGCGGCTCGGTCACTGCGTGAGTACGTCTCGCGCATTGTGTTCCTAAAAACCAACACCGCGTAACTCGCTTAGAAATAAATAACTAACTTTTGAACATTCGTACGTACGGGACGTTATCGTTGCACGTAAACGGTCTACTCAGTCCTCCGTGTAAACTCCCGTGTGATATCGGCCACGATGGGCGTAATCAAAGTGACTCCGGACACCGCGTCCCTCATCTCTGCCTGTGACATGCTCGACGATATGAAGGTAATCATGTGACGCCAGGGTATGGCTTAGGTCCAGCTGGTCGATTTGAGAGAAAAATCCGGGCTTTATTTAGCGTGTGTGGGTAGACCGGTGACTCGGATCACGAGTAATTTGAAAATATGCGTTTTTACGCTCGTGGAATTCGAAACATTTTATAAAATAGGTATAACATAAATCGCTGATTTCGGAATCGACTTGATTATTTTTTACATAAACCCAAATTCATTAATATTAATATGGTTGATGAAATTTTTCTTTCGCTCGTTGACGCTAACGTTATTTCTTGTCCTGATAACTGTTTTAACTATATATTTTGTATTATACTTGAAAAAAAAATGTTTATGTATTTGTTTATACAATTTGTCGCCTTTTTTGTAATTTCGTTTTCGATGAACGCACGTTTTCTCGAAGTAAAAAATTATATTTCCTTCACAATATGTACAATTGATTATCGATTTAAAACGGTTTATTAACCATTGCCACGATATGTATTTTTATAATCAAATGAAAGTCGTGTAAAATGAACGTTTCCTTATTATATCATTAGATTGATTTTTTTTTGTTTTTTGGTATATTTATGAAATTATATTCACGTGATATTAAATTTAATTTTAATGAAATTTATGAACAATTAAAAAAAATTTAACAGACCTACGGACTCGTGTCACTAGTGAAATTATTTTTTTATCAAATATATAATTGTTTTTTGATTCATAATTTTAGTTTGAATTAGTTTACCTACATTTCCTACATTTTCCAATTTTCGTTCTTAATGTTTTTAATGTTAGGGTTATTATAATTGTTTATTAAAATACAAAGATCTAAAATAAATGGAAACACGGATTAACGATCAAACTAAAAACGATATAGGTTATTAAGTAACCCGATTACAATGATTGTCATTCAATACGTATTCGGAACAATTTCTATTAGACGGTGAAATTTTGAACCGCGACGGAAGCGTTACCCTTATCAGTTGTTTGTGCAATACGATTGCTATATATCGACGAGAATCGGTACGTGAGAACCCGCAACCGCATATCAAAACCTCAGCTTTTGATAACAATTTTAATTTTAAATATAGAATTTTTTTTTTTATTTATATCGTTAGTTAATTAATAATGGCGTCTCACGGTTTACTCGCTTAACTTCCGATCTCGTATACTGGATCTCCATCCACTTATTAAGTTCCATTGCAATCGATTTAATACTTTTTGGGTTACTTAAAAATATATAAAAAAAATTGCACTTATAATATTAGTAGGATATCGTTATTTTTTATTTGTAATATCGTCCGTATTCGTTATTTAAATTTTGATATCGTTAGCCGTGATAATGATGTAGTGGGCGTTGGCGAATCGGTATCAACAATTTTTTTTTGTTGATTTTGTTATTTAATTACGTGCGTAGCAACAGATGTTATATTAGCATTTTTGTGTATTATCAAATTTAATTTATCAACGTAACTAACGTTTACAAATTTTAAATATATATTTTTAAAAAATGTGTTGTTTTAACGTCTGATTGATGGTATTTCTGTTATCGCGCAGATTATCGCCTTATAAATGGCGCAGAATAAGTAACTTCTAGAACTTTTTAATGGAGTGCTATTAAATTAAAATTGCGATCATACGTCAGTACATGATTCACAGCTTCGTAATATTGGCTAACATATTATCTAGCAGCTACATAAATTATAACAAAGATAATTTATATTAATTCAAATAGTTTTAAAACATAATATTAATGATTAATGCTAATGACAAAAAAATAGATTTTTTTTTTATCTATAATTTTTCTTATAAACAATAATACAACAGACAGGCCCTTTCACATAACGCCTCAAAGGATGAATTATAATTTCCCTTATATCCGTAATTGCACGGATTCCCAGACTATATTTACGAGAGAAAAGAATTATAAAAATCTTTTTTGAGGGTAGAATAAATATTGAGCGAGTGAAAACTACTATATTTACCACTAAGAAACGAACCACCATCAATTTTATTATAATTTATTATTATGAATGAATATTGCACATGAAAGTTTGTATTGATGTTTGTTATTCAATAACGATATAACGGCTGAACGGATATCGATGAAATTTGTCACGGAGATAATAGTTAAAGATGTGTGTGTTGTGTAGGACTATAGTCTTGAATAACACAAGGCTTTTTATTACGGATAAAGTGATGATCACACCGACTTAAAAAAAAAATGAGAACATCATCAACGTAGTCGAAGTCAAATAAATGCGCATTATTAGGAAAAACTGAAAAACTACTCGTCAGATCTCGTTCTTTAAATGGGATCATATGACAATCAATAGATTTTGAATATAAAAAGAATCATCAAAATCGGTACATCCAGTAAAAAGTTATGAGGTAACACACTAAAACAAAAATACAGTCGAATAGAATAGTTTATAGATTTCAACGTGAACGACGTCGCGGGAATCGGCTTATATGTCAAAGTTAAATATAGTAGACTGACTTGTAGAATGCAGTCTAATTAATATCTATATTTTGAATAATAAAGTAAAAAAAATAGTTTTTTATTATGCGTAAAACTATAAAATTAAATCAATACAATAAAATATCGATAATAAAGTGGAAGACGAAATAAATATCCATCTGTTTCTTTTATTGTCTTTATAAATGTTTCATAATGATTATGACATTTGGTATGGACCGATTCAATGTTAATTAGGGCATCCTCCTGTGTTTTGGATTAAGAATAGGGCTGGCACGTATTTATGTATTTTATTTCAAAATATTACTTAAACGTGTTTTTGTAAATAAGCGTATATCGATAATTGGAAAAGAATACTGAATTTACTGAAATAACGAATACTTCCAATCAAATTAAATAGTATCGAATTGTAGAGCTAGTATAGATTTTAACGCCAATTTAGGAATTGAACTAATAGTGTTAGAACTCAAGTGTAGTGTAAATTCCTCGACGACTAAATGCCAATCGAGTCACTCACGCAATGTTTTCGCCAGACTCGGCTAGACGCACGCGCACCGCGCATGCTCCGATCGACAAACGATTCTTTGTATTAATTTGGTTTAATTTACTCAAATGCATGCATAAATACGTTTTCTATAACGAGACTATACATATCTATGCTATTTATGGATTTTTGCACGAATTGAGGTAGAGAAAACCGAATATGTGGGTGAAGGTTATAAACGTACTTTCATATCTACCCACTTATTGACATAGATATTATAATTATTATCATTATAATTACATTTTATAATAAAACAATATATGTATATATATACATTATACATATATGTATATCAAACTGCTTGCATTTCAAAAAAAATATAAACGCAATATAACGCAGGATATATATATATATAATAAAAATTACGATAACCTTACACAGCACTTACGAATATTACATTAAACTCGTAACTAAACAAAGAGCGGTAAAAAACAGCAACAGATTTGACCTCAACCGTTGCTTGCATCTTTATAAAGAATTTGAGGTTGAAACGAAAATTATTAATTCTCCAGTAGAGCGATCGTGATCGCGGCATCCTTCACGGCAAGTGTAGTATTTTCTAATACACCAGGATGAGGCTGGTATGTGGGTCGTTTTGTAACTCAATGTCGTGAACGTTTCGACTTAACGACTGTACTGTAACGTTTTACGATTCTATGTAACGTACACCGTCTCATAGTAAAAGTATAATGAGTTACGTTTTTTTTAAATGAATCTTGAAGTGATATAAACACTTGTAATGATTTCATGTTATATATTACATATATAATATAACTATATAAATTATTTTATTTATTTATTTACGCTTTATTGTACACCACAATATACTCGTACAAGTATAAAATAATAATAATAGACAACTTAAGATGAATGAATAAATGAATGTATGTTATTTACCATGAAACCATTAGTATCGATATTATAACTAAACTAACAATGTAGCAGTAAGATTCCGACTAGATAGTACTTACCCACCCCTAAATTTCAAACCACGTTCATACTTAAAGTGTCAGTCAAGATTTACTCAGGTTCGTAAGCCAGCTGTTGCTTCACGAGAATCTGTAGGACGATGTTAGTATGCGTTCCGCGAAATAATCGATTTTCCTCGATAAAGCCCTTGATAATTGTTGTAAGGGCATTCCGTTGCAACATTTACATCTTATCTAATATTTAAATATCGTGAACTTGGACTACATTTACCTCTGATTACAGAACGTCCTTTGAGTAAACAAGTTTATTATGTAAATTTAATTACAGTAACTTTATAAATTACTTAATTTTATTTTCTAATCAATAAAATCAATCGTTAAAGGCTTATAAATTTTGTTTAATTTGTAAAAAAAATACCCTTGTCAAGTCATTGTCGTCATTATGCTTTTATACTTTTCTGTTAATTTTTAATTAACCATAAATTAGGCACAAATCTAAATTCTAATAAAGCAGTGGTCGTTTACATTTAAAAAAAATATATACCATATGTAAAATAGATTCACGAAATCAATTTAATGGCTTGTTTTTTTTTTGTTTTTTTTTTTAATTTAATGAGCGTAAATGTTATCGTAATATGAAAAACAAAAGCGTGTGCAAAGTCTATAAAAGCTGGCAATGATGTAATATCCGAAAAGAGCGTTGAATAATTTGAATAAAATTATAATAATTATTATTTAAATCCTTTTCATTGGATTCTGACCCTGTGTATTTGTGATGTGAACTGATGGTCAAATAAAAATTGAAGTTCATAGGTTACTGACACGAACGCGTGGTAATAATTAAGATAAAAATCAGATTTATTTTCATAATAGTGTTTAATGTCACTTGTATTTTAAATTTTAATGCAGAGGTAATTTTACTAATAATTTAAAATTTTACGAATAATATAAATAATCAAGTTCAAACAAAAATAAATATGAAACGTAAAGGCTATTGAAGAAAATCCGTAAGTCATACGTAATAAGGTCTTATGCGTACATAACGTTCTAAATTACCAACCAAGAAGATTTCTCATCTAAAATAGAAATCTACGTATTTTTTATATTGTAAAGAATGCGTTGATAAGACATAATATATCTAATAAATTATATTTTAATGCGTATCGAATTCTACTTTAACAACAATGTTGCAATAACATTCCATCGCAATATTAATCAGTTCGAATTTAGAACGATGTTCAAATAATTTAAAAGAAAGTGAAAATGGATTCCTTCCCGCAGCCGTCGCACGCGGCGGCGACGAATCCCGCGACTCGATCGAGTTCCGTTCCGTGTTACGCTGTGCACGTACTCCGAGGCCATGCTAATTATCGGCCTCACGAAATCGAAAGTATGCTCGTCTAGATGTGGGTTGCGAATAACGTGTAAAGAAACGTATATAAGTTGTCACTTACGGACATCGCTTTTATGACACCGACTGCATCGTCCCATCGATGCGATTATTTTAAACCGTACCTCATTCGTTTGTTTCGAATCGGCTTTATGAATGACTTGCACCGATGACCTTTCTCGTCTGCATTCCAGACGGCGTCAGTCACGTTCGAATGTAAATGGTCTGTCGAAATCGAAAGCTGCGTTTTAGATTATTCTTTTAAAATTAATTCGCGTATCGACCTCGATTTATATCCGAGCATAAAGTTACGTAATATTTACTTTTGTTTCTTATCTATTTACGCGAGAGTGCGATCACGCGACGTCAAGGTCAGCCCCATTTTGACAGATGCGGCCATTTTGTCTAAATTGGAATCCGTAACGTATAACGTTACGGATTTATTACTTGATTAGATGATTCGGATGCGTGAAGCGTGATATGATAACACAATACACAATAAAAACACTTTAATATAAATATTCAACATATGCAACCATCTAAGCGAATTGAAGGTTTTCAGTTCGTTATATCGATTTTATTCGCGACAAATTCAACGTACAGCTTTATCGTTAATTGAATTATGTAGAAAAAATCAATCGAACAACGGTAATTGACTTTTACGGTTGTCGATAATGTTAAATCCGTATTTATAATTGATTTTCATTGAACTTGTGAATATAAATGCCCGTCATTGTTATTTTGCTATCGATATTGTATATTAGCATTAAATGTATTAAGATTGAAATTATTATTAATAACAGAACCATCAAATGAACAACTATTGTTTGTTCTTTATCATATTATGTCTTTCTTTATATTCTAAATTTTATTTGGAAAAATCGACAACATGCTTATGCTTTTGGACATAATCTAAAGAAATACACTCTTTAACTAATATTTAAGAAATTTAAGAAAAAAAATAATTAAAAATGATAAGGGATATAAATGGACAAGCATATTAAATATTATACGTAAATATAAATATATTTATCATAAAATATCTGTAGGATCTGTACAATGGACTTATCTAAAAGTTTAATCTAAAGGCCTTGT
The DNA here is from genome assembly GCA_036937285.1 of Euphydryas editha. Taxonomy (NCBI): domain Eukaryota; kingdom Metazoa; phylum Arthropoda; class Insecta; order Lepidoptera; family Nymphalidae; genus Euphydryas; species Euphydryas editha. The sequence goes on from JAUPFZ010000001.1 coordinate 2,516,074, forward strand.
TTTGACAAAAAAATGTGACAAATAAAAACCGATTGTAAACAAACAGTGTTGCCAGCTATTGTTTACCACTTATATTTACTGTATATATAGATATACTACTTGTTTCAATCCTGATAACAATAAAAAGTTCTACAGATTATTTTTGTATGAGCTCGTTGTTGTTACTAGTGCGGATTTTGGGTAACATTGTAACCGTTAGATAAGTTTTATTATAAATACTATATATCTGTCATGGCTTCACCTGCGTTTAATTTTTTATACCTGCGATTGTTTGCATTGAAAAAGCATTGAAGCATTGAAAAATATATTTATAATAAAACTATCGAAGCAACCGTTAACACGAAATTAAGTTTTTCTACTGAATGATCATTTTTTTTTTTCTAAAATTCATACTCGCAACTCATATATAATAAAATTTTAAACTGAAAACACTAAATAAAAATGCTTTGAAAAATATTAAAAAATTAAAAAATGAAATACAAACTCTACCCTTAGCCTCAAGTAGTAAATAGGTAGGGTAGGGCGGGGCTAGTTGAGCAATTTTTCACTTGAGCGAATATAGCTCCTCAATGATAAGTTTCAATGAGTTATTATGCGGCCTGATGGATTAGTAATTTATCCCTTAGCAAAAGGATATACAGTATTATCTTGTTACAAGTCGAATTTAAGAGTTACAGCTGTTTAAATGCAGAAAGTCAAACATGCTCAACGTACCCCATAGGTGGGGTAAGTTGAGCAAGCATATGGGGTAAGTTGAGCAGATAGAAAATGTAGCCACACCATACCTTAGATATTTACCCGACATAAAATAAAATGATTATTTGTTAGTCAAACTTTTATATTTAATGATGATTTAACGACATATTAGTGAAACAAATAGTAGTTTTCTTTTAAGTAATGAACATAGAAAATAAAATCAACTTCTACTTAATATTTAGAAGACCATCTTTAACTTAATGTTTGGAATATACTCAGTATTTCTATTTAAAATCATACTTTAACATTAATATAGTTAATTAACAAATTTAAAAGTAAAAAAATAAACATTATAGAGATATTCATCACTTAAAAACTTGATCATCGTCACTGATTGCATCAGCATTTCGCGCACATGTTTATGTGATTGGGATTGGATTCATTTTTTTCTTATCAAAGTTACGGTATAGGCTTCGCAGCAAATTAGAGGTCACTGCCAAACTCTAATTTCTTTATGAATCCTTTTTGTCACTCATTTGATACCGAATTGCTTGGCGGCGGCATTGATACTTTTTCCTTCATTTAGAATGCCTTTGCAGTATCGTTGAAGTGTTGGATAGAGTTTAAATCTCTTGAAGTCTTACATTTATACGCTCTCAAACAAAAATAATTTAAAAAATACACATTACTGTCATTTCAAACTGTAAACTTTCTTGAGTGACTCTTGCTCAACTTACCCCAGTTATAAATTTGTTAAAAAAGTGAGGTCACGAAAAAAACTGTTTGAATTAGAGTCAAATCCTTTCTAGATATCAAAAATATACTACATTTACAAAAGTAAAACACTTACCTGGTGTACCATAGATAATAACCGAGCCTTACAGGCGAAATATTCAGAAACATTTTTTTTTAACTTTTTGTACATAAAATAAACAAAGCGTTCAGATACATTATTCGATCGACAGATTACAAGTGGCTGTCATGTGATAAGTTCTGCTCCTCAGTCCGCTTCTTTTCGCCATATAATGTATTAACGTGTGATGTATAGTTTTTGAGATATTTCAATTGCCCAACTTGCCCCATTGCTCAACTAGCCCCGCCCTACCCTACTTAAAAAATTTCTTAAAATGTGTTTTTGAACTCTATTACAAATTACACAAATGTTTTTGTATATCTTTATTAATTATTATGTGTCAAGTCACGTAACTATTAAAAATTCTCCCCGATCATTGTTCGCTAGCAACAATATGTTACATGATAATTTAAAATTTAAAACATTTGACACAACGCTTGTATCTAATTGAATAAATTAAAAATTTTAATCGAAATGTTATCGAACGCTATCGTTTATTGTATAACAAGTTGTACCGGCGACTTCGTTCGTGAAAACACTCTAAACATGAATCAGTGGAATTTTCATTAATTATACGTTATATTCACTACATTTCCGTGAATTTCAATAACAAGTTAGTGAATACTCACTAATACACATATTCAATAATCAAATCATTGGACTCTGGTGATGTGGTACGATTATCACATTGATAAAAAGTGAAAAGTCACTTAAAATTAGTAAAATTCCACTGATTCATTTTAGTGAGCACGTTTTGAATCCACTTCCTCTCCCAAAGGAACCACACTGAATTTCGAAATAAAAAGTAATCAGTGTCCTTGCTCCATGATATGGCCTCAAATCATGCCGAATTTCATTCAAATACATTCAGTAGTTTTGGGGTGATGCGTTGTCAAGGTACAATAAAATATCCTCCAAAATAAAATTTTCAATGTCTTCAATGTACAGAAATGAATTTGTTACAGTTTTATTATGACTACCTATAGATTTCGAACGTTAGGATTGCATCCGTAATGCTGAAGTATACTCGTTGTTATTTTGATATTTGTAATTATTTAATTAAAAGTCTAAAAACGGATTTTATCGCGTTTATTTAAATTTACTGTTTAACAATATTTAATTTAAATTATTTCCCGACGTTTGAATTGATTCATTATTCGGACACCCACCACCTCAGTCCCCCGAGATCATGGACGCTGTAAAGGGTCCGAAACGTCGGGAAATAATTTAAATTAAATATTGTTAAACAGTAAATTTAAATAAACGCGATAAAATCCGTTTTTAGACTTTTAATTAAATGAATAAAATTCGCGTAAATATAAGAGAACAATTTGTAATTATTCTACTTACTATAAAGTAACTAGTCACTACTAGTAACTACCCATCTTCGTCGAGAAGAGGCCTTTCCCCAGCTGTGGGATTTTACATGCTGATTTAGTTCATAGTAACTAAGTCATGCATTGTCATGCTTGGGTCATAACGATGTTTTGTTAACTCTTTCACGTTTTATTTCCGTTCTTAAACTGAAAACTTTCTTAGAAGATTAAAATATGGAAATGAGAAAATATCTACTGCGAAAAAGGTTGTTTCATATTAATAATAATAATATATATTCTTTATGAAGAAGTTTTTATAATTCTGTTTTCATTTATTGTCTTTATCAACCGATTGCGCAATTAAAATCTTTCTTCGATATAAATATTTTAAGGCTCGTTAATAAAATAAATTATTATCTTATCGTCAAGATAAAATATATATAAAACGGAATTACCATTCGAAGACAGTGACTGTCTAAATATGTTCTTCTATAAACTTTTCAATATTTAGTAGTTTTCTTTAAAATATATTTTTATTTAATTTACAGGACCGAGATAATCTAGATTCTAGATCTAGACCATTTCCGTCCTCGGTCGGTAAAAAAAATATTTTTTTTAGACTCGAAAATAGAAAACGCGTATCTTGGTTCATAAAATCTTGTTTGCTTAAAATTTAAAAATCGTTGCAATTGCTTAAAGCCTACATGTCTGGCAGGATATTCTGAAACATAACGTTGTTGAACTGTTTACTATTAAAAATATTTTTTCTCATGTAATCTCAGAAGCACAGGTGATTTATTAGTTTCTAAATATATTCTCCAGCAATAAATATGTTTGTACCCTCACATTTCACAACGTCCGGAGGTACGAAACCAAGAAACTCTAAGTAGGCAAGTTTACCTAACTTCCTAACGTAACTTGTAAACTTCACTAAATTAAGACCTGCTTACAAATAACATGAGGGCTTATAAATACAAGAGCTATGTTAATCTATTTGTAAAATATAGTAAAGAAAATTAAAGAAAAAATCAGTTTAAGATTTCCAGTGGACACATTCTGTTTAGATCTCTATCTGATCATATTCTGAATCTAAAGATATTAAATTTAAATATATTTCGAATATAAATAAATAAATAATAAATCGCTTCCGCCGGCGATCTTGAACATATCGGCGGTCCAGCCGATACTTGGTCTACACTCCAGGACACGCCTGCTCCAGCGGCCATCGGTTCTGCTATATATGTGACCAATCCACTGCTACTTCAATTTTAAATTAATAGAAGTAAAATTAAAGTATACTTACGTATTTCGCTATTGTAACATTTTAGTTAACATTATTTTGGGTTTTCTTGTCTAATTTTGATATAACTACTTCTCTGCCGCAAGTTTAGAAGAGAATACAGCTGATAAAACTCTATTATTTTTAATTTCTTTTCTTTATTTTTAATTTTTTCTCTTTAAAGTAAAATACAACGCCATAGCTTAATTAAAAGCAAATCACCTTGAAAGAATTTTAATATTACTAAATTTCTAGATAAAAAAAATGATATGTATAATCGAAATTAGTGATATCGTTATTGATGAAAACATTTAATTGGGGTTTTCCGATTTCTTATCATTTATTTGATTCTTAACATTTAAGAAAGTGATTAAGTTATTATGTTAATAAAAAAAAAACATAATTTTATTATTTTTTGCTAGAATAATATCAATGTGTTAAAGAAATTGAGTTTTTAATTGATATATCTTGTACTGAATCAGCCTGTAAACAACCAATTGCTGGACAAAGGTCTTCATGTAGAAGGGTGATATTTCTTGAATTACTTTATTTATGAAGAATCGAAACAAAACAATAATTAAGTTAAATTCAGTACTTTTCCTCGTCCTAATGGAAACAATAATAATATCATAAAGATAAGGCAGTTTGTATTAAACAGTATAATATTAATTTATAAAAATTGAAATAGCTATTTTGTATTTTTTTTTTATTGTATCTTATCTTGGACGTGTATTTACATACTTTTATTTATTTATTTAAACACTTTATTGACGAACAATGTAAAAAACAAAACACGTGTGCGTCTCGGGACACCCGACAGAAGTGATAACTGAAATTAATCGAAGTTGAACTATTTTATACTGAAATTAATCATTATTATTTATATGAATTAATCACTTTCAAAAACGGTTATAGGCTTAGGTTAATTTTTACGTTCGAATAACCTGCTTGTGTTGTCTGTTTTCATGGTACATGTACTTTGTTAAAGGAATATTTATAGCTTTTTTTTTTAATTATTACGTAATAAATTAATAAAATACTCTATGGGCGATATATACGAGTATATAAGTTATCACTTCAAAAATAATGACTGTCATGGACGAAAAAATTGCAATCTGAAGCCACTTAACTTGTTTTTACCCGTTAAATTTTTTTTCTGTTATTTATAATATTTAAGAATAACTAAAATTTTGAATTGTAATCTGTAAAAATATTCCTATTCTCAATACAAAAAATTACGATCCTTACCCGTTTAATTTCTTTTTAACCATTTAAAAAAGAAAAATATTTTTTCATACCTCCTCCACATTTATGTAATCCGTGTACATAACTTACCTTTATCAGTCAATTTTATACATTTAAAAAATCCAAGCTAGACAGACTGGCGCCGTTACGCGTTACGTAACGAAGCGGTTTACCCTCCTATGAAAAGTTGGAACAAAAGGCGGACTTTATGCTTATAGTAGCATTCTCTCCCAGTCAACCAGACTAAAACAAACAGAAAAAAATTGTAAGCGGTAACAACAAAGTAATAAATATATGTATATGTATAAATACATCAAGGAACAATTACATATATATTATGTAAAGTATGTACATACATACATATGTGGTAAATGAAAACTTAACAAATCCTTCCCAGGCTTCTTAGGCCGTAAGTTTGACCGAAGATCATAATCGATACTCATCTTATTTGGAATTTTTGCCCAATAATATGAAAAACTCGCTTTCATTGAAAAGTTACTTCACAGGTCAATAGCCCCTGAGCTGGTGGTATTGTTTGGAAATAAATCACACCGTTGTTTGTTCCGCGCTCGCACGTTATAATTCGCACGCGAAATACGAAGTTCACGATCGGTACCATTCGCTAAAGTTACGGTGTCAATTGCAGCGATTTCGATGATTCGATATTTGAATTTCTAAGTTGCGTTCGAATTATCGAAAAAAAAAATACAACTCATACTCCAAAATGGTGCCAGTTATATAATAAATAATCTATTACGTCCACGTGCTTTCATTTGCTTTGACATTTGGGCTACCATTTCCGCTACAAATTCGTAGCGGAAGTCGTAGCGTGATATTTTGTATCAATTAGTTGTACTTTGATATTAGATTAAAAACAAACTGGCAACTTTTTTTTTTCAAATAAATTATTATAGATTAACAATGCAATAGACAAAAATATGAGTATCCCAAAAACATTGGTTTGTTTCTATATTAAATTATGAAGAATCATAGAGCAAATAATACCATAGAAGTAACAATCCATTCCATACAGAAAGATTTGCAATTAAACAATTGATATTGTTGTTGAATTGTGTGGGTTTAGTGGTGCTGTCTTTCATTCAGGATATATGACTGATTTATAACGATTTGAATATTATATTGATATTTTATAGAGTAGCTGTTAGATATCTTGCCGATTCTTCTCAGTAGAAACTACATTCTGAATCGGTCGTAGCTTCACATTAAATATAGTTAACTAATTAAAGAATATTATGTATTTTTATATATTATATAAAACTGGAGATATGGTCTCTGAATATGGGCCTTTTAAACAAGCTCCAAGTCGCACAGCGTGCAATGAAGAGGGCTATGCTTGGTGTTTCTCTGCGGGATCGAATCAGAAATGATTAGATGCGCAGACGAACGAAGGTTGCCGATATAGCTCAATGGAACAAGTCGGCCGTTCGCGACATGGACAGACGACTTGAGGAAAATCGCTGGAAGCCGTTGGATGGAGACTGCTTTGAACCGATCGCTCTGATGGTCGATGGGGGAGGCCTACGTTCAGCAGTGGACATCCAATCGCTGATATGATGATGATATAAAACTTTGTAAAATGATGAATCTGTGCTTTTAAAGCCAACTTGAATAAAAAAAAAATATTTGAATTTATTTGATATCTACTTTTGTAATAAAACAGCCTTTAAAAAACAAGATATGCCAAATAATTTTCAATATTTAGTTTTATTATAAAACATTGACAGGAGTCAAATATAAAAATAGTTAAGACATAAAGGTAATGTTCATTTATCTTGTAAATAAGAATCCCTTGGTATTTCTACTCAGAATTGTCGGTCTTCACTAGCCACGTTTTATTTGTCCGTTCTTAGACGCATTAAAACCGCAGAAAATGCATTATTTACGTCATACATTACGTACACACGTCACGTCCTCCATGAAAAATGCATTTAACTTGCATATATATTCTCTTATCAGCATTAATACTATGAATATAAAAATAACAGTTCGGAGGCAGCTTAAGTTCTATGGAAAAAAAAAACTTTTTTGTTTTTAAATTTACGGAAAGATAATATATGTTTAGAGTGTTATGATTATAAATCATCGCCAATTATAATTAAATTAGCCGTTGCCCACTGCTTCGTTCGTGTAGAAACCTATCCCGCGGAATCGTACAGTTTTCTAAGATAAAAAGTATAAAAGTAGATTGATTTAATCTATCAATACTATATCTACTATACAAAATTTAAATAATAATTATTTACAGTTAACTATACCAAGGCAGAATGGTATATATAGGAAGAACGCTGACAGTATTTCGCCATTGAATCACAATTCCGATTCTCTGGACAAAAATTGAATCAACTCATTACCTTGAATAATTTCATTAATTATAATAAATGCACATTTGAAGTCAGTGTACATGATATAAACGCTAACACTCCGTCCGTTACCCAATAAATCGTGCGTGATTAATGAAAATATATATAACATGGTATTTATGTATTGATAAGTTATGCTACTTCGGGTGATCTTCACAGTTCACAATATGCGCACACGAAAATATAAACTCAAAGAATTACCACCGTTACCTTTCATCTGTATTTTCTAGACCTGCATGTAATCAAATCAGAAATTACTTCATTCGTAGGTCTAAAAACGCCTTTGAAGTATTATTGTACAATACCTCAAGTTAGTTGTTGAAGCCAGCACCGAATTCGAAATGTTGGTTCGATTAAACACCGGCAAGTTACTCTTTTAAAAAATTGTTAATACATCATTTAATAATTATAAATTTAGTCCTCTGTGTAATCCAGTGTTAGTAAACCTTGTACTGAGACCTTATTTCTTACCTTACCGCTTTTATAACTGATAATGCTTGGCCTTAATAAACAAAATAGCGAGTTCAAACAAAGAATTTTACTGTTTTAAAAGTTATTTGCTGTATAAAATGTTTGTATGCGAAAAATCGTAAAACGATGCAGTTATTATTATACCCGTGACCTTGAATAATAATAACATTTAATTTTTATTTTTTTAAATAAATTAATGATATCCTTATCAAAGGTCGTTTAGGTAACCTACTTATTAATCACTTATTTTCTGTGAATAATTTTCATTACTGCTTGGTCGTAAACATCTTTTATCCAGGACAAGCAATTTATGTACTAACACACCGCTATTTAAGTCTATACCAGTGTTTCCCAACGTGGGGCCCACGCCCCACTGGAGGGCAATTTGATAGTTAAGGGGGGCAAATTAAAAATGGACTCGACACGACTTTAACCCTTTCGCTTTGGGTAATTTAAATGCAATGCTATACCTTTTCCAACCGTTTATTATCTTTTTGACAGCTTTTGTCTATAAATTTCAGTTTTTTTTTTTCATTATAATTATGTTTTGTATTTTCTTAAGGGAACAAAACAATTTTGAAGGTTAAAAATTGTGCATGGGGGCATAAAAAATTTAGAAATGTTAAGGTGGGGCATGGCCTAAAAATGGTTGGGAAACACTGGTCTATACTTTTTTATCATAAATACATGTCATCATATGTGTCTCTGGTGATCTAAATGTTAAGAACGCTTTATTTTAATAAAAAAAATTTAAGATCGAAACAAGTAAAAGTGATTTCACGACACGTAAAACACAATCCACTGATAAACAAAGTAGCTATTAAATTTTTTACTACACTATACCTAAATTAATTTAGAAAATTCCGATTCAATTCGCTAAATGGTGTACTGGGGTGTACTAAATAACACTTAATGTCAGATTGATTAACAAATATGTTCGACAATTTATTGATGGTAGCGTTTGGAAACTATTCAATGGACCATAGCGGTAGTTATCTATTATTGGCTTTAACTGTCAGAATTTTTACTACTATATTGCATACTAGCTTAATCCCGCAGTTTTACTCGTGTCCCGTCCCAACCCCCTTGTAATTTGAGAACAAAGTTTCATGTATTTAAGTATGTGTTATTCCACGACTTTAACTATCTACATATAATTGCAAATAGTTTTAGCGTAAAAATCCTTATTCACATATTTTCGGCTGACAGGCCACACAGAGGCAGATGCGCTGACCTCGGTAAAATATTATTCTATGTACTTATTTATTTCCTTAAACAGACTGACATAAGGATATTAACGAATATCGTCCTTTGAATATAATAAATCTTAACTACAAGTTTATAAATATATTTGAACATTTAAATATTTTTATACTTATTACTGAAATATTATTATTATATTATTTTTAAGTGCAATATAAATTATATTATATAATGTTACCTTTTTCGTTGCGAAATTTTATAGCAGCTATCATGACAAATTTAATATTATGTTTATGTCAAACTAATAAAAAATATCAGTAACATCAAGGCAATATTAATTCTTAATTATTTTAATTAAGGATAATTTATGTCACAGATGTACATATAAATAAATTTAAATATATATACGTATATTTTACGTTCATAAAAAACGAGGGTATTGAACTTTTGCGTCATTTAATTGATCATCAACTGAATACATTACATCACACAAATACATATAATATTAAATAATACATAGAATTAAAAATAATAATAGTCCAGACACAACCACTTCCTACAAGAGGGTGCTTTTGAAATGGCATTCAAGAGAAATAAAATAAAAAAATCAAAAAACCCGACTGCGTAAAATACTCTTATTATAAACTAAAAAGAATAAAACAATTTACTAGCTTTCATTTGATACCCATATTGCTACAGTAAGAAAAAAAAATTCAACCCCCCCTCCCCTCATTCCGCCATTTGCGGGAGCTATTTTGAAAATTTATATAGCCTATGTCTCTACTACAATTTAGACAAATCCAACGACACCTCATATGTCAAAAACCGTCCAGCCGTTTGGGTTGTAGGGCGCGCCAAAGAAATGGACATACATACATACATACATACATACATACATACATACATACATACATACATACATACCCTCGAAAAACATAACCCTCCTTCTGTCGCAGTCGGGTAATAAACTGGAGGTCAAGGTTTCAGATATAAAAAAAAAATAATCCATTAAACCATCAAACATAACTTACATAATCAAAATACGAAATCGTGTAGTCGACCTCCGTGACTCTGATTCTAAATGATCAAGGAAATTGTTTATCGCAAATAAACTGGGTCTGCCTTTGGTTATGATATAATATTTACATCATTCGACAAGCATTCATTACCATTTTTAGATGTCGTGCGCGTTTTGACACGTGTTTTTGGTTATTGTTTCACTCCTGTAAATAATTTCTTGCTGTTTTATAGCCTTCGTTAATAAATAGCCTATCTAATGATCTAGTTTTCAGTGCGCTCGACAGAAGAATTTTTTACTGCTTTAAAGTATGACTGAAATAATTATATATCTCTGCATAAATCGATATTGTTGTCCCGGGATTTTATTTTTATCCTTCCTAATGTTCAATGGGTGACTCATCATCATCATTCATCATTTTCAAGTTCTATTTTCATTTTCAAGTTTACGTTCCAATGCTTACCTCCTAATGGTTTTCAATTTTTTTTTAAATAATTATTATGAAATATTCCTTACCATTTATTAAAAATGTAATAATACTCTTACTACTTATTTCTAACAAGCGCAGCGGCCGTATAACTATAAATATATTTCTTATTAAAAAAAATATCGACAAGGTTGCGTAGTAAATTCTTTAAGCATTGCTCCGTAATATCGAACAAGGTCATTCATTTAATTAGCACTAGTCGCAGATCCTGTTGAGACAGAACATTTAAAATATTTTGATAAAATTTAATTATCTCTGACTTCAAAGATCTTTCATCTATTTATTTGATAAATCGTTTCCTGCTTTAACATCACGTAAAAACCACTTATATATATGAAGACACACAACACACAACAAACACACAAACAACAAACGTTTTTTAATGAACTGATATTTTATAGCAAACATTAATAACACAGATTTGTGGACAATGTAAGTTAACATAAGTATATCTAAAAATAACAACATATTATTGTTGACGTTGTGATGTAATTAATTACTGACTAGTTAGTAATTTGTTTATCCATATATTTTACAGCACTGCTTTAATGCTATTATACATAAGATCGTATATAACTTCGTAATAATATCGTAATGTAAATTTAATATTTTAGCTATATACACAAAAGTATGGACACTATTTTTGTCTATTTAATTTGCAATGTTTTTGGAATTTTTGTTCAAATAACACGCCCGAAATTATTTAATGAATAAACCGACCTTGATCCATGCGTACCTCGGTTTTTTTTTATTTGATAATCTGACTAAATATCATGCATCACGTCTTAAAATATAAAAAGTTCTTTATATAATTAATATACAATATGTAACTGTATCGACAGTTGTGATATATAACTCGTTGTAATTTTCCTTTAAGTTAACAATCCACATTGTAACACATCTATTGATAGAATGACAAATGGTACCGTGTTCCAAAGACGGATACGTTTGTTCATGTTGTTTACAACTCAATGGCGTCATACACTATTAATCCTGGTAATCATAACAAGAACATAATACTGTTATTGAAACTATAGTAAAAAAAAACCGAATACATTATGCAGTAAAAGGATTTGCATTAATATTTAAAATATTTTTATTCATTTCAAAAAAATTTAGTACTACAAAATTTCACTCGTAGGACTCATAAATTGAAATCAGTTATTTCACATTTGATAACGATGGCATTTTTCAATTTTTTTTTTAATTTTATTTCTTTCATATTTAAAACGGTATTTATCTTTTGTTACAGAGCGAGTCGAGCTACACCTCTTCAGAAGAAGGCTGCGGTGGCGGTGAGCGCCACGCCGTGCTGAGCTATGAACAAGTACGAAGGCTTAACGATGTCATGGACGAAGTGGTCGCGATACACGGCCGAGGCAACTTCCCGACCCTGCACGTTCGACTGCGGGAGCTGGTGGCGGGCGTGAGGGCTCGTCTCGAAGCCGCTCAGACCGAAGGCGGCGCGGGCGTCGCCGTACGTGATGTACGCCTGAACGGTGGTGCCGCCAGTCACGTCCTAGCCGATCGTCCACAACCTTACTCCGACATTGACCTAATCTTCACCGCGGAGCTGCCTACGGCGCGTCACTGCGATCGCGTCAAGGCCGCGGTGCTCGGCCATCTTTCGACCTTACTTCCGGCTGCGAATCCTCGCCGACGCGTCGCTCCGGCTGGATTGAAGGAAGCCTACGTCTCCAAAATGGTCCGAGTCAACTCGGACGGTGACCGTTGGTCGTTAATTTCACTTGGCAACTCGCGCGGCCACAAGTCAGTGGAATTAAAGTTTGTCGACACGATGCGTAGACAGTTTGAATTCTCCGTGGATTCTTTCCAAATCGCTTTGGACTCGCTACTTGCGTTCCACGAATGCGCTCAGCTGCCTATCGGGGAAAACTTCTATCCGACAGTCGTCGGCGAATCTGTGTACGGAGACTTTAGCGAAGCGCTCCTGCATTTATCAGAAAAACTGATTGCCACGCGGCAACCTGAAGAAATACGCGGAGGCGGGCTTCTAAAGTACTGCGCCCTGCTGGCCAAAGGGTACAGGCCGGCCCGACCGGACAAGATCAAAACCCTCGAACGCTACATGTGCTCAAGATTCTTCATAGATTTCCCGGAGCTCGGCCAGCAGCGCGCTAAGCTCGAGGCTTACTTACGGAACCACTTCGTCGGTCGAGAGGAGGAGACGCTAAAGCACAGGTAAACAATATAAACGATCTTATGGAAAGTTTTACCAATATTTGTCAGTCGGTTATCTCATGCCATTACGATCGTTCTAGTGTAGTGGTGCGAGTAGCCGCCTCAAGCCGTGCACCGATGGTCGCGGGTTCGACTCCCGCTCGGGGCAGATATTTGTATTTTTACAAATATTTGTTTCCGGTCTGGGTGTATGTCCTTGTAGGTCTCCCCACCGTGCCTCGGAGAGCACGTGGAGCACGAGCACGCACGTCGGTCTCGGTTGTTATCATAGACACTTGATAACGATCGTTACCCTTGATAGGGAAATTATCCGCCAATCCGCCATGGAGCAGCGTGGCGGATTAAGCTCAAACACTTCTTCTATATGGAGAAGAGGCCTTCGCTCGGCAGTGGGTTGTTTACAGGCTGATATAGTACAGTACAGTATAGCATGCCAACGGGGTGAAGTCATAGAACGTCAGCTAAGTTAACCGCCCTGGCCGCAGGTACCTGACGCTGCTGCACGGCGTGGTGCGCGAGTCGACCGTGTGCCTGATGGGGCACGAGCGGCGGCAGACGCTGGCGCTGATCGAGGCGCTGGCGTGCCGCGAGCTGTGCGCGCGCGCGCCGCTGCTGCTGCCGGCCGTGCCCGCGCTGCTGCCGCCCGCCGGCTACTACGTGTGCGTGTGCGCCGCGTGCGCCGCGTGCGCCGCCTGCGCCTGCGCCTGCTGCGACTGCTGCCGCCCGGCGCTGTGCCCCGCGTGACCGCCGCCCGCGCGCCGCCCGCCGTGTCCGCGATGAATTTAGTGCCAAATGTATATAGAGGTATATGTATATGTATGATTCGACGCTATGTATACGCGTGCGATTGTATATAAATGTGAGATTTCGCGCTTCGTATTCTTTCGATCTGCGACCGAGGTCCTCCTCCGCGCGAGGCGAGCGCTCTGCGTCAATTCGATGTTGCTCACTCTTACTTTGATCAATTTTCGTCAATTCGTAAAGCGGCGACTCCGCGATCGGTGACGTCACGCGTCGGACGCCGGTATCGTAAAGGTTCCTGTCCATTGAAGAGGAGCGAGGCTACGGAGCGGAGAAACGGAGAAATATTAACCAATAGGATTGCAAAAAATCTAACCTCCGCTCCAGTGGACAAGGGCTATATATAGATAAATATTTCTTCGTTTCTTCGTTCCGCAGCCTCGCTCTGTTTCAATGGACAGGCACCCTTACATTTGCCGAACATCGCAAGCTCCACTTCTACTTCGGACTGACAGCGCTCGGTGTAGTCGAGTTGTAAGATAATTTCTAGTCGTACTCCTTGCGTGTTGATATATTAATATGTTAGCAGTACGAAAATTATTTTCACGGGACGATGTACGCGACGTCAGAATGTAAAGCCAAGTCGGTGGTCTGCCTTTAAAAAGACTAGTTAGTTATTTTTAAGCTTCGTATATAAAGATTGTTTCCATAATTTAGTGGCATGTCTCTCTCGAACAGAACCGCGGTAATAGACTGAAAAAGATACACGGGTCACGACGAATAGGAGCGCAGACGTTTTCAAATATAATATACAAATTGCAAAATATATTTGTCGATATTTTTAAAAGTAAAAAAAACCGGTCCTATAAATGGCTTGTAAAAAATATTTTAAAAGTGAATTATAAATATACGCGGAGTTACGTACGCGTAGACCGCTTCGAACGATTTCGTTACATAGGTCAGAAGGTTCCGTTCCTCGGTATGATGAAACTAAAAATACCTATTTTACTATCGTATTTATTAATCTGAAAGTTGTATGTATACACTGTTTCATTGCTCTAGTATTGTATACGGCTTGGCGTACGAAGTAACAAAGTAAGATAATATAAATGATATAAAAAATATATTTAGAAAAAAAAACATAAAAAAATAAATAAAAATATAACTAAGGTGTGTACAATATTAAAGTCCACTGTTAATATTAAAATACTATATAAATATTTTAGGAAAGTTTACACGTAGTGAAGTGTAGCTAACTGAGTACTTAGGGATTTTTTGTTTATAATGTATCATTATAACAGTAGATTGTATGAAAAAAATATGTGATTTAATTGTTTTTAGATTTTAATAGAATGTTGTCTATCATTATATAAATATTACATAAACATTATTATATAGTTAAATTCAATAGAGATATATTATATTGTTGTATTTTAATTATATACAGTTGTATAATGAGTAAAAGCGTCCGGCCAACATATGCAACTTACATAGTTGCCAATGCGTATTGAGTATATAAATATAATGCATGTTAAATAGTTTTTTCTTATAAGCTATATTTATCCAGAGTAATCGAGTACAATCTGCTTGTTAAATATTATATTATATAGGAACTTCGGAACAATGATTTTATGAACGAATTTCAGACTTGCTCACTATAGAACCAAAATTTGAGATCTCATTTTATAATTAGCCTTCGGAATTTATGTCGAATGATTTTTTTCGAAGTCGCTTTTGTGTATAGATTTCATTATTATCATTCTAAATATATACTAATTCTTTCCATACTTTTCGGGAAAAAAATACTCTGCGAGAGAAGTGGTCATTTATGCTACAACTATCGCGTCGCACTGTGGAAAATTGTTCTCTTTCTCTCTGTTTCGGATAAAAATTGTAATGGATATTTTTTTCCTAATTTGTATCAAATAAAAATTTGACAATTTAATTTATTACTAAAGATATATTATAATGTGAAATTTTGCACAAATATAGATTAGTATATAAGGCTTCAGCTTACAATAAATGAAATAAAAACATATTCAATTCAAATATGTTTTTATTTCATTTATTGTAATAAAAAATATTAAAAATAAAATTCAAAGTGCCAAAAATTATCTTTTTTATTTTTAACTATCATTATTATTTATAACATAACGTAATATTTTATTCTGAATTCCAAAAACAAAATTGACTTGTTAGTGAAAAAATTTAAAACTAAAAATTAAAAGTTCTACTATTATAATTGTTATTTATAGTTAACTTCACAAATAAGTGAATGAATTGTAAATGAGATCAATTTAAAATATAATATTTTTTTCGAAAAAAATTGCATCCAGGCATGTTACGTAGACATTGTCAGACCTAGCAGTCACTTTAGTCAAATCGTTCATTTACCGTGGAGTAACTCCACATATTATACATGTGAAACCAGAAGGCGTTTCCGTTAATACCTGAGCTTCACCTGTACTCCCTCACCTTCTTAATTAATTAATAATGAGCCCAAAGAGGTTAACTGACATTTTATTTCATCCACAACTGCTTTAATTTTCTCAGAAGATTCTTTGCAAAATTCTATTAATATATGCCGACAGAATCAAAAAGATGTAGATACCGGATTTTGTCAGAAAAAAATCGCCTCGCCAATTGATTTGATAGGCACCAAAAGAGTGACAAACTTTACACCTAAAATAAGTTCAGACTCTTCTATAAGTTTCTGTTTGTACTCGCTGTGACCAGATGATCCATCACACCCCCATTTACTGTATAAAAGTAAATTTTTCAAACCATTCTTATACACGGAATCTATTTGCAAAATTCTAGCTGCAGTGCTAACAAATCCTGAAGTTTTACTATTTTTGTACTTGTGTTTGTGATTCCCATTACTGTAGATAGTGGTTAACAAGCTTCTTCAGTTTCTTGTACTTTGTAATATGGTGGGAGTATAAAAGTCTCGTTCATTTGTTAAATCTTACAAATACAAATATTGTGCTTATGCTAAATCTAAATCAATCAACACGCTCAATGCTTCTTCATGCGTTAGCATTTTTTTCTGCCTTGCGTTTTCTATGAGACTCGAGAGTAAATGTCCTTTTTTCACTTTCAGCAAATCTTGATTATTTCTACAAGTTTTGCTTCTGCTCCTTCTCCCATCGAACGTAATCCCTGAAGATATGCATCGTAGATGTGCTCAAATCCATATTCATTAAGTAACATATCTTATTTTGTTTACGTAACATAAAATTGCAAAAGCTGTTCAAAAATCTTCAGAAGATTATACTACTGTATATTTATTCCTATAAAGTTTAACTTTAAAATAACTTTGAAAGTAATGAAGTTATGACGATGATGACTAACATGGACCTTCCTAAAAATAAAAATAAAAAAGATCGTGGCCTTGCGAAAAAATACTTTGTATAATTTGTACAAATTTTCAATATAATAGTTTGATTTGACCCTTAAACTAAAATTAAATTAAAAATTATGTCACTTGCGACATTGATAAAATACATTTTTGATATGCGGTTGTATATACTACCATTTTCCACAGTGCGCTGTTGTAATTATATTTCTATTTGATAAATGAAAAGTATGGATAGAACGAGTCACAAAAAATTTTGACATTTATATTTTCGACAGTTGTACTTAGTTGTAAATGAAGTACATAATATAATATGAAAATTAATGTATATTCCATTATTAAGTATGATCGTAAGTTATAAACATGTATCGAGACAGGCGCCTAAGTTGTGAATCGTGATCTTTTCGACAGAATTTTTTTTAGAAAAAAAAAATTGTCTATTATATTATAAATATTTAATTTTATAAGTAATGTATTCTTAAATAAATTTTACTCGTCAGTCCGTGTTGTACTTGTGAAAATAAATACTTTAATCTGTGATTATTAAATAGATCATTTATTGGCGTTGCATATAAACTACCTCCTTATATAAACGATGAAGCTTCCTTTATATTTGTGTATCTTAATGTCGTACTTACATATTTTATAATAATAAAAAAAGTAAATAAATCTGAGAATTTATTTGTAACTTATTAGCTTTTTTTTTATAATTTAATAAAAATATTATTTTTGAATAAATACCGATTGTATACGGAGGTCCTACCGTGCTTATCATCTGTTTTATTAATATTGTGATTTATAGTATAATCTAACGGTCTAAACGTTTATCAATCGAGAGACATTGCAGTATCGTTTAAGAATTTTATTTTTCTGTAGTTACCAACAGTTTTCAGCTAGACTTAAATATTATTATCTTTTAAATTTTTATTATTCATTGGTCGATGACGCTTGTGTGTTGGTCTTAGGACCGTATTATGTATAATTTGTGCCTCATTATGTCGTTACAAGTTATATTTATCAGCACGCTAGGTATATTGCTAAGTTTTTTTCGTATTTTTTTTTAATTTCATAAAAAATTATAATGATTTATTGGTTGCGAAATTGTTTAGATTTATGTAAAAGACGGATTATATTCGAAACAAGATAAACAAACACACGAGCGTCTTAAATTGTAAGCGTCGTATTAAATCGCGTGAATGTAACAAAAATGCGATATTAAATATAATAAAATT
Organism: Euphydryas editha; assembly: GCA_036937285.1. Classification (NCBI taxonomy): domain Eukaryota; kingdom Metazoa; phylum Arthropoda; class Insecta; order Lepidoptera; family Nymphalidae; genus Euphydryas; species Euphydryas editha. The sequence continues at coordinate 2,534,556 of JAUPFZ010000001.1, forward strand.
TTATTTAAACAAACAGTTTTTAATCAAAATTACAGATATTTATCAACAGCGGGTCTTAGCTCGAATAATAAATGTAAAAAAAAAACAAGATTTTCTATTTATTAAGACATAAAAATAAAATAAAAAAAGTTGTTAATAATGGTTTTTATATTTATTCCAGTTAAATTCATAAAAATGTATTTAAATATTAATTAAAATAGCAATTTAAATACACAAGATCAAAGGGGAAATTGTAAAAATAACAAGATTATCGTGAATTTAATTCCACATTCTCTCGACACACGTCAGGCGATGTTAAAACATACGTCACTATTACGTAAACACGATCATGTTCAAAGAACAAATACTCTTTATAGTGTAGAACAAAAAAAAATTATGTTTATTCAGAAATCATTTGCGTAAAGATATTGAAACAATGCCGTTTTATAATTAAAATCGCATTTTTTTTTGTTTATTTCACGCTATTTTTCGGTAAAAAAATTTATAATGAGTCGAATATAAAACGATAATATAAAGAGTTTCTTGATTAGATGGAATAGTTAATTATCTGTTTAATATTCGACTTATAGTAAATTTAATGTATTATCAGCGACATAAATTTAAATAAATAGTATAAAAAAAATCAAAAATGTATATTTTATGTCGCTGACGGTACGTACACGTGCCGTAGACGGCGCCATGTTGCGATCCTCGCTCATATGTTAAAAGCGATCTCGCGGCAAAAGACTCTCTAAGGGGACGCTAGTACATAAAGCCTTAAGTTGTATAAGCTTATTATATAGTTTTTATCAATTATATTTACATTTATAGTTATTATTTTTCTCTTCCATGATGCCTGTTTCGTAAAACGAAGCAAGACGCGTAAACACGCCGTTGTTGGGTTAAAGATTACTATATATTTGTGAAGAGTTTTAAGCTATTGTAAATTTTACAGAAAACTAAATAAAAAAATGTTGTGAAAATAAATTATAAAAAGTGATAAACAGTGAAATTTATGTGTATCATTTCTTTTACCCCCTTACATTATCTGAGTAACAATATATACTATTAAATATCATTATAAATTTTAGAGTAACATTCTTTTAAATACAAGTTAATAACTGTCAAATGCTGTGACAGCCTGTCAACGTCCAACTGCTGGGCAAAAGTCTATTTTCAAAGGAAAAATATTACTTACCTATCTTAGAAAATCAGCTATAGATTAATTAAAAACAGAAGTTATATTTTTTTTTTCAAATATGGTTATAGCTTTATTATTGTGTATTACTTTTATATGATATAAAATTGTACAATGCAACAAAATGGTGGGTTTGACTACTATAAACTTTATTTCCTTCTAGGTGCATTGAAATAAAAGCTTGTTTTTAAAAATAACTTTTTAATATTAATTTATTTCTCAATATTCTTTTCCTAAAAATGGATACCACATCAGCCGTTAAATATCCACTGCTGAACGTATGCCTCCCCTATCATCTCTGGAGGAGTTTGCTAATACTCGCCACGTTTAACAAGTTCGCTGGCGAGCGCAATGTCTTGTGGCATATGGTAACTAGGGATGGCGATTCTTCTAAAAAAAGATCGATTTTTAAATCGATTCGAATCGCAACATGATGAATCGATTCTTAAAAAAATCGAAGTCTTAAAGATCGATTTCTCAAAAATCTATCTTTTTAATCTATTAAGAATAATATCCTTATTTTATGTAAAATGATCATGCCAATAAGTGTTTAGAAAAATTAATTAGAAATTGATGCCGTTTGTAATTGTAAAAAATGCTTTTAGCATTAATCTCGTCTATTGTATACATACATGTGTATGTTCAACTAACTGAAATTTTTGTTATCCTTTTGTATTTATTGTAACTTTTCGTTAGCTAATTTATAATATTTTAATAAAGCATAAAAATCGAATGTCGATTATCGAGGGTAAAATATCGATTCACTGGATCGATTCAGTACTAAATATCGATCCAAAAATCGATATTTTTGTCTTGAAAAATCGATTCTTCGATTAATCGATCTCAGATCGCCATCCCTAATGGTAATGCTGCTGACCATCACCATCCTGGTTGGTGTACCTACAGTAGTTCGCATCACTATGGCCTTAGTCACCTTTTCAAAAGAGGTCAGGAATATTCTTCTCTGCCGGTCACCATACAGCAAAAAATTGATACGTCTTAGTTTTTTTCTAAATAGTAAATATTGTTTCCTTATCATTTTAACTACCTAAGTGATGATTAATGTAAATATATATATGTATATATATCTTCACAGAATACGAGCATCATGTTTATTCTGGTTATTATCTACACTAATATAAAAAGGAAAGACTTGTTTATAATTGATAAGTTTCGAAAATATTGAACCGATTATAATAAGTAATTCCTAAACTTATAAAGAGTACCTGTACACATTAATACGTAGCATATGCTAAAAAAATATTCTACAAAAGAACAATAGTCTCATATGTGCTAAAAGAGACGAGAAAGATCTGTTCAGTATAGTAAAAATCTATCGACGTCTTTCTGCCGGACATGGGACTTTTTTCCTACACAGGTTCCGTAGCGTAGGGCTGGAACTTAATCGGCTACGCTACTACACAATGTATAAGGGCGTGTAAGTACAACGATAATATTTTTTATGCAGAATTTCTTCGGGAAGAGGGTGGCCTACTCGCAATTAGCTTCACCGCTGATCACGAGGTGTATTTTAAGAGCAAATTTAACAAACAAAAATTTTATTTGTGTCAGCCCGGTTTTTAACCCTTACCGTGTCGATTCACGTATTCTATCCACAGAGACTCGACGTATAACTAATATTTGTATATAAACTTATTTATTTATTTTTAATTACAAATCCACAATTTATTCAGTCGAAAACGATTTAATAATCAGTTAGTTTGATATTTAAAGGAATGGAACATGTATTGCGATATAAGAACCCGAGTGGAAATGTCGCTGACGTCAGGTTCTGCCTTTGGCGAAGGCGTTTAATATACATTAAGTCTAACGGTCGCTCCAAATACAATCATGCAACGATTGCAACATTGCGTACACATAAAGTCAAAGCTCAATTCGAAAATTTAAAATAATCTCTAGTTAAGAAAACATGATTTCAAACATCGTTTTCCGTCTCGATATGATAAATAATAAATAATTATTCGATCTCTTTCCTGAATATTTCCCGAACGTTCTGTCTCTTGTTTTGGTTTTGACTGATCATTTCTTTACACAGATGTCTGCAAACGTTAATGGAGAGCCTAGTCTAACCAATGCCATTAGAATAGTTTATCGCGCTGATGATAATTAATGATTTTTATCGAACGATATAGATGTAATTACCACTCTGTGGATGATTAAGATTGCTTTTAAGACAACGTTCAAAAGATTTATAACTACCTAATTCATACTGCAACCTAAACCTTCTAAACGATTATATAGTAACAGCATAAAAGAATTTGTTAATTATCCATGAACAGGTTAAAAAAATCCCTGTTCAGTTATAAAAAATTGGCAAATAGCAGTCTTACCTAATTTGCAATAAGCTAAGTAATTCAGTATTGTATTCGTATTTAATTTGATTTAACATAAAATAATCTCCCAAAAATTTTTTACAATTTGGTGAACGTTAAATTTCTCGTGATTATTGAGACTTTGCTAATAGTAAATCATTGCACTGATTAAAAGCTATTACACAAACTTCAACATCTACGCATTCAATCCACGATATTATCTACACATAGGTACATAGGGTACTTGTAGTTTGAATGAATTATAATTAATTATCTTATCTAATGAATTATCATTGCAGTTGTATTTATATAGGACAAGACTGACCACTGGTAGTCGATATTAATCACTTTGAGAATCAAGAAAGAAAGAAAAAACATTTCTTGGGTCACACACAAGAGACAACAACAAGAAGTTTAAATCGACAATAGAAAGTAACATGCACATAATATTGTCACAATTTTTAAACTATCGTGTGCCTCAGGAATGCGCCAAATGGTTCGGTTCGGTATATGTCAGATTACCACAGTAAAATGGTACCTGACACCCAGGGTCGGATTTAGAGTTGTGGAGGCTCGGGGCAACGGAGGAGTGGAGGCTCCTTGATCTGAAAATGAATTGTTTTGACGACGAAAAAAAAAGGTCGTCCCACCTCCAAACCGCTGATTATTATTCGGGGTATATATATTCCTAAAAAAAAAGGTCATCACCGATAAAAAAAACTTATCACCTATTCGTATTCCTAAAAAAAAGGTCGTCCCAACTCCGGACTGCTCCAACTCGGTTGGCTCTATTGTGGAAGCCCCTCTTTTGTGGATGTGGAGGCCCCTCTTTTGTGGATGTGGGGGCCCGGGGCAGTTGCCCCGCTTGCCCTCTCCTAAATCCGGCCCTTTTTTTTTTTTTTTTTTGGCGCTGGGAAATACGTTTACGTATCCCGTCACCCGAAGGTGGCGGGTATGTGGGACTCGCTGACTGCGAAGTCAGAATACCCACTAAAACCCAGCGGTGCCCTCTTCGTCGTACAAGGACGCCACGGGATCACGGTTGCATGCCACCGTGACTCCTAAATCCGGCCCTGCTGATACTGGTTTTCAACCAAACCATAGGACGAGTGCGTCATCGATGTCAGTTGCCTACGAATGATAAACCATTATACTCGTATCTAAATAAAGAATAAATAAAATCACTTGCGCTTATAAAGAATCTTACCAAATGGTCTTTAGTTTTAGTTAGTGCTGAACACTACTGTGTGAACTACTTGCTGAACAATTACTGCTAAGACCTTATTTATCAGTTCATTATCTTCATATCATTTGACGACGCGTTGGCGTATACAGATGTTTGTCGTGGTCTGGGCGTTTGTGCTTGTGTATTGTGTGTGTTTCCGGACCCCGACACAGAATTCACATCCTACTGGGGACTGTTGAGTGTGAGAGGTTTATTTATTTACCAGCCATTGGATGTCCACTGCTGAACGTAGACCTACCCTACCAACCTCCAGAGCGACCACTGGGCTTTGTAGTGCTGGTTATTTTTGGGGGTTTGCCAATACTCGTCACGCTTGGCAGACGTATTGGTGACCGCAGTGTGTTGTGGGAGGATATAGTGACGCTTCAGAGGTGAGCCGGACAGTCCCCATGGAGGAGAAGTCTTTTCGCCGAGGCCAGCCTGTCGCTGGAGGGATCCTGTTGCCTGCAGATCCGGGACCCTCCAATTAATGCGGCTGAAGGCTCCCGCAGGGGTTTAGTACGGTATTGCACTCCCAAAGTTATTGTTGTGCAAAGTTGTGCAGTTGTTCGCACCATTATGGTCTTGATCGCCTTTTACGACACCTCAGCAATAATGAGATCGGGACTATTCTTCTCTGCCGGTTACAGCACAGCCAACCGGTCAGTTAGTTAAATTAAATTAATAATCGTTCTAACTGCGATATTTTTCTTTCTGAATCCTGAATTGAACTAAAAATTATTGATTTATGTGTAAAGCCTGCGTTATCGGATCATTGCGATAAAACTGTTTATTTCACTGATGTTTCCATGTTGATGTAAAATGTTTTTAGACAAGACTTATCTTTCAAGTAATATATGTTATCAATTCTACCTACCTCTACACTACAATGTTTATACAGATGTTTTTATAATTGTATTTCTGATATTAACATTAAATATAAGATACATTTTGATTGAATTTGTATTATTACTTACTCTCTAAACATAAATCAGTAGAATTTCACTAATTTTAAGTGACCTTTTTCCCTTTTATCAATGTGAGAATCATACCACGCAGAATTAGTGACTATTCAATGTATGAATATGTGAATATAAGAATCCACTGATTTGATCATCGAATAATAACTGTATGACGTATGTGTATTAGTGAGTATTCACTAACTGACTAGAAATAAACTATATAGAATATTTAGAAAAAAATCACTAATGAAATTCACTGATATATAGTGAATACAGCTCCAATAACGTAATTAATGAAAATTCCACTGATTCATATTTAGAGAGTAGGACGTTTACGCATTATTATTTTTTTAGTTTTCCATATTTATAATATATTATAATATAGTAAGTAGGTATATATAAGTAGATTATACATAAGTAGGTATCTGTAATATCCGTTAAAAATATGTTTAAATGTTATTTTACTCGTAGTTAAAGAATTTTCTTTTATTTTTCATTTCATACTGTGCGTTGCGTGAGTGTCGATAACAGAAATCACGTCTACTTTTAAAATATTAATATTAATGTATAACTTCCAGAGAAACGTTATAAAAACATAATTACCTGTAATACGCCTTCTTATTGCAGGGTTCTATAGCTAATTGTAACATCTGTTTTATGTTTTAAAACTAGCTTTTACCCGCAATTTCGTACGTGGATTTGACTTTGTGACCCAACTTTTAGACTGTGTATCAACATGAAACCAGCATAGACCTCTAGGATGATGGCGGAACAAACATACTGCCAGTTAGACAAAAATTCAAAATAATTGTGTTGGCTTTGATTGCTTCATAAAGACCCTTGAAATTTGTTTTTCCTTATTATTTCTCATGTAAAGACATCGGGTGGTTACAGTTTTATTATATATAGACTAACCGACCCCTGCGATTTTGCACAAGTTTTGCACAATATTGTAGTCATATAGTAAATGTTAATATAATAATAAAATAAGTAAATGTATGAATTCTTTGTGTTCTAAAAACACATTTTTATAGAAATAATATTTATAATCGTTATTAGTAATTCAAAACGTTAACGCTTTATAGAATTATGTATCTACATCTATATTTATTAATTTCCGTAATGGATAAAAACACTCGCCTAGAATGAAAAAAATTATTATAGCTGTGATATTAGTTTCAAAAATAATTCTTAGATGGCGCCCCATGTAAGTACTTTTTGTTGTTGTAGTGTAGATATAGTTCAATACAGTCAACAGATGGCGCTCGTATCCTTATTTATAATATATTTTTTAATGAATAAATTTTTGAGTTTTTTTTTTCGTCAAAAGCAGGGGAACATAAGCTTTAAAATGGTACATGAATTATTAATTTTGGTTAAGTATTAAAAATATCTAGGCTCTTCAGGAAAAAACACCTTTTAGGGCGTTTGTTGCACTACAAGGAATTTTACTATCCAGCTGTCCGATTTTTTTACGATTCCATGTGGCACGAAAAAAAAAGAATGAAAATGAAATAAAAATAATGGGAAAAATTAAAATGTCGGACGATAAAATTACGTATAGTACACAAACTAGTATATCTATTTATGTGGCGTAAAAAATCGGACTGCCGGACAGTAAAATTCCTTGTAGTGCACAAACGCCCTTAGAAATAATATACAGGTGACTGGTGAATTACCATCGATATTTGGGGAGAACGCTCGGCGCGCGGTTCCCATTCGGGTCATGCAATAAAAATAGGTACTTAATTTTTGACCAAATTTTCATAAATTTCAATTCAAATAAATGAAGCGATGACACTTTTCCAGTCATGCCGGCGGCACATGCACAGGTGTTGTAATGTGTCGCTTGTTCACACCGAAAAATTGCCAAAGTCACATAATTTACCTAGTCAACAAATTTGTTGCTTAAACGAGTAAAATATCTTAGTATTTTTGCCTTTCCTAAGCCAGGATTAAAGTATTAAGGGGGACTGGATCATGCTTGTTTATCCTGCTACCCTGTTTACACGTGGCGGCGTTTGGACGTAGATAAACTACCTGTTTTGTGTCGAAAGTGCAGCTAGCTGCTAGGGTGTCCAGACGATGCGTAAATAATTGGATAATTGTTGAGTAACTTTACTTAAAAGTTTATTAATATTTACCTATTTTTTTTACATGATTCGAGTGGGAACCGTGCGCCGAGCGCTCTCCCCGAATGTCAATGGTAATTCACCAGTCACCCTGTATATAGATAAACTGATTTCATTTTCCTTTAATATAATTCTTGATATTGACTTATTGTTTCCGTCGTATCCTCGATTTAACAGTAATCCTATGTATTATTCAACAGTTGACTTCCAATACATATATTAATAAATGATTTTTTTAGTTCAGGTTCAATGTTCGCTTTCAAAATAGCCGCAAAAGTAGGACGATTTACCATAACTGAACATAACATCTTTATAATAAACCAATTGTCAACCGCGGCTTTGCTCACGCAGAAGTAGATTATATATATAATAGCAATTATTTCATACAAAAAAACATAACCCTCCTTCTGTCGCAGTCGGGTAAAAAAATTTGAAAGTTATCATTAACCATTTGAGAATATATTTTACCTTGAATAACTTTTAAACGAGTCGACTTAGCGAAAAATCATATCAGACTTTTTTTGAAGATTTTGAAGAAGTCAATTTCCTACAAGAATAGATATTGATTTCAATAACTCGCTGATTCGTTAAAACGCGACAAAATTCCAAAATTTTTTTTTTGTGTTATTTAAATGGGAAATCAAAAATCATGAAGCACCACTCTTAATATTAAAATTAAGTTCTGCCGTTTTCACAGGCTCAGTTTTTTGTTATCTAGAACAATATCTTCATGGTAACTAAAGAAAAAAAGTTTAAAGTTGTTTTTTGGCCTACCGTCTTATATATACTCGTATATGAATATTTAATCTTAGCTGTATCAATATGTATATATTCCGATCGCTTTCTCCCGAAAAAAAGGACAATTGAAAAAAATAAAACACCCAGAAAAACACTCTCACACTTTCAAAAATGTAAAAATTTAACCCCTTAAAGGTATATAAATTAATTTAAATCGCTGAACAACCTTTCAAACTTTTACCTCTCATTTGAGGACTGAATTTGTAAATAAAAACCCGAAAATATCACTTAATGATTATTCAAATTTTTTGGCTATGAAAATAATGGAATAACGGATTTCCTGTATGTAAATATTAACTTTCATACTATATCTAGTCTATATCTATGCACCCAAGATTGTTAAAGAATCCTAATCGTCATTATTATAGCTCTTGTCTAACTTTAATAGTTTAGGTTCTATGATGATTTAACAGTCAGACTGACTGTACAATCTGACTGACTGATTAGAAACTGACGTCAAAAATGACACATTATTTTTTAAGTTTATATTAATAAGAAGCAAGTCATATTATCTTATTGCATGCACGTTAACACTCGACGTTCCAAATGGTACATTATCGTTATTTCAATAATTATCAAATTGGTTAACTTTTTTGCCTATGAGTGATTCCATATAAAATCGTCTGATTGGCAAAGTCAACTAATTTTAGATTTTGTTCTAACTTTGAGTGACTGTTCCTTATATATTCTCTTATATATTCGGATCCCAAAGAATAAAAGAACCATGTCCCGCTTCTAGGTGGTTTTGGGCCATGGGCGTGCAGAGTTAAATTGTATGCTAATATAAAGTACTGAGTAAGTACAGCATCAATCTGGTGTTTTTATATCCTTGCGGTGAATGCGTGAGTATTTAGCAATTTAAATTATTAATTAGAATGTTAATTTTGACCGGCCAAATCCCTGGACGCAAGCCGTCATGGTAAGAAGATTAAAAAATTCGAAACGTTGAATTGCTTCCGGAGTCCGCCCTGGAAGGGAAAATATCCAAGCGGCAGATGCATCAGGTGGGATTGGCTGACTCCTGATGCGGGGACAATCTGAAAGGACTTCTGGTCTTAGTGAAAAACAAGAAGCCTATGAATATTTTCAATAGCTTACATCTAGTAGCAGTCGTTCCATAAGTACAAGTTACTGTGTATGTCAGAAATGTTGGCAGAGATTTATTAAAAATAGAGCGTCCAAACAAAACAACAATATTCAAATACCACCTATTGAAGAAAGTTCCGAAGATACAAAAGATCCTATCAGACTTGATACGGCAAGAGCATCCAGTATACAATCTAAATGCATTTTTGGCTGTCATTCAGGACGGTTTCGGATATCGCAACAGTCTAGAGCGCAAGTATTTAGTGATTTTCGATTTTACATTCCTCAAGATACCCGAGTCAAGGAGTCCGAAAAATTGTGCACGAACCATCAGTGCTTGCGTTTACGTAATAACGATAATCTAGTTTTTTGGATGTGCTAAATATCACAATGTACTAATATCTCCACCATAGAGAATATATTCATACGATTTGATAGTTCAGATGACGAGGATATTGAAAAATAATTTTCATTATTAAAGGCCCCGTACACTAAGGTGCATTCGATAAGCGGCGCTAAAAATATTTTTCTGTGAATACACTCCTCCTAAGTATAATTTTACTATACGAATTATCGCTGCACGCCATATGGCCCAAATCGGGACACGGTGCTTTACGCTTATTTGATTTTAAAATACGCGTGTTTCCGCTTATCCGAATTTATAATTTCAGGTAATATAATTTTAATATTTAATCACTTTTAGCTGAAAATTTTTACTATTCAAGACATCTGTACGCTTGAGACGTCATTTTGAAGGAGAATGCTAATATTATTCATGTGTCTGATAAAAATTCGCTTAGATAATACGTATCATTAATAACAGGCTGCTGACGTGTTCACACGTGTTCTCGCCTCGTACGAAACATAGCAAGTATTTTGTTTTTGGGTCTTAAAATTTCCTTAATAAACAGTCAACGGACTATTTAGAATAAACAGCGAAAAACTTTAAAGAGAAGTTATTGCGACACTTTTCCTTTGCATTTATGGCAAGTTACAGTCGAAAATTCAAGGAATTTGTTTCCGCCCACACGGGTTCAGTATGTTAGTATGTATGACAAGGTTGAAACCAATGTCCCAAATGTTTATAATGCAGTTAGAATGTTTCGTTTATATACAGCCACTTAACGGAAACTTACCTACCTAATTTTTTTAGTAGGTACCTTATAATAATACGTGAATTCGTATTTTTTTACCCCTTTTTACGAAAATTACGCGGAAGGAGGTATATTAAATTTAGCATAGTTAGTTTATATGGAGAAGACGTGCAGAATGCTAATTTTTTTTTTAATAATAATACTTAAAAAATACATTAAATTCATTTAAAAAAAAAAACACTACACACACTACCATGCTTTTGACACACACACATGTATATACACAACACACACACATGTATATACACAACACACACATATATGTATATGTATATGTACAATATATACTCTTTTGTTTATTGTCAGTCTGTGGTCAAACCAAGGAATTTATACCAATCATTATAAATTCTTTGGGTCAAACTGAAAAAAGTTTAATGTTTAAGTGTGATCTAAATATTATTTTTCTATAGTGTAACTGAATGTCAAAAATAATCATAATTATGATAATTTCATAGTCATAGTTTGTCTAATAGATATTTGTGCTTTATATATATTAATTATTATTAGTAAAACACAAGTAGTTTTTTTACTTTCATTATGCCTCGACATAAAACGTTGACGGGTCGGAATGAGAGACAAAGAAGGAGGAATTTATATTCGCATAATAATAGACCCGATGCAAATTTAAATAGTGTTATTATTATACAAAATTAAGAAGTAAGTTTTGAGAGATACATTCAAAAATGAGCTATATGTCATTCAAAGAATTTCTCATAGTTATTGATTGTGGATTAATGGAGTTACAATGCAAGTTTTAAAATACGAAATATTTTGAATCTGAAGTCATTAAGTAACAGAACTGCATTCACTTCATGGTGTCATAAAAGTAAAGCAATATTATCGCCCTTAAGTCAAAATTAATATTTTATATTATTGTACGATGGACTTTTTTCAAATGAACCTTCAATAAAAAATAAGTCAAATTATTTTCAAATCATTCGCCAATACAATTCATCGTTTGCTATGGTTAGTTCAGAAGATAAAATTTACGAGGCAGTTACAAGTGGAGTGAATCATTTCAAAATACATTATGTTTTTATCACAGATCAGGTTCATTGCTGCATAATATGTCGCTCATCATGTTACGCGCAATCATATTTTTATGATGTGACACGCTGTCAATTATAGATTAAAGTCGAATTACGACCACTGGTCGATCACTAGTTCATATAAATATTCTCTATCTCCAATGGAAATATGTCACAACATTTATTAATCAGATATATTTTAAGATAATTAAAAGAGAAAAACATGACTATAACAACAACATTAATACACACAATTACTTCATAGAACTATCGAAGCGACCTTTTGACTAGAAATAATCAACAGATTATTTACACAAATAAAATGACACGCGACGATAAGCATTTAGAGATTATTGTGATATTTTGAACTCTAAAACGTTGAGAATAAGAACGAGGTTTATATACAAGAGTATCAACATGCGTGTGACATAAATGTAGATGCAATAACAAAATAAAAGTGCATTGACTGAAATCTGCCCTCTCGAGGCCCGTGGATGTAATTATAACATAACAGAACATACACTTAAATAACACAATTAGGACCTCGTTTACTAATGTAATATTATAACTTAATTCTGTATTTACACAATTAAGGTAATATACTTCCATTTAGAGCATGTATAAGTATCTGTGAATGCAATATATGGATCTTTTTTTCGAATCTGCATTAGCACACCTTATATTTTAAGTAAACTTAGAAGGAAATCTTATTGTTTTATGAAAAATTTTGTACTATATTACGAGTATATTCATCCACTATGCACACTTGGTAAAAAGGAAAGGAAGAAATAAGGATGTGAAGTGAATCACACTCTTCAAAATGTGTCACGTAAAATATAACCCAGCCAGTATAATTTTGTTCTCTTATATTTACGCGAATTTTACTCATTTAATTAGTATAATTTTTTCAGCGCTTTAAGTTAAGGAATTACGCCGGTGTTAGCAATCTTTTTTAAAAACTCTGAGGTCGCGGCTATCAGTCGAGCCTGGTGTATAGTGTTGGTGTTTGGAAGATCCATTTAAAAGATGACAGTAGTACTCTATACCAATACAAACTTGAGCTTTATATAAAGTGGGGATGTTCTTCTGAATGTTAGATTTTTCGATAGTTATATTTCTTAGACTGGAGTCACTTCCCAAAATTGAGATAATTAGTGTAATTACTAAATGGAACGTTATGTGAAGGGGCTTCTTTTAGCAGTAAGTAGACACTCTTGCGTTAAAAGTATATTTTTACCCGACTGCGTCAGAAGGAGAGTTATGTTTTTCGACAGTATGTATGTATGTATAATTGTTTGGCACGCTCTGTGGTCTGAACGGCTCGATGGATTTGAACATGAGATGTGTCATTAGATTCGTATTTACTGTGAAAGCGACACTGGATATATTAAAATAATAAAAACAAAATGGCGAATTTATGGCGCCAAATTAATTTCATTTCCCAATTACACAGAAACTTAGTCGGTTTTTTTTTAGTTTTTTAATTAATAACTTGTTACATTCGTTGAAAATAGCGGTGGTTAATTGAACTACTGGTCAAAATGTATCTATTCTCTTCCCGGTTTTTCGTGTCAGTTTTAAGTGAGTGATTTTTTAAACATTGCATTACTTTACGTCAACGTTGTACGTATATATGTATTTAAATATACAGGATGACTGGTAAATTACTATATCGATATACGTATATCTATATATTTTACGTTCCTAACATTATTGTATTGCACTACATAAAAAAATACTTAGATCGAGTGGCTAAATGTAGAACATAAAGCAAATGAATCGTTAAAATGCAAACGAAATTAATAGTGTCGTATTATAAGCGGTTTATTGTATAATTTTTACGTTACACAAAATCAATTATCAACTACTATTTCTACACAAAAAGCTCATTTTTAATATCAAAATTTAGAAATAAAAATATTTGAATATTTACATACACAAAAATATTTTAGAACTCTCGCTCAACAGAAGAGATAGATATATATTTAATATAAAATGCGTACTCATTCTCAATAATTTATTCCAAAATTATTATATATTACAAACCCTACGTCACGTGGTTTATGCGCGTCGAGTTACTATACTTATCTTTTACATATTATATAATGACATTTATGGTCAATACAGATTGTTTATTCTAAAAATCTTCCTTCTTAATAGGCATTTAACATATAAAGAACATTTTAAATCGAATCAGTACATATCAAAGATTAGAGCGTTAAAAAAAAAACAAATTAATAGATTTATTAAATAAGTACAGATGAACGACCCCATTCAATTATGCGTTAGCACTAACCGCATACTATGAATTTGTCGGTAAAAACTTTTATAATAAACAAAAATTATCTGAACAACGTACATAATGTATACAGCTGTTTTAAAGCAAAGTTAATATGTAATTTGCAAATATTTACTTTAATACAGTTGTGTAAATTAAACGTAAGTGATGTCGATAAAGTCAAGTGAGACGGTTGGTCGTTGAAATCAAGTCCACATTTAATATTCAATTTTATGCGACTCTCGGCAACCCCAGATCTAGAGCGGAACAAACAGGGACACCCGCACCATGTGGCAATTTCCAATATCTTAATATGGTATAGTTGAAAAAAAAGCATAAAAAGAAAAAGAAAAATTAGCTTATAAATAATAAGAGCAAAAAAAAAATCGGGATAATAAGAAATCATTAGAGGTTTCTTACTATACCGATCCCAAAAACCAAACCATTCTCTGTATATTGGTGATTTTTTTATTTTATTTTGTCTTAAACGCTGAATAATCTTTACCATACCAAATCATCATATTGTATTATGTCATGATGATCATGTCCTCATTATAACAAACTTTAAATTCTCAAAAGCAAGATAACTTGGACGTATCAAAATATATTGTGTGGTGTTGAAAAAACAAAAGAACACTAGATATACTATGTTTAATGAGTGTTTACGAAAACATATTTATTTCCTGTTATTTCTCTTGAGTAAATTAACAAGAATTGATTATATACAGCAATATAACATAAACATATACTCGGTTTTATCATACAATAGCAATTTTAATATGTCCAAACAACTTTTAATTTTGGCTGTAAATATTGTGTCGAGACATTATGAACGATTTATTTATTTTATTTATTTAGACTTTTGTACACTACAAATATAAAAACAAAACAGGTTTATGACAATTACAAAATGTAAAGTACAAGGTGTAGTCTTATGGCTAGTTAGCCATTTCTTCCAGACAACCCGAAGTTACAGTAATTTATTTAAGAGATAATGGATAGGTGGTACAGTTATAATAAACTTATATACAAATATCTACTCATTAATACTTAAACACTATACATAAATACATATATAGCATAATAAACTAATAATATCTATATATTAATACGTTACGCAAAAACTATACCCCTTTTTACGAAAATTACGCTGACGGAGAAGTATGAAATTTGGCACAGTTAATGTTTATTTGGGGAAGAAGTGCAGAATGCTAATATTTTTTATAATGGTGCTCAAATAATACATTAAATTTATTAAAAAAAAAAAAAAAAAACAAAAAAAAAACACTACACACATTACGGCGCACACACATTATGTACAATGTACATATACATATACACAAATTTTGTTTATTGTAAAAGTATGTTGTTAACACGGCTTTAAATACAGGTCTTGCAACGATTTTTTTATCGAACATGGATTTAAATACAGGTCTTGCAACGAATTTTTCATCGAAAATTTTTATCACAGATCAGGTTCAATGACTGCTGCATATGCTCACCATGTTATGCGCAATCATATTTTTATGATGTTGAGAATGTGGTTAATTATAGATAAAGCTGAATTTCGACCACTGGGCGACCACTAGTTATATTAACTAATAATATACCAAAAGCATCTGATATAATTTATTATCAATAATACCGAAAGAAAAAACATAATTAATTTGAATCGTCCCCATTATTAAAGTAATGAATCTTAACGGAGTTTTAAAATATTAAGAGTGATTTTACTTCTTTAATATTTAAAAGTAAATAATTCCATAGTTTTAATGCCTGAACAATGAAAGACTGACTATAAAATCTAGTTTTATGAAAAGGCAATCTTAGCATTATTAGTCAATAAGGCAATCTTAGATTATTTATTTAGTCGCAAGGTCTTAAAAAGAAATGGTCCCCGAGGAATTCAAATTTTTCCTTTAAATACGAAGATACATTTGAATCAAATAACGCACAATAGATACAAAAGAGGCAAAATATGCAGGTTTCGGCAAGAATATATTGAAAGCCACTTAGATTTAGAACGAAATTCAGAAATATGGTCAATTTTGCGAAGGCAGAATATGAATCGTATAGCGAGGTTTTGAGTCGCTCAAGCTTTTTAAGTTGGTCCTCTGTTTGATTAGAATAGCTAGCGTCTGCACAGTCATGAATTTACAGTAGAAGATAATTTGCTAATATAATCTTACTAGAATTTAATATAGAAATAAAACTTTGTAAATACCATCTTTATGCTGACGACACACAAATTTACTACACATTTGCTGGTAAGGATGCCCAGGAAGCCATCGCAAAAGTTAATGAAGATCTTAACAATATTTACTCCTGGTCACAAACGAACTCTTTGGTCCTCAATCCCAGTAAAACGTTAATGATGATTGTAGGCACAAAAAATCAAATTAAATGCGTGACAGATTTGGAGGACAAAATAAAAATCAATAACGTAAATATACAGCAAGTGATTTCCGCACGTATCCTCGGTCTAATTTTGGATAGAGAACAAAAGTTTACAGAGCATGTAAATAACAAAATCAGGACAGCGTTCTTGAAACTGAAAACTCTTTATAAGATTAGGCCGTACGTTAAAGAAGAGTTGCGAGTTTTGCTCTGTGATTCCTTAGTCCTTTCCCAGCTCAGCTACTGCAGTACCATATATGGGCCAAGACTGAGTGCCAAAGCTGAAAGAGCTATACAACGCGTACAAAACGCTTGCGTTCGGTTTTGCTACAACATCCCAAGGAGAGAATATATAACACCATATTTAAACAGGAAAGGTATACTTAACATGAGGGCCAGAAGGGAACTCCATTATGCTTGCACGGTTCACAGAGTAATATGGAACAAGAAACCGAAATATCTTTTCGAGAAGCTCCAATAGGTTAAGGATCTTTCCTCTAGAAATCGTCGCACAAACACACGAGAGCTTCTAAAAGTGCCAAAACATAAAACGTCACGGTTTAGGGGATGTTTTAGGTTTGGTGCAGCGAGCATTTGGAACGACCTTACCCCTCCTCTTAGAAATAAATCCAGCACCGAATCTTTTAAAGCGAAATACAAAAAAAACTCTAATAAGGAGACAACGCGCTGCAGAAAATTTAAAGTATGCATACTGGAAATGCTTAAACATAAAAGACTTTTTTGTACCCTAAAATAACCCTAGCTAAATAGACAATCAAAAACTATCACACACACACACACACCACAAACATACTCACACGCACACACAAACGCACACGAAACACAAAAGCAAGAGTTAGGTTAAATTAGATTAGCATTAATTTTATTTCAGTTACATTGATCCTGGTTTAATTTATTAATGTCAGATGGTGATCGGGGGATCAACTGGCTTAACTCCCGCATAACAGCTCAGGGAGGAGGGAGGGACTGAAAATCAGCGCTGCGCGGGACCACGGTCCTGCGTTAGCACACAAGCTGAGTCACCTCCCATTGACATAGACATAAGTGTAAAATGTTAATTAATGTTAGGCTAAGAAATATTGTGTGGCAATAAACTGATTTTGATTTGATTTGATTTGATTTGATTTATTGTAATATTGTGGCCTAATGTATGTCCTCTGAACTGAAATTAAACTGAATCAGCCTGTAAATGTTCTCTGCCGGGCGAAGGCCTCTTCTCTATATAAGAGAAGTTTTGATGCCTAATCCACCACTCTGCTCTACTATGGGTTCGTGGATAATTTCACTACCATAAGTAACGATCGCTATTAAGTGTCTATGACAACAACCAGGACTGACGGCTTTACGTGCTCTCCGAGGCACAGTACCCACTAAGACAAGTGTGTGTCCTCGTTGAGACTAATAAACTTTATAAAAGGGTCAGTCTTGAATGTAGAATTTTTTCAAACTGGGGAAGAAACTTGCTAGTGGCGTCCCCTCTCTTCAACATTTGAGATAAATCGTTCAAATGAAAACACACAAATATATAATTTTTTTTAACGATATATTTTATATTATTATTTTGGCGCCCTTTGAAACTAGCGCCCGGAGCGCACGTCCCGGTTGGTCCTCTCCTAGATCCGGTACTGGTATTTTTTATAAGGTATTTTTTATTTAAGGTATTCGAAATAGGTTAAAGTATAAAAATCAAGCATATCAAGGTACTACACTAAAACTATACTTCTTTTTATTTTACTTCGTATACTTTGTGTACGTATAACCAACCAACCAAGAGTAAATGTAAATATGACCCGACAAATTCGTAAAATACAAAAACTATTTGTGGTAGGAGAAATTGGAAAAGTTCGAAATAAACTCCCACACGCGTCGCGACACCGTCTCAATATTCTTCACACAAAAAGTAATAAAACTTGACACAAGCTGGCAAATAAAAATATCTCACTTAAATTAAATAAAAAAACGTAAGAAGCTTTCGTTTTTTTTAATGACTATATTGTATACTTAATTACAATATATAATAATGTACGCCTTATACCACGAAGCGGTTCAGGTTGTGCTTTACTCTCGACACGAAAAAGTCAAACAATTTTTTTGCTCTTAAGAGGAAAGGATCCGGTAGGTATCCTACCTATCCACTTTCTCCATACAAACGTAGTCGACTGTTTCCTCCCTGGATAATGACATTAGATCAAATATTTTTGTAACATAAAACCTTTAACTGCCATAACCATGACCGTATGTTTGGTTTTTTTTTAATATTATTATTATCATAGGGAGTAGGAGTCTTCAAAAACTAGAAATTTTGCCTAAATTTTTATACATTTTCAGACACTCATTCAAAAAAATTACAAATATTTACAAAAAAACGAGAACATAGGGGCTTAGCTAAAGGTTTTTTTAGTTACATTAAAAAAAATGGAAAAAAGGCATGTTTTGAGGAGCAAATAGTCGAATACGAAATACTGTTTTGGTCAATTAATTATCTACCTAAAACGGTCTGAGCTGCAGTTGTCCCTTTCTTGCTGTTTGTGGATAGGTCTGGAGAAGCGAGACAGGAACATTTTATTCAAATACCTATTTTTCAAAAGTCTCTCAGGTACCCTTTCCTCTTTAAGTGACATCACAACTGATCACAATTAATTGGCACTTGTACGATAACATGAGTAGGTGTATTGTAAGAAAACAGTTTAAATAATCCATCTCATGTTCGGTAAAAAACAATTTTATTTTGCTATTTCATTTTTATCTTCTCCTTCTTGGTTTAATAGCTTTCGAATTAGTGTTTTAGATTTACAAAAATTTTAAGCAGAAATTTTTCTTCGGAATTCGTGGGGGGGGGGGGGGTGGCGGTCACTGGTAATCTAAATTAAAAAAGTAGAGGTACCAGAGTTTTCGCTTCATCCGCCATCTTGATTTATCGTTCATTTTCAATTTTACACGGAAAATAGTTATTACAAAAGCTTTTTAAAATTAAATTTCCTACAATTTTGGTTCTTATATTTTTTTTTTTTTCGCAGGATCGATATTTTTCGATTTATACTGAAAAAGAGGGGGTGAATTTTCGGTTATAGCATAACTCGTTTATTTTCAATTGGTTTTCCTAAAATTGATAAGGATCAAAATTGTAGGAAATTTTATTTTAAACAACTTTGTTTATAACAATTTTTCGCGTGAAATTTTGCGCGTTGGTAATTTTAGTAGTTAATTTAATAACATGTCATTTAGAACAACAAACATTAAAATTACTGAAACAGCTGGTAACTGTGTATTTCCTACTGCTGGGCGAAAGAATCTTCTCCATATATGAGAAAGTTTGAAGCTTAATCCGCCATGCTGTTTCAATACGGGATGGTCGATAATTTTCTGCTGTGTACCGATAGTTGTCAAGTGTCTATGATAGCAACCGGTATCATCGGCTTTGTGTGCTCTCTGAGGCACGGTGGAGAGACTCACAAGGACATACACCCACACAACAGGACATACAGACCAGTAACAACTATTTTTTTGTATAAATACAGATAACTGTCCCGAACGAAAATAGAGCCCAGGCCCGCGGGCTTATGGCGATTTCAGGCATCGCTACACCAGAACGGTTTACTTTACTAATGTATATATGAACAATATGCGTGTAGCACTGTATAATTAATATAAATATACAACTGTGTAAACTACTATATCAGGCTTTGGTGGGGCGGGGGGCTTTTTTCTTTTCTTTTTTTTTTTTTGTTTAATCAGCATGCCATGCCACAAGCTGTATTTAATTAGTTAGGTATAATGCCATTATTGAAAATACGTAACTATTTTAAATGGCTTGAAATTGAATCCGTTACAGATGCCAGATTAAAAAAAAAAAGTTAGGTATTTTTTTAACAGTCTTTATTTCTAAAAATATCAATATATGTTTTAGAACATACGCATGTATTGCGTCAGACACACGAAATCTGAACCCGCATTAATTACGAAACTTTTATATGGTAACATTAAAACAATGTCACAAAGGTCATTCAACCACTTGTTATTGCCCTCCGTGCTCTCGTTGAAGTTTGACAGTTAACCAACTAAACTTTTATATTTATATTTAAATAAAATGTTTATCTACTTAGTTTGAGTTAATTTTTGCAAGACCACAAACAAAATATTTAAAATATAACATTCATATTTTTATAAATATAAGTGAAAATAAATTTAAAAAAGCTGGTCGTTGCTCTTGACATCTTTTGGATGAATCCGCTTATACAAGTCCCACTACTGGGCAAATACCTCTTTTGCATATTGAAGAAGGGTTTGAACTTAATTTACTACGCTGCTCCATTGCGGGTTAGGGGGTAATTTCTTTACCGTGAGTAATGATTGCTATCAGGTGTCCGTGATAACAACAGGTGCTCTCCGATGGACGGCGGGGAGACCGAGAAAGACATCCCGGTAAAAATATTTGTACAAATACAAATATCTGCCCCGAGCGGGTATCGAACCCGCAATCGCCGGCGATAAGGCAATTACTCGCATCACTAGGTACACCAGAACGGTTGTCGTAGATACGGGATAATTACCTAAAATACTTTATTTATACCATTATTATATATTAATCACATAATTTGTGTATTATAAACCTAGGTTATATAAACACTTATTACCCGGGACACTGACAGTATTTTCGATAATTTAGTTTTTTTTTTGTAATTTTAAAATAATAATTTAAAAATAAATCCTACCAGATTATACAAAGATAATTGTATTTAAGGTAACAAACGTAGATTGAACATTTTTATAACCTTATAAAGAATATCATTTTTAAAATTACATTTTCATGCATTATTTTTTTCTTTTTTTTTTTGGTTACTTTGTTTCCAACGCTTCATTAATATTCAAAAGTCTCGTCTCTTAAGCCCGGTTCAATAGAGACTTGATTTCATTTGTAAACTGTTACTAGGTACCTAAATCAGGACCTAAATATAGATTTAGCTACAACATTACGATAATATTCTTTTAAAAATGAATCTTACTAAAGCCAGTATATTAGTAATAAATAAATGATATTTGAAAAAATATACGAAAGGAAATTAATTTTACTGATATTTTTAAAATGTCAAATTAAGAATATTTCAAGGAATTTATATACAAACTGGAATGCGCACGTGCACTTAAAAAAACGTTCCTAAGAGAGCGATTGCATCTCTTTCTACCATAGATTTAAGGAAACTCCTAAGAAAGAGACAAAATACCAATAGGCCTCTTGGATATCGCTAGTGGCGGGGCGTTGTGGCAAAATTAGGCAAAGCATGGGTGTTTTAGTGCGATCAGCTGTAGGTTATTTACGTTTTCACTACATATTAATATGTATTTACTATACTATATACATATTAATACTACATATATACATACTATATACATATTAATATGAATTGTTGTTATTATGAATTTTAACGGCCGGCTGGTCTAGTGGTCAGGCAACTGGACACTTTACGCAGCGGTCGCGGGTTCGAATCCCGCCAGGTGCAGATAATCTGTATGACGAATATAGATGTCTGCACCGGGTCATGGATGTGTATTTATGTATATATGTATTTATATCTTAAATTTATTTCCGTTCCTAGTACCTGTAACACAAGTTCTTACGAACTTATCACGGGGCTAGGTTAACGTGGTGTGATTGTTGGTCAATATTTATTTATTTATTTATAAAATTGTACTTTAAATACATATTAATATGTATATACGAGTATATTATGCAACGGGTTCAATGTAGCGATTAACACATTCAATGCCAACTACACGGCGCGGCGTCGCGCGTCGTGGAGATGTATATGGCCGGTTCTTTCGTATTTTTTATTTTGGAATTTCGTGAGCTGCGTATGTCCGATTTTCGATTTTTTTTTTGTTACGTGGGTTAAGATGTCTGTTATATATGTTGTCAATATCAGCCAAACCGGACTGTCGGTTTGTTTGTAAAGATAAAAATGTTTTGGGGTAATTTCGACTTTTTAATATTGGGGTTCGAATGGGGTTAGGGAAAATGACCGTTAGAAATAAAACAGATGCGTTTCATAGAATAATCTATACATATAATAAAATGGTAGGAAAGTCAAAACTGTACATTGAATATTTTTTTAAAAGAATACTTGGGTAGTGATCTACAATCGATACCGAAGCCAAAAATATAGTTTTTAGAATTTTTGTCTGTTTGTCTGTATGTATGTCCGGGATAAACTTAAAAAGTACTGCACGGATTTACGTAAAATTTGGCACGAATATAATTAAGAAGTCGGGTCAACACATAGGCTACATATTATCACGCTATCACCTACGGGGAACGAGCAGTGAACCCTTATTTCTGCAACGCATTCTGTAACAACGTGTAATCTAACGACGCATATTTGAATGTTGTTATTATGTTAATAACCATGCTATAAGCTATCTTCACACTATAAAAAGCACGAAATATAAGTAACTTACGCTGATAAACATAATGAATGTAAGAATAAATGTAATATAAGAAATGAATATAAGTAGTATCAAGACAATCTTAAAGCAGTGCCATCTATGAGATTTCAGAAACATCAAGTCGAATTACATGTGTAAACCCTTTTTGGATATAAATAATTTAAATTTCATCATGTTGGCGAGGTTAATAGTTGTTTTTAAAAGTCATAAATGGATTTGTGCATTTTCTTCTCAAAAATTGTATCGTTAATTCATTTCAGAGATGAGCAAGACAATTAAAAAAAATGTGTTTATATAAGTTTTAAGCTGCTTCATCCATGTCGTATAAAATTCATCGAGTTTGTCTGTATGTAATAACAAACAGAACTCAATAAGAACTGCATCGATGTATAACAAAATTTAAACTCGAAAACGGCACGCTATTGCTGTAAGCTATTTGACCTAAATAACGAAAAAAGAGGAAAATTAAGCATACCATATATCATAAAGATAAGAAATGCTTATGCTTCTTCGGAACTTATTTCCACCGAAGTTGTGTAACGGAACCCGCCTTAAAGTCATCTCGCTCCACAGACACACCATTGAGGCGGAAATTCTTACGGGTTGTGGCGTCGGCGAGGCAGTATTTATACCACGCATTCCCCTCATACCTCATAAATTCCCGTTCCAGTTCAAGTGCTTACAGTTCCCCGTGAGTGTTTGCTTCACGATGACCATCAATAAGTCGCAGAGGCAGACAGTGAGGGTAGCTGGTGTCGACCTCAGGACGAGCTGCTTCTCACACGAGCAGCTGTACGTCGCTTGCTCCCGCGTCACCAGTCCTGACTCTCTTTACATTTTGGCTGTGGAGAGCCAAAACACTAATGTTGTTTATCGAGAAGTCCTATAAGTATGTATTTTACCCTATTCTGTATTCCTTATTCATTATTTTCTCCATCTGCTTCAGTCACAACTTATGACTTAATTCAGCAGAATCACCATAAAGTCATTTATTCAAAGCAGGCTGAAAATAAGCACTTTTTGAAGGTCAATTTTACAAAAGACAGTCTCCCTCTGTTACTGCACTTTCTGTAGATATGAAATGTAAAGAAGAAACGGGTAAATGAATGTTATTTTAAAAGGTATAATCGTAGGTATTTTTGGTGCTGTATAGCGTTCACGCAGACGACGTCGCGGGCAGCAGCTAGTAATATATAAAAATTAAATATAAATGGAAAGTTTACAAAGGTTCAACTGCATGCATAAATTAAAACATTCGAGTGCCGTGTGCAAAAACCAGTCGAGCGGAACAAAATCGTATATAAAGCGACAGTCCTAATGTAAAATTATTCAATATGTACCGGAGAGCGTACCACATCATAACTAGTATCGACGTGAAGGCGCACCTACGGGAAGATAATAATGAGTTCAGACGAAATGAACCAATCTCTTCGTGGGGACAACGAACAACCGACCATGGAAGAAACACAGAACAACGAGGACATAGAAGAGATACCATCGGACGACGACTTGTCGAGGGCATTGACGAATGCGGAACTCGACCAATGGGAAGAATCGCCCAAGACATCGAAGAGAAAGCGAAGAAGTCCCGACATGAACAAAGAAAAAAGGACGAAAGTCTCGCCGCACAAAGCGTCGACTTCTTGAGATCCGACGACGACGACACCGACAACGCTCGTGCAGAACCGCAAGTCATGCACGACGCAAACGCCGCAAGCACCTCAAAAGCCCAAATGGCATCAACAATGGATTGCACAACTGAGTCGAGACTGCATAACACCGAGCGAAATATCACTTCTCCTTGGAAAGTCATCGCTCTCTATACAGGAACAAAACGCCACCATTACCATCTCATTTACATCAGTACAGCCAAGAACTGGGGGCATAATTCAAAACTTGGCAAAAATATCCGATTCAGGCAGTACAAATGTAGTGCAATTACATGCATACAGTGTCTTCTGGAGTACATTACTACCGGCCCTAATCGTGAGACACTGAGACATATTCTTCGAAGAAGTGATTACGAACTGGCAAAATGCGTCACTCATCAACTTGGTCTTGCAACTAACACCATGCCACGAGGTCCACTTGCAATTACCGAAGGGGGAGATGATCTATTTCAAGTTCAAGGGAGCGCACGAGCCGATTATGTCTCAAGAATGGTTGGAAGCAATTTTGAGTCCGATGAAAACGTATTATATGATACCACAAACGAGTTGCGTAATGTCGGTGAACTATCGGATGAACTTGGAAATGAACTGAACGCCATTCAAAGAAGAGGCAGAGGCAGGAGGAATAGTTCACTGCCTACGATTTTTACACAACAAAATCAGAACTTTGTGTTGCTCCTATGTCAAAACAAAGCTTTTGACGAAGCAGAAGTTTAGAAACTACTATGCAGAACACCTGAAGTGATTGCCGTCTAATTTATTAAAAGATTTGACGACAGACTTAAGACAGCAGTATCGATTGCAAAAACACTGGTATTTTCGGAAACAGCAGAACAGCGATTAGAGCGGGAAAAAAACACTGTTTAGCAATACATCCGACCGCAAACGACTTCAGTAACATCTACGACGGAATGGCAAACTTAATCGATACACTAAACAAAGACGACATCAACATGTACACGTTCGCTAGACAAACAAGACGACACTTTTTCGGAATGACGGGAAAGAAAAACAATCTATTCTTCTGGGGACCACCGAGCACGGGGAAAACTATGATAATGAAATCGTTGGTTGAGATGCATTACAACTACGTAATAATTACGGGACTACAACCGACATCACCGTTTAACTTCAGCAGCGCGTTCAATAGAAACGCAATATTCATGGACGAATGTAAACTCACAGACAACCAATTCGAACAATGGAAACTCATAGCGGGCCGTAAACCTATGAACATGGATATGAAATATAAAAGTCAACATATAGTACAAAATTGTATATTGTACAAGGCGAGTAATCAAGAAATAGGAACATATTTGCAAGTCGCATCATGTAATGAAGCCATACAAGAGAGAACGATACAATTCAACTTTGTAATGAAAAAAGATTATTACAAGTTAAGTCCGTTCATATGGCTGAAATATTTGGGAAACATACGGAAACTAATTAATAATAATAATAATAAGATTCAATCAAAACAATAGGCCTACATAAGAATATTTATATAATTTTACAGAAAGCAGTTATCTTAAACACTTGCAGAATTGTAAGAAAGTTTCTGCAAATAGACTAATAAGTTAAAAAGAATTTAAAAAAAATTGTAAGGGATGTACACTTGGCTTCGGCCCGTGAACACCTATATTATCCGGTATATATGCCGAGGGTTTAAAATTTACCAAGATAATAATAATAATAATATTTTAATAAATTGGACGGCAATCACTTCAGGTGTTCTGCATAGTAGTTTCTAAACTTCTGCTTCGTCAAAAGCTTTGTTTTGACATAGGAGCAACACAAAGTTCTAATTTTGTTGTGTAAAAATCGTAGGCAGTGAACTATTCCTCCTGCCTCTGCCTCTTCTTTGAATGGCGTTCAGTTCATTTCCAAGTTCATCCGATGGTTCACCGAAATTGCGCAACTCGTTTGTGGTATCATATAATACGTTTTCATCGGACTCAAAATTGCTTCCAACCATTCTTGAGACATAATCGGCTCGTGCGCTCCCTTGAACTTGAAATAGATCATCTCCCCCTTCGGTAATTGCAAGTGGACCTCGTGGCATGGTGTTAGTTGCAAGACCAAGTTGATGAGTGACGCATTTTGCCAGTTCGTAATCACTTCTTCGAAGAATATGTCTAAGTGTCTCACGATTAGGGCCGGTAGTAATGTACTCCAGAAGACACTGTATGCATGTAATTGCACTACATTTGTACTGCCTGAATCGGATATTTTTGCCAAGTTTTGAATTATGCCCCCAGTTCTTGGCTGTACTGATGTAAATGAGATGGTAATGGTGGCGTTTTGTTCCTGTATAGAGAGCGATGACTTTCCAAGGAGAAGTGATATTTCGCTCGGTGTTATGCAGTCTCGACTCAGTTGTGCAATCCATTGTTGATGCCATTTGGGCTTTTGAGGTGCTTGCGGCGTTTGCGTCGTGCACGACTTGCGGTTCTGCACGGGCGTTGTCGGTGTCGTCGTCGTCGGATCTCAAGAAGTCGACGCTTTGTGCGGCGAGACTTTCGTCCTTTTTTCTTTGTTCATGTCGGGACTTCTTCGCTTTCTCTTCGATGTCTTGGGCGATTCTTCCCATTGGTCGAGTTCCGCATTCGTCAATGCCCTCGACAAGTCGTCGTCCGATGGTATCTCTTCTATGTCCTCGTTGTTCTGTGTTTCTTCCATGGTCGGTTGTTCGTTGTCCCCACGAGGAGATTGGTTCATTTCGTCTGAACTCATTATTATCTTCCCGTAGGTGCGCCTTCACGTCGATACTAGTTATGATGTGGTACGCTCTCCGGTACATATTGAATAATATTACATTAGGACTGTCATTAGGATTGCTTTCATGTCAAGTCATGACTCGTGACTTGCACATGCTTGGGTTGCGTCGTTTCATTAAAGAGTTCCTGTGACTACTGTCTAACTCTATCATCAGACCCTGGTTATCATTGAAAGACAACCTACTCGTCAAGACGATTCACTCGAGTCCAAACTCGATGAGGTCGTGTCGTTTCATTGCGATGTTCCTATCGCCACCTTCTAGCTCCATCATCAGATCAGACCCTGGTAACAATCTCAAAATAAAGTACTCGTCAAGACGATTCAATCGAGATCGAACTCGATAGGGTTGCGTTGTTTCATTACATATGTACGGAGTCGCGAAATATAGTGCAATACCATATATGGTCCGAAAACGTGACGAGCGTCGTGTGACGATTTTTGATTTTAACATCTATAATATTTCTCTCATACGTCGATATAAAAGTTTCATTCCAAAAAAATTGGTGGTCTGTAAAGTTGGTTTACGGACAACAACATTAACTTTTCACTTCACTTTATAAACAGTTGACAAAACAGTTCACGTGTAGGTTGTGTGCTGCCGCTGTCTATCTTCTACTCGGACGCATAGGCCGATAGAGTGGAAGAGCAATATATGCGTCAGTAGCCAAACGCTTAGGTCGATCATGCCTCTCTGTCGCTTTTTTCGCGCTCTCGCTAGCACTCTCGACTCAGGCGTAACGTGACAATGAATCATACTTTTTCGTGCGCCACCGGCGTTCATCGATTTATAAGACGTTAGATATCACGTTAAAAAAAGAAATTTCAGCGCGTTCCAACAAATTCCTCAAACATTAACACAGATAAAAGTAGTGTATTGCGTCATTCTAAACCCTTTTTAAAAGGGTTTAAAATAAAACTTTAACACACAAATAAATGACTCTGTTTAAAAAAGCGGTTTTGCTAATTAAGATTTCGCCTATAAATTTTTTAGATTGAGAGGAATGTGACTTGTTTTCGGAAATATATAAAAGAATTCAGTTCAATTCTTGGTTAAATAGCTTTCAGTTGTGTCAGTGAGGCATGGTCGATTTCGCCAACGTTAGGTAGGATGAAGAAGACCCGAAAGAGAATGATCGGTGTGGTTGATATTGCAAACTCAATTGAATATTATAGAAAATAAAAGAAATAGGCTTTTGTTGTTAAACCACAACCTAGAACGACACAAACAATAAAGTTAGAAATATCTCTATTTTTTTTTAGTAATATATACTAATTATAAAATTTAAAAAAAATGTACCAGGACGATCACGTGGTACATTTACTTAAGACTAATTCATACATTAACAAACATTCAATATAAATAGAACGAGGGATTTTACAGGGAAGGATGTCAGGCAAGACGCAGGAGTTACATGACAAAAGACCCAACTATTGGTTGACAACCACAACGTATCTTGTCTATTATTATGAAAGTCTTTATATTATTAACTAACTCACCTTTTCCTTCTCTCTAGAATAAAGTACCACTTTTGCGTAATCTTCAAATGTAATATCAGAAATACAGAAAACATTCATTTAAACTTAACAATTAAATTACAGTGATGTTCTATTGTTTTCTACACAGATAAATATAATGACATAGTGTTATAATATTTAACATTCAAAACATTTAATTAGTTTAGTTAACAAAAAACATTAAAGAATGAAAACGATATTATTATTATTTACCTAAGTTACATAATCGAAACTATCTAGTTTTCTTTGAAAAGTTATGAAAAGAATTGCATCATGCATCTTTATTTGTCTAATATTAAGAGGTACTCGTAGTACGTTCCTCAGTTGTAAATTATAAATTTACATAATGTACTAATATTTTACCGACATAAGTTTAGGAATTCAATTTTATTTCGTTAAAAATAAGTTTAATTTTTGTATTACAATAACACGCAATAGAACAGCGAGAGAATGCGTACATTTTGAAAAGAACGGATGGGTAGATCCTTGATTTTCGTACGAAAGTCTTAAATATGATTATATTTGCCGAGCCTGAATGAAACATATTTTTAGCAACAACTTAGAGACGCTCAAGTTTATTCAGTCTCCGGTTAAATTGTCGTCGACACACTTGAGAATAGATGGAATTAGGAATCGTGTCGATAATTTTATGAGAACCTGGAAAATGTGACAGAGAGGCAGTGGAGATTAAAACAAAGTAATGGCTTTATAACCGACTTTTTATATTATTGCTTTACCATAATCTGCAGTTCTTATCATTAAGGCATGAACCTATACTTATTTACATATATTATACAAAATTATAAAATCTAACGACGCCTTAACTAACTCACATTAAAACTATTCTATTCAAGTAGGTTTTAAAATTTTTGAGTCGTCATTTTAGTTTATGTTTTGAAACTTCATTTTTATTTTTCAAAAATCATCTAGATGCTATTCCAAATCGAATGATACCTCAAGAATAATTTTCGAAGACTGCTGAAAAAAGTTGACAAAAGGGCACTGTTATTATTTGTTATGGAGATAGTGAAGACAAAAAATAATTACATTTTTCGTCTATAGTTTGTGTGGTTTGAGCATATGAAGTTCAAAGAGTACTAAATTGATTTTATTCTTATTTAGCATAATTACTACTTATATACTTGGATATATGTCATTAAAAGTATAAAGTCACAAACTACGACTAGTATTAGCGAGTCAACAACCGTGACGTCAGAGCGGGTAAAATAACGCCGGTTGGCTAGAATTACATAATATATAGTGAAAACAAAAATTTCAATTATAAGATTAAAAAAATTATAGCAAAGTTCCTTTCAAACTCTTCCATCCCATAACGAACGAGTTTAAAAACAATAATTAAACTTTAAAAAAGGAACTTTAACATTATTTTTAATAATACATAATTTTTTTAATTCCACTAGGATCAAAGCTTAAATAGAAGCTTTTATCCGTATTGAATTTAGATAAGTATGTGTCGGATTAATTGTCATTTTTGGTTAACCACACTCGTTTATGAGCTTTTAATAAATAGCTTTAAACACATTACAAACTGAATAAGCAAACGAAGTATATAGCTTTATTATATTATGTATAAATATCAAAGTATATAGTCCATATTATGAGTATAGAATTTAGATTGTTTTTTTAACTCTCATGTTCTTATGATTTACTCAATGAATTTAAATCATAATTTGTGCCGAACAGAGTCGAAAACCTATCATCTATATTAGATGCATTATCAAATGCTTTTAACCCAAATCTCTTATAACGCAGACAATTACGACTGCCTCTCAAGCAATTACATGATTATCTTATATATCGCGCAGTTATGAAATTTTACCTAGCTCTAACTGAGACTGAGACATAGGCTACACGCGTTGCGTCACTCATCTATAACATTACACCAGCTAAATAGGTGAAGGGCGTCGACCTGACACTATTCAGTATACAAAATATTAGAAAGTCTACGCTATTTGATTGGTTGCCACCAATACTATATAATATTTATACATATATTGTAAGATATGTGAAATGATAACCTTATATTATATAAACGTATCGCTTTAGAACATCTGTATTTAAATTTTATTTTGTTTTAAAATAGTCAGATAAATTATAGGCAAAAATGCCAGTTAATTCGATATTAACCAAACCCTTCTATATTGAGAACAGGTCTTTCCCCAGGAGTAGGACGTTTAAAGGCTGATACAGTTTAGTTCCGTTCAAGGCGTTAAAATAAGAAAGCTTTCAGTTCAGCTTATACTCTAGCATTGTTACGAAACGTTATGAAAATCAAGTGGATTTTTAGGTAAAATTGATATACAATAACAGTATAATTTATTTTTATCAATTTTAAAAATAAATTTTAAAGGAGAAATGATTAACATCTGAAAGCAGTTTGAAGATTACCTGACCTTTACTGGTTATCGTATGTCTATATCTCTAATTAGTTTTTTATAATCTTAATAGAAGACTTTAAAATTTTAATAAAAGTTTTTTGACTAATTTGCAATACGTCATAGTGCTTTACACTACGCAGGACCTCATCCTCAAATTATATTTCATCATCTACTTATCATTATATCATTATACATTCCCCTACGATTTGGGGTCTTGCTATTATAGGACAACATGGAGTACGGATAAGACAAGACTCACACAAGTTTACTTTTAGACTTGAAAACAAATTACAATTTATGTTAACAGTTTTTTTTTTGACGTGATAACGTCTTGTAAATCGATGAACGCCGGCTGCACGCACGAAAAAGCATGACTTATTGTCACGTTTTGCGAACGCGAGCGCGGAACAAATGATAGAGAGGCACGATGGGCCTAAACGTTCGGCTTGGGACGCATCTATCTCAACCTATAACCCATACCTAGGCTAGAAACAAATATTTGCACAAAGACAAATATCTGCCCTGAGCGGGAATCGACCCCGCGACCACTGGCATTAAGGCAGAACGGTTGTCAATGCTTCACGTACGCCTTAACTTCGTCCGCTCGCATTCCTCTGGGCACTACTGGTAAAGTCGACCGAAAATCGCCTGCTAACAATACAGTAACACCTCTTATTTCACAATTATTATTCCTAATATCTTGTAAAGACCTATTTAGGGCTTCGAAACCTCCTTTATGAGTCATAGGTAGTACTCTCATATCAAACAATTAATTTCGTTTTGTGTTTGTTTGGGTTTATTGCAGAAAGGGGTAAAGGTTTGTATCAAATTAAAAGGTATTTTAAACGCGGGGTGTGCAGTTTTACCTCCTTCTAGCAGCGTGGCAGCAATTCCGGACAATACGACCGCTGATGCGATATCACGATTACTTCTCACTTTGGCCTACACTAAATTTAATAAAAAAAGTCTTGCCCGTTCCACCAGGAACATCCGAAAAAATATATCAACTACACCTGTGTCGACACTGGAAAGTACTTTATTTTTAATAGATTTATAATAGACGGATTGAGTTGTCAAACATGTGTCAAAAAAAAAATTGTGTGTGTCAGCTCCGACGCACGACTGGAGTTTACTCCTTAAGTACGATTGTCTAAACATACGCAAAAAGAGTTTATCCAACTGAAAATAAGATTAAAACCATATGAAAGGGTAAATTAACAAATTAATGAAAATAATATACATATATAAATATATATTTATTCATTTTATATACATTTATTATAACTAATCGGCGAAATATTTTACATTAAACTTTTCACAATAGTCAATTTCAGATGTGCACAAATATTTCATTAGGAATGTTGATAAATTATGTAATTATTATTATCTGACAATTATCATTTATTTTTTAAATATTATTTTTCAATATTAATTAGAGCAACATTACTTTCGCACCGCACCATAGGTGCGCGCGCACCGAAAAAGTAACGAGGTCATTCATCAGTAGATGTTACCTCTCATATTTTTCTCATACCGGGCGCCTTATATATGAAAATCGATTCTTAAGGAGTAAACTCCAATAAACTCCAATAAAATGTAATTTTAATCAAAAGCACTATTAATAAAAGCAGTATTTATATCAATTTCGAAAAAAATAACTTTCTACCCCATTTTACCCCTTTGGGGGATGAATTTCGATAAAATAAGAAACACTTCTTCAATCAATTCTGTTAAAGAATATTTATGCAAAATTTGTAGTATATTGGACCAAGAAATCACGTTGTGCCATACAAACTTTGCCCTCCTTTTACACCTCCTAAGGGGCGGAATTTTGGAAAATCCTTTCTTAACAGATACCTACGTCATACAAAGAACACACCCTCCAACTTTCAAGTCTCTACGATTAGCGGCTTAGGCTGTGAGTTGATCCATCAGTCAGTCAGTTATTCAGGACAAAGCATTTTATATGTATAGAAAGAAGATAAATGAAAAGCTTATAATAATGACAATTCAGTGATAATAATTCAATTGAATTCATAAAAGTATGCAATTTTTCATTAATGTTTTCTTATGACGTTAACACGTAACATTATCGTCCGTAAACCGACTTTACAGACAACCAATTTTTTTTGTAAAATGTAGTTGTGTTTCTCCAACAATATGAAATGAACGCAACTATTTTGGAACTATTAATTCATATGTAATAATGGTAGTTATCTAAAAACTTACAAACAATTACTCAAAATGGTAAAAATGTTTCAAATTATAATTATTACTCGTATCTGGATGACCGAGCTTTGCCCAGGTATATTTTGTAGTTTTTTTTTTGTTTTTTTTTTTTTTGTTTAGGTAAATTGTGTTTTAGGAAATTATTTATAAATGATTCTATAATACTAACTTTACAGATTAACTCGAACATATATGTATTTTTTAAATTAGTTTAATCGTCATTTAAGCGTTTTGTTGCTTTATGTTATTTTCACGTTACGTTTTTTCGTGAATTTCATTGTCAACAAGAGTTTCATATATCAAGAGTAGATATACGTATATTAAAAATGGCCAAAGTTATAGCTATCAGCTATGCCTTATTCAGTAAATTAGGTAAAGTTTCAATCCATGCATTAATGATATGGCACGTTAGATTAAGGTTTACTTTCAAATTCCGTAAACATTTAAATATTATACGTAAATTTGCGGGCGACTTGGACGTATAAGTGTAGCTTTGACAATTTGGTATTGCGAAATCAGTAGCACGACATTCGTACCACGACTTTGCTTCACCTAATTATGTAAAAACATAGTAGTTATGTATATGTGTATATACAAGTTTATACGACGGACGGTGCTATGCAATAAACACAAGCACAGTAGTACTAGTACTAATATTAAGAGAGTAAAATTAAAAAAAAGGCTAAGAATTGTGCACATTACAGACCGAACGATACAGATTTAAAGGACGGTTGAATATATAATATTACTATAGGATCAAACTCTTATAGTCACTTAGGTACAGTATTATTAAGAGGTAAAACGGGATATTTACCATAGTTTTTACAATCGTTCTGAATTACCAATATTTTGGCACTATTGCAGGCGCCATGGTCACGGATGCTAGCTACTTATCTCGGCTTCGCATTGTTCTATACTTTACTACATTATGAAGAAAAAGAGTATTGCGTGTATCAAATTTAGTTTAATAATATAGACGTCGTTAGTATTAGTGATCTTATTCTTACTTTTTTCAAAAAAAAAAAAAAAAATAGAACTCCGGCTTAATAGTAGCTTATTCACAGTTAAAGTAATAAAATATATATTTCTTAGCGAGCTTAGATTGTACAAAATTGCCTCGCTTTTTTTTTTCATTAATTTAATGAAAGTCTCTAATTTTCCTCGAAATAATTTTGTAATACGTGGTTCATTTCTTTTAATTTAATTTACAAACATTATGTAAGTGAAAAGGAAATATTGTTATATATTTATGTTTCATATAATTAAGTTACCTTAGATTTAAACAGAACACAGGCAAACTTTGTTGATTTTTAATGTTACATTGTGACACTTAAAATTATTTTTTTATTAATAATATACTTATTTTTATGTGTTTTATTAATATCAAAATAGCCTTAATATATTACCACTGACTTTAATGATTGACATTACTGCGGTACAAATTAATACACTTAAATATTTCTAAAGAAAATATCAAAATAAATCATAATAATGATTACCGACTATACTTAGAAACAACCGCACAATGGGCCATTAAAACTTTTCAGTAGTTTGTTAATAAGATCGAAGCTACTGCAAGGACGATCAGCGATAATTTATATTTATTAGACAACCAGCTGACAAGAGAGGCAGATTTTATTTTATTTTTACGATGAGAAATATTTATGCATTACGCATATAATACTGTACCATTATATTAACGACAAGTTGTTTGGCAAGTCAGACTGTTATAAAAGGACACAATGGGGCATCTGTCACATGCAAGAGACGAAGTCTTACTCAGATGATCTCAAAAGAGAAAGCCCGATTAGTTTTCTAACTTTAACACCAACTTTACATATTATTTTTCTTAATGGAGGTGGAAACGATTCCATACATTTTTGGGCCAGAATGTAATGCAATGAAAATGGTATCAATTAATGTATTTAGGCTTATGGATACCTCGCTGAAAATTCTCTATATTTTGGCTATCTGAGAGCGGAGTTATTAGACGTTTTGTAAAAGTGAGGTTATGTTACAACGTCTATAAAAAAAAAGCGATCACTAAGTTCTTAAAGCACTAATGTTTATTATATTTAATAAAGAATGTTTGATTAATAATATCAACAATTTGAAACCATCAATAAATATCAGGAATGATTTTATCGAAAAGGCATCCACAATAAAAAAATCTTTGAATGTATATCATACTTTATTCTTGATCTATTAGATATTAGTAAAATGTCATCTAGGAAACGTAGGTAGAAAATAATGGGTAATCATTTTGGTTTATCAGATATTGATATTTTTGCTATAAATTTAAGTAACTTTACTTAAATGCACTTTATTGTTTACAACTTCAATTGTGCATCTAAATACTTTGAGTTAATTTACTAGTATAAACCTTTTCTATTTGAATTCTGTAATCGATTATAGTTGAATCGATACTCAATTAATTTGATGAAAACTATCTTTCTCATTTTTCTCCGCTTCCAGATTCAGAATAGAGCAATTTTTTTTTTATTTTAAAATAAAAAAAAATATGACTAATTTTTTAAACCATATCTCTACTTATTACATTTTGGCCAAAAAGTCCCCATCTCCTTTAAAACCTTAATAAGTCAGTTACGACTTTTCACCTATCCAAATATAGGCCTGTAGTCTTTTAAGAGATCGCTTACGAATGAACAAAATTAAATTTTGTATTTATTAGACAATAAGAGACTGCTATCCGTACGGAGTGGATTAAAAAGCAGTATAAACGAGAAACGGGGTCGCAAACTTGCAATACTCAGTTTCCAATGTTAGCAACAGATGAACTACGTTCGAACGAATAAGGTGCAACACTTATTAAAATTAATTATTGTAAAAGTACTGTTTGGACAATTATTGAGATTTGTAACTCCATAAATTTGTTTCCACACAAAAATAATCTTACTCTTGACAAAAAAGAATTGTAACAAAACTATTTCTGAAAGAGTTTAACAGTTTCCGTTATTTAAACTACAGCTACAATAAGAGTAGGTAGTATTGGTGTTCATGTATTTATGATATAGCAAATGTGGTTTTTTAGCCGACAACGCCCACCAGTCTAGCGAATGGATCACGGTTAGCAAAAGTAAATCAGCAAGGCCGTCCAAGGCAGGCAGGCTCGCACGTGGGAACGCGCTCGCTACATACTATACCTTATCATTCATTCTGACAATCACCAATCTAACATTACTTTCAGTTCATTCAATAAAAATTAAAGCAAAAATGTACTAAAACGTAATAATTTTCTAGTATATATTTTTTTAATTTCAAATAAAATTTTGTTACGAGGGAATACCTTCAAACTTCTCTACAAAAATTGCTCAATATAAGAAGGTTTACTTATAACCTTGATGAAATAAGCCACTTCAATTTAATAGTATTGACCAATCAGTTTTTTTGCTAGTTGCATACAATTTTCTAACGTTTATCGTTAAGATATCTAATAAAGTAATTAAAAATTTAGTTTAAACTATTTTAAATAAACTTCGTATTAAATTATAATTTTAACTTGACATATATAAATTATTGGGTTTCATTCATTCGCCTTTTCATGACTGGCCCGTGGCGCAGTTGCAGTTGGCAGTGGCCCTGTTTTCTGCTCCAGGGTTGTGGGTTCGATTCCCGCCCCGAGTCTGGGTGTATTATGTATTTATTTATATATGTATTATTTATATATATATTTATTTTAAAAAATGTATATCAGTCAGCTGTTACCCAAAACACATGCATTAAGTTTCCTACCTTAGGAACAGGCGACCGTGTGTGTATTTTAAACATATTATTATTATTATTAGCAACTGATCTCCTGATATGACATATATCTAATGATAAAATAATTATTAAGATCGGTTCAGTATTTTTTTTCAATCAAACATGTCTTTCTTCTTAATAATTTTTCTATTTTAATATATAGATTATAGAATCACCGGCGATAGGAGGCGAAAAGAGGATTAAGAACGTTGAAAGTTACTAAGTTTTAAACGTTCTTAACTTAAGCCTTAAACCTTAACAGGATAAAATAAATATAAACTTTTCAAATAATTCGTTATCAATCATATATTTTTTTATTTTCTATATATTATTATATATCTACATATACACACTTCTCAATGTACCTACATAAAACAAAAAAAAAAATAATATTCAAATACGTTCTGTAGACCCTGAGATTATTTATTTTAATTAATATACCCCTAAAATATTTTCTAATTAAGTATAATTATAGATACCGGTGACAAGCGACTACATTGTTAAATAAAAATATTAACAACTTAGCTGTACATTTCTTTTCAATATCTGTTATTTTTTATTTTTTACTTTTTATTTATTCTTGTACTTCCACAAATCTTGATAAATAGCAGTCAGTCTTTTCAATATCTTAACTGAACAACAGACACTTAACGAACACTGAAGCATCACTCTGATACTGGCAATTCCGCAAGGGAGCTAAAGCCAAAGAAGAAGAAGGAGAATACCTGTACACAGCGGTTTTATACGCATTAGATGCAAACGACTTCGCTACGA
Organism: Euphydryas editha; assembly: GCA_036937285.1. NCBI lineage: Eukaryota > Metazoa > Arthropoda > Insecta > Lepidoptera > Nymphalidae > Euphydryas > Euphydryas editha. Next base: position 2,572,715 of record JAUPFZ010000001.1, read on the forward strand.
TTACACTACATTTGTTTATTGATTGACAGGCTGTGTAATTACTAGCACCGAGACTTTAACACATTATGTCTCTGGATAGGCAACACATAAATGAGTTGCTTGGGCAAGTTCCAGGTAAACTAGTTTATGTTCATGGGCGACGTCAACCACTTAACATCAGGTGGAACGTCTGCCAGTTTGCCTATGCAACTATCATAAAAAATAAAAAAATAAAAATTGAGCAGTAACTCCACTTCTAGACGGACTTATATCAAAATGAACCTTACACCAGATTTTAACTATAATCTCCTAAATCACAACTGTGAAAACAATTATGTATTTAAATTCGTGCAACAGACTTCGCGTGTCGTCGGTACTAACAGACAGACAGAGAAAAAAAATCTTGTTTTTCCTTCTGTTACTCTCAAACCCTATAATTAAATTTTCCTAAATATCTATCATGTACACACATCGATCGTTTACAATTTTATTATAATTACGTATACATATTAGAAACGTGTGAAAATTTCTTTCTAACTTAATATTTAAATAGCTTCCTTTAAATATACATCAAAATAATTCCAAGTTTCCGGAAAATAAAATTAAAAAGTCGCATCTGGACCTTTGGTAGTTTTTGCATGACGCACCGGTGGACAACGTGATCTGATTCTGCATTTAACATAAAAAAAACAATAAAAAATATTTTTAATTATATTATCTTTCCATTAAAAATAAATAAATAAATAAACATTATTTTTTTAGGCAATTTTGTGGAATTGCTTTCTACCGAAGAATCAAGATGGACCCTGCAATACTTGAGCTGAATACGTGAAAACACCATTTAATCGCAGACGTGATGCTGGTACGCTTACTAGTCCTAGATTTTATCTTTAAAATTATATACATTCCTTGGTGGTTAAGAAAAACATTGCGAGTAAAGTTGATTGTATTGGAAGACATTTACAGACATGTATACATACGGAAACCCGCAGTGAAACATCATGATGGAGGAAGCTGTAAATGATCTATTAAATACTTTTAGATTTATTTGCTTTGATAAAGTTTAATAATCCTGTATTAAAATTAATGTACAATAAATAGACGTTCACTTACGTTAACATTTAAATCGATTAAGATCATTACCTACCAGACGTTTATGCTAATATTATAAAACTGGAAGTATGTTTGTCCGAACACTCTAATAAAAAGCTCTTTTTGTCTTTTAAAGTCTTATTATTAATGAAGGTAATAAAATTGTCAAACGTTACGCTACACACAGAGTAGGTAGTAATCATAATATTAAACATCTCCAACAATTGACAGTAAACGAAAATAACCAGCGAAGCCGCCAAGCATATAAAGTCTAAAATAAAATTGGTTAAATATGGAACGGCTCAGTACATATTATTTAGTATCATTAAATGCAATTATTGTGAGGTGTGGCTTTTGCATTTAAACCAACTGCCCATGACTTAGTGTAAAAATACAATTTTATTCACAGCAAAGCGTATCAAGTCGTTCGACTTTTGTTGACAAGGAAACAAACGTCGATAAAATCGTGTATGTTATTGAAAACAACAAAAATATCTTTTACGACCTGTTCATTTTATTGGACTTAATTAATACCTGTTTTATTCATAAAATGATTGTGGAAATGTCACCTTTTTATATCTAGTAAAAGGAGAATATATTGATATTAGTATTTTTCATTTTCGTCAATATTATTTGTGTTATTCTTCTCATCATGACTGTTCCATAAAGTTTTTTCTTTAAAGATTTATGTGTTTAAAATTGTATTTGTAAATTTTATGTTGCAACAGTAATTTGAGAGGTGTACTCTCTCTATCTTTTTATTTGTTTCTTTTTTAATGTTATATTTTGCATCAGAGTTTCGTCAAATAAATCAATCGTTTAGACATTATAAAAATCAATACTTAAATAATTTCCATTAATTCCGTTTAAAATCGAGTCATTTCCGTATTTTAGTTCATTTTAAATATTATTTACTGGTATATCATTAACATTCATTATTAACTGTTTTATTTTCATTATAAAATTCAAAAGCGTTTCTTAGTCGTGATCTTGAAGATGGTGCCTTTTCAAAAATGTGCTTTATTTATAAAACCAAGGACGGAGGTGGATTTAAAGAGATGTTTTGCTCATTATCCTGATTTATGGATCTTTTAAAACCTCTTAATGGTACCTCAATCGACTTGTTAACTATTTTAATTGCATCAGTACTAAGTTTTCTTGTACAATACGATTTTTGTCTTTTATTAACTGTGGCGATCGTTTCGCTTTTCTTAGTTTGTTTGGTTGTACTCGGAATTTCAGGCCTAAGCTTGTAAACAATTGGTGGTGTAACTGGCTGTACTCTTTTTTCCACGTTAATAGTATCATAATCATCTGTTACTTTTTCTAGACCGAAAGCAACGTTGTCGTTCGAAAACAAGACATCATTTGGATATAAATAGTCATCCTGTAAACGATTCTGTAGTAAAAACATTAAACTGAATACCTAGATTAGTAATCTACTCTCATTACTGAAGAAAGTTGCCCTTAGTATTTAAAAAAAAAATATTTTTATTTATATTATTCGATTTTCGTGTTCTACGTAACACGTGTTACTGAGAATGTCCAAAATTAGTCATTGTTATTGATATGTGTCTTATAAACCTTCAGAATCAGATATTTGTCGGCGTATGTGACCATCCGCTAAAGTGATTAATGAATCTAAGTAACTATATTTTTTAAGTTCCTCAATACTGCAAGATAAGCAGCCTCTTCGCCTTAGTTTACCCAAATTTAGGCATTGACGTTGACACTAGTAGCTTCGGCAGGCTGAGGCTGCTTCCGTTCCTCATTTATGAGCTTACAAAACCATATAAGGATATCACAATATTCTCAATGAAGTTAGATATTTTCAATTATTATTTTTGTTATTTTATATTCTCAATGAAAAAGGGTTTGTCCGAAATAATTATATAAAGAAAAATTAATGAACATCCATTAGAGATTTTTGTATTTTAAGCTACAATAACTTTTACAAATTCTCGTTTTTGGATTTGTGGACCAAATAACATTATGTAAAAGAGATATATTTATTTATAATATTCAGTAAAGAAATATATACTAACAGATCCATATCTTCTAGCTTTATCCTGTTTCATTGGTTCAGGATTCACAGTCGTCATTAAGTAAAAAAATGTAGAAAATAAACCGATCAACACGAAAGAGTATGCAACAACAAACAATGTTGCTTTCGACATAACAACAATTCAATTAAATTTACTAAATGTTATATTAAAAAAAATATATATAAGACATTTTTATGTTTACGTTCAAAATATATGATTTTAGAATTTGACGGGCAAAATATTCCGTCAATGACGTGACATTGATTGGAGGTCGCGGAAAAAAATGAATAAAATGTCTTAAAAAATATTCTATTTTCTTATCTATGTTTTTTCACAAGTTAACAAGACCCTTAATAAAGTCTACAATAATTAACAAGGAATTAAAAAAAAAATTACAGTCTCGACCTACGAAATTTTTTTTTAAGTATTGTGTCGAATTGAAATCCTAAAATAATTTGAATAATACTCGTAAGAACAACAACAATAAAAGCAAGAATCCAGTCAACATAACAACTAAGCGTTTGTATGAGATTAAAATGTATTGGCCTGATTACGTTAAGTTCCACTCACTTTTGTGTTATTGTTTTCCGGTATAAAAGGTTAAGAGAGCTGGTTAATTAACTCTAAGTATTACTCCAGTATTAATAAAAAACAGTTACTGTGTACCCCACTGGGCGAAAATGAATATAATGTTTTATGCGTTTACATAAGATAACAATTAATATGTCCATTAAAGTTTTTTTTTACCCGACTGCGACAGAAGGAGGGTTATGTTTTTCGAGTGTATGTATGTATGAATGTATGTCCATTTCTTTGGCACGCCCTACAGCCCAAACGGCTGGACGGTTTTTGACATATGAGGTGTCGTTGGATTTGTCTAAATTGGAGTAGTGACATAGGCTATATATTTTCAAAATGGCGCCCGCAAATGGCGGAATTGATTTTTTTTTCTTATTGTAGCAATATGGTTATCAAATGAAAGCTAGTAAATTGTTTTATTCTTTTTAGTTTATAATAAGAGTATTTTATTTCGAATATAACGTCCAGTTAGTCTCACACATAATATAATATACATATGAACAGAAGTGAACGGAACGGAATTATTCTTAGTGTAAGCGTCCCATGACTGGCTTCAAGCTTCTTCTCCATATTGGAGAAAGATTGAATCTTAATACAACACACTGCTGGTGCGGGTGCTGTGGGTTGCCGGATATTTTCACGAATAATGATCGCTATCAGGTGGCTTTGATTACAACCGGGACCGACGGCTTAACGTGCTTTCCGAGGCACGGTGGGAAGATCCAGAAGAACCAGAGACAAATATTTCTACAAATAAAAATATCGGACCTGAGCGGGAATCAAACCCGCGCCAGCGTTGAGGTGACTCGAGTAGTCACTACCACTACGGTTTTCAAAATTGACATAATTATATAATACATATTACTTGAATAGACCAAACTATGAGTTTATCGTGTGTTTAAATTTTATTAGAAATCTCAGTACCTAACTGTCATATTATTAAACTCTTCGTCTCGATACTGCTCTAAAGATCAAATCATGCAAAGCAGTGTTCCGATGCATGCATTATATTTTTTGTTTTCTTTGCAATATTGTGTTATAAATTACCTATAATGATACTCAAAAAACGCTGTCTTGCTCAAAAAAGATTCTAGAACCTGATTCAAGCAGTATCTAGGCGAGTTCAAATGTAAACCTGAAGTATCCAATGATTTAGTTAAAAATAAATCAGTCTTATTGTTTAGAAGACTAGTACACACAAGTATAAAAGAATAATATTCATAAAAAATTGCCAAAAGAAAACTACTGAAAAAGGTTTGAAATAAAACTCATATTAACATTGTTTATTATTATTATTAATTAGTACAAGGTTACTTCAATAATAATGTTTGTTCGTAAGTATATCGTAAATTATTTTATAGTTACAAAATATTTTAATTTACGCCTTGACTGAGATGAAAGTACGTTTTCGACATCGACGTACTGATCGGGAGGCTGTGAATTAATTACATATCGATATCATGGTTCATAGCATTGATATATAATAATTATGACTATGATTTTCAAGGTATCTAAATAAAAAATATATGTTGTATTAACACTTATGTGTGATTAAAAAAAACATATCTTCAATTTTAAGGCGGATAGTTTATCCATTAAGATTAGAATGCTAAGGCCGCACTCACGGTAAATAAACTAAATAAATAACTATAAATGCTTCACTCAACGGCCCCAGTCATGGGCGCCGGCAGAAATAATTTCCAGGTGGTGCAGATTTTAGTTTTCTTACAATCTTTCTATTTGCCGTATATGATTGTCAATAAAAAGATGAAATTTTTGTCGGAATGTTCGAGACATTTACAAATTTCTGACTATTCATTATGAATTTATTTTATAGGTACCCAGTCGTCACGGCTCACACCTATTTGTTCACGACGATCGAAATTATAGAATAAAGATCGACTTTATAGAAAACGTCATTAATAAGTTCGGTCAAAAACCCCGCCGGCTGCAGTTGCTTTTTAAATGAGAATTGTGTAATTACTGCCTAATAATTATTGTGAATAAAAAATGATTTCCAACAGACGGCTTTTTATTTCAATAATTCCTGTTGATCCCGAGATTCCCAAGGGGTGCAAGTGCACCCCCTGGCACCCCCCTGCCGGCGCCCATGGCCCCAGAAACATAAACACAACAAAACCACAAATTCCCCGACCACAATAAACATTCCTCACACAAACATTTGTCATGTGCCAGTTGCGACCACTGCACCAACCCGCTAGTCATTTCAGACAAAAACTAATACATCCTAATTTTTTAAGTCGGTTAAAAAGCGATACTAAAATAGATTTTATAATTATATCCAGTTTTTTTTAAGACATTTTAAGATAACGAACTATATGCCAATGATATAAATATTATTATATATTTTTTTTAATTATTACTAACAATGTTATATTAGTTTCAATAACTTCGATCTCGCTTGAATCAATAAAAAGATTAATAAATATATGTGTAAAACTAAGATTGTATTTCTAATTGTTTCCAGACATGATTCTCATCTTATTGGGGGGCGGTTGAGTTAGAGGTTTTAATTTATTTGTTTAATTATTTAAAAAAAACTTACAAGAATAGTATTAGAGTAGAAAGTATCAGGGTTATCTTCTGAAGAAAACATATCTGATGCCTTCTCTGACATATCCTTCAAGCCGGGGTCGACGACCGTCATGAGATACAGAAATGTAGAGAACAGCCCCAACATCGTGATAGAAAAGATTGAAGAATATAAAAGAACTTTCATTTTCTTGTCCTTAAAATTAATTATTTCTAAGAGATAAGTGATTCGAGAACATGAAATCGTATAAAATTAAATTGGACTGACTTCTCGGTACGTCAATTTAATTTTGACTTTTGAGTTTTTTAAGTCGAGGCACACTATAGTTCTATAATATACTATACTATATTATAATTGTACATACAAACAAAAAATAAATATAATATAAGTTCGCGAATAAATTTTTTACTACTATTTATTTTGCAAAATTTTATTTTATTGAAGCTAATATGACGCTGTGTTGTTATTACAAAAATATGATATTTAAAATTCCCTAAATATTATTACTAGAAGTACTTATTACTTAACTATTTATTATATATTATTTATTATTATTCTATAGCGATCTATTGTTTACATTAGCGTGTGCCAGTAGGGTGGAACTTTTTTTACAGAAAATTTAATGTTCTAAAAAAATTGCGTTTACTTTTTTGTGCTAACATCAATAATTCACTTAATAAAAGTTAAAAATAAAAAACTACGATTTTGTTGGTAAGTATCTTTGTAAATATTAACAGTATGAAAAATTCATTTAATTCTTTTTTGCAAAACGTCTAACGGACTACAAAATTGCCATTCAACTTTTTCTTCTAACTTTAATAGTTTAGCTGAAAAATAGAAAAAAAAACGGAAAATTTTACAAATTTGAAGTTTTAAGGCTCTCTAAAGGGTCAAATATTAATGAAAGCAATTTGAATCTTTGAGATTTTCTGTTCGAAATAATGCTTCATAAGGTCGTCGATTTTATGAAAAAAAAAAAAAATTCTTCCTAGGTTGCAAGGAGAAAAAAATGTAAAAAAAAAAACAGTTTCTTGTTATTTAAACAGAAGAACTTGATAGAATTGAAATTATGAGCTCCGCTTTCAACAGGGTCTTTTTTGGATATTTTCTATGTATGATATTTTAGGCGAAGAGCAAGAAAAAAATACATATTTTTGGCACATCCTAGTTTACATATTATGTTGTATTTATCTTTAGTGTTCAATAAAGTAAAAGATTTTTTTTACATAAAAAATACAATTATAAATATATTTATAATGCAAAACTTAATAAGTAATTAAATACTTAGAGACAACGTTGTTAAAAAATCATATTCATTTGAAATTATAGTAGAAGAATGATGGCAGGATTTTTACATTAAATCTCAATTCCTATTCTCTGTACAAAAAAAAAAATCTTTTTTATATTTTATATTGGGATATTTGTTATAATGATATTTATATAAAGCACCCATAATGCTGTAATAGCTTTCATTGGGATATTGAATTAGTAGAAGCAAATTACAAAGGAAATTTACTTGTCTGAACCAAAAATGATCACCAACTATTTAATCGAATAGATTTATAAGTAATTCGATCTAGTCAATTCATTTTATTTATTTTTGTTGGGCCTCCGAGCCGAGTCCTCCCTAACACGTCACTGATCGTCATTAGAAAAATGTCACTCACTTTTGTAGACTACAAACTTCAATTCGCTCATGTAGTATCTATTTAGTAAATCGTCTGCGGAGAAATCATATAAAATTCAATACAAATACCTACATAATTCTGGGTGCAATGTAATCTGCGCCTTCTACAGCCCTGTAGATTGATGATTTGGATGATACTGCTTTGTAAATTACACGGTTTATGTGTATCCTTTTTCATCAAATCGTTACGATTCTCTTTCAACTCCCTTTGCGTAAACTGAATAAGCTATCCCATCTTTGTAACTCAACTTACTTTACAACGTTTTTATTTCATGATCATCCTAGAATTTTTATAATTGTATTTATTATTAAAAACTTATACATCCTACTCCAATGACTATAATATTGTTTTAGATTAAGATTTAACAATGAAAGTCCTTTTTTCTTCAAAAATTAACTAAGTCTCTAAACTCGATATCGCTTAAAGCCTAAAGCTTAAAGCCAACGAACCTAAAAAAGAAAAAAAAAACTTTTTTATTTCAATAAAGACTTGATATTCAATTGCACCTATTAGACCTAACACAAACACCAACGCCCAGAATATAATAAATATCTGTGCGATCTATGGTTACTATATTACTTGCTACTCATCTGAATCAGTGCCGGATTAAGTAAGCCGGGGCCCGTAGCAAAGACTGGATGACAATACCGATAACTTTCCTGTACCTGTTCTTTGTAAGTGAACACGAAAAAAAAACGGTCGTCGGGATCCCACCCTAATGTTAGCCCTTGTCGCCTAAACGTATTCCTAAAAAAAAAGGTTATCACCTCTCCATATTAATTGAAAGAAATTGCTACGATGATCTGAATTATTTTAGTAGCTTAATTAGGATAGTGTGAACTAATCTTAAGAAAATAACTTTAGGCGAAAAAGTTTTACATCTTGTCAGAAAAAATGACAATGACAATTTAGCATTAAACATTCGAAGATTTTTGTTGGTGTATTTCATTTGTATAATTTTATATTAGAAAATGATTATTAAAATATTTATTTAGTTCGATAAAATAATTTTATAAATACAAAGTAAGTTGTGACATTTTATGAAGCTATATATAAATTAAGTAGGCTATAAGTAAGTAGTAGGTATAGTGGGTTTTTTCTGGTAGCTTTTTGTGCCTTATCACGGACACAAGGACATGTATTTATTGGAGTTTACTCCTTAAGAATCGATTTTCATATATAAGGCGCCCGGTATGAGAAAAATATGAGAGGTAAAATCTACTGATGAATGACCTCGTTACTTTTTTGGTGCGCACCTATGGTGCGCAACTTTCTAATTTGGTTGTGAGTGTATTAAGGTGGCCATGCATAGGTCGACTTTCATACATTTTTATTTTTGATTATTCTTGAAATGTATGCATTTTTTTAAACATTTAATTTGTTTTATCATTTCTTTAGAGCTTTTTATATGAGCAATGTTCATGTCAGGCAAATATTTACATTGTTTATAATATAAAATCCGATTAGTTATAATAAATGTATATAAAATGAATAAATATATATTTATATATGTATATTATTTTCATTAATTTGTTAATTTACCCTTTCATATGGTATTAATCTTATTTTCAGTTGGATAAACTCTTTTTGCGTATGTTTAGACAATCGTACTTAAGGAGTAAACTCCAGTCGTGCGTCGGAGCTGACACACACAATTTTTTTTCAGCCAGTAGATTATAAATAGAACGACTAATACATTCCGCGGCCATCGACTTTATATGTATATTAATATGTAAGACACGTATTTTTAACATTATTTCTATTCTACCACTAATTTTTTGTTTCAGTAATGACCAAAGACGTCGACAGCAATACCGATTCAGAAGCGGGTACCTTGAGACCGAGTCGATTGAACAAACTAGGTGCCATACTTTGCCCGACGGCTTGTGCCTTACTCCTCATTTGTGTTTTTGTTATTTCATTTCTCGGAACCAAAATGGCGTATGATAGATACGACGCGTTCTGCAACAGGCGTTATAACGTCAATAAGCTTTACATATTTCCAAATATTACAATGAAAATAAATAATATTTAATGTAATTAAATTAAGTTTTTAATATTTCACTTAGTCTATATATTTATAAACATATTACAGAGCGCAATAATCTTCCAAATCGACACAGCACTGAGCACGGCATCTTACCTACTGTTAATTCAAATTCATATTTTTGTATTATATATTTTTTTTCCCGAACAAGCCGGTTTCCGAAAATGCAGATTATTCCTTCGATTCGATCGAAACTCGGGCGGTGCTGCAGACTCTCCAGCGGTGCCACATCGACTATCGGTATATCGAAGTTTGCAGTGCTCGTACAATAACGCTACTATGTCAGTTCGAGTACAGAAGCATAGCACAAGAGCGATTCCAATGCAACGAGGTTTGAGACAGGGAGATGTCATCTCTCCGAAACTGTTTACCGCAGCATTGGAAGACGCTTTCAAGCTTCTGGAATGGAAAGGATTTGACATCAATTTAAACGGCGAGTACATCACTCACCTTCAGTTTGCTGACAATATCATGATCATGGCAGAATCCCTGGAAGACCTCAGCATTATACTCAGTGACCTCGATGGAGTTTCTCTACGGGTGGGCCTTAAAATGAAAATGGGCAAAACGAAAATCATATCGAATGTCCATGTCGTACCTACCCCGATATCAGTTAGAAATTCTACTCTCGAAGTTATTGACGACTTGGTAGGTCCAACTTCGAGAGAGGAGTCAATTTATGAATCCAGTTTGAATGGGCAGCGTTCGGGAAGTTAAAAAGACGTCTTTTCATCTGTCATACCTCAGTGCCTGAAGTCGAAAATCTTCGATCAATGTGTGTTACCAGTGATGACATACGGATCTGAGGCGTGGTCTCTGACTATGGGCCTTCTAAACAAGCTCCAAGTCGCACAGGGATCGCAGAAGAAGTGATGAGATCCGCAGACAAATGAAGGTTGCCGACATAGCCCAACAAATTTACAAGTTGAAGTGGCAGTGGGCAGGGAACATAGCTCGTAGAAGTGACGGCCGATGGAGCAGAAAGTCTCGAATGGAGACCACGTACCGGCAAGCGGAGCGTCGGACGGCCGTCCGCGAGTAGGACAGACGACTTGAGAGTCGCCGTAAGCAGTTGGATGGAAGCTGCTTCAAACCGGTCGCTTTGAGGTGGATGGGGGAGGCCTACGTCCAACAGTTGACATCCAATGGCTGATATGATGATGATGATGAAGGATAATAGTATATGAGTGTTGATTTTATAAAGTGGTTAATAGAATATTTATATAAATACAGTTTTAGAAGTTTCGATTCGGCTTCGTTAACATAATATTGATAGTAGCGCCAAGGGCCTACACGTGTTAATATTGTGAATTTGTAAATATGGTGATAGTGCCATCTCGTAGTGTATTTGTAAAGTAAGTTGAAAACGTAGACACTTATTTTTTAGATGTCACTTATCCCCAAAGATGGCGCTGCTGACAAATTCAAAATATTTAATCTTAATTGCATTTTTCTTCACTAGCACTTCTGTATTTCAATATGAATATGAGAAATAGTTCTTTTTTATAACGTAATATAATATAGTTAATATTTTAATCAAATATATATAGTATATATTCGTGTATAATCTAGTACAATATTTCTGAACGCTTGTAAAAAAAAAAATTTGCACAGGTAAGAACGTTGACAGATCATAACAAAAGGAGTTGCCAAATACGCGGTTTATGTACAATTTTAAGTAGCTAAATTGACTTTGTTGTGCTTTTAGTATTAGTATCGCTCAATTAGAATTATTAATAGTATAATAGTAACCGTGTATACCTCAGTAGTCAAGTGCTAGTGTAAGTTCCTGTTCATTCGGATCTGTAAATAACTTTTGTAAGTACATCTTGTTTTATTTTACCGTATTGATTGTTGGTTGGAAGGCCAATGTCAAGCCCATGTTACGATGATGTAGAAAATGTTAAGAAAATTAGGCTATGACCACTAAAATTTTACTAGTTGTAGAATAAGATGCTTATATTATAATTAATGTAAGTATTCCACATATCTTTATTTAAAATATTTAAAATTTAAATTTACACATTTGTATCAATTGTATATTAAATATAAAATATTAAATTTCGTAGGTGTGTATCCGATACTAATTGGAATATTTCGACAAAATTCTAATTTTGTTTAATATTATTATTATAATTATTAATTTGTTTCAAACAATAAATGTGTTAGATTCATATGATTTTAATTAGAATACACAACTACATCCATGAAAGATAACAATAAAACATGAATTGAGATAAATACCTGGCAAACTGAACAATATAATTATGTTTATGAATATTTTCATACAGAAATACCATCGGCTGTAGATTTTTCTAATTTTTTGCTAAATGTAATACAATATGGTTTTGTTAAATGAATCCAAACTTAATATTAGAATCTAATTGAACAGTAAGTGTTTCTTGTAATTTTTTTTTAATAAGTTCTTTTCTAAAATGTTATTTACTAGCTTCTGTACACGGCTTTGCCCGCATGGATGTCAGTTATCGCAACCAAAAAGTATCCTTTGTTACTTCTAATACCTTCAAGAATATGTGTACAAAGTTTCATGATGATTCGTTTAGTAGTTTTCACGTGAAGGAGTAATAAACAAAGTTACTTTCGCATTTATAATATTAGAATGATTGTATTTAAATGTAAATAATAATGTTTATTTTTATTAGTAGAAAAATAATGAGGTTTAATTTTAAAACAAAAAAGTTTTGTTTTTTTTTTCTCGAATCCGTGAAAGTGTATTCAGTCTAAAATATAGGAAACCAAAAACTCTTTTTAAGATACTTAGAGAATGTTCTTAATTTTTTATATCGTTTACCTTGTTTTTTTAAGACATAATTTTGTTAAACCTGTATAATTTTGACAACCGTTCAGGTGTAGTAATGTGAGTAGCCGCTTAACACTGGTGGATCAGGTGGATTCTTGCTCACAGCAGATTGTATTTGTAGAAATATATATATATTTTTCACTTTTCATGATAAAATAGTCAAAAGTATTTGTCGACTTCTTGAAATACTTAAATCTTTCCATTCATAATTTGATATATGTTTGATTGATTGATTGATTCAGCCTGCCGATGTAAATGTATTTAAGGTTTTGATAATAGAATGCAAAATTCCACCACCACATCAGCCATTGGATGTCCACTTCCGAACATAGACTTCCTCCATCATCTCTGCGAGGGTTTGCCAATACCTGGCAGACTTGGCTCAGTGTGTTGTGGCAGGACATGGTGACGCTACTGCCTATCATTATCCTCGTTGGTGCATAGTTGTTCGCACCACTATGTCCTTAGTCGCCTTTTACAATACCTCGGTAAGAAAGAGGTCGGGACAATTCTTTTTTGCCAGTCACCGCACGGCTTATGACTGTTGGCCCAAATATAAATACATGTATTATAAAGATATAAAACTTACTTTAGCAATGATGCTATTCTTTTATCACTGAATTATTATGAAATATATAGAAAATTTTCAATATATCAACGAGTGAAACCGCACTACCTATGTAGTAGTTACTCAATTTATAGCTTTAGATCAGGATTACTGAAACAGTATTTAATTGTTTCAGCTTTTACACTAACAGCATTTTGGCCAAAGACTGGACTTAAGGGGCATACATGTTAGATTAATTAAATGTACTGAATCAATAAAATTTGTTTATGCTAATTGCTGTCAAATTATATATATGTCAATAACGCTAGGCCAACATAGCTCTATATTTCAATGTGAGTGTGTTGCGATTACCCATGCAGATACCGCCGTCCTATCAAAAGACATCAAGGATTATAATATCCGTATTCCTTCGGGCAGCATGACCGTACTTAAAGCACTAGGGAGTTCCACGACTAACTCTAGTCTTATCTACGAATTTCACCAAACATTGGAAAGATTAGCCTCATTTAATGGGGTAATCCTCCAATGGATTAAAGGACATACCGAATCACACGGGAACGATGCCGCCGATGAGCTAGCGAGACAGGGGTCTAATACAAAGGTGGCTGGCTCAACTATTAACTAATTAACTCAACTAATAACAACTATTAATCACATCACTATCACATCACATCAGCCAATTGCAATTCACTGCTGGAATATCTCCGATTCCCCGCAATCTTCATTGATCTTTCGCTATCGATCTTGTACATTGCATTTGCATCTTCGGTTCAGCTGGCAGGAGTCCCACGCCCCACACTGCATTTGCCGAGACGCAGTCTCCAGTTCATGATAAGTTTGCTCCAGTGGCAGTCTGTCCTGCAACACACGTGACCAGTCCACTATAACTTCAAATTGCTAATTTAAAAATATTTATTACGAAATTTTTCAGTTTGGGTGAAATCTGAGTGATGAGGTTTTTATGTTCATTGGTGACATTAAAAACAACTCTGGATCTGGAAACGATCTGGAATTCTGTGTGTATATTTAAATGGCTACTGGAAGGTCCGGAAGCGCTCATTATTCAATTCTGATAAATTAGTAAATGACATACGAAATAAGTATGACCATTCTGGTGCAGTGGTGCGAGTGGTCGTCTCAACCCCGGCGATCGTGGGTTCGATTCCGCTTGGGTCAGATATTTGTATTGCAACGCCTGCGGGCGGTGACGAGTGAGGCGGAACACGGGAGGGAGGTAGTTGTCGCGGTGTCCCTGGACATCATTCAGCAGTCTCCCGCATGCAGTGATAAGGGAGGCACTGAAATACTTCGGAGTGCCCCGGTATCTAAGGAGGCTGTTGGACGCGTCCCTCACCGATCGGATGGTAGGCCACAAGAACCGTCGGGGTCCGTGGAATGGCATGTCGGATGCGGTATCCCGCAGGGATCAGTTCTGGGTCCGGTAATGTGGGACATTGGGTACGACTGAGTCTTGCGAGGCCGTCTCCTCTCCGGGATGGGTGTCATCTGCTACGCGAATGACACCCTCGCTTACTCCCGGGGACGTGACTGCAAGGAGGCGGCGCGGCTGGCCGAGGTCGGACTCGACCTCGTGATCAGCCGCATTAAGAGTTTAGGGCTTCGTGTCAGAATTGACAAGACGGAAGCCCTCCTCTTCCGCGGGAGTGGACTCAAGGGACCCCCACCGGGGCTACCCTGCAGATCGAAGAGGGGAGGGTCGGGATGAGCCCCCCAAATCAAATATCTGGGGCTTATCCTCAACGGAGGGTGGACTTTCGGCCCATTCTTGAGCGGTGGACGCGTTGAAAACCTTCCGTCTGACACAGGTTCTCACCAGGTACGGTTGCTTTGGTGACTACCTGTATCGGACGGCCCACAGGGAGCCGATGACTGAATGTCACGATTGTAATGCGGCGGTGGGCTTTGCCCAGCACACGCTCGAGGTGTGCCCGAGATGGGCGGCGCTGCCTCAAGGTCTGACGTCGGTCCTCGAAGGGGACTTGTCGCTCCCGAGCGTCATCACCGCGATGCTCGGCGACGACGAGTCCTGGAAGACGATGGTCTCCTGCGAGACAGTAATGTCCTAGAACGAGACGAGCGGGTGAGAGAGGAGGCCGCCGACATGGCCTCCATCCGTGGGCGACGAATGATGCGGGTGCGTAAGAGGCTCTACTTAATGCGCCTCCAGTAACGCCCCTGTGCCCGTGTTGGGCTAGGATGGGAACCCAGTCCTGCTAGACACGACGTCGTCGGTACTGTTCAGAGGTAGAGCCGGACAGTCCCCATGGAGGACAAGTCTGGCCTTTCCGCCGAGGCAGCCTGTCGCTCTAGGGATCCTGTTGCCTGCAGATCCGGGACCCTCCAATTAAAGCGACTGAAAGCTCCCGCAGGGACTTAGTACGGCATTGCACCCCCAAGTGCGGAGTCCGACATACGGTCTACCCGGGCGTCCTGGATATCACCCGTAGATGGGTTCCCCTGTGATACAAAAAAAAAGATATTTGTATTGCATGCAGATATGTATATGTTTCTGATCTTGGTGTCTGTTCTTGCGGATCTATCCATCGTACCAAATAGAGAACGTAAAGTCGTTGGTCCCGGTTGTTATCATAGACACCTGAAACCGATTGTTGCTCTTTGTCCGGAAAATATATGCCAACCCCCCAATGGAGTAGTGACAGGTTTAGTTCTAAACCTTTAATCTGCAGAAGAGCAGTGAGAAATTAAAAGCTCAGTTTAGTATAGAATTATTCCATTATAAAATGCTTAAATAGAAAATATATACATGTAATGGTCTGCTTTATAAATGACATCAATATTAAAAATAAATCAAATAAGTATGAATTAATTTATGATACAGAGCCGCCAATTTATCATAAACGACTTAACGGTTGACTCAGTGACACTTGACAGATAACTGATAACTTTTTTTTATTAACCAATGAATTAGTTTAGAATTATTTTTTAATACACAGTTGCAAAACCAATGCTTTGCTTTCTACGATTTTTTATCGGTATATTTTTCTACATCGAAAATAATTATGTTGTTATATGAAAACAAATGAAATACAAAGATAAATGAAATTTACAAAAAAAACAAAACCTTGATAGTATCTATATACTACTGAAGCAATTGTCTACTATATAAGTTCTTCTGTGTTGGAATTTTATGAAATTGAATCTTTATTATAAATTATAATATTATCATCATCATATCACATCAGCCGATGGATATCCACTGCACGTAGGTCCGATCATCTCTGGGGGGTTTGCCAATACTCGTTAGGTTTGGCAGGCAGGTTGGCGAGTACAGTGTGCTGCGGCAGGATATGTTGTCGCTGCTGCCCATCACCATCTTGTTTGGTGTTCGCACACTGTAGCCTTAGTCGCCTTTTACGACACCTCGGAAAAAGAGGTCGGAAATATTCTTCTCTGCCGGTCACCGCACGATTAGAATTAGAATATATTGAATTATAATTTATATTTACAAACAAAATATAAATTAATCATAGAAAAACGGACTGATTTAATCATCTACAATAAATAAGTTTATTCAGGTCAACTCTTACATTATTCATCAGTGTTGCCTGATAATATATCAAACAGACACATTTATTATATGTGAGAAATAAAATACTCTATCAAGTGCACCTGGATGGTAATTTCAATCTGACAGTCGACTCGTTATTTATATAAATCGAATGTCAAACATGACATTATTAAGTGTATACGTTCGACAGTTCCATTCGGCGGCAGTTATCATAGGAAATGGCAACATTGCGTGAACAAAGTTCATTACATTTATTTCGTTTCACACCGTTGATCTATCATGTCGTTGAACTTATGTAAAACTACCCACATATTATAATTCATAAACATTGGTCACGTCACCTGACCACGCTATATGCTTGTCGAAATAAATTATATTAAAACCCAAGTGTCTTATTCATATTACATTATATTTTATACTCTAGTGGGTTTGTAAAATTAAATAGCCAAGGCGATTTTCACAATCTGTCTATATTTTTGAACAGCGTAATGTTGTTGACAACTCGAATAGTAATGAATGCTTAAAAATGATTACATACTCTTTTACCGATGTTTGACACATCGGTAAAAGGGTAAGTAATCAGAGTTAATTAATTAAGTACATTTATAATTTTAAACGAATGAAATTATAAACAAGAATATTAAGTATTAATTTAAGAAATTATTAGATGTAGTAACTAAGCTATATCATAACAATTAATATTAACTACGTCATAACCATTGGGTGACTATTGAATACTTGATAACATATATCTATTACCATGGTTACATAATGTATTTTTAATGTATGAACTAGTCTCACGTTCTTTTAGTGAAACAAAATAACGATCTAATTAAAATCGTTTTTTGCTTTGAGAAACAGAGATGTTTTACCTTGGTTCCTAGTCCATGTTATTTCTGCATGCCGCCACATGACGTACACAGTGCAAACTTTGAACAGTTAACATCTCGTGATTATTAACCCTGCTTTGCATCTTTTCATCTCTTTGTTCAAGATGCCCCATTTGCTCAACATTTGTCTTTAAATCAAGGCCTAAGTTTTCTAATGAAAAGAATTCGCATTGCGAATAATACTGATAATATAAGATTTATTGAATTTTATTTTTTTAATAGTTTCTCGACGAAGTGCTCCAATTAACTGTAATTTACTTAACGTTTTGTTATCAGTGGCAGTTAATTGATTATACAGTCGAACATACGGCTTTTACAAGTGAATATCTATTCATTGTATAGCTGTATAGCTCTCGTTCTCGGACAAAACCATAATAAAAATAACCATAATGAAAGGGATAATAAAATAATTATAATTAACATATAAACTTCATGATAAGTTGAAAATATTTTCTTGAAGTTCAAATATACAAACGGCATAATTGGATTTTTATATTTAAGTAATGCTACGAGTATACAAATCGGTGCTCGGACTCAAAGTCGGAGATGCGATTAATCAGAATCCATCTAGTAGAAGATTATTGTACCAGGACGTTATAACTTGGTCTCTGACCCAGTTCCCGGGTTCACCTGGAATGCGACGTTGATGTCACAGGCTACGTCACGGATGGCACAGTGACCTATTTAAACAGGGTGGACGGGTGCTCCATTCAAACCCCGCAAATAACCCTGGTCTATTTTTAGTTTTTACAACTTCATTCACCGGGATCGCATGCAATAATTGCGCATGTCTCGGTGCGTGGAAACCTTACAGCTTCAATATTCTAAGAGAATTCAATTTGAAACATTACATAATGTCCAGTATCTATTTATATATTAGATAAATCTAAATTTTATGCAAACACATTTATCTATACTTATTAATATTATAAAGCTGAAGAGTTTGTTTGAACGTGCTAATCTCAGGAACTACTGGTTCGAATTAAAAAAAAAATTTTTTTTTTTTGATAGCCCATTTACCGAGGAAGGCTATAGGCTATATAACATCACGCTACGACCATTAGGGCCTGAGCAATAATAAGAAATGTTACAAAAATGGGAAAAAATAATCTTTTTTGAGAGCTTCTGTTGCGTCCTTTATTATTTATCTTCTCGAGACATTTTTTTACTAAAGTTCCACTTTTAAAGTAAATATAACATCGCTCTTTTACTGAGAATTTTCGAAAAATAAAAAATAAAACTCAATACGTTGAACGACCCAGGAATCAAACCTGAGACCCCTTGCTCGGCAGTAACGCTTGCGACCACTCGACCAACGAGGCTGGTACCTACTATTAGAGTAATTGTTTAAATAATTTAAGTACGTTTTTCTCTCAAATTAACGTGGCCGAAACCGCGGGGCACAGATAGTTCAGAATAAGTGTAATTTTATGCGAAGAATTAATTAAGTAATTACAATACTTAACTCATATTTATTAGATAGTAAGAACTGTTTAATTATCATATAAAAGATATCGTGTTCATTCTTATTTAAAACAAACCATGGGATTATATTTCTTGATAAATGATAATAAATGTAAAATATTTATTTATAGAATAATTTAGAATATAATGGACAAATTTGTAAGTTATATTCCTTGTTTTTTGAATTGAAACTTCTTTATCGGGGTTGGAAAAAAATTTAGTGTAACATTTTTTCGTTACGCGTCACATTTTTCCGTTACGCGCCATCTTTTTCTTATCCCTACCACGCGTGATTCGAAGTATACTTTCTCCAGCGGAGTAGGGATTGGCAAATGTCTCCAATGTATTTTGCGGCCACATGTGCCACAATGTGTTTCACTTCTACTATGTGTCCCAGCACACATTTCGTTTATATATATTATCTACTTAACTATCAATTAGTAAAGAATTTGAAGTAGGAGCATTAAATTAATAACTCTATGTAGAGAGCTGTTACAAAAGCTATCACGATACTTCCGATAACTCATATACTATGATAAAATCCAACAAACGATTTTACAATTAAATTGCGAATTAATAAATTTAAAATGTGTATTAAAAAGTATTTAATAGCCAAGGTTTATTAATCTGTGCAGGATTATTTAAATGACAAGGATGTGTCGGCTTAGTGACGTCGTCCTTCATGCAGCACTAAATTTATAAGGGTGCATCTGTTAGTTACGTGAGGCATTTAGGGGGTTTCGAGCGAAATCTCAATCAATCTCACGTGGGGGGAGAGGGTGGTCTCGGCAAATATCACGTAATTTTTTTCTGTAATTAAATATCTTAAATACTAGTATTAACAAGTCTTAAATAAAAAAAAAATATATATATAAGAAAATTGTTTTTTTTTAATGTATATAATTTATGAGCTATGTAGGTAATTATGGTTCTTTTTTTTAAAGAGTAAACTTTGTTAAGTTTTTTTCCCTATTCTTAGCAGAATCTACGTTTCGAATATCCATTCGGTGGTAGCTTCACATAACTATAATTTATTAATTTAAAATATTATATACTGTGTAAAATGCAGATTAAAAAGTGCTTATGAAGCCTGCTTGAATAAAGAAATTTGAATTAATTTGATTAAAAGTCTATACCGGATTTTATCGGGTGTCCGAATAATTATACATTATTATACATAATTATACATTATTCGGACACCCACCACCTCAGTCCCCCGAGATCATGGACGCTGTAAAGGGTTTGAAACGTCGGGAAATAATTTAAAATATTGTAAAACTATAAAGTTTTGAATTAACGCGTTAAAATCCGGTATAGACTTTTAATCAAATGAGTAAAATTCGCGTAAATATAAGAGAACAGTAAATTTGAATTAAACTGAATAAGCCTGTTAGCGTCCCACTACTGGGCAAAAGCCTCTTCCCTTAAGGTTGGAGTTTAATCCATCACGCTGCTCCACTGTGGGTTGGCGGATATTTTTCCTACCAGAAGTAACGATTGCTATCAGATGTTTATAATAAACTACCAGGGGTTTTACGTGTTCTCCGAGCATGGTGAAAGACCTACAAGAACTCGGACCAGTAACAAGTATTAAAAAATATCTAATGTGTAAGTAATTCATTTAAAATTCCATCAGCAAACTTAATGACAACAATGATGTTATAAAGCCCTTTTAAGTAATGTTCGTTTTACAAATTTCTTAATATGGCCTTCAAGCTAAAAAAAATATGTCCGTAATTATAGACCATAGTAGGTACAGATTACCTTACGTAAAATTTAACTCAGCTCAATAGTACAAAATTTACGTCATCAGAGGTACTTCTTGCGTTGATGGGAATCTTCACGGTTGGATGATATGCGTTTGTGTTTTTTTATTTATGTTCAAATTCACTGCGTTTTGGTCTTACACGTGCTAAGAGGCTATATCGCAAACTCCTCATGGAGATTGGAGATAGTTGGAAGGCGTGGGCAAAACTGGATGTACACATAAACAGTTCATTGGAAATGTTAAAATATATAAACAAACCAATGTAGTCATTAAGACAATAGATAGAGAACGCAGTTTACCGCAAACAAATGTCAATGCAATGCTAACTGATCGTCATCATATCGGTACTTTAACTACTTTAGTAACTTACCGGTTGTTGAGCTGTGTGGACGTGTCGCACATATATGTTATTATTTTTTTAATAATATCTTCCGTGTTTTAAATTGTGTGTGTCAGTGAAATAATAATAGTTTTACCCCTCAAGAGCGACGAACACATTCACACTGGATTTCAAATTTAATGGTAAAATATATTTTTATATACTTTATTTATTCATTTTATTGTGTAGAAGTTCTTGTCTATCGAACTATGCCTAATGAGTTACAATCTATAATTTGTATCGTTTAAATATGACACACAATTATTAATAGATACTATCTCCTAATTACGTTACTTTTTAGTTCTAATCATATAAAAAACAACCTAACCTTTCAAAATCCTAATCTCTAACCTTCTCCAAAAGATTAAGTTTCAAAACATATCCGATGTTTATCTGAACAAAGTCAAACCTTGTCCTTAAGTTTTGCTCCTAAATTAGCGCCTTTGTTTAAGATATAAAAAGGTGATCTAATATCCGTGACCATAATCTCAAGTCGTTTTTCCTTCACCCGTCACAGTTCAGTAACTTAAATACGCGCTACAAAAATTTAACTCTTTGTACAATCTTGAAAAAACATTTGCCGGCCGGAACTGACTTTTAGTAGATCGTTGTATTGCTATAAATAGTAATTACTAAAATTTTATAGGTAAAATATTTTACAAAATGTCTTCCAAGGTTTTATGCATGAAACATGTTTTTAAACATATAAAACAAAATTGTAAAGTTTAGTAGTAACTATAAGGTATTGCCTCTGAAAGTTTACAATTCAGGCAAGCGGCCATTTTCACGTGTTTTATCATTAATCATTTTCAACCGATCTTGGGATTTCTGCTGAAGAAAAATATTTCAATACCTCGAAAGTATTTTAGGAATATTGTAGGTATCCTTTACTACTAATGGAAGAACGTCGTAGAAAAAAATCTTCCAATCATCCTAATACTCGAAATACTTCTCCATTAGTACCTTACATTTTTACTCCTTACATTTTTATGACCATTAATTATAAAAATGATGATTGAATTGTAATGACTTCGTGACGTAATAACCGTCATTAGATAAAATTTGTTTCTCTGTAAGTACATACTTATGATATATTGTTTAAATATATTTTTAATCAAATTGAAACAATTGCGTTTCTGTACATTAAGGATATTTAGAAACTTTTCAAAAAACTAATTTTTATTTTAGAGGAGCATTCTATAATCGTTTTTTAAATAAATAATTTATTTCATTTTTATCTGTCTGTCTGTATTATGGCAAAGTACTGTGTGAGTTATAAAACTTGACAAGATTTGAGTCCACGATGGAAGTCAAAATGTGTAATCGCGATGAAGTCGCGCTCATCAACGTTAATAAAATTATAGATCTAAATTATTATTTCATTTATTACTAAAATACCTACAATAAAAATTTAATTAATATTAGTCCTGAATATGACGATAATCTTATTAAAATGCGCGTGTCGTGCGACGGATGTGACCCAACGGTAACTCGCAACTAAATATCGACTAGACTAGCCTATCGAATGACAATTGGTTATTATTCAATAAAACCATTCATTGTCCGACCGTTATTTACACTTTTATAAAAGAAATAAGTTATTCAATCAATTTAAAAGCATTGTTATCAAATATATTCTAACTATTTTCATATTTCGATTCATTGTTCATGATGAATAGAATTAATTTCTTCTAGCGTGAATATCACTTCTAAACCGAGAACCTTTAATGATAATATTATTTTATTATTGAAATTTTACAATATTATACATATTTTGTTAATTTTATTTTGTTTTTTTTTTATCGTTAGTTCTTACATATTTATTTTGATGTTTTATTTTAATGTATATATTTTTATCTAATGTTACCATAATTGTGTATGTAGTATTGCAGTGTGTTATCACAAATAAAGCACTTTATTATTATTATTTTAATTGCTGCACTCCACCCGTTTAATATATAAATATATATAATAAAATATATTACTTATATAAGGAATATAATAAATTTACATAAACATACATAGATAAATATAAGCGGGTGGAGGATTACGCCCCGGCAGGGAGATCAAACGGCCGGGGGTTAGGGCTGTAGGCTGAGAAATCGGCGGACAATCCTAGCCGAGTCGAGTAATACCGCCTTTTGCATCCTGGCTGCGAGCGAACCGTCACGGATACCCAACTGCCTCAGATGGTGAGCGAGGCTAACCGGGATTAAACCGTTGGCAGATATAACGATAGGGATGATTTCAGTGGAATCAACACCCCACATGTCGACAATCTCGTGCGCCAGGTCCAGATATTTACGTTTTTTCTCTGTTTCGGCTTTCACGAGATTCTCGTCATGCGGGATGGTGATGTCCACTAAAAACACCCTCGACTGTGCCCTATCCATCACCACGATATCAGGCTTGTTCGCCAGTATCGTCCTGTCCGTGGCGATAGGCAGGTCCCAGTAGAGCCGGACTCCGTCGCGTTCGAGTACTGGCGCCGGTGTGTACTGGTAGTACGGCATCCTCTGTTCCAGGAGACAATACATAAGAGCAAGCTCTTGATGAAGAATCTTGGCCGCTTGGTTATGTCTATGCAAGTACTCAGTGTTGGCAAGCGCTGAACACCCCGTAAGCACATGTCTGAGTGACTCGCCGGGATGACGACAAGCTCGACAGAAGTCGGGAGTGCCATCCTTCAGAATGTGCTTCCGGTAGTTGTTCGTCTTAACCACCTGATCCTGTATTGCACAGACAAAACCTTCGGTTTCCCCAAAGAGGTCCCCGAATCGCAGCCACTGCACGGAGGCTTTGACATCCACGTGAGGTGCGTGAAGCGCCTTGTAAAACCGTCCATGCAGCTCCTTCTCCATCCATACGGTCTCCCGGTCGGAGGTGCTAAGTACAACCGGTCTTCGCCATTCCTCTTTGGCCAGGGATAAGGGGGTGAGACCTTTGTCACATACTACAACATCACCATGCATAGCGCTCTCCCTCCTCGTTTCAAAGTAGGCCCTGAGGCTGCACACCTCCCGGTTATGCATGGACTTGGCACTTAATAGGCCTCGGCCACCACACTTCCGTGGGATGTACAGTCTCATGACCGACGATTTCGGGTGATGCATGCGATGGTGAGTCATAGTCGTGCGGACTCTTCTGTCCAGGGCGTCGAGTTCGGTCTGAGTCCATCTGAGCACGCCAAATGTGTACAAGAGAGTGGGCATGACCCAGCCGTTATAAGCTCGGACCTTGTTGGCGCCCGACAAGTAGCTCCGAAGAACTTTTGTCAGCCGTCCAAAAAAGACCTCGCAAACCGCCTGTTTCATATCCACCTCCTGCACCCCTATGCATTGTGACATGCCCAGATACCGGTATGATTCAGCTTCGGAGAGGGTCTTGAAGTTAGAAAGCTCTAGGCTAATTTCAGCCGATTGCGTCACCTGTCCCCTGTCCACATGCACGACCGCACACTTATCCACTCCAAGCTGCATCCTGATGGAGCCGCTGAACTCAGTAGTGATTTTCAGCAACTCCATAAGGCGTGCAGGATTAGGTGCCAGCAGCTTATTATTATTATTATTATTATTATATTTACAATTCAAAACTTAAAATAGTTATATATTATATGTTATGATTTATATAGTAGTTTTGGTATAAATCATGTCCGCGTGGAATGGTGCCAAGAATACTAGCAGCATTTCCCCGTTGAATCGCAATTCCGATTCTTTGGGCAAAAAATGCACCAGCCCTTCTGTCACCTACCCTTAATTGTTACTTTACCTTGTTCGTGATATATCGACGTAAGGCAAAATCAAATTTACAACATTCGCCCATAAAAACACATCAAAAAATTTAATTTTTTTTTTCAGTATAAAAATCAATAATCAAATATACGAGGACTTAAGATACGGTGTTTAAGTACTGCTGTAACGATCATTGAGGTCACGCCTCAGGGATGTATCTAACATATATTTTACGTTACACGCTTGTCGCATCTACTAGTGAATCTTCATAACGATATCTACATTTCATAGATTATATTATTTGCGTTATTTTCCTTATAATAAATATTTTAACTACATTTTAAATCATTGGTTACTCATTAAGTTTCAAATAGTTATTTACATATAACGGTATCAAACACGACCATTCTATGACGACCGTTCTGGTGTAGTGGTGCGAGTAGTCGCCCCAACATCGGCGGTCACGGATTTGATTCCTACACGAAGCAGATATTGGGGGTCTCTCTTGTGGGTCTCTCCACCGTGCCTAGGAGAGCAAGTAAAGCCGGCGATCTCGGTTGTTATCATATACATCTGATAACGATCGTTACTCATGTTAGGGAAAATATCCCCAAACCCTCAGTGGAGCAGCATGGTGGCTTAAGCTCCAACCCTTCTCCTATATGGTGGAGAGCCCTTTTCCTAGCAGTGGGATATTTACAGGCTGATTCAGTTCAGTTTCAAATAGAAGTTTCTGATATTTTTTTTTTTGTTTCACCATCAAACTCACTTTATCTATTAGATATTTCTATTCGCAACCAATATACAATGAGGTGAAACAGTCCCTAGAGTCTGTTTTACCTCCAACTAATAAAATCACTGATAGCCTATCATTAACTTATTTGCGAGATAAATTTTATCAGCAACCGTTGAAATTGCTCCTCAGAATTCTTGTGCATTTATTCTGTCGGCCTCACACACACACTTAGATAAAAATGAATAAAATAAATAGTATAGAAACGTAGATATATACGTAATAACGTAAATATTTATCGAACTGATGTTGAACATGTTTTATATAATAAATAAATATTTACTATTAACAATGCAACATGCACACGTCTATTACGTTAATGTAACTAAGATTAATGTAACTAAATCAGAAATCACTACAGACTGAATTAAAACGCATATATATTAATCATATATATTATGCACTTTAGTTTTATCAGATGACTGTGCACCAGAGCACTTTATCTTGACTGTATTGCTTTTAGAATTTGAAATTTTCAGATACGTAAGAAAGAAACAAGGAATCTTATGAACTTTGAGCTGTTAACATTGATCGAAATATTTTCTTGAAGGAGCTGAAGAGTAATTATCCTTTTTTAAGACACCTGTTAAGTCTCAGGAAGCCTAAACGTTTTAAATTATTTTAAGAAAAGAGCCGAGATTGCTTTGATAGAACACGTTGACGTTAGTCGAATGTCGTTGCTTTAAACGGGGATAAGAAACCCTTATTTCAAGTGCTAAATTTGTGTTCAGTTTAATTTTATATTCCGCAAAGAAATGCTGAAAAAACTTATTACGAAAAATTTTATTAGTATGTTAAAATAATAGCTATAAGTGACATGTTAAACACGAATTGTCTATTTCTTAGGAAAAAGAATTTTCACCATCGATTAGACATTTACATAATGTTTTTTAGAATATAAAGTATCCATAATAATAATTATTAAAGAATAATTTATATTTTGTAATATATAAATTGTACTAATGTTTTTTTTTTTTGTTTCTTTGAAATGTATGACTTATGACATTGAATAGGTGACAATTGTTGTACATATATAAATATTGAACATTTATCGATAAGATTTATATTCGTATAACTGACGGCCGTTTCAACTGCAATTACAATAAGCAATAAATATTTATTGCTAACAATAAATTGGAGATGCAGCATTGTTAGGTAACCAACTTGAATTTTTTTTCTTGGCTAGAGTGGTTAGTTTGCAAGTTCATTATTGAAACTGGGTCAATAAACTTCGTCTTGGACTTTCGTGTTGGATCTGGATCCAAAAATGTTATCATTGTATAAGTTTCCTCTATATATATATGCCAAATCGTTATCTTGCATCAAAATAACAAAACGACTGTACCTAAACAAATTATGCTCAACAATGACCGATTTTCCTTACATTCAAGATAAACTTTATCGCAATTTTCCTGTTGTAAGACCCATAGTACAAAACTTATTGTTTGTTGTATATCGAGTTAGTTATAGAATGGAAAATAAGAACATAAACTTATATATACTCTATTTAAATTTATTAAAGCTTGCAGAACCTTAATTATTTCCTAATTATTCAAAAAGCCATTTTTCTAATCATCTTTCTTATTGCCTCAATATACAACTATCACTACATTGTAAGAGTTAATGGCTTAAAAGTAACGGTGACAGGGAATTAGACTAATGGCAGCTGATTCACGTGTTCTCAATACAAAACATATACCTCTATCTATACAAATTGTTTTATAGCATATGCTACTAAGTTATTTTTCATAAAAATAAAAACCTACTGGAAACAGTGATTTGCATAAAAAGTGGAAGAGAAGCATGAGTGAGTACCCACTATTATCCACTGCGAGATTAAAGAAATTTAAGAAGCGATTGTAATTTTTTTTAGATTTTTTTTTAAAAATATATGGAAATGAAATGAACAATTTGTCAAAGGCAATTTTTTTTAAATAAAAATAAATAAATTATAATTCTATTTTTGGCGGTTTTATTTCTCCTAAACATGTACAAGTATAAACGTAGATACAATGACAAAGCTGTACTGTGGTAGAGAAACTACCAGGGTACAGACAAAATTATCACTCAGGATCTACCGTTAACAACTATTTAGAAAATTATCTCTTCCCTTATCTCTTATAATGCAAATATATATTAATATCTATCATCAAGTAACCCTTTTCTGTCTATTCGTATATACTTAAAAATAATAATAAACTATTATAGTGACTACACAAGAAATATATTCTGCACGAGCTAAGGCTTGACACTGTGAAACACGAAATCGCTGATCGAAGCTGAAAATACCAACAAAATTATATGTGCGTGTTTAATGTACTGGCTACTGGCTACCAAACTAACGAGTTTTGGAAGTATCATTTACACAAGACAGAAGGAATAGCGTTCCAAATCTCATAAAACGAATCATCAAAAAATTGTGAGAAAGGTCAATGGACAACTCCCTTTGTTTAGAGAAATAAAATAATCAGACATAGCTCAGACAAAAAAAAGTCAAATGTCCGTGAAGTAAAAGCGCTGTTTAGCGGGATTAAAACTTGTGACTTTTTTATAATCTTGTATTTGAAAGTCACAAAGAGGTAATATTGAAATGAGAACACTGTGCTTGTGCAGTGGGGCGTCAAGTGCATTGCCTTACACTATAGACTCCTTTGGGCTGGAACTCGACAGTCATTCAAACGTGACCCAATTTTATCGTCGCTTTGGTCGCTTGAATTAATCCGTTCTACAGACTAAATTACTATTTTGTGCGTGATAATTAAAGCGATTATATCTCGACTGAACAAAAGAAGAGAGTAGAGAGAGCTTTATCGAGATGATCCTTTAAGATGGCATCCAAATCTTTGACGCTACTCCTATCTAAATGCCGGCGCAAAGCCTTGCTTAGTTGACATTTACTTGTCATTTGTGTCGAATATTTTTACAGAATGATATTTTAAAACACGTCCATTTAATTAAATGTATTTTTGCATAATATGTGTATTAAAATAAAAATATATATCTATCTTTTGGACATTTTAGCAGCATATTCAATTAATCTATTTAAATTAAAGCCTCTGCATAACCGTTTGCCTTTAAACATTGCTTTGTGGCATTCTATACAGCTTATTAATTATATTGTACATGAACTTAGGTATATGTTATGTATTTACAATTTGAATTATGTAGTATATAGAGGATATAGAATTTATTCTTTTAACGGCTTACTTAATGTAAACGAGAAAGCCGAAAGCTCATCAATATTAAATAGTATTATTTTGATATCAAGTTATACAATTTTTTTTTTTACTTGTTCAAACGTTTACTTTAGAATATTAATTTTTAGCAATGGTTTGTATTACTTGTGGATGTATTGAAATTTTCATCAAAGTTAAAATGAAGCGCTGAGAACTAAATGTATACTATATATTACACTTACTTTTCTTAAAAGTATTTTAAAATAGTGTTGCATTTTCATATGTTAAAGCATATTAACATAAATATGGCTTAAGTCACGGTACATTTATTGGAACAAAAATATGAGAACGTTATCGCGGGTCGGGTGGAACTAATTTTTAACCATATCCAATGTAATTTGGCTTGAAGATAAAACATCTGTTGATGTTTTTACCATCTCTCCTTGTATTTAGAATATCCTGTAAATATCTTTAAAAAAAAGTTATTGATTGCAGAGTAATGTTCAGTGCTTTACGTAGATGACGCCGTCTGAAACTTTTACAAAAAATGTTACCTCGAGATTGCTCCCAATGTTTAATTTAGAATCTAAGGACAATGACCCAGAAAATGAAACTTTTTAATGGGAGAAGGGTAATCGCTATCTATTATAACGGTTCTATTGATATAGCTTCAGTGCCTATATGAAAAAGAGGGCATTCTGTGCTTAATGTCATTAGAAACATCTATCTATCGAAATGTGACAGTGCACTTGGCTCACTTGAATCGTCCTTGACATACAGTGATCCGATAAGTTAGCAAAAGAAATAGTTGGAAATAGGATCGTCGCGAAATCCCTAGGCTTCGTTCAGTCGACCGCGAATGAAGCCCTTAAAGTATACGATTAGTGACACACGCATATCAAATGAATATTAGGCTTACCGTTGACGTAAATTGTGTAATTGTTTGATTACATAACAAACATTATTTAAATAATTATTAGTACAGGTTTTTTTTTAATCTAAGATGGGGCCGTTAACCTTTATTCATTTGATAGTGTAATAAGTAGATAGCTATATCTTAAACATATTGAACCGAGTTCAAATACAGACTAACATGGCTGAGCTTTCTTCAATTGAAAAATAATTTTGATATTCCTTCGGCAATTTGCACTGAAGTGTCTAGAGGTCTAACTTGAATCCTCTGCTTCTTTTTAATACAATAGGTACCTTCACCAATTACTTTTACATTTCCATGTATTTTACAGTTCTGTACAAAAATAAGTAAAAAAAAAAAAAAAAAAACATTTTTCTCTATTAGGTTATATCATTTAGCAAACTAATCTCCCGGGGGTTTAAATTTCACATGAATAATCATCAGCCCAATGGGATATACCAGTGACTTCCCTTTTACTTGACTCTAGACAAAACAATGACAAAACATTCTTATTCTTTATCTTATTTATGCAATGAATAACAAATGTCGCGAAAAATTATGGCCAGTAAACCTCCAGAAGAATTCCATAACGCTTTAAATGTTTGTGATTATTTAACTTACCTCAGTATAATGCAAACACACACGGCGGTACTTAGCTACTTTTCAATATAAATGTGTAATGAGTACATAGTTACATTCAATTGTTTTTACAAACAACATAATATAATAATAATCGAGAATTTTACCTTGAAAAGGATTACCATTACTGTAAGAAACTGCGTGGTACTAAAGCTATTGGAAATATTACTAAACATACATCAGGCAGTCACGATTTCTGCTGACTTCAAAGGTTCATATAGTAGGTACCCATAATATTGGTATGTGTATGATATGTTGTCTCTTAATAAATTTTTATAGCCTTAGAATTAACACGACTATAAAATACTTAAGTCGTCTGTGAAGTTTCACTTATCAGATTTGTATCGGCGACGTTTATTAACTAGCCATTATTTTTGTGTTTCTGAACTGCCATTTAAAAAAATAAAACAGTGCATTTTGAGCGTTGCATTTTTATTTTATATGTCCGTCTAATGCAATTAACATTTAGTCGGTTATTATTAATTCATAAACCTACTGCATTCGTAGAACCCTGACTAAGTGGCAACCCTAGATGTAGCTAAAAGTGTCCTTACATAATTTCGTCATTATAACATTATTATTTGCAATATAATATCGTTTATTGCGTAATAAATTAATCAGACATGTTGATTTTGAAAATCGCTGTTTGCACGTTATAGTTGTTTATCTGGCGTAAAATCTTTTAGAGCAAGATCTATAAAAATAACATTTTAAAATATCTAATACGGAAATTTAATGAACCTATTTATACACTAAATTACTTAATAAATATAAATTTAAATTTCAAATTTTTTACATGCAACACATTATATAAATTTGAACGATCCTTTTTAATTTTTAATAGAATTTTAATAGATCTGAATAAAAGTTAGAGCAAAACATAAATATGTACATAATCATATATCTTTGAAAATAAAACTACAAAATTTATGAGTGCATGTCAGTCCGAAGGTCTTCTAGCTTAATGATCATAAATAAAATAAATATGTAGCCATAATTTATATTAAAATTACCAAAAACTTCTAAAATTTCACGCCATAACGCCTAACTTGACGGACTTCAATGATCACACGATTCACTCATTAAAGATTAGACATTAACGCTGCGTACGTCTCCTTCATTGAAAAAAGGAAAAACGATAAATAGTGGGGCGTTTACAATAGTACGGTTCAGTACAAATTTTATAATAAATATACACAATTGAAATAAGTAGTTTCTAACAAAGGAAAACATATTAAAATTGCTTTAGACGCTTTGAGAGCTTCTTGACTTTGATTTAAGACAGATTTCGTGCCCATTATAGTCACATTTTATTTATAAAAAAACGCTACTCGTTTTTTTTTATATATATTTAATTATGAGCTGTTATGTGGAATAGATCGCCTGACGTCATATATTTTAAAGTTCACAAACAAATGAATGTTTATAACTCATAAATATTGACCGAAATTCTTAAATAGTTTTTATTATTTGTTGACGTTTAATTTTAGTTAGAGACTGTACAGATAAGGGCAGTGACATCACTCAATTACGGAATACATAAACCAAGGTTGTCTGATATGTTCTTCGCTAATTCTGTGACTCTTGTGACATGCGGCTTTATCTATGTCGTTATTTTTCTCTATGTATGTATGTGTGCTGCTTTTTGCGTTATGTTGATATAGTTAGACTGTGAATGTGTAACGTTGTGTTAAATAAAAAAAAATATTTACGAAACTGTCTAATTACATTATTAAAAACTCGAACGTGTTTTTTATCAAAAGTATTTTTAAAATTTTCACAAAATAATGCAAAGATAATTTTAAAGTTTTCTGTGTAGTGTGTAACTTAAGTAATTTTGTCGTTTTTTTTTAACCCTTGCCCTCGTCATAAAATTATAAAAATATTAACAACTTTTAAAATTTATTTGGGCAGCGATGATATATATTTTGATATGTTTTTTAAAGACGGATATTTGTATTATTACAATATTGCATAATTTTCATTAAGAGTAAAACGAGTAATGATGTGTTTCTAACAGTTATTTTAATGTCATTGACCTCACTAGGTGTTGATACACCGCTCAAGCAGACATTTTGTTAATTCCTCATATCTCAAAAGAGTAATCCTATTATTTATTTATTCATTCAATCATTTTTGTTTGATGTCTTAGAGCTTATTTCACCGGTTGTAATAGAGTTTATCTCGCATATTTTTGACTGAAAGGCTCTATCAACATGAGGTAAAACAGGCTTTTGGGGATTGTTTCACCTTAAATAATAAACTACAACTTTACAGGTTGCAAATAAAAATATCTGATCAGATAGAGTTTGATGGTAAACGCAAGGGACCCCCACCGGGGGCTACCCTGCAGATCGGAGAAGAGAGGGTCAGGATGAACCCCCAAATTAAATATCTAGGCTAATCCTCGACGGAGGGTGGACCTTCGGTCCACACTTCACTATGGTGGAACCGAAGGTCGTGAAGGTGGCGAGTGCAGTGGGCAAACTCCTCCCGAACATCGGAGGACCCAGCGCCGCCTGTAGGCAACTGTACTCCGGTGACTGCCGGAGTATGGCGACGTACGGTGCCCCGGTTTGGGCGGATCGCCTCACTGCGAGGAATAGGGCTGCGCTGCGCTCTGCGTAGAGAACCATCGTGATGAGGGTGATTCGGGGGTACCGTACTGCTCTAGCCGGTGACTCCCCGTGGGAGCACGTGGCGGATGTTCTTGACGAGAACTACTCATGCGTCTCGGGTAGGAGGGCTCTTGGTGGCTCCCACGTTGGACGGGATTCTACGGGTGAGTAGGATAGGGCAGGAAGCCCTAATGCGGAGGTAACGGGAGGACCTGGCGGTGCAGCCGTATGGCATACGCATAACGGCTGCCCTGCGCCCGGTCCTTGAGCGGTGGATGCGTCGAAAACGCAAGCCCGTCACCTTCCGTCTGACGCAGGTTCTCACCGGCCACAGTTGCTTTGGTGACTACTTTGTCGGATGGTCTAGAGGGAGCCGACGACTGAATTTCACAATTGTGGCGCGGCGGTGGACTCTGCCCAACACACCGTCGAGGTGTGCCCGAGATGTGCGGCGCTGCGTCAAGGTCTGACGTCGCTCCTCGGAGGGGATTTATCGCTACCGAACGTCATCACCGCGATGCTCGGCGACGATGAGTCCTGGAAGGCGATGGTCTCCTTCTAGCGGGTAGGCCGACGAGCGGGTGAGAGAGGAGGCCGCCGACGTGGCCTTCATTCGCGGGCGATGAATGGGGGTGCGTAGGAGTCACTACTTAATGCGCCTCCAGTAACGTCCCTGAGCCCGTGTCGGGCCGGGATGGGAACCCGGTCCTACTAGACACGGTGTCGTCGGAATTATTGAGAGGTGAGCCACACAGTCCCCATGGAGGACAAGTCTGGCCTTTTCGCCGAGGCCAGCCTGTCGCTGGAGGGAAGATCCGGGATCCTCCAATTAAGATGGCTGAAGGCCCACGCAGGGGCTTAGTACGGTATTGCACTCCCAAAGTTCCGAGTCCGATATAGGTCTAGGTCTGCCTGGGACTCCTGGGACCCGGGCGTCCTGGATTCATTTGTAAATGGATTCCCCTGCGACACGAAAAATAAAGAGTTTGATGGTGAAAATATATATATATATATATATATCATAAACTTTTATCTGTTGGATATCGTTATACGTCAGATAGTTCTACCAGCAACCAGTGAAACAGGCCCTTATTCTATTATTTATCATTGACTAGAGCTTAGTCAGTGTTGAAAAAAAATCTGTTCTTGTTATATTTATAAACCTTTCATAAAGATTAGAAAAACAAAGTCGTTATTTTTTTTTAAATTACGAATTTTCTCATTGTATTATACTTTACTCACCCGTGTTGACGTTTTTCAGATTGAGGTGATGAGACAGAGAAGGGGATGAATTTAAAACTTTATTATAAAGATTAAATTAAATTATTATTATTAATGTCTTAATTCAAAATCTTTTTGTGCTAAATTTCACAATAAATTTCTCATATTTTAAGGACAACAAAATTCTTCAATGTCTGAAGAATTTTGTTGTCCTTAAAATATGTGCCAAACCCGTTTAGTTTACCTTGTTTATAAGTCACATTTCAAACATATCTTGTTGGAAGTAGACTACCGTTTTGGTGTACCGTTGTGGTAAAGCGTCCGCTCGCCCCACGAGCGGACGCCTTATGGCCTGCGATCGGTGGTTCGATTTCCGCTCGTGGTAGATATATGTATAAATATTTGTTTCTGTACTGGGTGTTCTTATCCTCTTAGAGCCTTAATGTTAACCTTACCTCGAAGAGCACGTAAAGTATGTTATGATAGGAAAAATATCCGCGAACCACCTGTGGAATAGCATGGTAGATTAAACTCCAACCCTTCTATTTGGAGAAGAGGCCTTCGTTCAGAATTGGGACGATTACAGGCTGATTTAGTATAGTTTTAGTCATATTTCTATAACCCGCAATTACACACACACACACACACACACACACACACACACACACACACACACACACACACACACACACACACACACACACACATATATATATATATATATATATATATATATATATATATACCTAGAAAAATACCAGGTAGAGAAATACCAAGCATAGCCCTCTCCATTGCACGCTGTGCGACTTGGAGCTTGTTTAAAAGGCCCATAGTAAGAGACCACGTTTCAGATCCGTATGTCATCACTAGTAACACACATTGGTTGAAACGTCGATTAATTACGTTAGTGAAGCTGCTGCTGCTACGTTAGAGAAGCTGCTATTCACTAATACACATACAAATATTCAATGATCAAATCAATGGACTCTGATGTTCACATATTCACATATTAAATAGTCATTAATTCTGCGTGGTACGATTCTCACGTTGATAAAAAGTCAATAGTCACTAAAAATAGTGAAATTCCACTGATTTATGTTAAGAGAATAAGATATTCGGAAAACCAATGCCAGTCATGGGCCTAATGTGGTGGGATGACGTCACAGCACGAGGAATGCAGATAGCAACAACTACTACAAGTGACTATATGTAAGTTCCTGTAAAATTAGCACAGTTTCCATTCAAATTAAGGTAATTTGGAATTATACAGTTGGGGCCTCTATAAGATTCGTTCCATTCATATAACTTCTTTTCAAGTGTTAGATCTCATATTAAACAATAAAATGACGTATTTTTAAGTTCGTGAGTCCACGATTTTCACGCAATCAACATTTTAAACATAAAAATTACATCATTGTTGTTGTAAATTTTTAACATTTTGATACAAGTTTAACAAGTTTCTCGTCTCGATAATATTATTTTAATGTTTATTAAATGCAAAATAATATCTATATAGACAGACATAAACTTGGAAGTGGATTATCAGGTAGTCGACGATACCGGTTTCTAATGCACCTACCGTCAGTATTAAATGCTCATAGCTCTAACTTATTATATTGAATAAACCGAAGTTGTTTTTGGAATCACCATCCGAATAATTTATATTAATTTACCTATTACTAATATTGGTTATATTTATTTATTTACTCACTATGGTATATAAAACAGAATACAATCAATACATTTTTACATAATATAGATCGTTAACATTTTTTAGGGCTGGATTATATTCCTAAAGTACCTATGTGCAAACTTCATGATTTTAAACAATTTAAGGGGGTAGTCTGGTCTAGAGCTAGATTTTTGACGTCATTTTGGGTTGGAATAACTTTGAAACCATTGAAGTTGCTTGATGAAATCTTACACATGTATTCGTTGTTGCTCTAAGAATGTATCTACATTCAAAAAAAAAAATATTAAACTATTTTAGTCCGCCGAAAACTGCCTCTATCGGCGCCAACTCTGGGCGATGTTGTATGCATCTGAAAAAGAATATATATTCTTAATCTGTATGAGTATTTTGAGCACTGGTAGCTCAATTAGTACTTAGAAAAATTTTATTACGAAATGGCGGCCTGTTAAACTTTGATTAACGATATTTCAATTTTTTTTGGGTATTCAATGAGTTATAAAATGTGGGCAAAGTTTTTGTTCGACTCAATTCTGCTACCCGTCCTCAGAAAGAGGCTAATGAAGGTATGTGCAAAATTTGAGCTCAATCGGTCAATTGGTTCGACCCCATCGACCTCCAGAGCGACCGCCTAGGCTCTGTATTGCTACTATTGCTAGTAATTGAGGGAGAGGGAAGCAATCGAGTATTGCTCCCCCCCCTGCAATATAACGCTTGGCAGGCGGGTGGGCGAGCGTAGTGTATTACAGCAGGGTATGGTGATGCTGCTGCCCATCACTATCTTATTTGGTGCACAGTTGTTCGCTCCATTCAGGCCTTAGTTGCCTTTTACAACAAGGCGAGAAGGAGGTCGCTAAACTACTCTTCTCTGCCGGTCACCGAACGGCTTGTTGTTTCGGCTGTTGCACGATTTTAGGTATAAATATTCTACTTATTTATAATATAGTCTTAAATAAACTAAATTAATAAATAAATGTCACATAAACTCGAATGAGTTTATGTGATCTTACTGATGTTTGTAATTTATATCTTTTTTTTTTAATTTAATATAATAAATTATAAATAACAGTAACAATAAAATAATAATAAATAACAGTGTATACAAAATTAAACTCGGCAAATATGGTCTAGATTTCGTGAGATCGAGATTGCATGTTAAAGTTATCTCATGAAGTCAATTATTTAATTTGTTTACAAAAAATTAGGTTTAATTTGTATGCGACCTACTGCTTGGCAAACGTCTCTTATAAAGGAAAAGTTTTGGAACTTAATGCGAAACAGAGCTCCACGCAGATTTTAAATAAATAAATGTAATAATATATATCCACGTAAAAAATAACGTCTAAATTACTTCTGGAACCTTCTTTTAATTCAATTAAACTTAATTAATCGTCACAAATTGTAAGCCGGTGACTACAAGCCACAACGAAACAGTATCAATTAACTACACTGCAATTACCCTTGTAGCTTAACAATTAAGAATTGATCTATTTTTACACTGAACCTAATAGTCTATCGGTAAAGTGCTAAGAATAATGACTAATTGATGAAAATGTTTGTGAGCCGATAAGAGATTAAAATTAGTTTTATAGAATTGTATATATCACACCTTGATTCCTCTACATTAAATAGAATACTTGTATTACAAATGTAAAATATATAAGTTTGTTTATTACGCTTTCACGCGAAAATCATCATGAAATTTTGTACACATATTCTTGGAGGTATTAGAAGAAACATAGGATACTTTTTTCATTTTTGGTCGCGATAACCGACTTCCATGCGGCGAAGCCGTGGGCAGAAGCTAGTAATAAATAGTTCTATTATTAAGAAATAAGAAATGATCACATCTCTAAGTTTAGAACTAAACTCAAGTGGCTCCCTATTCGGCTTCGCAAGGATACTCACATCCTTTGTATCCTTTATAATATTCTATTCAATCCATTATCACCCAAATATCTACGCGAGTGTTTAAAATTTTTACATCCTCCTGATTCCTCATGTCGATCCAATATTCAACTCCTGCAAATACCATCATTTTACTCTTACTACAATACCGTCCATGTAGAAAGGTTGTAGAATTCTTTACCATCATCAATTCGCAACAGTAACAGACTGGTACAGAACTCTAATCCGCCTGTAAATGACCCACTTCTGGATGAAAGCCTCCTTTCTATATAGAAGAAAGGTTAGATCTTAATATATCATGCTGCTCCACTGCGGGTTGGCGGATAGTTTATCTACCATGAGCAACGATTACTATCAGGTGTCTATGATAACAACCTGGACCAGAGGCTTTACGTGCTCTCCCAAGATAGGTACGGAGACCCACAAGTACACCACAACCACACAGATCGATGTTAAAGCGACTACTCAGACCACTATACCAAAACGGGTGTCAACTAGTTATTAATATTTAATCTATGGGAACT
The DNA here is from genome assembly GCA_036937285.1 of Euphydryas editha. Taxonomy (NCBI): domain Eukaryota; kingdom Metazoa; phylum Arthropoda; class Insecta; order Lepidoptera; family Nymphalidae; genus Euphydryas; species Euphydryas editha. The sequence goes on from JAUPFZ010000001.1 coordinate 2,611,352, forward strand.
CTTAAAACGATTTGCTCTGATTGGTTCACTGACGGACTTCAAGCTAAACACATAACATATGGTCAAGGCTCTTCAATTGTGTACACCCAGAGCGACAGGGTTTTTCAAAATTGTTCCCTTAGGAGTATGGGAGGTTAAGTACAGGATTAAAATTGTCCCTTTTTGTTTTAAATTATTTTAAACGGATTTTAATTAGAAATAATGAAATATATATGTATTTTAGCGTTTTTGTACATGACGTAGGGAAAGAAAAATTTGTATCGGAATAAGGACTGAAATTTCTAAACCTAGAAAAATGAAACTCAGTTTTAAGCTTGTAATTAGAAATCATTACGAGTTTTTTTTTTGTGAATTACAAATAACGATTTATAAAAACAGATACTTTGTACATTATTTGTTACTTATGACGAGATAACAATGTGTGCGTTTAACCGTTTATTAATTTTACCTAAAACGGTAAAATAATGTGACTATGATTTACTCCTGCGCAAGCAAAGCGGCGAGAGAAAGCTAGTAATATTTTTTATATTGTTATTTATTTATTTAAGTTGACAAACAGTATTCATAATAGAGTTTTACATAAAAAATACAAACTTACAATACATACATTATTAATTGTGACACCAACACCGTCACTCCAAATTAAATAATAAAATATAGAAACATTTTAATATAACCAGCGTGTTTTAAAATTATTATGTCAGTGTTTCAAGGTTAGCCAATCTGTTTTTTAGGAATAGTGATGTAAAAAAACGGCAACGTAAAAGGCGTAATCTTTAAACGAGCAATTCTTGTATATATATACATAATCTGAATCTCGGAAACGGCTCCAACGATTTTTATCAAATTTAGTATGCAGGGGGTTTCGGAGGCGATAAATCGATCTATCTTGGATTTATTTTTAGAAAATGTCGTTTTATCCCTTTTTTTACGCAATTAAAAAATATCATTAGAATACGAAGGTAAATTTCGCTGTCATTAATAAGCTTATAATAGCTCGGATGGGTATCGGGCGGAGTTGTAACCAGAAAACCCGGTTTCGAATCCAGGTGTACAGACCGATTTTTTTTCCTTTTTTTTTTCAAGTTTATTTTTGTGAGAAAAACTATTATTGAGAGCTCTTTTTATTTTTTATTTAAATAACCAGTTCCTATTATTTTACTATTATGTCAGTCAGATCGAAAATATTATTTATGTTTCATCAGTATGTAATAATATCTATATATAATTTAACCGAGCAAAGCTCGGTCATCCAGGTACTATGTATAATACGCTCTACCTACTACAGAATAAATGTATGTTTAATAGGTGAAATTAAATAGCAAACTTATAATTTTTATCTATATTTTAGTTGCCATTTTTTGTTTAATTATGTTATGTTATGTTAGTGTTAATAGTTAGTGTAGAGTAGTTTAAGTTAGTGTTAATAGTTAGTGATAACATTTAAAAAAAAAAGAACAAGTTTTTTATCGACATCCGTTCTGATCTAGTGGTGCAAGTAGTCATCATATTATATGTTAAGTAAGACATTTGTTTCTATCAAATACGAATTATAATGACTTGATAATATATTTAGCAAGACAAAAAGCCTTGACGTACAGACAAGCCTTAAATAACTCAAATTCGGTTTTTTACTCTTTAATACAGAACTCGTAAACTCCTCAGAAATTGTCAGGGGTCTTGCTCGTTACAAAAATACTCACTTTTTTTGTGTTGATTGGTGTCTTTTATCTGTTTCTTTGACGTTAATATATTTCGAAAAAATAAACAGATATGACAGTTACAACATGTTTGATTGATATAATTATTATTCAGACCATACATACAAAGTAAATAAATAAAATTGATTGACCCAATAAAAAAAAAATTAAATTAAATAAAATAAAATTGTTGCAACTGTCAACTGCACCAACGCGTTGGTGCGGTGCGACGTGCTTTCAAGTCCAGAGTTGTGAAATTCGATTCCCGTCCCGAGTCTGAGTGTAATATATGTACATATATTAAGCGAAAAAAAAATAGAATACTTTTTCCATTATTCACATAATAATTATTGGACCATTTCCCATTTTTTCAACATTGTGTCACGCCGACAAATGTGTTTGTTAATCGCTTATTATTTTCATTTAGTCTCAAGTATTACGTGACAAGTAAATATACACCATATTTTCATTATCCTATTTAATATGCATGTTATTGTAAATAAATTTTTATCTATTAATATTATGAAACAAGATTAAACTTATATTAAGATACATTACCGTTCTACCTTATTAATCCAGCGAACAAAAATTGTTAGTTTTCTGTTTACAACTTAACAACGAAGACACATATGTACATATTTTTTGATTTTTTAATATTTCCTGTATGTAATTAGAATTATTGTAAACATGTGTATATAATTTATGTTAAACACGTGTTGCTATAAATATAAGCGTTAAAAATAATAATCGTAAATATATATGTATATAAAAAAAAAAAAAAATCGAATATTACGAATAAAAGAAAGCGCACATTGTAGATTTGATATATTTATCAACGTTTTCCTGTTATAAAATTATTATAAGAGAATATTGTAATGTTATAAAATATATCTATAGCAAACATATATATAAATCGCAATATAGACAGATAATTGTGTCCGATAGTTAATATCCATTTCATGAATCAACGCACAGAAATAAAATAATACACAAAGAAATATGTTTGGTTACAATGTTAAAATCTGTTTAATTTTTAAGTGATAAACAACTTATATATATATATATATAAAAAAACAAAAAAAAAACATTTAAAGTCGATTCCTACTTAAGTCAACAAAGTTTTTTTATGTCCTATATAAAACTAAAATTAATTAATTAATATTTGAAAAAAAAACTGTATTTACATCAAGTGTCATCCACTACCAGTTTAAAAAAAAATATTTGAACTTGAGTGCATGAATAAAAAGTATTGAAAATTTGAATAAAATATATAAATAAAGTGAGATAGAGATAGATAGATGGATAGAGAGAGGAAGATTAAGTTCCACGTGATAAACTCGTATATTAAAATTATTACACTAATGGATCGTAAAACAAAATAAAACATTTTTTTTATCCTCTGCACCTGCGTCTCTGTTCTAGAAAAATCATTATAAAATAAATCCTTAAAGAATTAGTTTACATACTCTCGTGAGATGAAACCACGCTTAAGTTGAAATAGAAAGTTGGGTTACAAATAAATATACAGTAGACGGTTAAAACAACATTTCACGGTATTAAGTAATACCATTCACTATGTTCTTTACATTCGGAACCGATTCCTTATCGTTCGGTCTCGTTGCGTGTATTTTTGCAGTTTACAGACTGCCATACTTAGGGTGTCTGTCCATTGATGCTAAGCGAGGCGGCGGAACGGAGAAACGGAGAAATATTAACCAATAGGATTGCAAAAAATCTCCCCTCCGCTCCAGTGGACAAGGGCTCTGCAATCCTATTGGTTAATATTTCTCCGCTCCGCCGCCTCGCTCCGTTTCAATGGACAGGCACCCTTATTTTTTATATTGTCTTACACGCGATGTATAGGACTGCAATGTTTTAATAATATGGAATACCAAACCCTTTTATTTACGGCATAAAGTGCCTCAGTGAGCACGTAAAGCCGTCGGTCATCATAAACACCCGATAGCTATTGTTACTTGCGGTCTACTTATTGGTAGGTGGTTTAAACTCTAACCCTTCTCCCATACATAATAATCCATATGGAAAAAAGGCCTTAAAAGGTCAATTGTCCAGCAGTAGGAGGTTATTGTATCAGATTGACGTAAATCATGTTCAGTGAGATCTAATGGTTTCTAACGTTACGTTGTTTTTTTTTTTTTTTACTTTGTATTAAATATCAATATAATCAACCAAGACTGCTAGCAGTAAGTGTGAAATTTCGCCTATTTTCTTCAATAAGAATATAAAACGAAAAGCTTTATCTAAAGAATTTATTAAAGAACCTAAATTGGAAAAGAATCATTATACACTTTGACGAATTATCTAAATATATATATATGTATATATATATATATATATATATATATATATATATATATATATATATATATATAAGTAAATATAATGTGTGTAATTTGTGTAATTTATATAATTATATAATAAATAAAATACCATACCATAAAAATATACTAGTGATAAAAGTAAATGAAGCCATCAATCAGTATAACTTTATTTTTGTAATACTGGGTATAGTACCAGCGTGGACTCGGGGCAGGTCGCTAGTTATAAACTTATAAATAAGTTAATGGTCACCTATGTAGTTAGTTGCATTGTGAGTACAATTGAAGGACGATCGACGTGGAACGGCTATCGATTGAGATAATGTAATTAACATACACGTTGCTAGTTTCAATAAGACATTTATACGGTATACCATATTATAAATTTAATTTATTTGATAATACTTTATTGCACAATACACTGTTGAATTGTACAAAAGGCGGCCTTAATGCTAAAATTATTCTCTACCAGCCAATCTTAGGACGATAGTGGCAGGACAAGAGTGGACATTTATAAATCGGAAACTGAGCAAATTCATATTCAAAATAGGCAAAATAAGATGATAAAACAAGTATGCTTAATTAAAAAAATCAAAAAACCCGACTGCGTAAAATACTCTTATTATAAACTAAAAAGAATAAAACAATTTACTAGCTTTAATTTGATACCCATATTGCTACAGTAAGAAAAAAAAAATCAACTCTCCCCCTCATTCCGCCATTTGCGGGCGCCATTTTGAAAATTTATATAGCCTGTGTCACTACTACAATTTAGACAAATCCAACGACACCTCATATGTCAAAAACCGTCCAGCCGTTTGGGCTGTAGGGCGTGCCAAAGAAATGGACATACATACATACATACACTCGAAAAACATAACCCTCCTTCTGTCGCAGTCGGATAATAAGAACCAATCATGATATTAAATACACGACCAATAAATACATATACATACATAATAAGCTGACGACAACTATCATAACAGAAATACAAAGTGTTTATTGTTATAGTTGAACTGAATCAGCCTGTAAACGTACTGCTGAAACGAAAACTGAACGAACTGCTGAGCAAATGCCTCTTCTCCATGTAGGAGAAGGGTTGGATCTTAATCCACCACGCTGCTCCACTGCGGGTTGGCGGATAATTTCCTACCATGAGTAACGATCGTTACCAGGTGTCTATGAAAACAACCGGGACCGAAGGCTTTACGTGCTCTCCGAGGTACGGGAGGGAAACCCACAAGGACATACACCCAGATCGGAAACAAATATTTGCTCCGAGCGGGAATCGAACCCGCGACAGCCGGTGCTGAAGCGAAGCGTTGAGGCGACTACTCGCACCACTACACTAGACCGGTCGTCTGTCGGTGTTATAGTTAAATGCGTAATAAATAAATAATTAAATGGCCACCAGTGGGTGATATTTTTTATCAGGGGTCCGAAAACACACATAACACAAGCAAAAACGCCCAGACCACAACAGAAATCTGTATGACAAACACAATCCATTGTCATAAGTCGAGACCTACCCGCAATAGCGAGTTGCTTGACCACCGCGCCAACTAGTCGTCATACTTCGTAATTACAACAGCATTTCTGTAACAGTATACCTAAAATTTCGCATCGACCTAACCTATCGAAATTTTTTTTTTAAATTGTAAAATCAAGTTGTAGAATTAAGTGGTAGAAATAAGTGTTAGCATTAAGTGGTCAATGTGGACTCATGTTTCCAGAACTAGAGATCCTAAGTATAGTTCATAGGTATTTAAATAATGATAAAATATAGTCTGCTGATGTAATAATGCCTGTGTAACAATTTATAAAATCAGTAAAAAATGGTACGGGCGTCTGTAAGCTCGTAGAGGAAAATTAATAAAAAAAAAAAAAAAAAAAAAAAAAAACTATCGATATTGCTTGCTTTCACCGCACAGAAAGAACTGAATAGTTTAACTTAAAACTATTGATAACCCTTCGAACTAAACTAAACTGCAATCGATTCATCCCTTTGAGATTACGATGCTACAGATTTACATTAAAACTTATACACCAATCTTTTGCGTTTAAAAAACAATTGATTGCTTCTGAATATTTGTCCCTTGTACATTTATGTGTCATCGCTGTAATGTTATGTGCCAATATTTACTTTTTGTTTTCGACGTTTCGACATAGTTTCATCATGGCCGTGGTCGTCATCAAGACAGCTTAGTACAAAAATTAAAAAATCAAAATTACAAATCTTTAGTGTTAGAATTATGTTAAACTTCATTGTCATTCAAATTCAAATAAGTGTAATCCAATTCGGTCAATTAGTATTCTGGATTGAGGAAAAAGTTTTACAAAAGGGCTTATTACACAGGGCTAAATTTAGACGACTAAATTGGGAAGCAATTTAGGTAACAAATTAGAAACTTCCGATCACACTTTCCTTACTCAGCTATTGACTTAGTAAGCAGAGATCTTCTTTTACTGTCGAGTTTTTTTTTTTTACTTTTACATACAAGTTTCGTGTGACTTGGAAGTCTGTATTATTCCCTGTGCTGACATGTTTCATTATCATCTTTGTTCCTTAAATCCTACTAATATTATAAATGCGAAAGTTTGTGAGTATGTATGTATGGATGTTTGTTACTCTTTCACGCAAATACTACTGAACCGATTACGATGAAATTTGGTATGTAGGTAGCTGAAGACCCAGAATAACACATAGGCTACTTATTATCCCAAAGTTCCCGCGGGATTGATTCCTAATTGAAAATAGATACATTTATCGCTTCTGAAAACTGAATGCGCGATCTAGCGGCACGGCGGCACCGAAGGCGGTAGCGGGAGCGGGGGTGGGGCGGGCGGTCTGACGAGCGGTGTGTGAGGTGGGCGAAGAAGTCGCTCATAGGGTTTCCACGCGGACAAAGTCGCGGGCGGCCTCTAGTAAGTCATATATCTTACTTATTACTCGTAACTTCTCTCTTTCGTCATTTTGTTAGTATTGTGTTTACACCCGGAAATGCAAACAAGGAAACATGAGCGATAAATAACTGACAATGACATAACGCTTACCTAAATTTATTTCTTATCATGCTTCGTAATGATTTCTAACTCAAATGTATTGAATATGTCTTTAGTTTACCTGACACAAGTTACTTTGTCGTCGGGAAGGTCGATCATAATACAAAATACATTAATAAGAAATATGTTACTTTTCAAATACGCAAATGACAGTGCCCTGAAACGAGTCGAACACGCAACATTGAATGCTAAGAACGAGCCAATAAACCCATGTTGCGGGTCACGATATATTTTGATACGGTTTCAGATTTCGAATTCATTACTTAAACTACTACTATAAGAAAGAGGTCAACATTCCTTAACTAGTATAAGGTGCGTACGAAAAATGAACATAAAATGTTTTAATGTTTTTAGTAAAAGCTTTTATGTTTTACTAGCTGCTGTCCGCGACGTCGTCTGCGTGAACACTATTAGATTACACGTTGTTACAGAATGCGTTGAAGAAATAAATGTTCATTGCTCGTTTCCCGTAGGTGATAACGTGATAATATGTAGCCTATATGTTGATCCGACTTCTTAATAATATTCGTGCCAAATTTTAAGTAAATCCATGCAGTACTTTTTGCATTTATCTCGGACATACATACAGACAAACAGACAAAAATTCTAAAAAATATATTTTTGGCTTCGGTATCGATTGTAGATCACACCCCAAGTATTCTTTTAAAAAAAAATATTCAATGTACAGTTTTGACGTTCCTACCTTTTATTATATGTATAGATGATAAGTATTTTATCATTAATAATATTAAATTAAGTATAATGCTATTTGTTAAATTACATAGGTAAAAGATTATAATTAAATAAAGTATATAAAGATTGATACTATGAACGTAAGTTAAATTGAAAGATTAATTTGGGTTCAGTGATCTGAAAACTTTGTAAGAACTTGTTACGTTTATTTATTTACATAAATATCTTGACCAAAATACAAATAATCCTACAAATATTGATAATAGCTAGCTAGCTAGTTTATCATTGTGGGTGTGTTTTTCTTTAAAAAAAAAAGACTTTAAACGATATAGAGACAGCTGAATATTCAAAATATATCCGTAAAACATAAGCCACTTTTTATTTCAAAATTCCCACAGAATCGAAAGTTACGCAGATGAAACCGCAGAACATAGGTCGATATAAATATCAACAATTATATAAAGAAATGTCAACCTTATAACAGATTTATAATGTCTCATGTCAATCATCGTGTAGTTATTTATATATGTATGACGTGATAACCGTTTTAAGAATTGATAATATGTGTGTGTAATGTCGACTCTACATCGCATATACGTGTAGAGTTCTTAAGGTATAGGCTATAGCAGTTAAGTGTGCCTTTGGCTCTCAATTTTTTCAAAATTTCTGAACTCAATTTTGATGTTTTTATATGATTGAGCAAAAACGGGGACAGTATTTTTTTTTTAAATGAAAACAAAGAGTAAGCGAAAAGCTCTGGAAATTGTATTACCATTGTTATTTGTTTTATGAAATAGCGCTTTATTTTTATAACATTCATTTTGAAACTGTTTTCAATTGTATACTCAATGTTTGAGACACTCGACTAAAACGTAGCAGTTTCTTTCCGCCCACGGTTTGAAAACCCCTGGACTATTCGGGTTAGTTTCAAACAAAAGCGGACTTTTGTCGCAAGATAGTCATAACAGTAGACAATGCCTTTTTATGAAAGAGGTTGAGAACGACTTGAGGGAAAGTGCTCGTTAAAAAAATAAAGCATGCGCTGCTTTATACAAAAGCATTTTAAGTCTAGTGTGAAGCATCTCTATATTTGTCTAGCAAGAATAATGCCAAGATAACGTTTTTCCTATGTATACGTAAGTATTAAACGAGGCTATACACAATTATATATAACTAACGGCTGGTTTAAAAAAATATTTTAGTTTTTGATCACCAGTAATAGATTTCTGATACCTGTATCTAGTAAGCATAATCCCCGTGAAGCTATGTTGGCTTGAGGCATTGATGTCTTCGGTAATTACTGCCTTTCTATAGTATTTCTGCGATGCGATCATAACTTATAATTTTCGTCGATAAACACGATTCCGGTGAGTTTTCGAATTAAAATTCAAACGATGCGAAAAAACACGAATCTTCAAAATATTTCAAACATTTGAAACTTTTTTCAATTTCAAATTACCCACATTCTAGTACCCTTTTTTTTAACAAAACCATAACCCGTACCAGGGGTAGCAGAACTACACCACCTCACTAGGGGTAGATAAATTATTGAAATCGAACCCCGTATTCTACCTAATATATTATCTGTTTCAAAGGTAAATCATTGGCTTCGTAACATTTTAAGATTGTTTATTATCATTAATGACGTTGTATAGAAACTCCAGATCAGTGTCTTCTTCATGTAATAGTAATAATAATACCTTTATTGCATGACATACAAAATTATATAAAAACCAAAGATTAGGTATGTATAGAGGCTTTAACGGACGGCTTATCATAAAATGATCTTGTGCATCGTTAATAATATAAACTTATATATACAACCCATACATACACATATACATTCATATACACATACATAGTAAAAGTTCCGAGTGCGATGTTTGAAGATAGATAGATGGAGATTGACGGATTTCAGATGAAAGTATATTCCAGTAGTCATATCTTACTTCATTCATCATTTTGAGAGTAAAGGTTTAGGTGAAGAGAAGGATAGGCATGAAAAAAAAAACATTTTTTAAGGTAGAGCAGATTAGAAGGACAGAATAGAGTTGAGTAGAGGAGAGATAGAACGCAGTAAGCGTTACTTTACAGGGACCTATCCGAGCTTTGAGCGCTACTGCTAAACATTATCGAATATCTTCATCAAGTCGTACAATACTTACGTATTTTAATCTTGTTTATTAAAAAAAAAATTCAATAATCCACTTCAAGTATACTTCTAGATTAATATAAATCGTAAAAATGTACTATAACCTAACCTAATCCTTTTGATATATCCCTCGTGGCGTATCGAAAGGTAATTACTTTTTCCATTTTGTATACGTTACAGTACGCGCGCGAGTTCATGTCCATCGGGGCCTGAGGTGAAGGGCGGGAGCAGCGCGCCCCGCCACGCCGAATTCGTCCGAAATCGAGTGTTGTCCGTTGACGGTGACGCGTGCTTGTCGATACTAAAAACTATTGACCGCTATTGTATTATTTTTTTTTACGAAACCATGAGTACTTCGCCTTCAACAATTTCAAATAGAAAAAAACTTTTATAATACATAAGCATGATAAGGCCGCCATTGCACATTTACTGTAAATTTTTTTTCTTCAATGCTATTATTTAATAACGTGTGTAATAAAGTATTAAATAAAAATAAATAAATAAATAAATATTTACTTACTTAAATTTGCAATAAATATGGAATAGATATTATGGTTGACCAAATGAGATTATCGATATCGACATTATGATAGGTCACAGAACTACCGCATTCCTCAGGATGGACATGAACTCGCGCGCGTACTGTAGCTGTATACTATTATTATATTCAATATTAATGTTTTATTAAACAAGATCAAGTAAACGAAAGCGTTCGATCTACTTTTAATAAATCTTTAATTTAAAAGAGACTATTAAAAACTAATTTAGTTAATATTTAACATTGTGAATACGTTTGTGCTATTCCTGCACTATTTAAAGCCATCAAACTAAAATGAATGAATGAACTAATATTGTATTGAGATGATAATGTGTGAAAAATTGTAAAAATATATGTCGGAATCGAGTTATAATGACAATTAATCGGAACGCGGGCACCATCCACTAGGGCTTGACAGAATCTACGTCGTGGCAGTCGGCCAGACTCAGTGGAGTCACTGCTTGGTCGATCGCACGGTACACTACTAGGAGCTGTCTTGCGTGCCGTATTGACTGTTCATAGTTATTGTGAAGTGAAGAACATTGTATAATAAAGTACTGGGTGATTATTGTTAATTTTAAATACAATCTTGATTGCGAATTTCATTTTTCTTTATTTGAAACCATCACTTCCGGTATAACGCCCAAATGGAATCAAAATAACGCAATAGAAATCAATAGTAAATAACGATGCTACGACATATTAGTCGGAGAGCTAGTGGACCGTCCGAGTAACGGTATGTCTGTAAGGCTAGAAATTCTTATGGTGATGAGTCATAGCTTGCTTAGTACGGTAACCATCGCCTGGCACGCCTCAGCCCTGCACGTCATCAATCCCTATATTTTTGAAAGTGTAGGAAACATTTGAAAAAAAAACTTGTTGCTGTAAGCTTGAAAATTTTATACGATTTTACTTATTTATTGTAAAGTCTAAAAAAAAATTGACAGGCGTTTTCGATAAGCACAAGTACTTGACAGGTGAACCTAAAGGTGTGTTATATATAAATAAAAATAAACTTTATTCTGTGAAGTTGAAATTTATATACGTGTTTCTCTAAGCGATTGAGAGTAAGTTGGTACAATGACAGGCGGTTCTGGCTAGCATAAGTCCTTGACAGGCGAGGGGAAAGATGCCATCCAAGAGCTAGTGGACCGTCCGAGTAACGGTATGTCTGTAAGGCTTGAAAAAGCATCAACGATATGAGTTTTCATGCTACGCCTCTTACTCGCACTCCCATAGCATCTTTCCCCTCGCCTGTCAAGGACTTATGCTAGCCAGAACCGCCTGTCATTGTACCAACTTACTCTGAATCGCTTAGAGAAACACGTATATAAATTTCAACTTTACAGAATAAAGTTTATTTTAAAATTTTCAAGCTTACAGCAATAAGTTTTTTTTTTCAAATGTTTCCTACACTTTCAAAAATATAGGGGTTGATGACGTGCAGGGCTGAGGCGTGCCAGGCGATGGTTACCGTACTAAGCAAGCTATGACTCATCACCATAAGAATTTCTAGCCTTACAGACATACCGTTACTCGGACGGTCCACTAGCTCTTGGATGGCATCTTTCCCCTCGCCTGTCAAGGACTTATGCTAGCCAGAACCGCCTGTCATTGTACCAACTTACTCTGAATCGCTTAGAGAAACACGTATATAAATTTCAACTTCACAGAATAAAGTTTATTTTTATTTATATATAACACACCTTTAGGTTCACCTGTCAAGTACTTGTGCTTATCGAAAACGCCTGTCAATTTTTTTTTAGACTTTACAATAAATAAGTAAAATCGTATAAAATTTTCAAGCTTACAGCAACAAGTTTTTTTTTTCAAATGTTTCCTACACTTTCAAAAATATAGGGGTTGATGACGTGCAGGGCTGAGGCGTGCCAGGCGATGGTTACCGTACTAAGCAAGCTTTGACTCATCACCATAAGAATTTCTAGCCTTACAGACATACCGTTACTCGGACGGTCCACTAGCTCTTGGATGGCATCTTTCCCCTCGCCTGTCAAGGACTTATGCTAGCCAGAACCGCCTGTCATTGTACCAACTTACTCTCAATCGCTTAGAGAAACACGTATATAAATTTCAACTTCACAGAATAAAGTTTATTTTTATTTATATATAACACACCTTTAGGTTCACCTGTCAAGTACTTGTGCTTATCGAAAACGCCTGTCAATTTTTTTTTAGACTTTACAATAAATAAGTAAAATCGTATAAAATTTTCAAGCTTACAGCAACAAGTTTTTTTTTCAAATGTTTCCTACACTTTCAAAAATATAGGGGTTGATGACGTGCAGGGCTGAGGCGTGCCAGGCGATGGTTACCGTACTAAGCAAGCTATGACTCATCACCATAAGAATTTCTAGCCTTACAGACATACCGTTACTCGGACGGTCCACTAGCTCTTGGACTATATATATATATATATAGCAATATAATAACGTGGCAGACTTTATTTGTCTGAACGCGCTCTGATCTCGAGGTCTACGTTGAGACAACGGGAGATACAATACCATCAAATCTAATATCTGAGATACACGACGCAGTGACTGGATGTGTTCTCACTGGCACACCAGCATCTCCTCTGGTTATTTTTTATACTTTTATGAAACAATTAGATTTAAAAAAAAATTATAAATAATTGTGAGATTTCTAGATATTTTTTTTATTATCGTCAAATGGAAAGTTCCTCGGGGTGGGCAGCAAACTATACTTATGCGGAACCAAGACGCGAGCTTTACTCGAGATATATGGATCTGTTTGTGTAATGACTAATGCCAAGACCAGTTAACTTATTTGTCACTGAAAGTTTTGCAACAGTCCTTTGTCTCGCCGTTACGACTATCTTTACATTATTTAAGGCAATTTTACTTACTTTTTTGTTTAAATACGAACGTGTTTAAAAGAATCACATAACTTTTTCTTTATATTTGATTAAGAAAGAGCGCGAACAATGACATAGAAAGAAAAAACAAAAGAATATATTTATTCGGGCCAACAAACATTGCAGACACAAAATTATAACTTAAGACTAAAAATTTAACACAAATAATTAAAAAAATATACCCATATCACAAGATAACTGAACTGGTACAGTGGTGCGAGTACTCGTCTTAACGCCGGCAGTCGCGGGTTAGATCCTGCTTGGGATAAGTATTTGTGTTTGTAGAAATATTTGTTTTCGGTATGGGTTTATGTCCTTGTGGGTCCCCACCCTGAAAGAAAAATTATTTTTCAACTCGCGGTGAAGCAGCGAGGTGGATTAAGCTCAAACCCTTCTCTTTTATGGAGTATAGGCCTTTGGTCAGCAGTGGGATGTTTACATTTCAATTCAGTTCATATCGAAAAAGGAACAAAATAAGGACATACACTATTTTAAAAAATAATCTGTCTTTTAATCTATGTACTTAAAGTATAAAACGTTAATTTTAAACGATATTCACGTGGCACTTAATAAATATGTAATGTTTATCTTAAAGTACTTTGACCCCATAATGCAGTCATAAAAATAGCAATTATTGTTTCATATACTCGTAAAAACAACTTTGTCAAAAATGTTTTCGTTCTCTTTTCATTTGGCGTATTTTCGAAATTGTATCGATATTTGTGTTATTGGTGTAACTTTTCCCTTTATTAATGTTTTTTTTTTAAATCCCACATTGCTTTTCACTGAACAGGTCGTTATTAGCCGGTTTTAAATCAGTAAGAAAAATCTCAAAGGTAGTCGTTAATGAGGTCTTAATTTGGAAAAGACGACATTGAAACAAAGATGGGGAACGACTTTCTTTGTTTTGATAAATTGTCCGTGATCGAAACAGTGAAAGCAAAAAGTTAAAAACCCATCCATGTGCTTTTTTTAACACTACATATTTTTTAAATCGATATAATGAAACTAATGAAAAACATATTTTGCGTTTCTTGCATGACGAAATTTGATTTTTCTTTTTTTTTTTAAATATTGTTTATCGTTTCAGCAGGTATAATGCTACACATTCTGTGAGAATTTCAATTGTCAACTTATTATAATACTGTTCTAAATAAATTAATAGTGACTCTAAATAAGGGTAACAAAATTTTTATTTAAGTAGATATATTAGATTATATAAGTAGATTATATTTTTAAGCAAAAACCTACATTTCATTCCTATAGGTATTGTAAACTTTTGTTACGTACGCCATTATCACAGTAAACATATATACATAGCTTTGTGAAATGGGATTATCTATTAAATCCATCCATTGTCATTCAGTTTCTAACAATCGAGGTTTATTGTTCGATCATTGTTTATAATCTGCGCAAGCGCATAAATAAGGCGTAAATAAGGTCATGCGCAAATCACGTTACGAACAATCATTTCAAATTGCAATTTAGAACTATGCGTTTAGTAGCTTGTTAATGTGAATTAGATAAAGTATTTTTTAAACTATCAACATCTAACTACATATAGGTACGTATATGACTAAATATACGAGTAATTTATGAATTAAATTTTTTTTATTTTATTAGGTAGTGTACAATACACCGGATGACTATATTTACTAATACGCATTTATAGTTTGTGTTCATTCCCCATTTCAACATCTTAAGAAGGTAATAAAGAATAAAAGTTAAGTAACATACACGTATAAATAACACACAAGTAAAGCAAGGTAGGTAACGTCTAATTATTGTAAGTGTAAAATTAAACTTATCAGTTCTAAGTTAATGGTTTTATTGACACATATAAAACCTCGTTTGTCCGACTTTATGGTAGAAAAATGCACCAGGTATTAAACTGTTTGTGTAGGTATGTATGTTATCACGTAGTGTCTAATTGTCAAATAAAGTCGGTAATTAAATTCCTCGAAAAACGTGTTAAGGATACTTCTTTATGGAGCATTCCAAGGAAAAAATACCTTAGGAGCTTAGTACATATGCTTGCGTTCATATGTAAATATCTTGTAATGTATGATTGTGTTAAGAGTAAAACATACTTTATATATATATATATATATATATATATATATATATATATATATATATATATATATATATAAAGTATGTTTTACTTTATATAATTATATTTATATATGATGATGCTGAAGCACATAGGCGGATCAACAGATGGATATGGAAAACTCTGAGACACGATATCAGTGTATTTAATAAAAACCGTATTAAAAATACTATAGAGCGGATTTAAGGGTCCCGAAGTGTTCCAAAGCCGGTCGTCGAAGCCGAAAACAGAGGATGGAGGTACAGCGTCGTCCAGAGCCGAGACATTGAGGCAGGTCGACAAGTTTTACGTTTTACCAGTTGTATACTTCGGTAAAATGACAAAAAAAAATTTTTTTTTTGACGTCAGTATTGATAATAAAAGCGCCCTCTAAAAAATAAAAATATATTTAAATTACAGAATTGGACCTGTTAGAATTTTATTATAAGAATAGATATTGACAGAAGTTTGTCCTTAACATCTTGTGCTTGGGGGTAAAGGAAGACATCGTGAGGTTTCCTGCGTGCTTAGATCAAGGGTGTCAAACTCAAATACAATATCTAAACTTTAGACTTTTAGAGATTGTATTTAACAGAATTGGCCATATTGTAACACAACTAGCCCAGGTCTAACAGAAGATCTAACAACTTTGCTAGCTAGATCTTTAATCTAGCAAACTAATAAGCCCCTTACTAGTTTAGTGATGTTCAGATGAAGATCTTCGGAGACATGCAACGAAATTCTTCAATAAATGACAGTAAATCTGCCGTGATTGCTGCAATCACATGTAATATGCATTGTTTACACAATTACAGTTTATAAGTTTTTTTGGTAAAATTTTATGAGTACATACTGTATTAGGCTTACCTAACTTACGTGTACGTAAAAAATGGTAATGTATTCACTGATATTCAGCTGTTTTTTTTTTTTTTTTGACAGTCGCTCATAATCATAAAGTTACGAAAAGAAAGAAAAAAACAAGAATTCTTATTTTATGATTGTGTATACATATTTACTAACATCATATGTAAATTAAAAAAAAAAAAAAATATATATATATATATTTGTGGTTGACAATCGTTTTGGTGTAATTTTGCGAAAAGTTTGTCTAATGATGAAGATATTTACATTTATACAAAATATTTCTTGGTCTAGATATAAACGCATGTGATTGTAGGTGTCCCCGCCATGCCTCGGAGAGCACAAAATGTTGTTGGTTCCGGTTGATATCATAAACACCTAATAGTGATCGTTACTCATGGTATTAGTAGGGAAATTATACTTTATCTTGCAATAAACCAGCATGATAGGTTAACCCTTTCCCTACCAGGGCCTCAGAAGAAAAACGTTCAGATATGTACTCTGTGGTTCAGATCTTATAAACAACTGTAATTATTGCCATCCCAATAACATCTTACATTTATTTTATTGTTGTATAACATTATACATCTATGTGTAGTAGGTACGATTTAATACAACAGTCATCATAAATTCATAGTGAAACCCGTCACATATTTGTGACAACGATCCCAGTAAAGGAAATCGGGTCGTCATATAGGTATATATGTGTAACCACACATAAGTGTAGCAGGTTAAGCTCCAAATTATCCCTGTATGTAGAGAAGGCCTTCGCCCAGCAGTGTGACGTATACAGCATATTTCAGTTCCATTCAGTTGCTTGTTGAATGATGAATTGTATTGCTGTCTACATGAGGTAGGCAGCGTTGTAATTCTTCAAATGAGGAGTTTTTTAGGAATTCACAAATGTAATAAACTTATGACGCGAGAGTTCCTGTTTCGAACCTTACAACGTAACAGGCACAATTGAAATTTTAACAAAATATGTATGATGAAACGTTTCATTACGTAGTCAATATCCTCTAGAGAAATCTCGCGCTTTTTCGAGCTATATTCAAATATAGCGCTCAGCGTTTAGCTCTTTTTAAGCTCATAGGTGGCAACACTACGCTACACTACCAATACTACTACTGACTACACTTTTATAACTTTCTGTTTGCAAAAAAAAAAATCATTTAAAAACATAAATTTCCACGTGAAAATTTGAGGTAAAGAAAAGAATCGAAGGTTCTAACACAAATACTACGGTGGTCACCGATGGGGAGAAGGAGGGTGAAAAATTAGAAAAATGGATCACGTAGTGTATGTGTGTAGGTACATTCCTTAACTATGGCCGCCATAACGAATAAAACTTAAGTTAAAAATTACAGGGAGACAATACGTGAAATGTATTTTAGTTCCCCCTTAAAAACCAAGTTAAAACTGAAGTTAAATATTCTACAGTGGTTTTTGTTGTTTTTAATATTTTTCAATCTTTTTCAACAAAAACGAGTCATAGTGATATAACCGCTGCAGTGGGTTTAGAAATTTATGTGCCAATTACACAAGTTGCTGATTAAGTTTCAGATAGTTATACGACGTATAACAGTATCCAACCATTAAAAGTATATGATATTTTTCTGTTTCAAAATCAAGCGCCACTTCATCTGTCAGATATTTCTTTTCGCAGCGAGTGAAACAAAAAGTTGTAATTTTTTACTTGAGATTTCCATATTCATCTGCTGTTTTATAGGCCTTAACTTAGTCCTGCTGATAAAATCTGGTAGTCTATCAGTATCTTATGTGCCGGATAAATTTTATCCGTAACCGGTGAAACGGAACCTATTTTTATGCATTAACATTCCAGCAACACCGTATCTTTAAGTTAGATAAGTAGTTTCTCCATTTTCCCGTCGTCCTACATTTGTACACCAAGCAAGTTTCGAATCTCTTCTATAATAAGTGCCTACAAACATAATGCCGTTTAAAATTTACTTCCAACCAACTGTTTGGCCTTTGTTCGACGGAAAATATTTAAAAAAAAATTATTTTAAAAATTATTTACACTTGACGACCGTTCTGGTGTAGTGGTGCGAGTAGTCACCTCAAAGCCGCTCGCCGGCGGTCGCGAGTTCGATTCCCGCTTGGAACAGATATTTGTTTCCGGTCTGGGTGTATGTCCTTGTGGATATCTCCGTCGTGCCTCGGAGTGCACGTAAAGCCGTCGGTCCCGGTTGTTATCATAGACACCTGATAACGATCGTTACTCATGGTAGGGAAATTATCCGCCAACAAGTAGTGGAGCAGCGTGGCGGATTAAGCTCTAACCCTTATTATACAGTGTGACTGGAGTCGGACAGCAAAGATTTTACCTGCGTGTTGTACGGGATATATGTATGATAATGACGTGCGAGTGAGACAAAAATTACACATAATATGAAATAAAAACAAGAGATTTCAATTTAAAAAAAAAACTTTTATTTAAAAAAGCTTACAATTTTTATACAATATGTTCAAAGTGGCCACCATTTTTTTGTTATCATAAAAGTAGCTTAAAAGTAGTTTTATCATAAAAGTAGCGCTCTCGCCCACACAGTAATGGAATGCTACCTGCTAATGAAGAGATAAGGAATTTAACAATTGTGACTAGTGTTTGTTAGACCCTTTTTCTAAATTACTAGAGCAAATACTGCCAACTATTTGTTGTTTATTTGTTGGCATAGGTCTTTGTTAACTAATTTAAATTAAATAAACGATGTGTTATGGAGCCCATTTTCTATTGTAGAGCACATTAACTAAAAAACCACACAAAATTTTACCATGTTTTTTGCCTAAATCATAGGGTTTTGTTTATTATTTTTTGTAAATTCTTATCAAATTTAGTTTTAAAAGCTAGCAAATTTCATTAGCTTTAAAATAAAGTTAGTTTCATGGATGTGGACCACATAAAACAGAAAAAAAAACGATTTTCAGTGAACCTGTAAAAAATTAAGAAAGCAAATTTAAAAGTGGCCACAACTCAGAAGGGGGAGGGTTGCGCCCCCCCTTTGTATAGTTTTTCTACGATAAAATATCCCGTACAACACGCAGGTAAAATCTTTGCTGTCCGACTCCAGTCACAATGTATATGGAGAAGAGACCTTCGCTCAGCAGTGGGCTTTTTTACAGGCTGATACAGTAATACAGTAAATTTACACTCTTCAAAAAAAAAAAAACAAATGCTTCATTAAAAAGTTTTAATGCTATTTTATAATATCATAAAATATTTAAACAAAAGCTTAGTAAATAAATTATATTTTGTAAACAAAAACCACTATTTCATAATTATACGACGAGCTAGCACATCTAGGTCAAATACCATTAAAACTCATAATACCAATTGAAAACACAACGATGTTTTATGCTTTTATATAAATAATTATATTTAATTTATAAAAGAAATAAGAGTGGTTCGTTCAGGGGAAGTGTCAGAGGCTACACCCCAGACTACGTGGACTGAATATCGCTTAACCTTGATAAACAATTATTTGTACATTATATTCTTGTTTACTGTATTGTACTACTTGTAAGTATATCAGTCTGTAACGTTTCATTGCTGGGCATAGGTCTCTTCTATGAAGGAGAGGAGTTTGGGCATTAAACCGCCACCCCACTTTGTTGTATTTAAAGGTTTATGTTTTTTTTTGTTAATGATTTTTTTTTGTATATAAAGTAAAAAATAAAAAAATAATGGTGGTACTCTATATAACTATTTAGCTCAACTCGGATTTTAACACTATATCCATACGGGCGTTTTCGTCTTTTCTAATTAATTGCATTTATAAAAACTTATTACGCTGATAGATAAATATCAATTTATAAACGATTAAAATATTTTGTCCCATCTTACAAAACTGTAATTACCAAACTTCAAACAAGACGAATCGGTAAAAGATTGTAAACGTCTCACTCAAAGTCTCAGCCGCCCTCGGTAGGGTGAGATTCTGTAACTAACTTCCAGACGACAAACATCCGTAAGATCGGCGGGAACATTTGGCATGACCGGAAACAAAACCTTAATTGGTTTTATCCGCTTTTACTCCATAATTTTGTCATTAAAAAAAACGACATTGGTCTTATGTTAAGATAATACCTACTTACTGTTCTATAACTTCAATTAATCTACTTCTCATAAGCCCCTTCCCCTAAGATAAGAACTTACCCCGTTACTGCTCCTTATGGATTGCTGTATCAACGTCTGCAAATTTCCTTATTATGTTTTGCGCTTGCAGATCCCACTTTGATACTGAATTTAAACCCTCGAGTTTTCGTTTAAAATCTATACTCTTACTGAAATACCTAACGATAAAGTCATTACGTATTATTAAAAAAATTGATTGAAATTAATTTAGTGATAAGCGAGTAATGCTTTTATTAATTCTAAAAAAATCAATATTCCTAAATACATTATTTCGCATAAGAAGATAAATCAAAACGATGTCACTGTCGGACAAATCACAACGAAAAAACACAGGAAATGCTATCGAATCTGGCAGATCGACCTGTGATCCCATGACCCACTTCCTGGGTTCGTCGACCACGTGACGTCACAGCCTTCATATCCCCCTACTCCCACTTTCGCGACAGGGTTGTACCGCCCGCTCGAGGTCACATGTATGCTACATCTCGAACGGAGCGGACGTGTTCGTTGTACGGTTATTGTAGTGAAGTTTAATTTAGTGATTGTGCACGACAATGACCGTTTTAGGTATGATGAATATTAATTAAGTAGAGTATTTTTGTTTTTTTTTTTTAATATTTGAAATTAAGTTTGATCAATTTATCTTTTATTGCAATTTTTTATAGGTTTTTATTAACTCACATTATTACATAATTAGCGATTTTATGCGCATTTTTTTTTAAATTAAAATAGTAATAAATAGTATTTCATTTACAAAGTTACGTAACAAATTCCATATGTCATGCGGTTCATAAAAATATTAAAGGATTTAAAAAACGTATTCAACCGATATGCGATAATTAACTTTGTAAAAAAGAAGTAAAATAATTATCTATATTAGTTTCTTTGTTTCAATGTATGTATGTTTATAATTCTGACTGAATATAGTAACTTATTATTTTAATATATAAAATCAACTATTACTTTTTCACTCTTCATCGCTCACTACATCTATCTGCATTTGACGAGTGGTAATCACTATCGTTAATGATGTAGTAATTGTGACTATAATGATTTTAAAACAGCGATGGAAATTATAGTTGTGTACCATTTACTATAGTTAGTTTTAAATAGACGACCGTTCTGGTGTAGTGGTGCGAGTAGTTGCCTCAATAAGGCGCGCCGGGGCGGTCGCGGGTTCGATTAACGCTCGGCACTGATTAAACTTCCGGTCTGGGTGTATGTCCTTGTGGGTCTCCGCACTGTGCCTAGGAGAGCACGTAAAGCCGTCGGTCCCGGTTGTTATCATAGACACCTGGTAATGATCGTTACCCATTGTAAGGAAATTATCCGCCAACTCGCAGTGTAGCAGTATTAAGCTCCAACCCTTCTTCTACATGGAGAAGACGCCTTCGTTCAGCAGTGGGTGGTTTACAAGCTGATACAGTACAGTTTTAAATTGTCTGCGTTTTAATGATTTATTGTTAAAATTAATAAATATTTTCGTTTTATAGTTTGGACAATATGGGTCTGTTTTGCTGCTTATAATAGTCATTGACGGCTTTCATATACAACCAAAAAAATATTGAATTATATATATTGAAATGTAGCATAAAACTTCTTTAATTTGTAAAACTTTAGACATTTTGAAATAATTTCTGAATTCAAATTTTACACAAAAATATTTTTTATTTTTTGTAACTGATAAAAAATATTATCCGCAGAAAATATGATACAGATTGTTTTCATGTGAATTAATGTAAACGTAGCTTATAAATTATGACCTTCGTTCTATTTTCAGTATCAATTTGCTGAAATACACCCTAATACTAAATTGCTTTTCAATAAACGGTATATCTACGGTATTAAAATGTAAATAAACCTTTAGTGTCCATTATAATAACGGAGCGAAATTAAAATATTGCGTCCGAGCTATTAACCGGTAAGAGATAAATATTTTTTTTATTTTTTTTCTTAATAAATACTTTTAACATACCCCACACGGCTGTCTGCTCCTAAGGTAGGAAACTTAATGCCTGTGTTTTAGGTAACAGCCGGCTGATACACACATACACACACACACAAACACATGTGTGTGTGTTTATATATATATTTAATAAATATATGAGGCTCCTCATCTCCTCCAGCGGATTCACGATTTGTATGCAATCGATGTGGCAAGAAATGCCGGGCCGTAATAGGGCTCTATAGCCATCAACGACGATGTGGGATCCTACCAACCCACTAGCGCTGCAACAACCATCTACTATAGATGCTGTGGCTAATAGAGAGAGAATAAATATACAACCCTGGAGCAGAAAACATGGTCACTCCCAATTGCGCCATCGGGCCGGTCTAAAGATATAGATTATATATAATTGGCTGTGCCTCGAGGTTTTACCGGTGTAACTTCCGAACCCGTGGAACTGTCGAAATTTAAAGTGACCTGTGTGCTGCTCTGGTTCTCCAGCTGTCTTACGTACCAACTTTCATTGCAATCGTTTCAGTAGTTTTTACGTGACACAGTAATAAATATTCATACAAATTTTATCATTTATAATATTATATTATATGTCGGAATTGTTTTGAGTTTACAGTAGGAATGACCGCGTAAATAGAATTTGAATTGTATTAATAAAATATTAAAAAAATGTTTACTCGTAGGTATATTAAATCCAATTATTATTTGTCGCAATATCATGTTTCATAGCCTAAAATTTTCCTCAAAATTGTCTCGCTTTGATCTTCGACTGTCTGGTCTTTGACTTCGACGATTTAGACGAGTGCAAACCGAAACAATCTATAAATGTCCCACTGAGGAGCAAAGGCCTCTACTCTAATATAAAAGGAGGCTTCGAGCTTAAGGCCGAGACTCGACCAGGTCGGAGATGTGCGGAGATGTGTTTAAACAACCAATAGAATTTCGTTATTGACACACTTCGTCTCCCCTGCGCTTCAGTGGATACCACTGAACGAAATTCTATTGGTTGTTAAAAAACATCTCCACTCATCTCCGCTCTGGTGGAGTCTCGGCCTAATCCACCAAGATGCTCCAGTGTGAAGTGGAGTACATAACACGCATTTAAAACCGCTGTGTTTTACAAGACTTGAATATTTAAAATTTAAATTCTTAATCTGCATGTTTCGAGAAAAAATATTGAAAACCTAATAGACCATGATTCTCTCTAAAACAGCGCATTGGATAAACTTCAATGCCTTTCATATTAGAGAAAAAAGTCTAGCTCTAGACCCAACTGTAGGCACATTGACATGTACAGTTCTGATGATTGGATAGATAAATTATTTTTATTTGACGTCTTAGTAAATTCTTTTTTTTAAATAAATATATAAATAAACGACCAATCTGATGTAGTGGTGCGAGTAGTCGTCTCAACATCGGCGGTCGCGGGTTTGATGCCCGCTCGAGGCCTAGGTTTATTTGTATTTGTGCAAATAATTGTTTCCAGTCTGGGTGCTCTGGACAGCACGTAAGGCCGTGGAACCGCGTGGCGGATTATGCTCCAACCCTTCTCCTTTGCCTTTGCCCATTTGTGGGACGTTTACAGGCTGATTTACTTCAGTTCATATAAATAAATAAAGGACTTACATTAATAGGTTTTCTGTCAACGTTTTGAAACAGTGAAACCTCTTAAAGAATTTCTAATCATACAATAATTTTAAACTTTTTTAATAGACGGTCACGTTTCCATTGTTTAAAACATTTTACAGGAAAGTTAAAAAACAATGCTAATTTAAAATTGACGTAGGTATTATATTACAAAGCAATAGCTTCTGCATGCAGCTCGGTTCACGTTCTTATTGTACTTGCTAAACTCGCTGTTTTACCCACTCCGATGTTAATGCTACTCCGTTTATAAGAGTCCTAGCGTGATTTTTAAAAGCTAATTACGTAAGTTATAACTATGTTAATCGGCTTAGAACTTTTTTAAATTTGTGTATTATAACAAAAGAACAAATCTTACCAAATATTAGATTTTAAATTAACATGGTTATTTTTATAACTAAAATTATTCAAATCGGGATATTTACCATGTTTTTTGTTTTTATTTGTTGGAGCTCGATATTTCGACATTATCTACGAATGTCTTGTTCACGAGACTGAAGTTTGCGGGTAGATGTTGACGGCATTAGAGGTATCCATATCGGACTACCTCCTTTCTCGTACGTTTGCTGCGCAAACACTGGTTACCACTACCATTGTCACTTTCACACCTACTATTGTCCCTTGTTTTGTTTGTTTTACGTGCACTCGACACTCGATCTCGTGTTTTACAGACGAAACTCACCGTATCGATTCGCGAATTTTTTATATTATTGTTCAAGGGTTTGCATAATCTAATCACCGGATTCCACATTTTCGACAGTTGAAACCCATCCTGCCTATTGAAATTACTATATTTAGTAATTTCAATGGCCTCTCGTACCAGTCGGGGTATGTAATGGCGTTCTGTCGCGAGTATTTGAACATTATGAAACTCGATCCAATGGTTCGGTCCGGCTTCTAGAAGATGTTCTGCGATGGCTGATTTTTTGGTGTCATTGTTTTTTACCGCCTTGATATGTTCGTTAATACGACAAGATACCGTACGCTTCGTCTGTCCAACATAGGATTTACCACAACTACAATCGATTTTGTAAACTCCGGGTTTTTCCAGGGGAAAGTTATCTTTAGGCGAACGCAACATTTGCCCTATCTTCTTGAAAGGAGTGAATATAGTCTTAACCGCATATCTGCTCAGGACTCTAGCTATCTTATCTGTCACTCCTTTGATATATGGCATAAATGCTGGTTGTCTTTCAACCCTGTACTGTCGCAGTAACTTTTTATCCCTTGTAGCTTTGTTTCCAGTCTTATATCCGTTCTGCTGTAGGACCTCTTTAACATGTGCTAGCTCTAATTGTATGTGGTCTTCATCACAAAGGTCATATGCGCGATTGGTCAATGATGTTACTACAGCGTTTAAGTGTCGAGGATGGTGGTGTGAATTAGCATGCAGATATCGGTCGGTGTGTGTTGGTTTCCTGTAGACAGTATGGCTTACAGAGCCATCCGTACGTACTCCAATTTCAACATCAAGGAATGCTATTTTTCTGTTCCTCTCCATTTCACAGGTGAATTTAATTTTGCTGTGGATGCTATTTAAGTGATTTAAGCAATTCATTGCACTATCACTATCCCCCTTTATGATGGCAAATACGTCATCTACGTACCTCTTCCACAGTTTAATTGTAGTTACAGACTTTGCCGTTGACATGGCTATCTCCTCGAAATGTTCCATCCAGATGTTCGCGACTAGAGGAGCGACTGGGCTACCCATTGCCACACCCTCTATCTGCAAGTAGTACTCGCCTTGGTAAACAAAGTAACTGTTCTCTAGGCAATGGTGTAGCAATTTCATATATTCAGCCGGTATGTTATTTTGCTGTAACTTCACCTTTATGACATCCATACACTCGACGATCGGCACATTCGTGAACAATGACTCAACGTCAAAACTGACCATCAAATCATTAGGTTCAACCGTAGTCGAACGCAAGATGTCGACGAAATGTCTGGAGTCCTTGACAATCCTTGACAGTCCTTGACAATTAGAGCTAGCACATGTTAAAGAGGTCCTACAGCAGAACGGATATAAGACTGGAAACAAAGCTACAAGGGATAAAAAGTTACTGCGACAGTACAGGGTTGAAAGACAACCAGCATTTATGCCATATATCAAAGGAGGGACAGATAAGATAGCTAGAGTCCTGAGCAGATATGCGGTTAAGACTATATTCACTCCTTTCAAGAAGATAGGGCAAATGTTGCGTTCGCCTAAAGATAACTTTCCCCTGGAAAAACCCGGAGTTTACAAAATCGATTGTAGTTGTGGTAAATCCTATGTTGGACAGACGAAGCGTACGGTATCTTGTCGTATTAACGAACATATCAAGGCGGTAAAAAACAATGACACCAAAAAATCAGCCATCGCAGAACATCTTCTAGAAGCCGGACCGAACCATTGGATCGAGTTTCATAATGTTCAAATACTCGCGACAGAACGCCATTACATACCCCGACTGGTACGAGAGGCCATTGAAATTACTAAATATAGTAATTTCAATAGGCAGGATGGGTTTCAACTGTCGAAAATGTGGAATCCGGTGATTAGATTATGCAAACCCTTGAACAATAATATAAAAAATTCGCGAATCGATACGGTGAGTTTCGTCTGTAAAACACGAGATCGAGTGTCGAGTGCACGTAAAACAAACAAAACAAGGGACAATAGTAGGTGTGAAAGTGACAATGGTAGTGGTAACCAGTGTTTGCGCAGCAAACGTACGAGAAAGGAGGTAGTCCGATATGGATACCTCTAATGCCGTCAACATCTACCCGCAAACTTCAGTCTCGTGAACAAGACATTCGTAGATAATGTCGAAATATCGAGCTCCAACAAATAAAAACAAAAAACATGGTAAATATCCCGATTTGAATAATTTTAGTTACCAAATATTTATTGTTAAACATTACAGTAGTAGATATCTCTTCGTATAGGAGTCCAGACTCGCACTTATCCGTATTTTTTTTTTATATTTATTTGTTGACTGTGCCAGCAAACGAGCAACTGATCACCTGAAGTCTAGATATCCGGATATTCATAAGCTAATGAATATCCGTTGAGTAGTTTTTATGTTTATCGCAAACAGACAGACGCAGTGAGAGATTTGATTATACATATATAGTGATAATATTTAGTCAACGCCGCACACTCAATGGCCTCCTGTAGGATGAGAATCCTGTGTCGTAAGTCCAGAAACACACACACACACACACCAAACACAAACACAAAAATGCCCATACCACGACAAGCATCTGTATTGCCGGTACACATATTTGTCATGTACAGTGATCGAACCATATACTACCTGTATAGATAGAGCAGGGAAGATATACGGCTGCCTGTAAGCGGAAACGTCCAACAGTTAGAAAGAGAGAGAAGATCGCGGTACCCCATTGGCCTTGCGTTCTCAAATTCAAATCTCGATATTTTTTTTTGTGAACATCAATTATTTACTTCTATTTTAATTTTTCGACTACAAACAAATCATAGAAACAACTCTAATATGCACAGTAATATTATTTTGGTATGTAATTCAACCGGTACCGCGATCGTCTCTCTCTTTCTAACCGAGGGACATCTAGAGGTCCGGCTCCCCTGCTCTATCTATAATACGTCTATGGATCGATCTCGCGAACGCTAACGCATCAGCCAGTTACTGTGACTACTATGCCAAAGCCTTGTCTATCTTTAGCTTTGTTGTACCACAAAAAAAAATCAATCAATTTTACTTTCGTGTACTGTATTCGTAAAATTTTCACGAAACATCTACTATAAAATGTAACGACTTCAAATATAGTAATGAAATTCCAAAAATGGACATAATTACAGACATAACACGTAAGGAACGTCTAATAATATCAAATCGCAGCCAATTTAAAATTAATGAATTATAATTAATAAATAATTGATTTGCAAGCTGAAGTGGCAGTGGGCAGGTCACATAGCTCGTAGAACTGATTGCTGATGGAGCAGAAAGGTTCTCAAGTGGAGACCTCGTACCTACCGGCAAGTCCGCGAGTTGGACAGACGACTTGAGAGTCGCAGGAAGACGTTGAACGGATTTCCGATGGCTGCTTCGAACCGGTCGCTCTGGAGATCGATGGGGGAAGCCTACGTTCAGCAGTGAACATACAATCGCTGTTATGATGATGATGAATAATAATCAACATAAAAGTAAAATGTCAAATCATGCGTTCAGTGGGACATTGGCCAAATCTACAAAAATCGAAGTGTAGTTAACATTCTCTAGTCATGTTATATTGTAACTCAAATATCTTTGCTTATAGTTGTATTTTATTTTACGGTTTTTTATTATCAATAATTAAAAAGTTTTTTGCTTAAAATTTATTGGAAAAATACATGATTACTAACTACTTAAATTATAATTACTAACCTAATTATTACTCATTCGATATTTTATTTATTTATTTATTTATATACGCTTTACACACTGTACACAACAACAAAAAATAATAATAATACAGAAAACTTTAGATAATTACAAATTGTGTAGTATAAGAGACGGTTTTATAGATAGTTAACCATTTTTTTCAGACAATCCAATATTATATTATATGGGGATATATGATTGATATTCACATTTTTTTGTCCAAGATTCCATTGAAAGTCTCATATTCTAGCGGCCAATTTATTTTGTTTTATTTTTAGAATCGTCGAATTATACATAAATAATAAATATACTTGTGACTTTTGTTCATTACTTTTTTTTTTAGGAATTTAATAGGAAAGTTTTTTTTTATCTTTTCCACGTCGCGTCGTCAAATTGTATTAAATCTTTTTTCTTTGTTTCAGTTCATGTAAACTTTAAATTCTTCTTTTCAGCATATCAATATTTCCTTTGCTGACACAATTATGCCAATCATATATTTCACTTGGAACTTTCTAATAAATAATGCCTATAATTTCTAAGAATTTCATCGACAAATGCTTAAGGAACAATTTTATTACATAATATACCGGAACTATGTGAACGTTAACGTTCACAATATAAATTAATAAATAATTAGAACTGGTTAAAAAAATTAATAATACTTAACAATTAAATAATAAAAATACCTTCGAATTATAATTGTATAATAATATATTCATTAAAATCAGAAGTAGAATTATTAAAAAAAAAACAACTCTCGAATATTCAATAATTTTACTAAATATTTTAAAACAAATTAAAATACTAGATAGTTCTTACAAAACTCAAAAATACATTTCTTATAAAAAATAAAACAATATATTTTTACGTTGAATCTACAATCTATATCTACAGCTACAGTCAATCAAATTAATTAAAATATTACAGCAACTGAGCTAGCACACGACCACCCCTCGCAAGCGTCAGCATGTGCCCAGCAGTGCCCAGCTAATAGTGTCTTGCTAGCTAATAGTGTCTTGAATTTTAAAATAAAAACGCATACGGTCTATGCCTCGCCTTTAAGGTACAGATACACATGCTACTTACTAGCATGATTATTAACATGCTTATAGTCTAGTCAACAAGTGCCATTTTAGTCAACTTTTGTCAGCAGTCTGAGTCTCCGAAAATTATGATTGAGGTGTCATTCGATTCGGAATGGCATCTAGATGATTTTTGAAGAAAAAAAACATAAGTTCCGCTTACCAAAATTGCAAAAGTTATTTTGTTAATATCAAAAAAAGGGGTTTATTTAAAAAAAAATCTTTAAAATTTGTCGACTAGACTATAAGCATGTTAATAAGCATGCTAGTAAGTAGCATGTGTATGTGTACCTTCACACCGGCAGTCGAGTGTTCGATTAACGCTCGGGGCAGATGTTTGTACTTGTGAAAATATTTGTTTCTGGTCTGGGTGTATGTCTTTTTGGGTCTCCCACCGTGCCTTGGAGAGCACGTAAAGCCGTCGGTCCCGGTTGTTATCATAGACATCTGATAGCGATCGTTATTCATGTTAAGAAAATTATCCACCAACCAGCAGTCGAACAGCGTGGTTGATTAAGCTGCAACTCTTCTCCTATATAGAGACGAGGCTTTTGTGCAGCAGTGGAACGTTTACAGCCTGATTCAATTCAGTTCAGTTTAGTTTACGGCCTATGCGTTAATCATGGTCTTTAACAGTCTCCATTCAAATGTTCATCGCAATTACCTACTACAGTTATAATTCGTACATCCTAACAAACTTTATTTATTTATTCATTTATTTCACAACCATAATATATTGTATTTATAAAATACAAAGACAATTATGGACCCCGCATGGGCACGAAATATTTAGGTAGAGAGGAAGCGCTTCGTTAGGTAAATATAATTATTTAAATTACTTTTAATATATGTATATAATAGGTGATGTTAATGTTTATCATTAAATATTCATCTATATCATAGTAACATTTATTAATTAATAGCTTCTTTACTTTATTTATAATCACATTCTTCTTTAATCTACTCTTTAGGTAGCTTTTCCTTTTTTCTTTCGCTAACTTGTCATACATTTAAGTAAATACTATCATATATTATTTATTACATATACATATTAATTTACTGTAATAGATCTAAAGTCTTTTGATGTATGGGATCCCTAACATCGCGTATTATACCTTCAACACTAGTGTATATAGAATAATAAGGTCAAAGATACTTTAAAATTAATAAAGCGAGTCTAAACTTGACCTACTTACGAACAATTGATACGAATGCGACGTTCAAAAAACATCTTTTATTGTAACGTTTTATTGATTCGACGGAATGACCATTAATTTTACTTATTTAAATATATACTACTATAAAATATATAAACCTTAACTTTTTTTTAATAAAATGTCTATTTTAAGTTGCCAGTAATTTTTATTTCATGTATTATTTAATAGTTTTTATTTGTCTTACGTTTTTTGTGACAGTAAATAGGTTTCAGTTCGAACTTAAAAAAATTAGTACGTTACTATTTTTAAATAAGTAGTTACTTGAAATGAACATTTAAATAAAAAAGTCTAAAAGAAAAATAAACAAAGCAGCACTAGTCAGGCTCAATTCCCTCGAGGCATGATTCTCTATTAAATAATTCAGGCAGCTTCGTGTAAGACCTTGCATATAGTATCGTAGTAAGTACCTTAGTCATGCAAATTACAGAAAAAAGGTATTTTGTTATGGTCACTTGTGTTACTTTATACTCAACACGCTTGATATATGAAGACCTAGCTTCCGTCTGCGGGTTCGCTCGCGTAGTTGTATTGACAAAAAATAACCTATGTCCTTTCCCAGGTTTCAGACTAAATATCACGCGTTTTCGTGTGATATTTTTTAAACTATGTTATATTATAACCACATTACATAAAATCTTTATAAATTGTAGACTATGTGTTATTTTGATGTATAAGCTATATTACTGTAAAGATTCATCTAAATCCGTTCAGTAGTTTTTCGTGGAAGTGTAACAAACATCAATATTTATAAACATATTATAATAAGATAGGATTTCTTACAAACTTTAGACGACGGTCTATTGATGAAGGTATTTAAGGACTGAAAATATTAATTTTTTTTTCATATAGGATCATGAACATTATTAAGGAATTGTCCTTAAGAGTCGGTGGTGACAGGAGGGCTAGTTCTTTTTTTGCCCACAGGATCCGAATTGCGATTCAACGGAACGGGGAAATGCAATCAGCATTCTTGCCACAATTCCACGCCGACATGATCAATATAAATAATTATTTTTTATGTTTTGTCATTGTGTCGTTAGTTATACTTGCTATAATATTTTCATAAATCTTTTATAAAGAGGGCCATCTTGTTTGGCGTAGCATAAAGAAATGTGAGAACTAAAAAAAAGGTTTCACTTCCTTTTTTTTTTTTCAAGTATAAGGTGATGATGATTTCATAGCGTAGTATTCAGAGGAAATCTCAGAAAATGTGACGCAGTGTGTGTGACGTATTTTATTAATATATAATCGAACGTGTTAAGTAGTTAAATAATTATTAAACAAGTTCTATAAACTTCTACGCCAGACTTCATCGCAAACGATACAGTGGCCACAGTATTCCAGAACGTTCTAATCTCGGAACTTTCTCGTATATATTTAGTGGAATTTTGTTTATTTCCAGAAGATAGCGTGATGCGTACGCCGGCGAGTGCCGGCGGGGAGGCAGTGGCGCGCTGGTCGCAAACCGCGCCCGCGCCTTTCACGGACTACGCGGGCAAGGCGCCGCCGATACACGCCTACCCCGTTTTCCCCTACGACGATGAAATCAACCAGCGCCTTGCTATTTGGTAATCACTTACAACATAATACTTATATTCACGCATACGTAGATAAATCCACACATACATACATTAATAATTTATGATTAAGAATAAAAGTCATTTGTATAGAAAGATTGCCGTCTTGACAAGCATAATGCTAGCTTTTGTGATACAAAATATAATGACGAAGCTGAATAATAAATACGTAAAAAAGACGTAATGTGACAAAGTATTAATATGAATGTTTAACGTATTACAAGGAAAAATGTTAGTTCAAACTAGCGGCCCGCCCCGGCTTTGCACGAGTATTTAACTAAAATTTCAAAAATTATAAATTTATATTTTTTATCATCTACACCTGCGTCGATACTGGAAAATATTTTATAATAGATGGATTGAGTTGTCAAACATGTGTCAAAATAAAATGTAATTTAAATTAAAAGCACTAAGGAGTATTGATATCAACTTCGAAGCAAATAACTTTCAACCCCCTTTTAACCCAGTTAGAAGATGAATTTTGATAAAATACGAAACACTTTTTCAATCAATTTTGTTAAAGAATATTTATGCAAAATTTGAAGTAGATTGGACCAAGGACCCGTCGTCCTATACAAACTTCCCCCCCTTTTCACCCCCTTAGGGGTAGAATTTCATAAAATCTGTTCTTAGCTGATCTCTACTCGGCGAAAGGAATATTCCTACCAAATTTCAAGACTCTACATTTTATTGACAAAACGTTTATATAGGAAAAAAAGGGCTGTTTTTAGGGTTTTCCCGGCAATTATTCGAATTTTTCTCACCTTTTAAGCCTTCCCTAGACCTCCACGAACATTTCAAGACCAAGATAAGATAAATCTGTTCAGTTGTTCTCGAGTCTTAGCGAGACTAACGAACAGCAATTTATTTTTATATACACACACCGGCATACAACGATTCATCGCAGTATCCAACGGTTCAGGGAGACCGGTAATTATGTGAGAAGAGCAGGACAAGGCAGAAAAAGACGCACTTCGAGTAGGGATGATCGTTTCATTCGGCTTCGTGTACGTAGGAACCCCCGTTTGACGGCCGTCCAAGCCCGACATGAGTTAGAAGCAGTGCGATGTAACCGTAAGTGAGCGTACGGTACGAAGAAGGTTCGAAGAAGCTGGTTTGGGTTCATTTGTGCCCGTCAAGGCTCCAAGGCTCGAAATAAATCATCGTAGAAACAGGTTAACTTTTGCTCAGGAACATCGACTTTGGAACGCGGACCAATGGAGTAAGGTATTGTTTAGTGATGAGTGCAGAATTCTCTTAAATCAAATTGACGGCAGGCAAAGAATATACAGACGCAAAGGAGAACGATACATTCAGAAAAATTTTGAAACTACAGTTGCATACGGTGGTGGATCAATAATGGTTTGGGCGGGCATTTGTTTGGGAGCTCGCACAGACTTGGTAGTAATTGACAGAGGGAGTCTGACTGCAGACCGCTATATCAGAGAAGTTTTAGAAGAAAATGTCGTACCGTTTGCCCCATATATTGGTGACGATTTTGTTTTTATGCAGGATAATGCTCGGCCGCATACCGCTCGGGTAACTCAAGCTTATCTTAATGTTATGAATATCACTGTTATGGAGTTACCGCCGAGATCACCGGATATGAACCCAATATAGCACGTTTGGGATTTGCTGAAAATAAAAGTTAAGTCCAGAATTCCAGCTCCTGCCAACGTGTGTGAACTGCGAATCGCCGTAGTTGAGGAATGGCGAAGACTATCCCAGGAGACCATCGATAACATCATTCTCAGTATGCCTAGACGGGTAGAAACTTCAATAACGCAACGCACGTGGACGAAATACGCGATATTAATCACCATTTTTCTAACTTAATTAATTGTTATTTTAATATTAATTTTCACTTTTCCCGGTTACATGAAAAGTTCAAAAATGTACCATTTTTCACAAATAGCCTTTACTCGCAAAATCTGTTCTTAATGTGATCTCATTTTAAGTAAAACAAATGAAACTTTAAATAACAAAAGAAGTGTAGTAAGTAGATTTTAAAATAAAACCATATTTTTTTAATTATGAACCTTTTTTTTTGTGTTCCGCTAAATATGCCGGTGTGCATATATAGATTTACTACAAAATTCCACGTAATTCTACTAATATTTTAACATGATATAAGCAAAGCAAACTAACGATCCTCAGCGCGGAGGCCAGTTGCAATGATAGTGCTAATTAAAGTAATCTTGATCCGTGTGACTATTACGTAATTTTTGCGATCGCGAGAAATCGCTGTGGTATCGAATTTCAATACTAATTGAGCTTCAACTAGTATTAAAATTCGACACCAGTCTCAGTTTCCTACGATCGTGCAAGTTACGTAATAGACCAAGACCACCGATTCCCGCTCGGAACGAGTATTTGTATTCGTACAAATTTACTAATATTAGTTTCTGTATAGTCTGGGTGTTTGTCCTTCTGTACATTCGTGCCACAGAAAGTTCGTGAAGCCGTAGTCGGTTCCAGTTGTCATCAAACACTTCGTATTGATATTTACTCTTAATAGGGTTATTAGCTACCGTAGCTGAGCTTGGTAAATTGAACTCCAAACTCTTTTCTCTGTAGAAGAAGAGCTATTTGCCCAGTAGTAGGACGTTTACAGGCTATTTCAGTTTCCGTTACTAATACAGTAACAATAAAGTGTACAGCAATTCGTCGAAGGTACAGTCAGTCGTACCTAAGTGTTCGGTTGTAGAAGCAGTTTTGTTTAAGGCTTGATGAATCGCCTGTCGTTAACGTTATTAATGGAACGCGTTTAACATTAACGCGATGTAAATAAATTAAATAATCTAAATAATTGAAATTGTTGAGCGCGTACGACTTAGGCGGAAATTAATGGACTCAATTTTTAATTCCTCAAAATTTAATTTCTACAGACTAAAAACAATTTTATTATTATTATTATTTACTATTATTTATTCTTTTCATTTGAACTCGAATCTCAAAATTGCCGTTTAATTAGCGAATATATTCGACTCGCAGTAATTATTTGGACAGTTCAAACCAACGGTCGAGCTATAGGCGAAACAATTAGTGCAAAATTTCCTTTTTTTGTGTACTCTTGTAATTAAAACGACATAAAATTCGTTCACGATAATTACTAGTCTAACAAATACAAAAGAAAAAAGAAAATTCGCAATAAAAATTCGAGAATCACACTCACGCGTGTATTTAAAAACTCAATTAAATGTCTTGTCTATAAAAATAATATAAAATATAATAAAATTAAGGTGTAAATAGATTATTTGTTGTGCATATGTTATAATTTGTATATATCTAACGAGTAAATACATTAGTGATGTTTTATTTATTTTATTTATAATTTATATTCGAGTAACTAGGCTCATTTATGTTAGCGACAGGGGAAATTAAAAACTATGTTAGTACATAACCTAGACATACTTAACTAATGTGATGTGAGTCATTGTTTTGTTTGTACTATTGTAGGTTAAAAACTATAATTCAAATTATTTAAAATGGCTCCAAAATTTCATTGAGATTGGATTCTCGAGCGAACAATTGGCCACTCTGTACCTTCTCTATCCCGCAATGACGTTGGCAAAATAATTTGTGTCAAATTGACACAACTAAATCTACACAAAAACAATTTAATTGGATTTTAATAATTGTAATATAATAATAGTATTATAGTTTACTAGACGACCCGCGCGGATTCAACTACGTTTATCGTTACTACTCTGCTACTATAAGTATTTTATGGCCTGATAACCATCCTCAATAAACAGGCTTTCTAACGTTTAGATAATTATTATAATTTGTTAGTGAATTCTGTGATTAGTGAATTTTGAAAAAAATTACTCCGAACGTTATTATGGTGGTGTCTGTCATCATAATAAAAATATTTTCTTATATTTAAGTCCAGGTCATTGATCTGCAATTTCAACAATAAATAAAAACAAACTAAAGATAAAATTATTTTTATATCTAACCATAAGTCAGAGACAAGAGTTACAACTTACTTTGTGATAAGCGACATTGCTTGTAGAGCAAAACATATTCAAACGATTCACTGACCCCGGAAACATTAAGTTACGGCTACGTTATAGGCTATATTATATCGCGCTACGATTACGAGGGAGGCGATAGGTAAATGTCATCTGATTCTTTATTTATTTATTTGACAAAAATAACTTACTTAACTACTAACATACACTCGGTAAAAGTAATACATTATTATTTATAGAAATTGTTAATTTGACGTCTGTTTTTTGTTTTCATTTTTTTTTAAACAAACTATTTTGTAGGTGTCTAAGAACACTAATTATATATATTTATATCATTTTTCGACATGCTGTCAGCTTGAATACGCATCACAGCTAAAGTAGGTACTGAGTATAGGTTAAAAAATAATAAAGTATAAAGAGGTAACATTTATATAGTCTTTATTCCATTAAAATCGCTTCTCTATCTATCAAAAGTTATTGTATTTTGTATTTTGAATGATGACGTGAGAGAGAGAAAAGTAGGTGAGTTAATAATTAATACATTCAAATGCGATTCGAAAAACGAAACTAAAGTTGTGTAAAATAATGTTTTATAGCATTTAAATGATATTAAATAGTAATTAATATATATTTTTTAAAAATTTAGATAATGAAAAAAGAACGTCAAAACAGTTTGAAGTTGGACACTATCATAATAGATGGCGCTTTCTGAATCGCGATTAATTTTACTACTGTACCGTAATGGTTAGTAAGATGTGTGAGTTAAATAAATGCAAAATAAAATTAGGCAGAAACAGAATAGTAACAGTGTAAGATAATATTAGAGAATTAGTTAGGCATTACTAAAGGCTGGCTTAGTAATTAAAAAACAAAAACTATGTTCTTTAGGATTGAGGTTATCTTTAATAAAATTTAGGTGCAAAGTACGATAAAACCGATCATTTTATTCCAGGCAAGGCGATATTTCAACGTTGGAAGTGGATGCGATCACGAACACGACAGACGAGACGCTGTCTGAGTGCAATTTAGTTAGCGAGCGCATAATGCAGGGCGCGGGGCCGGACTTGAAGGAGGAGATCATTACCAAGTCTTTAGGTAAGTTATAAACGGTAATGATGAATTGTGTTATAAATAAAACAACGACTTGGTACTTTTAATTATCATCATCATATCAGCCATTGAATGTCCGTAGCTCAACATAGGCCTCCCACATCGACCTCTAGAGCGACCGGCTGGGCTCTGTGTTGCTGGTCAAATGGGAGGGGTTGTATACCAATACTCGGCACGCTTAGCAGGCGGGTTGGCGAGCGTAGTGTGTGGCAGGATATAGTGACGCTGCTGCCCATCACCATCTTGTTTGATACAGTGCTGATACTGGTGCAGTACGCACCAGATCAGGGCCGGATTTAGGGGAGGGCAAGCGGGGCAACTGCCCCGGGCCCCCACACCCACAAAATAGGGGCTCCCACATCCGCAAAAGTAGGGCTTCCACAATAGAACCAACTGAGTTAGAGTGGTTCGGAGTTGGGACGACCTTTTTTTTTCGTCGTCATTAGGAATACGTCCACATTATATTGGCGCGAGATCGGACGACCTTTTTTTTTAGGAATACGTCCCTCCGGCAACGATTATATTTTGGCGCGAAATCGGACGACCTTTTTTTTCGTATGAATTCGTAAATTCCAAATCAAGGGGCCTCCACTCCTCCATTGCCCAGGGCCCCCACAACTCTAAATCCGGCCCTACACAAGATATCAAAAATGTCAGCGTGAGGCACGCCGCATCCAGCCATGTTTAAAGGCCACTATATCCTCTATCCGCAGACAAATATGGTATGATTTGAAAGGGGAGAAAACACTCTTTAAAAATATTACAAAGTGCAGACAGGATCTTATGGGATTTGAAAGTTATGGTCTTATTTATATAGGAAAAAAATCTATTTGGAGCATGAAATCACAAAATATTGTTTCTAGCCTTATGGCACGAAAAAAAATTTATTCAATAAGCAACGCTGATAACTGACCTCGAAAATCCAGAGAATTGCAAAAAATAACTTAATTAAACCGTACAGAGTTCTAAACAGCACTGCGAGTTAACGAAAGTTGTTTTACTACGACGAATAATAATCTTATCGTTTTATCTATAGTCAAAACATAACACTATGTTTATTTGTCTTAGAATAAGCGGTACAGAAACTGAACAAATGTCGATTATCAATTATTATTGTTTTGTTTCGCATTATGTCAATTATGTATTTGACATAATGCGAATAGATATTGAAAACATCAAACTTGATTTTTTGAATTAAGTCCCACTAAATCGTTGAAATATCACACTGTGCGCCGGCATGACCGGAAAAGTGTCCACGCTTCATTTATTTGAATTGAAATTTATGGAAATTTGGTCAAAAATTAAGTACCTATTTTTTTTTTTTACATAATTCGAATGAGAATCATATAACCAGTATTCTGCTTAAATATTGATTGTAATTCACCAGTCATTATCATTATTATTATTTATTGTACACCACACAGAAAATAATATGGTACAAAACTTATGAGAAAAATCAAAAAATGCACAAAAATGCCATATCGCTCAATTTCTTCCAGGCAACCTTAAATTTAGAATTTGAGAAGATGAAATAGAGAGGTGATATATAATAAACATACAATAAAAATATACAGTAAACCCTAGACTAATATACATCTATATTATATTTACTACGTTTTTCATTAATCATATTAAGTTCCCCATCTAACGTAACTGAACATCATCAAAGTAGTCAATTAAATACGCATTATAAGGGATAACTAAAAAACTGCTCGTCAGATCTCGCTCGATCCACATGACAAATATCAACTTTTAAATATAAAAAGAATCATCAAAATCGGTACACCCAGTAAAAAGTTATGAGGTAACACATAAAAAAATACAGTCGAATTGAGAACCTCCTCCTTTTTTGAAATCGGTTTAATATTTCAAAAATGGTCTCATTCATAGATGTATGATTTTAAGTCTCGCTTTTATATATTACTAGCTTCTGCCCGCGTCTTCGCCCGCGTGGATGTCGGTTATCGTGACCAAAAAAAAAAAAGTATCCTATGCTACATCTAATACCTCCAAGAATATGTGTACAAAGTTTCATGATGATCCGTCAAGTTGTTTTCGGGTGAAAGCGTAACAAACAAACTTACTTTCGCATTTATAATATTAGTATATGATTATTTTCAGAATGTCGGACAGGAGAAGTGGTGGTGACGGGAGGGTATAACCTCCACTGTAGACATATCATACACACGGTCAGCCCCAAGTACGTGGCGAAGTACCACACGGCAGCCGAGAGCTCTCTTCACAACTGCTACAAGTATGATATGTGATCATATTTACGTTTTAGAAAATTATTTTACTAGTAATCCACACGGCAAGAAAATTGTGGAAAGTAGAAAAAGTTATGAAAACGTATAAAGTGTCAAATTGAAAATCAAAATTTTATTTAAATTAAGATCTTTATTAAAAACTTGCTGACCTAATAGATGTTCTCCTGTCTTACAATTAGCTATGAATACGAGTATTCAATTCTAACTGGAATAATTAATTTTAAAACAAACGCGCGAACTGTCAAACGCGACAAGTTAAAATAGTCGTTAGGCTTTCTGATTTTTTTCCAATTTTCAGAAAGCATAATTTCATAATTTTTCATTCTCGTCGTTCTCAAGTTATGGTGTGACCAAGGGAAATATGGTTATTGGTAAATATGTATAGGTACCTATAAATTATCGATTATTTTGTTAGATTTTCGAAAAAAAAAATCTAACAAAGCTTGTCTTACTTTTATTTCGAAGGTGTAGGCCAAAAATAAATATTTGTATTTTAACGTAACTATGCCGTATTCTGAATCGAACCCGCGATCGTTAACATTATTGAAACTTTATGACAACTTTACCAGAATGATCGTCGATTTGTCTATAAATACTTGAAAGTATTTGATAATCGGGTCTCCAGGACAATCATCTTATACAATTGTACATGGATAGTTCATACTGAACCTAACTGAATCAGCTTGTAAACGTCCTACTGCTGGGCAATGGCCTTTTCTTCATATGAGATAAGGGTTAAAGCTTAATCTACTACACTGTTTCACTGCGGATTGGCAGATAATTTCCCTACCAAAAGTAACGATCAGATAGATGTCTATGGTAACACACCGGAACTGATGGCTTTACTTGCTCTCCGAGATACGGTGGGGAGACCCACAAAGATATACACCCGGACCAGAAACAAATATTTGTACGATACAAATATCTGTCCCTAACGGGAATCGAACTCGCCATCACCGGCGTTAAGGCGAATCCTTGCGGCACTACATTATAACGGTTGTTAATTATTTTATAATATCGGATATTTTACAATAGTTATTTATGCAACTGTTGTAATAATAAGGGGTATTAAAACACGAATGTGGGTTTATCACACGAGGCGAAGCTGAGTGTGATGATAGTTTCACATGAGTGTTTTCATACCTAATTATCAACAGTTGCATACAAGACTAACTTTATTCTTATCTAACCCATAATATTTTTGTAAACAAAACATTAAAAATATCGAAGAAAAATGGCGGGGATTCGAATAATCAACTTTTTTTTACGGCACGTGGCGTTCTGGTAGTGAAACCATAGCGGCATTATAGATAGAGCAGGGGAGCCAGGCCTCCAGCTGTCCCTCCGTTAGAAAGAGAAAGACGATCGCGGTACCTATCTGTTTTTATATAAATTTCATTACTTCAAACAACTTTATAAGGTATTTAAGTTGATTTTATTTTATTATTCGAGGTTGTCATAATAACAAGTAGTCCTTTACTGTGCATGCGTCAGTAGAGAAAAACAGATGAGGGAGGGTACCGCGATCTTCTCTCTCTTTCTAACCGTTGGACGTTTCCGCTTACAGGCAGCCGTATGTCATCCCTACTGTATCTATAATACCTCTATAAGTGAAACGCGCGTGAATGACAATGTTTTTTTAAGTTTATTTTTTAATTCATACAGATTCGTTTCTTTTCTTTGAAATTCTGTTGAGTAAACCCTTTGCGCAAAAGGTATCGAAAAAAAAAACAAAGAAGTATTATTATGAAATTCAGTACAACATCATATCATCCGTTTGTATGATATTATAATGGTTATTGACATTGGGTGTTTTAATGTTGGCAATAAGCTGTTTGAGAATCTTTTATAGAGGATTTAAAGCATGGAAGTAGATAAAACAATATTTTATTTTATTTACAAATTATTTGAGTTATTATTTAAAATTGTTAATCTAAATGCTATTCTGACTCACCAATGACTCAAGATATTAATTTATGATATTTTTGCCAAATGAAAGTAATTTTTATTAAAAAAATACTTGGGTTAAGCTTAATACCTGTTAAGTCGACATTACGTAGGTACAACATTAGGAACATGCTTTATTTTTTAAAGATAAAAACGAGTACATACCACGATATACTTCTTTGACGATTTTTTCTATATTTTTCTTCTCTCATCGAGACCACGGATCATGTAACTGGTCCAAAATATCGACAAATATCGTCAAAAAAACTATCGTGGTATGTACTCATTTTTACTTTAAAAAAAATTGGTTGTAACGTCGGTGTACGGACGATAATTTTACGTGATAATGTCATAAGAAAACATTGATGAAAAATTGCATACTTTTATGAATTCAATAGAATTATTATTACTGAATTATCATTATTTAGTATAATAAAAAGAAGGAGTTAATTGAAAGTTACATTTTTTCGATAAATTAACATTTATTTGCATTCATTATATAATTCAAATAATTTTTCTCTTCTACTCGGACGTATCTGCCGATGGAGTGGAAGTGTGGTAGATAAATGCGTCACAAGCCGAACGCTTAGGCCGATCGTGCCTCTTTCTCGTTTGTACAGTACTCTCGCTCGCGGA
Organism: Euphydryas editha; assembly: GCA_036937285.1. Lineage (NCBI taxonomy): Eukaryota > Metazoa > Arthropoda > Insecta > Lepidoptera > Nymphalidae > Euphydryas > Euphydryas editha. Next base: position 2,653,647 of record JAUPFZ010000001.1, read on the forward strand.
ACGTGACAATGAGTCATGCTTTTTCATGCGTGCAGCTGGTTTTCATCGAGTTATAAAACGTTATCACGTCAAAAATAAACTTTTTTTAAAAACCGAACCGCGAGTGTCTTAGCCAAAAAATGTGAATCGGCAACCCGTTTCCAGGAACGTGCTGCACGCGGCGCGCGAGCTGGGCGCGCGCTCGCTGGCGCTGTGCGTGGTGAGCGCGCCGCGCACCAACTTCCCGCCCGACCTCGCCGCGCACCTCGCCTTGCGTGAGCAATATTCGATTTATTTATTTTTAAAGTGATTACTTCTTATGGGAGGGTAAACCGCTCCGTTACGTAACGTGTAAGGGTACCTGTCCATTGATGCGGAGCAAGGCGGCGGAGCGGAGAAACGGAGAAATATTAACCAATAGGATTGCAAAAAATCTCCCCTCCCTCCGCTCGAGTAGACAAGGGCTCTGCAATCCTATTGGTTAATATTTCTCCGTTTCTCCGCTCCACCGCCTCGCTATAATCTAATGGACAGGAACCCTAACTTTGCCAGTCTGTCTGGCTTCCTTTCTCTCAGTGTCTCAGTCTCAGATCGTGAGAAATCACTGTGGTGTCAAATTTCAATACTAGCTGAGCCTTGATTAGTATTGAAATTCGACGTCACAGCGATTTCTCGCTATCGCGCATGTTACGTAATATTCCCACAGAACAACATGACCAAGTCCCCGTTCATGCAGACCACTTCTAATCTAGTTCGTCCAACAAACCTATTGACAGAAAGGAGAAAGACTCCGAAAAAACCCCAAAAAATGGGGTAGCAAGGCCGGCATGATCTGAACCATTTGAATTCAGAGGATACAATGGCCGAGAGCACAGCAGGCCAACCGCCATACGTGGCATAAGTAAGCTTGCGCTTGAAGCGCCTGTACCAAACTGTTATTATTCGTGTGTTCATTGAGACGTTGACAGCTATTTAACATTAACTTATTTAAATAGCATACATCCAATCTCAGCTTGCCAGCGCAACAACCTTTTTCCCTGCAGTCACCCCCTCCCGTGGTATGGCAGCGCCGGTGAGAAGTGTCGTACATGACAAAGTACCAAACGCACCCTATGTGAACTGGGTACCACTCTGCACTCGCACCCGTAGAGTCGCATGTGATTAAAGATCTCCTACTCTTAACCGTCTACAAGCCACTTTCTAGAGAATAGATATTCACACGCTCTTTAACTCATATATCTCAAGAGCATACCCAACCAGTAGCCGGTCGTACTGGATATTGTATTGCCTGACGGACTGATGAGATCTAGTGATGTAGATGTCTTCTTCGACATTAACCCCCCATAAACCTTGATTTTGGTCACGATCTTGTACTTCACCTCCTAAGATTAAAGTTCAGTTTCGACTGACAAATATTCGCGTATTTACCATAAAGAAGACCAAAAAGGCAGTGACTAGACATTATCGCTTGATCCGCGACAAGCCCGAGGACGAAACGTCGACCGCCTGGAAGAGGAAATATCGCGAAATTAATGGGAGATTGAAAATGTTTATAAGATGTTCTTATATATTATTCTTAATCGACTTCATTTATCGAGACATCAGGACGCCCACCGTAAAGAAGTATATGCACCACGTAAAAGTGTTATGTGTGTGACCTGGTTCACACTATGGTTTCCCGCGCTGACAAAGGTGCCTGCAAACTTCCACGAAATTTGTTTGTTATATGCGAGACAGCCTAAACGGTGTCTCCCACCTCGCAAGCTTTCAATATTAACACACATTAGGCCCAATGCAGGAATTAATTGTGACCAACAGCATGACGCTGATTAGGCAATATTGGACTGACATATAACGAGACACCTATACCTCTTCAAAATTTACTATAACGTAATCAGCTGTTTAAGCAGATAAGGACCTGGCCAACTGGGCCAAAATAAAAAATAAAAACACCGTGAAAATGACTCCCGTTGAGGATTAAGGAGGATCTTGGCTTGCGAGGAATAGCCCCACCTTCACTTACTCACTTTTCTAATTGTTTAGGATATACAGGGTGACTGGTGAATTACCATCAATATTCAAGGAGAATACCCGGCACATGATCCTCATTCGAATTATGTAAAAAAAATAGGAACTTAATTTTGGACCAAATTTTCATAAACTTCAATTCAAATAAAAGACGCGTTGTCACTTTTCCAGTCATGCCGGCGGCGCGTGCGACGCGGTGTTGTACTATGCTGCCAGTACCCGCACCCCCGCCCCGCGGCTAATCGCTTATTCGATCGACGAATCACGTTACTAGGTCACTAGGTCAGTAGGCTAGCGCCAACGTATGGTTTGGACGTCTGTTTTGTGTTTTCCCGCGCGTGCGCCTAGCGTTCGATATTCCGAGTATACCTAATCTGTCGTGTGTGAGTGTGACCCTTAATTAGGTATGGCTTATCAGTACACAAATGAAGAGTACTTGAATATGGTTCGTGTTAATGTAATGATAGCTTACCGGGTACTATCAATTTGTACCGGGAGATGTTCCCCAATCGCAGAGTACCTACTGTTAGCGTAATATTAAGCACTAATCCAAGACTACGAGTATGATTCCATTTTTAAATACGCCGGGAATACCAAGATAGGTGAACAGTTAATATTATTTTATTTTTGTTCCAAGTTTACATCATTTACCTAGTCAATAAATCTGTTGCTCATCACATCAAAATCAAATGGAATAAACATATCTTTCAACTCGTAAGTAATATTTAAATTAAATTATTTATTTTGTCTAGAAAGTTCGGTGATTAGTATGCCTCTATCGGCAAGTAGCAAAACTACTGGTCCGCAAGGACCGTAGTTCCTTGCTTTTATTTAATAAACAACAGTTGGCTGTTCAACAATTCACAAAGTTTATTTTTGTTGTGTTTTTTTTTTAATATTTTCAAAAGTAACTTTATAATTTTTCAACATATTAAAAAAATTATTCTATCAAATCTGATCTTTATCTAGCGACACCTAGTGAAAAAACCATTACACTGTCTGCTAATATTATAATCAATCAATTGTTTTGGCTACTGGTCGCTAGATGGCTTATTCTTGCTATTACTTTTTGCTTTTATTTACTACAATATTTTTTTCGAGAATAAATAAGTGGCCTAACACTGTTTGAGTTAAAAAAAATATAATACGTAACGAGCTATTCACGGTCTTACTTATAAAAATCTCGTTAATCCTCTCATAATCTACAAATCAATGATTAACTTTTGTTTACTTATAAACATTGACTAGCTGTTACTTAGTTAAGAAACGAACAAAGAACGATACATAGATGGTTGGCACAGATTATACCAAAAATAATCGATTAGATAGAGAAATTGAATGAACAAAGTTGTTAAAAATTACATTAATTAGCGACATCTATGAACATTATAGAAAACTCTAGTTCGATATTGTAGTGAGTCAATACTAGTGACCTCTATTGACAGTTAGGAACTTTGAGATGTTTTCTTATCCTGACAGGGTCGCCATGAGATGTGCGACGTATGAGAGATAAAATAATACGACCAACGTTGATTCTCAAATGATCATCGTTTCATTTATTATGTAAAAATATAAGGTTTTTATATTCGTACACGAGTTATTAACATACATTTTACTTATTTATTGTCAGAGAAATAGAATGTTCAATGTTTATAAAATAATTAATTCCTATTTAACAGAATCATATTTAGAAATTTAATATAATTTTAAATACAAGTTTATTTTCTTGGTTTACTTGTCATTTACGTCGTACATTACAAACTTGTACTTTTATTTACAGCTAGATGGCTCTGTTTAAGAGATCGTGTCTAAAATTGATTTTATTACTTTAATTCATCTTGAATACTAGTTTTATTTACTAGAATATTTTTTTCGAGAATAAATAAGTGGCTTAGCACTGTTTTAGTTAAAAAAATATGACAAGTCCTTATTTATGAACGACATCATTGTCCACTTTATCTGTGTGTTCTTATTAAATTAAAGCGATATCTCAATTGAAATTCTTCATCCGTAATTTTTCCTACGCCTTAAGTTTCTGGGTAGGGATATATTAAAAATAAAATCCATTGCTTCCAAATCAGACTCTGAGGAGCTGCTCGTATTCATTATGCTAACACTGATTGTTTTTTACCCGACTGCGACAGAAGGAGGGTTATGTTTTTCGAATGTATGTATGTAATATGTATGTATGTATGTCCATTTCTTTGGCACGCCCTACAGCCCTAACGGCTGGACGGTTTTTGACATATGAGGTGTCGTTGGATTTGTCTAAATTGTAGTAGTGACATAGGCTATATAAATTTTCAAAATGGCGCCCGCAAATGGCGGAATGAAGGGGGGGGGGGTTGATTTTTTTCTTACTGTAGCAATATGGGTTTCAAATGAAAGCTAGTAAATTGTTTTATTCTTTTTTGTTTATAATAAGAGTATTTTACGCAGTTGGGTTTTTTGTTTGTGTGTTTTTTGCGTGTGTCTTCCCGGCTCCTGCGCGCCTAGCGATCGATCATACGCGTATACCTAATCTGTCGTGTGTTAGTGTAATCTGTCATTAGTAATTAGGTATGGCTTATCAATACACAAATGCAGAATCACCATTGCTTTCGAAACTGTTAAAAGTGACTGTGTGTGTGTTAGTGTAGTTATGTAGGTAAATAGGTAGTTTAATGATTGAAAATCGTTGTAAATAATTCGTTAATATCATTAAATGAAAACACGACACGCGCCGTTCTGGTGTAGTGGTGCGAGTAGTTGCCTCAACTGCAACGCCACGCGCTGGTGGTCGCGGGTTCGATTCCCGCTTGGGACAGATATTTGTACAAATATTTTTTTCCGGTCTGGGTGTATGTCCTTGTGGATCCCTACCGTGCCTCGGAGAGCACGTACAGCCGTCGATCACTGTTGTTATCATAGACAAGATAACGATCGTTACTTATGTTAGGGAATTAACCGCCAACCCTCTTAACACTTGGCGGTGTTTGGACGTAATTAACTACCGCGTGGAAACTAGGGTGTCCAGACGACGCGTAAATAATTAGATAACTGTTGGGCAACTTTACTTAGAAGCTTATCAATATTTATGTTATATTTTTACATAATTCGAATGAGAACCATGCACCGATAGTATCTCGCCAGTCACCCTGTATAATTTTTTTAATATTGAGAAAAAATTCCAACCAGAAGTTCACTTAGTATAATTTTACTCGCTTAGGACACATTTCAAAATAACAGAATTTTAATAATATATGAAATTTAATCTGTAAAAGAATTTTACAGATTAAATTTCATTACATTTTATAATTTATAATTTCAATACATTTTATAATTTTAATAATATATGAAATTTAATCTGTAAAAGGATTTTATTAACTAACGCTGTAGTGTTTTAGTATATTTAGGCACAGTCTAAATAATTCTTACATACAGTCGTCACGTGATATGTGATACGTCTAAACGTCGCGAACGTGTGGTTGTGCGGGGAGGGAGCTCAAGTGACCATATTCTCAGTTGAGACACATCAGTTAGGATGAACACAATTTATAAATAAGCGTACCAGTAAAGTTGCTTGAACTTCAAATTTTTGTTACTCATGCTAACTTCAAATAGATTATTTATTAATTTTTAAGTGCATTAGAAACAAACGTCATCGACATCCTTTGACTGGCCCGTTTGCGCAGTTGGCAGTAACCCTGTTTTTCGATCCAGGGTCGTGGGTCCGATTCCCGCTCCGAGTCTGGGTATAATATTTATATATGTATTATGTATGTATTTAAAAATATAAATAAAATATAAAACACAGGCACTAAGTCGCTTACTTTAAGAGCAGATGACCGTGTATGTATGATAATAAACAAAAGGTTCCGCCGCCGCAGGCTCGATCCGGCGGCACCTGGAGGCGCACGCGCTGCCGGCGCAGGTGGTGCTCGCGAGCGCGCTCGGCGCCGAGCTCGCGCCGCTGCTCGCGCTCGCGCCGCTCTACTTCCCGCGAGCGCCGCGCGAGGCGGACGCGGCGCGCTGGCGCCTGCGCGCCGACCTCGACCACCCCGAGCGCCGCATCCGCATCATACACAACCCGCACGAGCACGCCGCGAGAGGTACGACACGCGCGCTACTGCACACAAACACATGCGCACTACTACACACACACCGTCGCTCTACACGCGCACACACCGTCGCTCTACACGCGCACACACCGTCGCTCTACACGCGCACACACCGTCGCTCTACACGCGCACACACCGTCGCTCTACACGCGCACACACCGTCGCTCTACACGCGCACACACCGTCGCTCTACACGCGCACACACCGTCGCTCTACACGCGCACACACCGTCGCTCTACACGCGCACACACCGTCGCTCTACACACGCACACACCGTCGCTCTACACGCGCACACACCGTCGCTCTACACGCGCACACACCGTCGCTCTACACGCGCACACACCGTCGCTCTACACGCGCACACACCGTCGCTCTACACGCGCACACACCGTCGCTCTACACGCGCACACACCGTCGCTCTACACGCGTGTTGGGAACGACAATATCGTCATGTCGTACACGACACGCGTGCAGGACAGAGCAGTCGCTCGCGTGCGACAACCGCTTTGTACAGTAACGTGGATGTACGGATAACATGCGATCCGTAAGGATACGAGAACTAGATACCCGTAAAATTACTCTTATTTTATTAATACTGTACTGTACTTGTAGTGTATCAACCTGTAAACAACCCACTACTGAACGAAGGCCTCTTCTCCATGTAGAAGAAGGGTTGGAGCTTAATCCACCACGCTGCTCCACTGCGTGTTGGCGGATAATTTTCCTACCTATACCTATTTATTTATTTATTTATTACACAGACACACCATCGACAGATCACAAGAACATTATTTATATGAAATTACACAGTTATTACTTTAAATCGGTATGATTTGCCTTTACATGTGTATACAAAATTTACTAATTAACAGTTAGTGTGCAAAGATAAAAAAAAAGAAAATTTGTTAACAAGTTTCGGTATGAGATAAATCAGAACAGTAATGGTCAAGTCTTGCAACTAAGTAAAACATTAAAAAATAGTTAGATCGATACAATACTATGCTATCAATTTGGTGGAACTGTAAATAACCAAGCAATTCTTGACAAAGTCTAGACAATCAATAGAAAAGAAGATATAGATATCACCCTTGGACAATAATTCATTATAAGTTTCCATTAACCTGTTTAGAGGAGCATACTTTCCAACGTTAGTCCTAGTACAAGAGGTATAGAAAATTTTGTTTATAGGATGTCTGGGAACTGACCTTGGGACGCTGATGTTAATTCGCTGGATGACATCTAAACAGCTCATTTGCCCATGTAAAATCTTATGTAGCGTTTTCATGTCACAAATTTTTCGTCTTAATTCGAGGGCATTTAATTTAAAGTGTGATAATCTAGCGTGGTATTCTGCGCGGTATGGACAATTTGAAATCCTTGTAAGCCAAAAACCGAGTGAAACTGCGTTGTACGCGTTCGATTCTATCGATGTGTATATTGTAGATAGGGTTCCAGATAGGGGATGCATACTCAAGGACACTACGTATTAAGGCTTTATATAAGGTTAGGATAGAGGCAGGATTTTTAAAATCTTTACAGATTCTTTTAACCAAACCGGAGATTTTCCAGGCACGTGACGTGATTTTATCAATTTGTCCTATGAAGTTTAATTTTTTTGTCTAAAATGACGCCCAAATCGCGTACAGACGGAACAACGTTTAGGGTTGTGTTATAAACTACATAGCTTGAAGGGTTGACTTTTTTCTTTTTTTTGTAAACTATATAAAAACACATTTTGAAGCGTTTATATTCATTTTGTTGATACGACACAAATGGATGACCGTTTTTTTTTGGCGGGAAAAAATGTACCTAACCGCACACCATGGATGACCGAGTCTAAGTCTGCCTGTAGTGATCTAACATCCTCCTGGTCATTGATTGTTTTGTAAAGCTTTAAATCGTCTGCAAAGACAGAACATTGACTGTGTTTGATATGATCTGAGATGTCATTAATAAAAATTAAAAACAGTATTGGCCCCAAATGAGAACCCTGTGGAACTCCAGATGTTGAAAAATAAGAAAATGTATCCCTGCATAGTTACCCGCTGTGTTCTCTTATATAAGTAAGATTTAATCCAGTTGAGTAAGTTTCCATGAATTCCGTAATATTTCAGTTTGTCTAAAAGGATGTTATGATTGACTGTATCAAATGCGCTGGAAAAATCTGTATATACCGAATCTATTTCTTTGTTCTTATCGATACCACTCGACAGATCTGAGACATAACTCAAGAGATTGATTGATTTTGACTGTAGATCTTCGTGCACTAAATCCATGCTGAGGAGAGGAAATTACGTTTGAAAAGTACCTTGACAAAATTGGACAAATTATTTTTTCTAAGCTCTTAGAGAATAAGTTCAAAATAGAAATCGGTCGGTAGTTTTTAACGTTACATCTGTCGCCTTTCTTGTTAATGGGAACTACATTGGCAAGTTTCCATTCGTTTGGAAAGATGGCCGTGTGTAATGATTTTTTTTTTCTTTTAATAAAAACAGCAGGAATTCCATCGGGACCAGCCCATTTTCTAGGATGTATTAATTTTAATGCCTTAAGGACATCGTTTTCCGTAATAATAACTCTACCCCGTGAGTTCTGAGGAAGGTGATCTCCCAGATCTAGGCGCACTGAGTTGTCAACTGGTGAGAATATGGAGGAGAACTGCTGAGCAAATAAGTCGGAAATATTGTCGCCGCCGGTAGCTACCGTGTTGTCCAGCAACATCTCATATGGGAAATTAGAAGACTTTCCTCGTTGCGAGTTAATAAAGGACCAAAATTTATGTGGACTTTTTTCAAGTGAATTTTCTGTATTGACGTTAGAGAGTCTACGCGTTTATTCAATAATTTTAATTCGAGTTTGTCACGGGGATTTTGATAAATTTTGTATCTTTTGCGAATTTTTTCTCTTTCACCTATAATTTTAATCAGATCGCGCGAAAACCATAAAGGAAATTTGTGGTTACGAGGTTTTAATTTAGGTACTGAAGAATCAATTATAGAATATAGTATTTCGTAAAATTTTGCGACTGCAACATTAACATCGCTAATTTCTGACAGCTCAGCAGTTCAGTCAATCTCTTTCAGTTTTGATTGCACACGTGAGTAATTTGCTTTTTTGAAGTTATATAATGGCTTAAATTTATTTTCTGTACAATTAATTGTGATACTGATATCTATATCTAGAGGAGGATGATGGGGATCGATTTTGCAGATTGGGGTTTGACTTTTTTCAACTAAGATGTTATTGAAATTACAAAGAATCAAGTCAAGTGTCCGTTGATTACAATTTTTTACATGATTTAATTGCCCAAGATCATTCAGCGACATAAAATCCACTAAGAGATTACATAACCTATACCTATTACGTAACTTGCGCGATTGCGGAAAATCGCTCTGGTGTCGAATTTCAGTACTAGCTGAGCCTTCAATTAGCATTGAAATTCGACACTATTCGGACCGGCGGTTTTACGTTTCTCCGAGGCACAGTGGGGAGACCCACAAGGGGAGACACACCCAGACCAGAAACAAATATTTGTACAAATGTAAATATCTATCCCTGTCCCGAGCGGGAACTCTCGAACCCGCGATTGCCGGCGTGCGGCGTTGAGGCGACTACTCGCACCACTACACCAGAACCGTCATCATACACAACAATACAATATTATACAATCGCATTCACAAATTAAAAACAAATAGTTATTATTTATCTGATATATGTATATAATATCTCAAATATATATAACTTGAACTTAAAATAAAAATGACCAAATCTTAGTCCGTAGTAAATAAAGTAGCTGTGACATAGTTCTAAATTATATGTAGAACGACACCTTTAAGCTTATCTCAGATATAAAATATACCTTATCGTATATTGACGCATTCAGTGTTATCGATTGACTCGATTTGAACAGTTCTGTTGGAACAAAAAATTGTGACAAATATGGCGCTTCCCGTCACCCCTATACAAAGTGTACACTTGGAAATGATGGTGCGACCCACAGGTAATCTAAACCCACTATAATTTAACTGCCAAATTGAGCAATATATGTATTTGTAAAACTAATAATAATGCTAATAATTTCGACAAAATTTACAATTTACCTAGGCGACACTATATAAATCAAATCAGGTTTATATAAGTCAATGATAAATTTAAAGACTTTTAAATACCTAAACATTTTTAGTTAGATAATTTAAATATAGTAAACGTCTTAAGATACTGGCCATTTTGTAAAATATATTAAAACTAGCTTCTGCCCGCGGCTTTATCCGTCTGGATGTCGGTTATCGCGACCAAAAAATAATATCCTTTGTTACTTCTAATACCTCCAAGAATATGTGTACAAAGTTTTATGATGATCGGTTAAGTAGTTTTCGCGTGAATGCGTAACAAACAAACTTACTTTCGCATTTATAATATTAGTATGATATACTTGAAGTATAATAAAATCAAATTAAAAATTTGAAAAAATAATGTTTTTTTACATTATTGCATAACTATTTACCATATATTGAGCAAAAGGCAGACTTAAATACAGCCTTATTTACCAATCTTAAGACGTGCAAGAAAGAGTGTTAAGGCAAGATGTACAAAAACAAGAAATGTAAGTAAAAAACAAATTACAAGTAAATATACACTAAAACATAAACTAACAAACATGCATACATAAATACACATATTTTATTTATTTATTTTTTAATTTCGGATTCCTGTATATTTAATACATTGTTAAATAGAAAATTTTCTATTTCTAAACTGAATTTATTAATAAAGGATTTCGTTGTTTGTATTTTTTTTACTCACAGTTTAAATTATTTAGAATGTTAAATAAAATATGCCTCAGAGAATTTGCAACTAATTTAAAATTTGATACCTTTATCAAATTATATTTCCGGAATCGTAAAATATGCTACGTAGAATTATTGAAATACAACAATTTTGCTAGTAATGTATATAATGTTCTGTAAGAGAAACCCTGATTATATTTTTGGACTGAGATAGATTTTCTGGAAAAATTAACAAAAACAGGGATACTCTGTATTAAAGTCTAGCTTCCGCCCACGGCTTCGCCCGCGTGGTGTATTGGTAAAAAGTGGTCTATATGCTTCCCCAGGCTTCAAACTATCCGTATCAAATTTCATCACAAACGGCTATGCAGATTAGCCTTGAAACATACATTTGCACAGATAAACAAACTGTCATATACTCTATTTTTAAACTATGTTATATTATGGCCAAATTCCATAAAATCTCTATAAATTGTAACCTATGTGATATTATTATGTATAAGCTATATTACTGTAAAGTTTCATGTAAATCCGTTCAGTAGTTTTTGCGTAGAAGAGTAACAAACATCCATCCATTTTCTGAAACTTTTGCATTTATAATATTCTAATAGGATTATCTGCTAACGTAAGTAACATTTCTTGGCTGCTTATTTAATTTCCTTGGTGTTTATTTTATTTTATTTATTTTTACCCGACTGCGACAGAAGGAGGGTTATGTTTTTCGAGTGTATATATGTATGTATGTATGTATGTATGTATGTATGTATGTATGTATGTATGTATGTATGTATGTATGTATGTATGTATGTATGTATGTATGTATGTATGTATGTATGTATGTATGTCCATTTCTTTGGCACGCCCTACAGCCCAAACGGCTGGACGGTTTTTGACATATGAGGTGTCGTTGGATTTGTCTAAATTGTAGTAGTGACATAGGCTATATAAATTTTCAAAATGGCGCCCGCGAATGGCGGAATGAGTGGGGGGAGTTGATTTTTTTTTTCTTAATGTAGCAATATGGGTATCAAATGAAAGCTAGTAAATTGTTTTATTCTTTTTAGTTTATAATAAGAGTATTGTACGCAGTCGGGTTTTTTGATTTTTTTAATTAAGCATACTTGTTTTATTTTTTATTACACACCACTTATATATAGTCAAGAATAATTACAAGTTAATTAATGATTGTCTAGTACAACAGACGGTTGTACTAGACAATCATTATCTTATGGTTAAATAGCCATTTCAGACAATCCAAATGAAAAGGAGAGTTCAACAACAAAACCGGGTGGGTTGTGTTGTTTATAACAAACTTACATACTAATGTCTCCATACTTATACAAAATACATAGGTAATTATATAATTGCATAAATAGCAAATATCTCTTTTATAAAGTAATAAATAAAATTAAAAAAAATATCGAAGAATTTAAAAAACAATTTCTTTTTAATTAATCCACAAGAGATTATCACATAGAAAAAAAGACACTTTATCTTTATAACATTAAGTATATATTTGACCTAATATTGCTAATATTATTATTTTGTTATCAGTGAAGTAAACATTTGACTTATATGATTGAGATTAATAAAAAAACTAGAACAAAATACAACAATGCCACATCTATTATCGGTCTTCATACATCCGTGTTTTTTTTAGTAAAAAAAAACTACATTACAGTTGCCTTGTATTAATGTTTAGGCCTACCGACTTTTATTTTTATTTTGTTTGCTCATGTCACCCATGTACCCATGTATATGTTTAACATTTATCCTAAGTTTTCTCAAAAGGTCAATTAATTGTATATTATTTTAGGGAATAAAGTATCTTTACCCATATTAATATCAATAAATGTTTGCAATCTTATTTTCCGTGCAAATAAGATAGCATTGTGATAATCGATTGATGTCAAGAAGATACTACTATCTATTATAAGTAAAATCACAAACTTTTATTGAAATAAAAAAGAAAGTAAATAAAACATCCGGTTGCAGGTGATGATCTCTTTCTGTTTGCCAGTCAATGATAATTTCACTCAGAGATAGGATTCGTATTCGACTATTATTACATCAATATTACCAACCTAATCTGTCGAGAAAGATATAATTACCGTAAAACGGGGTGAATAGGTACGAATACTATATTAGTAAAATAATTCATACAAATTTGGAAGTTCTTAATGTAGTCAAAGTCATTAGTAAAAATTTCTCATTTTATGCGATCCCTGTTCACCCCGTTTTACAGGACTAAAACTAGTAAGTTTTACAGGAGTAAAACTAGTGTTATATAATTCATAACTTAAATAAGTTCTACGTATTATTTATAAGCAAAAGTATTTAAATTTGAAAGTTATAAAAAATTCTTTAGTGTTGTTATTTCGATCAGTGATACCACAATTACCACTTGATTTTAATTTTAATTTTTATGTTTATTGATGTGGTATAACGATTGTAATTAGTCAAATAAGAAAATAAGGGGTAAGAAATCACAAGCCGCTGATGTCAAGTGATAAGAATTCTTTGTAAAAGTATAAATATCACGTGGGATGGAGGAGACACAGTGGAGATTGTGGTGCGGTCGAGAATCCAACCTCAATCAAAATTTGGAGACTTTATTTATATAATGTTTTCATTAAACTCGAAATGTTTCAAACATGCTCTCTTACTTTCTATATTATTGTATCGTCGCGTGATATACTGTAGTACTTCGACAGAGTTTTTGCTTGATAAACATCGTTCGTTCTTGTTGTCAAGCATGCCGTCATAAAATTTTTTTAATATTGACAAACGCGCATACTATCAAATGGTCGAAAAAGATTAATAAACTTAACAAATGCTGCAAGCATATAATAAAATTTATTATGTAATTAATAATAATATCTCAATACATCATACATCATACATACATTTACATACATACATTTACACGAACAAAAAAAAAAAAGGATTATCGTGACCCCCGCACAGTGGTTCGACTCCATACAAGAGGCGGGACATAGAATTCTTAAAAAACAAAATGCGTTATTTTGGAAAAACAAAATTACCAATGCATCCTATAATCAAAGGGAAATAACAAATATAAATTGAGTTTTTTGATATGACCCATATTTTATAAGTAAATAATTAAAAACCATTTCTTTAGTATGGAGAGTAGCATAAAAATATTAATATCTCATGATTCCCGCCTGTTTTCGGATTACGGTTTTGAAAAATAGTATTAACATATTATTTGCTACATTTCGTCCTTTGACACATGGTGCCCCTAACGTGCCCCTTAAAAATTATTGGGTATCGAATGTTTTATTTTAAATCTTTATATATAAAATGAATGTTTGTCTGTATGCATGGGCGTAGCGAGGTACAGGCAGGGGGGGGGGCAGCTACCCCCCCCCCCCAGAAGAGCGGTTGGTCAGTAATAAAAATGATTTTTACATCTTTTCTTACTCTAAGCAATGTCACTAATAACGATAAGTGAAACAAATAAAAGAACACCTCAAATACTAACGTAAAATAGTCATATAATATGTTAAAAACCACGATTAAAACAGTACAGTCTTGGATGTTCTTTACCTGCCCCCCCCCCCTCTACAAAGAATCCTGATCAAACTTATTTTGTTCTATTGTCATAAAATGTTATAATAAATTTACAAGTAAATCATTCATCATCATCAACAATCAATCATTGAAACATAATATTATATTATGCACAATATTATACATACTCCTAAACCTAAATAGTTATACCTAGCTAGCACAAAGTGAAAAACAAAATCAAAATTATGAATGTATGACATTCTTAATAGGATTTTTTTTCTCCTAGAAGTTCCTAATTATTCATCATAATAATCATCCTCTTCACTAACTTCATCATCGTCATTGTAGTCATCATTATCCTCATCTGAATCATCTTCAGGTATTGCAGAAACATCAACGAATTCAATTTCTTTTCTTTGCAACACAAGCAAATCATCAAGTTCCTTAAATGAGGATTTAGGGATTTTATTCGTGAAGGTTGAACGCAAGCTTGTAATCAGTGGATTTGACGAGAGAAGCAAATTATGAATGATGTCTTCATTAGTAGCTAAACTGCTATGTTTTCGGGCGTAGTGTTCCCTGGACTTTCGGAAATCCTTGTTTCTCGCTTCAGATGCCTCTTTTGACAGGAAGCCTAAAGGCATTATCGGTAGGTGCTCCACAATATGATGGCCATGTATGAGTGGCTTGGGGAGACTCTACATATAAATCTGCTGTTTCACTGCAATAGAGTTGAAATTCCGTATTGATTTTTTTTACCTGATGAAATGCACTGCAGAATGACGCCCATTCTTCTTATTAGTTTAACATCTAAACCTGTCAGACGTGCTGTTAATTCAGGGTTTCCAAAAATCTTCTAGTAGTGTTCCCTGTGTTTGTGTTGACACTACCCTGCTTTACCACATCCAAAAGCTGGCCTGTTTCTCCCCTAAAAGCTTGTTGGATGGACTCACTTTATGACATCCATTACTCTGAAAACTTGCTCAGGGTTTTCTAATATTTTTTTCATAATGGTTGCTATGTCACCTTTTCTGGAAGATCGCAGCGCGCATTCCATTGAGTAAAAAAGTTCATCACTGCTGCAACCGACTCTCCCGTCTTCAATACGCCTTTTTTTTGCTTGCTACTCAAATCTTCAAAACATTTGCGCACAACTATTGATGTAGAAGTTGAAGCATCCAATTTCGATGGACTAATCACTCCCTCAGTAAGTTCAACACTAGCATTTTGTGTAGGGACCAAATTTTCCTTTAAAGAATCCGCCCATTTGATCTCAGAACTTAGCCATTCTGAATTATTTTTCATGAACTTTTCTAAAGTTCTTTTGGATTGGCTCCATTTGTTAAAATCTCTGCTGTAGCAAAATCGACGACACCAGTCTTTTAACTCTCTTTCAGAGTCTCCACCCATTTGCAAATTACTGTTTGACCTTAAAACATCAAATAAGTAGCTGAAGTCACGAAGATGACATTGTTATTATATATGAACTTGTATTTGTTTATATATATGAAGTTGTCATGACTGCGCAAGGCAACATAAAGGTCAAGATGTGTCACAAAACAACGAAAAGCCATGATAAGACTCGGACGAAATCAATATCAAAACTAACTTCTTGTTCTTAAATACACAAATCCCCTCCCTTTAATTATGGAGACTTATAATGCAGACAATGACTATCGCATAAAAGCAGTCATAATATGAACAATGCACGTAATTAGTAGATGACCTTCCTGTTCGAACCCTGATTAAAAGAAAGCAAAATTATTTCCAGAAAAAAATATGTCATTAACTAATTGCATTAGTGTTGTTGTTCCTATATATGTATTTGACTGTTCTAATGCACAATTGTAAAACTCATTATTTTACTAAGTAATTACCTAGGTATTCATTATTTTACTAAATAGGTATGAGTTTTAAGAATTATGCAATCATGCATGTAGGTACATCTAGCACTAACATGGTATTATTTTTCCTTTATCATCATATCTCTTAAGGGGCACGTTAGGGGCACCTTGTGTCAAAGGACGAAATGTAGCAAATAATATGTTAATACAATTTTTCAAAACCGTAATCCGAAAACAGGCGGGAATCATGAGATATTAATACATATTTTTATGCTACTCTCCATACTAAAGAAATGGTTTTTAATTATTTACTCATAAAATATGGGTCATATAAAAAAAACTCAATTTATATTTGTTATTTCTCTTTGATTATAGGATGCATTGGTAATTTTGTTTTTCCAAAATAACGCATTTTGTTTTTTAATCATCCTATGTCCCACCTCTTGTATGGAGTCGAACCACTGTGCCCCGTACCGATGTTTACACCCACAGGCTATGCGTATCCCTAAAAAAAACGTCGTCGCTTCTATGTATCGATATTACTCAATAATTAATCATCGAATGAAATTATGTCCCAATTGTATACCCCCCTTTTTTCTTAGTGCATTATTAATTTCGTAATTGGTGATGTGCCCAAAATATTATGTCGTGTGCCAACAATAGCACACATGCCATTGGTTCGCTATCCCTGCTCTATAGTAAGGTTGAAGTTGAAGTATCTAAAATAAACAAAAACTTTAAAAAAAAAACAGCTTAATAAATGGTCAAATACATCATACTATATAATATTATAAATGCGAAAGTAAGTTTGTTTGTTACGCTTTCACGCGAAAACTACTTAACCGATCATCATGAAACTTTGTACACATATTCTTGGAGTTATTAGAAGAAACATAGGATACTTTTTTTTGATTGCGATAACCGATATCCACGGGACGAAGCCGTGGGTAGAAGCTAGTTTTTATAAATTAGAAAAAAAAAAGAGATTGATTTTGATTGAAGAAAAGCTAAAAAAAACAGCCAGACAAAAACATAACTAAAATAAAATAACTCTTTGATCTCGTATTTAATAATTATAACTAAACCGTCCTGAAATACCGAAACATTGTATTTGAAGTAGCTTAAAGCATCTTAAATCTTAAGGTAGCATTCGGATCTAGGCGGTCGCGACTCGGCGGCCGCGACAGACTGCCGCGTCCTACTGTCGCGGCTGTGCGGCGCTGCCACGTCCTTTCGGATAGCAGCGGCCGCAGCCTGAGCCGCGACTGCCATGTGCAGTAGTCAAGAAGGAGTTCGGTCGTGTTTTGTGTATCAGAGCGATGTCTGATAGCTTAAATAAAATGAAACGAGAACTCCTGAAGCGACTTATAGAGGACGAAGAAGAGGATGATGAAATAATTTTGTTCTTTTACTTTCATCAAAAAGGAATAAAGTAGATTCATTATATACATCCAGAGTGTATCCGTAAAGTGGCAGGTTTTTAGCAATCAATTCAACTAAGACTCGTCATTTTCATCAGTAAATGACGCCATTTCGACTACTGTAATAAGCGAGCGGCGCGACCATACTGCCTCCGGAGCGGCTCGGCGGCGCGGCCGCGGTCGTGCGCAGGCCACGCCCCCCGGCCGCGCTGCACAGTCGCGCGCATCGGAAAGCGTTACATACAAATTCATACAAAGCGGTTCGGCACTGCCAGGGTCGCGACCGCCGAGTCGCGGCTGCCAGGTCGCGGCTGCCGGAATCCGAATGCTACCTTTAGGTAGTTAATCCTATCCTATACTGTTAAACGAGCAATATTTGTATAACCTATACATATAATAAATTATTTATATACAAGCTGTACCCGCAACTTTGTTCACGGTATAGACAACGTATGAAAGGCACTCTACGCCCGCCACACATTAGCACAAACAAGCTAACTCAATGCTCGCATTGTCAACTTTAGTATCGCCCCGATAATAGGCCTATTATCACGCTTGCAGTTTTTTATTTCAATATTTTGAAAAAAGTCGAGATAAAAGTTTTTCTATGCCATAAAATATTTTGGAAAATCAACTAGTTATAATAAAAAGTCACGAAATTCTATTCAGTAAATAACATAAATTTCATATGAATATTCTGGAGGAGTTCAATTTATAGTGGACGATTTCTTATCACTATTGACGTAATTTTGAGGTCACTTTCACTTATTAGTAATTATTCTATAGCTGTCCTTAAAATCGGCATTGTTGAGATACGCTTAAATCTTATCATAAAGTATCTACGTATTTTAAATACGTTAAAACAAAACATCATTCATGTCATTAGAGTAATATTTAATTGATTCAAAACCGTATAAGCTTTTTAATTATATATATTGTTTCATTAGTTAATTTTTTACACAATATACGTGGTCTCCACTCGAAAGCCTTTCTGCTCCATCGGCCGTATGTTCTACGAGCTATGTGCCACCCACTGCCACTTCTGCTTGCGAATTCGTTGGGCTATGTTTTACAACCGTCGTTCGTCTGCGGATCTCATAATTTCTGATTCAATCTCGCAGAAAAAAACCAAGCATAGCCCTCTCCATTGCTCGCTGTGCGACTTGGAGCTTGTTTAAAAGGCTCATAGTCTCCACGTCTCAGATCCGTATGTCATCACTGGTAACACACATTGGTCCATGACTTCCGACTTCAGGCACTGAAGTATAACGGATGGAGAGACGTTTTTAACTTCTCGAACGGTACCTATCCTGTTTTTGTATCCTGAAGCTGGATCTACCAAGTTGGACCTTTTGTTCTAGGTAGATATACTCGTCAACAACTTCGAAAGTAGAATTTCCAAGAGATATCGGGGTGGGCACGACATGGACATTCGACATAATTTTTGTCTTGTCCATGTTTATTTTAAGACCCACCTGTTGAGAATCTCAATTGAGGTCACTGAGAAAAATACTGAGATCTTCCAGGAATTTCGCCATGAGCACGATATAGTCGGCAAATCGAAGGTGAGTGATGTACTCGCCCTTTATATTGGTGCCGAATCCTTTCGATTCCAGGAGTTTGAAAGCGTCTTTCCATGCAGCGGTAAACTGTTTCGGAGAGATAAATACTGTACTCTTGTACTCGAGATGACGTACTAGCGTTATTGTACAAACACTGCAACACGTCGATATACCGGTAGTCAATACGGCACCGCTGGAGAGACCGCAGCACCATCCAAGTTTCGATCGAATCGAAGGCTTTCTTATAGTCCACAAATGCCAAGCATAATGTCCGATTATACTGTTCGGTCTTTTGTATAATCTAGCCTTTTCGGAAACCGGCTTGTTTGGGAGGCTGGAAGTAATCAAACTTCCCCGTCAGACTATTCGTAATGATTTTAGAGAACAGCTTATAAACGTGGGTCAGAAAAGAAATGGGTCTGCAATTCTTCAAGAAAGCGTTATCGCTCTTCTTGAAGAAGAGCACCACCACGCTTCTGCTCTAGGCTTCCTGCGTTACGCTCTCAAGCAAGACGCTATTAAAGAGCTTCTTAGGACTTTAAGTACATAAATACCGTCCTCGTCCAGGGCCTTATTGTTTTTCAGCTGTCTTAGTATAGCTCTATACTAATCTCGTGCAAGCTGCTGTCCGGGATGTCTTTCGTCGAAGGTTGGTTGACCAAGGTATACAACTGTCCGTAAAACTTTTCGACCTCCTTTAATATTACGGCTCTGGACGACGTTGTACTAGAGGTCCTCTGTTTGCAGCTTCAACAACCGGCTTTAACCCACAGAGGAATCCCTTGAGAACACTTTGGAATCCCGATTCCGCTCTATCGTATCTATAATACGTTTTATATTAAAGATACGTATATCGTTTCGCAAAGATTTTCATCCGTCTGTCTGATCAACAGCCTATGTACTTCAGCGTTACCAGAGGACTGCTGGTTTAATAAGTATCGTTCCTCCATGCGATTTTGAGTTTAGTCAGAGAACTTTCGTGGGCCACTTTTAAAGTCGGGTCTGTAAAATTGGCTCCCGACTGTATGGACAGTGTTCACCAACCTGTTTACGAGTATATGATCCACAGAAACGCAATCGTCAAGGCAATCAAGTGTCAATCATCGTCAAGCAATTGATATTCAATGTGCCTCCAACCAATAGATGATCACTTCCGGTTTCACCCTATGGATCACGGAGATGTCATTGAATATTTGTCATCAGGTGGTCATGATAAAATCTATCACATTCCTAGTGAAACAATTAGGTCTCATCCCGGTCGATTTCCTATTTTCTTGGTAGAAAGAGTTCATCATAAAAAGTCTCTCCTTCTCCAGAAAATCGGCCAGCCTCTGTACTTGGGGGTTCCGCTGCCCATATCCAAAATGCTTATGTATATATATATATATATATGTATGACCCTACTTATGTCCTCATACATAACCTCTACATCTGGATGTGACGAAGTCGGTGTGTATACTTGTATGACCTTCAGCGAGTATCTCTTAGACACTCTGAGTGTGAGGTACGTAACCCTGTTCGACACACTTCCGATGGTTCCAATGTTGCCAATGAGGGACTTGCGGACCATAAACCCGACACCTCCTTGGGACTGTTGGTTGCCCTCCCGGTAGTAGAACAGGTTACCGGATTTAAGGGTTATCGTGTCCGAGGGTCGGACTTCAACTAAACCCAATATACCACACTAACCTGTTCATTTCTTCTTCCAGCTCAACAATATTTTTATTAGACCTCATTGATGTGAATACTACATACTCGTATCAACTGTCATCGTTTTAAAAAGTCGTTTTGTCTATTATCACTCCCGCAGAGCTCGGTCATCTAGGTACCTACTGCAATTAAATGAATAAACTGTCAAATGAAATTACGAATACTTTTTTTTAAACTCTGTATTAAGTATTTGAAAATGCTTTAAAAATCCTTATTTTAGTACAATATGAATGAAACTTTTTTTAATTATTATCTTCAATGACATTTTATCTTAGACAAAGACCACTTCGCTCCATAATTAGATAATTAGCCTAAATTTCTTCCTTATCTGTGGTTCACACTCGTCTTTTATGAAATAATTTAAGATCTTAAATATATGTTTATAATCGTGATCATTTTTGTTTAGAGACGTCCATAACTATATTACTTGATTTTTTAAATTCAATAAATTATGAATGCTTATTTTCTGTAATGCTAATTATAAAGTTTTATTTACCATGCTTAATTTAGTTAGGGATTTATTTACGTATAAAAAGTTGTGTTTTGTGTTCATTTACGTTATGTTGTTTTGATTATTTGTTCGGAAATGATAAATCCAGCATTTGAATATGATCGTAAGTAAAATATATTTAAAAAGATTTCCATTATATATTTTAATTAATCGATATCTCGGATTTATTGTTATAATATATTTCTTAGTTTTTATACGTTCGATCGGTTTAATATAAATCAATTAATCAAAAATAGTAAAATATTTTTTATATATAATATTGATTGTATATACTCGTAAAAAAAAACAACAAAATTAAAAACAGACATATTTACATAGTATTTATATTTTACTAATTTTTTTCAAGAATTATTTGAGATATAGCTTAAATTTTCTTGCTTGTGTAGGACTGTAGGTACCTAACAAAATTTATATCACATGCTGTAATATGAGTATTGACAGTCTGACTAACTACCAGATTGTCAACAGCGAAAAATGAATGCGTTTTCATTTATTTATATTAAAATATAATAAAGCTGTATATTTTGTTTCTTTGAAAACGATGACCTCAGAAATAAAGAAAATATATAATTGAAAAAAAAAATCGTATCTTATAAACAAAGATCGGAAGAGCAATACCTAGCCTTCTAGCAATGATGACTACCTCATGCATCTTTCTTTGTTACAATTCATGTTTTGAGTGTTCAGTCAAATTTTTAATGTAATAATAAAAGAATAAAAGAAAATAATAATAAAATTTAAATTAACATAATTGTGGATAAATAATGAAAAGAGAATGAATGAAAGAAGGAAAAAATAACGTCTCAAACGAGCTATGGACAATTCGCGGCAGTAGGTACATATGATACGTATATAATAAATATGTGATTAAAATGACGCAACGTTATTAAGATAACAAATCTTAAATAGATAGTGATGTTGTTACGTTTGAGATAGCAATAACGCATTGCAGGTTTTTAAGCTTCGGAGTTACCATAGCGTAGGTCAGAGATATTTTTTCTACATAAACACACGGTCGTCTGTTGTTAAGGTAGGCAACTTAATGCTAGTGCTTTAGGTAACAGCCGACTTATATACTCGTACATATTCAAATTTTAAACATACATAGGTATACATACATAATATACAAATGTTACATCCAGACTCGGGGCGGGAATCAGGGTCACTGCCACCTGCGTCACCGGGCCTGTCGAATGATTAACGATTTTACGTACTAACGATATATTTCTGACACAATTTTTATGTACTTAATGCTATAATTGTATCTCTAGTAACCAAAACCAGAGATAGATTATAGAAATCGATCGTTAACGATTTGTGAACTATTCTGTAGACCAACCTTAAAACCAACTTTACGAGAGAGAGAGATAGAGAGAGAGAGAGAGAGAGTAGGGTTTTGGTGGATTAAAATTCGACACTATCTACCAAAAAAAAACTGCACCAACCAGGATGGTGATGAGCAGCAGCGTCACCATGGCGAAAAACACTGCGCTTGCTAACCCGCCTGTCAACCGTCGCGAGTATTGGCATTCCCGTGGCAATGCGTTTAACACACACACTGTACTGTATCAGCCTGTAAACCGTCCACTGCTGGGCGAAGGCCTCTTCTTAATATAGAAAAACACACACACACACAAATACGAAAATGTTTCCAAAAATAAGCGGTTACACATTAAACCTTATTCCTTACTACTTTTGTCTTGAGTCTACTGTGGTATGCCGAAAATAAATATAACCTATTCCTATTTTAGTTCCGTGACAATAATGTTTTAACGCATTTTAAAGGGAAAAGCTATAAATATTTTCGTTTAAATTTCTCCGTATTAATAACGTTGAGAAGCACTCTGTTTATAATATAAATATGACATACTGGTACGCACAGATGCGGGAACTCACGAGCGTATAAACAAACATACCCCTGATTTTCATTTGTTATATTTATTCGATTATTTTCAATGTTGAGGAGGAATTTTGCTTCGAGTACTAGTTGTTACCCGCGATCTCGTATGCTTCGAATTAAGAATTAATTAAATGAACCATTAGATTAATAAGTAAACGTCTTACTCTCTAAATATGAATCAGTATTTTTTCATTAATTTCAAGTGAATATTAACTTTTTATACATGTGAGAATCGTAAGATCTCATAAATAATCCACGCAGAATTAGTAACTTTTTAATGTATAAATATGTGAACATCAGAATTCACTGATTTGATATTTGAATATGTTTATGTGTAAGTTCTTATTGAAATTCAATGATATGTGGTGAATACAGCTTTATTAACGTAATTATTATAAGAATTCACTATTCCATGTTTAGAGAGTACACTCAATTACTCCCAGTAGGATAAGAATCCTGTGTCTTGTCCTGAAAGACACACAACACACAAGGACAAACGTCTACACTAACATAAGCATATGTATGACCTATACAAATCAGCCATTACTGTGACCACTGCGCCAACGCGTCGTCAATTAATAATAATAATAATAATATTTATTGGAGCTAAAACCCAGGAGCCTGAACGCACTACTAGTAATAGTAGTGACGTACCAGCCTGGAAGAAGAGAATAGAACGCCGTATCAGCTTGGCCAGGGCCCTCATTGGCAGACTGCAAAGCTTCAGGTTCAGCAACACTAGGCCAAGGATTGTGCGCTCCGTCAGAATAGCTTTCAATGGATTAGGCGTCAGGCTTGACCAGCCTGATATAGCTGAAAAACTGACGGAGCGCATCGACGGCCTGAAGCAAAGAATCGCAGCATGGGGGAAGCGCATTCGTAGGTACTCTGAGAGAGTTGAGCGCTTCCGGCAAAATCGCCTCTTCCTGAGTGATCAGAAGAGGTTCTACAGGAAGTTGGAGAACCCGACGCCGTGCTCTACTTCCCCAAAACCGAATACGGCTGACCTTGTCGCCTTTTGGCGAAACATATGGTCACGGGAGGTAGAGCATGAGGAGGGCCCTTGGATTGCGGCGGTTCAGGAAGCATGTGCTAGAATCGAACCGATGAACCCGATCACCATCTCTTCGGAGAACGTAGCTGATGCGGTCCGTCGGGCACCGAACTGGAAGAGTCCGGGGATCGACGGCCTGCATCACTATTGGCTGAAAGGGTTCTCGGTATGCCATGCGACCTTGGCTCGACAATACCAAGAGGCGATAGAGCGGAGGACGCTTCCGAACCTCTTCACTACTGGGATCACTCACCTAGCTCCTAAGTCCACCAACACCGCGGATCCTACCAACTACCGCCCCATAACGTGTCTGACTTCCATCTACAAGACACTGACATCCGTTCTGAGCTGCAAGATTTCTCGTCATACTGACGAATTTAACATCTTGTCTGCAGCTCAGAACGGATGCCGTGGAGGCGGCCGCGGCACAAAGGAGCTCCTTATCATCGACTCTGTTGCGGGCCAGCTTGTCAAACGCAACCGTCGGAACTTCTCTGCTGCCTGGATCGACTACAAGAAGGCATTCGACTCGGTGCCTCATTCATGGCTTCTGAGGGTCCTCGAGCTGTACAAGATCGACGGTGCAGTTCGAGACTTCCTCGAAGTATGCATGGGGCAATGGAGTACGATCCTTTGTCTCCAGGGCGAGAGACTGACGACGGGTGCCGATGACCGAATCCGGATACGGAAGGGGATTTTCCAGGGTGATTGTCTGAGCCCACTTTGGTTTTGCTTGTCCTTGAACCCTTTAAGCACTCTGCTGGAGCGTTCGGGGACAGGCTTTCAGTTTCGGAGAGGAGGTACTAAAGTCTCCCACCTTCTCTACATGGATGACCTCAAGCTGCTGGCACCTAATCCTGCACGCCTTATGGAGTTGCTGAAAATCACTACTGAGTTCAGCGGCTCCATCAGGATGCAGCTTGGAGTGGATAAGTGTGCGGTCGTGCATGTAGACAGGGGACAGGTGACGCAATCGGCTGAGATTAGCCTAGAGCTTTCTAACTTCAAGACCCTTTCCGAAGCTGAATCTTACCGGTATCTGGGCATGTCACAATGCATAGGGGTGCAGGAGGTGGATATGAAACAGGCAGTTTGCGAGGTCTTTTTTGGACGGCTGACAAAAGTTCTTCGGAGCTACTTGTCGGGCGCCAACAAGGTCCGAGCTTATAACGGCTGGGTCATGCCCACTCTCTTGTACACATTTGGCGTGCTCAGATGGACTCAGACCGAACTCGACGCTCTGGACAGAAGAGTCCGCACGACTATGACTCACCATCGCATGCATCACCCGAAATCGTCGGTCATGAGACTGTACATCCCACGGAAGTGTGGTGGCCGAGGCCTATTAAGCGCCAAGTCCATGCATAACCGGGGGGTGTGCAGCCTCAGGGCCTACTTTGAAACGAGGAGGGAGAGCGCTATGCATGGTGATGTTATAGTATGTGACAAAGGTCTCACCCCCTTATCCCTGGCCAAAGAGGAATGGCGAAGACCGGTTGTACTTAGCACCTCCGACCGGGAGACCGTATGGATGGAGAAGGAACTGCATGGACGGTTTTACAAGGCGCTCCACGCACCTCACGTGGATGTCAAGGCCTCCGTGCAGTGGCTGCGATTCGGGGACCTCTTTGGGGAAACCGAAGGTTTTGTCTGTGCAATACAGGATCAGGTGGTTAAGACGAACAACTACCGGAAGCACATTCTGAAGGATGCCACTCCCGACTTCTGTCGAGCTTGTCGTCATCCCGGCGAGTCACTCAGACATGTGCTCACGGGGTGTTCAGCGCTTGCCAACACTGAGTACTTGCATAGACATAACCAAGCGGCCAAGATTCTTCATCAAGAGCTTGCTCTAATGTATTGTCTCCTGGAACAGAGGATGCCGTACTACCAGTACACACCGGCGCCAGTACTCGAACGCGACGGAGTCCGGCTCTACTGGGACCTGCCTATCGCCACGGACAGGACGATACTGGCGAACAAGCCTGATATCGTGGTGATGGATAGGGCACAGTCGAGGGTGTTTCTAGTGGACATCACCATTCCGCATGACGAGAACCTCGTGAAAGCCGAAACAGAGAAAAAACGTAAATATCTGGATCTGGCGCACGAGATTGTCGACATGTGGGGTGTTGATTCCACTGAAATCATCCCTATCGTTATATCTGCCAACGGTTTGATCCCGGTTAGCCTCGCTCACCATCTGAGGCAACTGGGTATCCGTGACGGTTCGCTCGCAGCCAGGATGCAAAAGGCTGTATTACTCGACTCGGCTAGGATTGTCCGCCGATTTCTCAGCCTACAGCCCTAACCCCCGGCCGTTTGATCTCCCTGCCGGGGCGTAATCCTCCACCCGCTTATATTTATCTAAGTAAATTTATGTAAATTTATTATATTCCTTATATATTGTATTATATTATATTTATTTATATGTATATATTGAACGGGTGGAGTGTAGCACTAAAAAATAATAATAATAATCTTTATTTCGGGACTAGCCCATATGGTGTTAGTAACAATTTTTCCTTATTACTTAGTGTTAGTACAATAATAAATAAAAAAAAAATAAAAATAAATAAATAAAATAGTAACATTTTTCAATTTACAATTTTGTTATTATATCACATGGAGTTTAATCCAATGTCGCAGCATTGGACTCTCCCATCTATCTACAAATACGTTCAGAACACTATTGTGGCTGCCGCGGAGACGCTTAAGTAATGACGCGCACCTCTTACGCATGATAGCTTTAAAATCATCAACGCGCCTTTCCGCGAACATCACTGAGGCACTACAACACCACGGCAGCCCTAACAGTATCCTGAACGCATTATTGTATTGTACGCGGAGGTCACTGTAAGCACGCAAGCTATAGCTGGTCCACAGACTGCACGTATAAAATGATTGGCAGAAGGCTTTAAATAGAGTTATTTTTACATCTTCTGTACAACGTGCAAATCTGCGAGCCAGCATGTTGCAGCGAACTGACAGTGACCTTCGCTCCCTGTCTATATCCTTATTATCTGCTAAGTTCTCGGTTACCCAATGACCCAAGTACTTAAAGCTGGTCACTCTAAGTAGCGGTGTTCCGCAGAGCGATACCTCAGGTATGGTTTTATAGCCTTTTGCACCCGCCTTAAAAACCATAATCTCACTCTTCTTGGCATTGTACTTGAGTCCGTGAGCCTCAGCATATACTTGACATATAGACAGTAATCGTCTTAATGCACTGATCGATGGGCTCAACAACACCATGTCATCGGCATAGCTGATATTATTAATATTTACTCCGTCTATATGACACCCTATGTTACTATTACTAAGCTCATCGATCAGATGACTCATATATAGGTTGAAAAGCCGAGGCGAGCTCAGGCCTCCCTGCCTCACCCCGCACTCCAACCGGTAAACATTGGAAAATGATTCGTCCCACCTTACACTGTTGAGTTGGTTATTGTACCAATAACCAAAGATACTTATTATTTCACGTGGTAGTGTGGTTTCACGATGAAGCTTCTGCCACAAAACCCCGTAATCAACCAAGTCGAACGCCCTAGACAGGTCTAAAAAACAAGCAATCACAGGTGTACATCTGCGAGTATAATACTGGACAGTTTGCTTAAGACATAAAATTGCACTCTCTGTTGACAAACCCGGTCTAAAACCGAACTGATTATCATTAAGTTTCATGTTTTTAAGTAGTTGTTTGTCAAGCAAACTGTCCAGTACCTTGGCCACGATTGTGGCCAGAGATATTGGCCGATAGTTATTAATATCAGAGGCATTCCCAGTTTTATTTTTAACAATTGGCACTACCACAGTATACATAAGGTCTTCAGGTAAATAACAGTGACTTATACAAAGATTGAAAAACATAGCCAAAATTCGAGGCAGGTGTACACCTGCATGTTGTAAATGCTCAATGCTGAGACCGTCGTGGCCGGGTGACTTACCTCTCTTCATACCTGATATAATCGTTGCAACCTCTTTTTCGGTAAATCTGACGGATATGTCACCCGAAGCGGACCCAAACGCACCGATTGCCTTAGGGGTGATTCTACTTTAAAATGTTGTTGAAACAAGTTGGCTATGTCAACAGAGTCGTGTACACCCGCTACACTCACAGGGCGGCTCGACCCTGGATTAAGTTTCTTTGTTAGCTTCCAAAATGACTTAAAATCTTTACCCGAGTGACTTTTAGCTAACATATCCATTTTAATTTGTTGTTTATTATCTTGACAAAATTTTAATTTACTTTTAAAGATATTTCGAAATTTACACATGTTATTATAAATATAACCTGCCCTAGGTTTATTATGTAAAAGCCAAGTTTGATACCATAATCGAGCCTCCATGTGAGCGCCACGAACATAATTATTTGTTCCAACCCGGTACATATTTTCTTTTATTTTTCACATTTTCACTGCCTTCATATGTTATTTGTGCAGCATCTTTTAGTACACTAATTAAGGTGCTATACATCTGATTTAACAGTGTAAGGTGATGAGAATCATATTAATAATTCATAATTCATAATTTCATATTAATAATTCTAATCCTAGATTTTAAGTAATATCTAAGTTAAAGAAATATTTGTTGGTAAATATTTCGATATTATGTATAGAAGTAGAGCAGTAAATATAAATATAAGTGTATATTATTCTTATGAGATTTAACAATAAAAAAAAATGTGAATAGTTAAATAGAACATGCCAACTCTTATTTAAACCTTTGTGGCTATTACGGAACTTGCGCGATCGCGAGGAATCGCTGTGGTGTCGAATTAAAATACTAACTGAATATTAGTTTTGAAATTCGCGATCGCGCAAGTTACGTAAGAATCCAACTTCATACTTCATTCTAATATTATAAATGCAAAAGTAAGTTTGTTTGTTACGCTTTCACGCGAAAACTACTTAACCGACCATCATAAAACTTTGTTCACATATTCTTTTAGGTATTAGAAGTAACATAGGATACTTTTTTTTTGGTCTCATAACCGACATCCACGCGAGCTAAGCCGCGGGCAGAAGCTAGTCTTATATATTTCTGTTCCGTAATAATAATAATAAAGTGTCTCGTCGCCCTTAGCGGACGACGACACGTCCGCGTGCGACGAGGAGGCGGCGGCGGAGGCGGCGGCCGCCTTCGCGCGCGCCTGCTCGCCCGACACGCAGCGCCTGCTGCCCGCCGCCGCGCCCGCGCCCGCGCCACTGCGCTACACCTCCGACGAGTGAGTACCCTCTTCCTTACAGCCAAGCGTGTTCCATATTCTGTTATTTCAAATATATTTATGAAGAGACACTCGATGTACTGTTAAAATATTCGCAAGACGAAAACAGAGAGGGCACTGATCCGTCTGTTTTTCTGTAATGTTAATCTAAATGTAGACAATAATTGACAAAAGATATATAGAACAAAATGAATGTATCGATACTAATGTAAGTGATCAGTTTGTTCTACACTTTATAACTTTCTGTTTGCAAAAAAAAAAATCGATTTGATTAAAACCTAATACCACCCAAGTGACCAAGCGTGGTGGTGGTGGTCCGGTGACTTTCCTCACGGACGGCCGTCTGACGCTGCTCTTGCCGGTACGTGATCTCCACTCAAGAGCCTTTCTGCTCTTGAGTGGAGATCGGTTCTACGACCTATGTATCTTGCCCGCTGCCACTGCAACTTGCAAATCCGTTGGGCTATGTCGGCAACCTTCGTTCGTCTGCGGATCCCATCTTTCTTGACTCGATCTTGTAAAGAAATACCAAGCATAGCCCTCTCCATTGCACGCTGTGTGACTTGGAGGTTGTTTAAAAAGTCCATAGTCAGAGACCACGTACAGATCCGTATGTCAACACTGGTAACACACATTTTTCGAAGACTTTCGACTTCAAGCACAGGTATGACGGATGAAAAGACGTTTTTTAACTTCCCGAATGCTGCCCATCCTAGCTAGATTTGGCGATTGACCTCTCTCTCGAATTTGGATCTTTTGCCCAAGATAGATGTACTCGTCAACAGCTTCAAGAAAAAAAAATCCAACTAATAATATGAGCACGACATTCTAATATGAGCACGACATAGACATTTGACATGATTTTTTTCTTGTCCATGTTCATTTTAAGACCCACCTGTTGGGAAACTTTATTGAGGGCACTGAGCATAATGCTGAGGTCTACCAGGGATTCTGCCATAAGCATGATATCGTCAGCAAATCGAAGGTGAGTGATGTCTCTCCGTTTATGTTGATGCCGAATCCTTTCCATTCCAGAAGCTTGAAAGCGTCTTCCAATGCTTCGGTAAACAGTTTCAGAGAGATGACATCTCCCTGTCTCACACCTCTCTGCATTGGAATCGCTCTTGTGCTATGTTCCTGTACTTGAATCGACATACTAGGGTTGTTGTACAAGCACTGCAACACTTTGATATATCAGCAGTCAATGTGGCAGCGCTGGAGAGACTATAGCACCGCCCAAGTTTCGATCGAATCGAAGGCTTTCTCATAGTCCACAAACGCCAAGCACAATGGCCGATTATACTCCTCATTCTTTTGTATAATCTGCCACAGCGTATGTGTGACTATGTAACTTACTTACCTACTGCAAATGCACCATATAACAACTATATTTAATATTACGATATTTTTATTTAACGATCGTTTTAGGTTTAGATTTCGTTTGTTTGTAAGACCATAAAAAGTTAGTATTAAAATTATTGACTTTTTTTCCTTCCAAGTTGACGTAAAGTAATAAAAGAATTTTATTGCTGTTTAACGTCGTTTTTATACTAAAGGAACTTCTAATGACACAATGATTTGTGCTACAGTCGTTACGAGTTGCAGTCCTCAACTTACGTCACGAGAGTAGCTACTATCCGTGCGCAGAAACTTTGCCAATGGTCTTGTGACGTCACGCATCGATAGTCAGTAGGGTTGAAAAAAAGGTCACATAAAGGTAGATTATTATTGTATATATTTTACATCAAACTAATAAAAATAGTCTCGGTCGAATTATAAATTTAATATAAAGTGTAATTATAAATAGTAAATAAAAAACGCTGTTGTTATTACGTAGATTATATTTAGTGAATGAATGAAACGAAGCCGTAAAATAAAAGTTTAAGGGTTCCAAACAACGAAAACAAATAACTAACAAAACAAAAAAAAAACCTAAGAAAACAACAATGAATTAACATAATGTTGCAAACGAAATTTGTCCTCATTAATTTCGATGAAGAATAGAAGTTAAATGAACAAATTAGTTTATCGTGACTGCAAATAGATTTGTATTTTCCAGTTCATAAATAAACAACCTCGAATCGTTCAAAACACTGCTGATTAAAAAATCATTCCGTCCCGGTTGTGTCATTAAGCCGTCACATCAGAGAGAATCAACGAGCAAATAATGGTGTACAAATATTTATTAATAAAACAGGGGGTGATAACGAATATAACTTAGGGTCAGACCATTCGAGAGAGCGAAAGCGGATTCTAAACTCAATGGGCGTTACAGATTAAAATGGTTAGACTCCGCTATCCGTCCAACTGCGACGCTGTTTATATTTCTACCCGTAATAGATTTACACTTGAAAACTTTACGAACCGTTTGAATATGACCACCCCAATGACAAGCTATAAAAATATTGAAATAATCCAAATTCATACTTCATTCTTTCTAAAATTATAAATGCGAAAGTAAGTTTGTTTGTTACGCTTTCACGCGAAAACTACTTAACCGATCATCATAAAACTTTGTATACATATTCTTTTAGGTATTAGAAATAACATAGGATACTTTTTTTTTGTCTCGATAACCGACATCTACGCGAGCGAAGCCGCGGGCAGAAGCTAGTCTTATATATTTATGTTCCGTAATAATAATAATAAAGTGTCTCGTCGCCCTTAGCGGACGACGACATGTCCGCGTGCGACGAGGAGGCGGCGGCGGAGGCGGCGCCGGCGGCCGCGTTCGCGTTAAAAACATAACGTAAACATATGTAAAGTAACGAAAATTTGTATAATATAATTGTAATGTTAAATACTTTACGGTGGTTACCTATGCTCTTAACCTATTTTTATTGTTAGTCGTCGTTATAAAATACGTGACGTGACATTTAGCTAACGTGTCACGTCACGTATTTTATTATTATTTATACCTATTTTTACCACATGTTAGTGTGTTAATTGAATTTCTTTGTCGTAACTATGCGACTTATTCCACTCCACCGAATCTACGTTAATGTGGCATCACTCTTACGAGATATAAAATTAAATATGATTTATTATAGTAAATTTTCAATTAATTGATATTTTCCTTTAATATATACCTTTTACTGTTCAAAATAATAACATCTCAAGTATATTTCGAAAATTTACTTAATTGTAAGCAGTAGTATGTAAGTATGATGCCTTTTAACCATAAAAGACGTATATATTGCAAAAAATTGTATATATTATTTATCGTTATAGCGATAATTTGATACATAATCTGTTAAAATTTTAAATGTTTTAGTAATAATATTCCGTTGAGACCTTTTGGGACTAAAATCATTATACTATACTCTTTATTGTACACCACTAATAACCAAAACAAGAATTGTTACAAATAAAGAAATATGTACGAAGCCGATATTATCGCTAAAAGAGAAGACCAAAATATAGAGCCATAGGTAGCTGTAGCCATAACTGTGTAGTATCATATTTTGAGATAGTTCTAGTTGAGTTGATATTTACTACCAATTCTTAAATGATAGTTATTTATTTATTTATATACTTTATTGCACACTTAA
The DNA here is from genome assembly GCA_036937285.1 of Euphydryas editha. Classification (NCBI taxonomy): domain Eukaryota; kingdom Metazoa; phylum Arthropoda; class Insecta; order Lepidoptera; family Nymphalidae; genus Euphydryas; species Euphydryas editha. Next base: position 2,686,861 of record JAUPFZ010000001.1, read on the forward strand.
GTAATACATAAAAAAGCAACAAAGAGAAATATACAAAATAGAGTGCAAAGGCGGTCTTATCACTGATAGTGATTTCTGATATTATAATATTTGTAATCATCATCGCGTCAAGTTCAGCAATCATTCGCACAGCATCACGTCAATTCATCATTCATCATTATTAAAAAATCGTGTACTATTTGTGCAATATACATAATATATTTAAATATTATTACTATTATTATTTATTAAACACTATGCAATATTATATCTTGCTAACCTGTAACTTAATGGTAGAACATTATTGAAAATTTTCTTAGGATTATATTGTTATTTTAATAAAAGATCAGACTTCTGTAAATATTAAAAATTCACAAATAAATTAAAAATGTCTACATAATACGTATAAATTTTTAATCCTAAATTTAAAATATATTATTAGATATTCTTAAATAAAACGTAAAGTTTGAGCAACGCAAGAAATACTTGAAAAAAATTTTTTTTTCTTAAAGCCAGCTCGTTATAAATTAAAATATTTTCCATCTACAAACAAATTGTTTTAATCCAGTTATGTAGTGCACGTCAAAACGAAACGTTTCAACATAATTAAATGTTCATCAACATCTCTTCATCACGGATTTAGGGCATATCACAAACAAACACAATCGAAAAATCGGTCCACGTTTTCGCCTTTTACTAAAACAGAGTCGTGTGCAAAGTTTCAGTGTCGAACGATGACCAATCCTTATGCGTTCATAGAATTTTTTGTTTTGACAGTTGGCGGTTATGAAGTAGCGCCATTATAAAAACCTTGTAGCTTCTTAATGACTGAGAGTAACGGAGTACTGAGGTAATGGATTTTTGATTGAGGATGTATTAAAAATGGGTTTTATTAATGAAATTGATCTGAAGTGAGTCATCCTGAAAAGTCTCACTTCTCTACTGCGGGTTGGCAGATAATTTTTCCTATCATGAACAACGATCACTATCAGGTATTTATGACAACAACAGGGACCGATGGCCTTACGTGCTCTCCGAGGCACGGTGGGGAGACCCACAACAACATACACTCACAATCAGACCGGAAACATATATGTACAAGTACAAATATCGGCCCCGAACGGGAATCAAACCCGCGACCACCGATGTTAAGGCGACTACTCTCTCCACTACACCAGAACGTTAGTCAACTTGATAAAAAAGCAGAGTTTTGTTTAAACGCATTCTCATCCTTTTCCATACGTTTGAGGCCAGGTTCGCGCAGAGTTCAGTAACTAGCTGTTGCACTAGCGATCGCGTGTTTGATCTCCGATCACGACGTATGTTTATTTTAGCTATACAGATATTTGTCGTGGTGTAGTCTAGAGGTTAGTTACTAAGTGGCGTTTTAGGACCTCGACGATAGATTCTCATCCTACTGGGAGCCATTGAGTGTAAAGAGTTTATTTAATTTTTTTTTTCCTAAGGACAATTATTTAGATAGTTTAACACAATTACTAGTCTCTATATTACCGAAAAGCACAACAGCTGTAAAACATGAATTTTATTAAATCCATCCATTCTTTATACATTTTCCTAAGACAGAGATTTAAAAGGAATCGAACTTGACACCAACATGTTACTCATTCCCAGAATATTCCGGATTTTCGTGGGCGTCATTCATAATTGCACTTAGCGCTTACAAATATAATACCGTCGAAAATAACTCGAACGAAAATAAACAAAGTTCTAACGAAAAGCGTATAAAGTGTAATATAGTGCAAGGTCCATTGATTCACTTTTAAAGGAATTTCATGAATGTACAATAATTTCCGATAGTTTCCAGATTTAATTTTTTTAATGTTTTCTTATAATTTGTCGGTATTTAAATTTTTTCGTACGAAAACTCGTTTTGTCACATTTCACAGCGATAGTCTAATTAAATTTTCCTTATACTAATTAGTGTTGAATATAATGTATTTGTTTTTTTAGTGGTAGGTAAATATTTTTTTTTGTCATTATTTGCCTTGTTTATGGAATTTCTTTGAAGAGAACTCTTGTTGATTCTTATACTTAAAGAAGGAGCCTACAGAATATATACTCATACAGATATACGCTTACAATAACAAAAAAATATGTTCACGTTGTTGACATTAATTAATATTAAGCAGGAGAAATGGTTAACGTCGCTTTATTTTCCAATAAGTTTTTTTTTAAATTACCGTCATTAAAACCACTATTAACCTTGTAAATTGTAGCTACAATTTTGAAACTTCCATGTTTTCCACGTCATATGCGTGTTGCATAAAACATGTAATTCGACCATTTACATAATTACGTAGTATTCATAACACATAACATGTCGTTAATTCAATATGAATCTTTGATTTAATTTATAATCCAATAAAACAATTGTTTGCTAGTAATAAAAATAACAATGAATTATGTTTAGGTATTCGTAGTCTGTTCCTAAGGTAGATAACTTAATGCCTATGTTTTAGGTAACAGCCGACTGATATAAATATACACATATTTTTGAGTAAATTTATATAAGACGTATATAAATATAGTACATACATGCATATTAAATCCAGACTCGGGGTGGGAATCGAACCTTGGAGCCGAAAGTAAGGTCACTGCCAACTACCCCAACGGAATAATCAAAGATTCTTAATTTATTTGTATGTTATGCTACGTATTCGTCAGTTGTAAATTGCTTTAAATTATTCTTCACAATTCGATATAAACATAGCAATTTTTTTAATATTATGATTCAGAAAAATATTTGTTTTGTGTTGTGTTGTGTTAGAAATAACTTCTATGTCAAATAGTTTCACATGACAAACTCGTTGCGATTCGAACGTTAAAAAACAGAAGTCAATCTGATTAATACCTAAACTTAATGCGAGTGGAACAGCGCTGAATATCTAATATTCTATGTATATCTAATAGTAACTAGAATGTTTAAAAAATAATCGAGATATTTTCTATTCTCTTACAGATTAGTTATAGAGATATCCAAGGTCTTATCTACATTTAAAGACAATTTGCACATAAACAAAATCTTTAAACTTCTTTTCAGTTATGCGGTATAATCGTCAGTCTAGGTATAATACTAAGAATGTTAAGAGGTAATGATGCCTTATTAAAATATCTGTCGGTGTTTGTATTCCACATTCATTTTGCATGATTTAGCTATTAATGCACATTAGTTTGCATCATACAATTGAATTGTTTTATTTCAATCTCATTTAAAAATCTAAGTAAACAATATAAAAAAAATAATTAAACAAGTGACTCGTAACGCTAAAAGGTTCGTGTAATCCTAAGGGTGATCCTAAGGATGTGACTCCACCAGAGCGGAGATGTGCGGAGATGTGTTTTAAACAACCAATAGAATTTCGTTCAGTTGATACCACTGAAGCGGAGGGGAGACGAGGTGGGTGAATACCGAAATTGTTTTGGTTGTTTAAACACATCTTCGCGCCGCTCGTCTCATCTCCGCTTTGGTCGAGTCTCGGCTTAAAGCTTTAGTTAGAAATTTTAAACCGAGACAGTAAGAGAGAGAGAGAGGAAGAAAAGAAGAGAGGGAGAAAAAAAATGTTACGGCTTTTGTGGCTTGCTATGTACGTCGTGCTACTACAGTCGTAGGTATCGTTTATTTATTTTATCTAAAGATGTAAATTTTATTCTATTTTTAAATCTATTTGATTTTCGGTGTCACATTTCATGGTATTTAAATATGACGTCAAAAATGTTTGTTGAATTTTTCGTCAACTAATCGATGATCACTTAACTCTCTTAGGTTATCATTTCATAAGGAACGTGATATATCGCACCTACAGAACCCAGGGGGGTTAACGGACGGTACATAAAAGCCGGACAACCTATATATTTATATATTATTAAAAATACGCGTATTTACGAAAAAGTATACAGCAAATGATGAAAAACTTATTCCACGAAAATAATTTAAAAAAAAAATCTGCAGTCGCTCAACAAATCTTTCAGAAAAAAAATTAATTTATATTTTGATTATGGAATATATTAAAAAAAAACAAATATGTTATTAACTTTTTATATCAGTCAATAATTCAGACTGAATTACGTATAAAAATCCCAATAGGTGTCGACGACCTCACTAAGCAGTTTCACGTGTCCTCATAACAATATAAGCAGAAAACGGCCTCCATCGAGAAATAATTGGAAGGTTAGAGATAACGCCATTGCGCGACGACCTCATGAATATTAATCTACCCTCAGTGTCAGTACGAGAAGTGAAAGTGGGAAAACTAATAAAAGGACCTTTTTTTGTTTCGCGTTCTTTGTATTTCGTGACATTTAACAATAGTTCACTTGGGATTTTGGGTTTTTTAATTTTAAGAATAGAAAAAATTCATTTCTTTTTTTTTCGCTAAAAATCATGCAGTGGTGCTAACCTGCGTCAAATCTTATAAGTCAAATATCGCTGAGTACGTGGAAGTTGTATAATTAAGATTATGTGATCACTTCGATACCACCCATTGTCCATGACACATCGATTCTTATCTCGAAGCCATTGTGTAGGTACAATAATTTCAAAACTGAATCCGGTAACATAGTTTTATTATAGTTATTAATATGTCGTCCAACTTCTACGTATAATAAATATGTATCACTTAAAAGTAAATAACCGGACGACCGTTCTGGTGTAGTGGTGCGAGTAGTCGCCTCAAAACTGGCGGTCGCGGGTTCGATTCCCGCTCGGGACAGTATTTTTATTTTGTGCAAATATTTGTTTCCGGTCTGTATATCATTATGGATATATATCCTTATGGGTATCCTCACCGTGCCTCGGAGAGCACGCCGCCGATCGCTACTCATGGTAGAGAAATTCTGTCAACCTGGCACTTTACAGGCTGATTCAGTCAATCAGTCAAATAACATAAATACAAACGAACGAATTAACTAACTCTCCAACTGTGTTCAACATTAAAAATGTCTTTATTCAAGTATACTTCAATAGCAATTTTGAATCGTGCTTTTAGATAGAATAAAACATTTAAAAAAAAATAACATTAGTTATTGTGAAGCTACCACCGTTTCCGAATGTAGATTCTGTTCATAAGAATCAGCAAGAAGCTCAAATGTTACTCTTTTAAAAACCCTCAATACATACCTATAAGACACTATAAATTGAATCACATGTACTGCAAAAAGACAGCGTCAATAAACCCACATAATATCTTTATCATTTATATCATCTTGTTGTAATATGTTTTGGCTATTAAATACTTATTTAATATAAACTTTAAATTAATACGTTTAAATGTATTGATTAATAAATCTTTATTAAATGTATACTTCCTTTTTTGTTAATAAATTATGGTAATCTTTAAACTTTTACAGCTAGTGACGGAAAAATACTAAATATATGTATACAATTTCAAAATAGACGTATAAATAAACGTAAAAAATACATTTATACCGACGACAGTATTTATCGTAATATCACGTGTTTCTATTTTACAAATTGTAACTTATTTTATTTTTATTTATTAATCTATTCATTAGTACAGTTTACACAATATGTTTAAAATAACAATGATGATGTAAACATAAATTCATACGAATTTTTCCGTACACTATAGACAATACAAAAATAAATCGACTGTCCCTACGTATACTATCGAAACTGAAAAAAGGTACTTTACAGGAGAGCACTTTTAAGTTAATTTTGTGTACAAAATTGTCATTTATTTGTTAAGTATCGATATTATACTTATGAAAAATGTGGTTTAATATGTATTTTTTAGCTTATTCTCTTTTTTGTATGAAAAGATAAATATAAAAAGGAGTTTCTTAGTGCAATAAAAAAAAATCGCAATTTTTCAGTTTCGATACTGTACGTAGGGACAGTCGAAATCAAACATTAATTAATTAATTAATAATAATGAGTCCTGTAAAAAGTAGGTAGGAACATTGATCAAATTTTATATTATTGTTTATATATTTTATTTTATTTTTAATTTGTCAATATAGGCTTCTTTTTAATACACATTCTGTTAAAATTTCAAGCGCTTACATATTATGATTCTTAAGTTAGACAGCAGATTGTATCAAAGATTGTCCTTGAGCGGGATTCTTCCTGACAGATCTGGGTATATCCGGGTGCGGGCCTATAGGCTGAGCCTATATACCCAGGCATATCTTCAACGGGAGTCATCCTCCCGGGATCATTTTATTTTCGCCCAATGGGCCAGGGACATGCCCATGTTACAATAGGCGATGTCCATAAGGGTGTTATGTTCGAGTAAGGTGGTCGTATCCATGTGATGTTGTCTTATGTTCGATAATGTCAATCCAATGGTGCCTCCGTGTTGGGCATAATTTGCAGTGAAAAATCCTCCTAAAAGCCTTTGAAACTGTTTTAAATTAGTGACGACTTCAAGACGATTCAATAGATGACGTTTTAAACAGCTTCTAATTATTTTTTTTCGGGCTGAGCGACATCTGTCAAACCGCTTTTTACTATTATGAAAATATTATTTAGTGCAATGATGTGTACCTATAACATAGATTAAATATAAAAAAGTAGAGTAATCGCTGTAAACATTTTGAAATATAATTTATATTTACTATAACACTACAAACAAGTGTCATACCACGTGACGTGACGCAATGTGACGACACCCTTATCTCTTCAGACAAATATTTAGACACGACCAACAGAATCTGAATTATGAACTATCGTAAGTTATATTTTTACTCTTAATGAACAGTTAACACCATATGGCATTTTTTTCACTCGAATTTTAGTCAAATAAAAATAAAATAAAAGTAAGCAGAACTGCGAATAAATTTTATTGTATGAGGTATAGGTCTAATATAAAACAAAGATAAAGCGAAATGAGTAAAATAAGATGAAAATATGTAGTTCATATATTTAAACTGGAAAGCCCAGAAACACCAACAAATATCTTTAAATATGAAATACCCACATTAGTACTGTAAATCAATAAAGCCAAGTCAAACAAGAATTTAGAAGGAAAAAAACAACTACTAGAACTCGATACGTAATTATTGGAAAAGTCTAGAAAAACGAAGTCTAAACGAAGCGAAGCAGAGAAAGCAAAAAGAAAACAAAAATTAATTGTGAAGCCTTTTTAGTCGTGAAATGTCACGAATAGTCGTTTTTAATCATGTATCAAGAGAACTGAAGGCCGCCACGAATCCGTCCCACTTGGTGACAACTCGACGACGGGGCTAGCTAAGCTTCTTTGATTAATGAACTTAGACTGGAATAAGATATTTCTAGCAAATTCTTAAGTTTCTCTAATACCTATTGCCAGTCTAAACACCATTTAACAAGTTATACACCATTTAACATCCAGTCTGCTGTAGTGGTTCGGGTAGTCGCCTCAACGTCGGCGGCCGCGGGTTCGATTCTCGCTCGGGGAAGATATTTGTATTTGTACAAATATTTATTTCATGTGTGCCCTCTCAAACGTGCCTTGGAAAACACTTAAATCCTGATTGTTATCACAGACACCTAATAACGATTTTTTACACATGGTAGGTAAGTTATCAGTCAAACCGCAGTGAAGAAGCGTGGTGGATTAAGCTCCAACCCTTCTCGTATATGGAGAACAGGTCTTTACCCAGCAGTGGGACTTTCCCACTGGGACGTTTACAGGCTGATTCATTTCAGTTCAATTCAGCTAGTTTAAAACCGCATTACACATTCCCACGAAAAATGATAATATATGTTTTTACTGGTCTCCGGTTGAATATGAGACGTCTCAGATCGGTTTAATGGGTTAGGCTCACTCGCTTACTTCAACAGCTGGACTTTCGCAGTTACCCACTATCTTTTGCTATTACAGTCAGATAAAGGACAAGATAATCAGTTTCATGGAATCTCTTAATTCCATGAACCATAATATGCTTACATCGTTAATAATCCTTTATTAGTAATCTTCTTAAAAAAATATTTACCGTACAAGCAATCTCGTGATGTCATCACCAAAATCTAGACAGGTTTGACAATTTTTGAAGTGATCACTTCCTATGGGAGGGTAAACCGCTTCGTTACATAACGCGTTATGGCGCCAGTCTGTCTGGCTTCCCTCTTTTTCGCACCTATATGGCAGTGGTAGGCAGGCTTCTTCTCTCTCACTCTAATCCGCTAAACAGCGCTAACCGTATTTCGAACAGACGCTTCCCTCTCTCTCTATTCAGTGTTTAGTCTGAGATAGACATATACTGTTGACAGTGAGCATATAACCTAAAACTATCACCGTTTTTGAAAGTGATTAATTTATATAAATAATAATGATTAATTTCAATATTAAATAGTTCAACTTGAGATAAGCTTGAGTTATCACCTCTGTCGGGTGTCCCGAGACGCACACGCTTTTTTTTTTAATTCGGTAGACATTGATATCAACTGAGTGATTTTTAAATATGTACAAAACTGGCCAATTTGTATTTATTATTTTTTTTATTTTTGTAATAATCTACCTGTGACATTGAACTCACACTTGCAAATTCTTGCTTTTATTGTCTGATGCCTCTTAAAAAGATCTGAATGACCGGTTCATAAAACTGAACTATTATTATTTGTATAAAAGATTTTGCTAAAGGGACAGTAAATTTTAATGATTTTGTAATCGGTGATTTTAATATTTATCAATGAAATTAGCTACAATATAATAAATTTAAAAAAAAAATTTGAATTTTATATACGCGTAATTAATTAATTTATTATTTATACCTAAATTGTACGGTATTTTAAAGTTTCTCCCATAAATACTTAAGTGTATGTTTGCAAGTTGAAGGTCACGAATGCGAATTCTGTCAGTACAAATATAATTACCGATGACGTCAAAATGTCATACAATACAAACTTTATACCGACCAGTTCTGAGACTCATCTGCCGATCGATCAAGAAAACCGCCCTTTCGTGGGCGGGCAGACACCATCCATAATGGACAATACATTTCATTACCAACCCATTAGGGATGATGTAAATGTATCCCGGTATAAAATAAATCCTATCAGAACTTTGAACGTGTAACGTTTAAGGAATTTCGTATGTGTGCCGGTAATCGTCCCACATTTTGTACTTTCTTTGTCAGCACCTAATTTTACTATATAAACTTCGAAAAATAACTGGGTATATTTTACCCCGAGAGGCGTCGCGGCGCACATTTCTCTGCGCCCTTTCAGTCGACTCGTGATCGTCGTCGGAGACGTACGCTCGAATCGTATCGATTGAAACTAAAAAATTAAACCGTATAATTACTACCATACGCTTACATCGCGTTCTTGTGTATTGTGTCTTTGTGATTTTCTTCTTGTTGCATTAATTCTCAAGCTACAAGGGTAATCAATCATCGGAAATCTATTGTAAAATAAGCGATAATATTTTGGCAAATTACAAACAAGCTTCAAAGCAAAGTAAGTACGTGTAAATTACAAATTCTATTACAGATCGACATCGTTTCAAACGCCATATGTAGAAAAAAAACTGCCTCATTATTTAGCGACTTAATTAATTCCAACAAAACATATGAATGTGAAAGTGTACTCATGTCTTTAATTACTTCGCGTTTTAATTAATATAGTATACTATGCTTAGCTTACCACACCACAATATAACATTTAGCTAGTTAGACAATACACAAAAAAAAATACGTTATAAATTAACAATAAGCAAAAAGTTACAAAAGAATTGAAATAAAAAATTTATATCGTCGCGGACGAATAATAAAGGCGAAAATAACATGCATTTATTCGTGTTCCGTGTCAAGATTGAAAACAAAACAAATCAAAATATTTACGCTTTTGGTATCAAATAATAAAAAAAGAAATATTCCAAAGAAACTAATACTGCAAAAAAAAAAATTCACTGAATTGTTAATATTGTAATAATTAATTGGTTCGGAACTGAATGATTAAATATATATTGATTCATTTTCCTTAAAAAATAATAATAAATCTTTTTTAAATAATAATTATTGTAAAAAGTGCGCATTGAACAAAACGAACTATATCACTTTTTTTAATACTTAATCAAGAGCGTGGTGATTTAAATTTATTCCACTTTTTTTGGCTTCCTTTTTAAACCAGTATGGTAAAGGAATGTCACCGCAAATAACATTACTATTAATCGAAACCCCTTTTTCATACCTACACCTTAATTAATTTTAATTAGATTCAGCGTCAAATATACATATGTTTGAGGTATTTCCGTGCGTATTATCTCATATATTAAAAAATGCTTCCTGAATATTTTATATTTTCATAATATATTATAATATACAGTTTCCGGAGATTTTTCTGTTCCTGTTTGTGTTGCGTGACATTTTCTATCCTCTAAACTTCCACAATTATTAACACCTATAGGCTGTTATCTTACACTTTTTAAATTCGTACGAAGAAGTGACGTAGATGTCACATGGCGTCGACAATTGGTTTATATTTACTAGAGTATAGTAAATAATCGTTCGAAGTTTTTTTTTTTTTAATATAGGGTACGTTCGCGCGCCCTCTTCTAATTGATAATTCATCACTTTTATAGGATTTTTTAATCTATGCATTCCAAAGACCACATTAAAAAATCCAAGACAGATTAAAAAATCCTATAAAAGTGATGAATTATCAATTAGAAGAGAGCCCGCGAACGTACCCCTTTATTGTAATTTCTATATTTATACTTTATGCTATAAAGCTGGAGCAGTTTTTTTTTTTCTTTTTTTTGGTAAAAATTTGTTTTTGATTTGAAAGTCTTGCTAGGAGTAGAACATTATCTAATTATGAACGCGGTTAATACCACACGGATTTTCTAGCTTACTGTAAAAATAAATAAAATTAATTTAATTCTAAAAGAGATTTTTTTTAATACCTTACCATAATATAATGATATATTATTTTTTACAATTTTTAAGCAATTGCAACATTTAGAGTTTTTTAACAATTTAAAAATCTATTACCGTTGTTCGTACTACTTAAGATATATATATATATATATATATATATATATATATATATATATATATATATATATATATATTCTTGTCTGGGATCTGGAAAGACGCAATAAATACGTATAAATCTTCTTTAACACAATAAATCTCAAAGATAAAGCCGAGTTAAGATCTTTAGGGGATTTTGCGACTTTTTCTCAAATTGCGTTCTATTTCATTTATTTTATGTATTTCCCTCGAACGATTGCTTATTAGTGTTAGTACACTCTAGTATTTTTTTAGATATATCAAGATTGCACTACCCTTATCCAGTTTAAACTAGTTAAAAGTTAACTTATTAAGTACTTATATTAAAAAAAAAGTCTGATTCTTCAAATTAAATATCCATATAAACCGTGGAAAACATATTAATAAATAAAAATATCAAATTTGTTCTTATTCAGATATAACACTGTTATACGCCAACTTGGTATAGAGCAGCGCGGTAGACGAAACGCCATAACATCTCCTTTATAAGCGTAGACGACTTTGCTCAACAGTATAATGTTTACCAGTTGTTATCGTAGGAGCAGTAACTAATACTCTAGCATAACTAATACTCTGTAGTATTACTTTTTACAAGTAAAAAATTGACAAAACTTATTCGCCTTGCTCCTATTTTCGTATCTTCGTTCTGATTTTGTATTAGACAGACTAGAGGCCCGCCGCAGTGTTGCCAACACGGTGTCAGGTTTACGGGCTAAATAAAGTTTAAAAAAAGGCTAGACCCGCCCGATAAATTAAAAAGGGCTAAATTACTTTATTATTAGTAATAAATAAAAGAAGTGGGTTTGATTAAGGATTCTTCGCCATACAAGTTCTGTCTATCACTTTGTGCTGATGAAGTTGAAGGTTGAGCCTTATCTGCTTCAACACGGGCTGCCTTGTACGAAAAAAAAACTAATCTAGACTAAGATATTGTTCATGTAAGACAAAGACAAAACCGTAGTTGCATTTTCGAGGAATTCCCTGATAAAGTGAAGCGGCCGACTACCTCCTACACCGGTCTCTACGATTCATGTATGACTTGTATTAGGAAAAGAGACAGGTATTGACGGTTTAGTTATAGTGACATTTGATGAATTCGAGTGGCAGTGTGTATACACCGCGGCCTAGTAACTGGTATGCACAGAGAAATTGAGCTTTAATTATTTTAAGGGCTGTAAAAGCATAAAAAGGGCTAGATCTAGCCCCGAAAGGGCTAAGTTGGCAACACTGACCGCCGGCTTCGCAAGTGTGATGGAGCATATTATTTTACTTTCGTAGCTATATCGCTACTTGATCGCTACAGTAGGCGCGGCACGAGGGCGGTGGTCGAATCTTTCATTGCCTTCATCCTCGCTTGTATTTATTTTCGCTCACGTTTGTTTTTATTTTGCGATAACTCCTAAGATATCCGTTTAAATTATATGATGTAAGGGATTATCATAATGTTCGTGAAATATTTAAAGAAAATAAGACATTAAAGTTAAATATGATTAATACTGTATCCGTCCAAATAGTTTTTCAATTACCGTATTGTCTGCGTTATTCTTTTTAGAAGTTAGAATGCGTACAGTAAGCTATCCTTAAAAGATAAATATAAGCCATCGTAAAGTATAACTCTAGGCCTATAAAAGCGGACTCTGGTGGAAATATTTTTTTAAAATAACTCTTAAGAAGTATCAAAAACTCTTAATAAACTCCGATTAAGTCCTATTAACTCTAAATAACTCTTTAAAAATAAGTCCCAATTTTCTGAGAATATAAGACCTATTAAGAGTTTTCAAGAGTTATTCACACCTATCAATACTTATTTTTAATTACTGAAAAAAAAAAAATAAGACAAAAAATAATATTTCCACCAGGGGAATATTTCCATCATACTCCTAAATTGTTATGTTCAAAGGGCTCAAGGGCTATGTTCTATATCTCAAAGGGCTCAAGGGCTATGTTATATCTCAAAGGGCAGCGTCTTCGATGAAAGCTCTCAGACGGCTTGACTTATTCCGACATTTTCAACAATTATCGTCATATTTCAACTAATTTTCACAAAACCTTGGCAAATTATAAACCTAAATCTTCCTTATGAATCACTCTGTTTATTGGTAAATCGCGTGAAAATCCGTTTAGTATTTTTTGAGTTTATTGCGAACAGACATACAGGAGTTTGACTTGGGACTATAAATGGGAGACTTTGTTTTATAATATGTATTGTATATGGAAGATTTTTTTTTATTCTTACCGCGAATTGTTTATTTATCGCATTTTCTATTTGTGATATGACGGCAACGGTTTTATATAAATCATAATCAGCCGTAACCGTTGAAAATGATAGTTGCACGCTATTCAGTTCAATGCCAGTAGCCTTAACAGCCTTAGAGCGTTACTCGTATTACACATGCTCGTTTCATTCACACGCGCTTTTATAAAACCATTTTTATAAACTATACGTGCTTCGCGGTTTCGTCCTCGTCAAATTTCGGTAGGTACTAACGGTTGGTTGGCGGTTAATTTTCCACTATTGATACCACTAAAATTACCGAGTGTCGGTAAAACCGGTAGATTACAAGTCGTCCTAAAAAATAGGCCATCTAACGCATTTTTTTTATAAAACAGATAGTTCAATTAAATTTATTTATTTCGTTTATTTTTATTTTAATACTTTTTTACACATATTGTTTGATTTATAACATTGTAAAACATTTACTGCAAATGGGCGATGGCGGCCTTATCACTAAAAGCTATTTATAAAATATCAATTCAAATAAATTGATTATAAAGTTTATAATTGTAATTTAAATTTATGTAAACACTTCAATCCCCAGTCTTGTACGTATTTTGACCACAAAAACTATGTAATAATACACGCATAAATTCTGTATATCAATATTAAACCGCGATAGAAACCAAGAAAAATATCAAAAATAATGAGTACTCATGTATTATAGACATACTGACAGCCGTTCTGGTCTAGTGGTGCTAGTGGTCGCATGGGCAGATATTTATATATGTGCCAATATTTGTTTCTGATATAGGTGAAACAAACACAGCCAGGACATACGTCCTTGTGGGTATCGTCACCATGCCCCGGAGAGTACGTAAAGCCGTGCGTCGGTCCTGGACGTTATAAAAGACACCTGATAGGGATCGTTACTCATGATAGGGAAATTATCCGCCAAACCGCAGTGGAGCAGCGTGGTAGATTAAGCTTTAATTCTTACTACTACCAACCCTTCTATATGGAGAAGAAGCCTTTACCCAGCTGTGGGACATTTCCAAACTGATTCAGTTAATTTAAATTCAGTATAGTAATACTCTAGATTAAAAATAAAAATGTCTTGGAAAGTTATAATAAATCAGAATTTACGTGCACGCAAATGTTCTAGAAGCAGCTTATGCAATTTATTAAAATTGCTTTCATATTTTAATATTCGACCTAGATTACTTTATTCATTAAAATCAATTACACGGTATTGTTGGCTACGTTACTATAATATATAGATTAAATATATACACGATTTAGAAGTATATTCATGTTGATAGCTAAAAAACTATGTTGCTACTCAAAAAAATTCGAAATTGTCTAAAAAAGATAATAAAAAATTGGTTGATATTTTTCGTATGTCTTTAACGATTTGCTACTTTATACTCGAATATAATTTTGAATGATTGTAAGAAAAGAATTTTATCATAATTATCAGGCAGCTAAGCTAAGCTAAGCGTTTTAAAAACGCTGCATGTCCGCTGCGTTCGTGTGGTGTTTTAGCGTTTTTTAGTTGACACGTAAAAAACAAACAACTATATTACGCAAAGTTACCTGCACCTGCAACGTTGTATACATCAAAGATGTTTAATGTTGGCGGATGGTGGTGGGCTGTTAGAGATCTCACAAATGCGAAATGCTAGAATACAAAACAAACTAAAAATACTCCTAAATTCTAATTCTGAATAGAAATTGTCTGTTAGCCTTTGGCGAATCAGTTATAATTTAATTTTTTCGTACAAAACTGAAACTCAAAAATTTTATTCATTCATTCATTCATTTTGAAAAAAAATTATTATTTTCGTATTTACCGTAATGAAATTAACAAACGTCATTTTATACTTAATAATTTTACGTACTTTTTTTTTATTAGAAACATTAGATAGTGAGTTTTCGAGCACATATTATGTTTGTTGTGCCGTGTGCGTCACCTTTTAAAGTGACGCTATAAAAATATTTGAAATACTGGTTTCGTTTGACATAGATAAAGTAATCTCAATTAAATCGTTTTATACAATTAAGTTTTTTTTGTTACTTATTCTGTTTTATAAACCAATATCAAATGTAATATTTGTATTACGGCTATTCGTTGATATGTCAGCACCAAAAAGCAACAGCTCAGACCAGCATTTGAAATAAAGACAATAGAACTCAAAGTTTCCCAGTAATATGAGAATTCTTTGTCGGGAGTTCTGATCACGACAAACATCTGTATCATTATCATAATCATCATATCAACTTTTGGGTGTCCACTGTTGAACGTAGGCCTCCCGCAGACATCTAAATATAAAGATATTCTATACAAATTTGTCATAGTAGGATAAAACGCGCAACAGCCTTAGTATAAAAAACTTAGAATATAAAAGAACATCAAAACTATACATATTTTTATCAACTTTTAACCTACACAAAACTTTACAAACACGTAACTCTCACGTATTATAATCTTTTAAGCAGAATCCTTAGTAAGGCTATATTTCACCGTTTCCCCATAAACCAACTAAATCCAATGGCGTAGGTATTGATTTAACCACTATATTGATTAAATGACTTACGGAAATGTTAATGCGAACTTGATCTTAATATAGTTGTTAACATTTTACAACTAAATTTTAATCTCTTGCAAAGTTATTTTAATGACAAATAATGACATACAATCGAAAGTTTTATCGTTATCATACATTTCGATTTTTCGTCTTTTCGAATAATTTTCCAATCGAAAAATAGTTTTATATATTGAGTTTAAGTTTTTTTTTTTTTTTATGTTCTATTAATATCCAATGACAATGTTAGCAAACATATTCATATTCGGTCACCAATGACATAACTAACTACGGAGTGACAACGCTGGTTAATGATTATTTGACATGAAAAATATACGTATTTACTATTTATATCACAACTGCTATTGATATAATTAAATATTATACATATACCTACACGGCAAGTTATTTGCGATGTTTTGATTCAGCGAATTTTAAATATACCCGCAATCAATGTTAAGATTCACAAATTCATTCATTAATAAAATTAAATGCTACAATTTAAACTTTCATAATAAAGATCAAAGAGAGCGATATTTATTTATTTATTTCGTGGTTACTGCTTAAGTTACTTTCGTTATATCTATACATAGGTGTTGAATCGTCTCGGTCCTTTATTTACCTCATTTAATTCCATATGCTTAAAGATTATTTATAATTATATATAATGTAGGTGCAGTGGTCACAAAATAGTTGTTGCGATAGAGATTGGTATGTATAGGCCATAATATGGATATCTGTCACTGTCCGGGCTTGTGCGTTTGAGTTGTCTTTCCGGATCCCTGAAAAAGGAATTATCTTACTTGGTTTTCGTTGAGTGTGAGACCATATTTCCAACAAAAGAGAATATTAATTGTCGCCCTATATCTTTACCACAATTGCGTCAAGCTTAGAAAATGGTTTTCAAGCCACCGTTACGACGTATAATCGTTACAGGGCTGTCATAAATTCTTCAGTAGAAATTCAATTAATGCTTACATCCGGTTTATTCCAGTAAGATCCGGTGTGAGTCATTCTCCGTGTTGACATAACATGACTCGTGCGGAACTGCTCGAAGATGCAACACGCTCTGCACATGTGGTACAGTGTTGCGTCACGCCGACTTAGTTTCATTATATCAAGGGTTGCGTCTTTTTATTTTTTTATAGTATTAGAGCTACTCGAATGTGCGTATAAATGTGATAATCGTAATAATTTATTATACTTATCCAAACGGTCTATGACGCAAATAATCTGTACCAATGAGTATATTTTATGGATTTTTTTTTTCGTCTCGTCGAGGCTTATATATAAGCTATTTAATTATATTAGACTTATATACGTATATTATACGTGATAAATTTAAAACGTTGCAAATAAATACTAAAACTGCTTGACATTCACGTCACAAAACGTCGAATGTACTGAAATGCGCATCAGACACAAACCAACATTCTAAATCTTTTATTAACGGGAATCTCACCCTGGCCTAATTAATCTGTATAATTCCATACTTTTTGCTATTTATATTAATAGCTTAGTGAGCGCACGCCCTCGGCCGCGCATTACTCATGCATGTGTGACCGCTATGGCATCGTAAACACAATTATGTCGTGTATTCTAAGTTCATATTTCATACGTATAATGCACTAGTCGCGCCTCGCAGTTTTACTCGCGTAACTTCCGATCACACCTGTATGTCGGGATAAAGAGTCTTCCTGTATCTATGTGTCTTCCTAGATCTCCAGCTATTTACGTACTAATTTTCATTGCAATAGATTTAGATATTTTTTTTTGCATGAATGATGAAATAATGACAAACATCTATTCAAACTTTCGGATTTATAATTAGTAAAGTATAATTGGCTAAATTAGAATTGCGCACCAATTCGTTAACGTCGATCTCGGTTTCTACACAAGATTTATGTATTTATTCATTCATTCTTTATTTCACAATACAATTGTAATACATAACTATATCGCACTAAATGCGGGCTTAATTCTATAAACAAGACGTACGTACAAGAGAGGACAGTCTATAGGTGTGCAAAAGGGAAAGTAAAGCAAATTCATATTTAAACAAAAATAAAATAAATAACAAACATTATTATACACAATCATATAAATACATACTTAGGGAACGTACTCATACTACGTGATCCGTTCAGGGATGGAGGGATGGGTTTTCAAAAATACCACGCTGTGTTTTGGTCTTAGATTTTCGTCACGTAGTCAATATCCTCTAGAGAAATCTCGCCCTTTTTACCCGACTGCGACAGAAGGAGGGTTATGTTTTTCGAGTGTATGTATGTACATATGTCCATTTCTTTGGCACGCCCTACAGCCCAAACGGCTTAACGGTTTTTGACATATGAGGTGTTGTTGGATTTGTCTAAATTGTAGTAGTGACATAGGCTCCCGCAAATGGCGGAATGAGGAGGGGGGGGGGAGTTGAATTTTTTTTTCTTACTGTAGCAATATGGGTATGAAATGAAAGCTAGTAAATTGTTTTATTCTTTTTAGTTTATAATAAGAGTATTTTACGCAGTCGGGTTTTTTGATTTTTTTAATTAAGCATACTTGTTCGAGCTATGTATATTCAAATATGGCGCTCAGCGTTTAGCGCTTTTTAAACTGTGTCACACAAGTGACAACACTACGCTACGCTACCACTAATACTACTGATTATAGTTTTTAAATTTCTGTTTGAAAAAACATTTAAAAACATATTTATGAATTATTAGGACCTTGAATAAGTTCTCGCTGTTTCCTAATAGATGGTATTGCCAGGACTACGTGCACGTAATTTCAAATGGTAACGCATCTACAAGGAAGTACTGTCGGTAAGCTTGAACGTCAGTGTATGTTAGTTTGTCACAGTGTAAACAAGGTGTTTTTTCTAAGTTCTGAAAATGTCGAATTTTGTGCCGAGTAAAGAGTATTTGCGGGGAATTTTACTACACTATTTTATTCAAAAGAAATCTGCAGCTGAAGCACACAAAATTCTTGTTGAGACTTACAATGAGTATGCTCTGTCGGAAACGACATGCAGAGACTGGTTCCGACGCTTCAAAAATAATGATTTTGATCTTGAAGATAAAAAACGCTCTGGCGCACCGAAAAAGTTTGAAGACATAGAATTAGAGGAATTACTCAATGAAGACTCGTGTCAAACCTTAACTGAACTTGCGCAATCATTACGAGTAGATGAGACTACAGTTTCAAAACGTTTGAAAGCATTAGGAATGATCCAGAAGCAAGGGCATTGGTTGCCGCATGACTTAAAGCCGAGAGACGTCGAGCGACGTTTTCTTACGTGTGAACTGTTGCTTCAACGACAGAAAAGGAAAAGTTTCTTGCATCGTATCGTGACTGGCGATGAAAAGTGGATACAGTATGATAACCCTAAGCGTAAGAAATCGTGGGGTAAGCCCGGTCATCCTTCAACATCATCCGCGAAGCCAAATATCCATGGTTCGAAGGTTCTTCTCTGTATTTGGTGGGATCAACAGGGTGTAATTTATTATGAGCTGCTCAAACCGAACGAAACTATAACGGGAGATCGCTATCGACAACAACTGATGTGTTTGAGCCAAGCTCTAAAGGAAAAACGGCCGCTATACGAGCAGAGACACGAAAAAGTCATTTTGTTACATGACAACGCTCGGCCACATGTTGCAAAACCAGTGAAAACTTACTTGGAAACGCTGAAATGGGAAGTCACACTTTTCTGAATGGGAAGTCACACGTTTCACTTATTCCGTTCGATGGCACATGGCCTGGCTGAGCAGCGCTTCCATTCTTATGAAGATACCCAAAAATGGGTCGATACTTGGATAGCCTCAAAAGACGTGTTTTTTTCCGACGTGGAATTCATATGCTTCCAAAAAGATGGGAGAAAGTAGTGGCAAGTGATGGGCAATACTTTGAGTGACATGTTCTTTACCATATATTTTAAATAAAACGTTGATTTTTAACCAAAAAACAGCGAGAACTTATTCAAGGTCCTAATACTACGTGAAAATGAGGGATCTTATCGAATCTTACGGGTAGTCACCGATGGGGTAAGGTGGTAGAAAATTATTAAAAATTGGTCACGTACTTTCCCTTACGTACTTAATATTTAACAAGCTGATCAAAAAACAAATATAAAGGACTATTATTTAGCATTTAATAACCATTATCTGAAATGTGTATCGGAATGGTCGCCTTACAGTCGCGACCGACGACGTGTCATTGTAATTTACACATTGCGTTCGCACGTGACGCTCGGAGAAACATAATGCCTTCAGAGTTCGTAGAGTACCTTCATCGGACGTCCGAACGCTTGAGGTCACGTCCGAAGCTTATTGCTGATAGTTTACATATGTATATATTGTGTTTTGTATTTAACCTGTTCTTTACAATAACGTTACTATAAATAAATAAAATAAATCAGCATAATTGAGAGTTAAACGGTGTGGTTTACCGGTTAAGAAATTCATTAATCAACGTGATATTTTAAGTATCGAAATGACAAAAACTTTCAATGGCTCAGTTTATTTTTTAAAGATAAAAACGACTAGGTACTTAGAATGGTATAGTTTTTTGACGATTTTTGTCGATATTTCTATATAGTCTCATCTTGACCACGGATCATGTAACTGGTCTGAAATATCGACAAAAATCGTCAAAAAAAACTATATCGTAGTATGTAACTCGTAGTACGATTAGTTGCGAATCGGTAGCAATCGATAATTTGATTAAATATTTTTACATTACAATAGCTTTCCGAAGATTAAAGTTTCCTCTCACCAGACTTGTAAAACCGTATTCAAATAATTGTGAGAAATCCATGAGTGAATTTTTTCGGACTCATTGAAATAAATTAGTGTAAAAATGGCAATGGACACTATGGCAGTTGAACTGCCCGACTTGACGACGCACGCGCCTCAACCACCAGCCGAAGAGACACCAGAAGAAAAGTGAGTATTATGATAAAATATATCTTGAAATAATAATATTCAAAGACAAGTTTTCAGACCGAAATACATACAGGAGCCACTATATCTTACCGAAGTAAAGAAACAATATTGTAATATTGTGTATCCTCAAAGGGTTACTTCGTTATCTAACATTGCTAATACATACAATAGCTCTCGTAACTCCTTTATTGTTCTTATAGAAAACCCTTAAATTAGTTTTCTTATAAATCTTTCATTTACAGACTTTGTCCTGTTATAATATTATAATTATCTCAACAAATTTTGTTAATAACTGACGGCTTGACTCGCTCAGATTCGAAGCACAATGAGATTATATAAATAATGTAATATTAACACCAAAAATGAAAAGATATTCATTCATAAAGTCATAAGTTATTAGTTGGAAATCGAACTTTCATTGTTTCAACGCTCTCTTGCGAAAAATAACCTTTAAAGGTTACGAGAACAATATCATGCAGACTGAAAAATATAGGAACTATGCAGGACAAGTAAGAAGTAACGAAACTAAACTAAAATACCCATACTAAAATATCCATATGCATATATGGCCCGAATGAAACCACGTGGATTTATATAGTATTAATGAATAATAATAAATATGTAAATGTGTTTAATATATACACACATGGTCGTTTGTTCTTAGTGTAGGTAACTTAATGTCTGTGTTTTAGGTAATACTAGGGTTTCGGGATTCCTGATCCTTGTTCATTCCCGGGTCCCGGGAAAAATTATCAAATTTCCCGGGAATATACGGGAATCAGGATTTTTTCCCTTTTTTCTTTACTCATTGATTTTGGATTTAATATAGAGAAAAACAAAGTCAGACATATAAAGACCTCCAATACGATCAAATATATTTATTAATGAAATAGTAAGTTGTAGGTACTAATTATTTGTAACCTATAACCTATATATAACCTATAACTGTATTGTGTTTAAACATTTGGTAAATATAGTTTTTCCTTGTTAGTATAATTAAAGCAGCTGCAATTCTCAGAACTTGCATACCATGCTTATATTTTCTTGAACTAAACAAAAATCGGTATCTTCACATTAAAAATAATATTTCGTTATACTACATAATTACCTAATTTCAAAATCTTTTTTTTTCTCAATTACAAGCTTTAAATCACTTAATAATGTGCTCTTAACTCAGTTATAAGCCATTTCATAAATTTTAAGATTTCTTATTCAATCCCGGGATTCTCGAACGATGTTTCCCGGGATCGGGAATGGATATTTTCCCGGGAATACCCGAGATCAGGAACCCTGGACCGAAACCCTTGTAACAACCGACTGATATACATATTTTTTTAATAATGTACATATATAAATAATACTTACATAACATATATAAATAAATATAGAAATTACACTTGGATTCGGAGCGGGAATCGAATCCAAAACCCTGGAGCAAAAAGCAGGGACACTACCAACTACGCCAACGGGCCAGTCATTACTTTTTCCTGACATATTTAACAACTAGTCGGTATCTTTGTCTGCGTTGCTTATTATATTAACAATGTATTTTATGTGTATAGGAATTTTGTATGAAATACATCAAAAAGATTGGAAGAAAAATATACTTCGCTTAAAAATTTCTTTGTAAACAATGTTATTAAAACATAAAAACGTGTATATATATATACAATATTCATATATGTATGTACATTTGTTATAATATGTAGGTATATCAGTCAGCTGTTACCTAAAACATAGGCATTAAGTTGTCTACCTTAGGAACAGACGACCGTGTGTGTATGATTAACATATTTATTATATTTTATTTATAAATGACGTCACTGCTCTTAATGGCTACCCCATGTCGTGGAGGGTTGTTATGCCATTTCAGTATTTAGGTCAAGCCGTGTATTGATTGTAGTATATCGTCATATGATTCGGAACATTTTTTTTTCTTTATTAAAGAACTTTGCCGCTTCTGCGACTATGTCGCTCTGTTATTATACATATATGTTAATACAGTTACATGATAACAACTTTAAGACACTATTGATAAAACTTCATCGACCAATCAGCCCCGGATCATTGGGCAAACCGGGGCACTTGCCCCGGGCGGCTGTTTCATAGGGCGCCAAATCCTTGAGACAAGAATTCGAAATATCGAACAAGTGAAACCTCTTTTCCTACAATTTCATAATCAATTTATTAAAGGACTATTATTTTCAAAAATGTTCACAAAAAATGCTACTCATTTGTCAGTTTTAACAGTTTTTCTCGAACACTGAAGGGAAGGGGCGCCACTATCAAGTATTGCCCCGGTTTTAACAAATCGTAGATCTGGGGCTGCGACCAATTTATACAATTTATTTGCCGAAATAGATTCTGATTTTGTCAAAATATTATTAACTAACATAGGTATAAAACAGGCTATTAGGAAAATATTGGCGTCTTCTGGTTTCGTTCTTAACACATTCCATTAAAATACGATAGGCATCCTTCACTAGTCCACAAACTGAACATTAAGGTGTGGAGTTATAATCAATTGACCAAATTTAATGAATGGAATATGTCCAGACCGTAACCGTAAAGCAGTGACCGTCTTTTCCGTCTTTTCTGTTCAAACTGTTATATTAAGTTATTACTCTTATATGCTATACAGTCGGAGATTATGTTCAAATCTGTCGCATCACAAAACTCTTAATTATGTTGCATCCATTCATTCATTCATTATGTTTAATGTGGCTTTCAAAAAAATATGTCTGTATAATGATGTGTCAAATTACCGTAAGTTGACAGAAAAATTATGTCCAACGCAATTTTTTTTTAATATTTAGGTTTTGTGAGTGCCATTAGAATAATGAAATAGTTTACAAACAAAAAATAAAAAAAAAAAACAAGTTGCATAATCAACCCCCTAATTAGGCTTGTTCCTTGTTGAAATTACAAAAAAAAAGTTATTTTTTGTGCTATAAATTACACTGGAAGATAATCTCGGAATTTCATTGAAATAATACGATGCCTAAATTAAAATCTCAAAGAGATACTGATGAGTTACAAAAAAATTATGTTGGTATTGTACACCTATTTATATTTAAACATAAAAAGACGTTCTTTTTAACGAAATTTTATTACTTGGTTTTTTTATTAGATTTTTAAATAAAATCAAAAAATATATAAATATTCTTATGTGTTTATAAATAAAAAATAAAAAAAACAACCGTCTACAGAACACGCTGCATAAATTAAATTTGTTATTGATTGTAATGATTTTATTTTTACAATGCGTATAATAGTAATCATGAAAACGCTATCGTGACCGAACCGCATGACACTGAAAGACAATAAAATTCAACTAAATTCAATAAAAATTCAACTTTCACGTCCTTATGATATTTAATAATTGTTAATTGCATGCAATTACTTAGCAATATTTTTTTATTGTTACGTCATGTTAATTTGTGATATATATGCCTTCTAAATTTTACCAATATGTTGTAGACTTTAATTATATATATTCGCATCAGACTTTTGTGTCAGAAGTTCATATACATATGTATAATAGTAATTTGAAATGGATGTGATTGCATTGATATTGATCATTATTAATAATATTTTTTTAAATACTTAATTTTAATAATTATTATATATTCCTCCCCTCGACAGAATAGCCATTCGTCTGCAGACTTTACAGACCATACCACTTACAATCTACAATACCTTATATCTAACATACATACATATACCTTACATTTTTTTACATTATATTTAAATAATTTAAAAAAAACAATTTTGAATTTAATTTTAATTTTAAGTAAAAGAACTTATCGTTCTAAAAATACTTACCATAAGGTTATAAAAAACTAATTTCAAATGGTTTTAGAGTAACGAACTATGATAATAAGGTCGATGATAACGTAAGCTGATTGACAAGTACCTCCACCATCATAATTATCAAATATTTAGACCACTTGTACACACGGCGACACAGATCTGTAAACTGAATAAATACTATAACCAGTTCGCAAATATGATAACGTAATAAATTACGTTACATTGTATGATCTGTGTACATGACTATTGTTATAAATATTTGCAAGCGACTGCTCATTGTTCAAAACATTTATACACAACACTAGCTGCTTCCCGCGACGTCGTCTGCGTGAACGCTATTAGATTACACGATGTTACAGAAAGCGTTGAAGAAATAAAGCTTCACTGATCGTTCCCCGTAGGCGTGATAATATGTAGCCTATATGTTGACCCGACTTCAGACAAACAGACAAAAATTCTAAAAACTATATTTTTGGCTTCGGTATCGATTGTAGATCACACCCCAAGTATTCTTTTTAAAAAATATACAATGTACAGTTTTGACTTTCCTACCATTTTATTATATGTATAGATTACAATAAATTAAATTTTGTTCTTAAAATAGTCAGCCACAGTTCTGGTGGTGCGTAAGTTATATCAATCTTACGGTCGCGACTTCGATTCTCTCGAAACGGAAATATTTGTTTTTAGACTAGGTGTGTGAGTTCCCCATCGTGCCTCGAAGAGCAAATAAAGAGGTTCCGGTCGTCACCATGAAAATTTATTAACGATTGATATTGTAGTAGGTATAACTATTCGCCAACCCGCAGTAAAACAGTGTGGCGGATTAGGCTCCAAACTACAGTAATCAATCAGTGATCAGTAACACGATTCTTAGTTTCTTTTATATGTCATCGGAAAATCATTTTAACGCTATAGTGACATTTCGACGATTTAGAAGTAATACCAAACCTTTAAAACAGTAACAACAAAAACAATACTTAATTATTAAAAAATTACTGGCCCGTTGGCACAGTTGGTAGTGACCCTGGTTTCTGCTCCAGGGGTGTGGGTTCGATTCCCTGCCTGTGTCTGGGTGTGATATATATTTATTATATTATGTAACAAAAATTATATCAGTCGGCTGTTACCTAAAACACACTCATTAAGTTGCCTACCTTAGGAACAGACGTCCAAGTGTGTATGTTAAACATATTGTTATTATTATTTTTGGTCGACCACTTGTCACCACTGACTGTTGCCCGCGACTTCGTTTGTATAGAAATCTTCACTACGGAACCCTTAAATTTTCGGAGGAGTATTTTCATTTGCAGCATTTCCAAATCTTTTCAGCTGTTCTGGCATCATTGAGTTAAAAACATCAATTCATCCAAACCATCGCATTTATAATAATACTTATCATACTAAAATTATAAATGCGAAAGTAAGTTTGTTTGTTACGCTTTCACGCGAAAACTACTTAACCGATTATCATAAAACTTTGTAGGTACTCATATTCTTGGAGGTATTAGAAATAACACAGAATCCTTTTTTTTGTCGTTATAACCGACATCCACGCGGGCGTAGCCGCGGACAGAAGCTAGTTAAATATACATCTGTTACAATATTTTCCGTTCAGTCAATACTAATACAAAATGTATTACAGGTTCAATGTCAAGAATGTCGTAAAATCCGCGTGAATCTGTGCCAGTAACAAAAGAAAGGGGGTCACAGTTGGCAACGTTGTCCATTGTCTCTTACTGAATTATATATCTTATTATCACATTTGTACTGTATTTAATAACGCGCGTTTACCATCCCTTTTATTGAACCTATAAAATAAAGTGTATTGGCTAGCTTAAGATGAGCCGTACGTTGAAAGGTACAAGGTTCAAAGATAGAATTTTCATTAATTACGTTAGTGATACTAGGTATATTAGTTTAAGTTATTGAATAGTGAATACTCAATAATACCTCCTTATATATTATAGTATGTAGTTGTATAAGTGATTAAAGGTAAACTAAACACGACCCAAAAGCGACATCAGCTCAATCTATTATAATAGTGCGGTTCTTCAAACTGTTGTACCTACTTTTCGTAAAAATAAATCGAAAGTTTGACGTTTTTCTTTCATCCTGTTTCATTTACTTAATTTTGAATAAGAATATTAATTACTAGCTGTGCCCCACCCACGTTAATTTGAGGAAAAAACGTACTTAAATATTTTTAAACAATGACTGTAGGTGACAATGAATGAGGGTAGGTATCCGCCTCGTTGGTCGAGTGGTCGCAAGCGTTACTGCGGAGCAAGGGGTCAAGCATTAGTTATACTTTTAACATTAATAAGTTTTGGCTGGCCCGTTGGCGCAGGTGCCAGTGCTTTCTACTCCAGGGATTTTTTTATATATGCATAATTCCTGTACATTTATTATAATATGTATATCTGTCGGCTGTTACTTGAAACATATACCTATATTAAGTTGTCTACCTTAGAAACAGACGACTGTGTTGTAAACATCATACTAATATTATAAATGTGAAAGTAAGTTTATTTGTTATGCTTTCACGCGAAAACTACTCATGAAACTGTACACATATTCTTGAAGGTATTAGAAGTAACATAGAATACTTTTTTCTGATCGCGATAACCGACATCCACGCGGACGAAGCCGCGGGCAGAAGCTAGTATTTATATATATTTATAATATAAGATAACATTAATTTTACTTTAAAAGCACGTAGGGTAATTCAATAAACGTAACAACGTAGTAGAGTGAGTTACGATGGCGCCTGGCGGCCGGCCAGCGGGCCTGGCTCACAGCGTGTAAACATTATTTTGTGTAACTATCTTCTGAAAAACGAAAAAACTGCTATAGGAAGGTTATTAGACGCACTGCAAGGTTGCAACCTTGCTGTTGCGACTCTCTGAACAAATCTCTGAACGAACGAATCAAATGTCTATGATAACAACCGGGACCGCCGGCTTTACTTGCTCTCCGAGGCACGGTCGAGATACCAACAAGGACATTCACTCACATCAGAAACAAATATTGCAAATATTTATATCAAATACAAATATCTATTTAGAACTCAAAACTATAGACAATATTTTAAGATTTAATCAAGACTTATGCATTGTAAAGCCAAAGTTTGTTAAATACTTTATATTCATAAACATTTCGTACCCTGCCGTGGTGAAAAATAATATTATACATATCAACATTATAGATTTTAGCGATAGGTACAATAGGATTCCCTGTGTGTACGTGTGCGTGTGCTTGCGGGTCCGTTTGTGGGTGCTGTGTTGTTGTAAAACTGTCGACGTGCCGTTATCTACATAAATTGTAAAATCTATGGATCATCAGCTTCTCTAAGCGTCTCATAAGGAGAAGAATAAGATGCTATCCACATAGCTATTACTTTCAGCTATAGGCGCTATAGCTATAAGATTGACAATAAATGGAATATACATAAGTTGGTCTCAGAATTTCATTAGTAAAACGCCAGTTTCAACATAATGTTATTCTTATATACAATTTAAGATAAATGTTTTAAGAGCTGAGAGATTGGAGGTGATACTATCAAAAGTAACCATAGTAAATGAAAGCCACCCGAATAGAATATAATCGATAAAACCACTTAACTCACACGCCTTAATATGAAACTGACTAATACAAAATACGATAAATCAAATAATGTAAGACCCCACTATAAATAAAATAACATCGGTCGATCACATTTCGTTTCCTACTAGTTTATATGTTATAAGTCGAGCTGACTAGTTAATATATCAAAATGTAATGTCACGTATCGTGACCTTACGCGCTTATTTATTTTGGGAACGCCGAATATAATCCGTCGGAAATACATTTCATTGCTGAAGTGACCGGTTCAAACGCGTATGCCATGGCTTATGACGTAAAAACTCAGGTCACGTTTGTAATCACGTTTTCCTAAAATATCGCATATGTAGTTCTGACATCTGGATCGAGTTTTCGTAATTGAATTTTTATTGAGACACACGGCGTTTGTGCACTACAAGAAATTTTACTGTCCGACAGTCCGATTTTTTACTGTCCGATATGGCACGCCATATAAATGTATACACTAGTTTGTGCACTGTACGTAATGTTAACGTCTGACATTTTACGTTTCCCCGTTCATTTTTATCTCAGTTCATTCAGTTTTTTTCATGCCACATCGGACCGTAAAAAATCGGACTGCCGGACAGTAAAATTCCGTGTAGTGCACAAACGCCTTTACTCCCTAAACATGAATCTGTGGAATTTCACTAATTTTAAGTGACTATTCACTTTTTAACAATGTGAAAATCGTACCACGCAGAATTAGTGACTACTTATTCAATGTATAAATATGTGAATATCAGAGTCCACTGATTTGATAATTGAATTTTTTTTAAATGTTTATTATTGAGTATTCACTAACTTGTTATTGAATTAACTTGTTATGAAATAGGAGAATTATAAATAATGTAATATATATAAATGGAATAATACTCTATAGAATCGAATACAACTAGATATAATAAATGCATGTAGTTATAGTATTGTAAAAAAAAAAATAGGTATAAGTACAGTATTGTAAAAAAAAATGTATATATTAGGATAAAAGTGGTCAGTTTGGAATCTCGTCTCAGGGACTAGAAATATTAAGTCTAGTTTTAAGTACTTATTTACTTTTGCTGTGTAAAAACGTCTGTATGTTACAATAAAATATATGAAAAGAAAAGGGTATAGGCGCACGTAAGCCTGTAGATGTGAAAAAAAAAACTTATTATTGAAATTCACTGATAAGTAGTGAATACAGCTTCACTAACGTAATTAATGAAAATTCCACTGATTCATATTTAGAGAGTGCAAATAGTCATGTGTTAACTGAAATATGGCGATCGGAGATCAAATGTATAAAATATCTGATGAAGTCACAGGCAGTGAATATTTACTGAAAATGATTTCGTCGTCTGAATATATATTAAACATTACAAACATTGTTTTAAGTATCTTGTCATATAACGTTATAAGTAACCGTATTATATTTATTTAGGTTCCAGCTCTTTTTTATCAGATTACATAAATCCTTGAAATGAAATTGTTTTTATTAGTTTTAAATATGAAGTTAAACTTTACAACCAGTTTTTTTATTGTATTTTTTAAGAACAAAACAATTAATTAGTGAAAGTTTTAAATACGAGTAAGTATCAAAAATAAATGTGGAACTTAAAATAAATCAATATAAATAAGTATTATTTGTTGTTGCGTCCATTCATTATATATACTGTTAAAGCTAGCAGGGAAGTGGACATTAGGTGCCAATCAAAATACCAAATTGTAAATGATGACCAC
Source organism: Euphydryas editha (assembly GCA_036937285.1). Taxonomy (NCBI): domain Eukaryota; kingdom Metazoa; phylum Arthropoda; class Insecta; order Lepidoptera; family Nymphalidae; genus Euphydryas; species Euphydryas editha. Next base: position 2,716,716 of record JAUPFZ010000001.1, read on the forward strand.
TTCCCTGCTAGCCTTAACAGTAAATGTAAATAAGTTTCCCTTGTTGATATTTTAATTAACCACTCAGCAACTTGGTCATATTCCGTTATTAATCACGCATGCTATTTTCAAGTTTTCATTGAAATTTTCAAATTCCAATAACTCTTCCGAACTTAATAAAAAAACTATTAACCCAATTTCAATAATACCAGCTGTCAGTCGGAACGTATGTACCTATATCATAGGAAATAAAGTCGAACGTCATGGCAATATTATTTATGGTACCATCCGACACATTTATGCTTTATTGGTTCACAATTTCGCATCCTTGACCTGAAAGTCCGTCTCCTGTGAACTATTTGCTCTGTATAACGCTGAAATATCGACCGAATTGGTTGGTATAACTGAAGTGTTGTTTTGAAGCCCTAAAAAGTTAAACACGATAATGCGAAGTGCTTTTGTGCTTGTACAGAAAGTAACAATGTTAAAACGTTTCTATTTACCAATAATGTAATCTAATTTCAATTAATGTAACAAGATTGGATGTCCTTTTTCGGTACAATGTACCTGCAGAAGAAAAATGACATCCAATCTTGTTACATTAATACCTGTAAACCATAAATACCTATATTAAATTGAAATAATGTTAGTTTTCTCTGAAAAATAACCAATAAAGTGATAACTGATATAGAGATTCTAATAATCTACAAAAAATAATGCTTATTAACAGAATGTGACATTTTTAACAAAAATCATGTTACTGTGAACTGATTTTACCTAAACTGGTAACCAAGTCCAAGGTTATTATGAACATGCCATTCATTAATGTTATACATTTAACTGGATTTCATTGTCAACCAAATAAAACCCTTATTTCCTCAAAGCCATGGCCGAATATCGCGTGACAATGAACAGTTTCCCATCTCGTATCTAGTGTTTGTTCGTAATTATAGCCATAAAACATGAAGCTGAACAAATATTCATTAAAATGTTTAATGACTCGGAGAGATTCGGCGTGTAAATATCGTTCCATTTGTTTTACTGACGGTAATTGTAATTATTTGTCCCACGCGACCTTTGAGTTAAGGAAATGTAAAAGCATAAAGGAAGATTAATAAACCTCGAAACGTAACTTTGTCGTATATGTTCAGTACGTAATTTTCAAATTTTCCTGTTCCATTCTTTCCTTTTAATGTGAAAAGTAAATATTAAAAAGTTTGAATGTCCGTCCTACCTTTCAAGTATCTAGAAGTAAACTTGATTTTTTTCAGGAGTTTTGTTTATGTTTTTCATGTGGGGGATGTTTACAACCTGGTTGAGTTCAGTTTAATAGTATGTCATCATTTATCGCGGACTCATCCACCTTGACCTTTTACGATTATTGGTTCGCGTGTATGCGTCGAACATAATTGTTTTTGTCTATTATTTGGGCTCTTATTGATGGATATTAAGGTAGTCTTTAATTTGACCAACAAATACTTCAGTTTCATTATTATATATTTATCTCGTCACCGCACAAACGTTAAGATTTGATTGAACTAGAAGTGTTATATATAAATTAGAAATGTTATACCGATAATGATTACAACCGTTCTAGTGTAGTGGTGCGTGTAGTCGCCTTAACGCCAACGTTCACGGGTTCGTTTCCCCCCTCCGGGCAAATATTTGTATACCTACAAATATTTGTTTCTGGTCTGTGTGTATGTCCTTATGGGTCTCCCCACCTTGCCTCGGAGAGCACGTAAAGCCATCGATCCCGCTTATTATCATAGGCACCTGATAAAGATCGTTACTCATGGTAGGGGAATTATCCATTAAGTCGCAGTGGAGCAGCATGGCGAATTAAGCTCTAACCTTTCTACATGGAGATAAGTTTTTTGACCAGCAGAGGGACGTTTACAAGCCGATTCAATTCAGTTCAGCTTAAATCTTAAACCGATTGCATTATTTTTGACTTCATTTGAATTTATCGTTGCATGTCGATAGACCATTAAGTCACTCTGAAGGAATGTCAATGAATGAATTGTTATGACCTTAGTAAGAACTCGTAGATCTTAACCGAAAGGCACGAATGTCAAATCCATGCTAGCGCAACTGAGTTTAAAAGATCCAAATTATATTGTTACTGTAAACGAAAACATATTGAGAAAATCTACACATCTTAGAAGAAATTCTGAAACATATACATCCGGCAAATCAAGAGGGCTTTCCCTAGTTGTGGGTCATTTATTGATTTTTACAAATCGAACCAAAAATTACTCGATTCAAGTGAAATTCAAAAAGCGCTTTTGAATCGTAATTTTTACACATATACTATATTTAATGGAAAGCTACGGTTAGATTCAGAATGTTGATGCTGCTGAAGGATCGACAATAAACTTAACATTATTTTACAGTGTACAGTTTGTAAGGCATTAATTATTTATTGGTCCCAAAATGGCTACAAGTAGCCCAAAACATAATCAAATGGAAGGACTTAAAGGAGGCCTTCATCTGTTTTGGATACGCGGATACCGTACGGTGTCATGGACGGCGGCGACGCTTCTCGCGAGCGATCCGCCCTGGGAACTCCAGGCGGAGGTGCTCGCGGAAGTGTACCGTTTCCGGTCGAGCCTCAGAGCTAGAGGACAAGTCCCAAGTGCGGACCAGACGGCTCGGGTCAGGGCTCAGGCTCAGAGAGCCCTGATCCATTGGTGGAAGGAGGACCTGGAGTCCCCAGCGGCAGGCCTAGAGACGGTGGATGCCATACGTCCCCATCTTCGTCACTGGGTCAGAAGGCGGCACGGGGTGCTGACCTTCAGGCTGACGCAGGTACTTACTGGGCACGGGTGCTTTGGTAAGTTTCTGCACAAGATTGCGAGAAGGGAAGTCACCCCTGCCTGCCACGAGTGCGGCGCGCCGATAGACACGGCGCGTAACACTCTCGAAGAGTGCGCCGCTTGGGGGCCCCAGCGCCATGCCCAGGTGGCCGTGATAGGCGGAGACCTCTCGCTGTCGAGCGTGGTCCGCTGCATGCTCGGCAGCGAGAGGTGTTGGTCGGCCGTGGCCTCCTTCTGCGAGGAGGTCATGGCATTGAAGGAGGCCGCGGAGCGGGAGCGTGAAGCAGACGCTAACGCTAACCCGCTCCGCAGGAGACGACCGGGGGGAAGGAGACGCCGTTACGCGCTCCTTCACCCTCCGCAATAGAGTGGGAGAGGCACCTATCATCCTTCCACTCGCCACCAGGGAAATAGAGCGCTCACGGTGCCTGCGAGCGCTCTATAGGCGAAGGCGGCCCGCATAGGCGGGCCAACCGTCGGGGCGTCACGGTTGCATGCGAAAGCGATCCCGTGGCGCCCCACTACGACGATGAGGGCACCGCTGGGTTTTAGTGCGGTATTCTGGCACGTTCTGCCGTGCCAGCGAGTCCCACATACCCGTCGCCTTCGGGCGGCGGGATGCGTAAATGCATTTCCCAGCGAAAAAAAAAATGCCTTCATCTGTTTAAGGGGTTCCTGCGAAACATTAGTGTTAGATTAAATATATATATATATATTTACCTATTTTGTATTTTATTCAGGGAATATAAGGCTTTTTTATTTTTGTTTTATTTATTTAATTATTTTGTCGTCAGATACGAACGGTTATTACGACGTGCTCGTAGCGAAGACCTGAGCGAGGTGTCCGGCATCGGCTGCTTGTACCAGAGCGGGGTGGACCGCCTTGGAAGACCAGTCGTCATATTCATCGGAAAGTGGTTCCCGATATCTGATATCGATTTGGACAAGGTCAGTATTTATTTATTTGTTTATGATTTATGAAATTTTTAGTTGTAGATAATATCCCTAAATATGTACACTTCATGGCTGATACAAAAAGGAGTAGTTTGTCGAAGTTTTACAAGACAAAACAATTAAGACTGCACGTGCTAGTCATCTGGTGTAGCGGGTATCTATGGATGTCGCTTTGACTTACCACCAGGCGAGCTGACTGACCGTTTGCCCTCCCATCTTCCAAAAAAAAAAAAAAAATTGTGCAGATGAAATTAACAAACATTATTCCATTGTCTTTAATAAGTATTGCTTAATTTTGGTAAGACTTCAGTCTTAGATTTAACTGTTTATTCTTATCAATATCAAGGCACACATTATCCGAATAATCAATATCATTTAGGCGAAACACTTTTGTTATAGGATTCTACAAAGATGTAAAATCTTCAGTGGTAAATCCTCTTCATTTCTTAACCGAGACAAATCGTTTGCAATCAATGTTATCGCGGTAAAATTGATAACTTTCGAAACAGACCGATAGATATAACTTAAAGTACATGCGATTAAAATTATGAACCAACTTACCAACCCCACAGAAACGATCTCATAGTTTTACTAATAATAATATTAAATATGTTTAACACACACGTGGTCGTCTATCCCTAAGGTAGGCAACTTAATGCCTGTATTTTAGGTAACAGCCGACTGATATACATTTTTTTAATATAAAATATACATATAAATAGACATATATTACACCCAGACTCGGGGCGGGAATCGAACCCACAACCCCGGAGCTGAAATCAGGGACACTGCCAATTGCGTAAACGGGCCAGGGCCATAGTTGGAAGTGAAAGAAGCTGTTTGTGATGGTACCGGTTTCCGCTTCCAGGCTCTCCTGTACCTAATAAAGCTTCTGGACCCGATCGTTCGCGGCGACTACGTGATCGCGTACTTCCACACGCTCGCCTCGTCCGGCAACCACCCGCCCTTCTCCTGGCTCAAGGAGGTCTACACCGTGCTGCCTTACAAGTAAATATACTCAATAGACACTGTGTATTTATGTTTTGATAATAATTGTCGTGAACTTGTTAAGTATTATGTATTTATATATGTATATTAGAGTGCTCCATTTTAGAGCAACATGTTTTTTTTTCAATGTCCCACCTGAAAATCTTGTAGTCGATGAAAAAACAAAAATTTTGAGCTATAAAAAAAACTCTTAATTTTAATTTTAAACCGTTGCTCATCAAATAGTAAGTATTTCCATATAAAAACCATTTTTTGATTCATTTCTTCTTCCGCTCGCACATTAAGATTTTTTTTTCATATTTTCCTACTCAATTCTTTAAACAATATTCAATTACCTTCAAAAAAGTCCAGTGAAACAAGTCTGTAAGTTGGATATGTTTTTCACAGATCTTAATCAAAAAGAGCTTTCTTTTAGCTCGAAACTTTTGTTTTTTCATCGACTACAAGATATTCAGGTGGCGCTTTGAAAAAAAAAATTGCTGTAAAATGAAGCATCCTAATGTATATTATGTATTAATTACTAGTGTATTTAATATAATGATTGCTACTAATTTTATTATCTTATTTGGCTTTTATTGAAAATAAATTTTCTCAATTTCCGATTTTACACACCTATAAACGTCCGCTCTTGTACGTTATAAGGTTGACTGGTAGAGAATGTATTAGCATTAAGCCCGCCTTTTGTACAATTCAATATTGTTTTTTGCAATAAAGTGTTAATAAATAGCTAGAATAGCTGCGTGGTCTTCCGCTACAAGTCATCCCTTTTTTCATTAGGCGGGCTGATCTGATGCAGAAAAGATTTTTCTTATCGGTTCAGCGGATCCCAATATTAAATCATCGAACAAATAAACAACTGTCGTGCTTTATTTATATTGATAAAGATTTAATATTGATATTATAAGTGTAATGGGTTTCTTTATCTCACGCAGCAACATTTCATAGACGCAATTTTTAATAAACAAATTGCTACCAGTTTGATATTTACTTGTTATGTGATATTTGTAAAGATTACGTCAAAATATAATTTATCCTTAATCCTGAATATTTATTTATTGTTTATTGCACACCACAAATACATTACAAATCATAGTTACAACTTAAGTTAATAATGTGTAGTACAACAGGCGGTCTTATGACTAATTAGCCATTTTTTCCAGACAACCTAAATGAATATTGTCTTTTAAAGGATTTTCTAATGCTATTTTTAATATTATTATTAATCAAAGAACATGTACATGTTAAATTAACATGTACAGAGTAATTTAAAATCATTTAAAAGTAAACACAAATTGCTCGAAATAAATAGTGTAAGTACATAATTACAATTAAGAAAAAAAAAAACATCACCTTAATACATGAAATACTAAAAGTGATACCTGTTTGAAAATTTTGTAACAATAAATTAATATGCCATGAAATTTGATCTGTCGTTACGAAATCGGTTACGAGATAATCTATAACAATAACTATACATCATCAGTGTTTACAAGATAAGCTAAACTAACAACCGATAATTTTAGCTTGTATAACACATGGTTATCCTAATTACATGCTCTCTTAAATATACGGGACGCAATCAATCAAATGAAAACCATTTGTCCAATAATGGATAATCTTCAAAATGTCCATGACCTGAAATACTATTGTTAAAAATATCTGTAGTATCGTTTGACTTTATTTAAAAAATTCAGAAAGGAAAAATTATAAAAATAATAATTGTTTTGCATGGAAAATATGTATTTGTAGTCAATGTAAAATGTCGTGACTCGAGTCCATTATATGTTATTGCAGTTCTAAAAATAATACATTTATTTAAGTACATTAGTGGGAAGTTCTTAATTGTGGGCGTAACATGCCAATTCCACTATTTATAGTGACTATTCATCTGAGGGCGTTTACCTTTTCTTTATATGGAGATATAAAGTCGTCAACTTTAGAAAAAAATATGTAGTATATATAAAGCCGTGCGGTGAACGGCAGAGAAGAATAATCTCGAACTCTTTCTTGCCGAGGTGTCGTAAAAGGTGACTAAGACCATAGTGGTGCGAACAACTGTACATCACTAAGGTTAGTGATGAGCAGCAACGCCACCATATGTAATGGGGGAGGGGAGGTCTACGTTCAGCAATGGACATCTAAGAGCTGATGTACTCGTAGTGGTGGATTTTTCCATTCTACCTACAAATATTTAAAACATTTAAATCAGCAGGCCGATACAATAAAAATATATAAAGAGATGATATTACCTATATTTAAACTATTATAATGACAATAACATAAACGAAAAAGATGTGGGATTATTAACGCTTTCAAACAGGACGTATGACTTAATTTAGTATTCCCGTATACGTACTGGTTTAATTGATTTTTAAAAGAGTGACTGTTGAGTTTCCTATCGGTTCTTGTCAGCATAATCTAATCTAAATCGAATCGGCGGTAGCACAATAATAAAATGATTAATTACTTTATAAAATAACGACTCAAAAGTGTTTTACTTGAACAAAGAAAAATATGAAATATTCTCCTGTTTGTTTTTTTTTTGTTTTTCTTATTTTAGATTTATTTTTAAATTTCAATTTCAGATATAAGAAGAATTTGAAAGCGTTCTACATTGTGCATCCGACGTTTTGGACCAAAGTAAGTATAAATTCATGGACATCTTTTAAATAATTCTCTATACGAAAACAATTTGACTCCATAAATTATAGAATTTGAAAGAAAATGATAATTATGTTACTTGTTAGTGAGTCACAGTATGGGAAATAATCATCATAATTGTTCTAACAACTCGTGTGTCGACACAATTTCTAAATTAAGACAGTAAACACAACGTCTAAAAATAACTATGCAGTCGTTTTCTCTTTATTGATTGTCAGTTATTGTATTTTTTCTAATTTAGCTTTTTAATCTGACGTGTTTCATTTTAAATATTTGTTGATATAATTTATAAATAATGATATATTTTTATCTAAAACATGTTATGGAATAGAAACAATTTTAATGAAATAAGTCTCAGCTAGAATTATTCTATAATCGAACAATATACCATATTATGCAATATGTGTATCTATGTTGCAAGTGCGTAACTACGTGTTTGGAGGCATCCATTAATTACGTAATCTCAATCAGTCTCACTTGGTGGAGAGGGTAGTCTCGGCAAATATCGCGTAATTTTTTTTTCTTCATTAAAAATCCCAAATACTAGTCTTAACTAGTCGTAAATAAAAAAGCAGCACAGGTTATCTAACTCATTTACATTACAAATACGCATTTAAAAATCTCACGAAATTTCACGAAATTTCACCAATGGGGAAGAGGGAGTCAAAAAATCATCGAAATTGTCCCACGTAAATAATTGATGCCCCCTTTGCAAACGAGTATGTGTGTGTGTACGTACGCACTTGCGTGTGTGCGTCCGTGTGCGCATGTGTGTGTATGACGCAATAGCCCGTGTCCCCCCCCCCAGATGATGACGTGGTGGTTCACGACGTTCATGGCGCCGGCCATCAAGGCGAAGGTGCACAGCCTGCCGGGCGTGGAGTACCTGTACTCGGTGATGGCGCGCGACCAGCTCGACGTGCCCGCCTTCGTCACCGAGTACGACATGACGGTGAGTGTCCCTGCTGGCCCCTGCTCGGAGCCTCGCGATATCTCGTCGTCTCACAATGTTGTTTTCAAATTTATTCCCAACTAGCGGCCCGCCCCGGCTTCGCACGGGTATTTAACTAAAATTTTAAAAATTATAAATTTATATTTTTTATCACCTACATGCGCTATCTATCGTATAATGGTAGAATACCTTTTTTATATTTAGTGACATTTAACATAATTAATATTTAACATAATAGTATATTAATTGAAAATGATGTTTATCTAAAATATTAAAACGATTTCTTATCCTATCCGACATATTTAGTAAACTTTTAAGTTTAACAAAATAATAACTCAAAAATAAGTTTTGTGAGTTTTTAAGATTCGTTAGACCAGATGGCGTCTATGTCGCGTAGGCGTATTTCTATTTTCTTAAATATTTATTTTTAAATTTAATTACAATGAAACAAAAACTAAATTATACTGTGAGTTATGTATAATTTTTATGTATTAAAGTTATTTACATTGGTTTTGTACTTTTTACGTGATACGTGCACGAACAAAAAATGATAAGAGATGGCGCTGTTTGAAATTAAATACGCGCTATTAAAATTTATTCTTGATGTTATATAGTGTATTAATAAAACGGAGGTTTTAACAGATTTATTATTTGTATAGATAGGGAAAGTCAAAGGACTCTAGAGTCTAGTCCATACAGCCTAGTCTGTAAATTTAACTCCGGTGTAATATAAAGCCGGAGCCAAGTCTGAAGAAACTTCATTTTTCTTCTGATTGCTCGTTGTCTTACAATATCTTACCTCTATTTTTTATTTATTTATTATTATTTTTTTAATATACAATGACTTCCAAACAACTAGACCATTTGTTTTTTTTTTTTTTTAAATATAAATAATCCATTAATCAATGGCAACCAAGCGACCTTTGAGAAGTGGCCAAATGAAGACAGGGACCCACTTCCCACCAGATCAGCCCAGATCATCATTAGATAATTTTCTCAAAAACTTACTGCAAACAAATGAAATTATTTCAACGAGGATATTTAGATGTAGTAAAATACAATTTTCTTAACTGGTTGAAGTGAAAAAATATACTGTTCTTAATAATCTAGAACAATATAATTATGTTTGTACTAAAAAAATAAAAGACTGTCTATATATAAAAGAAAAAAGAAACGCAAAAATGGCTGACCCGTCGAAATGTGAATATTTTTTTAAATCTCTATTGAAACCTTATGGAGACCCTGAGGTGGTAGATCTGTATCCTAAGTCCAACCCTAATTATTGAATTATATTTAATTTATTAGAATATTAAATCTTGAAGTAAAATTTGTACAAATAGTTAAACATTCTGTAGTCTTATTTATACGAGTTCCTTTATTATTTTCGAATAACGGAATCACATAATAAATACTAAAATATTTATATTTTTATTAAATAATCTTTCTGTACTGTACTGCACTGTACTGTATTAGCCTGTTAATAACCCACTGCTGAGCGAAGGCCTGTTCTCCATATAGAAGGGTTGGAGCTTAATCCATCACGTTGCTTCACTGCGGGTTGGCGGATAATTTATCTACCATGGGTTATGGTCGTTATCAGTTGTCTATGATAACAACCGGGACCGACGGCTTTACGTGCTCTCCGAGGCACAGTGGGGACACCCACAACGACATATACCCAGACCGGAAACAAATATTTGTACAAATACAAATATCTGACCCGAGCGGGAATCGAACCGCCCGCCACCGCCGGCGTACGTCGTTGAGGCAACTACTCGCACCACTACACCAAAACGGTCGTCCTTCTGTACTAATTACAATATATTTCGTTACAGATAAATGGTCTGCATTACTTCCAGCCCGACACTAACAACACGTAGACCGATCGATCCAACGCCGCCATCTTCTCTATTATATAAGTTTATTTGTACCTAAATATACAAAACTATCTAACACGAGAAAGCTGAACCTGAATTAATTACGAAAATTTTACATGGCAACTTTATTAAAAATATATAGAGGTTATGAAACGGATGCCAGTGTGCTCAATGAAGTTTGACACTTAGCCAATAAAACTTCTATATTTATATTTAACTAAAATATATATTTATTACCTAATAAGTCCATAAAATCAATATAAAGAGTCATTATAAGCTTTATACAGATCTAACACTGATTTTTCGAAAAAAAAAATTATAATTAAAAATTTTTTGTTCAAGTATCAAAGTGATTTAGTAACAATACCATAACAAGATTTTTTTTAAATATCCCGCAAGTTTTTTCAGATTCATTTCTCGTGTGTCAATATTATATAAAGTGGTATTTTATCGATAGAATGGCTAATCTAATTTTAGTTGCTGGCAATTCGTCGATAGTGATGTGCGTGTATGGCAAGCTTTAAATATTACTCAACATTCTTAGGAATTGATAATAAAGGCAATAAACGAGCTCATCAAAATTATATGTGACCTACCGTGATGAAATATAAGGCCTAGATATGTTTAAAAAATGCTTTTTGCCATTGGTATGAGAAAAATTAAATCTTTTTTTCAAAATGGCGGCGAACATTAGTCCAATGTTAAGTTAATAATATGTATTGTGTGTATTTTCTATACAGCTTTAAAAAATGGCACTAAAGCGACATATCAAATGTTACTCTTTGCATAAATTAAAACTTGATATTAACTGATGGTCTCCCTTTATTTTCAATTAAAATATTCGAAAACATTATAAGTTGTATAGAAAATTCAGCAATATGGTAAGATTGTTGAAATTGTAAGTTGTAATTAGTATTAGTGGGCATTTTTATATTTTGTAAGTGATAAGAAAATGTGGATATTTAGATGTTCTTGTTTCAATCTTGTTATTAATGTGCTCTTTACGCAACTCTCTTTGCCATAACTAAATATAAAAATGGCACAGATAACAAATATAGGTCAAGTATTATTTTTTTTTTTCTTAAGAATTATATTTGAATTTTGAAACTTTAAAACAATAACTTTGTCTAAATCGATTTTTTTCCATTTATACCATTTCTAATTACTATAAAATAGCATTTTATATGTTAATAATATTTGTATCGATATTTTGAATATTATTCTTAATCACCACTCGTAACAAAATCTGTGCCAAAAATTCTAATTTTCTATCAATAACATCCAAAACAGGGTAACTGTACTACATGCTTCAACTATTTTATTTTTTAGTTCTAAGCATCAAATAATATTTCATTTAACTCAAAATTATTTTATTCAAGTAGGCTTTTACAAGCGCTTTTTAGTAAAGAGAACTCGAAAACTGTGCTTGACTTATTGTTGACCTAAAAAAATATATGAATATTGTTCGTTCCAATTATTTTTTGTAGCGTGGAACACTTGAAAATTTTATAAATACAACTTTTAAATGTTTCTATCGAGGTGCTGGAATTTCGTTACGTGTTTAATAAATTTTATTTTTTAGAATAACGATTATGAATTGTTGATAGTATTTCATGTAAATGTTATTCAATGTCCGCACATTGCGTGTTTCTAGATCAATTTTCTGGTAAAATGCAGAGAAACGACGTTATAATCTTAATAAGCCAAGCTACATTTAAGCCTAGTCTGTCATTATATAAATTAGAATTTTCATTAATGATTTTGAATCGATGCCTGTAGTACTTATTGTTAGTGTACAAATATATTTCGTATTAATTTTTTTAGGTGTTTCTTGATGCATTACCACTGCCATTATTTGCAATGTGCTAGTTTTGTATGCAACAGTGAGACAAATTGCAGGGTGATTAATATATGCACCAAGTAATAGCACCACAATATACTTATAATTATTCAAAATCACAAGTCACTGAGGACGGTAGTTACAAAAATATTTTTATAATAAATAATTATGTAAAATGTTATCAAAAAAGGTTTTTTATTATAAAATCAAAAAAATATTTTTATAACATATCTCGAACATCCTGAATGTGCCAGATTTCTTTAAACAATTGTAGTTGTAATAATACGAGTGATAAGTATCGGCATTTCATGTTACGTAATAAATAAGATTTATATAAAAATAAATACAAAAATTTTCATATTACTTTGATTCATTTTTAATTTAAAAAAAATATTGCAAATTCATGAGTTAGAACATAAGCTATAAAAAAAAAACTAAATATGATTAAAAACGTATGAACAGCTATAACAATTCCTAATTACCAGAAAGCCTTAGGTGTGTTTACTGTTGTTATTGTTTGTTTAGCAAAGTATTGTTGTCGAGTTGTATAAGAATGAGATTCAGCAAAAATTGTATTTTATAAAGCTAATTTAGAAATTATGTAAACAATGTGATGCTGTAAAATGGTTAAGTTTAATATTTTATAAAAAGATTAGGCTATGTAAATATTTAACAAACACAAATAAAGTTATTAATTTACTACGGATGGTTTTTATTTGTCATTCTTTTTATAAAATTATCTACCTTGATTATTTACATGTAAAAACACCTCTTGTATCTCCTAAAATTGAATGCTTCTAGCATTAGGCCCACACTCGATCATCACCCACCGACTCACTATGATGTGAATCCTGTGTGGAGGGTCCAGAAACACACATCAACACTAAGTAGCACACTGTAAACTCAAACACTTAAGCCCGACAAAGATCTATGGCCTATACAAATAATAATAAAATAATTGACATAAATACAAATCATTCTTTACAAGTAAAATTACACAATACTAAATATGCAGGGATAGAACCCAAAGACAGCTAGTGTATTAGCCAGTTGCTTTGTATTAGTAAATAAATGTATTACATTAACACTACCTTTAATGAACAGCTGTATGGAGGATAGTAGTAAAAAAAAGGAAATTCAGATAGACCATAGAATGTGATATAAACAAAGATATTAGTAATATTATAAATCTATAAATTTGATTAAGGAATTGTCAATTATAAAATAATTCATAATTACTAATTCAATTTTTTCTTTCTCTGTGCAACAACATGCAATTCGCCTTCCAACTATGACCATATGTTAGGTTTAAGTTTTATTGATTTTTATGACATTTTCCCGCTGAAAAAGCCATATTAAGGTGCAGAGTCTGGATCAAGATTTATCCAGGTCTAATATGTTTTTTCTCTTTAGGTGGCTCACAGTCTGGACTGCTTGCTTATTGGGATGTTTTAGCCGCGACTTATATTGGGTGCTAAAGGATTGGATCTCCTCTTTCACTGTTGTAATACCAAGATGTTGATAGAGCTCACTGTTCTTTATAAACCATGGAGTGTTTGCTAGTAATACTAATTTAAAATAAACCTGAAATCATTTTAAGGGGCTGGGTGTATGTATGATGTACAGCTCAAGTAAATTTTATCAATTGAGGCAAGGATTTAAACACATTTTTTCTCAAATATAAAAAGCATCAAACACAAATCTAATTTAAGAATATTTATATATTAGATAAATTTTTGCCTGATTATGCTAACCCGTGTGTGTGTAAAGGCTTTCGCTGAGCAGTATGCAGTTTACATACTCTTTTAGTTCAGTTGAGATAACTACAAAGTAAATATAATAAATAAATAAATAAATAAATAAATATTAACCAACAATCACACCACGTTAACCTAGCCCCGTGGTAAGTTCGTAAGAACTTGTGTTACAGGTACTAGGAACGGAAATAAATTTAAGATATAAATACATATATACATAAATACACATCCATGACCCGGTGCAGACATCTATATTCGTCATACAGATTTTCGCACCTGGCGGGATTCGAACCCGCGACCGCTGCGTAGAGTGTCCAGTTGCCTGACCACTCGACCAGCCGGCCGTCAACCGGCCGTCAGCCGGCCGTCAATAATATTGATAAATGAAACAAATTTTGAATTTATAACAATCATTTATCTATATAAATAATTCTACAAATACTTTTGGTAGGTTTAGTAAATATATTAATAACAAAATGCAACACTTCTTCTTTTCTTATATAAAATTACTTAGAAATATGGAGTCTATTTATCATATTCACAACTATATTTAGAACTGGATATTTATTAGCTGCAGACATCAGCGTAACTTTAGTCACAGTCAGAACATTAGATAGAAGATAGCCCCCTATAGCTCCAAGGTAACACGGAATAGGCCATTGTTGCCAGGGTGTGTTCCAGTCTAGTGGAATGACAACTGCACCAAGCCACGCCCCACACACTGTCAATAATGCATTGTTTACTAACATAGCTATTATAGTGTCCCGGGAGAAGTTTTTCACTCCAAACAATAACTGAATCGCTAGTTCCATTCCAGTATGGGCGATCAAGGGAAATACGGTTAATAATGTTAATAGACACGATAACATTAATGTTTCTTCATGATATTCTAAAACCGGAGCTCCGAACAAAATAATTCCGACAAAAAAACTAAACATTACTCCCAGTAAGAAAATAAATGATTTCACAATATCACCAGCTCGACTCTTGCTAGCCTTTTTCTTGATATGAAGATCATTATTAGAGTTAAGATAGAATGATTTCATTAATTCCGCAACAAATATAAGAACTAAAATGTAAAGAGACGAGGCATTTCCAACCGAATATAATAATCCTTTATATGATATAACAGTTACAATACTGGGCAAGTAAATGCAAGTCACTAAGCTTGATATAGTCACTCTTCTCAATTCTAAGTGATTATTTAAGGAAAACATTGTTGCAAATTTTCAATAAATATATTTTGATATCTCGTTTACTGCTTTGGTTTTTAACTTTTTATGGCTGTCATTGTTATTTTTGATATTTTTGATATTAATGGCAAATGTCACTCTCAACTTGAAATTAGCCATAGACAAGCAATATATTATTTCATTATTTTTGTAAGGAATTTGGATACTAACTATTCCAGTTAGTATCCGTGCATACGTGCGCTTCAAAAATGTTTCGAAGAGTAAAGCTACAATGTTGGATGGTATCTCTTTCTACTAGTATATCCATACATTTTTTAATTATAGGACAGTTCCATTCAAAAGAAGTTTGAATATTTAAATTTTATAAGATTTGTGCTGTGATAGCCTAATGGAGTTGATGGATAGCTAAAAAAGATCCAGGGCTTAAACCAACGGCAAGCACCTACAACTTTTCAAAGTCATGTTTTTTAAAAAAATGTTAATTATCCCTCTTATCGATGAAGAAAAACGCTCATATACATACAAAAGTTCTCCATATAAAGATATTTGGAATCAGCTCTTATAGAATTTACAAATGAAATCAAAACACTCGAATAACAACTACTGATTAATTTATTTGTAAAAAAAAAAAACAAAAACAAACCATTGGAATATAATGATTCAAAATTTGATTTTACAGTCTACTTGAATGAAGTCAATTTTTAGTTTTGATTTTTCATTTTGTAATATTAAACAAAATTATACAAAACTAGCTTCCACCCGCGGCTTCGCCCACGTAGGTGTATTGATAAAAAGAATCCTGTCCTATCAAATTTCATCATTAACGGCGCAGCAGATTAGCCACGAAACAAACATTTACATAGGTTGCTTTCCAATTACACAAAAAGCGACAGTGTGTAACGCAGTATTCGAAAAAGCACTTTCCATCAACGACACAGTCAAACACAGATGTACTCTGTTCGACAATCGAAAAATCGTGTTCGACACTCGATTTTGAAAGCAACCATTAATACAAACTAAATAACTAAAACTCACAACAAATAAAAAAACAATCCTTTAATAAGAATTTAGCCCTACTTTGATATGAAATTCAAAGAAATAAGAATAAGGTCCTAAAGAGATTTTTTTAACTTCAATTGTTTTAAAATATTTAGAATAATATGCGGTAAACTCTGGCTACCTAAGAAGAGCCCACATAGTAAAAAGATATTTTGTATTACAAATCCTTATAAATCAGCCGATTACGACGTTAAACTATTTCGTCGAAATCTTTTCATGTTTAGCATTAATTTGAACTCAGATTAATTTCAATGTCAAGTTATTAGACGAAGGTGCTCTATACATAGTTATGAAATAATTAGAATTTTATTACAACAAATTTAATAAAATTTAAAATGTAAAATGTTTGAAAAAAGTGAACACGAACGTGAATAATTTCGATCCATATAGACAAAAAAATAAAAAACTTAAGGAGAATCAGTTTATCAATTAAAGTGATACTAGTTTTTTGATTCTAGTTTTAAATTGATTAAAGAAAGGATATTCATTATTCACTCTCAGTCTATCAAATGAAATCAAAATTCAAATCGTTTCAAAAGCACTTTTAAATCGCCATAGCACAATAATATATTAACGTGAAGATATGACTTAAGAATGTAGATTAAAATTGTCAACATCTCATTAGTAGCAGCTAATATAAATTTCCATTAAGTATTTTATAAATAAATACAAATTCTTTTTGTGCCTTTTTTCTTATTGGAAAATATTTATAATTATAAAATAATATTTTTTTTTTATTTTAAATAATATATTTTTTTACCAAAGGCAATATTCTTTTTTCATTGGTAACATACATCATTGAAATGACAGATTAATTATTTGGCAACATTCTTCTTTTGGGAATCAAAATAAAAATTGTACGTGGAGTAGAAGCTCACAATCATTTATTGAAACTGTGAAACATAATCGATATGACGACACAGACTTTATAAATGAAGGCAGCCGTGTTTTGAACCGTCAGTTACAATCTAATCCCCTGCGAGACGTTCGGCTACAGTGGAAGCCAACGTGAACGTAGATAACATCATAAAATATTCTATAAACACAGTTGTTACTTGTGTCGTAAGTGTTACAAGCGAGTGTCATCGATTACATAAAATGCCTTGTCCTTTCTTGGGATCCATGAATCAAGCATTCGTACGGAATTACGGCAGCGTGCTGATAAAACAGTACGGTAACTTATGTCCGATACTCACCCGAGGTTTTCGCACTCTCGGTGTCGACGAAACGAAATGCCCTTTCATTCAGAAGAACTCGATCGTCTCCGAGGCACCAAAGGAGATGACCGAAGACATCGTGGAGAATGTTCCTACATATCAATATGATAAATTCTTCAGTGAACAGATCAATGCTAAGAAGAAGGATTACTCCTATCGCATATTCAAGAAAGTTTCCCGTCTGGCGGCTGACGGCATGTATCCTCAAGCTCTCGAAGGCTCCGAGAACCGCCGCGTGACCGTATGGTGTGCCAACGACTACCTTGGCGCTTCGCGGCACCCCGTCGTACAGGACGCTGCGATCTCGGCCATTAAGTCGTACGGAACGGGTGCGGGCGGTACGCGTAATATCGCCGGTAACTCGCAAATGACGGAAAAACTCGAATCTGAAATAGCCAAACTCCACAAAAAACCCGCGGCTTTGATCTTTAGTTCCTGTTTCGTGGCTAACGACGCAACCCTCTCAACATTAGCTAAAATATTGCCTGGCTGCATAGTGTACTCGGACGCGGGCAATCACGCTTCCATGATACAGGGAATAAGAAACAGCCGAGCACCCAAGCATATATTTAGACATAATGACCCGAGTCACTTAAGAGAATTGCTGGCCTCATCGCCTACTGGTGTACCGAAACTAGTCGTTTTTGAGACTGTCCACTCCATGAGTGGAGCTATTTGTCCTTTAGAAGAAATGTGTAACATAGCTCATGAATACGGAGCTCTTACATTCGTTGACGAAGTCCATGCGGTGGGTTTATACGGTAAACACGGTGCAGGGATAGGGGAAGAGAGGGGGGTAGAACACCTAATCGACATCGTATCTGGAACTCTTGGCAAAGCATATGGAAATGTCGGAGGCTACATCGCGGGGTCGACGCTTTTGGTGGATACTATACGATCGCTGGCGCCAGGGTTCATCTTCACGACGGCACTACCGCCGCCCGTGCTGGCGGGTTCCTTAGCGGCGATACGACTGTTAGCCAGCGAGGAGGGGAGGAGCATGAGAGTGAAGCACCAGGCGATCGTCCGCTACCTCAAGCTGTCGCTGCTGGTGGCGGGCCTGCCGCAGCTGCCGTCGGTGAGCCACATCGTACCCGTGCCGATCACGGGCGCGGACAAGGTAGCGCGAGTCGCCGAGTCTCTCATGAAGCGCGGTCACTACGTGCAGGCCATCAACTACCCGACGGTGGCGCGCGGCACCGAGCGCCTACGGTTCGCGCCCGGACCGCACCACACGCCTGAGATGATCGACGACCTCGTCACTGCCCTCATCGAGTCGTTCCACGAGAACGACATCTGTTTCAACCAGTTCATAGTGAACGGCGCCTGCCGCGAGTGCAGTATGGAGTACAAGGTCGACATCGCCTACGAGGAGCCCGTCAAATACCCCGTAGCCGCGTAAACGCATAATCTGACGCATATATTTAATCGAATCGACGTATAAAAGGAATTAAAAAAAAAGAAATGTTGAATTATTGCAAATTTTATTTGACTCGTTATTTATGGTTTGTGGTTTGGTAGGGGGTAATTAAAACAACTACATCATATTCGTTGTTGTCATTTAATCCCAGTACTTGATGAGTCCGTCCCAGCCGGCGGTGAGCAGGCGGCTGGGCTCGTGCGGGTGCCACATCGCTGTGATACACACACCGTCGTGAGCCTTCCATTTCTTGTACAGCTTTGTCGTCTTCCAGTCCCAGATATAGCATTTTCCGTCGGCGTCGCCCGATACGAGATAGCTGAAACAAAATATAAATACACCTATTAACATTTATAACACTAGATAATCGTCAACAATGGAACTATTTAATTCTTAATATTCATGCTGATAAAGCGTATTCGATGACGATTATTACATTTTTTAATTAATTTCCACGTCATTTGCATAAGTAATTATTTTATTATTCAGTAGGTACGTATGTAAATTATATTTTTGAATTTCAAGTACGAAAAACAAGTCATTTTTATTATTTCAAGGAAAGATTATGAAATACTAAATATTTCGTATACTTCAAATATTTAATAATAATACTATAAATTGCAATCTTAGAAAAACAGAAATCTGTTGCATTGTAGTTTTTATAACTACATAAGATGTCGACCTGTAATTATTATTATAATTTTAATATGGATTCTGTAATTATAAATCATACATTTGCCTCTTTTACACGATTTTTATTTATTTTATTAAAGTTACAATTCACGAAATATAAATTTAATGTTATAAATATAAACCAGGTCAGTACATTGAATAAAGACGTTAGATATAGATATCTATTTCATTTAAAAACCGACCTAAAGAAACAGTAAATTGATTTGATATTTTAATTTAATATTTCAATGAAAGCCGATACTAATAACATTTAAATATGTATAACAGTATAAAGAAAAGTTTATTGGTTTGTTTATTGTGATAGAAAATATTAATTTCAGAATCTAGGTACCTACTCTTTTGATTTAATAAAACCGTTTTAAGTTAGACAGTTTATTAAAGAAGTTTATAAGTTCCTATGTTTTCTTAATTATAAGACAAAATACTAAAAACAAAAAAAAACTGGCTAAATATGTAATTATGCTAGCGACCCGCCCCGGCTTCGCACAGGTAGTATATGTATGATAATGTTCTTAACTTCTTATTAACAGCCAGGTGTGCGGCGAGCGGGGTGTTCGCATCAAGCGAGTCCCGTCATCTGTGTGAGAACTCTTGAATTTATTGTTGTCTGCGTTAGTTTTTATTTTTTGATAACTTCTAAGATATTCACTTTAATTACATAGTTTAAGGACTAAACGCAGATCAAACGGTGCGAATTATCTTATATACAAAAAACAAATGACGTACTCGGTACTGTTTGTTAGTAGGCTGTATTAACTACCCAATTTTAATTTTTGACAATAATATTAACTTAAAAATTTGTCCTCGACTTCGTCTACGTGTACTGAATCGCTCGGGAACAAAAGTTTGACAAAAATTGTAGGTAAGTACTATTTGTCGAGCGAAGTCAATTAGTATCAATCCGCCATTAATGTTTATCTTTTAATGAATGAGTAACAAAAAAAAAAAAAATTCACGTCATAAAAAAAATTAAAATCTTTATGTAGGATTTGTAGTCATAATAATGAAAATAAAAAGAAATAAGTTATTATGTATTTAAATTTGAATTTTTATAAGGTAAATAATAATTTGGTTAAACATTATAAATAATTGTATAATATTAAAAATAATTATATTATACTTGACTTCTAATACGAAAAATAATAATAGCACTTCAATTACTTCACACATAACACTTGAACATAAAAAAAAGTCAAAGATAAGTTTTATCGGTGTAATTATTTAATCTACTCAATAATTGCGATGAGAATGTCGATAATTAACGGGATACAAATATGATAAGATAACAAAAGAATATATAAAGACAATGTTATGTTAACTTTGTACGTATCGGAGGTCGAAGTGACAAAAAGTCAAGCAATTTACTGAAAGACGTGACCGCTAAAACGTCAATGATCGGACTAAAAGAAACATTATTATCATTAACTATATTATTTAGCAATATAACACGTTGCAAGCGCAACGTTGCGTAGCAATAAACAACTTTAATATATCAAATAATTTAATGTAAATTTTCGGTTTTATTTTTGTAACATGTGTGTGTAGTAGGTTCATAAAAAGACCAAGTAATTCAGTTCTTACTTCGTCGCTGATGGTTAAGTACTATATTTCTGAAAATATGTGAAACAGTAGGAGCTCCTACTGAGTCAGACAAAACCTGTTTTATATAAACACACCGGCATATTTAGCGGAACACAAAAAAAAAGGTTCATAATTAAAAAAATATGGTTTTATTTTAAAATCTACTTACTACACTTCTTTTGTTATTTAAAGTTTCATTTGTTTTACTTAAAATGACATCACATTGAGAACAGATTTTGCGAGTAAAGGTTATTTGTGAAAAATGGTACACTTTTGAACTTTTAATGTAACCGGGAAAAGTGAAAATTAATATTAAAATAACAATTAATTAAGTTAGAAAAATGGTGATTAATATCGCGTATTTCCTCCACGTGCTCTTATTAAAGTTTCTACCCGTCTAGGCATACTGAGAATGATGTTATCGATGGTCTCCTGGGATAGTCTCCGCCATTCCTCAACTACGTCGATTCGCAGTTCACCCACGTTGGCAGGAGCTGGAATTCTGGACTTAACTTTTCTTTTCAGCAAATCCCAAACGTGCTCTATTACACGCAAGCAAATTTCAATAGTTCAATTTGTTGGTCAGGTTCTGATGGCCCCTTGAGCTTGGGGGCCCCGGTGCAAGGCACCGTCTAGCCCTCCGGTAGTTACGCCACTGCCGAGACATGACGGAGAGGACCCAATAGGATGAAAAAACATACCAGAAATAAATATTCTCAGTAATACAAATATTGGTTCCGACCGGGGATAAAACCTGCAACATGTAGGTAATGATGTACGCACAGTATTATTTATTTATTAGTGGAGCTGTCTTTCATGCAAGACATAATATGACTGAATTTATAATAGTTGAATATTATATTAACGTTTTGTAACTGTTGAGTTTCTTGCCGATTCTAATTCTCAACAGAATCTAAATTCCTAGTCGGTGGTAGCCGTTATAATATTTATATTTATTATAGTTTTTATAAAAATAAAAATAAAATTTATGTAGCAACCACTACACATTGCATATATTGTGATAATTGGTATAAATATTTTTATTTTTATGGATCAACGGATCGGTCAATTATTGATGATACGATGTATATACTCGTATCAAATGAAAAAATAAAAAATAAATAACTTTTATCTTAATTGTAGAAGTAAATAAATCGTGGACGCTTTAATATTTATGTTTATAATATGATTAACGAATTACATTGGTTTTAATTATAAAGGAGTCACCTTGCATCATCCGATTGCATTGATTACTGCATTGGCTCAGGAGTTACTAGGGTACACAGTTAAAAAAATTGCGTCATTTTTAACATAAATCATATTGTGTAAACAAACAAATTTGTGTGTGTTTTTTAAGATAAACGTTTATTGTCAAAACAATAACATACTTTTATATTAAAATTTATACAAATTTATGTTAAAATATTATATAGGATAACCTAAAAATGTTACTTTCACGTAAAATAACACTTTTTTTATGTTGATAAAGAATGAGATCAAATGACATTCACATTTTATATTTGTATGTACGTATATGATTTGTGTGAGTATAAAAAGAGAGCCTAAAAAGTTTAAATTTAAAGTCCGGGTTTGAGCCTACGGAGGTCTTTTGCGATTTAGGTACGTCTCCTACCCAATAATTTATTCTACACTATGCTTCGTAAAACTGTCGTCAGCAGCGTACACTCTAACATTATTAAGAAAATTATCTCAAAAACTTCTCTATATAGTAATGATGATTATTAGCTCTGATGTGACTACGCTCTCTAAGCTATTTTCGTTTTTATTATTATTACTTGCTATCTGTCTATCTTTTTCTACTTTCTATATTTAGTTTTGCGAAAACCGCGGCGGTTTTTGTTAAATATCATGTCTATTATCATTAATATCAGTGATAATCAGCAGTAAATATAATATACTTAACATACACATGATCGTCTGTTCCTAAGGTAGGTAACTTAACACCTGTGTTTTAGGTGACAGCCGACTGATATACCTACATTTTTTTGTTGTAATAAATGTACTTATAAATAAGACATATAAAAATAAATAGACATATAATAATAATATATACATATTACACCCAGAGTGGGGGTGGGAACCCATTCTATAACAGTGGAGCAGAAAACAGGGTCACTACCAACAGCCCCAACGGACAAGTCAATTATAGGTAATATCTAGTAAGTTAGAATTCTCTTTTTACTTTTCTCTCAGAAACATTTTATTGACTAATGACGAAAAGTTAACCTTGACTATTCAATTTTTATCAATACTAGTGGTCGCCCAGTGGTCGAAATTCGACCTAATCTATAATTGACAGCGTTGTCAACATCATACAAATATGATTGCGCATAACAAGGTGAGCGACATATGCAGCAGTCATTGGATCTGATTTGTGATAAAAAATATCGTTGCAAGACCTGTATTTAAGACCGTTTTGACTATAGACTTTGACAATAAACAAATTTTTATATATATGTACATTGCACATTGTATGTGTGTGTAGTGTCTTTTTTAATTAATTAATTGTATTTTTTGAGTAATATTATAAAAAAATATTAACATTCTGCACTTCTTCTCCATATAAACTTTAACTATCCCAAATTTTATACTTCTCCGTCCGCGTAATTTTCGTAAAAATGGGTACAAAGTTTTGCTTCACGTATTAATATATATCAATATGAGAATCGTACCACGCAGAATTAGTGACTAATCAATGTATGAATATGTGAATATCAGAGTGCACTGACTTACATGTCTGAATTTGTTTAAAATTTTATTTGAAGTAAACTAAACGTGAAAATAATTATTACGTTAATCATTCGTTAATTGCGAAATATATACATTTTTTTATATTATACATCAAAACAGGTTGCAATACGTTTTATTACTAATAAAATTTACTTATTTCATTAAATTTGTGATGCAATGATATCTATATACCTACATATAATAAAGTGCTAGGAAAGTCACAACTGTACATTGAATTTTTTTTTTAAGAATACTTCGGGCGTGATCTACAATCGATACCGAAGCCAAAAATATAGTTTTTAGAATTTTTGTCTGTTTGTCTGTATACATACAGATGTCCGGGATAAATTCAAAAAGTACTGCACGGATTTACTTCAAATTTGGCACGAATATTATTAAGAAGTCGGGTCAACATATAGGCTACATATTATCACGCTAACACCTACGGGGAACGAGCAGTGAACCTTTATTTCTTCAACGCATTCTGTAACAACGTGTAATCTAATAGCGTTCACGCAGACGACGTCGCGGGCAGCAGCTAGTTAAGAAATAAAAATGATAATATGTTTGTCAATATCGACATAACGTTATTAATTTTAATCAAATCCGTGTCATTATTGAGAGACAAAGTCCTGGATAAGGCTTGCGATAACCTGAACATATCTTTCACATAAAAATGACTAAGGCCTCTTGTAGACGGCACGTTTTCTTAACCGTATGGCATACGGTTATTAGCTGTACGGTTAAGAAATCGTGCAAGCGTGTACATGGCACGGAAAAGCGACCGTTAGAGACTACGGTTAAGAAAACGTGCCGTCTACAAGATACCTAATGGTCTACTTATTTTTTTTTTTTTTTTTTTTTTTTTCTTTTTTTTTTCTTTTTCTTTTTTTTTCTTTTTTTTCTTTATAAATTCTTCAATTAATTGAACTGAACCAGCCTGTAAACGTCACTCTGTTGGGCAAAGTTCTTTTACTCATATAGGAAAACGGTTGGAGCTCGATCCACCACGCTGCTCCACTTCGGGTTGGCGGATCAAAATCAAAATCAGAACAACTTTATTCAAATAGGCCCCACGGACACCTTCGAATCGTCATTTTACAAATTAAAAAAATTTAAAGTGATTATTATTTTTGTAAAACTAAAGCTACCACCGATTCGGAATGTAATTTCCCTATCATGAATAACGATCGTTACGGTGTCTATGATAACAACCGGGACCGACGACTTTACGTTCTCTCCGAGGCACGGTGAGGAGGACAAGACATAACTCAGATCAGAAACAAATATTTCTACAAATACAAATATCTACACCGAGTGGGAATCGAACCCGCGACCATCGGCGTTAAGGCAAATATTCCACCACCACTATACCAGAAAGGTAGGTGTATATACAGCATAATGATTATTGAAACAACAATGTCATGACATAGAGGCTTACGCCGAGTTGCACGAAACAAATTTTAAATTTAAGTGTTTAT
This sequence comes from Euphydryas editha, assembly GCA_036937285.1. NCBI lineage: Eukaryota > Metazoa > Arthropoda > Insecta > Lepidoptera > Nymphalidae > Euphydryas > Euphydryas editha. The sequence continues at coordinate 2,741,958 of JAUPFZ010000001.1, forward strand.
TAAACTAATTTAATCACAAGAATCGTGATTATCTGTTGCACGAAACCTACATCTGATTAAGTTAACAAAAAAATTTAGTTTAATTAAAGACCTATCTAACGGATGATTAATTTCAACAGCTTTAAATTAATCATGAGATCAACTAATTTTAAGATTAATTGCAACTTAACTAACGGAAAGTTAGCGACGGTTTCGTGCAACTCGCCGTTAGTATTCAAAAATAAATAAAACTTATAAGACCATCATATACTATATACTATTCGTAATTAACTAATTAAAACTACTCTTGTTTTTGTTTTGTGTTTTTATGGTGTACGATAAAATTTAAATAAATAAATAATAAAGCTATAGTATAGCTTTAATATATGTATATCAAAAAAAACTTTCTTTTCGAGAAAATTCCAAATATAAAAAAAAAGGTTAAAACCTACTGTAAAATGGAGTTGCAGGTCTGAAATTCAACCTGCGCAAATTGTCCAATAGCTACTTCATATGATTAGGGCAAGTTTATATTATATAGTGGTTAGTTTATATTAGATTATATTAAAAATGCATTCATGCGTTGGGACCGTGTTGATACTTGGTTAAAGTCAGTTTGTAAATTTTCCACACGTCAGTCGGTCACGCCCTTAATTTTCATTGAGCGCGTGATCGTATCTATTGTATGCATGAATCGACGCGATAATGTAATTAATTAATAAAATATTAGTTTTACTATTAATGATAATGTTTATTTAATTTACACACTGTAGGTAAATAAGTTTATGGGAGCGCGAGTAAGCTTTTTTAAAAACAATATAAATCTATACTAATATTATAAAGCTGATAAGTTTGTTTGTTTGAACGCGCTAATCTCAGAAACTACTGGTTTAAATTGAAAAATTCTTTTTGTTGGATAGTCCATTTACCGAGGAATGCTATAGGCTATATAACATCATGCTACGACCAACGGGGCTGAGAAATAATAAGAAACGTTATAAAAACGGGAAAAAATAATCTTTTTTGACAGCTTTCGTTGCGTCCCTTATTATTTTTCTTCCCGAGACATTTTTTACAAATAGTTCCGCTTTTAAAATATAAATAACATCACGCTTTTTATAGGCAGAGATGCACACATTAAATGTAACTAACACCCACTTTTCACCATCTATGAATCCCATACATACACCGCGGGCACCATTCTAGACTCCGTGCTATTTACTGATAATTTTCGAAAAATAGAGAAACCCAATAATACGTTGACCGACCGTTAAAAAACCCTAAAAATCGACAATTTACTGAGAAACCATTCCATTTATCCAACAACTTGAGCCAACATTTCGATGTTTTTGCGACTTAGGTTAACTTAACATACATAATATCGTAAACCTTTATTCGATCCTAATCGTATTATACCTAAATGCTAAAGTTTGAATGGAAATTTGTTACTGTGTCACGTAAAAATTGCAATGAAACTTCTTATGTATCAGAAGAATCAGAGTAAAACACAGGCTAGTATTTATTCCGACATTCCCATGGGTTTGGAAGTTACTTAGATGGGTGAAACCGCGATACGCATCTATTATATAAAATACGATAAGATAAAATCTTAACGAACACAATTGTACATTGAATATATTTCTAAATAAATATTTGTTACTTGTTTTATTTGTTACTGTTGTCAATACAACATTTATTTTAGATTTTATGTTTGTCCGAACGCGCAGACATCAAAAAGCAATGGATTTTGATCAAGCTATATAGACGGACCATTCTCCTATATGGAGGAGAGACTTTTGCCCAGCAGTGAGACGATTACAGGCTGATTAAGCTCAGTTCATTTCATATAGACAGAGAAGTTATCACTGACGTCGCGTCGGCTGCTTAACAAAAAAAATTTAAAAAAAAAAGTTACTAAAATAAAGTTGATTTTCTGGACATTGTCGATATATTGTAAATAAATATAATTTACAATTGAGATATGTTTGACCTCGAAACAAAATAAGCAACTTTACTGTATATTTGACTTAGTTACTCGTCTGCCAAAACTACTGATATCGATTGTATCAGGAGTTAGTAAGATAAAAAAAAAATTGACACATTGTCGCGATAAATCTCACGTAATATGATTTTTATTCCAATTTCAGCGATACATATCAGGAGGTTTAATAAGTGTTATATTTTTATGGAAATGTATAGACTATAAAGAATATGAGAATTGGAATTAAAAAAAATTAATGACTACTGAATACATTTCAAGATAATTTCTTAACATATTATCTTCTTAATTAAAAAATTTGTTAAATCAGGAATCCGTGGAATCCATTAAATATTAAAATTTCTTATTGGGGACAATTTTTAACAAAATATTTGTGTATCTTTTCAACTAAAAAAAATTTGGTAGAAAAACTTATCCAGTTGGTTAACTTTATTTCAAAAAGATCGCGCCGAAACATTTTCCATTTATCTCATTAATTATTGAGGTCACAAGAACGTAATACGACGACAAAGTAAAGTGAATTGTTTGGGCAACTTGACGTTCGCAATTTACAATGTTGCTTCAAATAGACACGTTTTGGCATACAGTAATACAAGGGAATTACTTTTTGAGAAGACGAAAACAGTCATATTTACTGCTTTAATAATTATTTTGAAATTGAATTGAAACCACCTGGAAATGTCACAAGTTAGAACAAATATAGACCTAATATAGGAAAAGGTTTGCACGTTAATAAAAATAATGAACGCGTGTAGTACAAGCGAGAATAATTATGATTTACACGAGTTAATGATAACGATATAGACCAATGGTTGTATATACATTGCCAGGTACGGCGAGGAGTTTTATTCCGACGAACACACAAACAAAAAACAAATGTTACTTAAACTGTTATTAATTATATTTTTAAAAGTACAAAAATAAGTATATTACTACGAATATAAAGTTATTACACCAGATTTTGGTTGTGTTTGATTTATATTCATAGAAAGTTTAACTGTACGTAGTTAGTTAACAACATTGCATTTCATTCATTGAAGATAAAAAATAAATAAAAATAATTGTTTATTTTAGTACCTAGATATAAACCTCATATTACATAAATAGATAAACATATAACATAACTAGGGAACTCCTATTAAGTAAAGGAATTAACTTGTGCAAGGAAGTGGACGAAGAAGAGTTTTTATATGTATTTTTGAAAAATATTTAAAATAAACTATACAATATTAATCTACACCGCCCTACAGACATGGACGTGGACGCCAATATGTCGACCTCGCTCCTCAAAGAAATGAAACGTTATTAGATCTCACGCGTGTCGTGCCAACGACAATGGGTAGCTAAACGTGGTCCGAATACTACGTGCTCTATTACTCCTACCAATACCGGCATTACTACCAGACACCAGTAATGTACTACAAAACAAATAAACGATACTCGTAATAATAACAAAATAAAAAAATTCGAGCTAATATTAATTTTCATACTTCATATTCTCACTATTAGAGTTGTTATCTCTTTTTTTCAATTTTAAATGGGACCTAACGAAAAGTGTAACCTTTTAAATATAAAATAACAAAATAAAAAAAGAACTTTCCCTATCAGTTCATAAAATAATGTCAGTGTTCTGACGTAACAATCATGAAAGAAAGAAAAAAAAAACTAATTGAGAACCTCTTCCTTTTTTGAAGACGCTTAATAAGATACCATAATAGAATTAAAAAATAAATCTGGCAATAACGTCACCAAAAAGATGAAAAAGATAATACAATCAAAACATTACGTACCTATTTAAATTGTTATGTTTGACGTTCAAACGTTATTCTATATTCAGCTCTTTGACATTCACGAGACGATGAAGAATAATATTTTGACTAAGACTAAAAATAATCTATGCATAAGCTATTAGACGTGTGTGACAGGAAGTTTATAATATAAATCCTGAAAATAATACTTAGTTCCTACTGATATTATTCATCTGTTAATAGTATAGTGTATAAAAAAAAATCTCTATTTAAATGGATTTCAAAAGTACTTTAGAATCATCATTTTACAAAGTACCTACCTATATAACATTTTTTATTACCTAATTAATTATAAGTTAACATATATTTTTGTGATACCTATTTCAATACATGAGTCGATGACAACAATAATACAGTTTCTGTTCGTCGTTTATCATTAACTTGCCCCGACTATATTGGCATAGGGATACACCTTTTAGTTTTTAATGTGTTATTTCCTCTTACACGGAAGTTTTATTTTTAAACTCATTATATCGGTTAATATGGACGAAAACAACGATTTTAAATGTGTTAAAAATATTAAGACGTCCTATTCTATTTTAGTAATAATTTATAATAAAATAGATTAGGACCCAACGATTTTATCTCTTGCTGTTTCCAACTCGAATTATTGTTATTAGACCCCGAGCAAATAAGCGAATAGCGATGCACCCTCAAGTGTACATCTACAGATTATTAATTTAAGTTATAAAAAATAAACATCGAAAACATCACAATCGCAAAATAAATCGATTAATACACGCAAAGTATTAACCTCATAGAGAATCCCTTTTTTTTAATTGGTCATAGCTGCACATCCTTGGTAAGATATCCATTTAGATATGCATTTTTTTTTAATGGTCTCCTGGGTAAAGTTCTATATACAATACGACGATTTAACACTATGTTTTGTTTTAACTAAAAAAAAAAAAAAGAATTAGAAGAATATTAATTTTCCATCTGTAACAGACGTAGCAAAGAAAGTCGGACGATCTGTTTATTCATAAAAGGTAACCATCATCTAAACTAACATAAAGTTATTCAGTCAATATACTATTCGTAAGTAGGTTATCTTTAAAATTATCCAACTGTTTGCTTAAAGACTTTTGAATAAAAAAACAATAGCTATAACAGTCGAAACCTTCGTATCACATAAAATTAAACGATAAGTACCAAACTTATCTACATCCGTTACTTGTTGAGAGCGAGCAGGTTTCTCAATGAGACCGCGGTTAAACTAGATGTAGACCTATTTACCCGACTGCGACAGAAGGAGGGTTATGTTTTTCGAGTGTATGTATGTATGTATATATGTATGTATGTATGTATGTATGTATGTATGTATGTATGTATGTATGTATGTCCATTTCTTTGGCACGCCCTACAGCCCAAACGGCTGGACGGTTTTTGACATATGAGGTGTCGTTGGATTTGTCTAAATTGTAGTAGTGACATAGGCTATATAAATTTTCAGAATGGCGCCCGCAAATGGCTGAATGAGGGGGGGGGGTTGAATTTTTTTTCTTACTGTAGCAATATGAGTATCAAATGAAAGCTAGTAAATTGTTTTATTCTTTTTAGTTTATAATAAGAGTATTTTACGCAGTCGGGTTTTTTGATTTTTTTAATTAAGCATACTTGTTTAACACTACAAGTCACCACTCTTTCATCTTTCAACAATATAGGTAGGCTGTTGGTTTAAGGAATAATATTTTTATTTTTCTTTTTGTATTAACAATAGTCCTCTAGTCTTGTTTTAGCGCATTAGTGCACGTGCCTGTCCCATATTTAAGTTTACTTGTACCTATACCTATGTATATGTGGAAACTTTTAATTGGCCTTTATACCTATTTGCATATTTAAATCTATGATATTTAGCTGTAAGTTTTCCTGTAAAAATAAATAAATAAATCCGTTAAATAATATCCGTATTAGAATTATGACACTCCGTGGCTATAAAAGGACAAGCCGACAAGGGTACAATAAATATTTACTTCCTATCGCTTTGATAGCCATTATCTAATCTAGATTGCCAACGCTCTCACAACCCGATAAAACTGTAGAACTCATACGGATGTCTGTATATTGGCTAAAACTGTCACAAACTTGAAATTTGTTTAAAAGACTGAAGAAATCTCTATGAATAGATTACTAGAAACATAATTCTATTAAAAAAAAAAAAAAAAAAAAAAAATTAAAAAAAAATTAAAAAATAAATTGGCCGATAAAAGCTTTATTTATACTATAATAATAACTGAACAATTTGGCACCTTCTTGTAATATTGAGATCAGATTATACAAGCACTTGGCGACAGTCTTGCTTTGCGTAATTTTAAAAGTTGATTGCAATGTGTAAGAAGTACTTGGGATATATCCACAAATACTAATCACGCGAATAAAGAATGTATATATATATATATATAAACTCGTTTCTATATTTAGATATATCTGCAGTTATTTTTAGTGGAATTTTCAATATCACATATATAAATATGTTTATTTTATTTTATTTAAACTTGAAATATACGGTAATAAATAAAGTAAATATGACGACGAGTTGGCGCCGAGGTTACAGCAATGATTGCTGCGCTAGTTCGCGTTCGATGCCCGCTCATGGCAAGTGTTTGTCTAGGATTCTAGAGGCCACGTAGATGCTTGTCGAGGTCTAGGCGTGTGTGTTTGTCTTGTGTACGTTTCTGGACTTCCCAAGACAGGATTTTTATCCAACTGGGGAGGTCTTGAGTGTTAGGCATTAATTTATATATTTTTTATACGAATTAAATATCTCAAGCGAGTACCTAAGGTTTCGAAAAATATTAGAAAATTAGAATAATTATACAAGGAAATGAGATCGAGCACTTTCAATATTACTCCAGATAAGTCTAGTTCAGGGCCGCTCTTATCTGCATCGTATACTACAAAACTAATAACCGAGAGAATTATGTGATGACAATTACACATGCACTCGTCATTCCATATCTGAATAATACTTGTTTTAGGAAAATGTGTGTAGTATTTACGTGTCAGACCAAATTTGTACATCTATTTTGTAAATAACGAGTTTACTCTATCTATTTACGTATAAATATTGCCTTGGACTTGTACGAGGAAACTGCTGAGTTTCAATGTCAGTTTAAGCAATGCTTAATTAAATAATAATGAATATTACATTAAAATTTATTCTATAGTAAAAATAGATTTTATAAGGCTACGTGACTTCAATTAGTTTTATTCAATTTTCTATTATTACAGAGACAGATAAAATATACTTTTAGTTTAGTGGTGCATGCAAAAAAAGGTATCTCTAAATTAATAAAAAGTTTCTAAGTTTAAAAAAAAATAATCATTTCTGCAAAAACTTGGTAATAATTATAATAAATTAATTATTTTTTTTTCGCAATGTTATTTTTTTTTTACACGAATTTTTTATCCACATTTACGAGTAGTATATGCAATCGTATGTTTTAAGTATATATAATATTCCAGATTATTACACAAAAAGAAAAGAATAAAAAACAATACAATATCTTGATGTCATGTTTGTTTATTTTAGAGAAGGAATTAAAAATAGGCACCCGACTGACAAGTTATTCAACGTAACATTTTGTACCAATATAACAATGTTTCATTTGATGAATGGGAAACGACAATAAGGATAAATTTGTATATCTCTGTATGAGTCAAAGGCGAAAAAGGTCACTTAGAATATAATAAGATAAAGGCACGTTTTGTAAGTCTCCGAACGTCAATATAGGGGGGAACGTCCATATACACCTCAGTGGAGTTGAATGAAGGGAATACTATATTAATTATAACAGATTATTTATAACTAAAGCTTCTCATAGTCCTTTAGACTGAGTCACATACTCGTGTGTTTGCGCTCGCAATGCGTTAGTGTGCCATTATCTCAACGTATAACCTAATAAAATTATAAATGTGTGCGTTTGTGAATGAATTACAAGTAGGTATACTACACTTTTATTTTTATTTATACTACACTTCTACAGGCTTATAGTACGTAATAGACGGGATTAGAGTAACACCGTTATTGTCTCAATTGATATAATCTTATATAGTTGTGAATTGGTAAACTTGTGGCTTATTATTGTTGCTCAATATGTATAAAAATATCGATTTTCCTTGATTGTCCTTGATTCCTGTGGATTGTATTCTCGATCGCACCGATCAATCTCCTTGTCTTAAGTGTCTTCTAAATTTTACGTGACCGAAATAATCCGTACTATTTTGGCACTATTGAAAGCCATTAATCCTATTGAATTAATGAATGATATGAGCGTAATGATGTAACCGTAACAAATATGGTATAAATACGAAAAGATAAGGGCCGTCCATAAATTACGCGAGACAATTTTGTCGTTTTTTGACCCCCTTGGTGAGATTTCGTGAGATTTTGCTCGACCCCCTTCCCCCTACCCAAATCTCGCGTGAGATTTTTGAAAATGCGTTTCCACTTCCAGGCTATTCGTTATGCTATAGGTATATTTCTAAAAAAAGAAAAAAAAAATGGTCAACACGTCCCCCGTACCGATATTTCCACCTCCAAGCTAATACGTATTCCTAAAAAAAAGGTCATCTCCACATTTTAATGAGGGAAAAAACTACGTGATATTTGCCGAGAAAACCCTTTCCCTCACGTGAGATTCTGTGAGATTTCGCTCGACCTCCTCCCCTCCTAAACACCTCACGTAATTTATGGACGGCCCCTAATGATAAAGTCATAACGCCAGGTTTCCGACTTCGCACAATAAACATTTCCTTTCTACGCCACGGTATTCGCATATACTCGTATAATAAAATCCACGAAACGATTTTACAATTGAATTAATTAATTTAAAGACTATATAATCAGAGCATATTACGAGTATATGACATTATATTGACAAAGATGTGTCGGTCTAGTAGCGATGTCTTTCATGCAGGTTCAATGACTGAATTTGTAATGATTAAAGTAATGACGGTCTTATAAATGTGTAACTGTAAAATTCTCTCTGCCTCTCTTGCCGATTCTTCTCAGCAGAATGTACATTCCGAATCGGTAGTAGTTTAATGGTTTAAGACTTTATTTTTCTCCAAAGACATTACATCACTTTTTGAGAAAAAGTATATCTAATTATTTTATAATCACCGCTTAGCGTAACTTAATTACATTACAAAATTATGATCAATAATATGATGGTTGTATGTTATACAGTCATAACAAAAAATAACAGTACAAGAAGGTAACTGTTAGAAGAAAGTTTATTTGCAAATTGTGCGAATATTAACCCATTACTTACTGCTGTCCTATTTTTAGGACACTATATTCGATTTTTTTTTTTTACAAATTTATATATATTTTTTCTATTACTTATAATGAAATATGTATTAATTCAGAATGTTTTTATTTAAATATATTTTTTTGGAAGTCATACATATTTAATTCATTTTAATATATATTTTTTAAATTGCTCAATGTTGTTGGGTTAAGAGGAGTGATACTTTTTTATTTTATTTAATGCATAAGGAAAGAAACTATTAACTTCAAAATACCTGAAATCAATTGTGAGACCTTATACAAACATGCTATAAATAAATATAAAAACAAAACATATTCTAGAAACAAGTTACATAACTTTTAAATGAGCCGTCCTATAAATATGACACTGGGAATACGTGTATACTATTTGGCGCGAAAACATGTTCAATACTGTGTAGAGCAGCAACGAACAGGTACAAACTTTGGGCTCTATGTGGAGTTAGTGGTTATTGTTATAACTTTTCACCATATACAAGAAAGAATACTTGTACCTCTCATAGCGATAGCTTGGGTTCAAGAGTGGTCAAAAAGTTGCTCGACGTGTGTTCGGATCCTAGCGCACATTATTATCTACTTCGATAACTTTTTCAGTAGTACGCAACTGTTGATTGATTTGAAATCTTAAGGCTTTAGAGCTACAGGCACAGTAAGAGACAATAGGACTAAGAAATGTCCTTTCCCTTTTTTTTGTATCGCAGGGGAAACCATTTACGGGTGATATCCAGGACGCCCGTGTAGGCAGTCCTAGACCTATGTCGGACTCAGCACTTGGTGGTGCAATACCGTACTAAGCCCCTGCGGGAGCCTTCAGCCGCTTTAATTGGAGGGTCCCGGATTTGCAGGCAACAGGATCGCTCCAGCAGGCTGGCCTCGGCGAAAAGACCAGACTTCTCCTCAATGGGGACTGTTCGGCTGTACCTCTGAACAGTCCCAAAGACGTCGTATCTAGCAGGACCGAGTTCTCATCCCGGCCCGACACGGGCTGAGGGGCGTTACTGGAGGCGCATTAAGTAGCCCATCTTACGTTCCCCCATTCGTCACCCGCGGATAGAGACGACGTCGGCGGCGACCTCTCTCACCCTCGAACTAAGAAATGTCCTATCATGACAAAACAGGAAATGAAAAAGAAAGAGCGAGATTATTCCGATCACCGGGGTTTGATAAAAATAATGAAATAATGAAATATTGTGTGAAATGGCATGACAATAATGTAGTATGTCTTTTGACTAATTTTGATTCGGTGGAACCTTTTATGAAAACTAATAGATATTTTAAGATAGAAAAGGCCAAAGTAGTTGTAAATCAGTCAAAATTTATTCATAACTATAACCAAAATATGGGAGGAGTAGACAAACATGATTGGTTGAACTCAAAGTATCCTAATCGTTTCAGAGTTAAAAAATGGTACTGGCCTCTTTTTATTAGAATTTTGGATATGTCGCTAGTAAATGCATGGATTGTTTACAACCAGGTAAATAAAGACGAAACCATCCCTCTGTAAGATTTTAAACGAAGGATTTGTTTTTCTTGGATGAAAAAATCGGAATGCAGATCAAGTAAACCTACTCCAGGGACTTCGGAAGTTCTTTTGCAACCAGTGAGGTTTGATAATTTGGGCCACTATATGTTGAAAAGGGACAAACAAAGGTGTTGCTAAGGGCAAGGTTGTAAAAAAAAAACTCTTTGCAGTGATTGTTTCATACTTTATCATACGAAATAAACATATATTATTCTATTTAAAAAGGATTATAATTATAGTTTTGAAAATAAAGTTGATTTTGTAATAACTGTAAGATTTTATTATTTCTGACCATATTCTCCCATTGTCATATTTATAGGACAGGCTAATACAGCAACCATGAATATTATTTTTTAAATTTTACTTTATATTACTTTTTTTTAATGTATTATGATCTCTATTTTGTGATTTCAACAAAAGAAAGACAATTATTTCGATGCTTGGGAAGTAATGGGTTAAAATACGACATGAGGAACGTAAGATTCACATTAATTATAATTATTAATTAAATTATATTATATGGTACCTACTATAATATAGGTTTTGATTAATAATTAATTATTAAGTATAGATAAAAACGTTAACCATGTATTTCATTTTAGAGGATTTTTGTATTGCACATTTAAATTTATATTTGTTCGTTCGGTTGCTTACCACGTTTATAATTTTGTTGAGTTCCCTTTATTTCGGCAATGTTTCAATCGCCATGATCACGTGGAGACTGTATTTTGTATTGCACATTTTGAAAGTCTGATTTCTTCTGAAGCATAAGCGTTTTAACTTTTAATAATAGAGTGTAAAAGATAATTTTAAATTACATTTAGGCCATGTTCCGATATAAGCTGCGAGCACTGCTCAGTGCTCTCACTGGTAAAAAATTCGAAAATAAAAATTTCGCCTTGGAAAATATATGACGTCATTCGAAGTAAGGTGCTCTCAGTACTTTGATCGTGTGATCAAAAAATGTAACAGCGCATGAAAATTGACTTAGTTAATTCTAAATCAGAATCTTCAACAGTAAATGTAAGAGAACGTAGGTTGTCCGTAATTACACTATCCGCCAGCGCGTGCGCGTCAGAGACCTTCGGAGAATTTACAATTCCCACGATGATCAATGTGTGATGTACGTTTAGACATGGTACTAAATAAAATGATTATAAAATAATAATCGGTAGTTTTAAGCAATAATTATTATATATTTGTGCAAAGTTACTTCGTTACGATTTCTTTACAATTCTTTATCACCAATCTTTAATTCTATATTATAAATTAATGTACAATTTAAGTTTGTTTGTTACTCACTCACGCGAAAACTACTTAACCGATCATCATGAAACTTTGTACAATTCTTGGTGGTATTAGAAGTAACATAGGATACTTTTTTTTTTGGTCGCGATAACCGACATCCACGCGGGCGAAGCCGCGGGCGGATGCTAGTAGAGTAATAACTCAACCATAGAAATATTTTAAATATCTGTGAACTCAACTCTAGATGTGTATGTGCGGATGCTAGTAGAATTATTATTCTACTCAACTCAAGATCAATCAATAAAATCTGCCTACACCAGATTTTAAGTTATACCTCCAGTATCAAAACTGTGAAAACAGCATCCAGCTTAGTGTAGCGGATTTTGCGTGATGCCGGAAAAAACATACAAACAGGCCGACAGACACAAATTCTTAAAAATAATTGTGTTGTCTTCATGTACCGGAATCGGATTAGCTTTTTAGCGGCAGATTCAATATTTATTTAAAATATTATTTTTTGAATATCTATATGATTTTTTGTCTTGTTTAAACAAATAACTAGAAGAAGTAACTAGAAGAACTTGTAATAACTCAAAAAAAAAAGAACTAAAGTTCACGATGTTCCTAATCGTTTTATTAAAGTATTTTAAAGTAATCGATAATATAAACTAGATCGATATTATTTATTGAGTTATTTCGTGTTATTAATAATTATCATGATTTATTCGTTTAAATAGAGACGTTTCTTTGTTAACGCGCCTGTTCAGTATGATGGGCCAAGGAGACTGAACTCGGTATACTACAAAGTAATTAATTACCTTATACTTTTAATAGTTATTGTTCTATAATGGAAGAACGGAAACACCTTTCAATGTATTGTAATGTAACTATTGTTTTTTTTTAATTTTGTTATGTATATATAATCATTTTATTCTGATTATTGGTTTGTATCCATATATCCATGTGTATTTATCTATCCATTTCAAAACCGTCAAACAGTGAACTGGTACAATACAGAACTAATTCATCATCATCTTCATCATATCGACCATTGGAAGTCCACTGCTGAACGTAGGCCTTCCCCGTCGATCTCCAGACCGACCTCCTGGGCTCTGTATTGCTGGTCATTTTGGAGGGGTTTGCCAATACTCGCCACGCTTGGCAAGCGATTTGGCGAGCGCAGTGTATTATGTTATTATACAAAACTTATATCTATTATCGGACGGCCGGCTGGTCGAGTGGTCAGGCAACTGGACACTTTACGCAGCGGTCGCGGGTTCGAATCCCGCCAGGTGCAGATAATTTGTATGACGAATATAGATGTCTGCACCGGGTCATGGATGTGTATTTATTTATATATGTATTTATATCTTAAATTTATTTCCGTTCCTAGTACCTGTAACACAAGTTCTTACGAACTTACCACGAGGCTAGGTTAACGTGGTGTGATTGTTGGTTAATATTTATTTATTTATTTATTATATTAAATTATTTATCTGGCATCGGAAAATACAACAATAACCTACATTATTTTATTATTAAGTTTTTAGTGTATTGTATATTACACTAATTATATTATTATTTATCTTATATTAATTACATAAAGTTTTTTTTTCTATTTAGATATCTTATGTTCATATATTGTGCCTGTCATGTCACCAACAGGGGTTGTCTGTAAGAAATCACTTTCAGTGATATGCCTTCGCACTCTGTTTAGTACGTTTTTTTTTTTTTTGTTTTCTGTCTCATGTACTTCTTAAGTGTGCAATAAAGTATATAAATAAATAAATAAATAATTGTTCCTCGTTCACCAAATAAATTTTGTTAGTTAAATTACAATTTTGCGGTTTACAATGACATGACGTTGACAATTAAGTGAACGTCCTTTTTACCCGACTGCGACAGAAGGAGGGTTATGTTTTTCGAGTGTATGTATGTATGTCCATTTCTTTGGCACGCCCTACAGCCCAAACGGCTGGACGGTTTGACATATGAGGTGTCGTTGGATTTGTCTAAATTGTAGTAGTGACATAGGCTATATAAATTTTCAAAATGGCGCCCGCAAATGGCGGAATGAGGGAGGGGGAGTTGAATTTTTTTTTTTACTGTAGCAATATGGGTATCAAATGAAAGCTAGTAAATTGTTTTATTCTTTTTAGTTTATAATAAGAGTATTTTACGCAGTCGGGTTTTTGATTTTTTAAATTAAGCATAGGTACCTATTAAATAAGATTCTTATGATTAAATTAAATAGTTAAAATTGAAACCTTTCAGAAATAGATATTTGTATCGGTGGGGTATTATATTAAAGTAGTATGGCTAGTGTAATTAAATTGTAATCTGATTCTTTAATTGAACCAAAAAAAATGTATACATTCAGACCAGAAACAAATATTTGTACAAATACAAATATTTGTCCCGAGCGGGAATCGAACCCGCGAACGCTGGCGTTAAGGCGAGTACACGCACCACTACATCAGAACGGTTATATTCTAATTAAATAAGTAAAAATTTACTGATATATTTTATATACAATAAATATAAATTAAGGTCAAAAAGAAATTAATGCTTCAGAAAGACGTACTTACAAATAATTACCACATTACCTATCCATTGATGAAAAGTTAAAATAAACATATATTTCGTTTAACTTGTTTTTAATTAGTGCAATTTTTTTTTCATGATACAAATTTATAAAATGTTTTTCAAGGAATAACATCTACAGATACACATTATATTATACTTACTACAAACATATATGTTATAAAATATAAAAATTCTAGACAGTCTAAACTACTGATTCGAAGTCTGATTGATGTAATGCAGGTGCATAGGAATATATAAATTGCATAATGTATAACAAAAGATCATGGGCAATTAAGAGCCAGTGTAACTTGTATTTATAAATAATAACACAGCATCACGAAATAATAAGTGTATATATATATATATATATTATATATATATAATAGATCGAAAAAAAAAACTATTATGATCGATATTGCCTTGTATTGACTATAAAGGAGATATTTATAATTATTAGTTTTAATAATAGGTAATCCCATTCGACAACATCGATAATTACGAATACTAACTTCTTCTTACTGTATTCTTTTTCATCGTCTTCCTCTTCTCTATTTAAAACTTCTAATTTTAAATTTCTGTGTGACACTCACGATCGTCAGCTTCGTTCCATAGATTCTCTTTATCTTTCTTTCCCTATTTTCCGTTCTGGTTTCGTCTCAAATTATTTCTCTATAGAGACTGTCAGACAGTGGAAGAAGCTCCCAGACAACATTAGGGAACATTTGCTTAAAGCTCTGGATTCGAGGAACCTTCTTCTACATGTGTTACAAAAATTTCTAATCGATGTAATTTTTTAATATAATATGTAGGTATATATGAATATATTATATCGGTTTGTGTTTATATGTATGAATGTTTGTATGTATGTGATCTTGTATTTGTATATATATTTTTTCATTACTTTCTTCTTACCGCCTAAAAGATTTTTTCTTTTCTGTTTGGCCTAAAGTTGTAATCAGAGGGAACACCAAGAATAATATTAGGCATTAGGCCTGTCTTTTATTCCAACTGTTTTTTACGTTATTGATCGATACTGTTTAAATAAAAATACATCTTTCCTGATCTCTTCAAGCAACTTATTGCATAGACGGAATAGAAAAACAACGCTCGCTTGTCGTCACGTGACTCGGACCTAGGTGTAAACATCGTTAACGTCATAAAAATTTGTTTATTAACATTTTTCGTATATATTAGATTTGCGTCATCCTCGTTTATTAAATTAATTTCCATAGAAATATAAGATCACGTAGCGTGTCGATAAACATATTGCACGAATATTTTTATGAACAAATGGAAGAGATTGTGAAGACATCACGACGATTTATATTGCAAATATTTAATTTACATAAAGAATATTATATAGAAAACCTTAAATATTAATTTAGATACCGATCTAATATTATCTATACATATAATAAAATGGTAGGAAAGTCAAAACTGTACATTGAATATTTTTTTAAAAGAATACTTGGGGTGTGATCTACAATCGATACCGAAGCCAAAAATATAGTTTTTAGAATTTTTGTCTGTTTGTATGTATGTCCGGGATAAACTCAAAAAGTACTGCATGGATTTACTTCAAATTTGGTACGGATATTATTAAGAAGTCGGGTCAACATATAGGCTACATATTATCACGCTATCACCTACGGGGAACGAGCAGTGAACCTTTATTTCTTCAACGCATTCTGTAACAACGTGTAATCTAATAGCGTTCACGCAGACGACGTCGCGGAGCAGCTAGTATTTCTTATTTATAACGTCAATGTTGTTTTTCAATAAGCGTCTAAAAATATACAATAAATTATTTATACCGATAAACGGGATCACGATTATTATTCAAACTAGCTAACAGCCGCGACTTAGTCTGCGTTGTTTATTATATCAATGTGTATTTTACGCGCAGAGGAAAAAATCCAAAAGATCATTAAAAAAAAGTAATATAATAAAAATTTAAAGTCAGATCCAACTTAACACAACAAAAAAAATTTTTTTTTTCATCCATATAAAACTAAAATTAATTAATAACATTTAATTAACGAGTTCATATTTAAAAAAAAGCTGTATTAACATAAAGTGTCATCCACTACAAGTTTTAAATAATGTATTTGAACTTGAAGGGATGAATAAAAAGTATTTTATTAACTATTAAAAATTATAAGATATATTGATAAATATATATACATACTTTGTAATACGTTGTGCTTATAAAACTTGTTTATCTAAACTTTAATAACTTTATATTAAATAAAGATATCGCATTTTTTTAGATAAGGTCCAAGCGTCTAAGACATAAAATTTAGAGGACCTAATTGAAATCTACCGAGTAGTTTTTCCGCGATGTGCGCACAACGACAGACCTCTAGAATTTTATTTATATAGATTTGAGATATTATACAAGCGACTGTTAACTTGAATTCGAAATTTTCAGTTCGTTGAGTTTACATTTATATTTCTCTGAATTAACATCAATACCTATCTATACTTTTTGTAATATTATAAAGTTGAAGAGATTTTTTTTAACGCGCCTTAAATATTTTAATCATTTTAACTAAAAAGTTAAGTTAATAATAATATATATACATATAAATGTAACCAGTCGATGTCTATACATGAGAGAAAACAAATATAGGAGAGTAATAGAAGGCAAACCAGTTATTTTAAGATTTATGTTTGACTCTACGTTTGTTAGAGCGTCAAAAAAAATCCACAGCACGAAATTGGATAAGGTTTTAACAGTTATTAATCCTACAGGTCTAACTTATAACTACTAACTAGCAACCAACTCAAACCTACACCGGTTTGATCTTACTACACGTAGACATAGGGTTATTATTCATAAGCCAGGGGTGTCAAACTCAAATATAATCTCTAAATCTTAGACTTTTAGAGATTGTATTTAACAGAATTGGACACATTGTAACACAACTAGCCTAGATTTAATGGTAGATCTAACTAGTTTACTAGCTAGATCTTTTATTTAGCAAACTAGTAAGATAATAAATAGCTTGAATCTAGCTATAAATTGAAACGTATCTTTGACATCCCTGATAAGCGATTGTAGTGAAATCGTAAGGCGTTTTATCGGGTATCAATATACACTCATTTGCAAAAAAAAACGGGCGGTTTCGATTTTCTTCCTGGCTGAAAAAAATAAAATACCAAAAAGGTTTTAATCATTTGAACATGTTACTGGCCAGTTATAAAAGTGCCATAATGTTTATAAGAGTACATTCCAAATTCAAATTTTTAACTGAGCCTGGTTTTCAAAGAAAATAACTTTTAACTACATTTTGTGGCGCGAATTCCCTATAGTTAATATCGACTCTAATTAACTTTTTGTCAATTTTTATTAAATTATCTGGTGTCCTTGACATTTAAAAGTATTGTTATTGCTGTTTAGCAATCTCGAAAATGGTAGATAAAGTGATAAAAGCGAGCAAAATTATTGCACTGCTTGAAGAAGGTTGCAGTCAATGCTTCGTGGCTCAGAGGCTAAATGTGAGTCGGTCGACAGTTCAAAGGACCTAGCAGCGCTATCAAGAGACCGGTTCCGTCAAGAGAAGGCCTGGTTCTGGCAGAAAGACATGTACCGAACCACGGGATGATCGTTTTCTAGTTAGTCAAGCGTTGAGAAATCGCAAATCTTCTTATGTGGACCTCAAGAACACCCTCGAAGAAGTAAGAAATGTGCAAATTAGTCTATGGACGGTCAGGAGGAGGCTTCTCGCTGCTAATATACACAGTCATCGCCCGGCACGCGGCCCTAAATTACTCCGTGGACATCGAGTTGCCAGGCTTAGCTTCGCTCGAAATTGTGTGTCATGGACTCATGAAGACTGGGATAGGGTATTGTTCTCCGATGAAGCCAGAATATCTCTGCATGGTGAAGACCGACGTCGGCGAGTGCTACGTAGACGAGGAGAATGCTTTGTAGAGGCATGTTTTGAAGAAATCACACCTTATGGAGGGGGCTCTGTTATGTTTTGGGCAGGAATAAATTCTATGGATCGTACGGAGTTAGTCTTCATCGAAAACGGTACACTGACTGGACACCGATACATAACGGAAGTTCTAATTCCTTATGCACAACCCGCTTTAACCGCTCTTGGCGAAAACTCAATTTTTATGGACGACAACGCTCGCGCCCACCGGTCTGGCGGTGTGGATGCGTATATGCTAGAGGTCGGAATTCGTCGTTTGGACTGGCCAGCTAGAAGTCCGGACCTCAATCCCATAGAGCATGTCTGGAACGTTCTGAAGCGACGAGTGAGATCAGTGCAGCCGGCTCCGCAGACCATCAGAGAGCTAAACAATGTGATTACCGCGGAGTGGGAACGTATTCCCCAAGAAACCATAAAAGATATACTCACTAGCATGCCCAGACGAATGCAAGCTGTGATTTCAGCAAGAGGGGGTCACACTCAATACTAAACTTTTATCTGCTTTTAATGTATTCAAGAAAAACAAAGAAATTAACGCGTTTCATTTTTATTTAGCGAGCAGGTACAATCATAGTGTTTTGAGCTTAAACATTATTTCTTAATAATTTAATTAAAATGCTATGATAAAACTGATGAAAACTATTCCTTCCTAATTAATTTATAAAATTCTGAGGATAACAATACCTAAAATTGTCAAACAAACTAATAGTAACTATAAAATAGTTCTTTGCTTAAGTGCCCGTTTTTTTTGCAAAAGAGTTTATATATATATAATAAACAAACGAGAATTATATTGACATACTCATTTACGTAAATTCTTAAATATATTACTAATCAAAAGAATGAAAAAAAAATTAAACTATTTTTAATCGATGTTGAATCACTTATCGTTTATCACTAAAAACCTGTTCATATCTACGTAATCAGTTTTGCAGATATTTTACATAATTATAACTAAAAATATTAAACAATATTTTCAGTTACATTATGTTATATTATATTGTACATCTTTATCGTGCATATAATTGAGATTATTATGTCTATCTTTTATATCAAAATCAATTTAAAAATTTCTTTATTTAAGTTAGCTTCGAAAGCACTTTTGAATCGTTATTTTTTAAAGTAGTAGCGGCCCGCCCCGGTTGTGCCCGGGTTGTTTATGTACCCTTAAACCTTCTTCATGAACTCTATATTGGTGTAAAGCGCATGAAAATCTGTGCAAGTTTTTGAGTTTATCGCGAACAGATAGACAAACAGACGCGGCGGAGGACTTTGTTTTATAATATGTAGTGATATATTTTTATTAATGAATGGTTATATTTTTTTAAAATGAGAATGGTGAAGTTAACAACTAAATCGTTAAAAAAAATAACGAGTAAAATCTCCTTCATAATCACAACATTTGCAACACAGAACCTCGACGTAAAAACGGGCTAGGTCATCATAGCACGATATTGCGTCCTTACCGGCTGGTTTGAATATATATGTGTTTAACATACACACACGGTCGTCTGTTCCTAAGGTAGGCAACTTAATGCCTCTCTTTTAAATAACAGCCGACTGATAAACATTATTTTAAAAAATAAATATACATAATTATAAATAAATATATATTACACCCAAAATCGGGGCGGGAATCGAACCAACCCTGGAGAGGAAAACAGGGTCACTGCCAACTGCGTCAATGGGCCAGTCGAAATAAGAATAATCTAACTCTCTCTCTCTCTCTCTCTCTGATTTAGCTTACTAGCGATATACTTGTGACACAATTCGTTTGGAGTTTATGTCAAAATTTTATCTCTAGTGAGCAATATCATAGATCATTGGAACGGCCTTATAACGCTAACGGTGAACTCGAAAACGCTCTAAAAAAATATTCTTAGAATTTTAAAATCTTTGTATTTTAAAGAACTGTTTAGATACCAAAAGTACCGTAATCCATAAAGAAAAATGAGAGAAAAAAAGAAAAAAAAGAACCGAGTATAATTTTTAAATCGAGTCGATCGTTTAAAAAAAAAAAACTTGCTCTGACACCGGTATTACTCTATTATTATTGTAAAAATGCAATCACGTACGTTATACGAGAATTTATGAGTAAAATGACAACAAAAAAATCGCATTCGAAAAACAGACGTTATTTATTTATTTAAATAGTTACACATTATATATATATATATATATATATATATATATATATATATATATATATATATATATATTTAATGTTTTCGATAGATAATTAACCCCCATCCCTCTTACCAATGTCCCCTTAGTCAAATAAAATAAATATTGGTGACACATCAGACACATCCAGACCACTACAAATAGGCCTGCCAAAATTTCGACGAATTATATTATTTTTCAAAATTATAAAAATAAGACGGAGAATTAAAAAAAAAAAAGATTTGTTTGCTGAATTTCGGTGTTACAAAGAGATTGGTCTATAGGTAACATAATCATAATAAATATAGAACAAATAATTAAGTTAAATTATATTCTGACGGAGACGTTAACGTAGCCCTATCGAATATATGACCAACAATATATATGAACGAGACAAACAAACAGACAGACAAACGGAATATGCTGTATACGCTTGTCCACAGATGTCACAAACTACATTAGAATGTATGATGAATGATTGTCAATCATGCCAAAATGGCTGAACGGATCTGAATGAACGGTGCAGAAATAAGTTATAGTCTATAGTGACACAAAGCACAAGCCCAAAAAAAATGTACACTTCCCGTTGAATAAATTTCAGAAACATATAGAAAGAACAATATATACTATATTGTTCTGTTTAAGTTTGGCAAACATAGCTACAGGATATCCTGCACAATTTCAGGAATGAACTAAGTAAATTACTATACAAGAAAAACAAAATGGCTTAATAGGCGTTTCCGCTTCTTGAATGTGTTACATCTTTAAGCCGTTAAATCGTTACACTCATACGTCACGGTCGGAGCGAGGTCGCTTCACGGTTTAAAGAGAAAGTCTTATGACCTACGTTCAAATCACATGACTCGTATATATTATGTACTATACCGTATAGCAGTTGCCTGTGACTTTGTTCGCGTGGAATCGTACATTTTTCCGGTATAAGAAGTCACCTTATGCTTTTCCAAACTATTACCTATCTCTGCGATATTACATCCAGATATTATGTTCAGTCGTACTGATTGATTGACAAACATTCGTCCATCTACACTTTCGCATTTATAATAGTAAAAAGATAATCCTTTTCAGAAGAATTTGTATGTAATCAAACATTTTTCGAGTACCGAATAGTCGAGAAATTATTTTTTTTTTAAGTATGTTTATGGACGATAATGGCAGAGGCGTTCAGTTTCAGTTCAGCAGTCAGTTCAGGACATTCAACGGCTGATGTGGTGGTAAATAAATGAATCGTTACGAAATAGTACTTTTTAGTGAATACTAATTTATGATAATTAAAAAACAATTAATGATATGCTTTTTTTTTGTTTATCAAGAGAAAGAGAAAATATTTATATTTTGTCTTAACGCTACAATAACATTTAATATATATTAATAATATATTGTACAATATTAAAACATTTTTAAGCAATCTGTCTTGAATGAATGAAAATGTATTTCATTGTAATCCGAGGACGAAATTGAAAAAAATAAATAAAGGAAAGAATCAATCAATAGCAAATTAACAAAGAAAGGGATGTACATATTATTATTTAATAATTTTCACATTCAAGTTTATATGTTTATATTGTCAAAGTTTTAATTTTATTACAAACATTCTGTCTGTGAAAACGAAAGGCAAAATTGTATGCTTAAATTTCATAACAAAATTTAAGTAACCATAAAAAAATATTTATCAATAAAATTTATTTTTAATCTATACATAATCATCTATAGATGTCAATTTTATCTGTCAAATTAGGAACCTTCACGGTCATTAAGAAAACTATGTTCTATGAAGTAACATACAAGTATTAAGTGGCAACATTCTGATGTTAGTAAAGTAAAAAACGAATTATAAAATCGATAAAAAAATTAATACATTTTATTTAATTATAACTAATAAAATTCGATGTAAACGACAACAATGCAAGGTCTCTAAAGTTAGTAACTTATTTTACCTCTTTGGAATGGTTAAAATAAATTATTACTGGAGTTCCTTGAAAACGAACGATATAAAAGCAAAAATACACAATTTGACCTACACTTATATACATTTGTTTATAAACACACCCAATACATACATATATACCATACATACACACACATACATACATTTAGTACATAGACATAATTAAAATTTACATTGAAACAATATTCTTGAACTGCGATGAAGGCCGATAAACATTTGAACTAGTTTTCAAAAATCAGAGCAGTGTAATTTACATAACACTAGACGTCCGTTACGGTTCACTTGCGATAAACGTCATATTGTCAGAATGATTCGACATTTATTGCTCTACAAACGAAAAGCTTGACTTGACGATTCGAACAAACGAACAAACAAACAAAACTGACGTTTTATATTATAAAAAAAAATACCCATGCAATATAAACAATATTTGTCACTTGAGCAGGTTCTGGAACTCAAAAAATCTACTCGTATAACTTTGACTATAAAGTCGTTCACACGTTGTTACATATTTTAATCCAGAATTATTCATAGCAAGATGATGCCCGCGACTTCGTCCGTGTAGAAATGTTGATATTATAACATATCTAGCTATCCCATAGAAACCATGCATTTCCGCAATTCCGAAATAAAATATCCTATGTCATTACCTACCCTCCGACTCCTAATCTACAACTACGTAAAAAATCATAGTCGACCTGATTGATACTTGAAAAATCTTTCCTGTATGAAACGCTATGCTCTTGGTTGACCTTGCTCTATGAAAAATGAACTCAAATCTATCCCACGGGTACCGTACCTTTTTCCGGGATAAGAAGTAGCCTTGTGCTATTTCCAGATTATAACCTATCTTCTGTGGCTCTTTTTTTGCTTTCATTCAGATCCCTTCAGTAATTCTATCGTGTTTGAGTAACAAAAATCCATCCAAGCTTTCGTATTTATAATTGATTTATTGATTCAGCCTGCTGATCTAAATGTATTAAGTCTTTGAAGGTAGAATGGAAAAATCCACCACCAATTACTCGTTGGATGTCCACTGCTGAATGTAGACCTCTCCCATCATCTCTGGAGGGTTTGCCAATACTCGCCACGCTTGGCAGGGTATGGTGACGGTGATGCCCGTCACCATACCGGTAGGTGTACATACAGTTGTTCGCACTACTATGGCCTTACCGGTCTTCCTTGCCTTTTACGACACCTCAGCAAGTGAAGAGAGGCAAAACATTTGAATAGTAAGAAAGAATTTTAAATAATAATAGGATTTCTAAAAATCGTGCCAAATTATGAATGGGTTAAAACATCATAAATATTTTTTTCATTTTACTACGTACATAAAAGCTGTGTTTTGGTGTATCAAATGTCAGTTATATTTAGTTTGGAAGACAAAAAAAAAATGTACATATAAACATATCAAACCGGTTTTAACCGGTTTCTTTGTAAATAATCATTTTTATTTACAGCGGTAAATTCCATTAAATGACCATTACCGCCATTATTATGATTCTAATAATAACAACTGTTTTTTTTTTTTTTTTTGTTATGTGTCTGTTATCTTGTGGTGTTGTTTTATGTGTCACAGGTATTAAACGGAGAATTAATAACGTAATTAAATTTAAAATTCGGGAATGTCGAGGTTTTTTTTTAATGATGTGAACTGACACATCGCCTAAATTACTTAAAATCCGTGACTAAATAAAAACATTTGGACGAATAAACTCTCCGGGAATCGAACCACTGACGTAGGATATTAATGAAATTTTCGTTGTCATTACACTAAAATGGTTCAACTATTGTTACTCAACTTAATCTTGGTCTACTGACCACACTAAATAATATGGCTTCTTAGAGTTACCTAATTCGTTCAGTCGAAACATTCGGGTATAAATAACACTATTATAATAATTACTTTGTCCTCAATAGATTTTTTTCATATTTAAACTGCTTATCGTTTTAATTCTTATTCAAAATCAAAATCAAAAACAACTTTATTCAAATAGGCCCCACGAGCACTTTCGAACCGTCATTTTACAAAATTAATATTGTAGTGATTATTATTATTTTTTATAATAAGAGGTAGACTCATGACGTTCAGTGAATAATTGTAATAATTTTATGCTGAATAAAATATTTTGACTTTGACTTTGACTATAAAAGCTACCACCGATTCGGAATGTGGATTCTGCAGAGAAGAATCGGCAAGAAACTCCGCAGTTACTCTTTTGATAATAATATGTAAAATGTGTTTTAGTACAAAATTAGTAATATGTTGCATGAAATACAGCGCCACTAAGTCCACACGTCTTTATCAGCTAAATAATCCTGGACCGAATAATAAGCTTTATCTATTAACTTTTTCTTAATAAATTCTTTAAATTTATTATGAGACAATTCCAGAATTGTTTGTGGGATTTTATTATACATGCGAATACCATAACCCAGAAAGTAGACGTTTACTTTGCGCAGTCGGAAGCTTGGAGTTACAATTTTGTTATTCCTTCTAGTGTTTACAGCGCGATTAATACTATTTATTTCAAAACAATGAATATTTTGGTGAATATATATAATATTGTTATAAATATACTGCGACGCAATTGTTAATATGTCTACCTTTGGAAAAACATCCCGTAGGGAGACTCGAGCTCCAAGATCGTAAATGCCGCGAATAGCCTTTTTTTGTAAAATAAATACAGTCTCAATATCTGTAGCATTACCCCACAGTAACAGACCGTAAGACATTATACTATGGAAATAGCTAAAATATATTAAAAGCGCAGTAGCAACGTCGGTCAGTTGTCGCACTTTTCTAACAGCGAAAGCTGCGGAGCTGAGTCTTTTAATAAATTGAAATAATTTACTAAAATCTTATAAGACTTAACTGTAAAAAACATTAATAGTATAAATATTTTAAAATTTATACACAAAATATTCGTAATATCAACACTGCTAAAATATTGCCAAAGATTTTTTTTCTTTTTGTTTGAAAGAGTTAGTCCTCAAAATCTAATAAAAAAGTTCTGTTAAGTGGGTGATAGACGTACGAACTTAAAGTTCGCGATTTTTAAGATCGCGAACTTACTAGGCTCGACGGCGCGTCGGTGACATACGTGAAGCTTACTCATTCTAATAATAATAATAATAATAGTTATAATTTAATAATCATTCATTTTGAGAAATTTCTGAATCAAAATTAATAATAATTACAAATACCTACACTACAAGCGTTGCGCGTCCACGGATTGACAAACGTACGAGCGTAGGTGGGTTACGAGCAAAATTTGAAACTACGAGCAAAATTTGAAACTTGTCGGATCGCCAACGAACTTACTCAGCGGTTTTAAAGTACGCGTACAAGTATGGTGACATACAAGCGAAAAAGGTCGTCGAGCCACAAGTTCGCGAACTTACTCGCACATCTGTCACCCCTATTAGAATGCCTGGAGAGAGATATGAGAAACGACAACTAAAGTGAAACAGTGCCGTTTGTCTAGTTGTGCTTCGAAACATGTTTTGATTATACTTTGGTGTAAAATTAGAATATTTTGTCAGTGTAAAACGGAATGTTTTATAAACGTTTAATTACGTATTTTAATTACTATATCGCACCTTTAGAATTGAAGTGACTTAATCCAAAATTCTTGTTTTTTGGTAAACGCCAAAAATGTAACTGAAGAATTGGCTATTTTTTAGTTTTTTGATTATAATACTCTAGGTTAAGTGGTTTATGTCACAATTTTAGTCATTAACCATAGACTAGGAATTATTTTAATGATTGAATACTAAACCTATAGGTATAACTAATAAGAACCTTTATTAATTAATCATTGAAAAAAAAGAGTTACTTATTTTCTGAAAACAATTTAATGTTAATGGCTTATTTGACTTTGTGTCTTTTATTTACTTTACAATACAAAAAACAATTGTGACTATTTAAAAAAGAGGCGATTAATTTCTGATGTTATATTTTTGCTCGGTGACTAATTTTGGAATATGTTAGTTTAATTTTAAATGAATCGCTAAATTAAAGGAAAATGAAAAACAGAGTCTGCTTTCATAATCGTGTATTTTGAAATTTTGCCTCACTAACCATCCTTAAACACTAATCAACGCAACTATATCATATCACTTAGCAAAATATATTTTGGTCTTATGAATACTTATTAGAACTGAGTATTATTTCCCAACAAATGGTTTAACGCAATATTTGTTATACATTAGTTTAAGTTTATAAAACAATCAATAGTTTTAAATAATCTGCAAATAGTAAACTTTTGATAAAAGAATATAAAACAATTAAAACACTTATTAAACACAAATAAACCAAAAGTTATTTAGTTATAGTTGAATAACTAGGTATAAAATGCTTATAAACATAACTAAGAAAGAATTAACATAACAAATACACATTTAAGAAATCAAAACAGTGGCAAAAAACATAAATTGCTTCAAAACTAAAATGTGATCAAAATATATGACTAATGTAGTCATTAATTAAGTCATAAAACCAGGCGTATGTACTAGAGATAGTTTTAGTTCTTATAAAATAACACATATTTTTCTTTTTATTTTCTGCCATCTCTATTTTGTTTTGCTTGTTTCATTTTATTTCTTTTGTTGCGCATATTTACTTTCTTAAATCTTTTTCAGCGTATGAATTTTATAGTAAACAAAAAATTATAATAATTCGTCCTTAACAAATTTTAACGATTTTATCTCGTTATTTGAGTCCCTCCAACCCACTGCATTTTTATCAACATCCTGAAAAAGTTTTACCCCCATTCTTTCTGCAACACTGTGAAGTCTATAAAAAAATTGTAATCTAACTCTTTTACTCTGAACGGAGTACCCATTTTTCTAGCACTTCTTAGTAAAAGCACATATTGTTGAGTTATGTAAATAGGACCAGATCTTAGGTTTCTCTTTATTTCTTTTTCTATTAAACTATTTGCATTGTCCCCCTCGTTCTGTGTATGTCCTTTAATCAAATATTTATGCGTTATTGATTGAATGTTTTCAAAATAGGCCAAAATACACAGCACAAATATTAGCTATGTTAATATTACAGCGATCACTTCTCTTTTCCTCTCGGCACAGATTTTTTCTTTAATATGCTTCTCATACGTTTTTTGAATACCTAACTTGTCATCTACTGGTGCTAATTCATATCTTGTACATTGTTTAAACAAATCCTTTTTGGCCTTAAAAAAACTAATATTAAATTCAGTTGTAAATATTAATTAAAAAACTCAGTATGGGACGTGAGGTTTGTTTTCTTTGGTTTGATTCGGTTTTTGTTCTTTTATACTCTTGCTACTATCAATATATTCTCTTGTAGTAGAAAATCTTAGATAATGGGACTCTATGCGCCGTATACTATTAAATGGGTTTTAATATCTTGTACAAGACTTGGGTCAATCGGTGCTCGGCTTATAGAACGCCCTCTAAGATCTTATACGAATTAATTGGAATTCGTTTTCATTTTCACAGTTCTTATTTGTCTCTGTTATACTTATCTAATGTATTAATAAAAAAAGGTTTTACATACGCGAATTCTTTGGCTATTGACAGTAAAATAAAAGGCTGTGTGTGGTTTACGAGTTAATGTTTATTTCGCCTCCGTTTTTTCCCGCTAATGAAGAAGACTTTGATGATGATATGCTGGAACTTGAAGATGACGACGTAAAAGAACTGGATGATGATGTACTATTGGACCGATCTATGTTTTGTGATGTTTGTTCTTCATTAGTTGAACCAACGTTATACCTACCAGCACCACTTATTTTCGACGTATTGGTAATATCTTTTAGAATGCGTTGTTCAGTTTTCACTTGCGGTAAAATTTCAGGATTCATACTAAGACTTCCATCTGTCGCCTTATCCAAAGGTAGTTTCGAAAAGTTTTCCCTATCACACTCTTTGAATTTACTTTGAACACTAGTATGACCTTCGGTACTTGCTGTTCTCATCCCTTCACACTGTTCTTGCATTTTATTTCTGCTTTAATAGTTGCAAAATAAGATCTACTCTTCTTTTCATTATTGGTTTTAAACTTTAACAGAAATAAACATAAAATAACTCAATTAAAATAAAGCTCTCTAAGTCACACATCATTCAGTAAAGAATAAGCATATTTACATATATGTCTCCGCAGTTACAAAATCGGTTAGTAAAGTAAAGCCATAGTATAAAATAGGGCTCCATCCAACAAGCAATATTTAGTAATAAAGTGACGGCAGTACAAATACGACACCACAATATGATAAGCATTTAGTACTGAAACGCCCAAAACCAAAAAGATTTATTACAAAAATAAATGTCGAATGAATAACTTACCTTAAATTTAGTATTAAAACGGCGGATTACAATTTACGTCGCTTACGGAGCAACCGCGCGGCACCCAACGTTTAGCACTATCCACGCAACACCGAATAGGGTCTTTTAATAGTGAGAGACGCGCTGAAGGCGCGTGATTTAAAAGAGACGGAAATTGTACGTTTGTCATTTTCTGGGCTAAAAGAGTCTGTATAAATTTAATAAACTGATAGAATAGATGTTTATAAGTCGTTTAATGTATAAAAGTCATTTTCTTAAAATTTTTAGTTAAGTCACTTCAATTCTAAAGGTGCGATATAATAAAAGAATTAAAATATATAAAAAAAAGTACGTAATTAAATAATGTATATACCGTTATTAAACAAAAAATATTAAAATATTTAATTGATTCTTTTTAATTGCGATATTTTATGTAATAAAAATGTACTCGATTAAATTGAAAGCAGGCCTTTTTTGTTTTTCGAGGTAAAAAAATAAGTTGATTTATTACCACGAAAAATAAAAGTTTATTATAAATTTCCATGTTATTCTTACCCTACTTCGAAAAAGGAGGAGGCTCTGAATTCGACTGTCTTTTCCTTGTATGTTTGTTACACGATTATTCCGTCAATTATAAATCGATTTTGATGATTCTTTTTTTAATCAGTAGGTCATACATCAGAGGTGGGCTTATAGAAATTTTATCGAAATCAATTTAGCGCTTTTTTAGAAAAATCACCGCAAAACAAAAACAAAAATATTTGTAGATGTGGGTATAACACTGAAGTTGGTTTTCGTTTTTTAAACCTTTAATTATATAATTATTTAAATACGTTGTTTCCCGTTCTACTATTAAATAGGTAAAGGAAAGAATATTCGGTATTCATAAAAGCCTATTCATACTATAAGTAATGTTCTGTATTAGCAATTAAATTCAATAATGCGTAATTAATTGATTACAATAATACAACCAGCGCGATAACAACTTACTTTTGACGTACTTGATGTAATTTTATTCACAAGAACTTGTGAATGTCGTATTAAAATAGTGTTACGAATAGAAATAGATCCTAAGACGGACATTTGAAAAAAAATTGGAAGTTTTAAATCACTACTTTATCCAGTACTGAATCGGTTTGATACTTGAAAAGTAATCACAATAATAAGATCGACTGTCCCTACGTATACTATCGAAACTGAAAAAAGGTACTTTACAGGAGAGCACTTTTAAGTTAATTTTGTGTACAAAATTGTCATTTATTTGCTAAGTATCGATATTATACTCATGAAAAATATGGTTTAATATGTATTTTTTAGCTTATTCTCTTTTTTTGTATGAAAACATAAATATAAAAAGGAGTTTCTTAGTGCAATAAAAAAAATCGCAAATTTTCAGTTTCGATACTGTACGTAGGGACAGTCGAGATTTTAATTGTGTTTTATCAAATTATAAATAGCATACAATTATGTATAAACATTAAAAAACTGATTTGTAATAAAACCGACATTATGGTTACATTAATTTTTTATTATACATATTAATATTTTGTGAGTTAAATTTGAATTTCTCATTTTTAATGAGTTTAGTGGTATTGCACTCGCACGTGTGCGTGTGCGTGTGCATGTGCATGTGTAGAGTGTGTAGTGTGTGTAAATGGTGTGTAGTGTATGTAAAGTGTGTGTAGTAAGTGTAAAGTGTGTATAGTATGTGTAGAGTGTGTGTAGAGTGTGTGCGGCACGTACCTCATGTCGGGCGAGAAGTCGGGCTGGCAGGCGTAGCCGGCGACCATGTGGCCGGTGAACGTCTTGCGGCGGTTGAGCTTGAAGCGGTTGAGAGCGCTGAACACGACCAGCTTGTTGTCCATGGACTGGCACGCGAGCCACTTGCCGTTGGGCGCCGCCGCCACCGCCGGCAGCGAGTGCATCGACGGGTCCGCGATGTACTTCATGTCCACCGGGATGTCCCTGCGCACGCCGAACTGTACCGCACGCTGTACCGCACGCTGTACCGTACACTGTACCGTACACTGTACCGCACGCTGTACCGCACGCTGTACCGTACACTGTACCGCACGCTGTACCGCACGCTGTACCGTACACTGTACCGCACGCTGTACCGCACGCTGTACCGCACGCTGTACCGCACGCTGTACCGCACGCTGTACCGTACACTGTACCGTACACTGTACCGCACGCTGTACCGCACGCTGTACCGTACACTGTACCGCACGCTGTACCGCACGCTGTACCGTACACTGTACCGCACGCTGTACCGCACGCTGTACCGCACGCTGTACCGCACGCTGTACCGCACGCTGTACCGTACACTGTACCGTACACTGTACCGCACGCTGTACCGCACGCTGTACCGTACACTGTACCGCACGCTGTACCGCACGCTGTACCGTACACTGTACCGCACGCTGTACCGCACGCTGTACCGCACGCTGTACCGTACACTGTACCGCACGCTGTACCGCACGCTGTACCGTACACTGTACCGCACACTGTACCGCACGCTGTACCGTACACTGTACCGCACGCTGTACCGCACGCTGTACCGTACACTGTACCGCACGCTGTACCGCACGCTGTACCGTACACTGTACCGCACGCTGTACCGCACGCTGTACCGTACACTGTACCGCACGCTGTACCGCACGCTGTACCGCACGCTGTACCGCACGCTGTACCGTACACTGTACCGTACACTGTACCGCACGCTGTACCGCACGCTGTACCGTACACTGTACCGCACGCTGTACCGTACACTGTACCGCACGCTGTACCGCACGCTGTACCGCACGCTGTACCGCACGCTGTACCGTACACTGTACCGTACACTGTACCGCACGCTGTACCGCACGCTGTACCGTACACTGTACCGCACGCTGTACCGCACGCTGTACCGCACGCTGTACCGCACGCTATACCGCACGCTGTACCGCACACGGTACCGCACGCTGTACCGTACACTGTACCTCACGCTGTACCGCACGCTGTACCGTACACTGTACCGTACACTGTACCTCACGCTGTACCGCACGCACACGGTACAGTGTACCGTGTACGGTACACTGTACGCTACAGTGTACGTTACATGTTGGAAACAAATGTCAACCTTATGTTTTTTTTTTTTATTTCAAGGTGCATATTTGAATATACAATTTTATTAAGTGAGCATTCTAGTTACTACATAAATTCCTTAGTGCTGACAGTTTGACACTTATAAAGAATATTATTATTAACTATACATTTTTTTAAACACAGCTGATTAGCGATATTATAAATAGCGATTTATAAAAGTGTTAATTTTAAAACTCTGACTTCGCATATTTATTAGATTATAGTAGCAAATTATAGGCTATAAAATATCATGTTCCTGCTTGTAGAAGCTCAGCAGAAACCATTGATCTCAAACAAGTAACAAAGCCCAACTCGAAACAAACAAACACCATTTAATTAACTTGCACTTACGAATTATAGGCCATATTATATCACTTTTTATTTTAAGTTGTAATAACATGACATACCATTCCCACACACGTAGACTCTTGTCATCGGAGGTGGTGACAAATCTCCGGTTGTCGTCAACAAACGTAATAGTGTTGACCGCTCCCAAGTGTCTGTCGTACTCTTGCACTATCTCTCCACTTCGGATATCCCACTGTGAACAAGTTATATTAGTTATTTATGGAACTCTTGTAATAATGAGGAGTATTAAAACAAGACTCTATGTGTAATTAGGTATCAAAACACTCATGTGATAATAGTATCACATGAATGTTTTACTATCAAATTATCAACGGTTACATACAATACAATCTACACCCATAATATGAATCCTCTACAAAAGATTCTGAAACAGTAAGCTTACTGCTAACATTAAAACAGCCAGTCCTAGTAACCTGATATCATCATATTAAACGCGCGTGAATGACAATTAGTCAAGGCAACGTATGCTATTTTAGTCAACTTTTTTCAGCAGTCTCCGAAAATTATGATTGAGGTATCATTTGATTCGGAATGGCATCTAGACGATTTTTGAAACAAATGAAGTTCCGCTTGCAAATAATGCGATTAAAATTTATTTTTAAGATAAAATTGTATGTTAACTTGTATGCACAGTAAACTATATTTCTTCTTCTTAAATGTTAAAATATTTTTAATAAATAAAGTATCCAAAGTAGGCGTGGCTTACGATAGCCAGAGCACCCGTCTTAGGCTGTATTTTCATCCCTCTGGGAAAATTATAAATATTGTTCCTACAGTTCAGGGAGCTGGGACTTTTTGTTAGGAAATTTCCTCCTCTTTTTAATTCTTTTTATCTTTTAAATATCTTTATTACTACACAAAAATACAAAAATTATAGAAAATTCTATTGGTATTTTTGTATGTATTAATGAAAAGTCATAAATCATCAAAATCTCAAATGATAAAGTACAAGCTGCCATAAAAGACTTGAAAGAAGACACATCACCAGGACCTGATGAGATTCCTGTTCTTATTTTAAAGAAATGCGATATTACTGAACGATTGGTACATTTAATGCAGACGTCACACGATACCGGTATTTTGCCAAAACTATGGAAAACTGCAACAGTAATCCCAGTATTTAAAAAAGGGGACAAGTTAGAACCGAGAAACTATAGGCCCATAAGCTTGACGAGTGTGGTATGCAAAGTAATGGAAAAAATAATTGTCAAACATATCCGACAGTTCCTCAGCAGGCATCAAATTATAGGTCAGCAACAGCATGGCTTCTGTCCTCGTAGATCTACAACATCAAATCTTTTGTCTTGCCTTTCATCTTGGGTGAACAGTTTTAATATCCGGGATCCAATTGATGTAATATACCTAGATTATGAAAAAGCATTTGATAAAGTACCCACAGGAAGACTTTTACAAAAACTAGAATTTATTGGAATACGGGGTAAATTATTGAAATGGATAGAAAGCTTTTTAAGACAAAGAACATTTCGGGTGAAAATTGGTGACTCATTTTCTGATGAAAAAGAAATACTGAGTGGGGTACCCCAAGGATCTGTGCTTGGTCCGGTCCTATTTATTATTTATACATTTGACTTACCTAAGTGTTTGACATGCGATGTGAGCATGTTTGCTGACGATACAAAGATTTTTGCAAATCCGCTAATTTCATCCGAGCGACTTCAGAATGACTTATCGCGAATAACAAACTGGTCAAAGGAGTGGCTTCTTAAACTAAATGTGGACAAGTGTATTGTATTACATATAGGTACTCGAAATCCTCACCAGCCTTATGAAATAGAAGGAATACCTTTAAAAAAAGTCAGCGAACAAGTCGACTTGGGTGTACATATCACTGAAAACCTTAAATGGGAGCACCACATCGCAGCTATAACTAAAAAGGCAAATAGCTTCATTTACATCATAAGGAAAGCTTTTCGACATCTTACACCCGAAATGATGTTAAAAATATACAAATCGTTTGTGATGCCTATCTTGGAGTACGCGTTTCAAATCTGGAGTCCCTATTTTAAAAAAGACATTGATATACTGGAAAAGGTTCAACGTAGATTCACAAAAGTCCCAAGAACTTTAAAGAATAAATCTTATGAAGAAAGATTAAAAGTACTAAGATTGACGACTCTGAAGGAACGTAGAGAGCGAGGGGACTTGATTGAAACATTTAAAATACTGCATGGGCATTACGATCTAGTGAACTTTGATAAATTGTTATTTCAGTACTCACAAAATATGCATTTAAGAGGACATCACCTTAAATTATCAAAGGCCAAATCATATAATAACTCGCATAAGTATTTTTTTGCTAACAGGGTTGTGGAGGCTTGGAACAGATTACCACCAGATGTGATATCTGCACAATCCACCAATCAGTTCAAAAATAGACTGGATGCATATATGCTACAAAACTAATTTGTTGTTTGCAGTCTGATACGGGCTTTTATCAGTTGTCTCAACTGCCTGCCTGTTATATAATAATAATAATAAAATATGTTACTTTTATTTTGACAGTTTGGCTGTCACATTTCAGCGTGACAGAGTATCGATTCATTCATCCAAACAAAATTCGCGTTTATAATATTTATATATTATACTCACACATATAATCTTCTTGTCAGACGTCCCAGCAACAAACAGATGCTGTTTGTCCTCATCCGGATTAAATTTAGCACAATAAGGTACTTTTCGAGATGTGAACCTCGATATACATTCGCCGGTCTCTGTGTCCCACAGCTTGATGTAGCGGTCGTAAGCTACAAAAATAATAATTTATATAAACATCGAACCAATTAGAGAAAAATTTAAGCCTGCTACGTTATGTTACGACATTATTACTAAAGTTTATTTAATAAAATTTCTCAATTTGTAAAACAAAATATAATTAAATAATTATTAATAGAAATAAAAACGTTATACTCACATGCTGATAAAAACTGTTGTCCGGTATTATTGAAATTAATATCTCTAACGGCCTGCCTGTGTCCGAAGTATGTTCGTATGCAGCGACGTTCGCCATATACCTCCCAGATCTACAATATTAGAACACATTAAGTTATTTTTTGTAATAGATGCTATTCACAGTAACATAATAAACAACTTGTGTGGTATAATAATTTTAAATATAATTTTTGATGGTAGTAGCGAACAAAAAACAGCTAAATAATCAAATATTTAAAAATCACAACCACTCATGAACATTTGCCGCGAACATTTAGCGCCGAAGTAGCAACAAATGCGTTGCTCAAGGGAATGGGTACAGCAGAAACGACACACGCACGCAAACGCTGGCACAGGAATACACCGTCAAGCATGCGCAATGCACGCGCATGGCACGCATGCACGCACACACAAGCACACAAGTGCACACAAGTGCCCGCGCCACGTGAACACGTGCGCCTGACACAACACACACACACACACACACGAGACACGTCACCTTGACCCTGCAGTCCATCCCCGCGGAGAGCATGAGGTGCGCCGTGCGCGGGAACCAGCGCGCCGCGCACACGCTCTTGCCGTGCCCGCGCCACGTGAACACGTGCGCCTGACACAACACACCCACACACACACACACACGAGACACGTCACCTTGACCCTGCAGTCCATCCCCGCGGAGAGCATGAGGTGCGCCGTGCGCGGGAACCAGCGCGCCGCGCACACGCTCTTGCCGTGCCCGCGCCACGTGAACACGTGCGCCTGACACAACACACCCACACACACACACACACGAGACACGTCACCTTGACCCTGCAGTCCATCCCCGCGGAGAGCATGAGGTGCGCCGTGCGCGGGAACCAGCGCGCCGCGCACACGCTCTTGCCGTGCCCGCGCCACGTGAACACGTGCGCCTGACACAACACACCCACACACACACACACACGAGACACGTCACCTTGACCCTGCAGTCCATCCCCGCGGAGAGCATGAGGTGCGCCGTGCGCGGGAACCAGCGCGCCGCGCACACGCTCTTGCCGTGCCCGCGCCACGTGAACACGTGCGCCTGACACAACACACCCACACACACACACACACGAGACACGTCACCTTGACCCTGCAGTCCATCCCCGCGGAGAGCATGAGGTGCGCCGTGCGCGGGAACCAGCGCGCCGCGCACACGCTCTTGCCGTGCCCGCGCCACGTGAACACGTGCGCCTGACACAACACACCCACACACACACACACACGAGACACGTCACCTTGACCCTGCAGTCCATCCCCGCGGAGAGCATGAGGTGCGCCGTGCGCGGGAACCAGCGCGCCGCGCACACGCTCTTGCCGTGCCCGCGCCACGTGAACACGTGCGCCTGACACAACACACCCACACACACACACACACGAGACACGTCACCTTGACCCTGCAGTCCATCCCCGCGGAGAGCATGAGGTGCGCCGTGCGCGGGAACCAGCGCGCCGCGCACACGCTCTTGCCGTGCCCGCGCCACGTGAACACGTGCGCCTGGAACACACCATTAAATAAATAAATAAATAAATAAATAAATATTAACCAACAATCACACCACGTTAACCTAGCCCCGTGGTAAGTTCGTAAGAACTTGTGTTTCGGGTACTAGGAATGGAAATAAATTTAAGATATAAATACATATATACATAAATACACATCCATGACCCGGTGCAGACATCTATATTCGTCATACAAATTATCTGCACCTGGCGGGATTCGAACCCGCGACCGCTGCGTAAAGTGTCCAGTTTCCTGACCACTCGACCAGCCGGCCGTCAATAATAATAAGTAAATAAATAATAGTTATTTATCTACTCCCTTGCTTTAAATCCTCTATAAAGGATTCTGGAACAGTTAGCTTATTGTCAACATTAAAACAACCAATGTCATAATAAGCATTATATCATCCAAATAGATGATATGTACTGGATTTAATTATAACACTCTTTTTTTTAATTATTTTCGATCCCTTCTGCGCAAAAGATTCACAAAAAACAGCCATATTCTTACTGCTCAATGCGTGGTATCTGTAATTCTGTATGAATTTCAAAAAAGAACATGTGTATAAAAAGAAAATTGTCATTCACGCGCATTTCACTACCAGAAAGTCGCGCTGTAAAAAAAAGGAAATTTAGACTAGGCTGTATGGACTATATTCCTTTGCCTTTTTTTTAAACAACAACAACGTGAAAACAAATTAGGTTATTCGAATCCCCGCCATTTTTCTTCAATATTTTTATTATTTTGTTTGGATTTTAAGTTTGGGAGTAAATAAAGTCTTGTATGCAACTCTTATCTCTATCACAAGAGGCTTCGCCTCGTGAGATAAGCCCACATTCGTGTTTTAATACCCCTTATTATACAACAGTTGGATAAATAAGTATTATGCAACTGTTGTATAATAAGGGGTATTAAATCACGAATGTCGGTTTGTGAGTTGATAATAGTATCACATGAGTGTTTTAATACCTAATTATTAATAGTTTCATATAAGACTTATTTTATAGAGAATTTAAAGCATGAGAGTAGAAAAATAAATAAATAAACGTCTCACATTCAACGGCCTCCAGTAGATTGTTTATCATGTGTTGGGGATCCAGAAACACACACAAAAAACAAGCACAAACGCCCAGCACGACAAATATCGCCGGTATGGCCTATACAGATATATATATATATATATATATATTTTTGGCATTTATGGGGATCAAACTCGCGACCGCTAGCACATGAACCAGCCAGTTG
This sequence comes from Euphydryas editha, assembly GCA_036937285.1. NCBI lineage: Eukaryota > Metazoa > Arthropoda > Insecta > Lepidoptera > Nymphalidae > Euphydryas > Euphydryas editha. Next base: position 2,779,989 of record JAUPFZ010000001.1, read on the forward strand.
CTGTAACCACTGCACCACAGCGTCGTAAAAATTGTTATATTTATGTGCACTGCGTAATGTCTATCTATATGTAATTGTATAGTCAGTTGACTGATGCACCAATATTTAGTAGAATCTGAACTAGATATAAAAAAGATTAACAATAAGATTTAAGACTTGAGTAAGAGCCTGATTTAAGATTTTATTATAAAGAAGCATGCTATGAAGCGATCTCAAAATTTGTATAAATTATATCAGAAGCAAATCTTTGTATATTGAGTACTTGACAATTATGTTAATATGTTATACTTTAGAACACAACTTATTCAGTAAATAAATTAATATCTATTTGAGCATTGCAAACATTCATCCCTAAGTGTATAATAACAACAACGTGGAATATAACAATTGGCATTATTATAAAAATGTACATTTAAAATGTTTTATTTACCTTTGGCAGGAAACATTTGTCCGGTGGTGTGTCACTACGTAAATGAGTCTCACTTCTAGGAGCTTCGATCCACGACCGACCTTGATAGTCTGTGGCTTGGTCAACTGAAAACATTTACAGAAACACTAAGTAAAGTTTTAGTACAAAGTGTGTAAATGTAATACTATTTACAGATACTATGACCACTAATTACTAACATGCATATTTTGATTTAAAAATATAGCTGTAATTTATTATTCAAAACACTTACTGTGGAATATGGATTTTTCTTCCAAGGGTTTATCATCTTCAACTTTGCCTTTCTTCTGTCTCTTGGCGAGGATTTCTTCGAGTTCCTTTGCTTCATCGCCCTCTGGTTTCATCACTCTGAAAACCCCCAAAAAATATGTCGATCAATATATATTTATAATAGTTATTAAAGAACCTTGAAAAATCAACAATGGTAACCTGAATTCAAACCCACAATGATCAGATCAAATCCAAAAATTCGTTCTATTAATATTTATTCATGTTTCAATGTTACAGGTCTCTACAGGTGCTACTCTATTGAACCATGGGATTAAAATAAAATATACAGATCTACTATCACTGTAATTACACCTGTGACATAAATAGACTATAAAAAAAATCTTAATGCATTATTATAATATAAAAGTTCTTACCTGCGTTCACCCTCATACCCTCCCCAAGGTCCAAGAAAACCATTGACATCTTCAGGGTTGTCATTTTTGTTTCTTCTCTTTTTATCAAGGGGCCTCTTTTTAATGTTTTCAAAAACTGTTTTACCCTCCGCTTCAACTGGTGCGGCTACCATCTCCGAAACTGAGGATTTATGTATGGATTTCATTCTAACAAGTTTCTTTATAAGTGTAATACTATATAACAATATATTTGAAATATAACATAATTATATTATTATCGTGAACCTTTCTAGGAAGTTCATATTAAACATTATAATATATTTTAACAATCTGTAAATGTCAAACTACTGGGTAAAGGCTTGTTCTCCTAATATAGAGAAGGTTTCAATTAAGAGAGGAAAAAATTGAGTTAAATATAAACTTCTAATCAAATATTAAAACAGTAAAGGTTATTCAAACCTTAATAACATAAAAATATCCACAACTATATAACTTTGTTAACTGTTTATATAATATGCTAATCTCGGGTGTAACTGAACCGATTTTAAAAACTACTTTTGTGTCATAAAACCTATTCTTAAGGAGGGTATGACACATGACTAAGGGGAGAGCAGAAGCCTCACATTAGTAACAGCAGTTCAATGTATAATAATCAAAGTTGTCTATATGTAGTATGTATAGTATTAGATAGATAGATAATTTTTTCACAACCACAATTTTGAGGTTTATTATAAAAAAGTGTTTTGTGGAAGTGGACCTTGAATGGTCAGTTAAAAAAATATTAGAACTATTTTGTATATAATATACCACGCACGTACCAACAACGGACTCCCCCTTATCATCAACTATGGGCTCTGTAGATGGATCAACAGCATAACCATAGCTTGTGAACGTCCGTCTTTGATTTTCAAACTGAAATTCACTTATATGAGCCTTTTCTACATAACCGGACAGAATATTCCTTGTCGCTTTCATTTGTTGTGTTTGAAATGGATTTTCTGGTCCATAGGACGGTGCAAATAATTCCTCAAATTTAGGATTATGTGTCAATTCTTGATTATGATGTAGAAGTACTCTGTCGTCTTCGTTTGTCTACAAATATTAAAACAAACTAACATTAAAATCATGAGAAAAAAGTTTATGTAAATAATTAGTTAACCTTATATTTATTTACCGTGGGAACAACTGTTGGTGCTGCAATTATCTGCATTTTCTTAGCTAATGATAAATCTGGTGCAACAGGTTTCAAGTGTGTCAACAATGCCTCGTTACTATGTTTTTGGCTTGTATCTTCATCATTGTCTGATTCATCTTCTGAACTACTACCATAGTTTTTTATATTTAACATTTTTACACTAATAAACGTACATGTATAAGGTATAAAATGTTTTTAAATCTTTAAATTATTCGGCTTACTAACTAAAAATAATGTTAATACCAAAGAGTATATAATAGTAATAGTGGTTAATACCAATTAGTTAACACAAGAATAACAAATCAAAGAGTAACAAATCACAAACAGCTTCGGAATCCGCATTGGTTGTCTACGTTGACAATGACATTGAAGTTTGAAGTTTATAAGTTAACTTTAGTGTTTATTCAAATTTATTTTATATTATACTTGATTTCACGTGATATAATATAGTAATATGATTTTAAAAAATATGGTTTAATATCTAGTTAATGGTAATTATTTAAAAAAAATTAAGTTACTAAACTATAATCAGAGTGGCCAACACAAGGAAAAAAATCTATAGTCAGGTGACGAATTCTTGTGACAGTTCTTGTTTCAAGAAAATTTTCGCATAAAATTCACCAAAAAAATTCACAATAATGGCTCTTCAAGCTGCGGTAAAAGGAAAACTAATCAGTGTTATAGGAGATGAAGTGAGTAAACTGATTACAATTGGTTTTTTTAACTTCCCTTTATTTTGTTTGTGATTGTAGAAAATATTTTTCATTGTAAAGAAATTGATTTACGTTTTAAATTTAAATCGTATAAATTTGTAAAAGTTCGAAATCGATAATGTTTATTTAAATATATTCTATTGTATCGTTTCAGGACACTTGTGTTGGATTCCTCCTCGGAGGAATCGGAGAGATCAATAAAAACAGACACCCAAATTTCATGGTAGTGGATAAAAGTGAGTATTTTACGTTATTTGTACTTAATTAAAACATATTCTGTGGTACTTGACTGCTTCATACAATGTACAAGAGCGGACTCTTTATGTGTATGCGGACGGTTTATGTGTGCAAAATCAGAAACTGAACAAAATCATATTCCAAAAAGACAAAAGAAGATAATAAAAATAAAAAAGTAACGATCATTATATTGAATACACAGGCAATAAATAAATGTACCTACATAAATATATAAATATATACATACATAAACAAATACATACTTAATACTTAACAAGCTGACGATAAATAAAACATTTTAAATTGAAATATGTAATGAATCTCAAAGTTTTGAAGGAAAGAAATCTAATAAAAAAAAAAAACATTAATAGTGTTACGATAGTAAAACGTACATTTTCATATGTTTCTTACAGACACACCAGTGAGTGAAATCGAGGACTGTTTCAAGAGATTCGTCAGACGTGACGACATTGACATCATCCTGATTAATCAAAATGTTGCTGAACTGGTCCGTCACGTGATCGACTCGCACACAGCTCCCGTACCAGCAGTATTAGAAATCCCGTCGAAGGACCATCCATATGATGCTTCCAAGGATTCCATTCTTCGTCGTGCTAAGGTAAATGAATTTGTAAAATGACCTCTTATTGAACATTCTATATTAAAAAAATTATAGTGATACAATTTCAAGTTGTAATTCTTGAATACTTACAATTTTTTATTACTGCGACTATTATTCTTTTGAACTAATTAAAATTGTTAAAATTAAATAATGAGGTTTTATAATATGATCCAATTATTTTTTTTTAATTTCACATGACTAAAACAATTAATGCTTTTCCTACTTCACTTTTATTTAAGGATTTGTCTAAGGTCAAATTACGTAGTACATCTAATTAATTTTTAAACTTAATAAAATTTAGTAAATTGTATACAGCGACATTTCCTGTTAATTATAATAAGTTTCTATAATAGATTTTTTGATTTTTTTTTGTTTATAATTAAATATTATAATAAAAATATTTAACATTGAATTTGACTACCGTATTTGTAGCCGGAAGAAAATCTGGCATTGAGGTGTTGATAATATAATATATTGTATATTTTATGTAATATATTGTTTATGAAATAAAAATGTATTTTCATATGATAAAGAGTTTAACATATTAATTTCAAATAGAGAGGAAAATAATGAGCATGCTATTATCGACATGCTGCCGTTCGATGTTGTCTGATTTTTATATTGCATGGCGGCCTAACATCTACACTGGTAGTGATTTCAGAATGAATAATTTCATGAACTTGAAAACAAAATATATCTCTGCAGTTATCGGAATCCTCACTTGTTTTTGGTCTTGAAAAATCGCAAATTGTCTGAACTTACTAACAATAAGTTTTTCAACCGTACAAGTTTTATAGAAGAACATAAATATTTCAATTCTTTTAAAATTTATTCTACTTCAGGTAAAAATAACATTGAGTAAGTGGTGACTTTAAAATGAATTATCATTTACTCTATTAAATATTTCAAATTCAGGCAGCCATCTAAAAATTCATAAATGTTTTACACATCCTTAAATATAATCATCAGAATTTCTGTTCAGAGAGTTTTCATTCATAGTTTATTGCTGTCATTACTTTCTGTAAATGAGGACAGGAGAAAATTGACTTTTTTTTTAAGATTTTTTATAATATGTGAAAATCTGGTAAAGAAAAAAAAATCACAGATTAGTTAAAAATCAAAACATTTTTTTTTTCACTTAAGAAAAATTATTGGTAATAAAGTAAACTAATATTTTTTTTTTACAGGGCATGTTCAATCCAGAGGACTTGGTACGCTAAATTAAAATTTAGATAATGCATGACTTTGTCTGACTGCAACAGACCGGCACCTGTATATATTGCCATCATGAAGAAAGTTACTAACAAATTTAATTCCCATACGAATATTGCATTTATTAATATCCAGTGTGCAATTTTTTGACAGTTTGATTTGAAATAACATTCCGCTCAGATTAAAAAAATATATTTTCATCCCTTTGAATCTGTATTTTTAAATGTTTACATAGATAATAAATTATTTAAAGTAATTAGCTCGATAAATTAAAACATTGTATAAATAATAGATTGTTGTTGAAGTTGTATTATAATAATATATCAAAAAAATTGTGTTTTATTTATCAACAAGTGCATGTTGTGACCGTTTGTCAGTTTTTTTTTTTTTTTGCAATATAAGTAATACGATTGTGTGGTAAGTATCTTCATTGTATATATTATCTATGTACATATCTTTTTGATTCTATTTATCTATCTCTCTTTTTTCAGTCCACGTTTGGTGCAGATAACTACGGAACATAGTTACTTAATTTATGATAAAAAATCTGATCATGTATCTATCTCTAATTAATAATATGTATATTATCTGCTTTTTTAAATAAAACGAGTAAAATTTATTTTTATTATTTATTTACATATTATTAACAACTTACACATAATAATACTATTCGCACACATACAATATAATACAGTGCACACATTAACAAATAATTAAATATTTGGTGATACATAATCTATGGTTGACACATAATCTATGGTTACCCGTAAAGAGAACAAGAAGCGGTGAGTGGTTATTTTAATTTCGAATTACGTTAATATTTTTAATCGTCGAATTCAGCGACGTCATTGTCGGTTCTCTTATGGCCAACCCAATCCCATTTGGAGTAATGGAGTTTAGTTTTCTTAAATTTAGGATTCTTGGAAGTAATGCGCACGAAGATACGACGACCGAATAGAGGCTGTAACTGTCTGAAGTTGTCGACCAGAGGAAGGTTCAAGTTGGAGAGTAGACCACGGAAGTTGTCCATCTAAAAACAATAGTTTTATATAATTATCTTGCTTTAAATTTATGATCATTACAAATAACTATTTATACATCGTAAATGCTATTTATTTTTTTTAATTTCATAGTGCACTAAACTTGCGTTTAATAGTTGATATAAAATTTTAAAAGTATTTATTCCGTGTAAATTAAAGTCTTAAAAAATATAAATATCTTACCTGGAAAACTGAAATGGGAAGGTAATCAGAGAAAACAACCCAGGTAACGGCTTCAGCACAAGGAGGAGTGGTAAGAGAGCCCTTGTAAGTGTAGAAGCGTTCAGTGTCAAGTCCAGAAAGGATGGATGATAGAGAAAAGGTATGGGGAAGTTGCATAGTAGTGTTGTAATTTTCAATTGCTGATAAGTTCTTCACAATTGGAGTTAAAAGCTTAGCGTCGAACTCGACAACCTGAAATTAAAAAGAAAACGTTATTTCTATATTGGTAGCACTGTGTTAATTTTTTAAGGTCTGTGTTAGGTTTTTAAGGTGTGTGCACTGTTTTAATTTTTTTATAATTTCACGTTAATAACGTGGAAATATTGTTGCTAAAATTAATTGTCACTTTATAATATTTTAAAACTATTACTGACTTATATATAAAGCTATACAGATCAAAATACCTGATAAAAGAAAGCCAATACGCAAAGACCGTCAGGGTGTTGGAGCGCTTCGGCCAAGCTCCTGTATTTTTTGTTCCTGTGAATGATGTGCATTTCAAGAGGGAGTCTCATGTCGTTAAGAGTGTGTTCTGAACCGCGATTGTTCTTGTCACCCCAGTGGAAGTGCAGGCCCTCGATCTCGTACTCGTTATCAAGCGGTCCTCCAAAGATATATGGTAGGCGAAAACCTTTCTTTTCCTCCTCAGACGAATATTTGGGGATTGTTAGAGCCACTGTAAATTATGTAGGTAACATTAGAGCCATATTGTGAAGTTAGCTTTCTTTATTCTTATTTAAAGAATAACAACGATTAATTTTTATTGCCGGTTGCTTTCGCATGTGTTATTTAAACGCGAAAAAAAATTAATATTTGTATGGAATTCATTCATGATTGTTATTAAAATGTGTAATAAACACGTATAGGAATATTGTTTAAAATAGGTATACTTATTTATATAAATAGTGGTTATCATATTATTTTCGGTATCCGAACATTTTGAGTGATTACAAGTTTTCAGAATTTCAGTACGTAAAGTGATAGGTATAACTAAGCTTAGTATTTAGTCTATTATTAGTTTACCTGAATGTCCATTATTCGTGACAGTCAATGGTCCGGGCAAGGGGTTCTGGTAACCGATCAGTTCCATCGCTGGTATGGATATCGGGATGGCCTGTCTCGCGGTGATTGCTATGGGTGATTGCTGCCGTCCACCGCAAGCAGGATGTAGAACCGCCCAGCGTCGTTGATCAGATGCTCGGTAACCCCATCCAAAGACCAGGGATACTGAACAAGTTTAAAAGAACCATGTCTTAATATTGGCTATAGACATATTTTTACGAAATATAGCAGCAGCTGATATTCTGGCGGTTTCGAGTTTGATCCCTGTTGTATTTCCAAACTTGGAAGACTTTAAATTCACTGTTAATTTCCTAGTTTTTTATTTAAATAAAAAAATCAATGTTACATAACGCGTTGTATGAAGGCCCCTCCCGCCATTGTAACGCATCGTAACGTTTTATAAGACACCTGCTCCCCCCTAAATTGCGTTACGTAATACTTGATCTAAACCTTATTCTGTTTCCTAAGCTTTTAATTTTTAAAAATAAATAAATGAATAAATTACAGTATTATTATTTTCAGATCTTTTTGTCTTTAAAATTATTCCATCCTCGGAAATTGCATCTTCCAAAATCGGAATTTTGAATGATGCAACGGTTTCTTTTATTCTATATCATTTACAATACTTACCACCTGTTCTTTTATATCAAAACATAGCTTAATAATATTTATACATTTTAGATTTTTTTTTACTGAAAATTTATTAAGAGCTTAGGGTATAAAGTAAAAATACTGTCAATAAATATTTGAACGTTCAATTGTTTTTATTTACAGAAGACTTTTTTATGTTTCTAAACGAATCATTCGTATCGTAATATAAGACATAAGAGAATCCCTGCTGTTTTAATCATGCACATGAGGGATGAAAATAAATTTTAAATTTTTTATGTGACGTAAAATACCTACAATAAAAAAAATCAATTTGATTCGATTCGCAACAACACTAACATACCTATATCAAAAATTCGAACAATAATAGCAATATTTTCATGAAATTACGTAGTCTCTACCTAACAATCAATACAGACTATAAAGTCATATCAGTTTACATAACAAATACTAAGTTTATGTATCCGCCCTATTGATATATTACCCACAAATCAGTGTCTCATTAAAATTTAAAAATTATTCTACTGAATTACTACGTGTGCAGCTTAAGAAAACTTCGTGCATAGATGTGTATAGAAGACTAGGAGTTGAAGTGATCCGACAGCCTTCATTTCATATTCGTGACACGAACGAAGGGTACTTCTGTGACATTAGAAGACAAATCATCACATGGTATAAAGCAAAGCTCCCGGCTGCGTCTGTCTGTCTATTAGCGATAAACTCAAAAACTACAAAACTAATTTTCATTCGGTTTTCACTAATAAACGAAGGAAGGTTTAATTATATTTGTTAAGTATATGTGTAAATTGTTTGAAATATGACGATAATCTAGCTTTCATCTAAAACACTGATTATAATCTTTTTGAGATATAATAAGAAAATATTCCTCTTTTATACGTCTATAGTTAAGGCTGCTAAGGCATATATTATTTATCTTTTAAGAATAGCTTACTATACCCATTATAATTTCTAAAAAAATGGTCACATACAATGCGATAATTAGAAAGCTATTTTGACAGATATTGATATAGTATTAATGCTTATCAAAATTAAGCATTTCATGAACATTGTGGTAATCCTTAACATCATATAATATAAATGAATATCTTGGAAGCTACCGCAAAATAAAACCTAGCGGACGCGAAAATTAATTCAAGCACGGGTCTCACATTGATGACGGTTCTCGTTTGATGCGACTACCCCTGCGCTGTTGCTCACTGTGGCTATATAACTATGACTGAAAAAACATGGAAGTTTAATATTCTCTCCTACCTGTACGAAGCCGGGCGGTTCGCTAGTCTATTTTATGTAATTATGCAAAAATGCCTTAAATTATTCGCGTTACGAGTTATGGCGCTTTTTACGATGTCGTTTGGTTATTAATCAATCTATCAATTGTAATGTAAAAAAGCTGTGCATTGTTTATGACTTGCGAGAAATTTTGAACAATTTTTGCATAGAATTTTTAATCGGTTTTTAACTTCCTATACGTTTCTGTACTTATTTCTTATCTGTGGATACTAATGTCTGTTAATTTCAAACAGAAGAATACTGAATAGTAATATTATTTATAGTATAATTTAGTATCAAATGATCTTCTGATCTATGAGGACTTTGCTGAAGATTTTTTAGATAGTTAAAGTTATGCAATCCTTTTCTTAGTTATCGTAGCAATCTTGACTTTATTATGAATATATCTCTAAGCTATCAACTTTTGCTCTGAAACATGAAATATATTTTTGTTACGTAAAAATGGGAAAACTATTTCTCAAAAATAAAAGTTTTTTTTTTGAGAAATAGTTATTTTCTTATGGATATTAAATAATATAATAAGTTGTATATTTTTTCTGAAAAGACACCTAACTTAACAAACATATCAAAGTATGTGATATTAATAATTACTGGCCATTTAACGATAGCCTCTGATGTACTTTAACGTCCTGAAATAAACGACTGCAAAATTATAGTGAAGACGATTATAAATTATATAATATTCTAATAGAATTATAGACGTTTGCTTTCTGTAATACTATAGAAGTTGCAAAAACATTTATATACTAATAGAAACAGATAAGAATCGACGAGTATTAAATCTAAAGACACATTAAAATTAAAAAATTTATAATGCTAATAGATACATTTCAGAAAATTCATTTCCATCTATGGCCCTTTGGCGCAGTTGGTAGTAACCCTGTTTTCTGCTTCAAGGTTTTGGGTTCGATTCTTGTTCTTGCAACAATATATGTATATTTATTTATATGTGTATTATTCCTATATGCATAATTATTATTGACGACGCGTTGGCGCAGTGGTCACAGCAACTGGCTGATGCGCTAGCGGTCGCGTTTTCGATCCCCGCACATGAAAAATATTTGTATAGGCCATATAGATGTTTGTCGTGGTCTAGGCGTTTGTGCTTGTGTATTGTGTGTGTTTCCGGACCCCCGACACAGGATTCACATCCTACTGGGGGCCGTTAAGTGTGAGACGTTTATTTATTTATTATTTATTTTTATTTATTATAATAAAAAATTCGTATATTAGTCATCAGACATTAAGTTGTCTGCCTTAGGATCAGACTACCGTGTGTATATGTTAAACATATTTATTATTTATTTATTATTTACTAAGTATTTTACTGGATTTTATAAATTGTATATGTACGTAATTTAAAACAGACAAAAAGCACTGTCCAAAAACAGATAGGTTTCTATGACATTTACAGAAATCTGTTAAAAAAAATAGTAAGTATAACGATTCAAATATCGAATCGTCACATTTATAATTGTGATTAAATATTTATAATAAGTATCATCCTCAATTTGTTATCTAAATCAAGATTACTTCGTGACATTTATTGTATTAGCGCTACGAGTTATCGTCAAAGATAGGTGCCGTCAGATGTATCGAACAAATAAAGAGACGACCTTTGTAATAACACAGATTTGAGGTCAGGTTTGCTGAAATTATTTTCACAGATAATCGATTGTCCTCTTAGCTACAGTGTCGCACGATTCGTTAAGGATAAATCATATATGTTTTATGCAAATCTGTTAATGCAATTAGTTTACAATTTGTTAAAATACAAATTGATCTACAATGTAACGGTTAAAATGCATATTATTATGTTTAACAAGTTAATAAATATTGTTAATCAAAATATATTACATCGTTAAAAGAGATTTTGTGTATAAGTTTCTACGTTGATGTCACGGTACTTCAAGTAGTTTTGAAATTTAGGTATTGAAAGATTATTATGAGTTATTATTTTAAACTTTTAATTATTAATATGTTGAGCATCGGTTGCCGTTTTAAAATTAGGAGGCAGTTAGTAGCTTTAAAATATTTTTACCTATGTATTTTTTTCAATCTGTACATATTTGATTAAAAGTCTATACCGGATTTTATCGCGTTTATTAAAAACTTTACAGTTTAACAATATTTTAAATTAAATTATTTCCGGACGTTTCGGACCCTTTACAGCGTCCATGATCTCGGGGGACTGAGGTGGTGGGTGTCCGAATAATTTTTCATGTACATTCATGAAAAATGAATGTACATGAAAAATTAATGAATTGTGAATGATTTTTAGAATGTTCAAATTCATGAATTTTTAGGTACAACACTGAATGTATGTACATTCAGTGTTGTACCTAAAAAAAAATTTTACTTTTTTTTAAATCAATTTAAAAAAAATGTCTTAATTTTTATGATTTCTACAATTTAAGTCATTTCAAATTGTAACGTAATGAAGTCGAATTTTCCAGAGTAAGTGCAATGTGATGGAATATTGCAATTTTTTGACAACAAGATTCGTTAATGAAGCAATTTAAAAATTGTTATTTGTTTGTCGGATGTTTTTGCGATCCGATGTACGAAAGGAAGAGACCACGCGTTTAGCATGTCTTTCTCGTACGTGCTTTGTGTTGCTTCTAAATATTTATTTACACGCAATCTACACTTATACTTGATTTTAAAATAATTATTAATAAACAATGGTAAAACCTTCAGCATATCTGATTTTATGCACTAGTTATTTCTTTTATTAATTTTAAGACTAATATTTTCGTCGTAAAAACTTTTAAATTAAGTAGAATTTAAATTTATTTTATTAAATATATGAAATTTAACTAAATGATAAAATATGTGTACAATTTTCGTAAATTGTAACGTAATATCTTTCAAGCACTAAATATTTTTTAGTTTACTGTATACATTAAATCGATTAATGTTTATTTTATAAATTTTAATTTTTTTTATTTTATTATGACAATATTGAAATAAATTTTCAAATTTATTATCTGTACTTTCAATAAAAAAGTCAACTTACCATTAACCCCCAAAATGGCGAAGATAGCTAAAATTACCGAATTCATGTTATCACTTTTTAATTGGATTCTTTATGGGAGATCGAACACTTGATCGCTGATGCTTCCTTCCCCGCAGCTCGCGGTTTTTATACTACACATACACATCTTGTGCACTGCGATTTCAATGGATTAGCGCGTCATCCACGTGTGAAGTAACCCTCTACCATACATTATTAAAAAAAATATTAAAAGATATTTTGAGATACATTAAAAAAAAACCTTTAAAAAGATGGTCAATAATTATTGATTGATACTTTAATATCTTTTATTAAATAACAAAAAAAAATCAATTAAATATTTTGAGCAAGTAATAATAAATTTTAACAATTATTTTATAATAATAAAACGAAAATAAAATATACCTGTACCTATAAAACTGTTAAGAGTAGGTCAAGTTGAATGCTCTACCAAGCATTTTCGTATACTTTGTAATTTGTTATTAAATATATTTATTAGTACTTAGTATTAGATGTTAGTAGGTACTATCTTAATTATTATCTTCGAGTAGAACCAATAATTACAATAAAACACAGTAAAATATCTTGTTGGTGTTACCGACGACTTTGTTTACGTAAAAATTTTGATGTTACCCCACAAGTTATGCTATCCCACAGGAACTCTAATTTTTTTCGGGATAAAAAGTAGCCTTGTAGAGTAACAAACATCTTACATCTATCCAAACTTTCGTATATATAATGGCAGTAATATAGGAGTTACGACGCCTGACGCCGTCGTATTATACCGAATTGCTTTTCATCATATTTTATCACTAACTGGAGGACGACGGCTGCGAAATAGACAGATGAAACGGACTATTCATAGGTTTATTATATATAGTACCTGGACGACCGAGCTCTACTCGAGGAAAACAAAGAAACAAATTTTCCGAGATATGAGTCCTAGCTATATCGATTTTTCGTCTCCGTAAACCACCAAACTGTAAATATTATCAAAATAGAGCCGTTTTACATATGCAAATATTAGTATAGGATTTGAAATTTTTTCATCAATTTCGAAAATTGATTTTAGTTAATTTATCAATGTATTATTGCCGTGAAGTAATCGGCAGAGAAGAATTGTCTCGACCTCTTTCTTCCGAGATGTCGTAAAAGGTGACTAAGGCCATAGTGGTGCGAAAAACTATACCTGCAAGGATGGTGATGGGCAGCAGCGTCACAATATCCTAAGCGTGGCCACAGCGGCGTAAGCCACATTCTAAGCGTGGTGAGTATTAGCAAATCCGCCCAGATATGTGGGAGAGGCCTACGTTCAGTAGTGTACATCCAACGGCTGATGTGATAGTGATGGTGATGGTAGATATACTAATACTATATTTTAAAATTGTGATATGGTGAGTTAGGCCAACTTATATAATACATTATATCATAAAAAAAGTATCGTTACACAATAAATAACTATATAAATGACATTAGATTAAAACATGCCGTGTGTTGGGTTAGATTTTCATACTCATATTTCTAACGTTAAAAATGTAGAACCTCTACAAAACATTCATTGCATATTTAACTATTTTATGTAAATAATTAACAAAACTCCTTTTTAGTAATGTATTTGTTATTGCGTTACAGTGAAGTGAATGATTACAAGAAATTTAATATCTACGTCTAGTTGGTTGCTTGGAAGAAATCGCTGTGTCAGCAATAAGACCACCTGTTGCAATTGATGCAGCTTACTTATTTTCATATTTAATTCTATATTTTGTTACTTTTTGTACTAGCGTGCAAAAAAGTGTAAATAAATAGTATATAAATAGTTTTACATCTTACATAGACTGTAAGTTAACAAAGTGACAACTTACATTATAAGTATATTATTATAATAAGGCGCTTTTGAAGCTTGGAAAACAAAATCGAATTTCGAAAACATTTTATCACCGACGTATATATGGGATTTAGGTTTAAAAAAAAGTGATATCTGACGTTTTTTTAAGACTTTAATAAAGCCCGAGCCATCATTCTATACGATTTACCACCTTTAATTTTACAAAATATGTTTATTTTTTCTTTTAAAATTAAATAAGTTCAACAACATTAAATAATAATCCAGGAGGTCTCAAGGACCGTACAATACTATTCACCTAAGAACACTTCATTAGCAGAACAAGTGTTAACTGTAGCCCAATGGGCTTAAACAAAGGAGGATAGCAAAACACAGCGAGATGACATCAATTATTAGACTAACAGTCAAAACAGTTCCATTGATTAGAATCATAATAAATAATAAATGATTGACTATAAATGTATATAAAAACATTTGCAATGCTATTGTTCTTTTCATTTCTTTTTCGACCAACCTCGGATTTAAGGGAGGAGAGGGAGGGGGAAAAGGGGCACCCGCCCTGGGTGACAGTTCCATAGGGCGCCGAAATATAAAAAAGGTGTATAATATGGTAGGAAAAACTTGGTTCACAAGCGCTTAGCGTCCAGCGCTAATTATCCAATCAATTATTCATTTGATTTTAAGACCCCCGATTGGTTTTTGAACATAATTATTTTCAATTTTGGTTTCTTATTCTCCTATAAAAATGGCACATTACATATTTTAAGTTTTTTTTAACAACTTTTCTCGAACGTTCGTTTTTGTTTTTCTTTTCTTTTTTTTTAAAGTAAGTATAGTTTGATGTTTTACTCTCTATTTTTCTAGTAAACAGACTTTCTGGTGTAAAATATTTGTTTTTTAACCAGTCCTATAGGTCCCGAAATTAGTGCATTTAAATAAATAACATCACCAAAGACGGATAGTTCGTATTGTCGACGATCGCATACTCCCATCCAGTTTAGAATGTTTAAATGTAAAAGGAGGATTCACTCTGCATTTTTTACCGTCTGTACAATTGAGGCGTGTGCTCAAAAATCTTTGACATGGTGCCATCTTTACTACTTGTATTTCTGATATCGCAGCCTTCGCCGTAAGATTCGATATCGTCCACAACACTTGGATTTGCGGGCCTGGTTTGCATTGCATCCAATGCAAATCAGGCTTATGAGATTCAGGACAAGGCCATTGACTGGCCCGTCGGCGTAGTTGACAAAGATATATACATATAAAATTATATTCTTTACTTAAGAAAAAAACATTACCCTTAAAACACCGTTAAAGCCTGTTTATATAATATGCTAATCTCGGGTGTAACTGAACCGATTTTAAAAACTACTTTTGTGTCATAAAACTTATTATTATATTGTTGTAAATATACATGCGGCCAGCGGCAGTAGTCACAAACATCAGGTGGAGGTGTCTGTTCAACTGCCCACTTTACAGAATATATCATTACAGAAACATATTGACGGCCGGCTGGTCTAGTGGTCAGGCAACTGGACACTTTACGCAGCGGTCGCGGGTTCGAATCCCGCCAGGTGCAGATAATCTGTATGACGAATATAGATGTCTGCACCGGGTCATGGATGTGTATTTATGTATATATGTATTTATATCTTAAATTTATTTCCGTTCCTAGTACCTGTAACACAAGTTCTTACGAACTTATCACGGGGCTAGGTTAACGTGGTGTGATTGTTGGTTAATATTTAATTAATTAATTTAATTTAATATTAATAGACAAAATCTTGCTCTTTATAACATTAAAATAGTGATTACAATATTCGCTATAAAATACAAAACCTACATAAAACTTTCCTAGATCTTGTATTCTATTATTACAATCGTATTACAAATAATATATAAATAATCGTATAAAAAATGTTAATTGGTGGCCAATCAGTCAATTCATATGATTATTGTTTTTGACAGGTGTGATACCTACTACTACGTAATACACCACTATGTGATATTTTGAAGTGTGTTATACTGTAGCTTGCATTATAAAGACGACACAACAATAATTTTTGGATGGAGTAAAGCAATGAACGACGTATTGGCATAGTAGCAGCAGCTCTGACCGCTACGCTAACTATCGCGGGTTCGATTCCCTCTCGTGACCAACATTTATATAGGCCATATAAATTTTTGTAGTGATCAAGAGGTTTGTGTTTTTTATTGCGTGTGTTCTTAGACATCCGAACCTGGATTTTAATCCTATTACGGCCGTTGAGTGACTAAATCAACCTGCGGCGAATAACGATCTTTATCAGGTGTCTATGATTACAACCGGGACCGACTACTTTACGAGCCCTCCGAGGCACGGTGGGGAGAGAGGCAGGAGGAATCGAACCCGCGACAGCCGGCGTTGAGTCCAAACCACCAAAACAGTCGTCTATAAATCTTAAGAAGTTTATATGTTTAGAAAAATATAATTCATAATTATAAAATGTATAATAATAATTTATCCGCCTTTTTTACTGCAAAATCAATGCAAAATCCATCAAGTAAATTACGACACAAATTTCGAAATTGAATAATAAAAACTTAGTCGCAATTTCCGCATTTATAATTTCAAATTCTAATTAGTTATCGGCGCAACATTATTATTCCTCTGACGGGATATAACTACGAGTAACACCGATGATTTAGGTGTCGATTTACCTAATTTGCAGTGTACAAGCTGCGTAGACATTTAAGCTAAGATAGACAACAGAAAAAAAAAACAATATATATATTTTTTTTCATGCACTGGCTACGAGAGGAAGAGAGAAAGAAAATGTGCGCTCGCACTGCTCTCTCTTGCTCCTACAGTGTGTACATAATTTTATTATTCTAGATTATTTAATTCAATTCTTACACACGTGAAAAAATATTTCTATTTTAATATTTAATTATTTGTTTTCGATTAAGTTATTTATTGTAATATATGTTTATTAAAGCCGATTATATAATAGTAAGGTTATGTCTACCGAGACACTAGAAATTAGCTAGTAATAATTTCTAGAGGTTAACTAGTCACAAACACAACCTTACGGTAGCTGAATAATATTGCGTAGGTACATTACTTAAGTTTGTAATGTACCTTATATTAAAATTTAGCCATTTCATTGTAAGTAATTTTTACTACCATGACATATTTATTTAAAATTTAGACTTTTTTGACATTCGTTAGGTATGTGTAATCAATTTATAGCGAAATAAAAATATTTATTTCCTAGATTTTTTTTCATTAAAATATTTTTATTGTTACTTATTTTTTTATTCCTTTTTGCTAACCCAGGTAGGGTTAACACCGGCTCTATGTCGTCACAAGATGGGGCAAAGTCATTTCTATTCGTAATTAAATCGCATTAACTGGCTATGAGAGAAAGAGAGATAGAAAATGTGTGCTCACTTCCTTCACAGTAATATACGAAAAGTAACTCTCTCTCTTTCTATCTTCACTAACTTATATCTCCCTCTCAACCTCCGGTCGCCTCGCCCAAGTCACCACACTTTTCGTAACGCTCTCGTCACGCCACCACCAGCTTACTCCCAAAATCAAGCGTGCGTACAAAAGCAAAAAGAAGTAAAGAAGCTTTATTTCAAAAGGATTGTTTACGTAAAAAAATTAAAATATGTAGGTACAGCCTAATAGAGGATAATCCTGAATAATATTCATTTATTATGTATTACGTTAACATTTTCTTACATTAAATAATATGTCATAAAATATAATAATATGAAATCAATACCTCTTACAACCAAATACCTACAAATTATTGTTTTAACAGGATTGTGTGAAATTAATGAAAAAAAAATGAAAAAAAAACGAATAATAATAAATAAAGTAATAAAATATAAATTAATTGTTTTTTTTTTTTTACAAATTCTAGCTTTTCGTACAATTTGTCCCAATTTCTGACAATTGAATATGGCATCCCTACTAAAAAACAAAAATGCATTATCAATGTATCTAAGTTAAAGACTAGAAGCGATATAAAATATTATATTAATATATAAGATATTATTTAAGTATCGATAATATAAAGTTTAATTTTTACAATTGTGACAAAAACAATTACGAAATGTTTCTCAAAAACCAAATTTTTCTTTGTTACCTAATCCAAAGCTGCAGCATTGAGTACTTACCTAAATGACTTAAAGGCCATATTTACTCAAATAATGTAATAAGAAATAAAAGGCTAAAAAAAATAAATAAACGATGGATAGTCTACCACGCAAATGTGATCGATGATGTAAGAATGAATAAACGACAAAAAGAAAAATTTATGTTGCCGTTTAAGACGATTCACATTACATAAGGTTGTCTAAGTACGTATACGTATTTAAAACTACATGGTATTCTAGTTCTACATAATTTTAAGAACTTTTTTAAATCTTTATTTAAAGAACTTGGTAACAAAAAGCGACTATGGCATTCTATACATCTTCCTTTACCAAAAAACGAGGCTTAAAAAGTTCAACTTTCTATTTAATTAAAAGTTATGTTTAACATTTTCTAACGTTGTGCCACGTGCCGTAGTCGGCACATACGGGGGCCATAACGTTGTTTATCATTTTTCATTGTAACTCTCATAGCAGAAAGTTTTAAGAATGTAGAATGAAGATAAAAAAGACATATTACAAAATTCAAAAAAAAATTATATGATCATCATGGAAATACACCTGGTCACCACACGACTTAGAGTGCCTGTCGATTGAAGTGGAGCGAGGCTGTGAAGCGAAGAAACGGAGAAATATTAACCAATAGCCCTTGTCCACTGAAGCGGAGGGGAGATATTTTGCAATCCTATTGGTTAATATTTCACCGTTTCTCGGCTCCGCAGACTAGTTCCGCTTCAATAGACAAGCATCCTTAGTATACTTAATATAATATATTGATGATTAAATTTGAATACATCGCTTATGATATGGACCGATCCACAAATCAAAATTCATTTGTCATACGACGCGGCGTCAAATGACATCAATCACATTGGACAGGCGGAGCTTGGTCAGTTTAAATCATGACTACAGCTCAACTAATTTAATAGTTTTTATTTTATGTCTGTACTTTATTATTTATTCGACAATCATGATGTCCTATGGCGCTCAAGTGTGCTCTTTTTGGTGTGGGCGGTGTGTTGATGTAATGTCGCATATCATTAAGCTATTGTCGATGTATCTGCGATATTGTTTAAGAGATAAATTTATACAAGTGTTTGGTTTTATAGCTTAGTGGCGTTTCGAATTTTAATTTAGGTGATCGATTGTATAGAATCTATACTTACCTATAATGAAACTGTAACAAGTCCAATTCTGTACGTTGAAGATATTTTGAAATATTTTTTTTTGGAAAACATTCTATAAACACTACTGAAACCAAACCTGTGACTATTTTCATTGTTGTCCGTCTGTCTATGTCTGTGTCTTGGCCGCACATCACGAAAACACACAATGAACTAATTTGAATAAAACTTGCCATGATTTGAGTTCATACTACGAGCTAGGACACTGGCTGGATACTTTTTATCATATAATTTAGCACTGTTTCTGTGTTCTCTTTGGGTGAGAGGATGAAAGTCAAAATATGTATTCGCAAACGAAGTCGTGGCGTACGGCTAGTGTTGTAATAAAATGAATTTCAGTTACGGTATAAGTAGTTTACAATAGTTTTATCAGAAAATCACTACACAGAAAACGCAACTACAAGAGCTTCCGCAATAGTCATGGTTGCGTGTTGACACAGCTTTGGTGAACGTTACGTCATGGGAAATGAAATTATGCACATAACGTTAATAAAAAATTAAAGATATTTAATAAATATATGACAACAACCGTCAACTATTTTGGTGTAGTGTTACGATTGATTACACCGGTGGTTGCGAGCTCGATTCCCCGCTCGGTTAGATTATTGTACTCGTATATATCACCATTTTTCAGTTTTTTGTTTTCGAATATAGCCATGGCCGAGCCGTCGGCGTATACGATTTTTCGCGTTTGTGTTTTTTTCCCTTATTCTATACCTTATGTCTAAGACACTCATGTCTACATACACTTTGCTAATTATATCCTTATTTAATTAACATACTCCTTATACACTAAAAGTTATCATAAGTTTTTTATGGCTTATTTGGTTTTGGTACATCTTAGCCCTTTGCTCCTCCATGGGGCATGGGGAAGCTTCATTCTTGCTAATATTGCTGGATTGCTAATATTATACGCAACATCAACTAAGTAGCTGCTAAAGGACTACACATATTTTTAGAAGACATCTTGGTGGCCTTCTGACAGATAAGGTTTCAAAAGTTACACTCCTTTCCACCTTAATTACCTTAATTTACATAACTCATGTGTGCGTATTTACTTCACTGAACTTCTTCTAATCAGCTGAAGCGATTTTGATGTAATTTTTTGTGTTTCTGTAGGTTCTTGAATGGTTTATCAAGTGACTGTTGGGCCCACAAGGTGGCGCTATAATTGGCTTCTAAGAATACTTTTTGCACATGACAAAATATGTAGTTTTTACTTATTTAGGGTGCCGTATTCAGTGAGTGCAAGCAGTGGTTTCGTTTTAAGACACAAGACTCCCCTGATCGTGTGTCTTTCACAAGTATGAATCGTCTTGAAATGGAGACAAAATTGAAACTAAATATGTATTGCCGATAATGACAAAAAAAACTATATAATGTATATATACTATATTAAACAATTTTAAGATATGATAGTAGTATATTTTAGTAAAATTGACGTAAAAATGTAAAATATGTAGGTATATATTTATATATAAATCGCTGGAAACACTACGTAAGCGAATACTACGCGCACTCGAATGATTTTTAAGACTTTTTAAAAGTTAAAGTCGAAGTCAAAGCTAAACGTAGGCTTCCTCCATCGACCTCCAGAGCTACCACCTGGACTCTGTATTGCTGTTCATTTTAAGGGGGTTTGCCAATACTCGCCACGCTTGGTAGACGGGTTGGCGAGCGCAGTGTGTTGCGGCAAGGTATGGTGATGCTGCTGTCCATCGCTATATTCTGTTTGATATAAAGTTATTCCCACCAATATGGCCTTAGTCCCCTTTTACGATACGTCGGTAAGAAGGAGGTCTTGACTATTCTTTTCTGCCGGTCACCGCACGGCAAAGTCACACTATATTTTTAGTTAATTAAATGTAAAAAAAATAATATTATAGTAATTAATTATGTTACGAGAAATATTGTAAGTAACTTAAATTAAGAAATTATGCAATTCATTGTTCGATTTTGTTATTGTTAATTTATGTTCGAATTGGAAAGAGAAAATATCGAGAAAAGCTCGGAAAGCTGTTAGAAATCGTAACAACATTATTTCACCTAAGTTTTTCTTAACTTAATGTATAGTATAACTAAAGATTCATTCAGATTTCAATAGTAAACTGAGTAAAAAGAAGATGTTTCTGAGAGTAATTGATCTCAGATTGAAAAATGGTATAGTAGGTATATGTCACTCACAAAAAAAAATGCTGCACCGTCTTAAATTACAGGAAACTTCCCGAAATTAAGTTTGTACGACATTTTTACAATTTATATTTGATCGAAATTGAAAAACCGGCTAAATATTAATATATAAAAATTGGCTAAAGCTGTAAAAACCTAAATGACTATACCTACAATAAGATAGAAAAAATTCTTTAATTCTACTTATAAAATATAATTTTTGCTCTATATATCTATTGTTTATGAATTACTCCATTTAATCTTATTATCTACGTTCAAACGGCGTTTTTCGGGTCTGTGGACATAGAGGGCAAAGCGCTCTCTCTGGTTCCGGCTCGCGTCTCGACATCCACGATTATCGTGTGTCTCCTTATAAATACTTAAATTAAATAGTAAATAGTACAATTTTAATTAAAATTTCTTTAAAATATAAGTTTAATTTAAAGAAAAGTAGTTAAATCTAACATTGAATATTTAATAGAAGTCTGGGGATCTGCCGCTAAGACAAACTTAATGCCGTTACAAAGAATTCAAAATAAGATTATTAAAATACTATTTCGCTATCCCTATCTTACTTCAACAAATAAATTGTACCAAAAAACAAAATTACTAAATATAACACAACTATACACTTATTATTGCATATTAATAAAGAACATTATCAACAATTCAATACACTCCAACATCAATATTAATAAAAAAATTACTAAACACAATTTAAGAAACAAAGATAAATTACATCTAACTAGTGTACGTACGAAATGTGGTAAGAAGACAATATTGTTTGAGGGAGTGCAGCTATATAACAACTTACCAAACCATGTAAAAAGTTCGAAAAGCATGAATATTTTCAAATCAAAATTAAAAGAATACGTATATACATTGTAACTGTAAATGTTTCGATAAAGCGTTCCAGAGGTGAAAATTGTAACATCATATTATGGTATATTGATTGTATCTCATTGTAAGTGAACTTATGTTTTTATGACAAAAAAAATTCTTTAAACCTAAAAGAAATAGTTATTAGTTTAATATTCTGTACCCGTTTTTATTTTTTGTTGTTATGTAAAATTGTAACTTTATAAAAGAATATCTCTTAAAACGATTAATCCGCCATTCGCTGTAGAACAACGCCTTTTTATTCTTGTACTTATATGGAAAGCTGTAAAAAAAACTTTCGATCAATTATATTATACTGAATAATACGACAAGGACTCCGAGATCTATCATTGCGAACACGTAGTGGCGCCAGACGAGCTAAAATAATATTATATGCGTGATCGGCTCCTATAACGTCGTTTGGATTTAAAGAGACGTTACATATCTATTTAAGTAATTTTAAAATAAAAAATATTTTATTTAAATTTTACAATATTATACATATTTACAATGTAAAACAAACTAATTATTTACAGACAGTTTTTTTACAAATCATGTCCGCGTGGAATGGTCAAAGTCAAATTAAAAATAATTATTTTATTCAGCATAAAATTATTACAATTATTTACTGAACGTCATGAGTCTACCATCAGTTCGGAAAGAAGAAGCCTCTGACCTGAGAAGAACTGGCGAAAGAAACTCAGCGGGACTAATAATATTATTATTTTTTCTTAACGTAATGGTTTTTTTTTTCAAAGTAAATTCGAAATTTACGTAATTTAAGTAAATTGGAAATTGGTGCTAAGAATACTGGCAGCATTTCTCCGTTGAATCGCAATTCCGATTCTCTGGGTAAAAAATGCACCAGCCCTCCTGGAGGCTATGAGATGTAGAGTAAATTCTTTTAGATTTTTTTTTGCAATTCTCAGGTTCTCCGGCTTCTATTGCTCTATAAAGACATTTTAAGAATTTTATTATATTTTCACACAGATTATATTTTATTTTATTTATTTATTGAATTAAAAAAGGATATTAATTACAAACATCAGTAAAATAAATATAAAATAAATATGTTTAACACACACACACGGTCGTCTGTTCCTAAGGTAGGCAACTTAATGCCTGTGTTTTAGGTAACAGCCGACTGATATACATTTTTTTTTAAATAAATATATGTACATATAAATAATACATATATAAACAAACACATATTACACCCAGACTTGGGACGGGAATCGAACCCACAACCCTTTGAGCAGAAAACAGGGCCACTGCAAACTGCGCCAACGGGTCAGTCATCAGTAATATGTTATATGTCATATAAACATGTCACATAAGTTAATATCGAGTAAGTAGGTACTCGCAAAATCTGTTCTTAATGTGATCTCATTTTAAATAAAACAAATGAAACTTTAAATAACAAAAGAAGTGTAGTAAGTAGATTTTAAAATAAAACCATTTTTTTTTTAAATTATGGACCTTTTTTTTGTGTTCCGCTAAATATACCGGTGTGTCTAATATCATTTGAATTTAATTAATTTTTGTTTAATTTAGTTATATATTACTTATTTAAGTTAAACATTTGATATACCTAAGGGTATTATCAATAAAATATGTTTAAGGGATCTTTTTAGGGTTCTGACTTCCATAGGCAAATGGCAAAAAACAGAACCCTTATGGATTCATCATGTCTGTCTGTCTGGCCGTCCGTATGTCACAGCCACTTTTTTCCGAAGCTATAAGAACTATACTGTTGAAACTTGGTAAGTCGATGTATTCTGTGAACCGCATTAAGATTTTCACACAAAATTAGAAAAAAAAACAATTAATTTTGGGGGTTCCCCATACTTAGAAGTGAAACTCAAAATTTTTTTTTCATCAAACCCATAAGTGTGGGATATACCTATCATTGGATAGGTCTTCAAAAATGATATTGAGGTTTCTAATATCATTTTTTTCTAAACTGAATAGTTTGCGCGAGAGACACTTCCAAAGTGGCAAAATGGGTGCCCCCCCCCCTGTAACTTCTAAAATAAGAGAATGATAAAACTAAAAAATTATATATGATGTACATTACCATGCAAACTTCCACCGAAAGTTGGTTTAAACGAGATCTAGTAAGTAGTTTTTTTTAATAAATATAAATATATATATGTATATATATAATAATTATATATATATATATATATATATATATATATATATATATATATATATAATTATTATATATATACATATATATATTTATATTTATTAAAAAAAACTACTTACTAGATCTCGTTTAAACCAACTTTCGGTGGAAGTTTGCATGGTAATGTACATCATATATAATTTTTTAGTTTTATCATTCTCTTATTTTAGAAGTTACAGGGGGGGGGGCACCCATTTTGCCACTTTGGAAGTGTCTCTCGCGCAAACTATTCAGTTTAGAAAAAAATGATATTAGAAACCTCAATATCATTTTTGAAGACCTATCCAATGATAGGTATATCCCACACTTATGGGTTTGATGAAAAAAAAATTTTGAGTTTCACTTCTAAGTATGGGGAACCCCCAAAATTAATTGTTTTTTTTTCTAATTTTGTGTGAAAATCTTAATGCGGTTCACAGAATACATCGACTTACCAAGTTTCAACAGTATAGTTCTTATAGCTTCGGAAAAAAGTGGCTGTGACATACGGACGGCCAGACAGACAGACATGATGAATCCATAAGGGTTCTGTTTTTTGCCATTTGCCTATGGAAGTCAGAACCCTAAAAAGATCCCTTAAACATATTTTATTGATAATACCCTTAGGTATATCAAATGTTTAACTTAAATAAGTAATATATAACTAAATTAAACAAAAATTAATTAAATTCAAATGATATTAGACACACCGGTATATTTAGCGGAACACAAAAAAAAGGTCCATAATTTAAAAAAAAAATGGTTTTATTTTAAAATCTACTTACTACACTTCTTTTGTTATTTAAAGTTTCATTTGTTTTATTTAAAATGAGATCACATTAAGAACAGATTTTGCGAGTACCTACTTACTCGATATTAACTTATGTGACATGTTTATATGACATATAACATATTACTGATGACTGACCCGTTGGCGCAGTTTGCAGTGGCCCTGTTTTCTGCTCAAAGGGTTGTGGGTTCGATTCCCGTCCCAAGTCTGGGTGTAATATGTGTTTGTTTATATATGTATTATTTATATGTACATATATTTATTTAAAAAAAAATGTATATCAGTCGGCTGTTACCTAAAACACAGGCATTAAGTTGCCTACCTTAGGAACAGACGACCGTGTGTGTGTGTTAAACATATTTATTTTATATTTATTTTACTGATGTTTGTAATTAATATCCTTTTTTAATTCAATAAATAAATAAAATAAAATATAATCTGTGTGAAAATATAATAAAATTCTTAAAATGTCTTTATAGAGCAATAGAAGCCGGAGAACCTGAGAATTGCAAAAAAAAATCTAAAAGAATTTACTCTACATCTCATAGCCTCCAGGAGGGCTGGTGCATTTTTTACCCAGAGAATCGGAATTGCGATTCAACGGAGAAATGCTGCCAGTATTCTTAGCACCAATTTCCAATTTACTTAAATTACGTAAATTTCGAATTTACTTTGAAAAAAAAAACCATTACGTTAAGAAAAAATAATAATATTATTAGTCCCGCTGAGTTTCTTTCGCCAGTTCTTCTCAGGTCAGAGGCTTCTTCTTTCCGAACTGATGGTAGACTCATGACGTTCAGTAAATAATTGTAATAATTTTATGCTGAATAAAATAATTATTTTTAATTTGACTTTGACCATTCCACGCGGACATGATTTGTAAAAAAACTGTCTGTAAATAATTAGTTTGTTTTACATTGTAAATATGTATAATATTGTAAAATTTAAATAAAATATTTTTTATTTTAAAATTACTTAAATAGATATGTAACGTCTCTTTAAATCCAAACGACGTTATAGGAGCCGATCACGCATATAATATTATTTTAGCTCGTCTGGCGCCACTACGTGTTCGCAATGATAGATCTCGGAGTCCTTGTCGTATTATTCAGTATAATATAATTGATCGAAAGTTTTTTTTACAGCTTTCCATATAAGTACAAGAATAAAAAGGCGTTGTTCTACAGCGAATGGCGGATTAATCGTTTTAAGAGATATTCTTTTATAAAGTTACAATTTTACATAACAACAAAAAATAAAAACGGGTACAGAATATTAAACTAATAACTATTTCTTTTAGGTTTAAAGAATTTTTTTTGTCATAAAAACATAAGTTCACTTACAATGAGATACAATCAATATACCATAATATGATGTTACAATTTTCACCTCTGGAACGCTTTATCGAAACATTTACAGTTACAATGTATATACGTATTCTTTTAATTTTGATTTGAAAATATTCATGCTTTTCGAACTTTTTACATGGTTTGGTAAGTTGTTATATAGCTGCACTCCCTCAAACAATATTGTCTTCTTACCACATTTCGTACGTACACTAGTTAGATGTAATTTATCTTTGTTTCTTAAATTGTGTTTAGTAATTTTTTTATTAATATTGATGTTGGAGTGTATTGAATTGTTGATAATGTTCTTTATTAATATGCAATAATAAGTGTATAGTTGTGTTATATTTAGTAATTTTGTTTTTTGGTACAATTTATTTGTTGAAGTAAGATAGGGATAGCGAAATAGTATTTTAATAATCTTATTTTGAATTCTTTGTAACGGCATTAAGTTTGTCTTAGTAACTTTACTTAAAAGTTTATTAATATTTACCTATTTTTTTTACATGATTCGAGTGGGAACCGTGCGCCGAGCGCTCTCCCCGAATGTCGATGGTAATTCACCAGTCACCCTGTATATACTACTATTAAAACATCGATCAAAGTTTGATTGAACTACAAGAACTTTTATATGATGTTACTTGCTGCTACGGAACCCTTCATGGGCGAGTCCGACTCGCACTTATTTAACATTTATTAAGTTTTTTGTTGTTAATGATTCCCGTAAAGTTAAAGGAAGTTCGTTTATAAAATGTGGTAATTATGTAACTTACTTTTCGTTTACCGTATATGATCCAAAATCTAAATTATCTCCATTCAACGTTAACATGATATATAATAATGTACTAACTGTGCCTCGCGGTTTCAGACACATACCTATAACATTAACACGACACCGCCCGCGCCGCCCCGTTCAGTAAATAATAGTATTGAATTATTTTAATTTTACATTTTCTCCTAAACTGTGCGTCCGAGTAACATGACATAGAAACCAAAGTGTATTTTCATAAAATTGTCTTGATGATGAATTTCACTTTCACGCGTTAGGATTAATATGCCTGCCTAATAATTTTGTTTAAAAATCACTTTCTATTTTTAATAAATTAATTGACCCCAAAATGCCTTAATGTGGCTTATTTATAAGGGATATAGTATCGCGGACTTTTATTTGGAGCTACAAAGATCAATATTTTTGTACTACATGGTACTTATATTTAAATAGCCACTATCCCAGCGCACGCGGATAAAGCAGTTCGATAGCGCTTTTTTTTCCGACTTACTTTACAAATATCAATATTTAAGGCTAACCAAAAACTTTAACGTAATACTAGATATTTTACAGCCATTCTCATGAATGTAGCTTTCATAGATAAAATTAGTTTTTCGAATCCGACTGGTAGTACCTAAGATTAGCACGTTCAAACAAACAAACAATCAAACTGTTCAGTCTCATTATAACACCGCGTTCCCACTACGCTGGACCAGTTGATTTACCGGAAACCGGCTCCCGGAACTAGGTATTCAGATTACACCGGATCGGCAAGAAAACCGGAGAGTCAAGTCCTCACTTCAGTTAAATTCGGACCTGAGGACACAATGGACGACGAGATTGTTGTGTTGTGGTGGTTTCTGAATAGAAAGTTAAATAGAGAATAGAATATTAATTATACGAGTACACATATTAAATGTAACATCAACTTTTCGTCAATTATGAGTCTCATGTAATAGGAGGCGAGCCTATTGCCATAGACCGGGCACCATTCCAGAATCCGTGTTATTTACTGAGAATTTTCGAAAAATAGAGCTTGCCGTTCGCAAGAGCAATTTTTCTTTAATTCAGCTCGACAAACAAGGCGGGCACTCTTACAATAAGAGTTGTGGTTTAAAAATATTTAAGTACGTTTTTATCTCAAATTAACGCGGATGAAGCCGCTGGGCCAGAGATATTCGAATATAATATAATAATAAAGTCCAACCAATGGATACCAAAAACAGATTTACCAACAGAGAGAGCTTTAAGAGCGGCACTGCTAAAAAACAATGACCCAAATAATTATTCGTTTTTTATCCGAAATAATATTTTGATCCGTTTGTAGTCGAAACAATTGGAACTTTGAGTACCGTTGTAAAAAAAAATCTAAACGAATTACCCCACATTTCATAGCCTTCAGATGTACTATCGGAAATGCTGCCAGCATTACCGCAACTATCTGTAAATAAATAATCAGTTTTTAAGGTTTGCATTGTAAATATACAGAATGAATGGTGAGTTACTATCGATATTTAAGGAGAATACTCGGTACATGATTCTCATTCAAATTATGTAAATAAAAAAAAAGATAAATATTAATAAACTTCTAAATAAAGCTACTCAACAGTTATCTAATTATTTACGCGTCGTCTGGACACCCTAGCAATTAGCTGCACTATCGACACGAAACAGGTAGTTTACCTACGTCCAAACACCGCCACGTGTTAACAGGGTAGCAGGCCACCTTTCATAAAGAAGCATGATCCAATCCCCCTTAATACTTTAATCCTGGCTTAGGGTAGGCAAAAATACTAAGATATTTTACTCGTTTAAGCAACAAATTTGTTGACTAGGTAAATGATATTGTGAACTTTGGCAATTTTTAGATGTGAACAAGCGGCACAGTACAACAATGTGCACGCGCCGCCGGCATGACTGGAAGTGTCCACGCTTCATTTCTTTGAATTAAAATTTATGGAAATTTGATCAAAAATTAAGTACCTTCTTTTACATAATTCGAATGAGAATCATGTACCGAGTATTGTCCTTAAATATTGATAATAATTCACCAGTCATATAACATTGTAAAATTTCGAAATAAATGTTTTTCATTTACCAACATGTCGTACTATATAGTGCAGCCATTAGGAATAGACCTAAAAATATTTGTCAACTAGGCAAATTATGTATACATAATGTATACATAGTAGGTATTCCTTATAAATTTTTATTTTAATAACTTACATCATATTGCCCTTAAATATTTGAATGCTAACCAATTGTTATTAGCTAGATTGTCTGTATCGATAATTTTTTGCCAAATCATTTTCCGTTTAAGATTACTATTTTATATTTAATTAATAATAAGTATTTATTACTGCTAGTTGCTTTGAACCGGTAGCTCTGGAGGTCGATGGGGGAGGCCTACATTCAACAGTGGACATCCAATGGCTGATATGATGATGATTTATTACTTTTTTTTCTTAAGACTAAAAACCCAAAAAAACTATACAATGACACAACTCAAAAGGTGTAACTATTGTAACCTACATAACTCTGGTGACGACTGTTCTGGTGTAACGACCGTTCTGGTGTAGTGGTGCGAGTAGTCGCCTCAACGCCGTGCGCCGGAGACGTCGTGGGTCCGATTCCCGCTCGGGACAGATATTTCTATTTGTACAAATATTTGTTTCCGGTCTGGGTCTATGTCTTTATGTGTCTCCCCACCGTACCTCGGCGAGCAAGTAAAGCCGTCGGTCCCGGTTATTATCATAGACACCTGAAAACGTGTACTTGTGTGGTTGTAGTAGTTTAGGCCCTAGGGCCTAGAGTATCATTAAGATATAAGTTTAAAGAAATAAAAATATTGACGGTTGCTTCTCAATATGTGTACGAAAATGTTATGTATGTTCATAAAAATATACACAAATTTCCGAGGAATTGCGACATGCATAGCATTAATACTAGGAACAAACATAAACTTGTAATGCCTGTAACTCGCTTACGCCCAGTCAGTAATTCTTTTTATGGACAATGTATACGCTTATACAACAGGCTCCCAGAAAACGTTCAAAAAGCTTCTATTGCCCAAATTTAAAAAAATTGTGAAAGTACGTTTGTGTACTAAAGGATGCTATTCGATAAACGATTTTCTAGAAGACAGTACGCCCTGGGAATTATGTGATCGCCGCCAGGCTATTTCAACTTACAGAATTATTGTTAATTTCAATTAACTCTGAAAAAAAAACCATTACAATAAAATAAAAATAAAACATTAGTCCCGCTGAGTTTCTTTCGTCAGTTCTTCTCAGGTCAGAGACTTCTTCTTTCCGAACTGGTAGTAGATTCATGACGTTCAGTAAAAAATTGTAATAATTTTATGCAGAATAAAATATTTTGAGTTTGAGTTTGAGTTTGAAACGATTGTTATCATAAAGGATCGTTAATCATAAGGTAAGGAAATTATCCGCTAACCCACAGTGGAGCAGCGTGGTGGATTAGGCTCCAACCCTTCTCCTAAGTATATGGAGGAGAGCCTTTCGCTCAGCAGTGGGCTATTTACAGGTTGATACAGTACTAGTACGTAACTCTGTGATAACTGGAAAAAAAAACTTACCGGAACTTTAAATCGAACTTAACCGGAAAAACAACTTTCCATTACAGTCGGAGTCTATTTCCTCATCTATATGGTTGTTAAGCGAAGGTAGAAAATATTCAGTCCTCGGAGGGGACTTGTCGCTCCCGAGCATCATCACCGCGATGCTCGGCGATGACGAGTCCTGGAAGGCGATGGTCTCCTTCTGCGAGACCGTAATGTCCCAGAAGGAGGCCGACGAGCGGGTGAGAGAGGAGGCCGCCGATGTGGCCTCCATCCGCGGGCGACGGGTGATTAGGGGTTGCGTAGGAGGCGCTACTTAATGCGCCTCCAGTAACGCCCCTGTGCCCGTGTTGGGCCGGGATGGGAACCCGGTCCTGCTAGACACGGCGTCGTCGGGACTGTTCAGAGGTGAGCCGGACAGTCCCCATGGAGGAGAAGTCTGGCCTTTTCGCCGAGGCCAGCCTGTCGCTGGAGGGATCCTGTTGCCTGCAGATCCGGGACCCTCCAATTAAAGCGGCTGAAGGCTCCCGCAGGGGTTTAGTACGGTATTGCACTCCCAAAGTGCCGAGTCCGACATAGGTCTAGGACTGCCGACCCGGGCATCCTAGATATCATCCGTAAATGGATTCCCCTGAGACAAAAAAAAAAGGTAGAAAATATCAGAACATAAAAACCAAGATTTTATATGAATAAAAATTTATATAAGCTTATGCAATTCGTGTGTAACACATTTTCTTGTAGTTAGATTTTCTCTTAATAATACTGGAAGTAAACTGCTACCGTCCAGTCAAAAGTCAGTCTTAATCTTTATTTTATAGGTAAATATTTTCATCGATAATTTTTGTAAAACTCGGGTATTTACATAAAATAAAAATAAAAGATTAATTTTTTTTATTTAATTATCAAATACAGAAAAAAAACAATATTTACAAATTTATAACTCTTATAGCAAAAGAAAACCACAAAGGTTTGTACAATGCTACTTTTTTTTTAATGTACAATGTAAAATTAAAAAATAAATATAATTTTAGTTGCTAAATTAAGATTATTGCAGTATAAAATTATACAATTAATTTATTTTGCAATATTTTTTTTTTGATATTTTAATATTTATACATTAATTTATTAATAAGCTACAAATATGGATGTATTGCAAAGCTATAAGTGTAGCGCCAATCTCCCGGTGTGCTGCATGTGCTGCCCCGTGCCCGAGATTTTCAGTCGTCTAACAGCCTAAACTTTCTTAATAAAAATCTTACTTATATCATAAATTCGAAAGTTTCTGACGGTTTATGTTTGTTATTCTTCAACTTAAAAACTACTGAAACTTAATATAGGTACAGATAGAGCATACCGAGATCACCATAACCCGAATAGCACATAGGCTATTTTATCTGTAATTCCCATGAGATCGGATCGTACAGGAATAAAATATACACTGTACAAGTTAGCTTGATCTTTTTGACAGATGTAAATTTTCTGGTAGACATAACTTTGAAATGACGAACATATTATTTTCAAAAAAAAAAAAAAAAAAAATACATATAACACAAAAGTCCCTAAAGATTCAAGCGTCGTCCGAAAATTTTAAGACTTTTTTTGCTTCAAAGTAAAATTTAAATAGGAACACTGAAAATAATAGACGCTTGTACAATATTACCACGGTCGAAACAAAAAACCGATGTAATCTCGCAGGAGACGGAGTCATCCAGCCCAGAAATTCGCAGATTCGCGAGTTTCATAGGTTGGACGACTTTCGCCATACTGCCCAACGCCTCCTGCATGGCCTCCGCCGGGCGTCCCGCCGCTTCCGGGGTTTGCCCCTATGACAGCTCCAACAATCTGGCCCCGGTCGGGGCGCGCCGTAGTCTAAGGCCACCGACAATGCCGAGATCGGCCAGGTCAATCTTATCTGGCGCCCGCTTTAGCAGGTGGCAGTTCGTTACACCCTTACTCTCGGCGTAGTCGTCAAGCGTGACAAGCACTGCCGCAGAGCGGGGGGCAGCCAGCTTAGGCGACTCGTACTTAGTTAGTTTAGCATCTATATTAATACTAACATGGTGTAACTGGTATAATTTGTAAACGGAATGCAAATTCATATAATTTTCCATCGTCCGTGATTTTCTTATATTATTTCACCGGTGGGAGGGATGCGCTGTGCCGCGATCCCGGCTGCATGGGTACCACCATCTTGCTTATTTCTTCCGTGAAACAGCTTTGCTGTGTTTCGGAAAGAAGGGCAAGACAGGCAGTGTAATTACTAGCACCGAGACTTAACATCATATGTCTCAGGATAGGCAACACATAAATGAGTTGGCTGGGCTAGTTCCAGGTAAACTAGTTTATGTTCATGGGCGACGTCGACCACTTACCATCAGGTGGCACGTCTGCCAGTTTGCCTATCCAACTAACATAAAAAAAAAAAAAAAAAAAAAATTAAAGTGATTAATTATTAATAATATGAAATGAATTAAATATTTCCATAGAATTCTTAAAAATATAGTAGTTCACTTGTTCAATAGCCTTTTTATTGTAATATATATCATTCTTTTACTTAAATCTCTTCTAATCTTCTTATATTTTCAATAGCAGAATCGCAAGATAGAGGTCGACAATACACGGCCTTCAGGTTACATGCTGCGAAATTTTTATATTGCTTACGAAATGTGTCATCAATCGGCAATTTTTTTAATTTTCTTTCAGTAAAATTTAACATTTACCTACCTATTTTTTTGAAAGAAGAAATGAATTCAAATTAAAAAAATATATAATAATTTAATAATAATAAAAAACATATAATTTTTACAAACAGCCTGATCTAGTGCAACCGTACTAATGTGTACATATTTATTTAAAAAAAAATACTGTAATTGTTATTACGAAAATAGTTTTATTGAATTAATTTTTTCCTACATTAAAACATAAATATTTGCCTACATTTTAATATTATTCAACGCCATCTGTTATAGTATGGGTCAACTAAATAAATCGTATTCTGTTCGTGAGTTGCGTATAAGGAGGTAGACTGGTACAATATTGAGTACTTATAATTTCATTATTAATTTAATAGAAGGCTTTAGTCTACCAACTTACAGATAATACTAAACTGTTATTTTGAAAAAAAAAGGCAATATATATGATGTACTTTGAAAATCTAATTTCTCTCAGATAAGATTTCTAACTTCTTCTTCTCTAATAATTTAATTTATAATTTTCCAGAAAAATAAATTTATAAATAATTAAAAAATATCTTTAAAAACATTTTTATTTAAAGAAGTGAATAATTAAAATATATTAATATAGGTTACTAATCGACACGCGCGACTTAACCCGCGTTGACGGAAATGGTTATTGTCCCAAGGGAGTTGCTGGTCTCCTACTGGGCGCGTCCCCCGGGTGGCGGATAGGGGAAGCCACTCGAACGCCTCGCGAGTGGTCGGGGTCTTCGGACCCCCGCGGACCAAAACCAGCAGCGGTGGGCGGGAAAGCGCAGGAGGGGGATGACTCGCTCTCTCCCTCCATTCGGGAGCGCGGAGGCGCATAAGCCACTGGGACCTTGGACCAGCTCATGTGCGCCCCCAGCTCAAGGGGTTCGTCGTCTGGGGTAGCTGGGGTCCAGTGGTAGGCGGGGCGCGAGGGCGCGGTGAGAGTGTGGGCACGGGAGGTTCGACCGGTGAGGGAGTGGCGCCGAGAGGTCGCGGAGATTTCGGTGGTGGGGCCGCTCCTGGTACTTCGGACCAGTCAAACGGCTCCAATCACATGCGGAGGGGCCTCCGGGCCAAGCGTCAGGGCGTCACGTTTGTATGCGCGATCGATGGGTTTTAGTGGGTATTCTGGCTTCGCAGCCAGCGAGTCCCACATACCCATCGCCTGCGAGCGGCGGGATGCGTAAATGCATTTCTCATAGTAAAAAAAAAAAGAAATGGTTATTGTGTAGTGACTCTGCTAACTGCTTATATTATTGATTGTGACGTTTTAAGGCCTAAACTACAACTAGATCCATTTGTATTAATTTTCATGAAAATTGTTTAATTTTTTTTTTTTTTGCGATACTCCTTAATACAAACAAATTAATAGAAAAAAATTTATAAACAATACAGTTATGACATCATTGTGCAAATTGTCCATTTGAAATCTACTGCAAACCATCAAAATATCAATTACAAATCTGTGTTGATATACTCTAGCCCAGTGATGATGCTCAGCCTCGGCTATGCACCTGATAAAATCAAAACATACCTAACCCAATCCATACTTTTTGCTCACCAAAATGTATTAATTGTTAATGATTAAAATGTTTATGACTTCAAATTGTTTGAAGAAATAGCAAACAGTTTCAACATTTATTACATATTTTTATATAAATTTCTTGTTTCAAACCATTGGCAAAGCAAATCATAGAAAATTGAGATTTTACATATATTTGTTTACTTCATTGTATAAATTATTGCTTAACGTCATCAATATAAGTATGTTTTCCAGCATACTAATTTCAATGCAACAATTTCTATTAAAATTGCTATTGTGTTTCTAATAATTTATTCATTAATTAAACCTAAGATAAAACAATAAATATTTCTTATCTTTTTATTTAATAAAATGGCACATATTAAGTCCAGACGAAAGATAATATAGTACAATTTAGTCATACGTCAAATTAATAAAAACAAAACAAACTATTATAAAAACTAAATTTAGTTTTCTTGTAAATTATTCTCAAAAATTATCATAACATTGAGATGATAGTCATTTCTGTTTAGTTTCTATATTTAAAAATTGTAAATACAACAAATTTATCAACTTCTTACACTGTAAATCTTGTTGATTGCAAGAAGTTAATGTGAAATTATAATGTCAAAAATTATCACGAGATAGATTATGGGACATGAAAGAGTAGTCAGAGATATTATAAATATTTGTACTATTTACATGAACTCATCTTCTTTTAAGACATTTTGAAAATAAAAAAGCAAGTACAAATATTTAAAATGATGTAAAACTTATTATAACTTACTTTTAATTAAAAAAGTCTATTATGACTTTGATACAAACTAAAAGAAATTAAAATAATGTCACATTCAACATTTAAGTCGAATCAAAGTTAATAGTACATATTTCAGACTGAAGCATTTTTATGCTTTTGAATATACCTATAAACTACAGTCTGCATCTTGTAACTGTTTTTCGAGTAATTTTTTCATTTTCTCAGGGACTGGTACTCCTGAATGAGCCGGCTTCGGTCTTCGTTTCCATGACGCCTTTTTAGCGCTTTTAGATACACTTCCAGGTAGCTGGGAAGCCTTTTTTTCCTTTGGATTTGGCGTTGACATCTTAGGAACTGTACTTGTGCGAGGTCTACACTGAAGAGTAGTATTATTTACTGCAAATAACGTTTTTTTTTAACATTACGATTTAAATATTAACAATAATTTCGGATAGATAGGACCCTATAACTCCTTATTTACCTTGACGACTTTTCATTGGGGTTTTTGCAGATGATATTGCTTTTTTAATAGAAGCTATTGGAGACGGTTTTGATTTCGTAGTTTTTATAATCTCACGCTGCACTTTTGGTGTGGCTTTAGGTGTTTCTCTAGGTGCCATTATATAATTTTATTTTTAAGTTTACTTTAACCATACGAACTTATATTATTTAATAACAAACAAAAAGTAACAACAATTACAAAGGTTCAAACAAATTTTGAAATTCTCAACGACATTCGTTAATGTTACTAGTTACTGCATAGTTCATACATTGCCTTGTTTACATAATTGCAAAATAATAATCCAAGCAAATATTTTAAAAAATCCATTTAAATGTGAAAACATTTTTATTGATACAATTTGATAATAATTTACTTTAAAACAATCTATGAGGGAAAATTAAGTTCTAGTACCTACTAAAATGTCCATTAATTGAAGTAAAATTTTACTAGGTGGCAATTTTGTAGGTCTAAAAGTAAAATAGTGATCCGAATGGACAAATATCTGGTTATTAAACAGTAAGTTATTTAGCTATTTAACCAGTAAAATATTAATTTTCTGGTTAAATAGCCAAATAACTTACTGGTTACTGGTACTTTTTGAAAATTGTATGATTACAGTCAGTGTTTATTGGCATAATTATTAATTTTTTATCATTTATCATAGATAACTATTTATTTATTAACTCAATAATATTGAAATATAATAGATGATTGCTAATAATTTTAGTCTACATTACACATCAATGCCACCCACGGAACAAAATTAACTACTTTGGCTATTTATCTGGTAAATAACCTGCTGAAAATCGGTAAAGTTAGTAAGATATTTATTTTACCGGTAAATTCCTTCCCTAGTCTAAAATGATATTAAGGCTGGACTCACACATCCGGAATGCCTCTCTGAATTCATAATCTTAATTCATAATCTTAAATTCGTCACCTCGCCTCACACATATCTTAAAAAATTCAGATTATTAATATTTCGTTCAAAAATTTCATTTACTTACTTTTTGGCTACGGTTTTTATAAGTTTCTTAAAAATGCTAATAACATTTATTAATTTAAAAGAATATAATTCACGTGGAATAATTAACGCATTATTGTTACTCATTTAAAGACAATAGACCGGTCATAAATTTTTTGTACAATATGGCATTTTGACAGAACTCCATATTTTCAAACAATAATGTCCCTTAATTCACAGCGATAAAGGTGAGAATTACATCGAAAATCTTTTTGAGGCCATGAATAATACTGAATTCTCAAAATTGATAGAAAAAATCCAATCGTGGGAATGTTTTCGAAAAGTTTATGTAAATATTACGGTTTAAAATTAATAATTTAGACAACCTGAAGGTGACAGAAATATTGCATTTGCAGATAGGCAGGTATTACAACAATATAAACAATGATAATATAATAAAAACTAAACAAATAGATATCTTTAATAATACATATTTAAAATACATATAATTAAATAATTTATACAACACACGTACAAGTACAAATAAATGCAAATAAATAATAAATTATATACTAATAAATAATAATAATTAATAAATAATATTTTGTAATACTCGTTATCTATACAAATAATAAATCTGTTAAAACCTCCGTTTTATTAATACACTATATATCATCAAGAATAAATTTCAATAGCGCGTATTTTTTTGTATCAGCGCCATCTCTTATCGTGTTCTTCTCTGATCACGTATCACGTAAAAACTACAAAACTAATGTTAATAACTTTAATACATAAAAATTGGAAATAACTCACAATATAATTTAGTTTTTGTTTCATTGTAATTAAATTTAAAAATAAATATTTAAGAAAATAGAAATAGGTACCTACGCCGCCAACGCCATCTGGTCTAAGGAATCTTTAAAACTCACAAAACTTATATTTGAGTTATTATTTTGTTAAACTTAAAAGTTTACTAAATATGTCGGATAGGAATAGAAATCGTTTTAATATTTTAGATAAACATCATTTTCAATTAATATACTATTATGTTAAATATTAATTATGTTAAATGTCACTAAATATAAAAACGATATTCTACAATTATACGATAGATGGCGCAGATAATTTTCTGAACCGCGCTGACCAAAACTTCGGCCAAAAGAATGACACTCGCCCGTATTTAAAAATCTGTTTTTCTTTTTTGTATATAATTAAATACTTTAGGGTACTACGGTCTTGATTGTTTGTTCGTTGTTAAAATTATATATATATAAAGTCGTGTTAGTTACACCGTTTATAACTCGAGAACGAGTGGAACGATTTTTATGAATTTTGTGTTTTTGGATTTGTCTTCGTCGGGAATAATACTTATTAAAATATGGTATTCATCAATGAGAAAATAATTAATAAAAAAAACAGTTCAAATGTTTCATCCGTACTATCTATATACATATATATGTATGTATGTATGTATGTATGTATGTATGTATATAGATATAATAAATCTGTCACTCAATCCGTCTATTTTAAAATATTTTCCAGTATCGACGCAGGTGTAGGTGATAAAAAATATAAATGTATAACTTTTAAAATTTTAGTTAAAGACCCGTGCGAAGCCGGGGCGGGCCGCTAGTATATTAATAAAGATCATTTTCTGATCTGGCCTACGCCGTTTTCAATATCCGAGTTGGCAACACTGAAATAATTCATAATCTGATTTCCAGAATGTGTGTGCCGGTCTATTGAAATGTATGGGAATGCGAGCGATATGATCTAATAATATTCAGATCCGGAATTCAGAACGCTTTTAGAGATCGATCTGAGAAATTCATAATCTGAAAAAATCAGAATGTGTGTGGAGAATAGTGAAATTGTATGGAATTCCGGGCTTTCTGAATCATCATTATCAGATTATGAATTCAGAGAGGCATTCCGGATGTGTGAGTCCAGCCTAAGGCTGCCGTCACACAACTGGAATGTCTCTCTAAATTCATAATCTTAAATTCCGTCACCTCACCCCACACATAATTATCTTAAAAATTCAGATTGATATTGCGTTTAAAAATTTAATTTACTTACTTTTTGGCTATCGTTTCTTAAAAATGCTAATAATATACAAATAAATAACAATAAGTAATAAATAATATGCTGTAATATTTTTTAATACACTTTATATACTGTTTTCTTATACTTACGCGAATTTTACTCATATAATTAGAAGTCTAAACCGGATTTTATAGCGTTTATTTAAAATTAAACTTTAACAATATTTTATTTTAAATTATTTCCCGACGTTTCGGACCCTTTACAGCGTCCATGATCTCGGGGGACTGAAGTGGTGGGTGTCCGAATAATTTTCGGTTTAGACTTTTAATTAAACACTTTATATATTTATAATTTACAATTATTTGATATCTCAAATACTTCATTTTCATCTGGAGATTTATGAGAATATAAAATGCCTAAAATAATCCGAAAATAATAGTTTTATCTGCCTCATCCTCTTTATTTCATTCAGAAAAAAAGTATGTAGATCTGCGAATATATCATTTGCAAATTATACTATTTCTACGTAATTTTCTGATCTGGCCTACGCCTTATTCAAAATCTGAGTAGGCAGCACTAAAATAATTCATAGTCTGATTTTCAGTATTTGTGTGACGGTCTATTGAAATGTATGGGAATACGCGCGTTATGAATTAATAATCTTAAATATTCAGAACCGGAATTCAAAATCAGAGGATCTTCTTACAGATTGATCTGATAAATTCATAATCTGAAAAAATCAGAATGTGTGTGCAGAATACTAATATTGTATGGAATTCCGAGCTTTCTGAATTAATCATATGATTTCAGACTATGAATTCAGAGAAGCATTGTGTGAGGCCAGTCTAAATAGATAGTAGCAATAATATCTAATTATAAATTTATAACTATACGTTTTATTTCATTTTATACTACATTATGATAAAAACAACACAATTATACTATAATCCGTGCGCAGAAACTTTGCCGATGGCCTTGAGACGTCAAGCGTCGATAGTCAGTAGGGTTGAAAAAAAAGGTCACATAAATGTAGATATTATTGTATATATTTTACATCAAACTAATAAAAAATTGTCTCGGTCGAATTATAAATTTGATATAAAGTATAATTATAAATATTAAATAAAAAACGCTGTTGTTATAAGGTAGATTATATATTTTTATGTATTTATATTTAGTGAATGAATGAAACGTAGCCGTAAAATAAAAGTTTAATGGTTCCAAACAACGAAAACAAATAACTAACAAAAATAAAACAAGTAAAACCTAAGAAAACAACAATTAATTAATTCGTAGTGAAAGCAAAAAATTACACGCACGTATCGGCTGCGTTGGTAACGGTACACCTCAGACGAGCGAGGGACGCAGTCAACTACGGTGGGAGGGGTGGTCATCGGCAAAGTTTCTGCGCACGGATAGAAAAATGTAAAACTGAAATAAAAAAAAATTTAAATTGCGTGTACTAGCGTACACTCGTAAGAAGTGAAACTTATAATAAAAACAGTTTACTTTTTATACGATCGTAATTATATGAGTCCTGTGTTTGCGTTCGGACATATTTATATTCGAATTACCTACTCACTATAGAATACATCATACAATAACTGCAAACTTCTATATAGTGATACTTAATTTCACTCAAGAATCTTAGAGATTGCTAGCGCAGTGGCTGCCAACGCGAATTGAATTTCGTATATCGCTCGAGAGCTGCAAGTTCAAAACCCTGCGAGAGCCACATTTTGTAGCATTCAAAATTTGATATTTGATTTATTTAGTTTAAGTATTTATTTATATATATAGGATTTCATCTACTACCACTCGGAATCTTCCTTGCGCATGTGTTTATTGAAAAACGACTGAAATACGCAATAATCAAGAACAAGATGGCGCGTAACGCAAGATGGCGCGTAACGCAAGATGGCGCGTAACGAAAAAATCTTTCCAACCCCGATAAAGAAGTTTCACTTCAAAAATGCTTAAATTACATACTGAACAAAAAAAAAAAAGTTTTATAGCCAGAAA
Source organism: Euphydryas editha (assembly GCA_036937285.1). Classification (NCBI taxonomy): domain Eukaryota; kingdom Metazoa; phylum Arthropoda; class Insecta; order Lepidoptera; family Nymphalidae; genus Euphydryas; species Euphydryas editha. Next base: position 2,821,696 of record JAUPFZ010000001.1, read on the forward strand.
TATGTTTCTTATTACTTTTGTTAATTTTAAATATTTTAATAATTTTACTTTAGTACTTTAACATGAAAAAATCTTGAAGTTATTACATAAAGTTTTTTTAATCATAATTGTCTTATTCACGTCTTATTATCTTAGTTATTTTTTTAAACGTGTTACAAAAATACTAAAATGGCAACATTGTTATCTATTTTTCGCGACGTCCATCTTTAATATTTGATGTGTTGTGTTGTTAAGAAAATTAACACAAAAATTATATTATAATACTTTACATAAAAATATTGACCAATATATTTATTAACATTCAAGTAACAAGTTAATTAAACATTTTGTTAACTGTTGTTAAACTGATTCGTTCATGTTTTTTAAAAGTGTTTCATTATCGTTTGTTCCACTAAGTAAAAAGTTTCACTTGTAATTCGCTGCTATTGACCTAAGTGCTAATTAGCCAACCTTCAAATGTTTTCTTTAGTTGTAGTATAACTGATACATTATAATTTAACGCGTCGATACATCTCGTGTGATTGTTACTTTTGTTGTCAAAACAGATGAATTGTGAAAATGGATAGATTTAATCAAATACGGGGCGAGGCGGGAAGCTCGCGCGACTTGACGTTGGATACTACTTCCCCGCCGAGCGAAGCCTTTATGACGGCCAACGAAGGTTCTTCCAAATATTTCTCGCTTTCTGAAGTCGATTCAACTTTTAGTATATCCCCGTCGAAGGATTCTCTGGCGGCGGCCAGCGGCGATCCCGACCGGACGATCACCACGGACAACGAGTTGATATCGAATCTATCGCCTATTCCAAAAAAGAGTGATTTAGATAGCTATAAAATTGGTAAACAAATAGAGGCCGCCAATATTCTCTCTGGTGGTGTTAATATTTTCGATGATAATGATAATTCTTATGACGGTGATGAACTGGTGATAGATGACAATGTGATTGTGGAGGACGAAAAAGGTAATGCTGATATAAAATTAAATGAAAACGCAGAGTTCCCAATAGACAAAAATGAGAATCTTGAACCCTTAGAAGATTCTGATTCAATACCGAGTAAGGACACTGAAGTGGTGCTACAGATAGATGGAAAGAATGTTGATGCTATAGATATCGGAAATGGTTTATATTTATATAGAAAGGCTGGTGAAGAGGAACTTGCTGCAGTACAGATTATTGACAACGATCAACAACAGCCGAGCTTTAAGTTTTTGAAAGTGCGGTAAGTCTCATATGAAATTGTTAAATTATTTTACAATCAAGTTTCCTCTTTTTTAGCTTTCATAATGTCAAAATTTAAATTAATTTTATAAAATTTTAATATTTTTATTCTTATATTAACTGTAATATTTAATTTGTGGTCACATCTGTAATTTAAATAATTTATTTTTACTAGACAACACTAGCTCTCTCAATTCTAGTATCTCTCGCCATGTAGTAATTTCTACTTCTTTGACACACTATAACTACTGTTCCGCTTTTTATTGGTATTCAATGTGTTAGAACCTTGAACCTTCTTCAATAAACAAGCTTTATAATGTAATTTGTATAAAGTACAATAATATATTTATATATCATAAATATAATACAGTGAGTAATATTACACAATCAACTCTAAATATAAATGTCCAGATATGATGTAATGTGTGGGTATTATACCCATGACTGCCATCACAGTAGCCAGCTGCGACCACTGTATTAAACTGTCATCAAAATGTTACATTATAATCATACATTGTAAAGGAGCATTTTTTTTTATTTAACAAAGTTTGAAAAAAAAATTAAATGAATATACACTGAATTTTAAAACAAGTCTCTTATTTTCTGTTTAATACATAAGAAAAACCTTGTATCAATTATTCTATGTTACAGAGAGAATTCTGAAGGAAATTTAGAAGTGTATGAAGAGATAGAAATTGAAATTCCAAAAGAAGTGGTATGTTTTTTATATTAAATAATATTTTTAATGTAATGTGATTTATATATAAACTATTATAAATATCTTTTATAACTAAATATTTTTAATATTTTCAGCCTACCAAAGAAGGAAATCCAACTGGACATACTTCTTCTCATGTGCCTATAAAGGATATAAGTAAAATGATAAATGAGACTACAGCTAATAAAGTTGCAGATAAAATAAATAAAACACCAAAGAATGAATCAAATGTTACTAGCGATTTCGGTTTAGAATCTAATGTTGTTGAATTACAAACTGAAGTTATATCAGAAGTTAATTTAAATGGTAAAATGATGAAATTTAATGAATCTCGTAAATCTCCAATAATAGGTACTTATACCCCTATGACATACCACTCCACACCAAATAAAGAGGGTATACCCTTAACAAAAACTATGGTTGATCAACAATTACAACCCAGTAGACATTCAGACAACATTAAAAAAACTATTGAAGTACATACAGATAGTTGTAGGCAGAAGTTATGGGATACATCTCCAAAAAATAAAGACACAAATGAAATGGGTAAAACACCGGAAATTACTGATAATCTGGAAATTGTAGAAAGTGTAGTAGTATCTTCAAATGTAGCTCAGGAAGATACCAAACAAAACCAAGATGAAAACGAAATAATTACAAAAGATAAAACAACTGTCGTAAATTTCGAATCTAACAAAGAACAACTACAAACTAAATTAAATAAGGAAAACATTACGGAAAATATTGAAAATAAGGATTCCTTATTAAAGAAAACTGAAAACAAAATAGAAGAAGTTGAAATCGAAGTTAAAAAATCAGTAGATGAGATTTTATCAAAAGAAAAAGAAGTAAAGGAAAAAGGAGAAGAAACTGTTGATAAAAGTAAAGTTCCTGTTAACCAAAATATTAGTGAAAACACAATAATTTCCCAAACTGATGAAGTAAAATTAGACGAAAAAAATACTCCAGTGTCTGAAGTTGAAAAGAAGCAGGAAAAAGAAGGTCTAAGCGATTTAAACATAAATAAAGGAACTGAAGATATGAATATTGATATCATGAATGATAATATAGATAATGACAATGTGGCGAAACAATTAACAGAAGAAAATCAGATTGAAACAAAATTTAGTGAAAACCCATTATCTATAGACACTGCAGTAGAAACAACTATTAAAGATAAAAAAGAAGATAGTTTGATAGAAATTGGAAATCTTCACAAAATTGAGACAGTAAAAAATTCAGAATCACACAATGAAGTTAATCAAAGCAATGCACCAAAAAGTACTAAAGAAACGAAAGTTACAGATGAGGTTAGAAATGACAGTCAAATTGAAAAACTTGAGAATATTGATCTTGAAAATGTTGAAAGTTCTACTGGAAACCCAACTGATGAAGTAATACAACCCACTGATAAACCTAAAGAAATACCAATTAAAGAAATCAATGAGGCAGAGGAACAAAGGGAAGATACCAAATTACCAATCGTTATACAAAGTGAAGATAGTACAGTTATTCTAAACAATTTAGAAGATGATAAAGACAAAACTTTTAAAACAGTTCAGTCAGAGGCTATTAAAATATCAGAAGAAAAAGTAAAAAATATATCTCCAAAAGATAAAAGCCAAAGTTATGTAACAGGTATAAAAAATATCAATATACAATTTGAAACAGAAAATAACTCACACTCGGAACATAAACAAGATAATAAAAAATGTGATATAGATATTAAAAAAAATATAGAAAAAAATGATTTAAGAGAAGATAACAAAGATAAAAATATGTTAAATCTACAAAGAAAAGCTGACGTGGAGTGTGTTAAGCATGTACCTCAGCAGATAGTGGCTAGTTCTGATAAAATGAACATTGACGTGAATATTTCTAAAGATATTATTAGTAAGGAAAGAAATACCACACATATACCAATAAATACAAATAACCATGTGTGTACTAAAACTAATATCGATCAACATAAAATTGAAAGCAAAGCAGAAATCCCAAAACCCAAAGTTGTAGCTGCCAACAAATCAGTAAACAATAACAATAGTGCAGTTCCTTTTGGAAAATGGACCTCTGCAAACAGACAAGAATTTTTAAATAAAATAAAAGAAACCAAAATACCTTCTAGCAATTCCAATACAAAGCAACTGAAGCAACCTAATGATTTGAATAGACGAGATGTTTTAAAGAAAATTGATAGCCAAAGACAAACAGCCACTGCATCTACAAAAGTTGGTGACTATGGAAACATGTCTAAACTTTCTACAAAAATTGAAGTTGGGGCATTTATAAATAAAATGAATGTCAAACAACACACTAGTAAACAGGATATGAAAATAGCTCTAGTTAAAACTCAGCCTTCATTTGCAAAGCAGAAACCTGTTGTTAGTAAAAAATTAAGCAAAGATGAATCCGTTGATGCTCTTTTAACTAAAAAACCTATCCAACGAAAAGAAATTAATAACCAGGATTTAATAGACAAAACTATAGAAGGTATTATAAACAGAGCAATTACAACGGGCACGGCAGAAAATACTGAAGAAAAAATAGTAAATATTTCTGATACAAACACTAATCCAATTCCTTTAGATGACATTGAAAAGAAAATGAATGAATTGCATGGAATTCCGTATGAAGAGCAAACATCGCATGAAATACACAATCAACCCATTAGTCATGAGGCAAAAAATAATATTAAAAATGAGAAAAACAACAAAATACCCGATCTCGTACCATTTAAAAATAAAGATCAACATAACATTGTCAAAGAAAAAGAACCAGATGAACTCTCGGATGAGGAAATAATCGAACATGAGCCTATAACAGGTGATATCAATGTCAACAAACAAAATTTAGTGTCCTTATTATCAACCCGGGAAAAAGTACCGAATGAGTCCAGGAAAGAAGCAATAATTACAGAAAAAGATTTTGACAAATTTGCTAGACGAAATTCTTTTACTTACGAAAATTGTTTAACTATGAGTTTTGATGGTAAAGAGCCACACAACGTTATTCAAACAGTAGTAGAAAAAGATCCTACAGTGAAAAAATTATCTCGAAATGAATTAATGCTTGCTGAATCTAAAGCAAAGTCTACAAGTAAACAACTCAATATCGCAATGAGACATAACAACCAAACAAGTAAAATCCCAACTTCCGTAAAAACATTAACTGAAGAAGATACATTTACCAAAAATTGTCAGTCTAAAGTGCAAATTGCTTATCAATCTGTCTTGTCAGCTAAGCGTAATATGGAGTGCCCAATTACTATAATTGAGGATAAGCCAGTAAAAGTTGTTTACATGGATACAAATGTGGAATTTACGCCAGCGCAATTAAATGTTCAAGGGCAGGAATTATCACCTCTTAATAAACAGTCGTCGGAATCCTCCGACGTACATAGTGCATCGGAATCTTTAGACTCAGATACTGTAGAATCACAGAACGAAATTAAGCCTCAAGACGACATGAAGTTCAAAATTAAACATCAAAGAAAGCAAGTCTTGACACCAGTAGAAGAACCAGAGCTAGAATTAATTGAACCAGATGATTTAGGTCTCGAAATTTCACCCAAGAAGAAACGTAAATTAGAAGATAAAATTGATAAACCTTCCAAGAATCTTGTGCCAAAGAAATCCTATCTATTAAATCGTAATATCGTAGACGAAGAAAATCAAAAGACACAAAGTTTTACAAATAATATTTCAAAAGAGATGGAAAATCGTAGTGAAGCGTTTAAAACGCATACTGATACTATATCGGCGATAGATAACTTGGTTAAAGCAGCCGAATTAATTGAAATACAACAGGCTGAACAAAAAAATACTGTAACTAATGTTCTATCTTTAGATAATTCTCCAAGTACGCCGATAAAAAGAGGAAGGGGTCGTCCCAGAAAGTATCCGATACCTGAACAAGGCGCAGAGGTGAAAGCCCCCAGTCCTCAGAAAAAGCCACGTTTAATTGACGCTAAAATTAACAAAAATTTTACAGATTCAGATGACAGTAGCGATGGGGAAATTGTAAAGGAAAATTGGACAATGGGCAAAATTAATGAAAATATAGTCTGTCCTATTTGCAATAAATTATTTAGATCTGAGAATGTTGTTTTTAAACACGTCAAGCATTGTACTGGTCCTTCGCCAAATAGATCTGATTCGGATAAAAGAAGCCCATTAAGACGAAAATACTCCTCCGAACGGAAATCTCGCGAAAGCAGATATGACTATACAGATGATGATGATGATGAAGAGGAAGAGCAAGAGCAAAGAGTTAGAAGTCGTAAGTCTCGTCACTATGCAAAATCTACAAATAATAGCGATGATGTTATAGTTATAGAAGATACACCTATCAAAGAAAGATTGGATAAAATTAAAAAAGGAAAGATTGTAGAGCTAAGGAGAAATATTACGAAAAGTAAACATCAGCATAGCACTAATAATCTCATTTGTGAATTTTGTGGAAAAACATTTAGACAGTTATCATATTTGGTCAACCATAAGATTCAACACAAGAAAGAAGATATGAAAAACGCTGAAAACGAAGTAACAAAGTCTGTATTTAGTTGTGAAGTTTGCAAAAAGGAGTTTAGAAAATCACATCATTTGGTTCAGCATCGGATTATTCATAATTCTAACTTTATGGATACAAGGACACTCAGAAAAAGTTCATCAGAACAACATGATACAACAAAATCTTTGAAAAATCAAAATGATTCAAAACAGAATGATGATCCAAGTGCTGGTTTTCGATGTGAGCCATGTGATAAATCATTTAGAAAGTTACATCACCTTGTTGAACACAGAGAAACTCATGATTGTGTAAATAAAAAAGGTACATCAAACGTAGAAAGTACCAATGAAGCTATTAAGCCTTCCTCAGATCATTGTTGTGATATATGTAAAAAGGTGTTTAAAAAATTACAAGACTACTTAGAACATAAAGAACAACATTTAGAAACCAGTTCTGAAAAGTCAGATGATAAAAGTGTGAAGAGTTCTCTCTCGACAAAAGATATCATTCATGAGTGTTCACTTTGTTACATGGTTTTTCCTAATGAGCATTCTTTAAACAAGCATACAATTATTTGCCTACGAAAAAAGAAGCAATCGGCAGCTAAGCAAGCTAGCAAGAAAACTGAGGAAGGAGAAGTTATCGACGCAGAGGAAAGTAAATCGGATGAGACTATTTTGGATGATGTAGACTTAAAGAAAGACAATGAAAAAATCGATGACACTCAAAAAATAAAAAGCCCACAAAAGGAGATAGATAATTCTTTACAACAAAAACTAGAATCACAAGATAACGAGCAATTATCATTATTTTCCGATAACGATAAAAATGTATGTGAAGTGAAAGTAAATGATGTAGAAAAGAAGAATATTTCGGAAACCAAATCAAATATAGAATTAATACCAGAGAAGGAACATAGCGACCAACCTAAACAAAATACTTCTAATAAGAACGACGATATTGAAGATCAAGTGAAAGTTAAGAATGTTGAAATTAAAGAGCATATTACCATTGTAGACACGCCTACTCCGAAAAAGAAACTGCCAAATAAAGAAAAAATAGCTCCAACTGCGACAAAAAGGTTCAAATCCGTTAATGGTCCTCTGTCAGTTGTCAAAAAACCGACACCTAAAGTAGAGTCCAGCGATGACGATGAAGTACGATACATGTTAAATCCAAATTTCAAAGAAGATGACAGTTTAGAAGGTAAAGTATTCATGAAAGTAAGAGCAAAGAAACGAAACTCACTCCAAATAGAAAGGCCTAGTTCGAAAGACTTAATTAAAAGAAGAATATCCTTGCAACATCCGCCAAAAATACCTCGTTTGAAAGTAAAAGCAGTCGAACCTAGGCCCCTCAATACTTTAACAGTCGAGAAAAGAAAAATCTCTAATACAAAACACTCTAAACCAGAAGTTATCCCTTATACGGATTCAGACGATAGTGACGTGAAATATTCCTTCCCGACGACAAACTTACCAGAGGTCGCGTCTAATAATGTCGACAAGAAAAGTAAAAAACAATCCTTGGCAATTAAGAGGAAATCGCTGAGTGGAATTGCAAAGAGGAAATCGCTGGGAAAGCACAAATCAGCTACACCAACGAATAAACCTAAAAAACGTGAGTTTTAATCCCTAATAATACTATAGTCTATTCGCGTTAAGAAAATAGTGACTCATCAAAGTAAAGGCGTATTCATACTGGGGTAAAAATTAAACCATTAATATTAAAGCATACTTATATGACAGTATTTTAAAATATTAAAATTAAGTAGTTATTACATTAAAAAAAAATGATTAGAATCGTCAGAACCGTATTTTCAGAAACACCGCATGCGCTAGCCTTTTTCACTACTATACTCTCCATAGTCACGTTTTGGTCACCACACTGTTTAAAGTACTTAAAAACATTGTAAATCACTCGTCTTTCTCCGCTATGTAATATTAATCCACTATTATTTTAAAGAATAGATGTGGTATTCATTTTTAAAATTGGCAAAGAACACGTCCGTACTGTCTGAACGGCTTCAACTGTTCAAAGTGAACACGACTTTATAATTTAATGTGATCTTATTGGTCAAGAGGCGTGGCTAAGCTGAGTGACAACGATGAGTCACTATTTTCTTAACGCGAATAGACTATAATATCATAAATGTGAAAGTAACTTTGTTACGCTATCACGCGAAAACTACTTAATCGATCACCATAAAACTTTGTACACATATTCTTGGAGGTATAAGAAGTAACATCAGATACTTTTTTTTTTGGTTGCGATAACCGACATCCACGCGGGCGAAGCCGCGGGCAAAAGCTAGTAATGTGAATGTAAAAGCTTATAAATGTAAATGTTTGTTTGTTACGCTTACACGCGAAAACTAATTAACCCATCATCATGAAACCTTGTACACATATTCTTGGAGGTATTAGAAGTAACATAGGATGCTTTTTATTAAAAAGAAAAAATTATATATATATAGATAAAAAAATTGTTGGTAAAAATTCTAAATATACTACTTAGAGTGGACTAAATATGCTACTTGAACGCCATCTAGCATTCCAGTAATTGATTCATTTCTATTGTAATGATTTCTGTTACTTATTTAATGGCTTCAATGACAGCGAAGCCGCGGATTAAAGCTAGTATGATATATTCTAGTAATTTTATAAAATTCTACAGGCACAACGGAAGTAGAACACAGATGCGACTGCGGGCAGCTGTTCAGTAGCGCGGCGCTGCTGTCGCGGCACACGACGCTGGCGCACACGCCGCCGCGGATCAGGCGCCGGCGCTCACCTCCGCCCGAAGCACCGACCCCGACGTCCACCAAATCACGGACGAGTAAACCCAAAGAGAATGTGCAGTCAAAAAAGCTTCGAAGTGATGTTACCAACTCGAATACGACTCTTAATGCGGGAGTAGGAACGAGAAAATCTAGTGTTAGTAATAGTGAAACGAAAGTTAGGAACGATGTGGGCAAGTCTGTTAAAAGCGAACCGAGCGGTAAGAAACTCAGAAGTTCCGCTCACAGAGGAGTGCCTGTGCCGGAGAAAATGAGAAAGCTTATGGAGAAAACGAAAAAGTAACTGGTATAGTATGAGTAGACGTTATGGACTGAATAGGATTTTTCCGGATATTGTATGAGAGCTAGGATAGAAATAGGGGTCGCTAGTATGTAGATAAAATCACGCATCACAAGCGCTCACAATGATGTAACAGACGGACCATTGTTTAATAGATATATTTTTCCTATTTCGGCATGTTTAAGATACACCAAATGACAAATATTTTTATCGCGGTTTGGAGCGTTGGTCTTGTCTAAATGTAAATTTGCGAAATTAAGAATCATATATGGGTATATATTTTGTCAATTTGTTCTATTATAGATATAGATATTTGATGTAAAAGAGTAAATATTTATATTTGTGTTAGTTATAAGAATTATTTTCTTTTTTATATTTTTTTTTTTAGCGCAGTGTAATTATTAAATGTGCTAAAATCATTAACACTGTGCTTATAATAAAATCTAAAAGGTTTACCAAATCTTGGTGGCAAATTATTTAAATTGTTCCTGTTAAAAGTAAAAGCAAAACAGTCAGTAGGCAGTTAATTGAACCATCAAATTCAAACGAAAACTAATTAAACCACAACAACTACGAAAATTATCTTATTTTTTTTATATGTACGTCGCCTCGTTACCTTCATTTAAATATATATTTAAAACTTTTATTATATAGTTTTTTATGTATACAATGAGAATATAATATTTAAGCTAATAAATTCCCTTTATGTTTCGAGAAATTGGGTCACTTTTATTGCTATATTTTTAACAGTGTGCTGTATTCGTTTTTTTATTATCGTTCTATGATCTCTTAATTTCAATTAGATCATAAAAGTACTGCTGTTCGTCTGTATAAGCACAATTTTTAAAGAACATAATTTAGAGCAAGCAATGACAGATTGCTACGTTTTGAAGAGTGAAGAATAAAATTTGGCTTCGATTTTATTGTTGTGGTACTTACTGTTGACTAGTACCTAAACATTTTCCGAATATTTTTGTCTTAGATAGGGCTGTCATCTGGCCGGGTTTATTTGAATTTAGCCTAGTTTGGAGGGCTGGAACTCCTCCGGGACCACTTCCCGGTTTTCCGGCTTTTAAAATGGGTAAGAGCAAATCCCGGAAATTGTCGGCTAACTGGGTCAGGCTAATGCTATTAAACGATCTATAATATGCTATCAATTAAAATTAATTACTGGTTAAAAAATAAATTTAATTTTTTTTGCAGCAATGTTCTTCGAAAAAAGAACAGTTTTAGCCAAATATCCAAGGGCTATCAGCTAATTTGTGATGGCAGCTCTAATCTTAGATGATTTCTCTAAGGGCAGGGTATATGGAACATGCTAAAATAAACATATCGGAAGTTTCATTTGTAATCAATATATTTGTTATTATATATAATGATAATTGAGGATATACAATGAGCTTATAGAAAACAATTTAATGATTTTTTGAGAAATTGTGATTTTGCTATCGTAAATTGAAGAGCTTCCCAATTTTGGATTGTTCCCCAGAAGCTTTGTAGTGTATGTATTTTAAAATATTGACATAACAGTCTTAGTATGTGTATCTTAAGTCAAAATAACAGTGATCAATTTAAACCCTCAATTTGGAAGATATTTAATATATGATTACTAGATAATATTCAAAAACGTATTTTGGGAGATATTTCATGATACATAGATATTGAATAGTAAATTTTACCATAATATAGTCAAACCGACCACACCATGTAGTAACATCTTGGATTTTCTTCATAATTTTCTAGAAAAATAGGACCAAATTTTATGAAAAATTGTTTGTAATGGTAATAATATATACTGTTTTTAATTTTAATTAATGTTTATCTGCTCTCATGACTAACATTGGAATATGTTATTGTTAGAAGTAATGAGTAGTCTTGTAAAATGAGTAAGAGCATTTAACATAGATTTTATATATGTAGATGATATCATTATTTTTAATATGATGCAATTTTCATTGATGGGATAAAATAAATTGTCGTAAAATGTGCTGTTTACTTTAAAGTTTCATAGTTAAAGGTGTTTTATTGAAATATTCTGTGTTTTATATGTTTAAGAGATATAATTTGTAGTAATTTTTGACAATAAATAATTACATACTGAGAGTGTATTTCAAATTTACATTTATCTTAAACAATAGTTTAAATATTATACACAGCATATTTAACCCCTTTCGCAAATAATGTCAACAATACTGGCTTCCATCAGTTGTGGATCGATGCATCTGATTTGAGCTGACGCTAAAGCGTCTTCAAGTAAAGCATTTAGCAATCTTTCATCATTTCCCATACAAGAGAGTCTCTGTTGTAGGAAATGTACATCCACTTGCAACTGTTGCAATCCATGTCGACTAAAAGTACGTAACCTGACACATTCAACTAAAGCTTTTAAAGCTACCTTTAGTGCTCCATTTGAAAGTGCAGCACGATCGGCACCAGCCGGACTGAAAACTTCAATCCTTTCTGAGAATATTCTATTTATAGGTGAGAAAGATGATGGTGCCCTAGACCATATAGTTCGTCGACTAGAATCACTTGAAGGTTTTACGCTTGTAGGGAAGAGTTGTGACGCAGCACTATCTGCACTTGCGAGCGTCTCTACAACTCTGCGACACACTGCTCTCGGACCTCTTGGTTCTGGAGCCCGCAGCCAGTCACGGGCGAGGACGGAAACTCGAAGCATTTGTGCTGCAGTCTGTCCTATAAACACAACTTCAGAGTCTAAGGCCGTTTGAGCAGCTGTGGACAAATGAACCATTACACTATTTGTATCCCTCTTGTCGATAGCAAGTCCTGGAGCTGATTCTTCCATAAGTTTTATAAGGTGGTTATGTAATGTAGTTACCCCATTTTCTTGCATTTCTAAACATAACTTTGCTAATATTAGGAGAAGTTCAAAAGATATGTTATTGGATGTCTGTAATGAAGCCATTGTCTTAACCATTTCAGAAAGATTAATTAAAGTTTCTGATATTACTGTCCAACAAGCATCAGCCACAGCTTTACCACACCAACTTTTTAAACCAAATGAAAGTTTGTTTTGAAGGAATGCCATTAAATCTAATAATGAAGCTTGAATTTTCTGCATCAAATGAATTTGCAGAGAGTTGAGAATATCTTTAAGATCAGCGCTTTCTGTGCCTTTGCTAGCTAATGATTGCCTCACTCTCATTAAGTTTTCTTTAAATTGTGATTGAATAGTTTCATACTGCAATGTAGCCTTATGTTTGATGGATTGTATTACAACATCTAAAGCTTTATTTGAAATAGGTTCACTAGAAATAATCTCAGACATTGCTTGAAGCTTACGAAAGAATTTGTCCAGACCTCTAATTAATATCTCAGTACCAATATTTTCAGGTCTCTTGACATTCTCTTCAAATAGTTGAAATACTTGTGTCATTATTTTATCAGCGAATTCAGGGAGGTTGACCATTTCTTTGTCTTCAAATAGGTCATGATAACATGATATTATAATACCCAAATCTGCTAACAGAGTGTTATTGCATTTTTCTACCCATTCCAATATATCGGCACTATCAACAATGCTGCTTAAATTCTTCAGATGTTGATCTAATCGATTCTCTGCAGATGTTAAAAATATGTCTTGCAAGGAGGAATCTGTTTCCTGCAGCTGTCTTAGCAGACCAACACTTTCAGCTAGTTCAGATGCTGATGTATCAGGTGTTAGTAGTCTTTCTCTAAGTGTCTTTTTGAGATCACTAATAATTTCCAAACATTCACTTTGAATGCTTTGAAAAGAAGGTTGATTACCATATTTCTGCAGAACCCTTTGGGCATGCGTGTAGTCTTGTACAGCGTCAACATAACGGTTTTCTTGAATTGCTTTATTAAGTTGAGTGGGTAACAAAAATACGAACTGTAATTTGTCTAACAATTGACGAGTACTGCATAATCTATTGACATTATTACCACTTTCCTTTAAATTGTCTGATATCTTTGCACTAAAAGTTGTAATATTATTAATATTTTCACTAAGTTTGTTCATTTCTTCTTGCATAATTTGAAAATCTGATCTCATCTTACGAACTGTTTCTGTCGCTGATATAAATTTATTATAATTCTCATACACTAAAGTTTGCATTTCCGATTGTAAGAATTGACTCTGTGTAACTACTTCAGCTTCTTTATCCATCACTTGTCGTAGAGTAGCACATTTTAAAAGACATTCTAAGTACATTTCAGAGTTAAAATTACTACCATCGATATCGAGAGGATTTTCGTTGTCCTTTGAAGAATCCCCCATTTCGGTTTGAAAACTGTGTTTGTAGATTAAATTTATCAATAAAGAAACAAATTTGCCTAAAACTTTTCGAGAAGAAAGTAATACAAATCGTAACTTAAAAAATAAATAAATAACAACGAATATAACCTCATCAAATGTCAAACAACGAAACGTCATTAACAAAGAGTATATAATAGTCATTAGTCATTACATAATAAATTGTGTTAAAACAGACAGAAAAGTTTGTTTGGATGGATGTTTGTTACTCTTTCACGCAAAAACTATTGAACGGATTTAGATGAAATTTTACAGTAGTATTAAATAGGTATAGCTTATACAATATACATCAGAATAACACATAGGCACGATCTAGCTATAAGCTAATACCTAGATTGTGCACATAGGTTACAACATAGCTTATACATCAGAATAACACATAGGCTACAATTTATAAAGATTTTGTGTAATTTGGTCATAATATTATAACATAATTTAAAAACCATCACGCGAAAACGCGAAAATGACGCCTATACCTCGGCGCTTACGACCATCTTCTCGCAAGAATTCACTAAAGTGTTGATTGGGAGCATTTATTACTGTGCGGCGTGCGCTCTGCAACCGTGGAGGAACGTTTTTTGTTTGTTTTTTGTATGAGAGTCTTTGCTACCGAACTGTTGTATGAATTTGAAACGAATAGTCTGAAGCCTGCAGAAAGACATTGGCTACTTTTTACCAATAAAAACACGCGGGCGGAAGCTAGTGTAAATCATACCTACTAAAATTATAAGTTTATCTGTCAAGGAGTTAACAAGTGACCGGCTAGCGGCTGTTGGCAATTGTGTATTATATTATAATATATTTTTAAGCCCAACTCTTATTATTATAAAATGTCATTAATAATCATGATAATAATAGCTAATATTTCGTGAAAATGTTTTTTGCAACATAACGTTTGACAGAATGATAATAAACTTTGATATCATCATAGTTTCAGAACAAACTAAAAACCCTATTCGCTGGGTGCGTAAGGCATAGTGGGGGACACAAAAGTGATGTCAGCGCCCGTTGCGGACAAAATAGAACTACGGGTGGCTCTTTATTATCTATGACCATAAAAGTAACGTGTGTCAGTTTAATTAAATAAATAAAATAAAATGGGTCATCAAAGTTGTTGTGTACTCGATTGCAAAAATACTAGTAGAAATAGTAATTGTAAATTTTATAAGTTTCCGGTTGCCAAGTGGAAATTAAATCAGCGAAAAAAATGGATAACTGGTGTTAAAAGGCAAAAGTAAGTATTACTATAACCTACAACCGTATTCTATAGGATAATGTCATATACATGTGTATATCGTGTAAGAAAACGGAGTAATAATTTAATTAATTTTTTTTTTGTAAAATATTGATGGATCGTTATGGTCTCCAAAACCTATGGATGTAATATGCAATGAACACTTCATTGGCGGTGAAAAATCAGATGTTGAATCAAGTCCTAATTACGCTCCAACTATTTTTCCATCAGTTTATAGAAGACGTAAAGTCAACGAATCCGCAGTTTTGAGTAGGTACGTAATAAAATTTAGTTTTGATTAAAATATTTAGATTAATAGAAATAATCGACTAAAAAATTAAGACATATTATTTGATATAGTTAATGATTTAGCAATACCTGTTTTATTTAATTTAATTTTTATTTATATTATCGTAATTTATTAAAAATATAAAAAATTAAAATTTAAGATACATTCGTAAATATGTAATTATGTTAAATAGAGCTATTTGTTATTTTATATATTATTTTAGATTGTTTTTTAATATTAATTATGATTTTTTATTCAATATTAATTTTACAATAAACATTTTGACAGATTTTAACACTGCTTAACCTAATTCACTTATTGAGACTTGTTTTAGTTGTTGTAATTATTTTACTTACTGTTTTTAGCTGACCCACGGAATTTTTTTAAATTTCATATTCACTCTGTGTAATATATCACATTTTAAATTGAAAAAAAAAAAATTCAAATTTATTTTATTTTTTCAATAGCTATTTGACATCCAATACATGTTTATTTTCTCAAAAGAGCCACCGTAAGTTGTATCGTTAGATGGCGCTAAGGTCACGCACCCAGCGAATAGAAAATTTCCCGTTTTACTCGTAATCCGTTCCGTATCCCATTTTACGTAATTTTAATAAAACATTCTATTACACTCTCTACTGAACTGAATTAAAATTGTTTATAAACTTTCTGCAGCTGACCAAGAGCTTCGCATATGCATGGGATATATTGGATTAATTCCTGTTTTTCTCAGGGTTTGAAGACGTTTTCCCTACCAATGGTAACGAGCGTTTTATAATTTCTTTATGATAACAATGGGAACTGACGGCTTTACGTGCTTTATTGCTCGATAAACGAATCGACAAGGATAAACATCAAGACCAGAAACAAATACTTGTAGGAATATAAATATCCGGAAGGAAGCAGGAATCGAACCCAACAATATCGAAGTTGTTAGGTAGCATGTTACCATAAATTTTAAGGTAATAAATATTTTTATACTGCTGTATATTACGTCACACAAATTGAATCGCATGTTCATGATTATACACACACACACACACACACACATATATAGTTGCGGTCAAGAAGTCAAAGATCTTTATATTTTTATAACTATCGTGATGTTTAGATCAATTCTTTATGTTTTAAGAATTTTAAGTAATACTACTGTACTTACTGTTGTACCCTACTATTTTTTTCTCGCGGTCTCTTATCGAAGATCTCTGTAGGTACAAACATTGGTATATGGGACGCTATAAAATCAGAAAAATAATTTAAAAAAAGACGAAAAATAATAACAAAATTATATTAAAGTCAACTTTAATTCAATTTATTGTACATGTAGATTACAATCAAAATCTTCAATTTGCTGCGTTAATCCTTTAAGAAAACAAAAATATTTCCAATCACTACATATTATAAAAAACAAAGTTCTGCACCATATCTGTCTGTTCGCGATAAACATAGAAAATACTGCACGGATTTTCATACGGTTTTCACTAATACACTACTGGAAAAAATTAAGGGATCAAAAAAAATTTCTAAAATTTTGGGCAATTTTCAACAGGCCGTAATTTCGAGAGAAATCTTTGTACAGGAAATAAAAAAAAGGAAATTGTAGCTCCAAATGTCTAGTTTTTGGATTAGAACTATAATTTTTTTTAACTTTCGCGGTTTTTGAGTAATCGTAGAAAAGTTAGCAACAAAAAAAATTACAATTTTTTTTTTTTTGGTTTATGGGCGTGGAATTTTTTTTTTAGCTTAACCATTATAAGGATCGGATACTTTGTTCATTTAGCTTTAATTTGTTTTTTTATACACCTTGATACATCCACTTCTCACCGAGATATCGGTCTTCAAATGGAAAAGGATCCTTTTGTCTTTGATTATCGATATCTCAGCAATCAATGATCGCACAGAAAGTTAAAGGTAAGTTTCAAGAACTTGAATAAATTCTTCTTAACAACTAGCCATTGCTTTTCCGAAAAAATTTTTTTTCTTTTTGTCACATGAATTTGAAAATGCAACAAAAAAGGACTTTTGGTGGTTTTTTAGTAAATCAAGCGCTAGATCGAAAATATTGATGAAACCACTAATATTAAGTGTGCCTTTTACAGTTCAATATGTCCACAAAAACCCTACAAAAAACCAAATTAATCCAGTCAGCCGTTTTTTTGTTTCACTCGATCATTCTCATTTTTTTTTGTTTTATTGTTTCATTCTCAGTTTCAATTCGTGTTTTTTGATTGTTTCATTCTCATTTTTTTTTTGTTTTAAATTTAAGCACTTTCTGGATCAAAAAATGTGTAAAAAGCTCCGAAAAATTTTTTTTCTCATTTTTAAAAATGATAAGCTTGTCAGAACAAAAAAAACGCGGTCCTTTAATTTTTTCAAAAATTCGATCGAGTGAAATAAAAAAACGACAAGCTGGATTAATTTGGTTTTTTGTAGGGTTTTTGTGGACATATTGAATTGTAAAAGGCACACTTAACATTAGTGGTTTCCTCAATATTTTCGATCTAGCGCTTGATTTTCTAAAGAACCACTAAAAGCCCTTTTTTGTTGCATTTTCAAATTCAAATGACAAAAAGAAAAAAAAAAATTCGGAAAAGCAATGGCTAGTTATTAAGAAGAATTCATTCAAGTTCTTGAAACTTACCTTTAACTTTCTGTCCAATCATTGGTTGCTGAGATATCGATAATCAAAGATAAAAGGATCCTTTTTCATTTGAAGACCGATATCTCGGCGAGATGTGGACGTATCAAGGTGTATAAAAAAAGAAATTAAAGCTAAATAAACAAATTATCCGATCCTTATAGTGGTTAAGCTAAAAAAAAAAATCCACACCCGTAGACAAAAAAAAAAACAAAAAGAAAATTGAATTTCTTTTTGTTGCTGGCTTTTCTACGATTATATAAAAAACCGCGAAGGTTACAAAATTTTAAAGTTCCCATCCAAAAACAAGACACTTGGAGCTATAATTTCCTTTTTTTTTAATTTCCTGTACGGCCATTTCTCTCAAAGTTACGGCCTGTTGAAAATTGCCCAAAATGTTGGAATTTTTTTTGATCCTTTAATTTTTTCCAGTAGTGTAGATAGAGTGAGTCAAGATGAAGGTTTAGGTACATATACATACCCCGGGCGCAGCCGGGGCGTGCCGCTAGTAAATAATATTTGCTTATTAAGTTACTAAAGGAAATAGTAAAATATCACTTTTATAAACTGCATCTTACCTACTAAACTAAAATTCATACAATACAGCAACCTGCGTGTAAATAATGAAATGTAGTGTATATATTACCTAAAAAAAGCAATTTGTACAACGATTAAACAAATGACTTTATTCATCTCATAAACTATAATTAATTATTAATTTTGTAATTAATAATATAATTTTATAATTTCCATACAAAATATATACGCCATAATTTTGTTTTTATATACATACCAATGGCAGAAAATTTTGCTATTCGCGCAGAAGAATACTTAAGAAAATACTAGAGTAATTATATTTATATATACAAATAGTATTGATATAATTAATAAACTTTAAATTACACTATGCTATAAGCATTATATTTTTTTTTATATATAAACTAATTTGCACTTATTTAATGTGTTAAATTATTTTCATATTAAATGATTATTTTAACTTGGTTTCAAGTTGTATTTCCACAAAATTAATATTTACTAATTACGTAACTTGAGCTTATATAGAGGATGACTGGTGTATTACTATCAATATTTAAGGAGAATACTCGGTACATGATTCTCATTCGAATTATGTAAAAATATAGGTAATTAATTTTTGACCAAATTTTCAAAAATTTCAATTCAAAATAAATGAAGCGTGGACACTTTTTCAGTCACGCAGGCGGCACGTGCACAGGTGTTGTACTGTGCCGCTTGTTCACATCTAAAAATTGCCAAAGTTCACATCAATTACCTAGTCACAAATTTGTTGCTTAAACAAGTAAAATATAACTTAGTATTTTTGCCTATCCTAAGCCAGGATTAAAGTATGAAGGGGGGATTGGATCTTGCTTGTTTATCAAAGGTAGCCTGCTACCCTGTTAACACGTGGCGGTGTTTGGACGTAGGTAAACTACCTGTTTTGTGTTGACAGTGCAGCTAGCTGCTAGGGTGTCCAGACGACGCGTAAATAATTAGATAACTGTTGAGTAACTTTATATCGAAGTTTATTAATATTTATGTTATATTTTTACATAATTCGAATGAGAATCATGTACCGAGTATTCTCCTTAAAAATTGATAGTAACTCACCATTCATCCTGTACAAACATAGTCTGGATATTGTTATCAGTTCAGTAAAAATATACTGAACATAATATAGGACTTAACAGATAAGGAATATATTTTTGTTTCACAAGAGTATCATTTTTTTAAACATATAAATACCGCAATTCTCAAAACGATATAACAAAGTTATATACATACATATTTTATTAAAATATAGAATTAACAAAAAATATTGTTATATTTGTACTAATTATATAATTTTATAACAATAAACTTATATATTATATAACTCGTGCGCCGAAGGTTTGCCGACTACCCCTCCCACTTCAGACGAGCACTCGTCTGCTCGGTACCGCTAGCAACGCAGCCGATACGTACGTGTAATTTTTTTGTTTTCGCTCCGAATTAATTCATTGTTTTGTTAGGTTTTACATGTTTTTTTGTTTGTTAGTTATTTGTTTTCATTGTTTGGAACCATTAAACTATTATTTAATGGCTTTGTTTCATTCATTCACAAAATATCAATACATAATAATATAATTATGATCTACATAATATAATAACTAATTATGATATACGTAATATAACAACAGCGTTTTTTATTTACTATTTATAAATACACATTATAATATAATTTATTATTTGGGTGACATTGTTTTTTATTAGTTTTATGTAAAATATATACAATAATAACCTACATTTATGTGACCTTTTTTATCAACCCTACTGATCATCGCGCCGTGACGTCATGAGGCTATCGCTAAAGCTTCTGCGCACGGGTAATATAACAACCTGTGTCTAAACACAATTAAATATATATTCTATACATTTAACAGGTATTTTTATTTGCAATAACTTGAAAGGAATGAGTGACAAAATAAAAAATGGAGTAAGCACTTAGCCTTAATATCTAAGAAATTAGGCATAATTTCTCAAACCTTATTATTAAATACAGATTAAAAAGGTATAAAGAACAGGACTTAATTACAAAGAATATTTATTTCACAGTTTCTTTATAAAATATCTATCACATTCCATATAATATTTATAAAATTGTAATAATAAAAGCATTATACCACCTGGTAATTCGAAGCTGCAATTAATAATCTGGATGGTAATTGTTAAAAGTTTATATATATATATATATATATATATATATATATATATATATATATATATATATATTTATTGAAAGCTGGATTCGAGTCCTTCGCTCTATTTAATTTGTTGACTATTTAGTGTTGCCAAGTTTAAGATTTTTTTCCTTCATTTATTGTCAAAGACGTAAGTGTTGGTCATATTTTCTATGTTAATATTTGACTACTTATGATGGTAACATATTTTTTGCTATAATAAAAATTTAAAATAATTTTCCTTCAGGACCCGATTAAGTCCAATTTTCAGGACCTTCAGGTATATATGGCAGGTAGGTAGCATTTAATTATTTTATAAATTAGATAACTTGACATTATGTTTTTTTTTATCTTTGTAAAAATAAACCTATAGCTTGATTTAAAAAACACTTTAACTTATTATTTTCACGAACTGATGCCACTAGGCGACAGGGGCACATAGAGTTGTGTATAGTTCCGGTTAATGATAATAGCTATATAGCATTATTTTCCGGCGTAATCATTCTGTCCTTAGCCGTAAGGGGTCTAAGAAGGGCAAGTCACTCGCACTATCACATTCCACTTGGTGGAACAATTTAAGCGGCACTTCTTTCATTTTTTTCACAGTTTTAACTTGTTTATTCATATTTTGTTTGGGTTTGGGCACCATAACGACGGGTACAAGTTCCTTGCGACCGATTGTTTCTGTCGATTGGTTTTCGGCGGCTTCTAATGCTGTTTCCACATCTATTAACGCGTGATTGCGACATTGGAGTAGGGCCGCAAGCTGTAAAAAAAAAAAAAAACAAATAAAAAGACTCAACAATTAAATTAGAAGCTAAGCTATCATAAAAATCAATTAAGAGGCGCGAGGCGTGAGCAGCGGCATACCTGCATGATCTGGCGCAGCGGCAGCTCGGCGCGCGGCGGCGGGCGCGGCAGAGCGGCGCGCAGCGCGTGCGCGGCGGCGGGCAGGCGCGCGCGCAGCAGCGCCAGCGCGGCCAGCGAGCGCGCCACGTCGCCGCCCTCCGCCACGCCCTCGGCCACGCCCTCCGAACCCGACGACTCGCCGCCCGCCGCCTCCAGCTCCGCCTCCTGCGCGCGCTGCTCGAACGCGCACGCGGAGCTCGACGCGTCCACGAGGCTCTCGAGGGCTCTAGATCGAAACAGGTTATGAACAGATGTTAAAAATAAAATGCATTAAAAAAATATGCTCTCATATATTAAATTTAGGTAAGCGAGTGTCGTCGTCAGCCGATGGCCATCCCAGTGCTGGTTACAGGCCTCCTTAGTGGATTTCCGACATTCGCAATACTGTATCGTCAGAAAGCAGCGACTCCCTGCGCCTCGCTTGAAATCGTTTTCCCGCTTGGTTGCCGATGCCGATACCGCGCGGAATATATAATACCCGACGAACTACGGCGCTAAGTAGACGGATTGGTCATCGGCAGAACTAAGCGGGTTCGTACTGAAGTGCGCATGCATTCGGCAGGGGCACCTCGTACAGGTGTGGATGACTTTTAGGACGTTACGACTGAGTGTGCATCCTTAGCGCTTTATGGGTCGAT
This sequence comes from Euphydryas editha, assembly GCA_036937285.1. Lineage (NCBI taxonomy): Eukaryota > Metazoa > Arthropoda > Insecta > Lepidoptera > Nymphalidae > Euphydryas > Euphydryas editha. Next base: position 2,843,968 of record JAUPFZ010000001.1, read on the forward strand.
GATATTTTTAATCTAACCGTCTCATTACTACGCAACGTGCGAGTTAGTAGTTTGTTAGAGCGAGTAAGAGATAATGAGCACTCGCAGCAACGGCAAGTAAACGAGAACACGATACGACACGTAAGTATGCAAGAGAGACACGAATAACATTAGAAACTACCTCGCAAATACCGCGAACAAACCTCAGATTTGGTGCGATCGAGGCCGAACATTCGACACTAAGTCACCGTCGTGTTCAATATGCTTTGTAAGAAACCTTTAGAGACATGAACGGAAGCGCAGTCTCACAATAGGCCAGGATATAAATAGCGGAGTGACTCACGGCGCCGTCAGTAGCGGCGGCGGCGGCGCGGGGTGCGCGTGCGGCGCGCGCAGGTGCAGCGCCAGCGCGCACACGTGGCGCGCGCTCACCGCGCTCGGCCGCATCAGCGTGCACAGCGCGCCCGCCGCGTCCGCGCCCAGCACTGCGCACACCGCACGATATCCTATGGTGGCGGCTCGCGACCGCGGCGGGAGACAGGGACAACAGAACCGAGACGACCAATGATATAACTTGTCGCGGCCTCTTGTCTCTGTCTCGCCTGTCACTGGCGCGAACCGCCACCATTACTACGACTGTTTTCAGAAGTTGGCTACAAAATCGTTTACACCTCGGTCGAGTAAAAAATAATATTTTCGATTGAATGTAAATATGCCAAAATGTTTTTAAATTAGAAAAAACCAGGAAATCGGCACAAAATTTCACAAGTCTCAAATAGCACAAGTTTGTATATGGTATATGATTGATATTAACAAAAAAGAATGTTTAAAAGAACAGAACAAGTAGGGTGTCCTCACGTATGGCCCTGATGGAGACGAGCATGGCGAGCACGACGTAGTGCACGTTGGGCAGCGCGGGCCCGTCGCTGAACAGGAAGCCCCACAGCGCCGGCACGTCGCCGCGCGGGAACTCGCGCCCGAACAGCAGACGCAGCCAGCGACTGCACACGCATACATTCATATTTTCAACTTTAGTTGTTTTAAAATTTATTCCCAATAGGCAAAGGACTATAGTCCATAAAGCCTAGTCTAAAATTATAAATTTTATTCCGGTATAACAAAAGGCCGGAGCCAAGTCTGAAGTCTTATCAACTTTAGAAACTAAAGATCAAAATGACATTTTCTGTCTATTCAGCTAATATTTAAAACCATTCATTTTTATTTAAATATATTAAAAATTAGTGCAGGTATCAATAAGCTTATTTGAATAAATATACCTATGTGTATGTAATTAAATAGCTTAGCTGACTAAGATTATTTTACTGACGAAAGATTGCAATACGGTATAAATTTTAATTTAAAATAATAATATTAGTTAGTAATAATTAAAAAGTCCACGGACGTCCATATCCGTACTAGTTCAATGTTCTTCGATGAAAACATTATGGCTTTAGAACGGAGAAGACACGAAGGATATAGATCGATGCGCTGAGTGTAACCTCGATAGAATTTTGAAGACCGTAGAAATAGTAGATATTTTTGGTTAACCCTTAACGTAAAACAACACACACATTTAAAATACAATAAGAATACTCAAATATTGTTAGCTTACAGCTGCATTATATGTTAGAACAATCACAAAATATATATACAGTTTAATTTTATCCCGTTTAATAGATTAACATAAGGAAACGGCAAAAAGAATAGCATAGATATAGGAGTTTGGGACAGTTGAAAAGGATATGGGATGCTGAACATTCGAGGCCGGATTCGCACAGAGAATGACTCTGATTTTAGCTAAATGCACTGGAGTACGTGAGTGTCCGATACGAATACGACAAATTGTTGATGTTACCCAGAGGTTTGCATGTCTATGAAAAAAGAACCAAGGGCGTCTTTGAATAGCAGACTGAATGGCAGCGTAATGTCTGTCCTTGATCGATTTAGACTAAATCCAGAATGAATTTTAGAACTTGTCCAAATGAGTTTTCACCAGTGCTAGTAGGTCTTGAATGGAGTTATAAAAATGTTCTAGAGAACCAAGTTGAACATCTGATTTCGCACAAGAATCTACAGTCTCATTACCTGGAATAACGGAGTGGCCAGAGATCTATACTTATACAGGCTGACTGGTTAATTACTATCTATATTTAAGGAGAATATTCGGTACATGATTCAGATTCGAATTATGTAAAAAAAATAGGTACTTAATTTTGACCAAATTTCCATTAATTACAATTTCAATAAATAAAGCGTGAACCAGTCATGTCGGCGGCACGTGCGCCGCGGTGTTTTACTGTGCCACTTGCCAAATGCCGGGTGCTATCAATTTGTACCGAGAGATGTTCACGGTTTCGTATACAAAAAAAAAAAAACAATACAATACCGGTCAATAGTTTTTAGTATCGACAAGCGCGCGTCATCTTCAATGACAACATTCGACAGACGAATGCGGCGGCCGGCGAGGTGGATGAAGGCAGGACGCGCTACCCCCGCGCGCCTATTTTAGAAGTCCAGACGTTAAGTCTTCAGACGACGCGTAAAAAATTAAGATAACTGTTGGATAACTTTACTTAAAAGTTTATTAACATTTATATTATATGTTTTTTTTTTGTCATGAGAATCATGTACTGAGTATTCTCCTTAAACATTAATAGTAATTCACCGTATCGCAGAAAAGCCAGCAACAAAAAAATTCAATTTTTTTTAAGTTTTTTTTTTGGTCTACGGGCGTGGATTTTTTTTTAGCTTAACCACTATAAGGATCCGATACTTTGTTTATTTAGCTTTAATTTGTTTTTTTATACACCTTGATACGTCCACTTCTCGCCGAGATATCGGTCTTCAAATGGAAAAGGATCCTTATATCTTTGGATTATCGATATCTCAGCAACCAATGATCGCACAGAAAGTTAAAGGTAAGTTTCAAGAACTTGAATGAATTCTTCTTAATAAGTAGCCATTGCTTTTCCGAAAAAAATTTTTTTTCTTTTTGTCACTTGAATTTGAAAATACAACAAAAAAGGCCTTTTGGTGGTTTTTTAGAAAATCTTCCACTTTTTTGTTGCTAACTTTTCTACGATTACTCAAAAACCGCGAAAAGTTAAAAATATTAAAAGTTCTAATCCAAAAACTAGACATTTGGAGCTACAATTTCCTTTTTTTTAATTTCCTGTACGACCATTTCTCTCGAAGTTACGGCCTGTTGAAAATTGCCGAAAATTTTGGTTTTTTTTTTATCCCTTAATTTTTTCCAGTAGTGTAGTTTTGATAAAATATTTGTTGAAAATTTATTTTTATATCAGATGAACCTTTAACCAGACCAATATCCGTAATAATAGGAGGATTTTAAATCAGGGCTTGCAAAATGAGTGCTAATAGAGGGTTAAAAGGAAATGATACTAAAAGATGGGGTAATTTGGTGAGTTTAAGAAAGCTGTCTAAAAGGGAAAAAATAAATATTCTCATATTACTTCTCATCTCTCTCATTCTCACTTTACTTATAGGAATAGTGATCGAGTCTTTGTGACTCGATCACTATGCCTATGGGTCGCGATCGACTCGGGTCGCCACGAATGATCGATCGACGCAGCTCTAATGCAGGAGTTCTGGGAGTAAGGGACTCACGGAACTTAGTCTAGCTAATTTTTTTTCTTATGGAAAAACTTTTTAGTCTTTGTCTTAATATGTCGATGTTTCATGATTAATTGTTTCAAATTAAATTTCTGAAAATTATATATTTTCAGAAGAAATTTATAGTAAAGAACGACATTTCTATCACCTCAAAAATTAGAGAGAGTAGCATAGTCTGCCAGTAAGAGTTACAAAGTTTATATTTTTTAAGGGAAGGGTTTGGAGTCATAGGTGGAGGGGACGTTTGAGTTACAGATAGAAGGATAGGAAAATGATCGCTTACATAAGTGGATAATAGGACTTTCCAGGGGATCAGGGAATACAGTGAAGCAGGGGAAAGGGACAAATCAACACTAACTTGGGATTGTAGTAAAGGTAAACTCTACGTATCAGTGATATATCATGGAGGATGAAAAAGTTGACATCATCAATAATATTCACCAACATGAGAACAAACCCAACAGACCACGCTGTGTGATGAGTGTTAAAATCTCCTATGATAAGGATAGAACTATGAAGGGAAGATAATATGTAAAATAAGTCAGGCCCTTCGAAGGAGTTAGGATGAGGAATATACAAAGATAGGAAAGAACTGTTAAAGGCTTTAATGGCAATGGCATTGATATGAGGACTCAAGGAGGGTGAAGGAATTTGGGAGACGGGAGTGCAGTACCGGACTAAAATGGCACTTCCAGCATATCCATTACTTTTTCATCACCTAAATAAGAGAAAACTGGAACCCGAAATCGGAATCCCAGAATTAGCAATGTTTCAGCAGTGCCAATAAAGACAAACTTATAAAGATTATTAAGTATGACTAAATTGTGTTTCTGTAAGGACGTATGCTTTGACAATTCCACTGAAGGAATCAGTTTTTAGGGTTCCGTAGCCAAATGGCAAAAACGGAACCCTTATGGATTCGTCATGTCTGTCTGTCTGTCCGTCCGTATGTCACAGCCATTTTTTTCCGAAACTATAAGAACTATACTGTTGAAACTTGGTAAGTAGATCTATTCTGTGAACCGCATTAAAATTTTCACACGAAAATAAAAAAAAACTCAATTTTTTTTTTTCATCAAACCCATACGCGTGGTGTATCTTAATTTTTATTTTCTTAATTTGTCTATATCGACAGCAGTTAATGCCCCAGGTATTAGATTAAGTTTTCGTATCTCAAGACTATACTCACATTCCAAACAACTCCATGGAAATGCCGCATTCAGCCAAATGAGTCCCTAGGTCCGGGTCGAATAGCATCAAATATTCTTCCCTCACTTTATCCAGATACCGGACTACTTCGTTTTGACCCTGAAATGGAATTACGTTACTTGATACCATTGTCAACAATTATCGTTATATTTCAAGCAATAGACATAAAACCTTAATAAATTGTTCATCTAAAGCATCCTCATGAATCATTCTGTCTATTGATGAAAACTGCATGAAAATCAATTCAGTAGTTTTTGAGTTTATCACGAACACACGGACAGACAGACAGACGCGGCGGGAGACTTTATTTTATAATATATCGTGATTTTTTAATAAATATATCTCTCTATCCCATATTAATAAAAAAGCAATCTCAAATGGAAAGAAAGCGAGCTAGTGAAAGTGAGAAAACAATTTACGTATCATAATAATAAGATAGATTGCCGTGCGGTGACCGGCAAAGAATAGTCCCGACCGCTTTCTTGCCAAGGTGTCGTAAAAGGTGACGAAAAATCATATTGGTGAAAACAAATGTACACCATTCAGGATGGTGATGGGTAGCAGCGTCACCATATCCTATCAATACACTGCGCTCGCCAACCCGCCTGCCAAGTGTAGCGGGTATCGACAAATCCCCCCAGAGATCATGGGGGAGGCCTATGTTCAGTAGTGGACATCCAAAAACTGATGTAGCGGTATTTAAAGTAGTTATTAATAATATACTTACGTGTAAAGTTTTCGACGTGGGTAGTCGTCCACAAGACGTGGGCACCACGTCCCCCGTGGTGTAGAACTTCTCCAGGCCTTTCATTATCGCGCTGAAGAGCATGCTGGAAGTTACCATGTAGCGTAAAATACCATATACCATTCGACCTTGTAAGGGATGATTCCATTGAATTTGTATTAATTTGTACTTTGGTTCTGAACACGTAGAAGTTGAAATAAGATATACATTTCCAAGTGAGAATTATATAATACAGTAGTTAGATACGTTCGGGAAAAAAATCGCGTTAAGCGAAATTCATTTATATCGGGGTTAACGATTAAAAACATATAGTCTAAGATCCGAACCTAAGTCGACCTTCACCGGTGTGATAATAGATTGAGACCTATTTTATAATAAATTTAGTCTATTAAAAAATGTATTAAAAATGGGTTTACTGGAAAAATCCTGAACAGGATATTTTTAATAAACCATGTCGCGCGATATAACCGAATTCCACGCGGGCGAAGCCGCGGGCGGAAAGCTAGTAGTAAATAAGTAAACAAGCGAAATACAAATAGGTATATGAAATGCGCTCCCATTAGTCAAATGGGAATATGACGTCATCTGTGACCGATTGTACAATTTATCGGCGGCGATATTCATAGTAGTTATGCTAGTAGTGTTTGAGAGAAAAATAGTTTTTATTTATTTCCCTGTTGTGTTTTCTATTAAGAAAAGCAATTTTTATAGAGTGGTATTAGGAATAATTAAGAACAATGAATAAAAGTGTTTTTTTTTTTAAGCATAATCGGACAATCTACCGAAAATAGAAGTTTTTTTTTGAACAGCGCATTCTTTGCATCAAATCCAGATTTTATGTCCGTTGAGGTAAAATAAGTAAAAGCTACAAAGTAATTAGTATAATATATGATATTTTTTTCCCTATTTATTAGGTTTAAATGGATACGTGCACTCAGTAATATTTACTTAATATATATATTTCCTTCAAATTTTAGGGTTGTTTACATGCAACTAAATTTATTATATTTTAACAGATTTAAATTAATTTTGTGTATATGAATTGCGAAAGTGATTCGAAATAAATTCAACTGAGAGAAAAGAGAGAGAGAGAGAGAGATAATGTTGAAAAATAAATAGTAAATAAATTCTTATTTATTCATTTTCCTGGTTAGGCTACGAACTTTTCAAATGCCCTTCGTATACTTATCGTTGATACTTAACGTTGGTCAGTTGACTAAGTTCCCTAACCGCGAATGCTGTGTAGCTGAGTATCCCGATCAGGGACGACAAATTGGAATACCACAGTAGTTTCGAATCCAAATTTATCGCAAAAAAAAAAAAAAACGTTGTATCGGAAACAACAAGATTTTAGTTATTTATTTCTAAATTATATTTTGGATGTTTAACATAAGGTAAAGCAAACATAATAACATTTAATTTTTTTACGATTAAAATATAAACAAACTCAGGGCGTTTTATCGCAAAAAAAAAAAATACTTCTGACCAATTCATACTATTTTAACTTTTTTTTAAAATGATATTTTAGTATTTTTAAATAATATCATTTTATTACAGAAATTTTACAATATTATACATATTTACAATTCAACTATATTAACTAATTACATATAATATACTTAGATGAAAGTGATGTTCACAACAATATAAAACTTGATTTTGGAGATATTTGAACCCTTCTAAATACTTACATAATTGTTTACGTATTTTTGCATTTTTTGTAATAGAAAAAAAAAACCACTTTGTTTGGTGTACTTTCAATATTATTTTGGCGCAGTGGTAGGTATTAGGCAATATCTATAAAATGTTTCTTTAGCTTCTTGATCTAAATAGCGATTATAACTAAACAAAAAACTTAAATAATAACTGTCTATCCATGAAGTGAATGTCACAGAACACGACATGTGACGTCATATTATTTTACATATTATTTCGAAAATTAATTGAAGCATTTGCAATAACATTTATATTTATTAATATGTTATAATGACGTAAAAAGTGAAATAAACCAACATAAAATTATGGATTATTCAATATTACTTCAATAAAAAAATCTATATAATTTCTTTAAGGATGTATTTGAATGGATTTTTTTATTATATCGTCAATTTAAAAATACTCACAAGCTATCGTGTTCTAGGTAATCTTCTTGCAGATAATACCGCAACGTGTCACTGAAATTGCAAAAAACATTATATTGTCTTTATTATCGAAAAGGATAGCATTATTATCTAACAATAAGTGGAGTTGAACTTTTTAATTTTAGTATAGATCTAGTATGAAGATTCAGATTTATGATAAAAACTATGCGCGCGCGCGCCCAGCGGAACAGAACACAACAGAACAGACCTGAGGCGAGCCGGCGCGCGGCGGCGGTCGGCGCGCAGCTCCAGCAGCAGCGGCGCCAGCACCTCGTGCATGCCCTGCCGGTAGCCCGGCGACGGGTGCGCGCGCGCCCAGCGGAACAGAACACAACAGAACAGACCTGAGGCGAGCCGGCGCGCGGCGGCGGTCGGCGCGCAGCTCCAGCAGCAGCGGCGCCAGCACCTCGTGCATGCCCTGCCGGTAGCCCGGCGACGGGTGCGCGCGCGCCCAGCGGAACAGAACACAACAGAACAGACCTGAGGCGAGCCGGCGCGCGGCGGCGGTCGGCGCGCAGCTCCAGCAGCAGCGGCGCCAGCACCTCGTGCATGCCCTGCCGGTAGCCCGGCGACGGGTGCGCGCGCGCCCAGCGGAACAGAACACAACAGAACAGACCTGAGGCGAGCCGGCGCGCGGCGGCGGTCGGCGCGCAGCTCCAGCAGCAGCGGCGCCAGCACCTCGTGCATGCCCTGCCGGTAGCCCGGCGACGGGTGCGCGCGCGCCCAGCGGAACAGAACACAACAGAACAGACCTGAGGCGAGCCGGCGCGCGGCGGCGGTCGGCGCGCAGCTCCAGCAGCAGCGGCGCCAGCACCTCGTGCATGCCCTGCCGGTAGCCCGGCGACGGGTGCGCGCGCGCCCAGCGGAACAGAACACAACAGAACAGACCTGAGGCGAGCCGGCGCGCGGCGGCGGTCGGCGCGCAGCTCCAGCAGCAGCGGCGCCAGCACCTCGTGCATGCCCTGCCGGTAGCCCGGCGACGGGTGCGCGCGCGCCCAGCGGAACAGAACACAACAGAACAGACCTGAGGCGAGCCGGCGCGCGGCGGCGGTCGGCGCGCAGCTCCAGCAGCAGCGGCGCCAGCACCTCGTGCATGCCCTGCCGGTAGCCCGGCGACGGGTGCGCGCGCGCCCAGCGGAACAGAACACAACAGAACAGACCTGAGGCGAGCCGGCGCGCGGCGGCGGTCGGCGCGCAGCTCCAGCAGCAGCGGCGCCAGCACCTCGTGCATGCCCTGCCGGTAGCCCGGCGACGGGTGCGCGCGCGCCCAGCGGAACAGAACACAACAGAACAGACCTGAGGCGAGCCGGCGCGCGGCGGCGGTCGGCGCGCAGCTCCAGCAGCAGCGGCGCCAGCACCTCGTGCATGCCCTGCCGGTAGCCCGGCGACGGGTGCGCGCGCGCCCAGCGGAACAGAACACAACAGAACAGACCTGAGGCGAGCCGGCGCGCGGCGGCGGTCGGCGCGCAGCTCCAGCAGCAGCGGCGCCAGCACCTCGTGCATGCCCTGCCGGTAGCCCGGCGACGGGTGCGCGCGCGCCCAGCGGAACAGAACACAACAGAACAGACCTGAGGCGAGCCGGCGCGCGGCGGCGGTCGGCGCGCAGCTCCAGCAGCAGCGGCGCCAGCACCTCGTGCATGCCCTGCCGGTAGCCCGGCGACGGGTGCGCGCGCGCCCAGCGGAACAGAACACAACAGAACAGACCTGAGGCGAGCCGGCGCGCGGCGGCGGTCGGCGCGCAGCTCCAGCAGCAGCGGCGCCAGCACCTCGTGCATGCCCTGCCGGTAGCCCGGCGACGGGTGCGCGCGCGCCCAGCGGAACAGAACACAACAGAACAGACCTGAGGCGAGCCGGCGCGCGGCGGCGGTCGGCGCGCAGCTCCAGCAGCAGCGGCGCCAGCACCTCGTGCATGCCCTGCCGGTAGCCCGGCGACGGGTGCGCGCGCGCCCAGCGGAACAGAACACAACAGAACAGACCTGAGGCGAGCCGGCGCGCGGCGGCGGTCGGCGCGCAGCTCCAGCAGCAGCGGCGCCAGCACCTCGTGCATGCCCTGCCGGTAGCCCGGCGACGGGTGCGCGCGCGCCCAGCGGAACAGAACACAACAGAACAGACCTGAGGCGAGCCGGCGCGCGGCGGCGGTCGGCGCGCAGCTCCAGCAGCAGCGGCGCCAGCACCTCGTGCATGCCCTGCCGGTAGCCCGGCGACGGGTGCGCGCGCGCCCAGCGGAACAGAACACAACAGAACAGACCTGAGGCGAGCCGGCGCGCGGCGGCGGTCGGCGCGCAGCTCCAGCAGCAGCGGCGCCAGCACCTCGTGCATGCCCTGCCGGTAGCCCGGCGACGGGTGCGCGCGCGCCCAGCGGAACAGAACACAACAGAACAGACCTGAGGCGAGCCGGCGCGCGGCGGCGGTCGGCGCGCAGCTCCAGCAGCAGCGGCGCCAGCACCTCGTGCATGCCCTGCCGGTAGCCCGGCGACGGGTGCGCGCGCGCCCAGCGGAACAGAACACAACAGAACAGACCTGAGGCGAGCCGGCGCGCGGCGGCGGTCGGCGCGCAGCTCCAGCAGCAGCGGCGCCAGCACCTCGTGCATGCCCTGCCGGTAGCCCGGCGACGGGTGCGCGCGCGCCCAGCGGAACAGAACACAACAGAACAGACCTGAGGCGAGCCGGCGCGCGGCGGCGGTCGGCGCGCAGCTCCAGCAGCAGCGGCGCCAGCACCTCGTGCATGCCCTGCCGGTAGCCCGGCGACGGGTGCGCGCGCGCCCAGTGGAACAGCACCCGCACCTGCCGCACGCTCGTCATGGTGGCTCAGCGCGCCGCGACAGGCGACCGCGACACGAGAGACAGAGATAAGAGACCGCGACACGAGAGACAGAGATAAGAGACCGCGACAAGTCATATCATTGGTCGGCTCGGTTCTGTTGTCTCTGTCTCTCCTGCCGCAGTCGCCTGCCGCAGCACGAACCGCCACCATTAAATTTTATCGCTACACCGTGCTCTTATTTTTATCTCGTAACATCATTAACAATCTTGAATTCTTAAGATCCAGTCGGATCTCGTAATTTCTTTTACACACAATTAAGATTTTTTACAATACAAGTTCCACTTTAAAAAAACAGTTGCTTCCAACTGAATTTTGCTGAGGAAAATAATCGACGAAAAGTTTTTCATTTATATTTATATTAAGAAAATAAAATGTTTATAAGATATAAATTTTGTTACTATATTTTTTTACCATTAAATCTTGTACGTCCTTTTCACGAAAGTATGGTTCATCAGGAAAAGTTCTGACTACGTCTTGAAGTATCATCGCCTTCAGCTCCTTGTCACAAAAATGCTGTTTCCACACACTCTGTTTCGACAAAATTATAATATTTATTTTTTGTACAATCTTACAGTAATACTACAAATGTAAGCTTGTGCTGTGTGATTAAATAATTTTGAAGTAAATATTTTACTAGTCTTCTAATTCCACCATATAACTGATGCAAGCATGAATATAAGTTAAATTAAAAGTATAAGTTTATTACTTTGTTTGATTACTCTGAATTGGAAAGTGTGTTTGGGGCGCTTTATAAATTTTTTTTATGGTCTACTGAGCTTGTGGTTCTTCAAAATTGCGGTGATAAAGCCAAATTTACCGACTGAAATTGGGCCAAAGAAGTGATTGAGCAGCTTAGCTGTAATACATATACAGCAGTACGCCGTCATAGAAATATAATTTGAAGACGTTAGATACAGATGTAATATAATTATTGTTATCGCTCTGAAGGGTGCAATAACAAGTACTTTTGAAAATAACTGTTTAGATCCAGTGTAATATTTGTTTTTATTATGACGTCACGGCAAGGAGACACGGCGCTCTTATCTTCACGTTTTCATTCCCCGCGGAGCTCGATCCAAATGACTTAAGGAAATGTTTTTCTTTTCGAAATGTGTATAACTGTTGGCCCTAGTAGCGGCCTTCACAGCGTCACCGGTGGGGGAGCCGAGTACTGAGACCCAGCCGTGAAAATTGGGAGCTCCCTAATAGGGCTCCGACGGGACGTTCGTCCTAAGTCAGTTCAGTCAGTAAGTTCGTCTCCTAGCGAGATAGCACCTCGGCTTAGAACGACGTCAGATCGTTAAAAGACGCGAGAGCGATGTGCTCTGCAAGATTTATATTAGCCAATGTAGACGGCGATAATATAGGCAGTCTCATTGGCTATCTAAAATTATATTTCGTTAATAAAATAATGTAGGCCTTGTAATTGGTTTATGTTACTTACTATTCATTTATGTATATAAGCCCTATGCTATTGATAAATTACTCATTCGACCTTTGACATTCGTCTTAATACCAACTACGACTTTTATTTATAAAACATATAAAAACCACAGAAACCAAAAAACTTACGAAGCCTTCAAAAATTGTTAACTTGCTGTTTATGAAGGATCAGAGAAAGAAAGTTTTAAGGATTACTCGGTTATGTAGAATTAGAAGATCAAAAGCCTTCCCAACTAAAACCGCGTATGAGAGTTGTGGACTACCAAAATACATGATAAAAATCTATATTCTTGGAAGGTCACATTCCGTCATCGGTTCAGACAGTGCTAATCGTCAGAGAAGGAAAAGTCACAAAAGCAGCTATCGCTGACAATAATGTACCTACCTATACATACTGGCGGAAACGAACTAGCCGCCTTTGCGTAACCAAATGCAAAAATGATTTATCTTTGTGGAAACAGAGAAAATATTTCCGTGTTATCGTATCAAAAGATTTTATTTATTTAATGCATAAAACTTATATCTAACATTACAGGGAACCCAATGCGTTAGTTGATTATCAAAAACATTTTTTTTTTGTATATAAAATAATAAAAATAACAATAATAACATTACATTTTAACAATTACAATACAATAGCCCCATATTTGGATGGAAGCGTAGGCTTGGATACGGGTTCTATTCTGGTGCCGCTCTTAACCAAGCCAAAACCCAGGAGCCTGGACGCACTACTAATAAGAGTAGTGACGTACCAGCCTGACGAAAGAAGAGAACAGACCGCCGTATCAGCCTGGCCTGGGTCCTCATTGGCAGACTGCAAAACTTCAGGTCGGGCAATACTAAGCCAAGAATTGTGGGCTCCGTTAGAATAGCTTTCAACGGGCTAGGCATCTACCGAGACATTTTTTTGACGTTCGTTGAGTGTGTGTCCAATCACCTTATAACGAACAAAATATTTTGATTTTGCGTCAGGCTTGACGAGTCTGATATAGTTGAAAAACTGACGGAGCGCATCAACGACGGCATCCCACGGAAGTGTGGTGGCCGAGGCCTATTAAGCGCCAAGTCCATGCATAACCGGGAGGTGTGCAGCCTCAGGGCCTACTTTTAAACGAGGAGGGAGAGCGTTATGCATGGTGATGTTATAGTAAGTAACAAAGGTCTCACCCCCTTATCCCTGGCCAAAGAGGAATGGCGAAGACCGGTTGTACTTAGCAACTCTGACCGGGAGACCGTATGAATGGAGAAGGAGCTGCATGGATGGTTTTACAAGGCATTCCACGCAGCTCACGTGGATTAAAGCCCCCGTGCAGTGGCTGCCATTCGGGGACCTCTTTGGGGAAACTGAAGGTTTCCTCTGTGCAATATAGGATCAGGTGGTTAAGACGAACTACTACCGAAAGCACATTCTGAAAGATGGCACTCCCGACTTCTGCGCGAGCTTGTCGCCATCCCGGCGACATGCTCATGTGCTTTCGGGTTGTTCCGCGCTTGCCAACACTGAGTACTTGCACAGATATAAGCAAGCGGCCAAGATCCTCCATAAAGAGCTTGCTCTTATGTACGGTCTCCTGGAACAGAGGATGCCTTATTATCAGTACACGCCGGTGCCAGTACTCGAACGCGACGGAGTCCGGCTCTACTGGGACCTGCTTATCGCCACGGACAGGACGATACTGGCGAACAAGCCTGATATCGTGGTGATGGATAGGGCACGGTCGAGGGTGTTTTTAGTGGACATAACCATACCACATGACGAGAACCTCGTGAAAGCCGAAACAGAGAAAAAACGTACGTATCTGGATTTGGCTCACGAGATTGTCGACATATGGGGCTGTAGAGTCCGCTGAAATCGTCCCTATCGTGATATCTGCCAATGGTTTGATCCCGGTTAGCCTCGTTCACCATCTGAGGCAGCTGGGTATCCTTGGGTCGACTCGAAACAAACAGTTTAACATAACACAAAAAATAAGAGACAATAATAAGGTATCGCATAAACCAATCAAGTTTCCACTAATTACTAATACAAACAGGAAGCAGGAAGTAAAAAAAATTGATATTAGTTTACATAGTAAATTGTGACAATTGAATACAAAATAAACACATGTAATTGAATGTTTAAAAATTAACAATATCATCATTACACATACTTAATTCACTGATTTAACAATTGATTGATGTTACTTTTAAAGTTTGAAAGTGAGCACGAAAAAATATCGACATCATTAAATTTCTCATTATACACACAACAGGAACGACGAATAAAATCGTTTCGGGCATATTTCGTCTTAGTACAGAGCAAATCGAAAAGTGCATTATTGCGTTTACTAAATTTAGGGACCTTAAAATTTATACAACTTATGAGGTAAGGGCTATCAACAGTATTATTTATCAGCGTGAATAAAAAATTTTGTTCCTAAGTATCTAGGTAAATACCTAGGTCTCTCACCTCAGATAGACGGTCAATAATTATATGATTTAGTTGATAATTGTAAACAATCGGATTTTTTTTACGTGTGAATAAGATTATGCTACACTTTTTAACATTAAGACAGAGCTGATTATCGGTACAGTACTCGCATAGTCTGTTGAGGTCTTGTTGCAACAGTAAGCGATCCGACTGCTCAGATACCCTTCTAAAAACTTTCGAGTCATTTGCAAATAGTAGCATAGAAGAGTGCTCAAAAACCTTACGAATATCATTTATGAAGATAGTAAAGAGCAACGGACCTAGGTGAGAGCCCTGCGGCACACCAGACGAGCCAGGAGTAAATGACGAACTAAATCCCCTTATCGTTACTGCCTGACTTGTATTTCGAAGACAGGAAGATATCCACCTAAGTAGGTCGCCGTGAATACCGACTTGCTCCAGTTTATTGAATATATAAGTATTGTTTTAGATTATGTATATCTGTATATATTATTGAACGGGTGGAGTGAACCAGTTAGATGTTAATTTAATGTCTAATTAATAAAATAATCAAGAATGAAAAATATATAAAATAAACATTTAATAAACAATCACAAATTAAAACATTTATATTACATTTAAAAGTCAATTAATTTTTTTTTCAAGATATACTAATGTAAATTGTTATCATACTAAGTGTGGTGCAAATGGCAGTGAAATTAAGAATAATTGTGTTAGGTCCTTAATATTCGATTAAGATATTGAGTCAAACGCCCACCATTTCGATTGAATTTAGTTTTAGCAGAGGTAGGTATAGCAGCGTGTACTGGACATAATGTTTAAAGTAACACAAGTATAATAAACAGATATCGTTATTGATTATTAGATGAAATAAGAAATATAATTACTATTAGCAGTACAACGTGAATCAATAATAACAACGTTGGATGTAAACAACAAACATTATATTTCTTATCAGTGTCCCGATAATACAAAAATAAATTTATTGTAATGAAAATCTAAGTCGAACCTTAGTACATTACATGGAGACAACGGGTCGTACTGTATAAACGATACCAAAAACAAAAAAATAACAAAAACTTAAATCAGAATTCGTTCCCATGCATGACTTGGGAATATGTAGGCTGTCGAAAAGTTGCCGTGCGAGACCATACCTTTTGTATTTAAAAAGACAGATATTCTCACGGTCGCATCATATTATTTCTTTAATTATTTGAATATTAAAACTTATCACTATTACAAGACTTGTGAAAACCATTCTTTTAATTATAACAATTGGGTACGCTCTTCGAACCGTTTTCATTTTCGAGGATGACTTGCGCTTCGTAGCTTGATTCAAAACTTTGAAACATTCTTAACTTATTTATTTTACAGAATATCAACTTTATTTTGGATATATTGATGACATAAAGTAGCACTTTCTTTCGAAACCGAACACTAAACTTATTAAAATTATAAAGATGGTTTAAAGATAAATATTTCCACCTGTGCTTAAGGCAATAAGGAAATTGTATTATTTATACAGGATATCATTTGTCCAGGCATGGTATTCATCATCATCATCATCATCAGGCATTGGATGACCACTGCTGAACCTAGGCCTCACCCAAAAGGCCTGGGCTCATTTCGTACTGTCATTTGGGGGGATTTGCCAATACTTGCCGCACTTGGCATGTTACTTATCCAATTTGAAAACCTGCCCGTAAAACTTCAAGTAAACATTTTGTCCGTTTCCGGTGTGAAGTTTTACTTATATCACTAAATATCACTAAAAACCGCGATGGTAAAGTGCAGTGAAAGTCATAATATATCGACTTGTTATAAAATTCAGTAAAATGAAGTGCTTTCAGTGTGAAAATGATCACGGATAAAAATGCTGTGCAGACGTACAGTGTGATGGTTGCAAAAGTCACATATGTCTACAATGCAGTAATTTAACGAGCAGTCAGGCGCGCGTAGTGGTGTTTAAAGCAATCATACACTTCTATATTGTGTATAGCTTTTTTTTTTTATCGCTGGGAAATGCATTTACGTATGTGGGACTCGCTGGCACGCAGAACGTGCCAGAATACCGCACTAAAACCCAGCGGTGCCCTCATCGTCGTAATGGGGCGCCACGGGATCGCTCGCGCATGCAACCGTGACGCCCCGACGGTCGGCCCACTTATGCGGGCCACCTTCGCTTGTAGAGCGCTCGCGGGCACCGTGAGCGCTCTATTGCCCTAGTGGCGAGTGGGTGGATTATAGGTGCCCCTCCCACTCTAGTGCGGAGGGTGAAGGAGCGCGTAGCGGCGTCTCCTTCTCCCCGGTCGTCTCCTGCGGAGCGGGTCAGCGTTAACGTCTGCTTCACGCTCCCTCACGCACCCCGTGCCGCCTTCTGACCCAGCGACGGAGATGTGGACGTATGGCGTCCACTGTCGCTAGGCCTGCCGCTGGGGACTCCAGGTCCTCCTTCCACCATTGGATCAGGGCTCTCTGAGCCTGAGCCCTGATCGGAGCTGTCTGGTCCGCACTTGGGACTTGTCCTCTAGCTCTGAGGCTCGACAGGGCGTTCAGGGCGTCCAGTGTGAAACGGCCCGCCCTGAACCCGAACTGCGCCTCTGAGAGGTCCGGCCCCGACTCTTCGAGGTGCTGGACGAGGCGGGCAGCGAGAATCTTCTCAAGCATCTTGGCCGTCTCGTCCAGCAGCACGATTGGCCTGTACGCAGAGGGGGAGTCAGATGGTCGACCCTCCTTGCGTAACAGGCACAACCGGCCCGTCCTCCACGACTTCGGGAACTGTCCGGTGCTGAGGCACTTATCGAACAGGACCCGAAGCCGCCCTCTCAGTTGTTCCAGGGCGATGCTCAGTACTCGACCTGGAACACCATCCGGCCCTGGTGCCGTCCTCCTGGCCCTCAGACGATCCAGGGCCATGTCCGATTCCCCCTCGGAAATAGGAGGGATGTACACCTCGGACTCGTTCAAGGAGGACGGCGCCATCGCGGGCGGAATGTGGCCCGGACGCTCCGCTCCGACAAGCTTTTTCCACACCGATCCGAATCCGACAATAACAGTGATAGAATTTCATATGACGAGTTATATGTGAAAAAAAAAAATTAAAAAAAAATCCTATAGGATATCAATACTGAAAGTAACCATTCTGTAAGTGTAGTGAGGGTGCTGCGCCTAGGATGCCGGGAGCCTGGGAGTGGAAAGCCTCATCCAATGAAGGTAGCATTCGGGTCCCGACAAAATTCTCTTTAAGTGCTTAAGAACAATAGTAAGCTCAAAAAGGAGATATAGTATATGATGATAAAACACCAAAACAGGGTGAGGAATTGAATAAACTCCGGGAAAAACTCAAGGTTAGAATGGATAAAGGAGAAAAGACCTTACTATAAAATATATTAGAGGCATCCCTAAGATTATTCACCAAAAAACTAGTAAACGATTATAAGAGTCCGTAATCGAACCTTACTTTCATGTACACAAATTTATTTTCACTATCAACAAAATTTGATCTTTTCCTACTCCATGTGAATACAAAAAATCCTTGTACCTATAATGATTCTCACAGAAACATGGTTTTAATTACAAAGACCGCAATACTCACAACATCCAGACCAGTATACTTTATACAGAGCAGACCTTAATCATAGAAGAAGTCTGAAGGAGGAGGTGTGGCAATGTATGTGAAAGGCTGTGTGAATGGTAAGCCAATTGTGGCCAGATTGAATAAAAAATATATGAGTGATGATATTGAAGCACTCTTTGTTGACATTCAGTGTGGTATGCACAATTTTCTAGTGATAGGTGCATACAGACCTAAACAAAACTATATTACCAATTTGTTGACTTTGAAAAATAAAATTCTAACTTGGAGAAATATCTTAAGGACATAAATTTATCAGCCGATACAGCAGAACTGTGGATGAGTATTTTAGCTGTTATCAAGAATGAAAAATGAAAAATATCAAAAATGATGAATGATCAAAGGATCCAAATAACACGCCCCAGAGAAAAAAGTAAGAAACTAAACTGAAGACTACTCTATCCGTCTCCTATATCTGTCAATGTGCCACTGATAAAGTGACTATTCCACATGCATTGCATAATCACCAAGGTAATTTAATTTACAAAACCAAGTAATATTGCTGATGTCTTTATGGAATAATTCCAAAAAGCCTACTGTAAGGAGTCAAATATGAACCAATGCACTGATATTACTACAAAAAATAGCCTATGTGACATAACATTTACTGTTGGTGATGTGAAAAAAGCCATCCGAAATCTTAACACCCAATCCTCACTATATACAGACACACATATTACTACACACTTTATACAGACACATGACATATGTTTATAAATTTGTAATCACCTGTTCATTTTGTGAAAGTGGATCATCTCCAATGACTCCACGAGGATCCATGGACAACTTCTTCTTCAGATCATCATAAAAGTTTCTGTGACCACTTATGCTGTGATGAAAATTAAATCACAAAATTAAAAGTGTCAATGCATACAATATGAATGAAATACACCTTGAAGTAGCAGTGCAAAAAAAAAAAATCTAAAAGAATTATAACACCACGTCTCATAGCCTCCACTGGTGATAGGAGGGCTGCATTTTTTGCCCAGAGAATCAGAATTGCGATTCAATGGGAAAATGCTGCCAGTATTCTTGGCACCATTCCACGCGGACATGATTTATACCAAAACTGTTTGTAAATAATTAGTTTAAGTTTTGGATAATAAATATGTATAATATTTTTAATTTTTTAAATAAATTTGAGTATATATTATAATTTAAAAAATAGACACTTGAATTATATAATTTTAATTATATGTTGATAATGAAAAATCTTGAGAAAATTATATAAAAATTAAAAATGATTGGGTCTTACCTTATTAAAATGTCCTCCGATGGTGGAGGGACAGCATTTAACAACACTGCCCATGCTAAGCTTCTTGGTCGCACTAGTCTGTGTTCTATTGCAGCTTGCTTCAAATATTCCATGCTCCATGTTGGAAATTGTAGGCTTAAATGAATAACAGAAAAATCAAATACACTATTGGTTTTATTAAAACAGTAGAAAATAAGTAACGTGTACATGTTGTTTTATTTACACTTATACTATAATACACTCATACTCACTAAGGACAAATTTTTTAAACAGTTTCAAATAACTTACATTTTTTTAAAGAGAAATGTTCATTAGGATCTCTTTATAACGAAATACGATTTTAAAGTAAAAAAAAAAAATAGCAACGTTTTCCAATGGTAATACTGGTCACATATTAAAATTCATTCACATATTAAAATTCGACAAAATTATAAAAACGAGACAAAGAAAACGTTAAAAATTAACTGAAATTGTAAGTAGATAATTGTTTGTTCTTACTCGTAGTCGTTGGCCTCGATATAAGGTTTCGAAGGGGAACTCAGTGAGCCGTTTGTGTTACTTTGTTCCTAAAAAATAATATTTAACCCTTATGTGAGTCACAATTCAAAATTAATAACAACAAAAGTAAATGGAACTGTACTAACCATATTTTCACGTATTTACTTAAAAATCATACTGTTCATATAATCCCGTAATATAATATTTTAAACATTACGTATAATACCGAATGGTTAATTAAAAAAAAAAACGAGTTATATTATCTCGTGTTTTGGTATTTTTATAAGATTTCTTCTCCACTAAATTCAACTGAACGAATGTGACATTGACAATTGACAATACAGCATATGATCTATTTTTTAAATAAACAGTTATAAGCAATAGTAATGTACTTTATTCAATTAATTTAAAGTTTTTAATTTTTGTATTTACAACATTAAAAAATTGATGATTAACTTTAATAAACAGTTAATTTTACAAAATTTTAACCCAATTTACCGGTAAATTGTCCAGTGAAAATTACAAAGTAATTATAATAGACGTATGTTTTACAATTGGAATATTTAAAAAGTAATTTTTGATTTTATTCTTAAAGTAGTGTATTCTATGTAGGTACTTTGAAAATAAAATCAAAACAAATGTAGCTATCGATTTTTGGTAACATTGCTCTTAAGAGTAATTTGTTGCCATGTTTTTATTTTATCGTCGATCAAGTCAATTGGCTTACAAAAGTAGTCTGTGGAATGGTTGTCTTTCTCTTTTTAGTTAACGAACGCGTTTGTGCATTTTTGACTATTTTGAGTTTGAGATAAGTTTTTGAAAATTGTAAGCGAACTCGTAAATATCCAGCAAAGTCAAGCACATGAATTTCAGTTATAATGTTTCTGGTGCGTATAGTTGACATGGCGCGTAATAATCTCGCTATTGTGCGGAAGGAAGAGAGATCGCAAGCGCTGGTTCTCCGACTTCGATGACCATAAAGAAACAGCAAACATGATTGCCAATTTGCCGCTGCTCTTCGCTAACGGTAATCCGACGGCATTGTCAAAAATTAGTGCTGACGAGCTAGAGAAGTTCATAACATTTATGGTGACATGTTCTTGGGGACACGACACGGCGAAAGATATCCGGAAGCCTCCATGGTGGCCAAAAGATGTAGATTTCTCCCATCCTTTCGTTAAACCCCTCGAAGTACCACATGATTGGGAAGCGCGATTGAAGCAATTGGTTAAGAGATGCTATGATTATCATAAAAGTGCTTTTCTTCTCGTTTTTTCCGCCCAGCTTGCTCGGTATCCAAGGAAGAGACTCAGGTATGTCGATAACCGAGATCACACAACTTCTCTTTATTATCGCCCTAGTGGTCGCCTTTTAGTAACCTTTAGGAATGAGAACATTTTTTATGACAGAGATATACCGTTAGATGAGGCTGAACCACAAGTAAAGTCTGCAGACATTTATCTCTGTGACAACTGTGACAGTCATTTTGATAACTTGGAAGTTTTAAAAGTGCATGAAAGGCTATGTAACAATGAAAATATTCCATCAAGTACATGTAGTGGAGGGTTACCTGAATTTCTTTCAGCGTTAAAACTCTTATCGGTTGGTGAAAAATTTGAGGATAAGTCTGTCAAGAGCAATGAAGCTGATTCTCGTCCAAGAAATGCAAGATCTACAGCCAGTATAGACAGAGGGCCTCCGTACCCCTTTTCTTCCTTGGCTTATATGAAAAATGCTAAAATTAATACTCAGAGGGACACAAGCTACTCTAGAGAAAGGATAGAAAGATATTGTTGTACATCAACACCAATTAGTAAAAATGTAGTTAGTAAAAGCAAAAATCAGCAATTTCCAATCCGGTACAGAAGGCCTATTGATTATTGGCAACGAAGGCACGTATTTCCGAATCAGAGAAATAAAAAAATACTTGATCTCAATAGCCAGTTGTTGCTTTTAAAATGTAGACCTCTAACGGTGGACGTTCAGAGGATGTCAATGGAGAAGATACAGGAATACATTGAGAACTTGCAACGGGAGTCTGTAAAGAAACATATTTCTGATGACAAGGATATAGTGTTTGTTGATGGGCTTGACACAGAACAACCACAAGATGCAGAAATGAAGAATTGTGATCCTCTTAAACGTCTTGAGAATGATTGTGAAGTGATTGATCTGTGTTCAGACGATGAAAGCCCTATTGTTAATGAGAATTGTGATCCACGGGCTGGAGTGACTTGTGTAATGAGGGGTGGAGCAGTATTACGGAGGACTGCTGCGACACCGCAGGCCCTTCCAGCAGAGCCCTGTGGTGCCCGCCAACGTCCACTTCCTTTAATACTGCAACCACACCCTGTTATATTAATAGCTCATACTCTAAACAATTTACAAACTATAGCATTAGATTAAATGTATTGGTTTAATGTAGATATATGCTGACAATTATTTATTATCTTCCTGATTAAAATTTTAATGTTCAAGTCATGTTTTATTTTATAAAATTGACAAGAAAAGGTTAGAACTAAAGAAATTAAGGGTTGCACAAAATGGCAGACTAGAGACAAAATGGCGTAAATATGGTGTACCATCAGATTTTAGATTTTCGCGCTTTTTTTTACTTCTGTTCATTTTCAATCATTATAAATAAACAGAAAATTTAATCACTGTCTATTATAATTATGTATATGATATATATAATGATAATAATCTATGATTTTTCCTTAAACGAATATTTTCAAATTTGGAATTTTTACTAAAATATTCGACAGTTGAATCTTCTCAATATTTGAGAATTCATCATATTGTAGAAATTGAAATTATTATCAAAAATATGTATCATTGTCAGAAAATATTTAAATATGGATGGATGGATGGAAATGATAATGTTGCCACTTTTAAATGGGCAAAATCTTTTTCTTATCTATTGATATTACTAAAATTGAAAACACAACGTCACTAATGGCTTGTAACGTAATTACTCTTCAGCAAACATTTCTGACGCGTAAATTTTTATCTTCCTAATTATGAAGAAATTCTGAACCGAAAATGTTTTTATAATTATTATTTAAATTTTTTCATTCCACCCGTTCAATATATACATTATTATTATATTATTATAAGTTAATAAAAACAGTATTGTTAGTTAGGTATGTGAATATAATATTTTGTCTAGTAAAATTATCAAAACTAGGAGGACATAAAAATGTTCACATTACGTTCTATGTTAAAGATTACGTTATATAATAGGCGTGTAACATATAAATAATACGCATTTGGTTGTATATGAACAATTATGTTATTTCCACAACCAATTTTTAATGGTGAGGTATAGATAAATTCAACCTCGACATTTATAGGTAGATATCACTAAAAATACAAAATGGTGGATACTATATTGTAACATGAACCTGGTTAAGAACATTTTCCAGTTGTGGTTATCTGCTAAACGATTTGTTTTTAGCTTATAATTACTTGTTCATAAACATCCTTCATGTTATTTGTGGTAACCTTATTTTAATAAGGAAAAGCTTCAACCCGATTGAATAAATTGTATTTCGTGCCGATGACATCACATAGACGATTTAGTTTTAGTTCCAATGGACAAAACAAGGACTGAATACCATAAATATTTACAAAAAAAAAATGAGCTATCGAAGGATTTCTGGAAAAATACTTAACGATGCTTATAAATGAGAGCAAAAAACATTTTGACGGCTAGACGCGACATGCCATTCGACTAAACTCGTCTAGTCTGAGTTTTTCGACTTTGAATGTCCTGTATTTGTATTGATAAAGCGCCTTACAACGTCATTCTCATAATTAAAATAAATAAGAAAGTAAATTTGTTGAGATTCGCGTTCACAACAAAGATGCTATGAAATGTTACCCGTTCATCGGTGACGGGACGTATGTGGGGAGGTAATCGAAGAACCGAAGGAGCGTGCGTCGCATTCCAGTGAAGTACAGTTCATTCAACCGGGCTTGTTCTTACTACAAATTTATTTGTACTACCCGCTTTTTGCATATATACACACTAAGCACGAGGCGAGATATTGGTTAAGTTTATTGTTATATATATTTTTTCAACTTCCGTTCTATATATTATGTAGATGTTCATGATACACGTACCTTTTAAAAGCTGACGCTATAGGCCATTTCCTAGAATCGTTTTTTTTTTTTTTTTTTATTGAAAGAATGTATGTTAAAGTAATATTATTTTTCTATTTCTAAAGTCAACTGCATAGAACTTTCGTACGCCACACTTTATATCCGTGAGTGACTGTAACAATATGTTATTAGAGTAATACTAATGAAGATTTTATGCAGTGACACCAATTCAGCTCGAATTAAAAGGAAAACATAGATTACGAATTTTCCTATTTATTCAGCAGATAATATTCAGTTTTAAATATTTTCATCACTATGCATGCGAATGTACTTGTAAAATAAGGAAAAATCAATTGTATTATATTGTATGAAAAATAAATAAAAATAAATAAGTCTTTCATTTTCTATTTTATAACAAGTAAAATTACATAATTTTTGGAAAACATAGTTAATCATATATCTTCACTGGTCGTTCTATGAGAGTGAGAGTTGAGAGGACGTCGACTTTCTTCATCAGAACCGTAGATTACATCTTCATCCGAATCATTTATCATAGAAAAGGCTGGATTATCTTTAGTTATAGCAGTTTCTGAAAAACAAACACATTTTTAATACACAACTTTATGAAACAAACGCGTTTAAAAAAGTAGCAAGTTATTAATATTGGTTGATAGGTATAAAAATTATATATAAACCGGGAACTAAAAAAAAACGTGTAATGTATACTAATACCCGACTTCAATATCATAATACAATAAATTAAAAAGATATTCAAAGGGACACTGCATTTCTATATAACCCATAAGAATATAGTAGGATTAGAATATACGAAAAATTTTAGGTAACGCAATTCTTGTAACAAACGTTCCTGTAATATTGTAATTTGTAATCAATAGTGTATGCAATAAATATTAAACCTTTTATTGTAATTATAAAAAAGCGTGTCTCCTTATTATTATTTATTTATTCTTATGAACGTAACAATTTATACTTCTTTGGCGTAACAAGATAAAAATCTTTCTAAGAATAAAATTTTTTGATTTTTTTTTTTAATTTCGTTTGCGTTATCCTACCTTTGTAGGAAAAAAAACGACACTAATAATAGAAAAAAAAAAATTAATACATTGAAAGTTTTATTATAACGCATTATCTAGTTAAATAAAGTTTATTTAAATATCATAAAAAAAAGTTGACTAGCTATTTTCGTGACGGTGTGCGCACGCATCGAAAAAAAATTTACCTCATCATTTTTACCTAACGCGCCAAAAAAAGTTAAACTACAATAAATTTTATTTAAAATCTTTGAAACACAAAGTATTGCAAAAAAGAAAATGACCATGAACAGAGCCGGTGCCCGGCGAGAACAGATACGCTAAGGTGTAGAGCTCGAAGTTGAAGAGGCCGTAGAGCGCCATGAAGGGCGCGGAGGTGTCGTAGCGCACGCGCGGGCGCGCCGCCCAGTGGTCCTGCAGCGCCGCCGGCCCCCACGAGTGCAGCGCCAGCGCCGCCGTCACCAGCGACACCGTGCCCACTATTATCGACAGGCAGCGCAGCCGGATGTCTGCAACGATGTCACAATCACCGAGATGGTTCATTGCGCCCTTATGAAAACGGAAATTATTCCCAATACAAACTCGTATATAGTTCTAATAAATAGAATAAAAGACTTATAGAGACTTTTTTAGTTTTATTTGAGGAAAAAAGTGGTTGTCTGTAAAGTCGGTTTACGGACGATAATTTTAAAATTATTCCGCGGTCTCGTTATAACCCGGGAGTGTTGCGGTGGATAGGTCTGAGCGTACCCGATAGGTATCTGCAACGGAGATGGCGACCGAGCTTGTTTGCAGTACCCAGTACCCCACGGCAGAACCGAACTAGTGCGCAACAGCCCCCTTGCTCGATCAATCAGAACGCTGAACTTGGTAGCTGACACACTGGACCTTTTTTGTTGTTCGTGGAGTGAGTTCGCAAAAGTTACCTTGTATATAATGTTATAAGTAAGAATTGAATGTTTTTTATTTTTATTATTGTTACGTTGTTTTAAGTATTCATGTTTACCTAATCTCTTATTTTTATATTGTATGTTAATTTTTTTTCTGTATTTTTTTTCCTTTTACTATATCTAATGAATTGCCGGGTTATGCCTGTAATATTAGATGTAAGTAAGAAATAAATAAATAAATAAAATTTTACGTGATAAAGTCATAAGAAAACATTGATGAAAAATTGCATACTTTTAAGAATTGAATTGAATGATTATCACTGAATTATCTTTATTTTGTATAATACAAAAAAGATAATTGAAAATTACAACTTTTTCGTTAAAGTAACATTTATTTGTACTCGTTAATTCAAGTTTTTTTTTTCTACTGCTCGGACGCGTCTGCCGATGGAGTGGAAGAGAGATAGATGCGTCACAAGCCGAATGTTTAGGCCGATCGGGCCTCTATCGCTTGTTCCGCGCTCTCGCTCGCGGAACATGACAATGAGTCATGCTTTTTCGTGCGTGCAGTCGGCGTTTATCTATTTACAAGACGTTATCATGTCAAAATTCTAAAAAATTCAAACTCCAATAAAACTCTAAAAAAGTATTTATGAGTCTTTTATTCTATTTATTAGAACTATATAGATTTTATATTGGGAATAATTTCCATAAGTGCGGCTATATTTTTATTACATTACTAGCTTTTACCCGCGGCTGCGCTCGCATTAAAGCCATTAAATAATTATCAGAGATCATAACAATATAAATGAATAAATTACTGGAATGTTAGATGGCGTTGAAGTAACTAGAGTTTTTTCGTATATATATATATATATATATATATATATATATATATATATATATATATATATATATATATATATATATATATATACATATATATATTAAATAAAAAGTATCCTATTTTACTTCCTTAATACCTCCAAAAATATGTGTAGAAAGTTTCATGATGATCGGTTAAGTAGTTTTCGCGTGAAAGCATAAGGCTAAGTTCAGATGACCGCGCGGCGACGCGCGCTGCCACGCGATTCAGCTGTTCAGATGGCGGCGCGCGGCGGCTTGCGCGCGGCTGTCTAGCGTGAACATTCAGTTAGAATGGACATGGAGGAGGCAATTTGCTTGTGGGTTTTATACCGCAAACTGCGATGTCGTCGTCGAAAGCAAAGACGATACTGGATGCACCATTTTTGAGTCAAAGACTTTCTTTAAGTCTGTTTGTGACTCTATATCCCACACTAAGACTATACAAAGATCGGTTTTTCAACTACTTTAGGATGTCGAATGCATCCTCAATGCAATCTTTTTTTTTATGATTGCGTCGAAAAGGATTTGCAACCTACAGATGATGCTGTAAGATATTTCATATCACCAAAAGAAAAACTGATAGCTTTTTTAAATATTTTTCAATTTCATCAATTAATAAATCAATGGATATTTCGTCCTCCATTTTCGTAGCTTCGTGTGCCCGTCCGCCTCAAACCGCGCGGGTCAACTGAACAGCTCGATAACTCGATACAGGATTGTAGATCTCAAACCGCGCGGTAAAGCGCGGTTTGAAATCTTGCGCGCGGTGTATGGCGGTTCGCGCGGTCACGCGCGGTGACGCGCGCTCATGTACACAACAACTTTGATTTGGTACAATCTTAAACCGCGCGTCGAGCTAACCGCGCGTCGCCGCGTGTTCATCTGAACTTAGGGTTACAAACAAACTTACTTTCGCCTTTATAATATTAGTATGATGTAATTTGTAATTCTGGCTAGAAGTCTAAGTGCAATATTTATATGTATTGGTAGAACTTAGCTATAGGTAGGTACTTAATTGACTACAGATCTTATAACGCTAGCGCGACGTAGGTGATACCATATTTTGACAGAAAAACGGCGTAAAGTTACTATTATAGATTTCTTTTCGTTGAGGAAAGTGAGAGCCACATTTCCTCTTTCTTTCCTGTTCTTAATTCCCTCCTACTCTCCATCGTTGCTTTAAACCGGTAAGTTGGCTTCTCTAATGCTGCAGCCCAGTGAACACTTTGATGTCACTTTGACGTCAACATGATATTTTCAATATCATGCTTTACATAAGAAATGACTTAAGACTGAGTCATATATGAATCATTATTTCGCACTTACTTACGTCAGATAACGTAGAATTCGTGAGATAATGAAATGTCATGATGATATGGTGATATAGAATTAGTTCAAATATTATACTTGCATATGATCTCCGAATATCATATGAAGCTTGAAGCTTATTCTCAAATAAATATTAATATTTGCAGTTATTAGGAGTGCCGACAGAAGTGAAAAAAAAAAACAACAATAAAAAAATAATATTAAAAATTTCAATGCAAATATCAATAACAATTTATTTTTCTACATATACATATAATTATATTGAGTACTCACTATTTGCACAGTGATTCTACAATTAATCAATGCAAATAATGATTATCGAAAATATAATTAAAACAATGCACGGTATAAACAAAATAAACTTATCAAGTGGTCAACATAACTTCACTTACTGCTATTACAGCATGTCGGTGATGCGATTTTACTCACCCAAAAAGTCAAACACGACTTTGCCTCAGCATATGATCTGACACAATTGGTAGTATTACCAACGCGTATCCCTGATGTGGAATATCATATGCCTTCCCTGTTAGACCTTCTGCTGGCCTCTCATTCAAATAGTTATGTGGTTTCTGTGAACGCTCTACTTAGCTCGTCGGATCAGTCTAGTCCGGAGTTTTTTTTAAATTTTTTTTTTATTAGGGAATCAAACAGTTCTATAATGCCTTAATTTTAACACAACTTTAACTTTTACATTTACCAAACAAGTTTTCACATTTTGCAAATGAAAATAATAAAAGAGCAGACTGATATTGATAAAAAACACAAAACATCAGCAAAAATTACAAATAAAAAAAAAAGAGAATCGAAAGTTAATAATAATAATAGTATTACTCGACTCGGCTAGGATTGTCCGCCGATTTCTCAGCCTACAGCCCTAACCCCCGGCCGTTTGATCTCCCTGCCGGGGCGTAATCCTCCACCCGCTTATATTTATCTAAGTAAAGGAGATGGGGACTTTTGGGCCAAAATGTAATAAGTAGAGATATAGTTTAAAAAATTGGTTATATTTTTTTATCTTACAATATAAAAAATCAATTTAATTCTGAATCTGGAAGCGGAGAAAAATGAAAAAGATTGTTTTCATCCAATTAATCGGGTATCGATTCAACTTAAATCGATTACAGAATTAAAAAAAAGAAAGGTTTCTACTAGTTAATTAACTCAAAGTATTTAGATGCTCAATATTGAAGTTGTAAACGATAAAGTTCATTTAAATAAAGTTACATTAAAAGCGAAAATATCATTTAATATTTGAAAATAATATCGATTTCGTATCGATTTAAAATAAATCATATCTTTAGTGACAGTTAACAACTGACTGACATTCATACTAGCCGTTTATTTTTTACCTAAATTTCCTAGATGACATTTAAATAATAATAGAAGAAGAATTAAGTATGAAATACATTTAAAGGTTTTATTTTTAAATTCTGAACGATATTTATTAGTGTTTCAAGTTATTGATATTTGTAATGAGTTTTTAAACATTCTTCACTAAATATAAGAAACATTAGAGCTTTAAGAAGTTAGTGATCGGGTTTTTTAATAGACATTGTAACATAACCTCATTTTTACAAAATGTTTAATAACTCCGCTCTGAGATAGCCAAAATATAGAGAATTTTCAGCGAGGGATCCATAAGCCTAAATGCATTAATTGATACCATGTTCATTTCATTACATTTTGGCCCAAGAATGTATGGAATCGTATCCATCTCCTTTATGTAAATTTATTATATTCCTTATATATTGTATTATATTATATTTATTTATATGTATATATTGAACGGGTGGAGTGTAGCACTAAAGAAATAGAATAATAAAACAACAAATGTCAATAACTACAATACAAGTACAAAATTTTGATGCCTAACATGAATTATATCGATTTTGTACCAATTACACGCCCATCATGGCCGCGCTTAGCAGGCAGCCGCCGTGTTTGGCGCTATAGATCAGCTAATTGGGATGGGATGCGGTCCTTCTTTGTATCCTACCCATGGGGGCGAATTTGCTTCTCGCTGGATGATCCCGACATGATGCTGATTCTGTTGCCGAAGTGGTACTGCCATAGAACTTTTCATTCCATGCTCTACATGCCTATAGGCGGCAAATCCCAACCCTGGTTTGGTCGACCCTGCAAAATGGCTACACGCCATAAGCGGGAAAGCTTTAGCTTGAGCCAATGCGTCGGTGTTCCAGGATGTGAAGACCAGCGCATTAAAAAAGGAGTATATCTTTGCCTCCAGGTCCTTCAAAAGTGTTATTGCTGCGGCAAAAGCGGAGTACGTGAGCAGAATTGGCGAGAGATTGGTTCGACTTCCTTCGGGAATTCGTGCATTCAGGTCGCTTGCTAAGGCTGTCCAAAGGAATTTTTGTAAGCCATCCCTAATATTATTGCACATAAAGGACAACTCGTTGGCCCACACTGTGAAATCTATAGGATCTCTTTTAGCCTCCAACTCGACTTTGGATAATCGGGGGAAAGTGCCACCGACGATCTCTCGAGGTATATCACATTACACATTAATGCCAAATAATTTTCCTACAGAGCTCCGTGCGCAAAGCCCTCTTTTCGTTGGACATCCATAAGTCGAGTGATCCCGATAGCGTCCCTCCTTTAGTGCTTCAAACTTTTGCTCCTGAGTTGATGCCCGTCCTTACGCATCTTTTCCGGGACTCTTACTCATCAGACGTCGTCCCACGCTCGTGGAAGACAGCTTTAATGCACCAGATCTCTAAGAAAGGGGACCGCTCAGACTCGTCTAATTATACCACCAATAGCTATAACTTCTTTGTTCTCTAAGTTGTACTCTTGTACTCCTGTGTTCGACTTCTAGGTTAACTTTGTAGAGGTACTCGGGGTCAATCGGCGCAGTACTTGGAGAGCATTGGCTCTCCAGGCTACTCGCGAGGCACTCGGCCAAAAGTGAATTCATCCGCTTTATACATTGTTGTCCGGTAACGAAACCATAGCAGGATTCAACCGACCTACGCTATCTATGGAGCTCGTATGTAAACTTATTCACTAATCAAGAATTAAACTTATGACTTTGATGTGACGTGTATCACAGCATGATGTTAATATTATGTACGTAAAATTTAAGTCATATGAAAGATCATATAAACGTCAAGTTGTATATCATAATGATATCATATAACACGACCTCATTTCAACATCATCAAATAGAATGACTGTTATGTCATGTTTATTTAATTAAAAGTCTAAATCGGATTTTATCGCGTTTATTTGTTTTAAAATTTTACAGTTTAACGATTTTTAATTAAATTAAATTATTTCCCGACGTTTCGGACCCTTTACAGCGTCCATGGTCTCGGGGGACTGAGGTGGTGGGTGTCCGAATAATGACATTATTCGGACCCCCATCACCTCAGTCCGATTAATCGGATAAAATCCGATTTAGACTTTTAATTAAATGAGTAAAATTCGCGTAAATATAAGAGAACATTATGTAATGTCATGTCTTCGTAAAACTCCATGATATCTATGTGACTTATGTATGACGTCATATGAATGCCAAGTGTTCACTGGGAAGTGTTCTTACACGAGCGGTAGGATCACTTAATTTTTAAACTTATTCCAATTTGTGCTAAATTATCGAAACTAAGGAAAAGTAAAAAAAATAATAATTAATTATTATTATATTGAGTCAGTTACAAATACTTAGTCACAAAATAATTATTTGTAATAAAGAAAGTTTAAAAAATTGCTTACCAAAAAATGGCATGCTTCTTAAATCACTATACGCCTTAATAATAAGTACTAGTAGGTACAGGAAGTATAACGTCACAGCAACGAAGAACATTATTTTTACTACCTGAAACAAAAACCAAAAGCTGAAAATTGTGTACTGTGCAAGTCTTGTACTTTCAGACTAGAATTAAAGGGTCTGGGTGGAGTTATTATTTTCTGGGCTCTTAAGTTGCCTTGAATATGCCACGTCGGTGACTAAGGTCAGTTACTTCTCCGAGTAGCAGTAGTGGACTGTATGAGTGAGGAACTGAAAACACACGGAGTCCTCGTATGTAGGGTTCCGTTAGAAATCCTCTGTGAACTATCCCATGAAACAATGTGTGGACATTGTCTTCGCCAAACTAACGAGGAAGAAAACATCATTACAAAATAAACCTAACAATGTGTGATGCGTTTTAGTACTTACTTTCTGTCTGTAAAACTAAAATGGTAATTTTGGAAAACTGTACCATGTGAGACAAATGAAAATAATAAGATAAGACAACTGAACAACTCGACTCAGCAACGGAGCATGCAGGGCCCGGGCCTTGTTCCACAGGAGGGTCCTGTCTAGAGGTTTCGCCTTTACAAAAGTAGAGGTATTGTAGGCGAATTGGAACCACTTGCCGCAATAAATAATCTCTCGTTCGGTGATTGTGGGTGTTTTAATCTCTCCTAATAGATACCTTGCAAACAACGGTTGGTTTCGTTTTAGTAACACGGGAGTTAACTTAAATGGAATAGGAAGCAACTCAATTGCTCTTTACCTAATAGAATTTATTTTGCTGCAGTTTTTGTTAAGGATGGGACAGATGATACCTACGTTCAAATCAGCTACTTGTTTTCTACTTTCAGTATGAGCTCATAAATATATACCTATAGTATATTGGAAATCCAAAGTTTTTCCACACTTCTACACAAATTTCATCTATACAAGGGGTTTTGTAGGGCACACTCCAGGACAATACATGCACGAAAGGTAAAAAGTACTCATTTTTAACAGATCCCGTTCCGCACTACATCTTATAATACATAGTCGACATAAAAGCCAAAAATGCGTTTTATGTATTCTGTTTCTTAAGTGTCTAGTTATTACAGACAGTGGCGTCTTATTATAAGGGTCCCATAGGTACCCTTTGGGTGCTTTATAAACAATTCCATACTTACAGGATAATTAGGATTCATGTAATAGTTGAAGGTGGGGTCGTAGTATGCGTAGTACTTCTGCCAAACTGCTACAACCATGGCGGGGACCCACATCAGTCCCACCACCACTATTTTAAACAGGTAGAACGATATGAATCCTCTTTCGTTCTGAAATAAAATTGTATACACGTACGTATAAAATTATATATACGTACAAAAAAAAATTGTATATACGTACGTACGTATAGCATGTATTAATACTAATTAAATAAAGCGTTAGAGTTTGTTTGTTTATACTTGTTAATCTTAAGGTATTCTAGATTAATTGAAAAAACATTTTTTTTTGCCACAAAGAATATTCTTTAAGAAAGGTTATTTATTTATTAGCTACTATTAATGACATATGTTACGCTACGACGCCTGGGCTCCGGCAGATTTTAGCTGCGTCAATATTTATAGTAGCTCAATGAAGCTTTCAGCGCATAGTCAATAGAAACAATCAAACTTTTCATGAGGATTTGTAGCTAAATACATAGTTGCTAAATAAATAATATTTTTCCTCACGCCGATTTCACCAGAAACAAAATTATGCTATCTTCACGATAAGCTTACAAAAAAATTTAAATTCAATTTTAATTGTATACCTAAGTAGGTCGGAATTTGTTGCTAATTTGTTGCTGTAAAAATTGGGAGAAAATTACGATATGGGGGTTCCACAAGGCTCTATTCTTGGCCCATTTCTCTTCCTTATTTACATAAATGATCTGCCATTTTTTGTACAGAACAAACATGAGATAGTATTATTCGCTGATGACACTTCACTTGTTTTTAAGGTAAAACGTAATTTACCTATGTATGACGATGTAAACGATGCTCTCTCAAAGGTTGTCTATTGGTTTGACTCGAATAATTTACTATTAAATAACAAAAAAACAAAATTAATAAAATTCACGACACCTAATGTTAAACTTGTTCATAATGGTGTAGAATTAGGATGGGAAATATTAAAACCGGTAAAGTCCACTAAATTCCTAGGTATAATTATAGATTCAAAATTGCAGTGGGATCTCCATATTGAAGGGTTAGCGAATAGGCTCAGCTCTGCAGCGTTCGCGGTAAAAAAATTAGACTTCTTACTGACATAGATACAGCTCGCGTAGTATATTTTAGTTATTTTCATAGGGAAATGCAGATACCGTTAATACTATTTTTGTCCTGCAGAAAAGAGCTATTCGTGCAATTTATAGTTTAGGTCCTAGAGTATCATTAAGAGATAAATTTAAAGAAATAAAAATATTGACTGTTGCTTCTTAATTTGTGTACGAAAATGTTATGTAGGTATGTCCATAAAAATATACACGAATTTCCCAGGAATTGCGACATGCATAGCATTAATACTAGGAACAAACATAAACTTGTAATGCCTGTAACTCGCTTACGCCGTGTCAGTAATTCTTTTTATGGACAATGTATACGCTTATACAACAGGCTCCCAGAAAAAGTTCAAAAAGCTTCTATTGCCAAATTAAAAAAAATTGTGAAAGAACGTTTGTGTACCAAAGGATATTATTCTATCAACGATTTTCTAGAAGACAGTACGCCTTGGGAATGATGTGATCGCCTCCAGGCTATTTCAACTTATAGAGAATTATTGTCAATTTTAATTTACTTTGAAAAAAAAAAAAAAACCATTACGTTAAAAAAAATATTGGTCCCGCTGAGTTTCTTTCGCCAGTTCTTCTCAGGTCAGAGGCTTCTTCTTTCCGAACTGATGGTAGACTCATGACGTTCAGTAAATAATTGTAATAACTTTATGCTGAATAAAATATTTTGATTTTGACTTTGAATTTGACCAATTACAATAGACTACTTAGATTCACAATTAAACTTGGTAGGTAGGTAGCACTAGAATCGGATTCCATGAATTTTTCGGCTAGAAAACATACAAAATAAAATGATCGAGCCAATCGATCGTGGACGACTGGAGGTTGCTTAAACCGGCCGCTTTGGAGGTCGATGGGGGAGGCCTTCGTTCACCAGTGGACAAGAAACAGCTGATATGATGATGATGATTATTATTATGTTGAATTCGATCGTAGTGAACGGGTATAATGCAGCGGATACCTGTCGCAGGCCGTGGTAGAGCGCGAGCCAAGAGAGCAGAACCGCGGCGAGGAACGTGGTCTGGAACAGCGCGTCCAGCAGCGGCGCCGCGCACCCGCCCGCCACCAGCCGCAGCGGGAACAGCGGGTCTGCGGACAAGTGGCAGCTGGCTACTATGAACCGTCGGAACTATTGCGTAACTGGCGCGATCGCGAGAAATCGCTGTGGTTACGTAATAGTCCCAACTGTGGCATAGAACGCGCGCTACTAACTAGTTTACATTAGCAAATCGATTATTTTTCTGTGCTGTTATTAAGTAACTTGCGTAATCGTGCGAAATCACAATCACAATCGTGGTTTTAATTTAAATTCAATTAATAAATGTATAAATTTACATGTGTTTTTACTTTAAGTTTTTAACACTAAACTTCACTACAGTTAGAAATTTACAGGAAATCAATATCAGGTAAGTAGGGGGTCTACCCAACACGGAAACACATGGCAAGGGGTCTACGACACAAAAAAGTTTGGGGAACTCTGAGTTAGAGGATAACAGTCTTGAAAAGAGGCGTGTCTTGTGTGACGTCGTCGGTGGCGTGATCGAAATATGATGTGAAACAGATGTTGTAACAACATCGTGTTAGCGGATCACCAGAGACAGGCTCTCTTTCTTCTTGGCCTTTAGGACGGACGGACGGTCACACTATCTGGTTTTTATCTTGTAGCTTTGTTAATTTAATTATTAGTTGTTTCTTTATTTATATTAAAGTTAGAGGGTAGATTGTGCAGTGATTCCTTCTAATGTATTTCGGTTAAATATTAATCTAATTAGTTGTGTTGGGTTTGTTTCATTCTTTTAAAAGCAACTTAGTGTTTTATAAACCTATTAAACAAACTGCTTATTTAGAGTAGTTCGCCCTTGTATTGGCTATAGGTTATCTTTAAGGGGAAGAGTCATATAAAATTAAATACTTTTGCAACAAATCGTTGCTTTTGTATTATGTGCAAACCTGTAACTATGTCGCTATATACGCTCGATTTTCATTGTCATAGATCGGAATGCGCATCTTTGCTATAAAATTGTAAGCAATGTTAACTTTATGTCATATCTGTAACGTACAAACTATATACTAGCCAAAGTATAAACAATCTTGAGAAGAATTCTCGCGAATCATTGGGAATACGCGCAGTTACTTTCGGTGACCTCGGGCCAATTCGCAAACAGTGGCGCGAAGCGAATAATAATTCAATTGAAAAGCTACTGCAGGTTCAAAGTGCAGTTGCCATTATTCCTGCGATAAGTTAGTCCGCTCTCTAGCGGAACGTAAAGAAATTGACGCTCTCGGTACACTCCTGATTCCATTCCGCGGCAAGTGCATTGTAACGTGAATGTCCATTGTATTACATGTACATTGTAATATGAATCTTTTAGCGTCCGCGACAGGCGACCGCGTCAGGAGAGACAGAGACAACAGAACCGAGCCAACCAATGATATAACTTGTCTCGGCCTCTTGTCTCTGTCTCTCCTGTCGCGGTCGCGTGTCGCGGGCGCGAACCGCCACCATTAGACAGTATCACAGTACCGGTTTTAGGGCAGAAGCGATAACTTGTATATTGCAGAAACATATTTCACAGTGATTCATGATTTACTCGGTTAAAATAAAAAGTGCGTAATATCCAGTTTTCTTTCATTTGTTACAGAAGTAAAGGAATTTATTATTTAATGGCTACTGTCGCTACTGACTTTTAGTTAGGTTCAAACTTTTTTGACTTTTATAAATATCTACGAGTATTAAAAATTTTCACATTTAATATTCTTGCGAACTAATGGGTGCCACACACGTTCAGTTTTATCTGTGCGATAAAACTGTGCAGTCGAACTGTACAGATAAATCGTACGCCTCTACAGACACGTTCAAGTAAAACTGCGCAGTTCATTTATGTCGTTGCACGATTGCATCGACAGACGATGCATTAGTTATTCTTGCATTATTGTTGATAAAAAATAAGAGGCAGAAAAAATCTACGAAATAAAATGTAATTCTTTGGATTTTATTGTCCATAAATAAGGTTCATTGCGATACATGACAATAAACTCTTCAAGCCACTCGTGGTGAATCATTTTGTAAGTACGAACGAACGTTCATTCAAGATCTAAGCGAAAACTGAGCGCTCAGCACACACACGTTACCATTATCGGCAGAGTTCCTCCGATTCCGTTTTATCTACATATTTCAATTTTCAATCGATTCTATTCGACGGTACAGTTTTAAAAATAGTAAAAACTGTACAGTTTTTATCACACACTCTACAATTGTAACATTCTCACAGGTTGATTCTTTAGATATTCTTAAAGCTTTTAAGAGGCTAAATATAAAAAAAAACCAATGATCTGTGGGACATTTCAGTTAAATTAATTAGTACTATCATTGATGTCCTGGCTCGGTACTTAGCGTTAACTTTTAACAATGCTATTAAAGTGGGTTCTTTTCCAGATTTGCTAAAATATAGTAAAGTATTACCAATTTTTAAAAAAGGACATCGTAGTGATCCCAGCAATTATATACCCATTTCAGTCTTACCGTCATTAAGTAAAATTTTTGAAAAAATTGTACTAAATCAACTTCTTTTCCATTTTAATGTTAATAGAATTTTTCACAGTGAACAATATGGTTTCACTAGAGGTCGCTCTACGATAGATGCCGGTGTGGCACTTCTCAAACATATATATGAAGCCTGGGAGAGGTCACAAAATGCTCTTGGTGTATTTTGTGACTTATCAAAGGCATTTGATTGCGTGGACCACGGGATTTTATTAAGTAAACTAGAATATTACGGTGTTAATGGTAAAGCTCTTGATCTCATTGCTTCATATCTATCTAATAGAATTCAACATGTATCAATAAACGGAACGAAGTCTTCTGGATCTGTGCTAAAAATGGGCGTTCCACAAGGATCGATTCTAGGTCCTTTTCTTTTTTTAATATACATAAATGATCTGCCATTTTACGTTAAAGATATTTGTGATATAGTGTTGTTTGCAGATGACACATCACTAATATTTAAAGTTGATAGGAAAAAAGTTAATTATGATGACGTGAACAGCTCTTTGTCTCGAATTCAGGATTGGTTTAAAACAAACAACCTCGTCTTGAACGCCAAAAAAAGTAAGTGCGTTGTATTTTCGTTGCCTAATGTTAAACATCCAAATTATAATTTAAAAATAACGAGAGGCTTATTGTCAATGATACTACAGTATTCTTAGGGATAAATTTGGACTCAAAACTTCAGTGGAATTCCCATTTGTCATCCTTGAATGGTAGACTCAGCTCCGCAGCTTTCGCTGTTAGAAAAGTACGACAACTGACCGAGGTTGCTACTGCGCGTTTAATATATTTTAGCTATTTCCATAGTATAATGTCTTACGGTCTGTTACTGTGGGGTAATGCTACAGATATTGAGACTGTATTTATTTTACAAAAAAGGGCTATTCGCGGCATTTACGATCTTGGAGCTCGAGTCTCCCTACGGGATGTTTTTCCAAAGGTAGACATATTAACGGTTGCGTCGCAGTATATTTATAACAATATTATATATATTCACCAGAATATTCGTTGTTTTGAAATAAATAGTATTAATCGCGCTGTAAACACTAGAAGGAATAACAAAATTGTAACTCCAAGCTTCCGACTGCGCAAAGTAAACGTATCCTTTCTGGGTTATGGTATTCG
Source organism: Euphydryas editha (assembly GCA_036937285.1). NCBI lineage: Eukaryota > Metazoa > Arthropoda > Insecta > Lepidoptera > Nymphalidae > Euphydryas > Euphydryas editha. The sequence continues at coordinate 2,882,739 of JAUPFZ010000001.1, forward strand.
CATGTATAATAAAATCCCACAAACAATTTTGGAATTGTCTCATAATAAATTTAAAGAATTTATTAAGAAAAAATTAATAGATAAAGCTTATTATTCGGTGCAGGATTACTTAGTCGATAAAGACGTGTGGACTTAGTGGCGCTGTATTTCATGCAAGATATTACTAATTTTGTACTAAAACACAGTTTATATATTATTTTCAAAAGAGTAACTGCGGAGTTTCTTGCCGATTCTTCTCTGCAGAATCTACATTCCGAATCGGTGGTAGCTTTACTTTTTCAAAAAATAATAATAATCACTACAATATTAATTTTGTAAAATGACGATTCGAAAGTGCTCGTGGGGTCTATTTAAATAAAGTTGTTTTTGATTTTGAATTAATTATAGGTGCAGTTTAAACGGTACAGTGCGATCGTAACGATTTCTCGTAGCGTGTGTGGCACCCATAATACAATGCACGTGCATATTGTGCGTAATCTTAATGTGCAAAAAAAAAAAGAGTATATTGAAAAGCTCTCAACTGACCCATTGTTTTCAAACATTATTTTCTATTTAACAGTAATAAACAGTTTTTCTAAACAGTTCATAAGTAACGGTAATAGTGTACTTACCATTGTAAAGTAATAATAATGGCAATAAAATGGAGAGCCACTTTTGTTCGATGGCCCAGTCTTGAGTTGAATACTTTCTCAGTGTATGAGCGAACCAGCACTGAAAATTAGATAATAATTGTGACATCGCAGAATATCAAAGACATCATCAAATCGATTTTACGGATACGAAAAATAATTGTTACGAGATTCTATTATCACAAGGGCTGACATTCGATTTTCCTCGGGTTATCCCAGTTTCGAAGTGATCTGAGAGACGTACCTATTTGTGTAAAAATAACTCTCGGTAGGTAGAAGTCGAACGTTATTAAAATTTTGGGAAATAAAGTCGGTTTACGGACGATAATTTTACGTGATAACGTCATAAGAAAACATTGAAAAAAAATTTGCATACTTTTATTAATTGAATTGAATTATTATTACTGAGTTATCATTATTTTGTATAATACAAAAAATGAGTTAATTCAATTAATTACATTTTTTTTCGATAAATTAACATTTATTTACACTCGTTAATTCAAATATTTTATTACTTAAATTATACAGATTAATTACAAGTAACAAAGTGCTATTAACAATTTATTTAAAACTTATATACATGTGTGATATTTAAGATCCTCCAATCTGCGTTATTGTTTTTCATTCACAAGCCGAACGCTTAGGCCGATCGTGCCTCTCTATCGCTTGTTCCGCGCTCTCGCTCTCGACACGTGACACTTATTTGTGCATGCAGCCGGCATTAATCGATTTACAAGACGTTATCACGTCAAAAAAGTTTAAGATTGATTTTCGCTATTACTTATTAAATAGTAATCCAAAATTTAATTCGAAAAATTGGTAAATATTTACAATCGCGGCTTTTGTGAAAAATTGCTTCGAATTTTATGCAATATTGAGTAGGGAGAAGTCTTCGAATGTGTCATAAAAATTTAGAGCTATTTTTCGTAAAAGCTGCGATTGTAAATATTTACCGAAAAATTTGAGTATTAATTAAAGTAAAAAAATATGCTTATAAGTAAAAAAAAAAATTAAAATACAGATTTCGGTAAGTTGGTTTTAATGATTATATCGAGTGAAACCGTGTTTACTATAGTCTGTTCGCGTTAAGAAAATAGTGACTCATCAAAGTAAAGGCGTATTCATACTGGGGTAAAAATTAAACCATTAATATTAAATCAAAGTTTTTATGACAGTATTTTAAAATATTAAAATTAAGTAGTTATTACATTAAAAAAATGATTAGAATCGTCAGAACCGTATTTTCAGAAACACCGCATTCACTAGCCTTTTTCACTACTATACTCTCCATAGTCAAGTTTTGGTCACCACACTGTTTAAAGTACTTAAAAACATTGTAAATCACTCGTCTTTCTCCGCTATGTAATATTGATCCACTATTATTTTTAAGAATAGGTGAGGTATTCATTTTTAAAATTGGCAAAGAACACGTGCGTACTGTCTGAATGGTTTCAACTTTTCAAATTGAACACGACTTTATAATTTACTCTGATCTTATTGGTTAAGAGGCGTGGCTAAGCTGAGTGACAACGATGAGTCACTATTTTCTTAACGCGAACAGACTATAACAAAAACAGCCTTTTCAATTATCTGCAAAAAAAATTAATTGTCAACTCACAGCCACTGTGAACGTCGTGAGGAGGAATATGAATCGAAACCACGTCTCCATCTGCGTGAACGCTGGATTGTAGGTTTTGAACTGTAAATATACAAATATATTTCACTACATGCATAAACTATATATATAAAATTAATACTTATGTTGATTTATTAATCATCTTCTATTTGTTAGGAGACCACTCTTATGATGTATATTATAGGAAAACTGTGCTTAATATATTATACATCATTAAGAATCGAGAAAAATATAACTATATATTGTAAAAGATTTTTTTTGGCAACCTATTTTGACGTTGATAGACAAAAGAGTATTAAATCCAAAGATATTTGAAATAAGAGGCTAATAAATAAATAATGAGGTAACTGATTCCATGACTTGTTAAATGTTTAGTTTCACTTCTATTCTTACAAGAAACAACTGAACAAGACGGCATTGTTAGTTGTTTTCTCGCTCGCGGTCGAAATCACACTGATTAGCAGTGACGGCCATTTAAGCAATATGTGAGCATTTTGGGCAAGTTGCGTCTATGCGGACACGCCCCCATGCCAGTTCTCCTATTCTTAATATTTCTATGATTAAATCTATTTCCATACATGGCTCATTGACAGCGGTACAATTTTGCCGATTAATCGTGTTCCTATGGTCGATCAGTGATGATTATTAAGCGAATTTTAAAAGTTTTAAAACGTTTAATTTCACTAATACGCTATCGTAAAATCATTACGACATCAGTTGACGTCACGTCGGAACATTATTGAAATTGTACCTAGTACACCGAACCTGTCAAAAACCACTATGAAGCAACTTATCGAACAAAGATTTACAGAACTGAATCAGCATGTAAACGTCCCACTACTGGGCAAAGGCCTCTTCTCCATACTGGAGAAGGGTTGGAGCTTAATCCACCACACAGCCCCATCCATATACAATAATAAAAAAACAATTTTACTTTTCAAGACGCTATAAAGAAATTTCAAATCTTTAGTGTACCATATTGTATTGGGACTGAATTCGGAAGGCAAATTCTGCCGGGAAGAACCGGGAACAAATTCAACAGTTATGAAATATAATCGAAATATTACTTGATAGTTTTTGTTAGGATAAATGAAATCTTGGACAACACTATAGTAGTCTTTTATTTTGACCGTCAATACACGACCCTCTTTTTTGTTTAGGATATATATATATATATATATATATATATATATATATATATCGTGAGTGTGTTCTGCGTGTTATATTGTATGGTAATACGTATATTAAAACATGATAAACTATGACATATTATACTTTTTTTCATTTACAGACATCTTCAATTTACAAATGAATTTGACAATCTGAACTGAAGTAAGATTTTTTAAGCCTTTAAAAGCCTATTTCCCATTCAGGATAAGGGCTGGAACTTAATATATTTATGAATTAGACAAACACAAAATAATTTTGCCTATAACCACTACTCTGGTCATTGTCTAAACATTAATCTAGTTATTTCAAAACTAAAGCCACCCTAGTTGACTATTTGGGGTACTCTAATTCTTTCTTCTTCTGTACGCAATGATTGACCGGTATTTGGTTGAACTCGGTGCATTGACCTTAAGCCACCGTTGACAGCCTTCAAGAACCGTAGTTGCTAACTAGCGGCTTGCCACTCAATGCTAAGAGATAGGGCTCGTAATCGACTATCTTATTCCACAACATTACCAAACTAATCGTGTCGAGGAGCTTTGAACATAATTCATAACTTAAATCACTTGTTATTTCAATCAGTGATGGCACAATTAATACTTAAATTTATTTTTAATTTAATTCTTTTGTTGATTTGGTATAACGATGGACTAAAAGTAGTTAAATAAGAAAGTAGAGGGGGTAAAAATGGCAGGCGGCTGTTGCTAACTGAAGGTCGTTGTCAGCCCGATATAAGAGCGCTTTCACGAGATACGTCGTATCGACAAAATTGTTTATCAAAGATCTACTCGGTGTTAATAAGCCATAAAATCGAGTTATTTTTTTTATATATTTTTTACTTTATTTCTACCTGTTCTATTAAAATTCGGTGATGTCTTTTCAACTTTAATGTGCGTTTTTTAGATAGGTACACATTAATTAATAAAATTAATAATATATTTAAAAGAATTAAACGTCCCTACATTCTTATCGATTTTATTATAAGGGAATATAAATTAAAAAAATACTTACATAAAAAACAATTTCTCGTATAAAATATCGCTTATGAAACTCCCTTAGACCGTAGAATTTCACATGCAAAATGTAATGTGTGTACTCTAAGGAGCCGAGGTGTAGGACCATCACTTCTTCGCATATTTGCTTCGTGCATTTTAAGTGTTGGGTTCTAAAAACATTAGAAACAAATTTCATGAAGATGTCGCATGACTTTAAAAAAAAAAATAAAAAACGACAAATAAAGTAATGTTTAAGTAAAATGCCGGTTGGCTATTTTACGCGGGATTCATATGAACATTACATTTGTTCAAAACATGGAATGTAAAACTATGAATAATTCAGATTTTGAATTCAGAGATATGGTCAAAACGAATTTTATTCTTTTCGTGAAAAGAATTCTTTCGCGAAAGAAGTTTTATCAAGCTAAATCTAAAAAAAAAAAACATCTTAGAAATCTCATTAAAATTTAGCTTAAAAAGTTTAGAAACAAAAAAAGAAAAACTTTTAACTAACTTAACCGCTCCGAAGTTTTTTGTTTTTTGCACATTTATGTCGAAGCATTACTAAATCATATATTTAACATTATTACAGTCTATAATCTATCTCTATAAACAACCATTCTAATATTAATAATGTTTTTTTTTTAAATATCTAATAGATATAGAAACGATCGTGTAAAAAAATAATATGCAAAAATGTACGCTTGTAAGAACAGTTGCATTACATCAAAATTCGAAGATGTGTCTACCAGCTTTCTATGATAATATTATTATACTTAAGAATCCCATATCTGTCAAGAGGCTGCTTTTAAAACATACGCATCTGTCGGACGACTCTCTGCCAATTTTTGGTAATTTTCTGTTTTACAGTTTACTTATTTTGTAAGAATCATCAATAAGCTTGTAAATATATATTAGGTATTTATTTATTAACTATGGCACACGAAACACAATACAATCGTTATAATAATATCATAAATTATAATACCATTACTCAGGTCTAGAATATATCTATTCATAAATAAGTAGGTACACATTTTCTCTCAGCAAATGAATAGAGTTTTATAGGGAATGTTTTGAGTCACAACTCATTTTAAATGCATCGGTTTGTAAGCAGAACGAATCGTTTTCTGAATATAGGAACCAGGTCAACCAGGCTTAAAAGTTGTAGGTAGTTCAGGTTTTACAAAATAGATACAATTATCGATATTATATTATCGATTTATTTACTATTATATGTATTTTATCTTATAATTTACATGTAGGTATTGTTTAATATAGCTAAGACTTTCTTTCTTAAATTATGACTATTTATTGTTTTTTAATGTTATATGTTATAAATATCAATGCTAATATAAGTGTTAGGTATACTAAGGGGCTTTATCAGCAGGAGGTAAAATAGTTTCACCTCTATTCATAAACTACAACTTTTGGATTCACAGGTTGCGAATAGAAATATCTGACAGATAAAGTGGAGTTTGATGGTGAAGAAAAAATATATTATAAGTTTTTAAATAAATATGTTATAAATATATAAATAATTATGTTTAACACACACGCGAGGTCGTCTGTTCTTAAGGTAGGCAACTTAATGCCTGTGTTTTAGGTAACAGTTGACTGATATATATTTTTAAAATAAATATACATATAAATAATACATATATAAATAAACATATATTACACCCAGACTCGGGGCGCGAATCGAACCCACAACCCTTCGAGCAGAAAACAGGGTGACTGCAAACTGCGCCAACGGGTCAGTCAAATTATCCGTTGTTTTGTTTTTAGTTTTATCCGTTGGCTACTGTTATACGTCAGATATCTTTATCAGCAGCCGGTGAAACAGGCCCTAAAGAAGCTAATAATATCATTATATCAATGAGTATACTAAATAACAATACAAAAGTTGTCACATTAGAGATGTTACGTATAAGTAATTACGGATCAGGATATGTATACGGCGATATGAATAATACTATACATACATCCGCATACATATATCCGTATTCATATCGGTATTATATATCGGTTTTAGATACGGTGACGGATAAGAAATTATGTCGGGGTTTCGGTTACAAACATTAGAGCTTTAAGGAATTGTCAAAGTTAAATATAAATTAGTCTAGTGCGTCTGCTCGAGCGGACAAATATAAATACACGTCATAACATCCCTAATTATGAGTAGCTTGTCTTAATAAATGCAAATGTAACATAATTGTGGTATTCTTACGTATATTATACTTGAACTTACCTATTCGTCGTCTCGGACTCCGGTATGAGATTAGTAGTTGTGTGGTCACTGAGAACGCCGTCGATCGATATACTGATTTGAAAACTCTTATCAAATATTTCCTCTGAAAATTGATGCGTTGGATAATAAAATAAGCATATTATACTACAATTTCTGAATTCAAAATATAGTATGGAAAAATATAATTTAAGATATCGATATTTATAATAAAACTGTAATAGGTTCAATTCTGTGTATTGAAAAAATTTTTGAATTTTTATTTTTGGAGGGATAGAGATCGCTTCAAAAATAAATTATCGATACCTTCTAAAACCAAAACTGTATTTTTTTTTCATTTCTGGTTTTGTATGTCCGTCTGTATCTTGGACGAGAATCACGACGAATCTACTAAATGGATTTTAATAAAACTTAGAATGATTTGAGTCTGCTTTCTTGGGTGGTTGAATTTTAGAATAAAATAGTCTACTAGTTAATTCAAGTCTTCAAAGCTATGTCGGACAATGCTGGACGACTTTTAATTACCCACAAAAACTACATGTAATGTTTAAAAATGCAAAAACCAATTTTTGTAATAAAGTTTAAATATTGGATATCCTTGTTTCCTACGGCCTGAATAAAACATATTGATATCTGCAAACATGGTCCGACATGGCTTGAATTAAAACGTGTCATTTTTCTAGGTGTTGAACATGTAGTAGGTAATATGTAGGTAAGTGTGTATGTATGTAATATGTACTATGTATGTATGTATGTTAACGAGTGACAAACGTCCATCCATCCATCTACAGCAGCTGCACTCACCGTCGTCGTTGTCGGTGAGTATCTCAGCGAGCAGCCACAGCTGCTGCGCGCGCGCGCCCAGCGCTGGGCTACGCAGGTGGAAGGGGCCGCAGGGGATCGTGCTGGTGTTCGACAACACGCTCGTGGCGGACACCGACGTCGTCGACGTGGGGGACGGACCTTACGGATCATTGTAAGCCTTTCACTCCAACAGCTCCCATTGGTATTTATTTATTTTTTTTATAAAAGAGGGGGCAAACGGACAGTCGGTTCGCCTAGTGGTAAGTCAAAGCGATATCCATAGACACCCGCTATATCAGAGGATTAGGTGCATTGCTGCCCTTTCAAATAAGAGTATGCTCTTTTCTTGACGGTCCCTAAGTCGTATTGGTTTGGAAATACCGTATATCTTGTATACCATCGGGAGCCCGGTATTACATATCACATGACACCCAGATCATGATAAATATCAATGTGATTTATTAGCTTAGCTAATACTTAATTAGTGCGTTTTAAAATTTGTTGTTAAACTCTTTAGATGTTCCCAATGAGCGGGATTGAACCCGCCTCTATCAATTCAATGGTCAGTTAAAGGCCGGATGTAGGGCAACCGGGGCAACTGCCCCGGGTCTCCACAAAAGAGGGTCCCCCACAATAGACTTTGGGAAAAGAATTGAAATTCAGAGATGACCTTTTTTTAGGAATACATATAGCCCGACGGAGTAAATAATAGCGGTCAGCAGTTGCGACGACTTTTTTTTTTGTTGTTTTTTTTTTTAGGAATACATATAGCTCGACAGACTAAATAACAGCGGTCCGGAGTTGCGACGAGTTTAAAAAAAAAAAAAAAACAAACGAATATATTCGGAACCAAAATATTAAATGAAGGAGCCTCCACAACTCTAAATCCATCCCTGAGTCAGTTGTAGTAAAGGTTGTAACATCTCTTCGTTATTAGTGAAAGACTACGTAAATGGACCTTTCACAATAATTAGCCTAGAACATTATTATCTAGTACCTACCAGTAGTAACATATCTTTGTCTACCATTGCCTAAATCATTATTGTCTAATACCAGTAGTAATATACATAAAGAAATGGATTTAAATCGGCTTATCAATTCGAAATAAACAGGCCGATATACAATGACGTTAAACTTATAACAAAAAAGTGCTTTCTGTATATTTACTTTAAAAATTCCCATATTTAAAATATAATAATAGGTGATTACATTTATTGAATGATATTAGGTATTTTCTTTACATTATCATTAAGATAACCTGAGTCGAAATTTAGAGCCGATTTAGCGCCGCCTACTGTAAGACTTATGTCGGACCTCTGGGCTCAAAATCGGTCCTAACCTACGTTAAATTAGGTTCGACTTAGCACCCAAAAATGGTCCAAATTTCCATTTTTTCCACTTTACGACTAAGATCGGACCTAAATGGCATGAAAATTAGAGCCTATTGGCGCTAAGTCGGCCTACTAGGCTCTAAATCGGTTCTATTTCGGACTACTGGGCTCTAAGTCGGTTTTATATCGATCTTGAGGGAGCTATGTCGGCTTTAAATTTCGACTCGGGAAACTAAGGCTAAACCAAAACTAGAGATTTGTTTATAAAGCGGCTAAGCGGCTATTTGTTAATAAATATATATAGCGGCGGTAGAAATGATATTTGAAGTATGACATCATCTCAAAACAATAAATTGAGCATATGGTTAAGTTTCTGATGGAACAATTTTTTTTAAAAATTGCCTAGAGTTTAGATGAAAGTCGTTATTAAATAAAATTAAGTGTATGGGAAAAAATTTATGAAGTTTCAATCTAACCTGCTAATCCTATAAAAACACCGAGACCGAAGCATGCAAAAAATGCTATAAAAACCATAACGAATTCTCCTTTGTGCATAGAGTAAATCCTCATTTGGACAGACCTGAAAATAAAAATAAAAAAAAATAATTTAAAGTACTTTAATATATTCATGTTTTCAGTTTTAGTCAAACGTATGCTGATTACTGAAAAAAAAAAATATAAAAAAATAAAAGAATACCTACCTTTCACAGCGGTCGTGGTGATATGCAGGTGCAATATATTTATTAAACTCGCTAAATAGATCACTGAATTGTGACAGGGTATTGCGTATTTTGTAGTTCCATCCACCAGTAGGTAGATGGTAAGAGTATCCAACGTTAGTCGTATCCATGATTGCCATAAGTTTGTACTATATTAAAGAACGATATATAATATATTATAAAGCAATAGACGAACTATATAACATTGGTTGCGTTGTAAAAAACGCTAAATACGCGAATTGTTTCCTCACACACTTGTTTACAAGCATTATTGATTTTCGCGGGGCTTGTCACCGAGACGCCATGTTGGAAAGTGACGTGTCATTGTGTGACCTATTTTAAGATTTCTTAAATTACGAAACTTCTATATAAATATAAATATAAATATAAATTGTGGTGTTCTTTTTTACATTATATTATGTAATGTTTTCTTATTATTTTGTAAACCTGAAAACGTATTGAGTTCATATATAGGTCTATGTTTTTATTGATTTTTGGAGACTAGCGCCTAAGTTTGAATAAGCTAAGCGAATTGTTTTATCGTTTTATAAAATTTTAATGTTAAATTTATACCAATATGAGTAAAGTATGTATTGCACAAAAGATTTATACAGTAAATAGGAAGTCTTTTTTAAATAAAAGATAAAATTTATTAAACAGGTTTTTATTGATAATGTACATTCTAAATCAATTTAAGCTTACACACATTTCAAATTAAAGAAATGATTTGAAGCTACAGCTTCTATAAAATAAATGATATTTTGTATCTAAATAGGAACAACAACGATGTTTTAATTAACTTAAAATATATACTTAACAACATCAGCAAATTATTCGCATGGTAATACTTCACAGGATAAGTATAAATACAATTTTACAATATCAGATTAAAAAATTGGAAATTATAAAACTATGTGCGCAAACGAAGTTAACTGCAATTAGAACAGTTACTTTATAGTAATAGTTAGGGTTGTCGACGATACTTTAATATGTATATATGTTAGTATTGTAGTATATTTTGGGTCTGCGTATATTGTAATAGACTGTTGAAGAAATATACAAAAATTGATCTAAATTATAGTACGTAAAAATGCTATAATTCTGTAAGATTTAGATTAACCGTTTTCTTCTTTTAATTTTAAAATTAATAAAATAGTTATTTACATTACTTTCCTACTGATGGATAAGCAAAAAAAATGTTGGTATAATTTATTTTTTTAATATATTTGTACAAAAAAAAATACTAAATGTTGACAACCCTATGAAAAGTAGTCATCTTGGGCATACAACTATATTAACTAAGTAAGATTGACAAATCATATAAAAGCAATACAAGAAAGAATAGAAGTAGAATTTATATTTTGAAGAAAGTTACATTTTATTTATTTGTCTAGAGTTTTTTAACTACTGAGACAGCGATGAAGGAAATTTCCATGACTCCTTACAATATACAGAAGTTACTTAGACAGTTTTTTTTTAAGATAAACTTATCATTTGGCACAATTATTACAATATTGGTATTATTACATTTATGCTTATTTATAATTGCACGAAGCACGTAATATTATACAATCATATTATTAAAAATTAATAACTATTTCTTTACATATATTTCATAATTTTTATTATAAATAAAAAGACTCTTTGCAATAAGAGAGCACCGATTTACATAGAGATTATAACAGATATAGGTAAAAAGTAAAAATTTAAAAGTAAATATTTTATGCAAAATTTTCATAGTACATAAGATTTCTTTGGGTTTATTTTACAATTACATAAATAATAGAATATTTTTTAGTAAATAAAATTGAAATTATTTACAAAATTGATTGAAAAATAAGAAAAGAAAAAATTTACATATTTCTCTCTAAATACAATAAGTACAAAAAATATTTGAACACTTTTTTAAGTCTTTTAAAACGAAAGATCTATAAGCTAAAACCGCATATTCTTTCTATTCCAGATCTTTAATTTTTAATAATTATCTATTTACGAAAATCATAACTAAATATTTTTGTATTAATTTAATATTATAAATGTAATAAAATTTTATTTATATAATATACTCTACATTCATCATGGTCTTTTGGCGCGAAATATTGACAATGGCATAAAAATTCAATAATGTTTAGATGTTATAAAAAATATTCACAATTTAAAAAATATAGAATACAGTTTATTTCTTTAAATATTTAAATAAAAAGTAATTTAATATATACTTATTTATATAATAACAACAAAAATACGTCACAAAACAATTTTATTACGTTTTATACCGCCAAATTACACAATCTTAAAGTATCCGCTTGTCTTTCAAGATTGGACGGTACCGAGTTATCTCTTAATTTTAAGGACTAGACGTAGTACTTGGAACCGGTGTTGAACTTATCGTGATGTTTTCTGTTAACGCTGGTGATACCGTAGTCGTTTTAGTTTTGTCAGCGTAATCTATAATATTAAATTAATTAGTAAGGTTCATTCTTCGTATAAACCAAGTAATTTCGGTTGAGTCATCAAAGATAATTGGTTAAGTGAGACAGCAAAAGCAAACAAAAAAAAAAGTGATATCTTTCGTAAAAAAAACTATCGTAAAAAAAATGTATATAACTATAACATACTAAATACGATAATACAAATATTTAATATTCTTACAATGGATGACGCGAATTTACATATTATGTTGAAAATGTCTTAAAAATAAATGAACAAATCTGTTTCTACTGTGGTTTTTCTCATTAAAAAAAGTCATTGTATATTACCTGTAACAAATTTTTTGAACCATTCGTTTATCCCATCCGCGAATTCGTCGATCCATTTGATGCGTAACTTCGCGGTGTCCACTATCTTCTGTAGAGTCTGGGACATCGGCTTCAGTTCTTCTTTGTGCTGAAGAGCGAATTCTTTTAACTGTAATGATGCATATTTGGCCATAAATATAGAAGATTCGCCAAATTTTTGGAATGTAAACATAATTACGTTTAGCTTATTCTGACATATATTGCATTTTTTTTTTTTGACATTAGGTCATTGATTCAATCACTCTTTTGATCAAAGTTGGATCCATTACGGTTAACAACTTAAACATCGGTAAGCAAGCAATTTACCGGTGAAGTGTTCCTAATATTATAGTAGCTCGGTGTGTTATTAATCTTTCACCCACTCATCATTCAATCATTCAGTCAATCGCCTGCTTTAACATAACACTTATTTACTCACTCGTCATTTATTTAATTGGTCAGGGAGCTGCTCACATTACATTCCGTCATTTACCATTCACTCACTCATCGTTCAATCTGTCAGGTTGTCGCCTGCTCTGATAAAACATCAAGGAATTTATATACAAACTGGAATGCTCATGTGCACTCAAAAAACGTTCCTTAACCCGAGATTGCTTCTCTTTCTACCATAGATTCAAGGCAAAACTCGTAAGAAAGAGACAAAACCCCAGTTGTCAACGAAATGCTCGGAACAATTTTTCACTTTACATGTTGGTAAGATATGTCAACCTTATGTCGTTTATTTCAAGGTGTATATTTGAATATACAAGTTTACTAAGTGAGTGTTCTAGTTATGATATAAATTCTTTGCAAAACATTCATTAAGTCACTCGTCATTGATTTAATTGGCCAAGAAGGTGCTCACTTTATATTCCGTCATCACTATTCACTCAGTCATCATTCAGTCGGTCACCATTCAGGCGGTCGCGCGGTGCACTCACGCGGTCGAGCTCGGCGCGCGTGGTGACGGAGCCGAAGGCGCCGTTGAGCACGGCCTGCAGCGCGAACGCGTCGACGCTGGCGAAGCGGCGCCGCACGCGCTCGAAGTGGCGCAGCAGGAAGTCCTGCGCCACGCGCGCGCCGCCGCGCTCCACGCTCCACGCGCTCGGCGCGTCCTGCGCCGGCAGCTCCGACAGGCTGCGCTCCAGCAACCTGTATACCACCCACTGCTGAGCGAAGGCCTCTTCTCCGTGTAGAAGAAGGGTTGGAGCTTAATTCACCACGCTGCTTCACGGCGGGTTGGTGGATAATTTCCTTATAATGGGTAACAATCGTTATCAGGTGGCCATGATAACAACCGGGATCGACGGCTTTACGTGCTCTCCGAGGCACGGTGGGGAGACCCACAAGAACATACACCCAGACCGGAAATAAATATTTATACAAACACAAATATCTGCTCCGAACGGGAATCGAACCCGCAACCGCCGGCGCACTATATTTCAGAACGGTCGTCAACATTAACGTTCGGTGGAACTATTACGTAATTTGCGCGATCGCGAGAAATCGCTGTGGTATCGAATTTCGATACAATTTGAGGCTCAGCTATAGTCCGTGCGTGAACTCCGAGAAATTATAAGGAATGTTGAAGTATATCCAGGGGATCCCATTTACGGGTGATATCCAGGACGCCTGGGTAGGCAAGCCTAGACCGTATGGTGGACTCAGCACTTGGGGCTGCAATACCGTACTAAACCCCTGAGGGTGCCTTCAGCCGCTTTAATTGGAGGGTCCCGGATCTGCAGGCAACAGGATCTCTCCAGCGACAGGCTGGCCTCGGCGCAACAGGTCAGACTTCTCCTCCATGAAGACTGTCCAGCTCACCTCGGAACAGTCCCGACGATGCCGTTTCTAGCAGGACCGAGTTTCCATCCCGGCCCAACACGTGCACAGGGGCGTTACTGGAGGCGCATTAAGTAGCGCCTTCTAAACACCCGCATTCGTGGCCTCGGATAGAGGCCACGTCGGCGGCCTCCTCTCTCACCCGCTCATCGGCCTCGTTCTGGGACATTACCGTCTCGCAAGGAGGAGACCATCCAGGACTTGTCGTCCCTGAGCATCGCGGTGATGACGTTCGGGAGCGACAAGTCCCCTCCGAGGACCGACGTCAGACCTTGACGCAGCGTTGCCCATCTCGGGCACACCTCAAGGGTATGCTGGGCCTCTGCCCAGCATACCCTTGAGGACTCTTCCAACGCCGCGCCACAATAGTGACATTCGGTCGTAGGCTCCCTCCGACACAGGTAGTCACCACTGCAACCGTGCCCGGTGAGAACCTGCGTCAGACGCAAGGTAAGGGGCTTGCGTTTTCGACGCATCCACCACTCAAGGACCGGGCGTAGGGCAGCCGTTACGCGTGTGTCATACGGCTGCCAGGTCATCCCCCCACCTCCCACACAGATCTAACACTCATATCCTAACTAGAATGCCATAGTAAAAAGGAAGGGAATCTACCCATAGTGTGAAAGATGACGAGTGAAAGAAAGAATTAGTATGAAGAACGGAAGTGCGACAGGCTTGGTAGTGTGAACTGGTATGGATGATATACTTTTTATCATCGCACCGCTCGCCATCGACAGGGAATTCATGCTCACACATTGCAGCCCCAATGGTCCCGTACAGTTCGGTATCAGAGGAATTTCCTCCCACGGACCATTCGGTTGTGGAATGAACTCCCTGCCGAGGTTTTCCCGCAGGACTACAGTATGGGGTCCTTCAAGAGGGGAGTAAATAGGTTTTTAAAGGGTCGGCAACGCGCATGTGATGCCCCTGGTGTTGCAGGCGTCCATAGGCTACGGTAACCGCTTACCATCAGGCGGGCCGTATGCTTGATTGCCACCGTCGTGGTATAAAAAAAATGAGTCGAAAAATTAATTGTAAAAACAAACTCCGATTCTGTTGGAGGGCTAGATAAAAATAAAAAAAACATACAGTGTAAGCAAGGCCTCGTCCCTAACACTCGGCAGGTTGCTGATAATCAAGCTCCTGAGGTTGGGGTCGGTGGCGTTCAGGAACATATTCCACATCAGGTCGAACTCCTGTCTTCCGCCGTACTTCACCGCCATGTTGTACACCAGCGAACGGAGATAGTTGGGTATACTGGAAATATATGACTTTTCAATATACAGTTACGTTTCTCTTCTTTTTAAAATAGAAGTAAAAGTAAGTGTGCGACTACGTGAGTTTCGACGAAGTTCCAAATGGTGGTGGTTTTAAGATTAAGACTAGTAAACTACTACAATATTAATTTCTCTTATACTTCTGCTTTCAAGATGCAGACTTACAGACTTAACTGTACACTTTTATGACCAAAAAATTCTAAAATTAGAGGATTAGATATATTACACCAAAATACGTTTTTTTACTATTACCATAAATAAATCATGACAATTCTTTGGGCTAGCTCAAAACAGTGTTCAGTCTCACGATATCCACGGGTTGCGCAGGCAGCGCGGCGACTCCATGAGGCACTCCCACACCACGAGGTTCTCCACCAGGAACAGTACATAGTTCAGTCTCACGGTACTCACGGGTTGTCCCCCCTGTCCGGTCCCTGCGTCCAGTCGGTGAACAGCTGGCGGGCCCAGCGCAGGCAGCGCGGCGACTCCATGAGGCACTCCCACACCACGAGGTTCCCCACCAGGAACAGTACATAGTTCAGTCTCACGGTACTCACGGGTTGTCCCCCCTGTCCGGTCCCTGCGTCCAGTCGGTGAACAGCTGGCGGGCCCAGCGCAGGCAGCGCGGCGACTCCATGAGGCACTCCCACACCACGAGGTTCTCCACCAGGAACAGTACATAGTTCAGTCTCACGGTGCTCACGGGTTGTCCCCCCTGTCCGGTCCCTGCGTCCAGTCGGTGAACAGCTGGCGGGCCCAGCGCAGGCAGCGCGGCGACTCCATGAGGCACTCCCACACCACGAGGTTCTCCACCAGGAACAGTACATAGTTCAGTCTCACGGTGCTCACGGGTTGTCCCCCCTGTCCGGTCCCTGCGTCCAGTCGGTGAACAGCTGGCGGGCCCAGCGCAGGCAGCGCGGCGACTCCATGAGGCACTCCCACACCACGAGGTTCTCCACCAGGAACAGTACATAGTTCAGTCTCACGGTACTCACGGGTTGTCCCCCCTGTCTGGTCCCTGCGTCCAGTCGGTGAACAGCTGGCGGGCCCAGCGCAGGCAGCGCGGCGACTCCATGAGGCACTCCCACACCACGAGGTTCTCCACAAGGAACGCCTCGTTGTCGTCCTTCGGTTGGCTCAGACCATAGTTTAGCTTTTCTAGCTGCTTTTTCAGAAGCAAGTTCATGTAATCCTGTTTCAAGTTTAAAAAAATTTTGATGACCCAGTGGTTAGGTATTGCGGAAACATTTTTTTAAAGATGCTATTAGTCTTATTTTATTTTAACAATTTTAGGAAAACCTATAGCTAAAAAAGTACAATGTAATCTTGGAATAGCACTAAAAGGCCAATTACAAGTTTTCACTTTTAGGGACGCAAAACTATATTTTATACATAGTTATCAAAATTATTTTAATGGAAAAAATTGCAAGAATTTTGTATTTAATTACGTCAAATATAGGTTACCAGTCATAATCATAAAAATATTGTTGTAATAATTGCTTTGATATTAGTAACGAAGTTGGAAGAATAAAATAAATAAATAAATTTTAAAAGCACTAAAACTTGCCTGGTAATAGATATAACCAGAAGTAGCTCCGAGATTATGTTTCAAGAAGGCCATATTGTTTAAAATAATTTCCCATACGATCCTCGAATCTTCCCCGTCGATCACGCATGTGGTGAGGCTGAGAGCGTAGTTATAGTTCAGCTGCCCGACTTTAGCCAAATTAAAAGCATCATCGATCAGCTGAGCTTTTGCTATTGGGTTCCTTGCTGTCTCTGTTTTTAGAGCTAAGCTTAAAAGCTCCCAATTCGCTTGGTCGTAGTTTACTCGATAGTAGCCTGGAAAGTAGAATAATTGGAATAAGACTTTATATTTTTTTTTTAATATAAAATATAATAGATACTGTTACTTTTATAAAATACGCTTGAAATACTGTAGTCGAAATGTCCTAGCACTGAATAGACAGTCGAAAATAAGAAGAAAGTTATAAATATAGTTCTTATATCTGTTCTTTATTTGATGTTGTTCCTAGAGGCCATATACTAGGTACATAGATATGGATTTTTGTTTTAGTTTATTAGTTTGTCTAGAAGTGTATTTATTAAGAATGTAAGAAACTTAATTCCAAATTCCACAAGCAAAAGTCATAAGAAAAAAAAATCACTGAATATTGGAACAAGTATAAATATTCTTTAAAATACAAAGTAATGATTAATGACCAGACTTACCAATGGCACCAACATTGACATACAAAGCTTGTGTAGCGTTCAAAGGTAGCTGTGCAGTGACAGTTTTTTCGTTAAGCCAAAGTTTGGGCGCTGTACTCCAGTTTCTGACTGGAGTGTCCATTATGGTGTAGCTGATTGGTATACGCCAAAGTTGTTTCCTTTTAACATTGTCATCTTCACCGCTTCTAAATAATTTCTGGATAAAAATATTTAAATATACGTTAACTTTTATGACATTATAACAGCTTATAAGCGTTCCAATGCTGGGCCAAAGCATTTATTATCGAGGAGAAAATTGAGAATTTTTTCTGCCCTTTCTTACATTGGCCAACTCATGTAATAAATAAATAAATATGTTTTATCAGGTATCCGTGTTTTATCGGGTAATATATGTATAAAGTGCAAGTTTGGTCAAATTCTGGTAGAAGTCGATTAATATGAGTTTTGAATTTGGGTTTAGGAAGTCTCCTACTTCCGAAGATGATTAATGTATAAAAGTTTTGGCCATTAAAATGATTTTTACCTGTTGAAAAGTAACCAAGCCTGTAGTATAATTTCGGTATACATTGACAACAGGGTACCCCGGTTGCCTGGTCCACGTATTCATAAATTCTGTAATGGACAAATCTTTGAAATTTGGATCCGGTTTAGTGGCTTTTGACATCGCCGCCCACAGGTCGTTCTCTTCGGCATTTTGGTATTTCCTGAAATGACATTTATATTAAAAATTGATCAACTATTTTAATATAAGGTTTAAATATGGGATAAACTATATACATTTTTGATGATACTTGTATGAAATTAAATATTTAATTTTAATTTGTATAGGATAATGTGTCAAGCATTGGCGTACCCAAATTAAAATGTTCAGTCAGAGACATGACGGATCATGTAACTGGTCCGAAATATCGACAAAAATTGTCAAAAAACTATATGTTATATATCGTATGTTTGAAAATCGCGATTGTCTTACACAACACATACACTTTAAAAGCGTGAGTTAATTACTAGTCAAATTAATTTTTTTCTCCCTAGAGGAGCAATGACGACCGTTCTGGTTTAGTGGTGCGAGTAGTCGTCTCAAACCGCGCGCCGGCGGTCGCGGGTTCGATTCCCGCTCGGGACCGATATTTATATTTGTACAAATATTTGTTTCCGGTCTGGGTGTATGTCCTTGTGGATTTCCCCACCGTGCCTCGGAGAGCACGTA
This sequence comes from Euphydryas editha, assembly GCA_036937285.1. Lineage (NCBI taxonomy): Eukaryota > Metazoa > Arthropoda > Insecta > Lepidoptera > Nymphalidae > Euphydryas > Euphydryas editha. The sequence goes on from JAUPFZ010000001.1 coordinate 2,901,609, forward strand.
AAGCCGTCGGTCCCGATTGTTATCATTGACACGTGACAATGATCATTACTCAATGTAGGGAAATTATCCGCCAAACCGCAGTGGAGCAGCGTGGTGGATTAAGCTCTAACTCTTCTTCTACATGGAGAAGAGGCCTTCGCTCAGCAGTGGGTTGTTTACAGGCTAGTACAGTACAGTACAGTACAGTACAGTACAGAGGAGGAACACATGAGAGATCCTCACCAGTCGTGCAGGTAGCGGCGCAGTCCCCGGCGGAAGAGCGCGCCGGAGAGCGTGTGGTTGAGCATGCGGATGAGGCTGGCGCCCTTCGCGTACGAGATCTCGTCGAACTTCTGCGCGATCTGGTCGGAGTTGCGCACGCGCCGCGACACGGGCGCCGCGCCGCGCAGCGCGTCGCTGCGCAGCAGCTCCATCTTGTCGCGCGAGAACGACTCCAGCATCGACCACGACGGCTCGATCTGGGGCCGCGAAACTCGACATTTAGGAAGAGGAAACTGGCCTTGACTGGTCCGTTGGCGCAGATGGCAGTGACCCTGTTTTCTGCTCAAGGGTTGTGGGTTCGATTCCCGCCCCCGAGTCTGGGTGTAATATATGTTTATTTACATACGTATAAAAATGTATATCAGTCGGCTGTTATCTATAAAACACAGGCGAGAACAAACAAGACAAACGAGCGTGTGTGTTAGAATATAACAAAAAAAATTGTCTATACAATTTTTTGAGTTATAAATAAATGTAAATATGTTTTGGGGGACGGTTATGTTATGTTACTCGTGCCCGTAGGATATACCACCATCTTCTTGCCCCACCCTACACGTATACCCCGGGTGGTACGAAACCAGTAACAACGCCGAACGTCGGGCGGTGGTAACTAACCTGACCCATCAGGATTAATAAGTCTGTTGGTAGGAGATGACTGACATAACCCGTAGCCTCGTAAACATGTCTCACGAGAATCACCTCACCCTACAGAGACCAAGAGAAAGAACATCTCAATAAAAATTACCCTAATCCTACAGTGGGTAACGTGCTAAAGCGATGCATGACTAGAAGGAGTCCAGCTTCTAACGTCAACCTCAGTGTACCTGGCAAACGCCGTTGTCTCGCCTTCTTTTGGGAATAAGCGTCACCCTGCAAGTGACAAGTCTTTTCGTCCTAAATGGTGCGAACAAAATGGAAATGAAAATAAATGATTGTAATGACCCGACAAAGGAAAACAAATCAGGACATGAGTCAGTCAGTAGAAATTCAAAAGCTCTAACCCAACAACTATTCCACAAAAGAATGTTTATAAGCAGGCCAATATTAAATTATTTTGGCGGAATAAGTACTCCCGCTGAACAAACAAACAAAACTGAACTATTGGCTAGCACAGATTCAAGGAACTTGAGACATTAGAACGTACACGTTTGAAATATTTGCGCCCAAACCAGCAAGAGCTCAGCCGTTGTTTAGAGGTGGAGTCGTCAACATCCAACCCCAGCTAAAAAATTCTAGAAGAAGCTGCTCAAGGCGAATATGAAGTTAAGGTGTTTTAAGACTACAGAATACAATACAGTCGAAGTCAGCCGAATCATATTCCACCATATACAAAGAACTCAAGAAATATACCTACCAACCAAAACAATATCGAAGCTTTAAATTTTAAATTAAAAACGTTAAAGAAATTAGGAAAAATCAAAACGGCTCTTGAGAAGCTTGACCAGCGAGTGGTAAATATCTGGAATATTCAAAACAAGAAAACAAAGCCAGCCCTTACAATGAAATCGAGTTCCAATTCTTTCAATCGAAAATCGAACTGGAGCCGAATGAAAATAATAAAGACATACATATACAAAGTAAAATCTTTACTGTAGTGTCGCGTAACATTTGTGGCACCCAAAACAATTAGAACAATCCCGTAATGCTCTAATTGTCAAGAATACGTTCACACTCAAAGATTGTGTCATAGGCAGCCCAGATGTGTCAAATGCGCAGGATCACAACACTCCTCAGAATGCCCATGGAAGGAGCGCTCGCACAAGGTCAATTGCATCCTGTGTGATGTGATTTACAAGGAACTACAAAACATAAAATACCCAACAAAGTATTTTAAAAATAAACGGATACCCTAGAAGTCAACAAGGAACTATAATAATCAACAATATAAACAACGAGAAATCGTATTATTCAGTCACAACAGGCATTGAAAATCATGGTAATCAAACTAATAAAAATAATACATTAATCATTAATAATTAACTCGAGGGCATCAGGAAAATACTGGTAGTACTTATAAATCAGATGCTTCTGATGACAAAAACAATAACCGACTTTATGTCAAAATGCCAATCCATTCAACGCTCTAAATATTTGTGTATCGAATGCCAATGGCTTGTCCAATCACTCGGCAGAGTTAAAAATATTTGTAAAAATACATCACATAGACGTTTTGCTAATCTCGGACACCCGTTTCACATCAAAAACTTACTTCAACATACCAGGATATAATCTATACCACACAAACCACTCGGACAACAAGGAACACGATGGATAAGCAGTCCTCATAAAATCAAACAACATCTACCTAATTAACAATTACTGTAATAACTATATACAAGCAACAAACCTTGTCATAAACTACTGGGCTAGTGACATTACAATTTCGACTCTGTACTGTCTACCGAGACATATTATAAAGGAAACTGAGTTTAACAACTGTTTTCAAACTCTGGGATGTAGATTTATTGCGGGGGGTTATTATAATATTGCAAAACACACTTTCTGAAGCTAACGAACGCATCTAATAAAATAATATCAATGTAGTGTCTTCAGGCCAACCAACCTACTGACCAAGCGATATAAGAAAAACTCCTGACCGTTGACGTCATTGGCTTTTGGCTGTTTACTGAACTTCAGTTCTTCACTTCAAGTCAGACCACTCGCCGATCTTAGTCGTACTGCATACGACAGTTAAAGAAGTGACACTAAGTGCTTACTTCAAAACAACAAGACTAACTAGCACTTATTTCGCAAACTCACTGACGAATACTTCATGAAAACAGTTTGTTTGAAGTCTCTACCGACTTAATATAACTTGATATAACTGAAGCAGTACAATAATTGAACAACAGTGTACAAAATGCAGTTTGGTCTTCAACTCCACCATCGAGACACACCAAAGAGACAAACAAAGTTTTCCTAAAAAGGATCTTACGGAGAAACAGTGGCAACAAACAATAAAACTCTATTATAAAAAAAACAACTTAAACAAACAATCAGAGCTCTCAAATATGCTTTAGAACAAGATCGTAATAATAGATTTCGGTATTATGGTCTCTCTGGCCTAGAAGCTACAGCATCCTCAGACTGTTCCCTGTGGAAAGCCACCAGAAAACTTAAACGACCATTGTCTCTCCTCATCTCAGGATAATCGACGGTATCTGGGCACGCACAGACCTAGAGAAGACTAGAACCTTTTTTGAGAATCTAACGAACGTCTTTACTCCTCATCCATTTGAAGTACCGCCAGGTCATGTGGAAGAAATCACTGAAATCTTTAATATGGCTAAAATACACAGGACTCCCCGATTAAATTCTCTAAAAGCGAAGTTGTCAAAATTATAAAGATCTCCAAGACTAAAAAATCACAAAGATGCGACCTTATAACAAATTGTATATTATGGGAATTGCCCTAATCTGAAACATTATAATGCTCCTGAAGTTTGCTGTCCATCCCATCAAAATATTCGAGTCATCACTACTGCAAAGAATACTGCCTATTCTTACAAATAATAAACTAATTTCTGATCACCATTTGGGTTCCAGAGTAAGCATGCCACTATTTATCAGGTACACAGACTAACCAAAAAGATAATGGAATCTTCTGAGGTTAAAACCTACTGCGCCAGTGCATTCCTGACATCTCCTAAGTATTTGATCGCGTCGGCACGAGGGACTGCTCTTTAAAATTAAAACCGTACTACTTGATTGCTTGTACGGAGTTTTAAAATCCTTCCTGAAACAACGACACTTTATAGTATAAAATGGACAAGCAATGTCAAACCTTTGCCCCGTTAAGGCAGGTGTTCCTGAGGGTAGTGTGTTGGGGCCCATACTGTACATATTCTTCCCCACAGACTTGCCTGCATCAGTGAGTTACTACCGGTACATTTGCAGAAGACACTGCTATCCTAGCTTCACATAGCAATCCGACAAGGGCTTTACAAATATTATTTCTGGCTCAAAAAGTCACTTGGCTTTGTTCACCTTTACACAAAGGTGAACAAAGCCAAGTCTATAAATGTAATATTCACACTGAGAAGAGAATCTCGCCCTCCAGTGACACTCAACAACATAGAAATCCTACAGGCAGACCATGTTAGGTACTTGGGATAGCATTTGGCAAGAGACTTACCTGGTAAAAGGACATATTTACAAAAAGAAAGCAGCTCGGCATCCAAGCAAGAAAGCTTTACTGGCTTATTGGTCACAAATCGCAACTTTCTTTCGACAATAAGTTGTTATTGTACAAGGCTATACTCAAACCCATCTGGATGTATGGCATCCAAGTATTGGGTACTGCGTCGCAAAAAACAAAATATTGCGGATGATGACCAATACTCATTGGTTCGTGACTAACGAACTACTACATCACGACCTCAGATTACCTATAGTTAAGCAGGAAATCGTACGGCACACCAAACCATATAAGGAGTGCATTTCACAACACCCACACACCATTGCCCGTTCACTATAGAATAATGAAAAAAAAGGTCCGTCGTTTGAAGAGAAAAGGGCCTTAGGATTTAGTCCAAGCACAGATAATTCATTGTTTATGTGAAGAGGATGGGACATAGGTCACATACCGAGCAACGCCTTTAGAAGCTACGTCCGTCATACTACTGAATGTCCCACAGAAGGAGACAGATTGTAGTATATAAAACGATTAAAAAATATATGTTTTAACATACACACATGATCGTCTGTCCCTAATGTAGACAACTTAATGCCTATGTTTTAGGTAACAGCCGACTGGTTTAATTTTCTTTTGTTTTATAAATAAATATATATTACACCTGGACTCGGGGCGAGAATCGATTCCACAACAACCATGAAGCAGAAAGCAGGGTCACTACCAACTGCGCCAACGGGACAGTCGAGTTGTGTATGTTTTGCATAAAATCTGGAGTAACTTTTTTTGATTGATTGTTTGGGGAAAAATTTTTATTGCTTCTTTCTTTTCTTTTCTTCGGCTTCAGAGAGTCCTCACATTAAAGATAACGGATTCGGTGGGGACGGACGGTGGGGGGTGAAAATCATTTAGGTTCATCTTATCTCGGATGAATGATTGAACATACCAAGAGAGTTCAGGTCAACACAGATATGTATTGTTTTTTGACTTATCTGTAGGTTTGAATATAACTGCAATAACATTCTAGAAAATATGCAGTTAGACACGCGTAGCGACATAAGTTTTATATTGATGACTCATATTAACGAACATGAATTATATTCAATCATATTGCATCTCACTTTTTCAGACTAAACTACTAAGTGCAAATTGAACACCTACGTATTTTGACGACTAAGGGCCTGTTTTCACTGGTTGCTGATAAAGTTTATTGGCACAAAATTTACTAATAGGCTTTATTAGAACGATGTAAAACAGTCCCTTACGACCTGTTTCTCCTCAATGAACATACTACAACTTTTGGATCCACAGGTTGCGAATAGAAATATATGAGAGGAGTTTGATGGTGAAAAAATAAAAATATATCATAAACTTTTATATCGGATACCGTTGTAAGAGTACGAAAGATAGCTTTATCAGTAACCGGTGAAACAGGCTCTAATTAATATTGAGTTTCATAGTTTCGAGTGAGAAAAAAAAATGCAGTAATCGATATAGTGTTGGCAATATTATAATAATCGCTTCACTCAATGGTCTCCAGTAAGTTGAAAATTTTAAGTTGGGGGTCCGGAAAAACACAACATTCCACACAAACGCCCAGACCACAACAAATATTTGTATGGCTCATACAAATTTGTCATAAGAGGGAATCGAACCCGCGACACAGCAGCTAGTGCTGTGACTACTGAACAAACCCGTCGTCAATAAGACGTGACTCATGAAAGACCAATAATACAAAACGACAATAAACGGAACATAAACAATAGAGAGCGCCCGTGCTGTGCGCAGTGTGGAAAGCGTGTGGAAGCGTGTAAGAACGTTTGGGAGCATGTGGGAGCGTGTTAGAGCGTGCGGGAGTATGTGGGAGCGTGTGGGAAGCATTCGGGAGCGTGTGAAAAGCGTGCGGGAGCGTGTGGGAAGCGTGCGGGAGCGTGTGGGAAGCGTGCGGGAGTATGCGGGAGCGTGTGGGAAGCGTGCGGGAGCGTGCAGTAGTGTGCGGGAGCGTGCAGTAGTGTGCGGGAGCGTGTGAGAAGCGTGCGGGAGTATGCGGGAGCGTATGGGGAGCGTGTGGGAAGCGTGCGGGAGCGTGCCGTAGTATGCAGGAGCGTGTGAGAAGCGTGCGGGAGTATGCGGTAGCGTGTGGGAGCGTGTGGAAGCGGAAGGGAGGGTGCGGTAGCGTGTGGGAGCGTGCGGGAACACTCACGTGGTCGACGCCCACGTACTCGACGAAGGTGGCGAAGCCCTCGTTGAGCCACAGGTCGGTCCACCAGCGCATGGTGACCAGGTTCCCGAACCACTGGTGCGCCAGCTCGTGCGCCACGTCCACGGCCACGCTCTGCCTCTCGCGCGGCACGCCCGCCTTCTCGTCGAACAGCAGCGTCGTCTCTCTGCAGATTCAATCATTTCTAACTAAGCGACGACCGTTCTGGTGTAGTGGTGCAAGTAGTTGCCTCGACGCTACGCGCCGGCGGTCGCGGGATCGATTCCCGCCTGGGACAGATATTTGTATTTGTACAAATATTTGTTTCTAGTCTGGGTGTATGTCCTTATGGGCTTGTGGGTCCATTACTCATGGTGGGAAATTATGCGCCAAGCCGCAGTAGAGCAGCGTGGTGGATTAAGCTCCAACCCTTCTTCTATATGGAGAAGAGTCATTCGCTCAGCAATGGCTTGTTTAAAGGTTGATACAGTACAGTACAAACGACTCAATGACTAAGTGAGGTTCACTTGTGAACTTTTTTTGTATAGCACTTTGGAGTTGAGTCGGGATGCCATTGAAAAGGACCAGACCTTCGACCAGACGGATGTGTCTGGTGGGCTACGCGCCACTTAACGTTTGTTGTTGGGTTCTTGTATATATATTCAATCGCTTTGAAAACTTCGATAGCGCGATGTAGGATACGTCTGTTTCTTCTAGTTCGTATATGGCGAGATAGATGTCGCTACATTACTTGTAGTTTTATCTTTGCCGATTGTGAACTAATTAAATTTATTACTAAAATTATTTAGAACGTGATATTTACCATTTTTTATTTTTATTTTGTGGAGCTCGATATTTCGACATTATTTACGAATGTCTTGTTGACGAGACTGAAGTTTGTTGCGTACGAGAAAGGAGGTAGTGCAGTATGGACACTTCTAATGCCGTCAACATCTACCCGCAAACTTCAGTCACCGCAAACTCCACAAAAAAAAAGTGCTAAATATCCCGTTTTAACTAATTTTAGTAATAAAAATAACCATGTTAATTTAAAATCTGATTAAATTTTCTTTGCTGAATTTATTTTGATATTTTTGCAATTAATAGAATATCTCGAGGATAGTCCGATTTACAGTATTCGAAGTTTAAACGTACGGGTAAATAGTGGATTATTTTTAAAATTTGATTTTTATTGTGGAATTCATTTTATGGCAATTTTCTTTAAGTATTAATTTTAGAACAAACTTTATTGTATACATGTGTACTGTACGGTGCACCGTAACTGTATTTATGAATTATTGTTTTTATAAATTTCGATTAAGGTTTTAACACTGTTGTATATTGATTATTTAATCAGTATTAGATATAATCTTAAGCATAAATTGTATAAGGAATTCTCAATAATATCAGAGTAGATTACGAATTTATTTCTCAAAAAATATTTTGTCTCATACATAAACATTTCAGAAATAATGAGTAAATGGTCATTAAAATAATTATAAAACTTAGAAAAAGGCTGATTATATTTTTAAGTACATTTTCTTACCTGAAAGTGATCAGACCCCAATTTTCCATCGCTCCACTGGAGAAGTCTGGAATAGCTATTAAATCAAGTTTGTCCAGAGCGTACGGCAATCCAAACAAGTCCTCATAATATGATAAAAGCTTCGGGGTTATTGTCAAAGCATAATTAGCTTTGGGTAGAAAAGATGGTCTTGCCCAAACACGGATTGTTTTCGTGATGTTATCTGTGCTGACATAACTAGTTTCTAGGCTTTGGAAATCTGACAGGACGTAGGCGACGAGATAAGTTGACATGTTGACAGATCGTTCAAAGTGAGTCCATTGCCAACCTGGTTCGGTGTCTCTGGAAAATAAATTGTTTTTTAAATTATATATAATACTATATTATACTAGCCTTTTAATGTCCCACTGCTGGTCAAAATTTGTCAAATCTTGTTTAAAAATAAATGGTCAAAAATTGTTTAAATACTTAGCAATGTAGGAAAAACTCATGTTTCCATAGTAATATCTATATTTCATTTTTAAAATGTTAAATAATATTTTAAAAATGATAAGACTTTAATAGAAATTTAATATTTTATTTTCTGACAAATTATAAGGATTTTTGTACATGAGGTAAAAATATTAATGCACAAAAATAATGCCTACTTACATGGCTTCTTGTGCAGCAACTTTCATATTGGATAATACAGATATGTTTTTCCTATGTCCAATGCTTATCTCGAACTTAGCTTTAAAAGCCGGTTCATCGAAACATGGGAAAGCTGCTCTTGCTGAGGTTGGTTCAAACTGTGTAACAGCCAGTTGCCTGATGGAATTAACAGTTTGTTAACATTTAAATTATTTGTTAAGTAATAAATAGAAGTAGTACTCTAAGAGTTATTAAAGTTTTACAGGTCATTAAAAGCAATTTTATATATTGAAAACTTCCACACTTCCGTTTTATTCATAAATAAACAAAGTCAAAACAATTACCTGATCTCATTATTTTCTGTGTATGAACTCTTATAGAAGCCAGTCAAAGAATTCTGGATGTTACCCGCAAACGATATTTGTAATGTATAATCCACGTCAGGTATAAGTGGTGACGCCAAGGACAGAACAAGTCTATCACCGGAATCAAAGACAAGAGAGGTAATATTGATATTACGCACATGACTGTGTGTTACTTGAGCATCTATAGGTAACGGAGTTGTTATTTCTTGAGCCACAGAAGTAGGATTTTTTATTTTTTCTGTGTCATTGGACGTTATAATTTCATTGGTAATGGTTGTTGCTGTGCTATTCTCTTCAATGGAAATTGTTGTAACATTATTGTTGTTTTCAGTGATGCTGTCATTTGATATTTCTCGTTTTACCTTTTTTGCTGTTAATGTCTCAACTTTCTCGTAAATCTGTTCAGTTAGGATCACATTTCCATTAATCTTAAGGTTCTTGGAGTGAAGAATGATTTCCTTAACTTTTTTATTTGCTTTTATAGTTATGTACACATCTCCAGTAAATGAGGAGTTTTCTAAGTCAGCTTTTATTTTTAATCTATAAAAACTTGGTACCACATGGGTTGGGAGTCGGAGGTCTGGTGATTGTGTCTCAGTTTGTCCAAAGGGATCATTGTCATCCCAAAATTCACCAGATTTCTGTGATACCTGAAATAATATTAAGTAGATTTATTACTGAAAACTCAATGTAATTCCACCTATTGAGAATGATTATCACACACATTAATTAAAATTTAGAAGCTACAATTTATTAAATATATTTCAATATTAGTAAATGGTATCACATAGACTTACAGTTTTACTGTCACAAATCACTAGTAAGAACAACAAATAAAATAAATTTGTATACATTTTTGTTGAAAATTAATGATTATTTAAAATAAATATTTAATAAGGTTTTATTAAAGGAAGTTATGCTATATTAATATAGTTTACGTCGCATATTGGGTTATCCCATTAACACCGGGATTATTGTATGAACCACAATATATAAAATCTCTATCAATAATATTTAAATAAACATATTAATAATACGAAACTCGACACAACTATACTACTCAAGCTTTGAAATTAAACTGTCATTGTCATAAGTTTCATCGATGATAAAAATTTGGCGTAATTTTTTTTTCTAATCTTATTGTCAAAGGCCATATTGATAACTTGTAGTCATTCACAAAAACGTAAACCTAGTCCTTGACATATTATAATAGTGATTATTTAAAAACGTAATTTATTTTTACATATTATATAATTTTCTATGGATAATTATTTAAAAATTATATAATAATATGAATAGGTATGTATGTAGGTATATTATTGTTTATATTGAATATAAAATTTATAATAAATTGAAGACCTTGCATCAAAAGGGGGGCAAGTCCATATTTCAAAAAGTTTGGGAAATAACAAATAACCACTTTAAAAATTCAAAGGTACACTAATGTCTATAATTTGAATGCAACAATAAAATATTAGAATCGTTACGCTTTTTAATTATTTTTTTAAGGTACATCAATAAGTTTTATAATTACTACGAATTTTCAAAGTTCGGATTTGCCCCCTTTTTGCATCAAAATAATCAATCATTTTTTCGATGGCTAATAAAACACATATGTACTAAATTTTGTATTTTAAATACTATCAATAAGCTCAAAAATGGTGAAATGAATTTACATTTAAAGAAAACCAATATAAAAAAGTCTTTAATAAAAAAACGAAAAAACAATTGCGTACATAACAAATCTTGGGGGACAGATCCAAATATTGTTGTAGTGCGCTCGTTTTCCATTGGATTTACTTCTGTTATCTATCAAACGATAGCTTTATTTTTTGTTCAAATTGTGCGTGAGAAATAAATTAACGGCATAAATTTGGATCTGCCCCCCTTTTGCCGCAAGGTCCTCAATTGTTTTTATTTCTATAAGTGTGAAATACTAATGAGTAAGCGTCATTCAAATTGATCATTATGACGTAGGAAGAAATTAAATACATAAATTTAATTCTTTCAGAAATTGCGATCGCGATCGTGTTGTCTAATCTTGTTTTTTTTTCTATTTTTTTTTTTAATCTTTAAAGCAAAACTGCCAGACAGAAGAAAAAAAAGAGCATAGTATCAACAATAATTGTTGAAACGATTCTATAATATTATTTTATGATTATGACATTAATGGACTAAGCTTCTCTGGGTAAATGTTCAAAGTACCGAACCAATGAAGCACGTTTTTTTTTTCAAATTCTGTCTAAATTTTTTTTTAATTATTAATCGATAGTAACTGATTACAATAGTAGTAATAGTATCTCCATTATCTTAGTGCCTAAGGCCCCTATTAGGTCAAGACGGCTGTGTTTGTTACCATTAGATAATTATTTTTAATGTTGTACTAAATCTTAAAGTTTATAACGATTGTTCGCCAGTAGTTCAGTTCAATTGAATTAAGTTGACGAATCTAATAAAACGTAATATGATATAATATTTTTTTTGTGTATACTACAAAAAAAAGAAAAAAGAAAAACGTATTACCTATTCAAAAAAGGAATTGGTTAAGAAATCATTAATTAAAAAAAAAATGTTTTGGCGATTGTATTTGAGTTTCAAAATTAACTCTCATAAAAACTATTAGCATGTAAAATTACAATTTAATTATAAGTGACGATGCGACGACACGAACGAGGTCAAGTACGTATAAATAAAAACATCTTCCGGATAACTTACTCTGAAATATGTAATGTAATATACAATTATGCCGACGAGACTAGCTATCAATACCGCGGAAATAATAAATCCGATGCAAACACACGTTGAAATAAATATTCCTCCTTTCCTTCCATAGCGTATGTCGTCATCCCTGTGAGACTCATACGCTAGGAACTGTTGGCGACTTGTCGATAACGACATAGTGAAGCTCTGTTAATCTGAAACAAAACATACATTTTAAAAATGTAAATTGGCTGAATAGTAGTGGTAATGATAATTGTTTTGAATTCGGTAAATATTATTATAAATTTATATGCTAAAAGTAGTTTTGCGTAAGAAGTCAGTAGACTAGTTTTGAATAATTAGTTTTACATGTACCTACTATATATATCTTTTAAATAAATTGATACATTGAAGTAGCGGGCGTCAGGGGGCGTCCATATATTACGTGAGGTGTTTTTTTTAAATTTCTGTCCCTCCCTCCCCCCTGGTGAGATGTCGTGAGATTTTATTCAACCGCCTCCCTCATCCCCCAATCTCACGTGAGATTTTTCAAAATGTGGGTTTCTTAAATATGTAAACGCGTTAGATTGTTATTGTAAAAAGAAAAAAAAATGCAGTTTGAAACCAAAGGACGGGCTGCACTGTATCGTAAATTCAGATTAAATTGAGCTATTTGGTATAAAACAAATATGGTGGTTTGACAGTCAGTAGTAATGTATAACGTCGAAGTATGAATCAAATTATTTTCTTTCGAACGAATTAGTGAATGATCTTAATCGTATTACGATTACGTTTAAAATTAAATTTTAAGCATGTAAAATCTGGATAATGGACCAAAATAGTATATATTTTTTTGTTTAATCTAAAAAAAAAATTGCGTGATATTTGCCGAGAACCCCCCTCTCTCTAACGTAAGATTAGATGAGATTTGACTCGACCCCCTCTCCCCTTTAAACATCTCACGTAATTTGTGGACGCCCTTTATGAAGGCTAGAAATAAATAATATTCAATATAACGAAAAGGAGGTCAAATAAAAAAAAAAAAAAAAAATTGGTTGTCTCATGTATGGTTCACACATTCCGAATCGGTGATAGCTTTACTTTTACAAAATAATAATCACTTTAAAGTGTTAATTTGTAAAATGACGATTCGAAGGTGCTTGTGGGGCCTATTTGGATAAAGTTGTTTTTGATTTTGATTTGTAAAGTCGGTTTACGCACGATAATTTTACGTGATAATACCTACTATAAGAAAACATTGATGAAAAATTGTATACTTTTATGAATTGAATTATTATCACTGAATTATCATTATTTTGTATAATATAAAGAAGCAGTTAATTGAAAATTACATTTTTTTCGATAAATTACAATTTTTTTGCAGTACGTAATTCAAATATTTTTCTCATCTACTCGGACGCATCTGCCGATGGAGTGGAAGAGAGATGGATGCATCACAAGCCGAACGCTTAGGCCGATCGTGCCTCTTTATTTCTATATATGAGTCATGCTTTTTAGTGCGTTCAGCCGGCGTTCATCGATTTATAAGACGTTATCACGAAAAAAAAAAACCGTAACTTTTTTCTTAGTTATTACTAATCGATGTAAACGGTAGGAAAATCGATAAAATGTAAAATAACTAAAACCTTATCTAATGGCAATGTTGACTGCATCGTATACCTGTAGCGTGGCCAATCGTATGCGGGTAATATTAAGATAACGCCGTTACAAGATTCGACACGGATGCTATATTTTAACTGTATATTAAATGTGATTTCTTTTTAAAGAAAAACAAGTTTTTTTTATTAATCCAACTAGGCTTGTAAAAAGGTTAACTAACACTTCAATTTACAATATCCTTTGAAATAGTTAACCGATTTTAATTGAATAAAAACTAATCTTTCCTGTAATTATATGTTTAATTTTTCGTAGATCTTTAACGATTGTTTTATGCGTTTTCAAACAGACTGACAGATTTAAAATAAAAAGAGCAATGTTACCATCATTTCTTTAAAATTAATCATTACTATTTAAGATATACCTTCTTTATCAAATTCTGGAATTATCGATCACGAACATCGATCTGTTTGGTACATTATCCGCATAATGGTGATCTGTTATAATTCAATATTTCAGATACCAAAAATTCTGTGCAAACATTTTGTTTTATTATTCATCCTACGTGACTTTGGTGAATTTATCTGTGCTATTTTTGCATTTTTGAAACTCGAAAAAAATTAACGAACGAATAAATGAATTGTTTTATTTTTATTAATTTTTACTTTAATGTTTAATTTGGTACAAATACCAATGAGATATATATTTTAAAAAGATCGAACTCCGTTTAATTTGATATAATTATTATTACATTCTTTAATATTATTACCCATTACCTACCAATATTATTACAATTTCTTTTTGAGTTTGATCTAGAATATTTCACTGTCTCAAATGATTTTCAATCGATTTCGCAGTTCAGAAAATTCTTGACATCAGGAATTCGACATTCTAGAATTTTTTTCATGTAGTATTGTTTTGTCGTATGATAAAATACGTACGTCACTCGATAAGTTTTGACATGGTCGTAATTTAAAAATATGTAACGCAACTGTATTGTTTTTTTTTGGCGTTGATTTAATTTTGATTTAAATTTGTTATTATTTTACGGGTTTTAAAAAAAAATTGTAACTAACACTATATGGGCTAGTCCTGAAATAAAGGTTATTATTATTATTGTATATTTTTTAAAAGCAAATTAATAAAAATAGAACGCAAGTAGCCAGATTGCTGGTTAACTCCGACGGTTCCGGCTTTTTTCTTAACAACAATGGAGCTTAACTGTAAACATTTGCACGCCATGATATTTTATGATTTTATTTATTTATTTATTTATTCGGGAACAAACAGAGAATAAAAAAACAGAAGAAAAAAACAGAAGTGGTGTAATGTCCCCGAAAAGGAGTGTCACTCAGCTATTGTGAAGTACCTAAATACTTCATAGCTGATTTTCAGTGATCTCCTGAATTTTTTATGTTTTAATTTAAAATAAAATATCAAATTAATATATTAATACTATTTTACAATTATTAACTACTTATATAAAATATATATTACATATAACTATCCATACTATTTAATATATATACATATCTAACTGTACTGTATATAAACCTATTTCCAAAAAGAAAAAAGTCTAAATAATATTAATTATAAAACATCCGCACATATTCTTAGGTTAATAAAAATAAAAAAAGGGATTTAAGAAGTCATTGGAATTTGTAATTGTTCCTTTAATAAATATTCTTTATACTTCTTACGAAAGCTGTAAATTGTATCGACATTTCGACAAGGCGGAGGTATATTGTTCCAGCACTTGGTGGCCGCATAGCGAAAGCTACCCTCAAACGCAGATGATCGGTGGGTTGGAGTCAAAAGTATATATTTTAAATTTGGTGTAACTGAAAAACTTAGACTTTAAAGAATACCTACCCACAATCAGTGTTAGGGGACTTTGCCGCATCTCGAGCAACGGTTTTTTAGATGGTGCAGTGAATTTAAAAGGGGTAAAACAAACTTCGAAGATGACCTTGAGCATGCGCACAAACGGCAGTAACTACAAAAAATGTGTGGACTACTGAAATGATGGTGCGAGAAGACCCACGAATTACCTACTCGGACATCGAGAAGATTCTTAGCGTTGGCGAGTTCGGGGAGCGTTAACATTCTTTTGCATCAGCAAGAGAGTGAGGAAGCTTTGTTGTCGTTGGATCCGCGTTTGCAACATTGAAAAACAGGCCCGTGTGGATTGGTGCCACGAAATGCGTCTACATTTTGAAAACGGAACTCAATATGATCCGGAAAATAAGAGACTATCGTCATTATGGGTCATTTTAGAAGAAAAGTTGCCGACAAAACTGTAAAGACCTCGTAACGTTGGTAAAAAAATAGTGGCTAGATTTTTTTCTCGCAGCGGGCATGTGTCGACAATAATGTTGGAAAATCTTAGATCTGTTAACTTGGAATGGTATGCAACCGTAGAATTTTCGAAAGTTTTCTAAGCTTTGCGAGAGAGGAGACCGAAGATTGGGCCTCGAGGAATCATGCTGGATTACGAAAACGCTTCGTCACATACGTCCCTCAGAACAATGGCAAAACCTTGCCCCATCCACCGTACAGTTCTGATTTAGCTTCCTGTTATTTCTTTTTGTTCCCGATAGTAAATAAGGAAAAAATAAAAGCCAAAGAGGCCGTAGCCGCCTGCGAAGTCGAAATTTCGGACCTATCGGATCAAGACTGGCAAGTGTTTTAATAGTTGGTTTATGCGAATGGAACATTGCATAAAGAATGAAGAAGAGTATTTTGAAAAAATGGAAAATAAATATTGTTAATATATTGTATAGTTTTTTTTTTGTCTCAAATATTATCGAATTTACTACGTACTGAGTAGAAAGGGTCTAGCCGTACTTTCATAGCGAAACTGCCCCCGATAGGAACCTATATCGTAACCTATGTTATATTGTAGAGGATAAGGGTAATTGCTATAAAATAAGTTGTAAAGTCTACCATAACAACTGGAATTGGTTTTATTTTCATAGCTTTAAAATTAATAAAAATATACCACTTTGAAAAAAAGTCGCCAGACACTTTTTTTTCAAATAGCTCCTCAATTGACTAAGATATAGAGCTAATATCTCCTGGATCAATTACTATTAGTACCCTCTACAATATAATGGCTAGACCCTTTAAAATATCATTGTCGCTTTTTCTTTAAAAAAATCAGATCTTCACAGAAATCAGAATCTTAGTCATTTTTACTGCCACCCGATAAGAAGCTTAAAAATATTGTTTACAAGGAAATATTACAGGAGGAGATTCTGATGAAGACTGGATATCCAAAAAGATAGCTTTCGCCCGTAGCTTCTTCCGTGTGAACGTTATTTAATCACGCGGAAATCTTAATCCAAACAAATATTACAAAATGTCTTCTGTCTATCTGCATGTTATCTTTTGAAGTTGAAACCGATGGACAAAAATTTGGCATGGATGGATTTTAAGCCATGAGGATGGACATAGCCTACTTTTGGTTGCGATAACTGATATCCACGCGGGCGAAGCCGCGGGCGGAAGTTAGTCTTAAATATGACAGAGAGTACGTGTTATCAAAAGTAACATTTCATCACGTTTTATATGAAAACATAATTTATCCGCGATTTTAATTCTCGCTCTTCAATACAAAGCGTCGTTTTCAATAAACATGTGTGTGAAACTTCCGTATTTTAATCTAACCTTGACATTGGCACAGATTCACAAAAGATATATTCGTACTCATATTGGTTTAAATTGAAATTAAAATCATTTATCCTACTATTATTATAAATGCGTAAGTATGGATGATTGTTTGTTAGTCATTTATGCAAAAACTTTTTAATTGATTGCAACGAAACTTAGTCCGTATATAGCTGGAGATTCAGAATAAGACATAGGTTATTCTTAATCCCGACTTTCCTATGGGATCAGAAGTTACGTAGGTAGAACCGCTCAGCGCAGTTCGTTTTTAAAAAATAGTCATATTGATATCGCTATAGAATTTGTTTGATTCTCTTAATACGGGGATGGCGAACCTTTATACCTCAACGTGCCTTTGCCTTTGCCTTTTCTAAACATATATTTTCTAAGATCATAGGCGTGCCATCAAATGATTTTGACTTTTATATAACTATTGGGTAAATAATAAAACAATAAATTGTGTTAATCAACTCAAAAGTTTTTATCTTGTGTCGTGTTTTCACACACGAAAAAAAAAAGAATGAAACTATGCTCCAATTGACTGTATGCCCCCCTTTTTTTCTTCGTGTATTATAAATTTAGTGATCGGTGACGTGCCCAAAATATTTTTTCGTGTGCCAACAATGGCACGCGTGCCATTGGTTCGCCATCCCTGTCCTTATAACTAACTATAAATTATTCGCACCTACAAAAAATGATTTTTTTTTAAATACTGTTATAGAAAATATCTCATTACAAAAGATATCCATCTATATCTTGCGTAACATTTTTTATACAAACGGGATAAACGTATAATATATATATATATATTTTTTTTTTCCGAGAAGAATTCTTCATTGTTTTCCGACCTCTTAGAGATATGCGATCGATTTTTTTTTTTGTTGAAATTAATAAAAGTAACACAGATTCTTTTGATATTTATATAATACTAGCTGTGGCCCGCTGTTTTACCTGCTTTAAATGTGTGTATAAAATGGTTTAATTAGGATTTCACTACATTTGTTTTCGTAAAAATCAAGGTGAAACCAGGTTTTATGTTACACATCCATGATCAAAACTATGAAAACAACATCCAATTTCATGGAGCAGATCTAGTGTGATGCGGGAATTAGCACACAGAGAGATAGACAGCTGACAGGCAGACAGATAAAAAATTCTATAAATAATTGTTTTGTCTTCTATTGCTGTCATTAAGACCCCCATTTTTACTAAATATCTATCATGTACAAACATCGGCCGGTTACAACTTTTTTATATGTATAGATTTGTTCCCTTGATGGACCACTTGATAATCGTTTTATTTGATAGAAACCGGATATTGAGTAAGCTCAGCGCGAAACTCTCGTAAAACATGTTTTACTGCTCTGCTATTAATATTATTTCGTAACGATTTAAAGGCACATATCAATTTAATAAAAAAATAAGTCGGAAACTTTAAAATTTATAGTAAAAGGAGCTGTCTGTATAAAATTTTCGGCAGGATAAAGTTTATGGGCTATTAAAGCTATTTACATTTATTTACAATTGGACAAATTTTAAAAAGCTTAACGAAGCTGAAACTAACGAACTCGAGTAGTAATTCGTTTTCCAATGTCATTTATTTAAACAACATTTCAAAAATATTTGAGGGTAGTTTACATAATAACACGTTTTAAATAAGACGATATAGAATTGAGGAAAAAAAAATATTACTCATTCTGAAATTTCGTTTGGGTTATTCCAAGTGATAAGCGAAATTTTGAGATTCGAATCTTTAATTTAAATTCTTAACGAGATGAATAACCATTATATGAATCAATCATAGTAAATTGAATGTTACCATAAAGGATAATAATATTTTTCCGATGATTATCTTGATTCGTAGTATCTTGGGTACATCCGCCTTATTAAACTGCTCACTCATCAAGTATTCCACTTTTTAGGGTTCCGTAGCCAAATGGCAAAAATACACTATTATTAAAATATCGATCAAAGTTATAAAGAACTACTAGAACTTTTATAAGATGTTACTTGCTGCTACGGAATCCTTCATGGGCGAGTCCGACTCGCATTTGTAAATTTTTTTTTAAAATGATTATGAAAAAAAAAAAAACGACCAGTTACCTAACATTTACCGATGATATCACCACCCATGGGCACCTATGGCGCAGAAGACAGAAGAGACAGATGGTATAAACAGGTATATGAAAAAATGAATAGAACTATGAAAATGAAAGAAGCTCATTGAAACTCGACTGTAGTTACGTCTTCACGTTGATTTTCTGTGCGAGTGTGATACGTGTATATACCTCGATCAATCCATCAGTAAGTTGAATTCAGGCTAAGACTAGACTCTACTACAGTAATAAAATTGATGGCAATTTCTTTCATTATGAAGTTTGGGTGCTATTCCGATCTTTGGATAACGTCTAATAAATAAATAAATATGTTTAACATAAATATACTGTCGTCTGTTCGTAATCTAGGCAACTAAATGCCTATGTTTTAGCTAACAGTCGACTGATATAGGTACTTTATATAAATATATATTAAACCCAGACTCGGGGCGGGAATCGAACCCAGAAACCTTGAGCAGAAAGCATGATCACTGGTAACTGCACCAACGGGCCAGTCAAAATGGTGGTAATGTTGGTGATATATGGATAGAAGCAA
Organism: Euphydryas editha; assembly: GCA_036937285.1. Taxonomy (NCBI): domain Eukaryota; kingdom Metazoa; phylum Arthropoda; class Insecta; order Lepidoptera; family Nymphalidae; genus Euphydryas; species Euphydryas editha. The sequence goes on from JAUPFZ010000001.1 coordinate 2,921,360, forward strand.
AAATATAGTACAAAAAACATTTTTTTATATAGTAAAGTTACCACTATTCGTAGCAAAATATGTTAATAAAGGATAATATTATTCTAGTATATATCCCGCACACTCGTCTGGATTTGTCATAAGATTTACATTATTTTATAGCACCTAAGGGTAGCTCTTATCATTTTATTTACTTTCAAGCGACTTATGTCGTTTTGTTTATTTGTCAAACTTAGCAGTCAGCAGTTCTTTCACTTTTGTTTTATAAAACAAAATTAAATTATAATTACCTAATTTGGATTAATTAAAGAGTCCCAATGGATTCCCGTTTCAACGTAATTAAGGGCCATAGTTAGGATCTCGAAGATGTTGCTTAGGCTGCATTCGCGTTGGACGCTTTCACGCTTTGAGCGCTCACGCTTATAAGCACTAATTTTTAGTGTTCGTGTTGGCCTATAAGCGCTTAGAATCAATAATTAAATTTTGTTCGTTTTGGACACTGTGAGCGTCAGTTAGCAATAACATGGCGAGATTGGTAAATGTTCATCAAATAGTAAATGCAAATTAAAAACAAAAATGTATCCTCAACCAAAAGTAACGGAAAACATTAATATTTCTTTTTAATTAATAATTTGATTAACTGCTTCTTATCGCTTGAAATCATCGTCGGTAACAATAATCGTATAAATTTTGTTACTTTCTGGATCACTTAGCTAAATAGAAAATAATTGTGGTTTATTGCTTGCCATTTGTGTGGGATTGTAAAGACTTAATATTTAGAAATACACAGAATTTGGTTAGCTTACGCTCAACTTGCATTCGTTTTGACAGATAGTAAAGATTGGCGTTCACGCTTTTGCTGCCCTACCTCTGTGGCGTAAGCATCTGTAAACGCGAGGAGCCGCGATATGTGTGTTACATGAGCGTGCTTTTTTGACGCCCACAGCACCAAGTCGAACGATGAAAACGACGTGTAAGCGCGCTCACAACTCGTAAGCGTCCAACGCGAATGCACCTTTAGTAATATGATTTCCGTTATAAATTACATGAACAAAATTATGTTCTGTATAACATTGCTACCATGGATATGATAAGCTATTTATTACTTGTACTCGTTTATACAAGACACATAAGTCGTTTATAGTATTTCATAGTAATTAATATAAATATCATCGGATTAAAAAGTAATTTCCAACTTTAGGAGTATCATTACATTAACGAGAAATTTAATAATAAAATTGAGAGACGTATAAAATATCGCAGGTAAATGTTTAAGATGACGATGGATTGGAGTTATGCCTAAAGACATTACTTGGTAAGAATAATTTGATTTTAATTACCACAACCGAGTCGTTTTCACTAATCGACTGGTTGTTTTTTGTTGTTTGGAGGGAATTTGTTTTATTCGAAATTCGAAATTTAAATTTACGTTTTTTTTTTATATACCAGTAATCAAATAAATGTTAATTACTGTAAGCCAATGTTATATGGTGTACGAAAGTTTGGCTGGATGAATATTTGTGGTTACTCAATCACGCCAGAACGGCTGAACGGATCTGGATGAAAGGCTCAGAGATAGGTTACAGTCTATAATAGTATAAGACTTTTCATTCCGGTAAGATATGCGGTTTCCATGGGATAGATTTACTAGCCAACGAAATTACCAGTAAAGTTATTGTAATCGTATTGTAGATTTTGGAGTAACAACTATGTATTTTTTAGATTTTTCTCGGTCTGGTTGTATGTCCTTGTGGATTTTCCCACCGTGCCTCGGAAAGCATGTAAATCCGTCGGTTCCGGTTGTTATCACAGACACCTGATAGCGACCGTTCCTCAGGTAAATTATTCATCAACTCGCAGTGGAGCAGCGTAGTGGATTAAGCTCCAATCCTTTTCCTCTATGAAGAAGAAGCCTTTGCACAGCAGTGAGACGTTACAGGTAAATTCAGTTCAATTCACTAGAATTTGGATATGACGACTTTTATTTCAATGGTCTTCTTGACGACGAAAATAGAAGCTCAAGTTACTTTTCGTTTAGAAAGTTTCCGGTTTAAGAGACTAACTACGGCCCGAGTCTACTATTATAACAGTATGACAAGGTCGATCGACCAATATGTCACCAGTGATGACATATATAGAGTGATGAAATATATAAAGCATTGTGTATGATCTAATGTTGGTCCTTGTTGGATCTCATCATTTCTGATTCAATCTCGTAAAGAAATACCAAGCATAGCCCTCCCCATTGCTTAAGTTGTGACTTGGAGCTTGCTTCCACAGGTCCATAGTCAGTGATCACGTCTCAGATCCGTATGTATGTATCACTTGTAACACACATTGGTCAAAGACTTTCGACTTCAGGCACTGAGGTATGACGGATAAAAAGACGTTTTTTAACTTCCCGAAACGCTGCTCATCTGCTCTAAAATATATTTGAGTTAACCAAATATAGTACATTCAATATTTGCTGTATTTGTATAAATATATAGGCTCGTAGAGGGAATCTTACCCGCAAACAGGTGCGTTGATTGAACTTTCGTAACCACTGCACCAAGACGTCGGTCCATTCAATAACATTAATACATAATAAGAAACAAGTTTAAATTGTCCGATCGTTTTGTGCGACGAAGTGTCGACGGCCACTTAAGGGTCACTATATTCGGATTCGCCTTACAATTCAGACCAAATCGTAAGGACTTTTATTTTGATGGCAACAAATCTAAGAACAGAAACAAAACATGCCACCCATTGATGTAACAATATCGTTGCTAGGCACTTCATATTGCGTGACGCACACAGATATATTAATAGATACCTACACATACATAAAATACACAGACAGTAACAAATATCATACAATAAATAACGAAATAAATTATTGTAACTTTTGCTCGCAGATACTTATATCTGTTTTTATTATATAACTGCTTCGATGGTTATAAAAACATATGTTTTTAATTATTTTGAAATATTCAACGTTATAATGACTCGCGGAATTCGGCTGTTGTCTGCACGTGTGTACGATTGTTGTGTTACAATAATTTAACTGGTACACTCGTGTCTCAATGTTAAATCACTGGATGACCAATATTTTCGTAATATTTGTTGTTGACAGGTCATCGGTTGATTTTCCGATAACGTATTAAAGACTAAAAATATGTAACAAAAATTCCGCACAATATTTGTCAGTGATCGACCATTGGAAAACGATTGAGATATCAGAATCGCGAATCAGATGAATAACTTGTATAATCAACAATAAAAAATGATATAATATTAAAATTTATTGTTTTCATATCTAGACCACATTATAAATATAATAATAAAAATTTTCCATATCGAATTCTACGTTTTTTTATTTTATTTTATTTTATTTATATTTTATTTTATTTTATAAAAGCAATAACAAGAAATGTATAAAGTGATCTCTCACTCGATCACTCGATTCAATTTTACCGACTTTTTATTATATTCTAGCTAGATTTGGTTATTTTTATACATAAATAACACTGGATATAAAGTTATAAGCTTGTACACAAAGTTTTTATCCGCCAACCCGCAGTGGAGCAGCGTGGTGGATTAAGCTCCAACCTTATCTCCTTCTTCTATATAGAGAAGAGGCCTTCGCTCAGCAGTGGGTTGTTTACAGGCTAGTACAGTCCAAAAAATTACATGGTATATACGAGTGCTTATTATTAAATTGGAATTAAAGATTGTACTGTTGTTGATTGTTGTTGAGGTAGTTGATTATTATCTTTTTTAATTTCGCAAAACATTGACCTACAACAACTTTTACGTCAGACACAATGTTTTTTAATTTAATAGAAAATAGCATAATCAATTATCCAAGGAAATAAATATTTTTTAATGATTAAGAAAAATTGCGATTACAGCTTTTTTCTTTTACATGAGTAAGATGATTGATTGTGTATATGTTATTAAAAAGTATAACTATCAATTATAACTTTTTTAAAATTAGGCATCTCATCACCAACATCTTTAGGGTTTAATTTTCTTTAGTTTCAATGTAATTAATTAATTTATGACAAAAGTAAATAGCTATTAAAAATATTATTTTCATTTAGTATAGTTATATATTTGAAAACAAAATAGGGTACTTAAAAATTATATTTTGGTTAAACGAGTTATGTAACGAGAATCAATATAATCCTAATAAAATATCACTTAAGTTTCCAATATTAAATGGAAGGCTGTTTATTTTTTAATGAATGAGAAAAAAAAGAGACAAATTATTATAGATACTATATAAATTCACTGATGATTATATTATTCTGTGATTGCAACGCCGTGAAAAAAAAAATATCCTTAAATTTTATTTATTTAAGGCAACGTGTAAACGAATGATTTGAACATTTAAAATAGTTTTAATATTAAAAACAAATTTCAACAGTTACAAAAAAAAAAAGAAAATTCAAACAATTTCAAAATTTATTTCACCGTTTTAAGTGAATATATTTCGGATAAAAATCGACTTTAAGACTGAATGTGAATTATGTGACTTATGAGCTAAAAATATTAAGGTTGATAATCATAGAATATTTTTTAATTATATGTAAAAAAACAATTTTAAATATTAAATTTACATTACAAAACATTTTATTTTACCTTTCAAATTATTCTAATGTTTTGCCGTTAAATATAAAAGTTATAAAACAAATATATTTCAATATAGGATACTGAAAAAAGTTATTAAAACAATTTATAAATACGTTGTTATGGACAGTATATTATAATTAAACGCGAAAGATAAACCAATTATTTTTCATACTTAAAATTAGAATTCACTTACACCCACAAACAAAAAACTATTTATTTTAAAAAATAAAAAAAATAAAAAATACCGTGACTCCGCATAAATCCAATGTTATCAATTACAAATATATAACACAGTTCACTGCACTCAAAAATTAAATAAAAACTAATAGATGTTGACGGAAATCGTTCGAAAAATATATAACAGTCGTGTCAAGCGACGCGGGCGCAATATCAATGGCGGCGTGGGATATTCACTCTGTGGGCGTTTTACTTGGCATCGACCGATTTACTTTGACCCCTTGCACACCTGTAATTGGCTCTTTATTTCCTGATTTTAATGAAATATACTTGACGAAGAGTAGCTCATTTTGACTGGTACACCATTGCAACGTTTACGCGACCTTGCGTGTATCGGTAATGGCATAAACACAACCCGCACCTAATCATTTTTATTTGTCGTTATGTGACGTAATAAATGCGATAATGCGTGACGGTTAGCGGTTTTAATTAATTTTACAGTGATGAAAATTGTTCGGCAGTTCTTAGATAAGTTTCGGTAATTTGGAATCAATGCGTGTGTCAACCTACATGTTTTTGGGATTTAGTTTTCCGTGACTCCAGCGAGGTCAAAGTGTATAAATAATATACTATAGGGAAAAAGCAAGGCCTTTACGATATATAGGTTGAGTGAGGATTTCCATTTGATATGTATATTGTTAGAATCTTAGTTACTGGGTACACAAAAATTTTGGAAAGTCAAATAGACGTATGACACATTGTGCACTTCAAACCATTTCTTTCCTTAAATCTATCGAACAACTTTTTTACTAAATAATAAAAAAATTAAATGTGTTTATTTCTTTTTTCTTATATGAGCTTTAAATATATAGGTATGCTACCTATCGAAATAATTAAATTAAAAAAAGGTATTAAAAAGTAGTAGGGTAGACTGGGTACGGTTGAAACAATTTTGCTTATATCGTCCATAGTTTTGCTATTTATTATCCGAGCAATGAAAACTGTGTGTTTAATAAAAAAGCATGTTTCTGTCTACTAATGGGTAATGTGACCTAAGTTTTAGATGTGTTATTTTTTATAGAAAATCAAATTAAAAAAAAAAGTCCGATTTGTTTTAATCGTCCCCCATATCAGGGGCGGTTGAAACAGTGATGGGTTAATTGTAAAACATGCGAATATAATATTATAACATGTTTTAATAATTATTTATTCAAACTAAAAGAATAAATAAACAACTCTAGCAATAATAATCAATCGTCAATATTTTAAATACTTGTAGCGGTATCTTTAGTCTTGCTTGAAGCTTGCGGTGCGATTAGAGCTAGTTTAGGATTTCTTCTCATAAGCCATTTCTAACCTGCCAGCTCATAGATGAAAAAGTTTTTTAGCTCCTTGCCAACCCAAGTCTGAGATTGTGATAAATAGTATTTAACTGTAAGTTCATAGGTCAATTTATTTACCACTTTCTTAGGTAGACTTAAATTTATATCTACATATCGCATCAAATACTTTGAAAGCTCTTGCTCTTTATTAAAACACAGTTGTATGCTTCATATCCCTTATCCTTATATCTTGAGTTTCTTGCTCGCCAGAAGCATCTTGATATCGAATATACCTTGGGAAAAAATAATGGCTTACTCTGTACTTCTGTGTCACTTTTCGTAAGGAATCTCCCCCTTTCATGTTCTCAAAATCTTCTTTGAGCTTCTACAGGTCTATTAGTCCTCTCAAAGTCTTTCTTACGCGTAGTCTTGGCATCTAGAAAACCAGAAAATAAATAGAGTGAGTGTGATGGTGAAAATAATGATAAATAAAAGCTAGTCACAATAAAATATTCCATGACCTTCATTTCGAACAAAAACACACACTCAATACTGTCACTGTGTTCAGACCTGTCGTCCGCTTCGTTCTCTCCTTGGACTTCTTACCATCTCGCCAACGGTTTTCGAGATATTCGTGTTGTTTCAATCGTCCTGTGTTTCAATCGTACCCAGTCTACCCTACCTATTACCAACCCACCTATTTTAATTTAAAAAATTAAATTAAATATTAAGTAAGTAATTATATGTTATATATTTTTAATACAATATTAAAAAATTGCTTAAGAGATAATAATATAAAAAAATTATAAGACAAAGTTTGTTTGTCTAAATTATTGAACTGGAAAATGATGATATCTTTACAAGGAAGAAGTATTGTGAACATAAATCTAAATTACAAAACGATTAAGGCAGGAAAAAAGATAAAAATATACTTTAAACTATTAACTCTTAAAGACTTTAAAATTACCCAGATAAGTAGGTATATAACTATAAACATAATTATATCTTCATACATATGTGTACACCTAACTAGAAGTTCCGCGCGATTTCACCAGTGTTGAGTTTCGAATTTTGATCAGATATGTCATCCACATCTTATGAGTCATTGTAGTTTATCGCTCCAAGATTAAAATAAGAAGGATAGACTAAGAATTCAGACAGTCTAACACAAAAAATCAGTTTCATAGAGTAGGTGATTAGTGTGTTTTAGTGAACAAACTTTTCTGTTTTCATAGTCACTAACACTATTTATGTGAAGTAAAATTACTGGTCGTGTGGTGATCGACAGAGAAGAACAGTCTCGACCTCCTTCTTGTCTAGATATCATAAGAACAACAACAGATGGTGATTAAGACCATAACGATGCAAACAACTGTGCATCAAACAAGATGATGATAAGTATTGAAAAACACTCTCAAAATGACCAGACATACAGAGCTCAAGCAGACGTTCTGGAGGCCTACGTTCGGCAGTGGTTGTCCAATGGCTTATATGCTGATAATGATAGTAATAATTTTTTTTCATATTTGTCCTTAAACATGATGAGTTCCCGACATTTCAGCACTGCTGTAGGGTCATGGTCAGGGGTACATTACGTTATATTATTGGTATATTTATACAGAATACAGACACAAAATTTTACCTATAAAGTTATGCTACAAGTATGCATAATTTAAAAAAAAGTTTTAAAAATATATGCTTATTATAGTAAAATAAGAAGCTTCAATGTATATTTATTTCGAAGCTAAAGCCCTCAACATAACATTCAGAGCATCACAAATAAATTTTTATCATCATCGCAAGTAACATAAAATTTTAGAAATTACATTTTATAATGATTTCACACAGCAAAATAAATTTTCAGCACAATAAATTACATTTCAACAAACTTGGCTTTGGACAGTTCTTTTTTAATTCTTTATTAACAAATACTAATAAATATATTTAAGATGCACACACGGTATAAATTACGAAATTATTAATACTTACTGATATTATAAAGCCGATGGTTTATTGAGTTTATTTCTAATCGATTGTTACTTCGTCAATCCATCCAGTACCTAGTCGTATAGGCGTATAAAACGATACGCTAGCTATGGCTTTTACAAGCGGAGCGATATAGCCCTACTGCGACGACGACGATTATACGATCAGACCCGTCTTTCCCACCGGGCACTCTGGGCACTTGCCCAGGGCCCCGTGATCAATAGGGGCCCCACTAGTTTTTGCCAGATCACTGAACGATAACCGATATTTACTACCGAAGTTTTTTTAACTCGAATTGTCCGCCAATGAAAAAAACCCGGAATCTGACTACAAGGACCTATCTCAAAGAACAAAACACAGAAGCTTTTTTGATGGCTCTGCAACGTCAATTGAACTAAATGGAAGAGAGAAATTCAAAATAGAAACATTTCTTCCCATTAATGATACTCTGAGCTTTCATCTAAAACAGCGATTAAGATCCTATACGAACGTTAACTAGTAAACGTTTTGACTTATTTTGTTCGCTTGAAAGCTCTGAATTCCGAAGATTTGAGAGAAATTTGCTCAGAATTTGCAGAATTTGATTATGAAGACGGTAATGAGAAAGAGTTATAAATGGAATGTCTGCATATAACAAAATAGGTGGTTACCTACTTGAAAATTGTTCACAGTGAAATCGAAGGAACTCATATTACTCGTATTTTGGATATATATCAAATTTTGAAAGAAAACAAAATTGAAGACATATTTTCAAATGTAGAAATCGTATTTAATTCTTTTTAAGCATGATGGTAACTATCTACAGTAGGGAACACTCCTTCTCCAAATTGAAAATAATAAAATCTATAGAAGCATGTTTATTTACCTTCTTTGTCTATTCTAAGAAAATAGTGTTGTGTCAAAGTCATAGGGACCCCATTACTCTAATATGCCCAGGGCCTTCAATAGGTTAAAGACGGCCCTGTATACGATTGACGATTGGCGACGAGACACATTGATTAGCAGTGATTTTATGTATAACATAAGTACACTTGTTTAAAAATAATCATTACAACATTTAGTAAGTACTCGACAACATCAAAATTTTATTAGTATATGATTAAAAGTACTAAAAATAATCATAATTAGTAAAAAGCATTTCGGGTATACTTCCGAAAAGCAGATACCGAATTTTCTCATGAAATTTGGCACGGACATTCCATTTGACTATCTAAGCATCCCCTTAAAAGGATTTTTGGCGGATCGCAATATTTTTCGGAATATTGAATTTTTTGAGTACGTTGTTTAGTATGCTCTATATAAGAAAGCGAAAAGTAGATACCGAATTTTCTCATAAAACTTGGCACAGACATTACATTTGACTATCTAAGAGTCCCCTTAAAAGGGTTTTTGGCGACTCGTAATATTTTTCGAAATATTGAATTTTTTGAGTATGCTGCTTAGCACGCTTATAATATATCTATGTATTTATCGCCACGTTACACACACACACTACAGGCATTATTTATACACATATATATAATCGATCCACTTTTTTATTTTCCCGGATACACACTTTTTATATTTTGTAATAATTCATTGAACTGATTTTTGTTCAATTTTTTAACGCGACGACGCGACGCCATAAAAACTCGCATAGATAGATGATCGGCCATTGTTTCACTACGTACTCCGCCACTTTTTTTTTGATTTGAAGGCTGTGAAATTCATTACGCAGTTAGAGTATTTTTTTAAGGTTAGGTTAGATAAAGATTTTTTTTTTAAATCGTTAGCTTAGGTTAGGTTGTTAGGTCTTTTTTTTTTTAATAGTTAGTGGTTTTTTTTAAAGGTTAGGTTAGGTTGTTAGGTCTTAAAGAGGAGGGGGAGGAGAGCGGGAGCCTCGGATAGCTCAGGGGCCAATTCAGCCCCGGAGATGTCTGCTGCAGAAGAGAGCGATGTCTCTTTTGCTGTTCCTCTTCCTGTGCCCCGACCAGTCTCTGTACGGCACGAATCGCGGAGGAAGCGGGCGCGTAGGAGCGATGCGGCAGACTCCGATAATGATGCAGATCTGTCTCTCGCTCATCCGACTAAGTTGCCGGCAGTAAGTGCGGGTTGTGGCACGACAGGCGGTGGTTCACGGCTTTCGCGCACTCACAGCTTACCGCGCTCTAACAATTTAACAAGTGCGGAGCGATCGGAGATGGCCATCCGAAGGAAGCAGGAGATTGAACAAGGAGCGGAGGAGCGCCTGAGCATGCTCACAGCGCAACTCGCTCTACCATCAACGGGGCCACAAACAACGGCCGAAATGGAGTTGCGAGCAAAAAACAGTGTGGCCATTGTTGAGACAGTGGCCACTGGTTCCAAGAACCTAAAGGGGAACTTCGCGCGCGGCTTAAAGGATGCTGCGCACGAGTTAGGGGTCTCGCTCGAGGGCCTCGTCGAACGAAATAAGCGCCTCGAGGAGCAAAATGCGCACCTTGAGGCCGCGAATAAGCGTCTCGACGAGGTCAATCGACGGATGGAGGCACGGTTGGCGGCACTTGAAGGGGGGCAGGCCGGAATGCGGGCTGAGCTCGGGCTCCCTGCGGCTGTTTCTTCAGAGTCCGCTAGTGAATCAGGTGCCGCCATACCTGAAGAAATGGTCCGCGTGATCGTTGACCGCATTGCTGCGGTCTTTGGTTCGCGGATTGATGCTCTGGCGGCGAGGTTGCCGCCGGAACCGATAATGCGGCCGCCGCTAGCGGCCGACAAAAGGAAAACAGCGCCCGTCCTGGCCACGACACCTACACCGTGTCTGGGGGGTTGCGTAACGACGTCCACCGCAGTGATGACCACACCATCGTCGCCACAGGCCATTTCTTCTCGGGCCCCAGATGGGCCCGAAAAGAAGAAAAAGAAGAAGAACAAGAAGAAGAAGGTAACGAGTGTGGAGGCTGGGAAAGCTTTGAGGGGTCAGCCCCGAGAGGAGTTCCCGCCTCTGGTACGCGCCACGCCGCCCCCGCGGGCTGCTGCGCCCATGGCAACTGCCGCGCCCTCGCGCGTTACTGAAGTTGCACCTCGGGGTTCTGTCCTCGCTGCTGCTACGCCCACCGAAGAGGGCTGGCAGATAGTGAGAGGCCGGAAGTCCCGGGGAAAAGGTCGCAGCGCTGCCACGGAACGCGAGGCGGCGCCAATGACAAGAGGGCAGCCTAAGCCGCCGCCCAAGAAGAGGAAGCCGCGCAGGCTCCAAGTTCCCAAGGCAGCTGCGGTGGTTATCACTGTGCTGCCGGAGGGCAAGGAGAACGGCCTGACGTATGAGGCCGTCCTGAAACGCGCCCGGCGGGATATCGACGTCTCGGATCTTGGGAGCGTCGCCGCGAGAACCCGTCAAGCCCGAACGGGGGCTCGAATTCTCGAGTTCCCTGGGGCTGACGGCGCGAGGACGGCCGATGCGATGGCCGAGAGGTTGCTGGGTTTGTTCCCAGAGGAGAGTGGTGTCCGTGTCGCCAGGCCCGTAAAGTGCGCCGAACTGCGCATTTCCGGGCTGGACGATTCCGTGACGGCGGATGAGATTCGGGAGGCCATTGCCTCGAAAACTGGGTCTCCAGTAAACGCCGTCCGGGTGGGCACCATTCGCCCAGGCCCAGGTGGTGTAGGCTCTGTTTGGGCATCGTGTCCTGTTGCGGCGGCCAAGTCTCTGGCCGCTGTTGGTAGACTCTTGGTGGGCTGGAGCTCTGCGCGGGTGACTGTGCTGGAGCCTCGGCCTGCCAGGTGCTATAAGTGCATGGCGGTCGGACACACCCGGCCGCTGTGCACTAGCTGCTTTGACTGCAGCGGGCTCTGCTTCCGTTGCGGTCAAACAGGGCATAAAGCGGCAACCTGCACCGCTGCCCCGTTCTGCCCTGCGTGCGCGGCGGGCAATCGCCCTGCCGAGCACTGCATGGGGCGGAACGGGTGCAGACCTCCGGCAACAGGCCCAAAGAAGGGGGTGAGTGGCAGTCAATCGGTTCCGGCTGCCCCACCTAGCGCGGCTCAACCGCCGCAGCGCCAGGAGGCAATGGACATGGTCTGATTATGGACCGTGACATTGTCATCCTGCAAGGGAATCTCAACCACTCCGCCAGGGCACAGGACCTCTTCCTGCAGTCCGTGGCGGAGTGGTCAGTCAGTGTCGCCGTAGTCGCGGAGCCCTACTCCATCCCGGATCGCCCGAATTGGGTGGGCAGTCGGGACGGCTCCGTGGCGGTCGTCGGGTCGACGGTGCCGCATTCCCCGCCCTTGTCGGTCAAAGACAAGGGCACGGGATATGTGGCGGCCGAATGGGGAGGGATCACATTGTACGGCGTGTACTTCTCTCCTAATCGCAGTCTGGCGGCCTATGAGGTCTTCCTACACACTCAGGAGACCTCAATACGGCGTGCACCGGGTCCCGTGCTCGTGCTGGGGGACTTCAATGCCAAATCCACGGCGTGGGGGTCCCCCAGGACGGATGCTCGCGGTGCGGCGGTTGAAGAATGGGCGGCGGCGGCGGACCTCGTTTTGTTAAACCGGGGGTCCGCCCAAACGTGCGTGCGGCGCTGGGGTGGATCGATAGTGGACCTCTCGTTCGCTAGCCCCGGTGTCGCCGCACGGGTAAGGAGCTGGTGTGTCCTGGAGGAGGTTGAGACCCTATCCGATCACCGCTACATCCGGATAGAGGTCTCCCGGTCCCTCCGGGGCCCCAGCAGGGGTCACGCGGCGGACAGAGCTCCCGTTTTTCCACGATGGGCTGTGGGTAAACTCGATCGGGACCTACTGGTGGAGGCGGCCATTGTTCAGTCTTGGCTGTCTCCCCCCTTGACGGAGGACGTTGGCGTCGAAGCTGGTCGCATCCGCGGTACATTAGCGCAAATCTGCGATGCGGCCATGCCCCGAGTGCGCCACCCAACCCGACGGAAGGGGGTATACTGGTGGTCCCCGGAGCTGGCGGACCTCCGTGAGGCTTGTATTCGTGCCCGGAGGTCTTACACCCACAGCCGACGTCGCCGAGTACGCGACGAAGAGCGGGAGGGCCAGCTGTACGCAGCGTATAACCATGCGCGTGCTGCGTTAAAGCTGGCCATCTGTCGCGCCAAAGACGCGAAGCGGCAGGAGATGATGGAGGGTCTAGAGCGTGACCCCTGGGGACGCCCTTATCGCGCGGCGCTGAACAAGCTCCGCTCACAGGGCCCCCCCCTTACGGAGACCCTCCAGCCGGGCTTTCTCTCTCAGGTGGTTGAAGGCCTTTTTCCAACGCAGGCGGTTCACACGCCCCCGGTCATGGCTCCACCAGACGACGTCCGGGAGGCCGACGAGGAAAATGTACCGCCTGTGAGTGAATCGGAAATGGGGGCGGCGGCGACGCGTATGCGGAAAAGTGCTGCCCCCGGGCCGGACGGGGTACCCGCCCGAGTGCTGGCCCTGGTTCTTGACCACCTGGAGCCCCGCCTCAGGGGACTTTTCGACGTTAGCCTGCTATCCGGACGGTTCCCTGACTGCTGGAAGGAGGGGAAGCTCGTGCTCCTGCCGAAGCCGGGACGGCCTCCGCAATCAGTCACGGCTTTCAGACCCATCGTGCTACTGGACGAGGTGGGCAAATTACTGGAGAGGGTAGTCGCTGCTCGCATCGTCCAGCATCTCACGCGGGTCGGCCCCGACCTGTCCGACGCCCAGTTCGGCTTTCGGGCTGGTCGGTCGACGGTCGATGCCATTCTGCGTCTGAAGGCCGTGGCTTCGGAGGCCGTCGCCTCGAAGGGAGTGTTGTTGGCGGTGTCTCTCGACATCGCCAACGCATTCAATAGTCTGCCATTCAGCTGCATCACGGAGGCACTCCGGTTCCATGGAGTGCCCCTCTACTTAAGGCGGCTGGTGGCGGACTACCTCGACGGCCGCAACGTCCTCTTCGTCAACCGGGAAGGGGACGTTGTCAGGAAGCCTATGTCGTGCGGTGTCCCACAGGGTTCTGTCCTCGGACCGCTCCTGTGGGACATCGGTTACGACTGGGTCCTCCGTGGCCGGCTCCCCCCTGGGCTGGGCGTAATCTGTTATGCCGATGACACACTGGTCACAGCCCGGGGCGGGACTTTCGAGGAGGCGGTATCCCTGGCCACCTCAGGTACCGCGGAGGTGGTCAGGAGGATCGAGGCACTGGGGCTTAGGGTGGCCCTTAACAAGTCTGAGGCCCTGCTCTTCCATGGGCCTCGACGTGGTCCACCCGCTGGTGCCTCGATAACGGTTGATAGTACTGTGGTCGGTATCCGGGCCCACATGAAATATCTGGGCCTGGTACTCGACGGAAGGTGGTGCTTCGACGAGCACTTTCGCCAACTCGCGCCGAAGCTCGTCGGCACGGCGTCCGCCCTTGGTAGGTTAATGCCGAATATGGGCGGACAGAGTCTAGCGTGCCGACGACTTTACGCCGGGGTGGTCCGGTCGATGGCGCTGTACGGCGCCCCCGTGTGGGCGGAGTCCCTGACTGCCCACAATAGGGCCTATCTGTGGCGTCCACAGAGGGTCATGGCGGTCAGGGCTATACGCGGCTACCGGACGGTAGGTGTCGAAGCCGCGTGCGCATTGGCCGGAACCCCCCCGTGGGACTTGGAGGCGGAAGCGCTCGCCGACGTTTATCGGCGGGTATCGGTGGCGCGAACGAGGGGTATTAATCCCCTGCCGAGCGAAATTACCGTATGGCGGGACGATGCCCGCCGCACCACCTTCACACGGTGGAAGGCTTGGCTAGAGACGCCCCGGGCTGGTTTTCGGACCATAGGGGCGCTTCAGCCGATATTGATGGAGTGGGCGGTGCGGCAGCACGGAGTCCTCACCTTCCGACTCGTGCAAGTGTTGTCAGGGCACGGCTGCTTTGGCAAGTACTTGCACGTTGTCGCAAGGAGGGAGACGACTCCAGGCTGCCACCACTGCGACTGCAGCGAGGACTCGGCGCAACATACGCTCGAATCGTGCCCCGCCTGGGCTGAGCAGCGCCGAGATCTCGCTGCAGTCATTGGAGAGGACCTGTCGCTATCGGCCGTTGCGCGAGCGATGGTCGGCGGTGATAGGGCCTGGACCGCGGTCGCCAACTTCTGCGAGAACGTAATCTTGCAGAAGGAGGCGGCGGAGAGGGCCCGGGAGGACTCACTCCTTTCGGACCCAATTCGTCGCCGGCGCGCGGGGCGGCGCAGACGCGCTCACATGCGCCTAATGCCGCCCTAGTCGAGGCTGCGGACGGTAGGGTCGGGGATTGCCCGCCGTCCGCCGAAACAGCCTACCGTGAAGGTGCGATGCCCGAGTGCGCGGGGTGTCGCACAGAAGAAAGTGCCCGATGGGGCTGCCGCCTGCGGGCCACGGAGCAACGTACGCGGTACCCGTGGTCTGCCTTGTAAAGGCGGGTGAGGGCGCACGGCGGGTTATTTTAGTGGGTGAGGGCCCCACACTACCCCGTTGTCTCCCCGGACGACAGGGTGTGCGTTCAGGTACATTTTTTCCCGCCCAAAAAAAAAAAAAAAAAAAAAAAAAAAAAAGGTTGTTAGGTCTTTTTTTTTAATTGATGTAAAATGCATTTACGCATTCTAGGATAGGTTAGGTTTTTTTTCCTTCTTCTTTTGATCGACTCGCTTTCTTATATTATTGAGTGTGCTAAGCAGCATACTTAAAAAATTCAATATTTCGAAAAATATTGCGTGCCGCCAAAAATCCCTTTAAGGAAAATAACCAGTAAAAAAAATTAAATATTTTTTCTTGTCAGTCTTGTTATTTATCTGTGGTGTCACGAATCATTACTAGCTTATTTTTACAATTTACAAGTTATGTACAAGAGGAATACAGTTATTACAGATACATTAGACCAGGGTTGATAATTTTTGAAACTAAAAAAAAAAACAATAGTAGGATGAAACCCATTGGAAAAGGAATATATTACCAAATTGAATAATTTACGGGCGATCCGAGGTCGGGAAGTAGTAAAGGATGAGTTTTTAAGGGTAAAAAACTGTTTTTCTCAATCTCCGAAAAAAAAAAACAACCAATCGTATGGTAAAAAGTTAAGTGGCAAAGTGTAGGTAATAAAAAGATACAGCTTTTGTATTTACACTTTTTTAACATAACCTCATTTATGTGAAAAATTCAAATAACCCAAGTTTTTGGTTTTTTATTTTAATCTTTTACAAAAAAAAAAAATCTTCAACTAGTTAAATCTTCCCAAGGAGCCCCGTAAAACTTAAATGGGTCCCAACTGTTAATCCTTCTATTTTGCAAAGAATTTATGATTTGTTTATGTGTGTATCGATTATAAAAATATTTCAATGGTGTAGTTGTTCAGTATTACTTTTAACAACATTCTAAACTACTGGGCTTGTTTTTTTATTTTTACTTTCTTTTTATTTCATGTATTTTTTTAGTTTTTTACGCAGTCTGGTCTTTGTTTTTTTTTATAATTATTTTTTTTATTGTTGTTTTCATCTGAAATATGTAAAATAATTTATATGGGTACGGTTCTAAGGCTAGCGAGTTAAGCATCAAGGTCTTTACAGGATTTACACATAATGGACAATAGCCGTTCAAAATTGCGCATTTGAAGATATTTAACTAATAGTTTTTTTGTTGTCTGTCTAAGAAGACATTTCCTAGTTTAGTCTAACTAATCTTATATCTTTCAAGGAGCAATTCTTGTATATATAAACAATACATTCTGAATCTCGTAAACGGCCCTTTTTTTTAATTTTCCCTTTTTCCTGCCTTTTATTAAATTCTAGTCATATGGCTAAAGTTTTAACCTACAACCCTGTATTACACATGCATGCCATTCAAATTCGTCACGACTGTTTGGTCATGAGTGTTCTTGTCATGAGTGTGCCAAATTCTACATATTAGACTTTACGTTTAAATTATATTAATAAATAGGGTAAATAAACTTTGAATAAATTGGTAAATTGCTTCATATTATTAATATCAAACAGGAAATTTAATGACGTCAGCTATTTAAAAATAATTCGTAATGATTGATAATTCACCACACATTTTACTGTAATAATATTCATTGAGTAATATGAATGAGAATATATGTGTATAATTATTTTGTCCTGGTGCGGTCAGCATGTGCAGTCGCTTGGACGACAAATGCTGTGGATGTACTTATATTTTAATCTCTAAACTCTTTTATATAATATGGCGATTGATATTAATTTAAACATTTAGCCTAATATAGCCTGAAATGGTAAACGCTGCGTCAAAGCTACTCAGACACCATTGACAGACACCAAATTATGACGACTACCTTTCACTTCTCTATTTATCTATGGCATTTTAACGACTCAACAAGTACGAGATACCAGATAATTATATAACTCAATGAAAGAAGAAATTATATTCTTGTCCACATAAATGCCAATTAAAGTTTAAAATGAAATTAATCTGCCAAGTGCGAGATCGAATCGCATGTAAAGAGCTCGGTGTTAACGGTGTTAATATGAAAATTGCGTAGATGTTTTTAGATCGAATGTTTTTTAAAAATAACTTTTATTTTAAGATACAAATGATGATCCGCTAACCCGCAGTGGACTCTGGTGTACTGGTTTGAGTAGTCGCCTCAACGCCGCGCGCCGGAGGTTGCGGGTTCGAGTCCCGTTCGGGACAGATATTTGTATTTGTACAAATATTTGTTTCCGGTCTGGGTGTATTTCCTTGTGGGTCTCCCCACAGTGCCTCGGAGAGCACGTAAAGCCGTCGGTCCCGGTTGTTATCATAGACGCCTGATAACAATCGTTACCCCATGGTAGGGAAATTATCCGCTAACCCGCAGTGGAGTAGCGTGGTGGATTAAGCTCCAACCCTTCTTCTATATGGAGAAGAGGATCGCGCGAGTGAAATTTTATTTTGATTGTTTGCTTCCAGAAATCATTGACTCTAGATTAGATGGACAAATGGAAATTAAAGAACTAGACTATATTCTTAATGCAATAAAGGAAAGGGAAATTATAATAATAATTAAAAAAAAAACGATAAGAAACTAAAGAACAAGTACAAGTAACTAAAAAATTAAAAAGTAATGAATCACAAATAACATAGGTAGGTACCTAAAAATTTTTCGCTACATCTATCTAATCTAAAATCGATGATTTCTGGAAGAAATCAGTCAAAATAAAACCTTGTTAATTTGTTTTCCATTTCATTCCAAAACCCTTTATATTCCTCAATTATTTTAATTTTTATATTTAGTGACATTTAACATAATAGTACCTATATTAATTGAAAAAAAACGTATATATAATGACATATTTTACAATATTATACATATTTACAATTCAAAACTTAAAATAATTATTTACAAACAGTTTTGGTATAAATCATGTCCGCGTGGAATGGTGCCAAGAATACTAGCAGCATTTCCCCGTTGAATCGCAATTCCGATTCTTTGGGCAAAAAATGCACCAGCCCTCCTGTCACCAGTGGAGGCTATGAGTCGTGGGGTTAATTCTTTTAGAAAATTTTTAGCACTGCTACTCCAAGGTCCAAGTGTTTCGACTGCAAACGGCACAAAAATATAACTTTGGATAAGTGACGAATATTTGTGCCGTTTAGTCATTTCAGCCTTCTCCGCAGCGGCTCCCATTCTTACAGCCGTTTCCCTGATATGAGACGGAGCCAATGTATCGACGCAGGTTGCGTCCCACAAAAGCGCCCGTCCCCTTTCCCAGGGAATCAGCGTTAAACCATCAGGCCTCTTGCCATCATCGCGACTAATTCCAGTAGGCTCAATAAGAGCAGGAACGTCGATGGTGGCAAGAGCCCTTTTAATGGTCTCATTCAGGGAACCGTGGCGGGAAAACCTACCTGAACTCTTGTTGCAAGAAAGGCCGTGTAGTCCGAAAGAATCAACCTCCTTTCCGCACGGACATCTGTGTTCAAAACACAGACGTGCTCCCAACCGGAGACCTATACAAATTCGAAAACTTTCATTATCTAAAAGTGTCCCAAGGTTTTTTGACGGCATTGCGTGTAACCAGTGACCTGACTCTTAACTTGATAAAGCTAGAAGCCTTGCACGGTTTTTATCACTTGTAAGATTTTGCGTCAAATTTTCACGAGTATTGTGAACTAATGGCGCATCCCAAAGTTTTTGTTTTGTAACTTCCTTGGGGATATCGTCATTAGGACACCTCAACTTCCAGTTTTCTACTGCGTCTGTAGCATCTGTAATTTGGCCTGAACTTGATTTTAAAATTTTGGAACATAGACCTTTGATACTATGTACAGAAGCAAGAAAAGCAGGAAGAGCGACACTAGAAATTTTTCTCACGCCGATGCCACCATCTCTAATTGGTAAAGTAGCTTGGGTCCAAGAATTTTCATCAAAAGATAAATTTAGAATTTTTTCTAAAGAGCATTTTAGAGTGGCATCAATTTTATCGGTCAAGCCAGGGAATTTCCAAATTGGGCTCGTGCGAAGTATGTACATTAATTTTGGGACAAAAAGACAATATTTCAAAATAGTATAGGCTATATGAGAATTTAGTGTACCCAATTTGTAAGTATTGTCCAGGAAAATTTTAATTTTACTGTCTAAAATTGACTCTATGCCTTCATCAAAAAGTGGAGCACCTAGAAGGCAAAGTGTATTTTTTTGAAGTATTTTCAAATTAGGTGCAATTTTATAAAATAATTCCGTTGCCAAATTAATTTTTTTAGGAGATAATATATCTGTGAAAAAAATTTCACATTTCGAAAAGTTTAGTTTAAGGCCAATGCTATCGAACTCGTTTTTAATTTTGATTAAATCTTCAATGACATCATCTACTTTGCCTCCTATGGTTCCATCATCTAGGTACCATATGTTAAATTTAGATTTTAAATTTGAAATGCATAATATAAATGCATATTTTAATTTTCATATCAACGTCCGTCCAAATGGGTGGTAATTTTTTTTTAAATTTTATTAGAACCAAAAAAGCGTAACAATTAAAAATTACGAACGAATTGAGAAGTTTTTCTTTTTTTGGTGTCGGTTAAGAATACAAAAACTAACTAATTTTTCGTGCATGATATCAGAAATCCAAATTTACCGACTAATATATTAGGTACTAATGTGATGATAACCAGTTATAAATGATTTGATAATTGTACCGCGGGCGTTTTCGGTTTGTTTCTGACTTACTAATTACGTGAATTGCATTGTGGTGTGAAAACACGCGGTTAAAGATGTGCAAATGCTGTATATTCGTAAACTAAAATGTTGAAGCAATTTATTTGTGAAATGGGATGAGCAAACAAATAAATGATAAGTTTTTTTTTGCAATAAATATACTTAAAGTAAAAGTCAGCCGCACTTTAAAAAAAATCTAATGTCCAGGACCACAATAAAAATTTAGGAAAAATAAATTGATCTGAAATTAATTTTCTGATTCAATTGCATAAATCATGCTAAGAGTAGCTCTTTCACCTCTGACAACAAGCTTGAAGCTTTAACAACCATGTTTGAAACCATAGGTTATTATAAAACAAAGCTCTGCTTGAAGACTTTGGGAATCTTTCACAAGAACATAGCGATCGCCATTTTGCTATCACCGATCTATTGTATTGTATTTACACCTCGAAAATACCTAAAAAGCACTTAATTTTAATGATATATTTTTATTTATTTAAGTATTATTTCATGTAGCTCTACCAGCTTGATCTAAAGCTGGCAGTTCACATTAATAACAATTTTTTTTCAGTAATAAATTTGAGCACCTAATTTAAGATTTTGGTACCTAATTAACACCCGAAAAGCACCTTCTTTTGAACATTTCAAAATCCGATTTTGATCACTCTGCTCTGCTAGCGTGATGGAGATGTATACTGTACTGTATCGGCCTGCTAGACATATATAATGTACATGTGTGTTATACTCGTACACATTATTCACATATTCTTGATAATAATTATGTAAGATGAATAACATGGTGTTATAAGCCACGTAAAGCCACCTTATTAATATACAAAGGTATAAATTGATATATTACTTGGTGGGAATTAGTTAAGCTCCAAAAGCTTATTGCAACAAACATCGTCAAAATAAAAATTATTTATTTATATGTGTACGAGTAAATCTCAAACGTAGCGTCATATTATTTTGTCTGATGCACAAATCGAATGGCACATATTTAATTGTATACCGAAGTAATCTGTTCCTCCCCTTATTATATGTATTATATAGGGCTGTATGTATATGTTGATATTTATATTTGTTTCCGGTCTGGGTGCATGTCCTTGTGGGTTTCCCCACCGTGCCTCGGAGAGCACGTAAAGCCGTAGGTCCCGGTTGTTATCATAGACACCTGGTAATGATCGTTACCCATGGTAGGGATATTATCCGGCAACCCGCAGTGGAGCACGCTGCTCCACTGCGTGCTCCAACCCTTCTCCTATATGGAGAAGAGGCCTTTGCCCAGCAGTGGGACGCTTACAGGCTGATTCAGTTCAATTTAGTTCAGTTAAAAAATAATGTACTTGTAAATACTTCACAGCTAACAATAATATAATATTAACTTTGACAACAATATTATCGTGTTTGAAAAGCAGTGAGAATTGAATTACCGCTAGATTGATAAACTTATTACTGACAGGTTTCGATTTCACAGTCCCATGTGTTGTTGTGGTGCGTTGTTATGTTACCTTGTTATTAGGAAAGGGTCATTAATTCATTTCAAAGGTTCGTGTTTATAATTATACTAGGAGTATCATTTTATAGTTATACCAACCAATAAATAAACTGTTGAAAATTTTTATCAACAGACTTTGACATTCCAATCAAAGTTAAATTCTTATTAAAAGCAAGAGGCTATATAGTTATTTATGCAACTGTTGTATGTATAATAAGGGGCATAATAATAGTGTCACATAAGTGTTTTAATAACTAATTATCAACAGTTGCATACTTTATCTTCTCACATTTTTTTTTTTTTTTTTTCGCAGTGGAATCCATTTACGGATGATATCCAGGTCGGCAGTCCTAGACCTATGTCGGACTCGGAACTTTGGGAGTGCAATACCGTACTAAACCCCTGTGGGAGCCTTCAGCCGCTTTAATTGGAGGGTTCCGGATCTGCAGGCAACAGGATCCCTCAAGCGACAGGCTGGCCTCGGCGAAAAGGCCAGACTTCTCCTCCATGGGGACTGTCCGGCTCACCTCTGAACAGTCCCGACGACGCCGTATCTAGTAGGACCGGGTTCCCATCCCGGCCCGATACGGGTACAGGGGCGTTACTGGAGGCGCATTAAGTAGCGCCTCCTACGCATCCCCATTCGTCGCCCGCGGATGGAGGTCACGTCGGCGGCCTCCTCTCTCACCCGCTCGTCGGCCTCCTTCTGGGACATTACTGTCTCGCAGAAGGAGACCATCGCCTTCCAGGACTCGTCGTCGCCGAGCATCGCGGTGATGATGCTCGGGAGCGACAAGTCCCCTCCGAGGACCGACGTCAGACCTTGACGCAGCGTTGCCCATCTCGGGCACACCTCGAGGGTGTGCTGGGCAGAGCCCACCGCCGCGCCACAATCGTGACATTCAGTCGTCGGCTCCCTCTGGGCCGTCCGACACAGGTAGTCACCAAAGCAACCGTGCCCGGTGAGAACCTGCGTCAGACGGAAGGTGAGGGGCTTGCGTTTTCGACGCATCCACCGCTCGAGGACCGGGCGAATGGCAACTGTTACGCGTGTGCCGTACGGCTGCCCCGCCAGGTCCTCCCCC
Organism: Euphydryas editha; assembly: GCA_036937285.1. Taxonomy (NCBI): domain Eukaryota; kingdom Metazoa; phylum Arthropoda; class Insecta; order Lepidoptera; family Nymphalidae; genus Euphydryas; species Euphydryas editha. The sequence goes on from JAUPFZ010000001.1 coordinate 2,944,139, forward strand.
CACCTCCGCATAAGCGCTTCCTGCCCTATCCGACGCACCCGTAGGATCCCGTCCAACGTAGGGTTCTCACCAAGAGCCCTCCTACCCGAGACGTATGAGTAGGTCTCGGCAAGAACCTCCGCCACGAGCTCCCACGGGGGTTGCCGGCTAGAGCAGTAGCTGCAGCCCACGATACCGTACGGTACCCCCGAATCACCCTCACCGCGATTGTTCGCTGCGCAGTGCGCAGCGCCGCCTTATTTTTCGCGGTGAGGCGATCCGCCCAAACCGGGGCACCGTACGTCGCCATACTCCGGCAGACTCCGGAATACAGCTGCCTGCAGGCGGCGCTGGGTCCTCCGAGGTTCGGGAGAAGTCTGCCCAGTGCACTCGCCACCTTCACAACCTTCGGTCCCACCATCGCAAAATGTGGACCGAAGGTCCACCCTCCGTCAAGGATGAGCCCGAGATATTTTATTTGAGGGCTCATTCTGACCTTCCCCTCTCCAATCTGAAGGGTAGCCCCCGGTGGAGGTCCCTTACGGCCGGTCCCGCGGAAGAGCAGGGCTTCGGTCTTGTCAATCCTGACACGAAGCCCTAAACTCTCTATGCGGCTGATCACGAGGTCGAGTCCGACCTCGGCCAGCCGCGCCGCCTCCTTGACTTTATCTTCTCACATGCTTTAAATCCAAACAACACAATGTTCTTTTTTTTTAAATTCATACAGATGATTTTTTTTTTAATTTACTTTTTGCGCAGAGGGGATCGAAAAAAAAAAAAACAAAGGAGTGTTGTAATGAAAACTGTGTTTTAATGTTGGCAATAAGCTACCTGGTCCAGAATCTTTTAAAGAGGATTTAAAGCATGGGCGTAGATAAAGAGTATATATTGATAACACTTTTCCTTTAATTTTTTTAAATATGTTTAACAAACATACGCGGTCGACTGTTTCTAAGGTAGGCAACGTAATGCCTGTGTTTTAGGTAACAGCCAACTCATATACAATTTTTTTTAATAAATATACATATAAATAATAAATATATATTACACCCAACCCAAGCGGGAATCGAACCCACAACCCTGGAGCACTGCCAACTGCGCCAACGAGCCAGTCAATCAATCAATATATTGTAACGAAAATTAAATTAAAGATAAATATATACATGCTGAAGACTGTATGTACTTTAACACGTCGTAATAAAAAAAAATTATCATAAAAAAAGTTTTCTTCCGTTCTTCTATTTGAACATCAACGCTGTTCTCACTGACACATGTCTGTGTCATATAGGTAATAGGTGCCATTCGTCATTCCTGAACTAATTAGTAGTACACGCGACAGAAGCCAGGGGAGTTGTTCGTCAAACATAGGTCACACACGTATTTTCATTACGTGTATTCCCACATGTCCTTATTTCAGTCGACCTTGTTTATCTTGTATTATGATTTTAATGGAAGCAATCTACTTGTACAATGTACCTGTCTAAGGCTGTGTAATCCAATCAGCTAATAATATTAATTCCGATAGCTTAACGATTGAATAACAAGAATAGAGAGAGGTTATGTAAGTAGGAACAGTAAAGACGGTAATTCTAGTCATTGTTATTTTCAATGGTGTAGTTCCTAACCTCTTCTATGATTGCAAAAATATAATTTTTTAACGATATTTACAAATGTTGTCAGAATATGATGAATTCTTTTATATTAATATTTGTTATTTTGAATTCCTCATGTCTATTTAGAGGAGGGGAATGGAGGGAGATCAAGCTCGCTCTCTCCCTCCACGATCTGTGCAGGGGGCGCGTGGTGCGCGGGCCGCCTGGGTCGAGCCTGGCTCCCTGCAGTTCTTGTGGGGCTGTCTTGGTGCGATCCGACGGCGGGGGTTGGGTAGCTCAATGCTGGCACTGCGGCGGTGCTGCTCTGCAGAGCTGACAGCGAGTGGCCCGGCTTCGGTAGTTGGGCCGCTCCCGGTACTTCTCTGCCTCGCGCAAAGTAGACCGGTCGAGGGGCTCCTTGGAAGGGCCGCAGGGCCAAGCGTCGGGGCGTCGTATGCGAAAGCGATCCCATGGCGTCCCACTACGGCGCCGACTGTATCGATGGGTTTTAGTGGGTATTCTGGCTTCGCAGTCAGCGAGTTGTTGTTAAAATATTTGAAAATTAATATTGTAGAAAATACGTCTTCTAATTCTATTTTTTTCTATAGTAGACTTTAAAATCGACTAGTTTTATGCTTTTAAGCTTGAACAGCCATAAATGTCAAACCGTTCATCTAGTATCCGTAGAGTTTGTCCCGTGTCTACATTTATTACTATTGTTCAGCTACTTTTAGTCATCTATGATATCTTTGTAAATTGTAAAACAAATAAACAAACTTACATAAAAAATAAATTCTGACGACGATCCTATACTATTACATTTTGCTGTTTGAAGTTCGAAAAATAAACTTAAAGAAGCGAATGCAATAAAAAGAATCGATTATTAAAAAATAGTTATGAGCAAAAACAGGAAATAACTTGATTACAAGAATCAATAAAAGTTGCGAACTCCCACTTATTTATCCTTCGCCTGCCTCTGCTTCATGAAGTTGTCCCGTCGACTTGTGTAATTGCTCCAATGATTTCATTTGAATAAATATTTCTTAAACTCCTATTTGATTTTATTTTCGAATAAGGTTTCAATTTTTATGTAAGTCGTTTATTATTATTTAATGAAAATACTAATAATTTGATTTAATATATTTAAGGAAATAAAGGAGTAACACATATACGAGTATAAGAAAATAGATTTTCGTAATTTTTACTTAGGAAACATTTTTTATTGCCGCTCTGACGGAACAATAATTAATTTTATAAATTATCTTCTCTACCATCTTATTGTATGTCATTACTTGTAACAAAGTATTTTTAAGTGCTAAGGGCTTTGTAGTATAATCTTCCGCATTAAAAATACGAAACAACTAAGCGTCCCTGACGGTTTCACTCGCTTTGAGACATATTTATCTATAATATAAAAATAAGTCGGGTTTTCCTTCCTGACGCTATAATTCCAGAACGCACGAACCGATTTCCACGGTTTTGCATTCGTTGGAAAGGTCTCGGGCTCCGTGAGCTTTATAGCAAACTAAATTCAGGAAAATTTTCAACAAAAAAGCAGGAAAACAGGAAAAATCATTTTTACATACAGCGCCATCTCTGATACATAGCATGTACTACAAAACAATATGGTTTTGCATGGCGGCAGTACGTGGTGTGAGTATCACTCAAGAAAATAAGTTGGTGGTGAAACGGAGTTCGCCGGGTTTGCTAGTTATGTATAAGATTGGTTGATTGTACCTACTGCTCCAATCTTTTAAGCCGTGACAATGTCATGTCATTTTGACTACCTTAAATAGACTTCGAATCTTTTTTACATCGAAATCTTTAGTGTGTTTTGGTCTATTACTAAAAATCAAATTTTTCGATCGTTATCTGAAGTTGTTATCAAAGCTTATTCCGCAGTTACACAACAGCTTTGAAATATATTTTTGACTTGATTACGAAAATACTACAATACTGCAAATCATATCCATTACTTCAGACATTATATAAGAAAACTAAAATTAATAATATAGTCCCACAATTTGTCTAGATTTGGCGGAAAGTCACTTCAGTCTTATTAAAATTATGAAGTGGCTTCATAATGATTCTTTTTGACAGTTTTGGTATTTCACTAATTTAATTGTTATTTTAGTTGGTCGCCTTTTATGACACGTCGGTAAGAAGGAGATCGGGATCATTCTTCTATGCCGGTCATCAGCACAGCTAATTTATTTTTTTATTTATTTATACTTTCTGCACACTAATGCAAAAGTAAAAAAATTAAAATAAAATGGAATACATAATATCTAAGTTGCATCGACTGCAACAGGCGGCCTTATCGCTAACAAAGCGATTTCTTCTTTTAGTTATTTAATTTATAATTAACTTCCCTTAGTTAGCAAATTTTATTTATAGATATATAAACATACGAGTACTTATAAAGGGCTAAATGTTCAAAGGACTTATATCAGACGTATAACGGTATCAAGCAGAGAAAAGTTTTTAATGTTTTTGTCTTTCATCATCCCACTCCGCTCATTTTTTAGTATCTCACATATAGCTATGAAGTTGTAGTTTGTAAGTTGAGGTAAATCAGGCCCTCAGAGCCTGTTTAACTTCCTGCTGATAGCCTATCAATAACTTATATGCGACACAAACTTTGTCAGGAACCGGTGTAACAGGCTCTAAAATTTTTAAAATGAGACTAGTAGATCATGTAATTATCGTATTGAAACATATAAACATAATGTTTTACGTTATTATTTTTATAATATTCGCACTGTTAATGAAGGTGTTATAACAAAAAAATATAAAAAATAATTTAGTTACATATAAATTAAAAAAAAAATACATTACATTGTCTTAAATTAAATGTAATGTTGGTAAAGAATGTCACAGGCATTAGTTAATCTAAATAAAGACATTAATTTAACGATGACGGGAGACAATTTTTTTATGTTTATAATTATAAATTGCTAAGCAATTTAATTAAAAGTCTACACCGGATTTTATAGCGTTTATTTAAAAAACTGCAGTTTAACAATTTTTTAAATTATTTCCCGACGTTTCGGACCCTTTACAGCGTCCATGGTCTCGAGGGACTCTTAAAATTTGTTAAACTGTAAAGCTTTTAAATAAACGTGATAAAATCCGGTGTAGACTTTTAATTAAATGAGTAAAATTCGCGTAAATATAAGAGAACAGTTTGCTAAACAATTTCAAAATAGGATTAACAATGATATTGTGATTGGACCGTGCGTGTTAAGATTAGCCATTGACAATGTGTGACAATCAGTGTCGTCAGAGTAAATGGGGCATATCCTGGACCAATTGAGTTGGATCGAGCTGGTCGCATTTATACGTCTGCTGGTCGTCACGACGAATTGACTCGTAAGTACTTTACCTTTATACTTATCTCGATACGCAATATAAATTATCTTTGTTTAATTGTTCCTAAAGCTTGTAAAATCTTTAGAAATTCAGCTTTTTGCTTTTTGCTTTTCGGTGTTTTCGACGCGGAAAGAACTTTGAAAAATTGTAAAATTTTTAAAAAGTTTATTTTAGTTAAATTATATATTTATTTAATTATTTATAAATTATTTTGTGAATTTTATACATGAATAATTTGTTTGAAGACTATTTCGATACACATATATTATATTTGAAAAATTTTAAATCCTTTTGTGCACAGCTGTTAGAAACTTTGTAAATATTTTCTCGTTTTTTTAATGCACAGAGATAGTAGACAAAATTCTAACTATTTCAGATATAACGTCAACTTAATTTTAAAAATATGCTGCAATCGAATTAAAAAGAAAATCTATTCAATTGTTTTGAGCGCTAAAACGTTACTTGATATTTTCATCAATTGTGAACCGATTTTGATAATTGTTCTTTCCAATAAATTCCACTTCTAAGGGCTTAAAAATCCGCTGACATGTCAAAAGGTATTCGGTTTTATTTTTATAAAATGACATTAAAAAAGTGTAATGTTAAAACATGTATTTAAAGATAAATAAATCTAAAATAAGTATAAGTGTAAGCGTAAATAAGTATAAGAGTAAGTATAGTGTGTATAGTAATAAGTGTAACACATGTCTTAATACGTTTCAATTGTTTAACAAGTTTTGTTGTTATTTTCTGCAATTCGTAAACATGTGGATTACACAGAAACTCAAACATCGTAACAAGCACATCATATCAGGTAACGAAAGCGAAGACACGCCTAGGAATTACATTAGTAGGAATTTCGTGGCTGATGATGATAGTTGATTATGCCTGACAGAGGCTATGAAATCATTTTATAGTTCATCACATATAATATTATCTCACGATTTTTTTTTTGGATTAAGAGCTTTCAATACGATCAGGGATGAATTCGCCAATTGTAGAATAGAGAAGAATCGGTTATCCTAAGATTTACCCATTTAAATTGACTTATTCAAATACGGGATTGAATTTTTTTTTTAATTCTTAAGTGAACGCACAATTATTATGCGTAATATTTAGCATAATGCGATTTTTAAATAGCAGTAGTTATTCATAATATATTAATTATGCACAAATTGAACCATACAAGTATGCAATACAAAATAACATGTAATTGTGGTTTGAAAAACCCTAAATATACGAATTTAATCACTACTGTCGTACATGCTTTACTACGACATAAATCCCTAATATTATAAGTTATGTAAAATGTAAGTTTGTTTGTTATGCTTTCAGGCGAAAATTACTTAACCGATCATCATGAAACTTTGTACACATATTCTTGGAGGTATTAAAAGTAACATTGGATACTTATTGACCTGATAACTTCTAGTAAATCGATGAAAGCCGGCTGTACTTCACGACAAAGCATGACTCATTATCACGTTCCCCGAGCGAGAGCGCGCAACAAGCGATAGAGAGGCACGATTGGCCTAAGCGTTCGGCTTTTGACGTATCTATCTCTCTTACACATAATCGGCCGATGCGTCCGAGTAGAAGGTAAAGCGGCAGCACGCAATCTACATACACGTGAACTGTTTTTAAAGAAGCTTTTACTAATAAAAGATGATTAGTTTAAATAATATTGGTATTGCATTTTATTTCTCAGTTTTTATTATTTCGAGAAATCGGTTTCTTTTTCCAGTGTGTTAGTTTTATTAAATTATTTTGTAGTTCGTATCAGTTGAACGATATTTTGATAAAATAAAGTTAACAATTTAAGATAAATTATCGTCTGGAAAGCGACTTTACAGACCACCAAATTTTTTTTGGTCCCGATAACCGAGATTCACGCGGACGAACAACGGGCAGAAGCTAGTACTTTATAAAGAATAAGCTGATCCGTGCAAAAATTTCGCACAATATTGTAGTCATTTAAATATTGAATTTATCACATTAATGAATCATCAATAGCAACGCTTTACAGAATTATATATCTACGTATATATATTTTGATTTGCGCGATAGATCAAAACACTCGCATAAAATGTAAATAATTTCATACCTGTCATATTAGTTACAAAAAATTATTCATAGATAACGTCCCATATATTTGTAGTGTAGATATAGTTGAATACATAAGCGACAGATGGCTCGCATATAAATATTAATTTAAAAAAAATATATTTTTAAATAAAAATTTTTAATTTTAATTTTTATGTCAAAAACATCGAAGATTTTATATTTAATAATTAACATAACATAGCTGTGATCACTGATATTAGTTACAAAAATGATTCATTGATGCGCCCCATGTAGGTACTTGTTATTCTTGTAGTGTAGATATAGTTCAAAACAGTCCAAATATGACGCTCGTATCGTTATTAATATATAAATTATATTATAATAATTTTTAAATATTTTTATAGCGGGCCGCGACGACGGCGCCCGGGCTATGTATATGTACCTACCTAAACCTTCCTCATGAATCACTATCTATTGGTGAAAACCACATGAAAATCCGTGCAGTAGTTTTTGATTTTATCACGATCAGACAGACAGACAGACGCGGTGGAGGACTTTGTTTTATAATATGTAGTGATTTTATTCTACGAATAATAAAAATTGTTTGTTTTACAAATTGTTTTTGTTTGCATTTGATCTATTTCATTTTTACATCTGGAGTTTTCAGGATTCTGTGTAGGAGTGAAGTCCTATATTCCATTTACATCTTAATGTTTCGATTGTTTTGAATACGGATACTTAAAAATAAATATTATATTTTTTATGCTTTCTGCCGAACGCACTTTATAAATGTTCATATAAATAAAAAAAAACTTGAAATTATTAGAAATAGTACCGGCCTATGGCGAAAATGGCAAGTGTGCAAGACTTATATTAGGGATGTTCATGGAATACATTATTGATTTTTACTATCCATAATTATCCTTTGTCGGAAGTGCAAAGGAAAAAAAAGGTCATCGTGACCTCCGTACCGATTTTATGGTCACCTCCTGGCTATGCGTATTCCTACAAAAAAAAAAATTGGTTGTCTGTAAAGTTGGTTAACGTACGATAATTTTACGTGATAACGTCATAAGAAAACATTGAAAAAAAATGCATACTTTTATGAATTGAATTGAATTATTATCACTGAGTTATCATTATTTTGTATAATACAAAGAATGAGTTAATTCAATCAATTACAATTATTGTTTTCGATAAATTACGCACTCGTTAATTCAAATATTTTAGTACTTAAATTACAATAAAATTACAAGTAACAATGTGTTATTAACAATTTATTTACAACTTATATATGTCGTGGCCATATCATAGAATTGGCCAAATCATGAAATGCTCGAGAATTTCATGAACTGGTCGCATTTCATGTAATGTTTCACTGACCATTGGCCACATCATAATGTGTATTAGCAAGATCAATGATTAAAAAAAGTCTAACCTAACCTAATCTAACATATTAACATAACATATTCTCGAGCATTTCATGATGTGGCCAATTTTACATCGGTGATATTTAAGATCCTCTAATTTGCGTTATTGTTTTTCATTCACAAGCCGAACGCTTAGGTTAATCGTGCCTCTCTATCGCTTGTTCCGCGCTCTCGCTCGCGACACGTGACACTTCTTCGTGCGTGCAGCCGGCATTCATCGATTTACAAGACGTTATCGGGTCAAAAGGTCATCACCGTCAGGTCATTATACCCCTTTTTATGCCCCAATTGTACTCCCCCCCAAAAAGCCCGAGTGTGTGGTTGCATAACTCGCACACCTTAGGCCGGCCCCGATTAGAAAAATTTATCCACAGTTGTGTAGAAAACAAAGACAAAAATTTGCGTGGTTATTTATATTACATTGTAAATAGCTATTTTCCAATTACCAACAGGTGAACGATGAAGACTTTGGTGTGCGTACTCGCGTGTATGTGTGTGTCATCTTATTCGCTGCCACCGGATAAGGTGAGTTAGTGCCCCATTCGCGCCTCAACTCGTTAGGCGACGAGCAGTGATAATGTTAAACACCTATTTCGAGACGAGACTTCTCTCAGCTTCACATTATACGTGTAATTTTATTATGCTCCTAAAATAAACTACGCAAAGGTCTTTTGCGTAGACGTAGTACTTATATACGTACCTACTCCTTCCACAGTTATATACTGATATTCTAATTTTATACACAGAACGATGAAATTGTTTTAATTTATTTTTGCAATAAAAGCAGAAGTACTTATATAAACAAAAAAATCTTTTATTTTCTTGACTCAGGTTTATAAGTTATATTTCACATGAAATTTTGATTTGTAAGTGGCCCGTTCAACATTATCATTGCAGAAAGAAGACACCATTTAATATATATAAATATCACAACAAACTTGTATGTTTAAAATTTTCTTAAATATGTTTAACATACACACATGGTCGTCTGTTCCTAAGATAAACAACTTAATTTCTGTATTTAGTTTAAATTTTTTTATTTTTGCAATATTAAAGTGCTAACTGGATATATTAAAAAGGCTATACATTTTTCTTTAGTTTAATGACTTTATTAAGAAAATCGTATTTTAAGGTCTAATTTATGTCATATTATTATAACAAGAATATTTGTCGACAGATGCATGCGTCTCACATTATCAAAACACGTAGCATAGATCTGAATAATGCTCACGGACTGGTGATGGAGACTAGACTGGAAAAGACAGTAGAACCAACGGGCTACCGCCTGGAACTCGAACCGTACCTCGAAGACGCCGTGTTTAAAGGTCACGTGAGCATAAATGTGACCTGGCTCGAAAACACGGACGAAGTAAGCTTACATTGTGCTCACGAGATCGAGATCACTGAGTCGGAAGTGAAGGCGTACATGCCGAGTGACTCGTAAGTTCGCCACGTTTAGAAATAAATAAGAACGAATAAGTAGAAAAAATATCTTGGCCGAACAATTCAGACGCGAATAGATCTACATAAATTAATTATGTATCTAGAATTTCTTAATTTTGCTCTAAAAATATAATATGGATAATTGTTCAACATTCTTGCTAACTTGCGTACAACATTATAACAAACATGAAAGCGTATAATTTTTTTTAGCACTTATACTTTTAGATATTCGTCTGTATTCGAAGAATATATAAGCGTTTTATTTTTATTTTAAATACACCTTTGAAAGACGTCATAGTTACACTCAAATTATTTTGTATGAACGAATTTTAATTTTATTTAAATGGCATTAATTAAATAATTATAATAAAATAGTATCCTGTTTTTTCTGGTAAAGGTAATCTTATAAGTCGATAATGTTAAAAAATTGTGGAAACGAATTTTATTTTCCAATATTGCTTTCCTTTTCAAGAGTTAGTCTATATAGGCTAATCTTCTAATATCTCTTTTGTGAAGCTGCATAAGAGTTCACTTATTAAAACTATTCTTGCTTATTCATTTTAAGTTTTCATATCCAGTGTATGAGGAAATTTATATTAAATAAAAAGACTAACACAATCTTATTTAATTTCCCTTACTTAAATGGGTAAATACGTTTTTAGCATATGAAAGATAAAAGAAAAAAATAAATATATTAATATTTTTAAGCATGAATCGGAGCTACTTTATTTTATTAATTTGCACAAAGTCTAACAAGTAAAAATTATTTTTGTATCATAGGAAAGAATTGCTGAAGATACCAATAAAGAAAATGAGTACGGATCCAAAGAAACCGATCCTAACGCTTCGTCTCGAAAAGACTGTGCCGAAATCGTCAGTTGGGTTTTTGAACTTCAGTTTTAAAGGGAACATGCAAACATCATCAACGGAAGCGTTCTTCAAAACAACTTACGTCACTGAGGAGTCTGATAGGTAAAAAAGGATATTTACAGGTTTCCGAGAAGCATATTTAAAGAATTTCGTATTGATTCAACAATATATTTTTAATTTCATCAAAAGACCAATGCAGCGTTTTAATAATATCTGCATCCTCTTCTCTTCGTTGAGAACTGGATTTTTTTTTTGTGTATTAGTCATTACGTACTTTTTCATTCGTTTCATTCAGTCGTGTGAATATAATAAAATTTTCATTCTTTCCATAATAAATGTAACAATATTTTTAGATTGGTTATTTGTTTGTAATTAGTAAACTTTGACTCTACGACGACTCTATTGAATCGATTATGATTATTTATTATGAAACGGATTTGGGCTAGCCATTATGGTCTGACTCATAATAAAGTAGTAGGAGCCATAAGTGTCGTGTAGTTGCAAATACGCTTCTAGAAATTATATAATATATATTTTCTTTTATTCAATATCTTTCCCTATAATTACATTTTTAAATATATTTATAAAAAATACAAATAAAAATATTTAAAAATATAAAAAAGGTATTCCTCCGGTGACAGGTTGAGTCCCAGGCCATCGGTGGTTAAGGCTCCAGGCTGAGGAACCTCCTCACAATGCGGGCCGTTTCAAGCAACACTGCCTTTTGAATCCGACCCTTGATCCAACAGTCGAGCGAGAGTTTCTTAAGATGTTGGTCGAAACTCTTCGCTAATAGGCCATTGACCGACACAACAATAGGAACAATTATTGTTGAGTCCACATTCCACATGGCGGTAATCTCGTGGGCAAGGTCTAAATATTTACTTAATTTTTCTTTTTCCGCCTTTACGAGATTATCGTCATGCGGGATTGTAATATCAACAATAATAGCTCGGCGCGTTGATCGGTCTACTAGCACTATATCTGGTTTATTGGCTGCAATAAATCTGTCAGTGATAATAGACCGATCCCAGTAGAGCAACGCATGACTATTTTCAAGAAATGGCGTTGGATTGTATCTATAGTACGGTAACTCATTTTCAACGAGGCCATATCGAAGAGCAAGTTGTTGGTGGATAATCCTGGCTACTTGGTTATGTCTGTGCAAATACTCACCGTTAGCAAGACGACCACAACCGGAAACAATATGTCTGATGGATTCGCCAGGCCTACGACATGCTCGGCATATGTCTGGAGTTCCATCTTTCATGATATGTTTCCGGTAATTGTTCGTCTTGATAACTTCATCCATAATTGCACAGACAAAACCTTCAGTCTCCCCAAATAGATTCCCGTGTTGTAGCCAGGATACAGAACTGGATTGGTCTACATCTATATCTGTCAAAGCTTTGTAGAACCGACCATGTAGTTCTTTGTTCCTCCATATGGCCACGCGGTCAATGGTACTCATTACTATAGGTTTACGCCATTTCTCTTTGCCTAAGGACAGCGGAGTAAAGCCCTTATCAACGGCAACAACATCCTTGTGCATATCGTTTTTGATGTTTAAAAAATATTCTCGGAGATTATACACCACACGATTGTGGAGGTCTTTTGCGTTTAAAAAGCCTCGACCGCCACATTTTCGTGGGATGTATAATCTCATCAAAGATGAACGAGGGTGATGCATTCGGTATATTGTTAACATTTTACGGACTTTGCGATCAAGGGAATCTAACTCCGTTTGAGTCCATCTCAGAATGCCAAAGGTATAGACGATTAAGGGCATAACCCAACAGTTAAAGGCACGTACCTTGTTACCGCCCGATAAAAAGCTGTTAAGCACTTTCTTCAGCCGGCCAAAGAATCGTTCCCTAATCTGTTGTTTCATGGCTCCGTCATCAATGCCCAATGCCTCTGACATTCCGAGATATTTGTAGGTTTCACCTTCGTTGAGAGATCTAAGAGACAAAGTGTTGGTAAGTTGCAAGTTTTCTGATGAAATAATTTTACCTCTTTCTACATGGATGAAAGCGCATTTATCCACACCAAATTCCATTTTTATACAAGTGCTAAAAGTTTCTGTTATTTTTAGCAACTTGTATAACTCTGGTCGTTTGGATGCGAACAGCTTCAGATCATCCATGTAAAAAAGGTGAGATATTGCTTTGCCTTCTTTACGAAGGTGAAAGCCTAACCCTGAATCCTCTAATAAAGTACTTAAAGGATTCATGGCCAGACAAAACCACAATGGACTCAAACTATCGCCTTGAAAAATACCCCGCTTGATCCTTATCGGTTCGGTCGATCCAGGAACATTGATGCCGCCAGGATACTGAAGATACGTGGTCCAGTGCTCCATACACGAGCCTAGAAAAGAACACAAAGCTGTATCAATCTTATACAACTTCATGATCTCCATAAGCCATGAATGTGGCACTGAATCATATGCCTTCTTGTAGTCAATCCAAGCGGCAGCCAAATTTTTCCGGTTTCGACGTACCTGTTGGCAAATAGTCATGTCTATGAGGAGAAGTTCTTTAGTACCACGACTACCTGGCTTACATCCGTTCTGAGCTGTAGCCAAAATATTATTTGTCGTTATATGTTTCATAATTTTAGTAGCAAGAATGGATGTAAGTAGCTTATAGATGGTTGGTAAGCAAGTAATGGGACGGTAGTTTTTTGGATCAGTGGTACTTCCCGATTTGTATAACAGGAATGTGAAACCAGTTGTCATAAATGTTGGAATTGAAGCCGTAATGAGGGCATCCTGAAATTGGGTTGCCAAGACGGGGTGCGAACTACGAAACCATTTAAGCCAAAAGTTGTGCAATCCATCCATTCCAGGACATTTCCAATTCGATGAGGAACGGATTGCACGACTTACATCATCTGGATTGATTGTGATTGGTTCCATTTGTGGAAGTGAGTTGCATCTTCTCCTGACAACACTCATCCAGTCACTATCAATGTGGTCAATGGGATCCGACCAAATATTTCGCCAAAAATTTGTTATCGCGTCTCGGTCCGGTAAATCATCATTGACCACATTAGTAGTGCACTGTTCCCAATTCCTGTATACTTTTCGTTGGTCGCTTTGAAAAATGCTATTTTGATAATATCGATCCCTGCGTTTTTTATACCGCTTTATGCGCTTTGCCCATGCACAGAGTTTTTGTTTCAGGAAATCAATGCGATCTGCGACTGAATTTATGTACTCGCTTGATGTTATATTTGTACCCGCAAAAGCTTGGTGTACAAATCGCATGATTTTCGGGCGTCTATTACCATTCCTGAAACATATTAATTTGGCTATTAGGGTTCTGGTTAAATGTATTCGTTTTTCAATTCTGACTTGCCAAGCTGGAGCTGTGTTAGATGGTAAAGTTATTTTATTTGACGGAAAATTTACATGAGCTACATTACACACAGCTGCAGCTCCACAATACAGAAGTGAATGCGTATCAGATAAATTTTGAGTGTTGCCTAAATATTCTTTTAAAATTTTATCCATAGCACCTACTAAAGCCAAATTACGTTTGTGTATAGGAAAACGAGGTAGATGTGGCCTAATATTAGGTGGCATGGTTCTATAATATATATTATTATTATATAATATATATATATATATATATATATTTTATAGGATTGTAGCGGCTACACAATTCCGCCCAAATAACGCGAGGCGAATGTTTCCATGCTTCGACGAACCCGCATACAAGACGCCCTTTGAGCTGAGTGTGGTGCGACCTCGGAGTATGGTTGCTCTTAGTAATACTGCTGTTGCGAGGACAGAAGATATGTAAGTTTACATACCCGCTAAAATAAATTTAATGCAAATTATTTCCTCACTAACAAATTTGTCAGATTTCAATCAAGTTGGGACGTTGATGACAAAAATGAGGAATGTTGAAAAAAAAGTTGTGTTACAGTTTTATATTAACTTCTGATAAAAATGAAATATAATAAGACAAGAGACTTAGTCAAAACATCTCTAGTTACTATTTAGTACTTACTACTTTAGTATAGAATTATATGACAGTTTTTATTTATTCCTAGTAAGCAGAATGACGTGTAAACATACGCTACAAACTAAGCGTTATGTCAGTCATGCAGGTCACTTTAGACGTTTTACTGTACTGCTAAGCACGAGTATATTCATACTGAAAGTTCAGCGATGATAAACAAGATTTAAACACCAGAAATTTGGGTTTAACTTTATCGATATTGGTATTTGCACAAATATTTGTTTCTGGTCTGGGTTTATGTCCTCGTGGGTCTCCCGACCGTGCTTTGGAGAGCACGTAAAGCCGTTGGTCCCGGTTGCTATCATAGATATCTGATAGCAATCGTTAATTATGGTAATAAAATTTTCCATTAACTCGCAGCAACGTAGTGTGGTTGATTAAGCTGCTGTAACTCTTCTGTATGGAGAAGAGGCCTTTGCTCAGGAGTGGGACGTTTACAGGCTGATCCAATCAATCAAAAAAAAAAAAAAAAAACAATCTTATCTTTTGTAGTCAAATTTGTTTCGCTTTATATTTAAATAATGTTAAATTAATTTGGCATTAAAAACTAGCAATGGTGAGCCAAATGCTGTTTGGGATCACTTCGAGCGAACTCCCCCAATGTCCACATTCACGCTGGGACTCGTCATCGCCGATCTGAAACAACTCGGGGAATCCACTCTGTATAAGGATGACAATGGAAATAATATTGGTGAGGATATAATTCATCTGAATAATACAAAGTTAAAGAATTTGTTTGTGCATATCAATAACTAGCACTGGATTATAAAATAAGTCTGTTGTTTTCGAATTTTGCTTATTATTTATCCGATAATTTATCTTTGCCACAGTATTTGTATGTATTTATAAGTATGGTAACTATGATCCGTGTAATTCCGTATTTTATAAAACATTAATAAGCTTATTTCTCCCGTGAAACAGCTTTGCTGTGTTTCGGAGAGAAGGGCAAGACAGGCAGTGTAATTACTGGCACCGAAACTTTAACACCTTATGTCTCTGGATAGGCAACACATAGATGAGTTGCCTGGGCTAGTTCCAGGTAAACTAGTTTATGTTCATGGGCGACGTCAACCACTTACCATCAGGTGGAACGTTTGCCAGTTTGCCTATCCAACTAACATAAAAAAAATAATTAATAAGCTTTGCTTTGCTTTTAGCAACATATAGAATGTCTATATACTATTACAGAGTATGAAATATGATTTACTTCATACATTAAGTAGGCATCAAAACTTCTCACATTGTGACTGTGTGACATTCATATCTCTCTCATACTCTATCTCATGATGAAATATTGCTCTATCTAAAATGTAAATATAAAATTTCAAAGTCACTTTTTTAGTGTCTATTTAATTATTTTTTTTTGCAATATAATTTTAAGCATTTTAAATGGCATGTATTTAATGTTACAACTTTAAATCTACGTTTTTCTATCAAAGTATTCGAAATTGCTAACAAAAATACTGAATTGCACACTAAATTTGCGCATCAAATAAATCAAATATACTATACTCTTTGATCTTTAAAGCTCAACTATTTTACTGAATGAATAACTGTTAACTTATAGTAAATCTAATTATTATTTTAGTGCAACAATATATTTAATCTGTTTTTTTGGAATCCATCACCTATTAAATTTTAAAGAACATGAGTTATACTAAATAAAACACCAGTTAATCAGTCATGTTTATTAAATTAACCTAACCTAACCTAACCTAACCTAACCTAAAATATGCATTAATTGTTATGCAATATTTAGATAATGATGTTAGTAATTCGGTTGTAATATTGGATAATTTAGTGTGCAAATCAGTATTTTTGTTATGCGGTGAGTAATTTTGTTTTAGAATGCTTATATCTGTGGTTTTAGCAAGATTTTCGTAGCAAAGTTAGATAAAAAAAGTCGCTAACTTTGATTTATTTTAAACATTTTCTAATAATACACGTTTAGTTATACAATTATTTAAATTAATATACAGTCATTTATTTGATATGCAGGTAGATTATTAGTCCAGAAATGTTGTTTGCTTAATTTTTAAATAGAGGTGCAATTAAAAATTCCCCATTTTAAATACCACTTTATAGTGTCTTATAATGGAAGATAAAAACAAAAAGTGAATTTAATTAATTTTAAAAAAGAAGCGGAACAATTTTAATTTTTACAATATATTTTTATATTTTGTTTGCATTATTTGCAAAGAAGATTAAGTAACATACTCGTACAATATTATTTGATTAAATGGTTTCATGTTTTTTTTCTCTTTAGAGCTACGAGTATGGGGTCGGCCAGAGTATTTACAAGCCTTAGAAGGTGTTAACGAAAAATTGGCGCAAGTATTTGCAGAAGTGGCAAATTTTTGGCAAGTGCCACTCCCCTTAACTAAGCTGGACATTGTCGCGTTGCCAAACTATCAAGGAAACAAACCTGCTGACAATTGGGGTTTGATTGTTTTCAAGTTAGTATTTTACAATGTAATCAAATATTAAGAACAAGTGAGTGATACAAAACAAGAATATTTATATATAAGGTTTTATTATATTTATTTATTTATGTGTATTTCAACCGTTCTGATGTAATGGTGCGAATAGTTGCCTCAACGCCGGCGGCGTCTTCGCGGCTCCGATTCCTGTTTCGCGTTGACCGCTTTGGTAGGTTTAGTGTTAAAAAGATAATTTGTGCTATTGTGAGATTTAAATATCGAGTGGAGTGTCCACCACGCTGCTCTACTACGGGTTGGCGGATAATTCCCTACCATGAGTAACAATTCTTATCAGGTGTCTATGATAACAACCGAGACCGACGGCTTTGCGTGCTCTCCAAGGCACGGTGGAGAACCTACAAGGATACACACCCAGACCGGAAACGGTATAAATGCAAATATCTGTCCCTGCCTGAGTGGGAATCGAACCCGCGACCGCCAGCACGCGGTTTGAGGCGACTACTCGCACCACTACACCAGAACGGTCGCCACTACACCAGAACGGTCGTCACTACACCAGAACGGTATCTTATTGTGCGGTATATTGATTAGGGAGAGCGACGTGAGCAGCCGCGGGCTGCTGCAGCTGGCGGCGGAGCTGTCGTACGAGTGGCTCGGAGCGCTCGCCACGCCCGCCTGGTGGAGCGACGCGCACATTAACAAGGCGCTCGTGGGCTACCTCGCCGCGGAGATCGCCTTCAAGGTAACATAACACATTCTGGAATTTTCTTAAAAAAATTCTTTTGAGATGACTGAATCTTTAAAAGAAATTGTTTGAATTTTCTGAAAAAAATAGTCAACATGAAGTTTGAAAGCATCCATCACTGAATTCCATTAAAAACACCCTTAAATTTTTTTAGCCTATTTCGTATTTTGTTTATTGCAATGAATTGATTGGCAAGGACTGCTAAATATTTAAGCAACGAGTGCAATGTGTTAAACAAAAATATAAGAACATTTATGAATGAAAACAGTACAAGTCGTGTTCGAGAACGAAGCCAAGAATGTTCAACATTTCTTCATTAAATCGCAATTTCGATTCTTTAGATGAAAAATGAGCTATTCTTTCTGTCACAATTGAAAGCAATAAAACGAACGACACCTAAGCTTTTTAAGGTTTTGCTCGGTATTATACCGAGTCTATTTCTTTATTGGTAGCTAGATTACGCTCGATGCTTCGATCTTTGATTTTTAATTGGTTATCGACTAAAAACTTGTGGTCTTTAGTTTAATATCTAACGGCGAGTTGCACGAAACCGTCGCTAATTTTCCGTTAGTTAAGTTGAAATTAATCTTAAAATTAGTTGATCTCATGATTAAATTTAAAGCTGTTGGAATTAATCATCCGTTAGACAGGTCTTTAATTAAACTATTTTTTTTAACTTAACCAGATTGTAGGTTTCGTGCAACAGAGCCAACAGATAATCACGATTCTTAGTTTAATAAACACTTAAATTTTAAAATTTGTTTCGTGCAACGCGGCGTAAGTGGAAGAAATGGCCTTTTGTCTCTTCAGTGAGTTTCGATTTAACCCACCATTTTAAATCTTAAAAAATAATCTTAAATTTTATATTCGGCATTAATATTTAATATTAATTATAAAAATAATATCGGTATTTTTTAGAAAGTTTTTCGTATTTTCTTATATTTTACTTAAATTTATCTATTGTTCATAGATAAACAACGGTTTGGAAATGGAAGGAAAGTGGCCGATGACTGTTCTGTACTCCTTGTACTATGAATTTAGTAAGCGCTACCCACACTCTCGCATCACGGGCATGAAGCAAGAGACGGCTTGTACCAAGATAGAGCTACTGTTCCGTATGTTCAACTACACTATTGGCGGAGACACGTTCAAGAAAGGAGTGTGGTTGCTTATGGAAGCCAGGTATCGTGTTTTTTTCCCGCAACACTCTACACTCGCTAACCCGCGTAACGAGTATTCGCAAATCCCCAAAAAAGCCAGTAATACGGAGTTCAGGCGATCGGTCTGAAAGTCGATGTCCACTGCTGAACGTAGGCCTCCCGAGTGGCCGATTCGAAGCAGCATTCATCCAACGGTTTCCAGCGACTTTTCTCAAAACTTCTGTCCATTTTGCGGACGGCTGTCCAAAGTTGCGCTTGCCGGTACGTGGTCACCACTCGAGAACATTTCTGCTCCATCGGCCGTCAGTTCTACGAGCTATGTGGCCTGTCCACTACCACTTCAGCTTGTAAACCCATTGGGCTATGTCGGCAACCTAACTAAACTCATTTAATATTAATAAGAATTTTTCGAATTTGCGCCTACTTTTGAGTACAGTCTTTAGAAAAATGGTTTTTGTAGTTGTTTGTTTTGCATTTGTTTGAATTATTTTTAGAAAATTCAAAACATTCACCGGCGATGATATCTGGAATGCTCTGAATGCTGCCGCAGAGAACTTTCATAAAAAACCTACATATATTGACGTTAAAACTGTAGCAAAAAGTTGGATTGAGAAAGATAGATTGCCCCTTATAACTGTTAACAGGAATTATGAGACCAATTCAGCTATGGTAACTCAGGTACGTCTTTCTGATTATAGGAAAAAAAGGTGTAAATAAATGTAATAAATATTGGATTTAGTTGGAGGGTGTACTTCCGAAAAGTAGATACCGAATTTTCTCATGAAATTTGGCACGGACATACCATTTGACTATCTAAGCATCCCCCTTAAAAGGATTTTTGGCAGATAGCAATATTTTTCGAAATATTGAATTTTTTGAGTACGCTGTTTAGTACGCTCTATATAAGAAAGCGAAAAGTAGATACAGAATTTTCTCATACAACTTGGCACAGACATTACATTTGACTAACTAGAGTCCCCTTAAAAGGGTTTTTGGCGACTCGCAATATTTTTCGAAATATTGAATTTTTTGAGTATGCTGCTTAGCACGCTTATAATACATCTATATATTTATCGCCACGTTACACACAAAAACACACTACAGGCGTTATTTATACATACATATATAATCAATCCACTTTTTTATTTTCCCGGATACACACTTTTTATATTTTGTAATAATTCATTGAACGGATTTTCGTTAAATTTTTTAACGCGACGACGGCATTAAAACTCGCATAGATGATCGGCCATTGTTTCACTACGTACTCCGCCACTTTTTTTTTGAAAGCTGAGAAATTCATTACGCAGTTAGGGCTTTTTTTTAAGGTTAGGTTAGATTAAGATTTTTTTCAAAATCGTTAGCTTAGATTAGGTTGTCAGGTCTTTCTTTAAAATCGCTGTGAAATGCATTTACGCATTCTAGGATAGGTTAAGTTAGGTTTTTTTTTCCTTCTTCTTTTGATCGACTCGATTTCTTATATAGAGTGTGCTAAGCAGCGTACTTAAATAAATCAATCAAAAATCCCTTTAAGGGGATTCATAGATAGTCAAATAGAATGTCCGTGCCAAAGGAGATGGATACGATTCCATACATTCTTGGGCCAAAATGTAATGAAATGAAAATGGTATCAATTAATGCATTCAGGCTTATAGATCCCTCGCTGAAAATTCTCTATATTTTGGCTATCTGAGAGCGGAGTTATTAAACGTTTTGTAAAAATGAGGTTATGTTACAATGTCTATTAAAAAACCCGATCACTAAGTTCTTAAAGCACTAATGTTTCTTACATTTAGTGAAGAATGTTTGAAAACTCATTACAAATATCAATAACTTGAAACACTAATAAATATTGTTCAGAATAAAAAAAAAAAACTTTTGAATGTATTTCAAACTTAATTCTTCTTCTATTATTATTAAAATGTCATCTAGGAAATGTAGGTAAAAAATAAACGGCTAGTATCAATGTCAATCAGTTGTTAGCTGTCACTAAAAATATGATTTATTTTAAATCAATACGAAATCGATATTATTTTTAAATATTAAATGATATTTTCGCTATTAATGTAACTTTATTTAAATGAACTTTATCGTTTACAACTTCAATATTGTGCATCTAAATACTTTGAGTTAATTAACTAGTAGAAACCTTTCTTTTTTTATTTTGCAATCGATTTTAGTTGAATCGATACCCGATTAATTTGATGAAAACAATCTTTTTAATTTTTCTCCTCTCCCAGATTCAGAATTAAGTTGATTTTTTATACTGTAAGATAAAAAAATATGACCAATTTTTTAAACCATATCTCTACTTATTACATTTTGGCCCAAAAGTCCCCATCTCCTTTCATGACGAAATTCGGTATCCGCTTTTCGGAAGTTTATCCTAGTTGGATATTAGTGAATTTAGTTGAAGATCAATATATATATATAATAATAACAAATTGGTCACTTGTGATTGATTCTCGCGTTTTATCATAAAAAGTTGACGGTGTGTTAAATATGTAAATTTGTTTTTCTAAATTTCAAATAATACGAGGCCCATTTGAAAAGTTCGTAGCCTAGTATAGTTTGGAGAATGCTATTTTTATGAAACTACCATCATTTAGAAGCTACATTATACTTGAGCAATTGCGTAAATTTCATTTCCTTATTTGCATTCGTTACGGTTTCTAACACTATAAGGTCGAACCATCGTCGGCTATCGACGTCTACCACCGAAAACATTGAAAAAATTTGTGATTTGACTTTATCTGATATGATGCGATGGTGTAATCATGGTTGTCTACCTATAAAAGAGTCAAACAATATACTCGGCCTGTTATTGTAGCCTCCTTCGACATTTACGTGAATTAATTAAAGAAAAACGTCCTGGATTGTTACGAAGAAAAGTTTTGTTTCACCCGGATAATGTGCGAGTTCATATGTCAGTCAAGACTTTGGCAGACATACATCAGTGTGACTTCAAATTGTTACCCCATGTCATGTATTCTCCTGATCTCGCTTCATCTGACTTTTATCTATTCCCAAAGCTCAAAAACTATTTAGAATCTCAAAAATTTTCTACAAAATGAGGTGTTCAAGGGTGCTGTCGACGCATATTTTGAAGGTATGGACGAAGATTATTTAAGGCCCTGCCCGGCCGATGGAAGAAGTGTAAAGAACTTGGGAGAGAATATGTTGAAAAATAAATAATAAATAAATTCTTATCTTTTCATCTTCCTGGTTAGTCTATGAACTTTTCGAACGCACCTCGTATTATTTCTGAGAATATAAATGTTAATTTTCATTATTATTGACTATAATCGTATAATAAGGCGATAAGAAGGTTTTAACAACGATTTTTGCGTTACTGTCACAAAAATCTAAATTGCATGTTTATAAGTACACTCAATGAATTGTACTATGTATAAAATTCTTTATTTATAAGTAAATAAATTTAAGAAAGTATATCTGCGAGAGCGTCCTCACGATGTGCCCGATGCAGCCAAGATGCTCTGGTGGGTGCCTCTAGTGGTAGCTCGTAGTGACAACTTCGACTTTTCTAACACTACTCCAGCTGATTGGATGAAAAATCAAAGAGAACTGAAGCTGGTCAATATGCCAGATAACGACCACTTCATTATTGTCAATCCTGAGGAGATTGGTGAGTGGAAGAATAATTTAGATTATTTTTTATTTATTGGTAATTTTCATACTTAATAGGAGGGAAGGCCTTTCACCAGCTCTGTTATAATACAGTACAGCACATATTAGTATTGACTTAGTTTAGGTATAAACTGGGACTTAGAACTTAGATACGTCTCGAATCTATAAGTCATTATAGGAGTCTGTGTGATTGTAATAAGCAGCAAGCTGATTCGTTTATTTTTTAACAAACAGTTCTAAACACAATTTTTTAATTTATTTTTGTTGTTAAGTTTTTAATTTTTCTACTAATGTCCGATTTTTTTTTCATTTATTAAGAAGAAGTGTATATTGCCATATAGATTAAGAGAAAACATGTTTTATTTTCTGATGAACGTTCCTACTTTTTCAACGTTTACTACAAAGTTGTTTCTGTAGCTGCCAGATCAATTTGAATATTCCCTACTATAATATGAGAATATATTTCAACAGCACCATTCCCTGTGAACTATGATAAAGACAATTGGAATCTCATATCAGCATACCTCCAAAGTGAAAATCGAACTAATATACCAGAATTGACTAGAGCCAAACTTTTGCATGACGCTTGGAACTTGGCGTACGCTGGCCAGTTGTCATTCGCTACTGCCTTTAACATGACATTGTTCTTGAAACATGAACAGCACCACTTGGTATGGGACCCCGTGTTTACGATGATCGATCACGTCGGAAGGCATATTTGTTGTGGTATTTATGATAAATTCCATGTGAGTATTAAAGAAGATCTTGTCACTTATATAACTACCTTTTTGATTAATCTTAATTTTTTTTTTTTGTATTTTTTTGAGTAGCACAAAACAACGACAGAGTGGATAATGCTATTTTTGTATCTTTTTACTTTTTTTTTAAATTAAATGGAGAACAGCCGACTTAGTCTTTAAGGCTGTATGGCTGTAATAAAGAATAAAAATAAAAAAAATGGAGAAAAAAATTATAAAAAATATTTCGTTACATGAAATAAGACATTGCGATGGATACGTCCTCCACCCAAATCCACAACTATTTAGAACATTCCACAAAATATTGCTTAAATCCACATTTTGAACACGTAATTACTCGTCTAATAAATATCAAGTTAAATTGTATTAGGAACTTTTGAAGTTTATTCGACGTGTTGGCATTTCATGAAAGTTTTGTTTAGGTGTGTAATGGGAATAATTTAACTTTGCTGTAGAATTAGTAGAATTGATCCTAAGCTGTTTAAATGTGAAATGTGTAAATGTCAATAATAATATAATAATGTAACGAGAATTACAAAAAAATATAAAATAAATATTATTTTTAAGGTTCCTTTGTTATTGAGAAGTTTTAGTGTCCAAACTTGATTTTTTTAAACTTTTTCGTAAATTTCATTTCGTGTGAATTCTGTATTTACGACTATTATTAATTATATTGACATATATATTTATTCTTTAGGCATACGTGCGTATCTTACTCACTCCACTGTACAAAGAGTTGATAAAGGACGTGAGAGAGAACGAGGAGAACTGGCACAAGAACCTCCGCTCGGCGAGCAGGAGGTTCCTCTGCCGCGCCGGCGACGCGCCGTGCGTGCGCGAGGCGCAGGAGCAGTTCGCGGTTTGGCTGAACGCGCCCAACCCGGACGAGGGCAACCCGTGAGTGACATGCATTTTTATAATTGAACTGAAGCTATCTATAAGCGTTCCACTGATGTCGAAAGGTGTCCACACTATAGTTAAAGGAAAAAAAGATTCTACGTAAGATAGAGGTATTTAGGTAAGAGCTAAGAGATTCGCTACGCTGCTACACTGTGGGTGAGCAGATAATACCCTACTAAGAATATCATGACCAGGATAAGCGCCTGATTATGACGTAAACAGCGTGTGGTTAGACATATATTAATTTCTGGTCTGAATCTGTCTGGTTATCCTTGTGGGTCTCCCCACCGTAATTCGGAGGGCACGTTAAGCCATCGGTTCCAGTTTTTATCATAAACGCCTGATAGCGATCATTACTCATGATAAGGAAATTATCCACCAATCCGCAGTGGAGTAGCGTGGTGAATTAAGCTCCAACCCTTCTTTAATATAGAGATGAGCACTTTGCCCAGCAGTGGAACACTTACATGGAGCTTATGTACCACACACTACCAGGATAAAAGAAGATCGCTTACAGGCTGATTCAGTTCTTCAGTTCAGATATTCTACGATTGTGATAATATATATCATATAACCCAGTCAAGTTAGCCGTATATTAGCTGTCAATGACCCACAGCTAGGCGGAATCGCTCTTTCGCTAATTTTATTTGAGAATAGTTTGTAATAGATTCCTGCTATATAATTATAAAAAAAAAGCTAACTAAAAACGCAAAGAGGCGAATAAAAAAATATTCATTTTAATAAATTCAAAGCTCGTTTCACGTATATTAGAGCTGGTAGAACTGGCTAGAACTTTATATAGTGGTTTTTAAAATTAGAACGTTTACATGCAACCCATTTGTGTAATGCAAAACTTTTCCGCTATTAAAGGCTGAATAAAAATATACCGCGAAAAAGTTTAATCAATACAAATTTAAATTACTTTGAATAGATGACTACGTAAATGTAATTTGCTCTTGAAAAATATCAGGCACCTATTGATATCGATAAAAAAACTTGCGAAAAAATTAATCGTGAAAAATTGGAAAATCTGTAAGATTATTCATGAATGTTTTTGGGGAAAATATTGCCCGTTTCTTGTTTTGATTATAATCAATTCCTGATCACAAAAATCAATTAATAAATGTCAATCAATTCATAAATGCAATTTGGATTTACAATAGTTTGTTCTTAAGCATCCGCAAAGGGCAAATAGATTTTATGCGTAAAGTCTAGTAATCTGTGAAATCTGGATTGGAATAACAAATAGTTGCCATTTTCTTGGTGTTGCTAGATTTCGTCATTTAACTATTGGTTCATTTTAATCTGTAATGTGTAGTTATATTTATATTTTCATGAGGAAGAACATCTTCAATGTGCGGTTAGATTGAAATCAAAGAAATCGCGGTTCCGTTTATCGGAATGTTGACAGCTGAAAGGGACGTCCATTCGTGTTACGTGGACCGTGAAAATTTAATTTATTCCTAGTCTCATGACGATTGTGAATATTTAATCATTCCTCTTTTTATGGAAAAAAGGAGTTTCACGGATTGTCCAGGATAAGACTTTTCAAGAATATTATTTGTAAGG
This sequence comes from Euphydryas editha, assembly GCA_036937285.1. Classification (NCBI taxonomy): domain Eukaryota; kingdom Metazoa; phylum Arthropoda; class Insecta; order Lepidoptera; family Nymphalidae; genus Euphydryas; species Euphydryas editha. The sequence goes on from JAUPFZ010000001.1 coordinate 2,970,141, forward strand.
TCTATCACATGGAGCGTTATTGCTGTAGTAAGCATATATTGTGGGGATAAGAAACTAAAACTGATCCTTTAGAAAACTAAGCGGCACGCAAGGCTTGCACATGTGTCAAAGAGTCTAGCAGACTTACTATAAGGAAATTGCAGCGACGTCTTTGGACATGGTTTAACCTTTTAAATATTATTTCTTCACCCAAAATGCTTGTACTTGCGATTTTAGATCTTTTCATCATTTAATCATCTTCATTCATTTGATGTTTATAGTTATAATAAAAGAATAAAGTAAGGTCTTAGACCCAGATCAAACAAGTAAACAAACAAAAATACTCTTATAGCTTTATGATAATTATATTGTAATTTAATATTTTTGTCAACATTGATAATTTTTGTGAACCATTCCAATGACTGGAGAATGAATGAATAATTTTTATCGTCAACTCTTTATATTTTTATACTATTTTGGGGGAGTTGGGGAATAGGGTGTAAAGTTCCTCATCCATCATGGAAAAGGGTGGATCCTCCGACCAGACGTGAGTTATGTCTGGTGGACTGATCCCCCGATGGTTGCTGTCGGGTTCTTGTATATACGACTATGTCCAATCGCTTTGATAACTTTAATAGCGCTATGTAGGATACGTCAGTTCGTATGTGGCGAGATAGATGTCGCTACACAATTTTTATGTTTGAATTTTTGTAAATATATTTTATACTAGCTGTGCCCCGCGGTTTCATCCGCGTTAATTTTAGGAAAAAACGTACTTAAATATTTTTAAATCATTACACTAAGAGTGCCCGCCTCGTTGATAGAGTGGTCGCAAGCGCTACTGCCGAGCAAGGGGTTTCAGGTTCGATTCCTAAATGGGTTAACGTATTATTGGTTTTTTATTTTTATTTTTAGAAAATTCTCAATAAATAGCACAGTGTCTGGAATGGTGCCCGGTGTATAGCAACAGGCTTTCTCTCTATTACATGGGACTCATAACTGGCGAAAAGTGGGTGTTACATAATCTTATGAGTGTTGTTAATCTCTACCTATTCCTTCGGGGAATAAAAAGAGTGATCTTATGTTTAATTTAAAAGTGGAACTATAGTAAAAAATATCTCGGGAAGAGGAAAAATAAAGGACGCAATGGAAGCTCTCGAAAAAGTATTTTTTTGTTCCGATTTTGTAACGTTTCTTATTATTGCTCAGCCCCTATTGATCGTAGCCTGATGTTATTATTGCTTTCCTCGGTAAATGGACTATCGAACACAAAAACATATTTTCAATTCAAACCAGTAGTTCCTTAGATTAGCACGTTGAAACAAACAAACTCTTCAGCTTAGTATAGATTACATAAACAACGAATTTGTCTACTTCCACTTGACTACCTCTAAATAGGTTTCTAAATTCGTCTACGTATACCTTTTTATTGTTTTATTTGGATGCAATTTCCTTTCCATCTTCTATTGTGGTCGGGGTTCATCATTCAGTGTGCTTTGGCCATTAATAATGTCACGTATTGTTCGGGCGTTCGACGGTTTTATGTTTATTTTCATTGTTTTCATTTTATGTATAAAATATATTTTATTAACTACGCTATATTCTTTATTCATATTTCGGCCTAGATAAATGTCTGTAAAGGCTCTTAAACACGTTTCTATGAAGAGTAAAATAAATAGGAAACGACATAATATTTGTTTTGTTGTTTTGAATTTACATCTTAACGATATAAATACTTGTAATGCTTATAATATATTATAAATTTGACTTACTGTTTTAAAAAATATATATATATATATTAAAAATAAAAAATAGCTCGACAGATTTTTTGTATTGTTTGATTAAACAGAGAGACAGATTGAGAGACTACATTGAGTTCTTTGCAAGGAATTTAAACGATAAGTAGAACACTAACTTAATAAAATTGTATATTCAAATATGCACCTTGATTTAACCGAGATAAGGTTGACATTTGTTTACAGCATGTAAGTGAAAAAATCGTTCTAAGCATTTCGTTGACAACTGGTATTTTGTTTCTTTCTTACGAGTTGCCTTGAATCCATGGTAGAAAGAGATGCAATCCCTGTCTTAGGAACGTTTTAAGTGCACGTGCGCATTCCAGTTTGTACATAAATTCCTTGGTTTTTTCTTATTAGATTCTAGAATAAAAAATAGGTTTTGTTAAAAAATAATAGAATATAATATATAACTCTACTCTTTAAAAGATTTACTTACAAATTCTAATTCTCCCCAGGATATCCAACCAGTATCTCTGTCCTGTATTCCAATGGGGTACACAAAAGGAATGGGACTTCGGTCTTCAGCGGGTGATAAACTTCCCTCCATCGAGAAAACAAAGTGAGAGGACATACCTTCTAAAAACTCTCGCAGGCTGCCCAATAGACGAGATAAAGATTCAGAAATTACTGAACATAACTATTCTGGAAGGCAATGGAAACTTTACGGAAACTGATCTATTCCTTATATTCAGTATGTTAACTGGGAGCTCTCAGGGTTATACGGCGCTGTTTCATTTCCTGAATAATAACTGGGACACGCTGAAAGAGAAGTAAGTAAATTTTTTTAGATAATTCCATATTTTTAGATAAGACATTTGTGACGTCAGATTGTAGGTATATACTTTTAATGTTTTCAGTAAATAAATACACAAGAAAACTCTTTAGCCTTATATTAACACTATAGAAATAGAAATGTCTCTCTCCGAAAGAAACTCCGAAGGAAAAGTTATTATTCAACATATATAATATATAATATATATATATTTACTTTTTTTTCTAAATATTTAATCTTTCGTAAACTGATTTAGATGTATCAAAGATATCGGATTACGACCGTTATTCATGGTAGGGAAATTATCCACCAACCAGCAGTGGAACAGCATGCTGGATTAAACATCATCCCTTCTTCTATATGGAAAAGAGGCCTTTACCCTACAGTGGCTTGTTTACAGGCTAATTCAGTTCAGTTTAGTTCAGATATGATGACAATATGTTTTACACAAGCCCTTTACGAAACTAATGGAAAGCATATTAACCCGAACTAGTTTATTGTGTTAAATATCTTGACGAGCGGTGTCGATGCCGTGACCGAAGTCAATACACAAAGTCCACAGAATCAGAGTTAAGATCGAATTATAAAATGTCCGCAAAGCTTATATTTTTGCTGATAATTATGCCATTACGCATATTTATCAACAAAAATTTTCCAATAACGTTTTGTTTATTATTTATATATAAAAAAATCGTATTTTTTTTTTAAATAAAAAGTGACGTTATGTGTGTTCTCAACAACGAATATACTCTCTAGACATGAATCTGTAGAATTTCATTAATTTTAAGTGATTATTTACTTTTTATCAATGTGTGAATCGTACCACGCAGTAAGTATAGTGACTATTCAATGTATGAATATCAGCGTCCACTGATCAGATAATTGAATATGTCGACTGTCCCTACGTACAGTATCGAAACTGAAAATTTGCGATTTTTTTTTATTGCACTAAGAAACTCCTTTTTATATATGTTTTCATACAAAAAAGAGAATAAGCTAAAAAATACATATTAAACCACATTTTTCATGAGTATATAATATCTTACTTAACAAATAAATGACAATTTTGTACACAAAATTAAATTAAAAGTGCTCTCCTGTAAAGTACCTTTTTTCAGTTTCGATAGTATACGTAGGGACAGTCGATGTGTATGTGTATTTGTGAGTATTCACTAAATCTTTATTGAAATTTACTGATATGTAGTGAATATTAGCTTCACTAACGTAATTAATTTAAATTTCATTGATTCATGTTTAGAGAGTACCTATGTGTATTATAATATATTCCCTTACAACGAATTATTTACTTCCGAATCGTTCTCATATGTTAAAACCATCTGGTTTTTGGTTGAAAATTTTACTATTTATTACATTTACGGCGTATTAATATCGATGACACTAACTGACTGGGCTTCAGCTGTACGAACGTACAGGCTCAGGCTACGAGGCTCCTCGATCTCGTCGTATATTTGTCCGAGAACGGAATTGACATTCAGGGCTTGTATTCGAGCGAAAAATATACAGTTTTATGTTTCCGATGATTCTATTCTTTGATTATTTTTTAGTATAATGGGTTCATTATCGTATATAAAAAATGCTAAATAAAAATTATACTTTTCTAAGCCCGTATTAAGAAATATTTAGACTTAATATCCTTATTTCATAGATATTTCCCATAACATGTCACAAGCCGTCACAGTAGCATGTAGTATGGTGGCCGTGTCTCTTTTATCACTTTTTTTTAATCATGTTAATACTATGGTTGTAACATTGAGGTTTAATTTGTTCGTTTGTGACAAATATTTGTATTGTGTTCTTGACCTCAGTTATCATTATGTATATATTCTTAGTGCGTCCTTCAAATAAAATACTATATTTATAAATAAGAATGAGATTATAAGCGAAAATGTAAATGATATAAAATCATAGATTGGACAATTAGAAATTTAAAGCGACCGTTTCAATTTCGAAAAGACGACCGTTCGGGTGTAGTGGTGCGAGTAGTCGCCTCAAACCGCGTGCCAACTGTCTCGGGTTCGATTCCCGCTCGGGACAGATATTTGAATTTGTACAAATATATTTTGTTTCCGGTCTGGATGTTTGCCCTTGTGGGTCTCCCCACCGTGCCTAGGAGAGCACGTAAAACCGTCGGTCCCGGTTGTTATCATAGACACCTGATAACGATCGTTATTCATGGAAATTATCCGCCAACGCGCAGTGGAGCAGCGTGGTGGATTAAGTTTCAACCCTACTCCTATATGGAGAAGAGGCTGATACAGTACAATAAAGTTTCAATTTTAAATAGGCTTATATCTCTTAATTTTTATTTTGAATACTAAATGAAAATCAAATTTAAATTTTAGTCATATTGGATATATTATATTACTCGTTTTATAAAATTTATGAATATTGGAAAAGTTTATAACGCGTCTTGAAAATAAATATATACGGCGTTGACTAACAACAACCAACTTTTCTAATATTAAACTTATTGTCTTTTTTTCTCGTTTCAACGGAAACTCAACGGGAAACTACGTGAAGAAATTAAAACTATTCCTGTGTTTTTGTTAAAGATAAATTACATATATAAAAATGTGTTTTTAATGTTTAAAGGTTATGAAGTCCAGTTTTTAAATTCTAATGTGGTATATTTACCTCTTATATTATTTCTTTTAATATAATTAACTAACGTTTTTGAATTTTCATAATTTAGTTTCTGACATTGATTTTTGAATTTAATTTAGGATATTCATTAATGTATGCTACATGGACAACTTTTAATTTGACTTATTTCGATGTTGACGATATTATTAGTAACTTAAGAACACCTGTAAAAAAGTAGGCAATTATCTAGATACCAATGTTTACTTTGTTGATTTTATTTGTTGTTTTACTACTTGTTGTTGTTGACTTCTGAATAAATAAATAAATAAATAAAATAAATAAAAATTCTTACTTGTCAACTCTTCATTTATCTGTATATAATCTGTGTTATTTAATAATAATTAATTGGTTAATTTTAATTTTTATTAGGTTCGCCAGTAAAACTAATACTTGGGATAACCTGATCACATCAGCAACATCCGAGTTCAAGACACAAGCTGGTCTAGAATTAGTATCGAACCTGTACGTCGCTCATCAGGGAGAGTTCGGTTCTGCGGAGCACATTATTGAAAAATCAATGAGGAATATTAGGGAGGAAGCGAAATGGTCGGCTGAAAATTTACCAGTTATTGAGAAATGGCTGGATAATTATCTTAATAATGCTGACGATAAGGATGATCAGTATATTAGGAAATTTCAATAGTTAACGTTGCACGATAATAATCATCATTGGACACACTAAAACCAAATCCAAAGATGACCGAGAAATTAAAAAAAAAAAAATATTGTCTACTCTCATTATTACTAACAATGTTTTATATTTTCATAGTAATTTTAAAATAATATTTTTTTTTAAATTTAGATTTTTAGAAGAAGCAATATTAAATATACATGAAACTCATAATAAAGATAAATAATAATAGTTTTAAAGAAGTAAAAACATATATATTCAAATATATAATTTTTTTTTTATAAATATAAATATGGAAGTTTTGTTCTCTAATGATTAAAATTATACGCGCACTTGGTTCAGTGACAGCTGTGGTATTGTTTTAATGTTGCCATGTAAAAGTTTCGTAATTAACTCAGATTTATATTTCGTGTGTGTATATCTTACTAATTCAACTCATGAATGCCTGAATAACTTTGATAATGCTGCCAAAATATTAAATGGCCTTAAAAAGTTTTTATTGTGTGTTTTTTTATGATTGAAAGAATTATTAAAAGTTGTATAGTTTCGGTATATTTGTATTAATTTATATATTAATAAAAATATTTCAATGTTATATTTTTAGGTTTTAAAAATGTACATATTTGTATACAAAAGAAAAATACTAAACAATATCAAAGAAAATAAAACTTTTTTTTTTATAAACATAACATAGGACTAAGAAGTTTAGCATTTAATCATTGTATTGACATTGTAAATACCCGACTGTAACTTAGTTATTACAAAGCTAGAAGTAGGGCTGTATATTTTAATTGTATATATTATTACATATGTACATATATATGGCCGTTCCTTTGTTCTGTCGTAGCTACCAAACGGGTAAAACGATTCAGATAAGGCAAACGTAGTTCGATTTGTCTTGATAGCATAAGTGACAATGTAGCCAACCGTAAAATTGGAAAATCTTAAAATATTATAATTTTTGGCACGATTTAGCGTTTTAACAGCAGTCGGGTTTTTTTTATATACTAAATATTTTTACTAAATACGTATCCTTGTATGAAGTTAGTTAAATGATTAAGAATTTACATGCATATTTTTTGTAAAAATATATAAGCAAAATAAATAAGTTATGATTTGAATTTGTTTAACTTTTTGCGATTCCTTTTCATGGAACTCAATATATATGTATACGATACGGAATAATGAAGGAGGTAACAAAATACAAATATGGAATTTGAAACAATCAAGTTGCATCAATTGCAACAGGCGACCTTATCATGATCTTAAGTGAGTCTCTTAATGCAACTCGTCATCAATTATATAGGTATATGAAAAATATAAATATTATACAATTCACTGGTAGAATTTTATGCCAATACAAAAATTATTTTACCTATAGAGAAAAGTTATCATCTTTAGGTGTTTTAAGCTTGGACAACATAAATATATAAAAAAATTATTCTTTATCATAAAATTTTCATACTTTATTTTCTCAATTGCCCACGAGATGCTACTTGTAAATTGTTTACTTAAAGACCTTGTCTGAAAAAAGTAGGTGTGATATAAACCTAGGTTTATATAATTTACTTTTTAGATGTTAGATTGCATATATAGGCGAAAACTTTTATCAAATAAAAATGGCAGGTTATTTTAAACTCTCTGTATAATATATTAAAGTCAATGATCGTCTTAAAACAAGAATACTATTAAAATATATTCCGAAAAACGAAATATTCAGAGACCCTACACTGGAAACTATCGGAGAAATAAGTTGTCGTGTTCATTTAATCGGAATAATCTGCGCTTAACATCGTACAAATTTGTCTGATAGAATAAATTTTATATATTTATGAATATTAAAATACGTCAAGTATTTTATACATTTATTTATGTTATTTTGAGAAGGAATGAAGATGTTACATTCATATAAGGTTCGCACGTATGGCTGTATATACACAAAACTTCAGAATATGAAAAGAACATTAACTTTACATGGAGTAAACGACATACCTCAATGCATTACGAAGCTGAATCGGTAATGGACTGAGCATATCACACATAGCAATTACTTTTGAGGTTTCAAGAGTCTTACGACGTTAAGATAGTCAGTACTGACTTCTGGCAACCCAAGATAGAGAGCGGCGGATATACATACGTCCAGGTCTTTGTCCAACTGTAGATAAATATTAATGTTTCAAGACGACAATAACAATATGATTTGTAAAGCATTAATTCCAGGTGTCATTTAGGTGAAATTAAAATATCTAATTATATTTTAAAAACAAGAATACTAGAATTTCCATTAACAACAAATATATACAAATACCAAACACTAGACAAAAAGCAAAAATTACTACACAAAATATTAGAGCATAAATGGTCTCACCCATATTTATGATTTTTTATTTATTTTTATTCTTTATTGTACAATATACTAATACAAGTGTTTAGAAAAGGCGGGCTTAATGTTCCTGTATTTTAATATATAATTTAATAATAATTAATATAATTAATAATAATTTGTTAACAAACAATATAATATAATATATTATGATCAATAAAATACAGCAATACATTGATATGACTAAATATTAAAAAAAAAAAAGATTTTATTTCAAGGCAATCAAATCAAAAGAATAAAATAAATTTTGTAGTAGCCAAACCTATATTTTTGTTGCATTGTGCAATTTTATGTCATATAAAAGCTTATCGCGAGATTTTCCAGTTTAGATTTATTCTGATCTAGGTCTGTGATTTCCAGATTTATCCTCGTTATAAGTCACATCATATAATACAAAACAATATATATTATACAACTGACTGACTGACTGACTGAATCAGCATGTAAACGTCACATTGCTGGGCGAAGGCTTCTTCTCCATGTAGGAGAAGGGTTGGAGATTAATCTACCACGCTGCTATATTGCGAGCTGGCGGATAATGTCGGCTTAAGTGCTCTCCGAGGCACGGTGGGGAGACCCACAAGGACATACACCCAGACCGGAAACCAATATTTGATCAAATACAAATATCTGCTCCGAGCGGGAATCGAACACGGGACCATCAGCGTTGAGGTGACCATTCGCACCACTACATCACGTCATCATCACTACAGAACGTACGTAATATTATATAATGTAAACAAATATAAAAAGTTGTAAGATATTATAACATTACTCCAACTCGGCCATTGTGAGTATTGTGACCCATATTCTCCTGATTAAGGACATATTCATGGTTACTGCTACACTCCATCCCATGACTCCGTAACATGATGACGATGACGTGATAGCGTGATATAAAATTCCTTAATTAACAGAATTTATAATGCAAGATTGATATTTGAAAAAAGGCATTATTGCGTGGAATTAAAGATTTTAGTGAAAAGTTAATATTGAATATATTCCATACAATCGAGCCCGCATTTTGTCGAAAGCTTAAGTATTTAAAATATTCCGAAATGAAACTACATTTATTATGTGTAAATATGTGTAAATACGGACAGATGAAGTATGTATTTATTCGTATTTACACACAATCTACTGCAATTCACTCGCCTGTCAATACGTCGATATACGGTTTATTGAAATCGAACAGAACTTGTACAAATATTTGACAACAGTTCTGGTGTAGTGGTGAGAGTTGTTCTACTGCTGCTGTTATTTTTTATTACATTATTATTAATGATTGAAACATAATATAATATTTTGACGATTAATTTTTTAATTAGACGATTTTATTTAATTGAATTTCAGTTTTATTGACTAGGTTTTAAATTTAATTTATTATTATATTGCTGCAGATTATTGAATTGATTGAATTATTATTGTTTTTATTAATATTGATTATTTATTGTAAACTATTGCAATTTTATTGGATTTAATTTATTATCGTTCTTACAAAACTGAATTTTTACTAATAATTTGGTTTATTTTGTTAAATGACTCAATGGAATTGAATATGATGTCAATGATTGTACTTTTATATTTGATATGGCATGTATCCAACACGACGACACTAACGCATTAGGACAATTACTCTGTAACTAGCGGCCCGCCCCGGCTTCGCACGGGTCTTTAACTAAAATTTTAAAAATTATACATTTATATTTTTTATCACCTACACCTGCGTCGATACTGGAAAATATTTTATAATAGACGGATTGAGTGACAGATTTATTATATCTATATACATACATACATACATACATATATATGTATATAGATAGTACGGATGAAACATTTGAACTGTTTTTTTTATTAATTATTTTCTCATTGATGAATACCATATTTTAATAAGTATTATTCCCGACGAAGACAAATCCAAAAACACAAAAATCATAAAAATCGTTCCACTCGTTCTCGAGTTATAAACGGTGTAACTAACACGACTTTATATATATAGATTACATCTTAAATAGCTATAACCATCCAACTTTGTACAATCAACAAACAAATAACGACCAAATATTTTAAATTTTAACAACGAACAAACAATCAAGACCGTAGTACCCTAAAGTATTTAATTATATACAAAAAAGAAAAACAGATTTTTAAATACGGGCGAGTGTCATTCTTTTGGCCGAAGTTTTGGTCAGCGCGATTCAGAAAATTATCTGCGCCATCTATCGTATAATTGTAGAATATCGTTTTTATATTTAGTGACATTTAACATAATTAATATTTAACATAGTAGTATATTAATTGAAAATGATGTTTATCTAAAATATTAAAACGATTTCTATTCCTATCCGACATATTTAGTAAACTTTTCAGTTTAACAAAATAATAACTCAAATATAAGTTTTGTGAGTTTTAAAGATTCCTTAGACCAGATGGCGTTGGCGGCGTAGGTACCTATTTCTATTTTCTTAAATATTTATTTTTAAATTTAATTACAATGAAACAAAAACTAAATTATACTGTCAGTTATTTCCAATTTTTATGTATTAAAGTTATTAACATTGGTTTTGTACTTTTTACGTGATACGTGATCAGAGAAAAACACGATAAGAGATGGCGCTGATACAAAAAAATACGCGCTATTGAAATTTATTCTTGATGATATATAGTGTATTAATAAAACAGAGGTTTCAACAGATTTATTATTTGTTTAGATGTTAGATGTAAGATTATGGAATAAATAAATACATAAATACTTTAGTTTCGTATACCGATGGTCCTGGGTTCGATTTCCGCTCGAGGTAGATTTTTGTATTTGTACAATTATTTATTTGTTTCTGGTCTGGGTGTATGTCCTTGCGGGTCTCCCCATCGTGCTTTGAAGAGCATGTTAAGCCGTCGGTATGATCGGTGTTGTTGTGTTGTAGACATGTGGATAATTAGGACCTACCTAGGTGTTGATTGTTGGTGCTAAGCAAAATAAATAAATAAACGCCTCACACTTGACGGTCCGCAGTAGAATGTGAACCCTGTGTCGGGGGTCCAGAAACATACAACATACAAGCACAAACGCCCAGACCACGGTAAACGTCTATATGACCTATAAAAATATATGAATTGTCATGTGCGGGGTTCGAACCCGCGACCGCTAGCGCATCAGTTAGTTGCTGTGACTACTGTGCCAACGCGTCGTCTCATAATAATAATAATATTTATACTTACATTTTATTGTATACCAAGACAGAATATTACAAAAGAAATGAACATAAAAACCAACCAACGGTCCAACCAACCAACCAACCAACCAACGGTCGACAAAGTCTGCTGTGTATCAACATACTCAACAAGGTACCAACCACTATATCAGATTTGATAAGCCACAAATTCTCGCTAAAGAACACCGATTCCTACCAAGGATGATTCGCGAGGCTATTGAAATTAAAAAACATCCTAATTTCAATAGAGAGGATGGTTGGAACGTACCACCAGCTTGGGAGCCAGTACTAAAATTAATTGAACCCAAGGAAAATAAGAACACAGCACGACTTCCAGACACAATAAGCTCATTCTGCATGAATAGGAACGGTTAATAGTAATAATTTAAAATTGTATAAAAAGCGGGGTATGTAACAATTAATTCATTATTCGGACACCCACCACCTCAGTCCCCCGAGATCATGGACGCTGTAAAGGGTCCGAAACGTCGGGAAATAATTTAAAATATTGTAAAAATATAAAGTTTTAAATAAACGCGATAAAATCCGATATAGACTTTTAATCAAATGAATAAAAAAGAATCGTACGGTACAAAGGGCGACCTTATTGCTATAATAATTGATTTCTCCCTGGCAATCTTGGGAGGAAATGGTTTTGTATTGATATACATAATATTAATATTAATATTTGTAGTATATTATAAGTACATATAGGCAGACAACTTATATACGCAAACAAATAAAAATATAAAGATACACGTACATACAGTACACAGCACGTATTACATACGTATATCTACATACCCCACATACATCGTTAAAGTTTGATGATTGATTATTTAAAGTAATGAATGAATCTATAAAAATATAATTAAATATAGACCCTTTTTTGTGGATTAAAATGTTTTTGAAAAACAAAGTTCAGAATCGTTTTAAAAAAGAGTTAAGTTTAAAATTAATTTACATTCAAGTAATGTCATTGCTTAATAACCTGCATCCTTGAAAATTTCTCAGATGATGTGTATTGTTAAAAATGTTTTATAATTATAGCTTGATAAAAACAAAAAATATTGGACATTAATGAACATTTACAATTATTTTCAAAAAAATCAAATGTCATTTTAAAGTTATATTAAAATTATTTATATTTAAAATATTAATTTTGTTTAACCTTTGTTCGAAAATAAATTAAGTACATAATTTTTTACTGTCACTTGTCACGTGACAATCTATTAATATTATTGTTTCAAGACTTTGATGTTTACCAGGCGTAGCGAGGTTGACATCATTGATTTAATTTTTAATTGAAAAAGTTAGCTTAGACGATATAAAAGAGAAATTATAAAAGGAAAGATAAAAAGAAAATAATTAGAAAGAGTTTTATATTAAGCTTTATCATAAAGAAATTTAAATATTTGATTATATTTTAGAACTATTTGTGTTTATTTGAGAAACATTTAACTGTTTTTCATTAGATAAATTAAACATTTTAATGTGTGTTAACGAAATTTGGTACGAGTTTGTGTGTTTGTTTTATCTTTTACACGATTAAACTTTTTGTGTGTGAATTTAATGCACTCTCTAGAAGCTATAGACAAAAATTAGTCTACTTTAATTTAAATTTATTTTATTTGACCAAGGCTTCATTTATATATATATATATATATATATATATATATATATATATATTATTATTAATCTTCATTTATATATATATATATATATATATATATATATATATATATATATATAAATGAAGCCTTGGTCAAATAAAATAAATTTAAATTAAAGTAGACTAATTTTTGTCTATAGCTTCTAGAGAGTGCATTAAATATATATATATATATATATATATATATATTATTTATAAAAAAACATACAGCTTGTAATTAAGTCAATTAAGTTTTCTCTACTTATTTGTAGCAAATATTACTTGGGTAAACATTAAAATTGTACAAATTAACACAAATTTAGTTTCTTTAACACAACATTGTATACGAAAAAAAAATGCAGTAATAATATCTTGTGACAATTACAGTTAGTCCAGTCATTATAGTAAGTTCACCTCGGAATTCGAGATACCCAGCTGTAAGTCTGTAAATACTTGTATATTGACACCCTAAAAGTTGTCTCAAAACCTACATATGGTAGGGTGTAAGCAACTATTAAATTTCAAGGTCAAAGGTCACAAAAATCGGTTTTTTGCGCTTTTTTTGGAAATATCTCATTTCCTATGGGCTTTTTGCTATTTATATTTATTATTAATATTGTAGAATACAAAATTCTCTACAAATTTTTTTAAAAAAAAATTTTTATACGATGAACCGTTTTCGAGATAGAGGGCGGAGAGCGCGCGGTCACAGCATCACTTCAGGTCAACCGGTGCCTCCGGTCGAAAACGCGCCATATAATATATCAATGATTATAAATATTTGTCAATTTTTATTAACTATTATATTATATTTTATCATTTTTTTCCTAACCTATCCACTTTTTATTCGGTATTAATATATTTAACAACACTTACCTGCCTGATGAAAATATACGAATTATATTTGAATTTTAACCTAATTAATAGTAATAACTTCTTACATGATGAAAAAAAAACAAATAAATTATGAATTAATCTTTTTATTAAAAAATATCATTTATTTTTATTGAAAATAAAAAAATTAAATAAAGGATACAAAAACTACAATTTATAATTTTAATCATCTTCTTCCTCTTCATCGTCGTCTTCTGGCTGCTGGTAAATTTCAAACTGGTCTTCATTATCGTCTTCAACGACATTTGTCTCAAGTTCTTCCATGATTTCGGGGTCAAAGGTTCGATCTTCGTTAATGTCACTCTGATATGGTAGAGCATTGAGACAAACTTGCCCATTACATTGGCCACAAGCTAAAGAGCATTGCAAGCCCGCTTTCCTGCATCCGCATCGCGAACCACAACCACTCTTGCAGTTGCAGGAAATTGTATTTAGCAAATCTTCTGAAGCATGTGGTAAAATTGTCATGATAGGCTCCAGAAAATCGTTTCGCATTGACCAACCCCATAACTTGGGTTTCCAAATCATGTACTAACCAAGTTTGAACTTGATAATATACATGGTTAAAATGTTGATGAGCAGCGGCACTTGTTGCTGGAATATTTGAAAGCTGCACAGGTTTATTAAGTTTTGTAGACTTTCTCTTAATTATTTTTTAATTTTAGTTAATGGGTTATCAGTATTATTGAATAGATATAGATTTAATGCATGAATAAAATGATAAAATATAATATAATAGTTAATAAAAATTGACAAATATTTATAATCATTGATTTATCGATAGTTCATAAACTATAACGCGCCATATAATTATATGGCGCGTTTTCGAACGGAGGCACCGGTTGACCTAAAGTGATGCTGTGACCGCGCGCTCTCCGCCCTCTATCTCGAAAACGGTTCACCGCATAAAAAAGTTTTTTAAACAAAATTTGTAGAGAATTTTGTATTCTACAATATTGATAACAAATATAAATAGCAAAAACCCATAGGAAATGAGATATTTCCAAAGAAAGCGCAAAAAACCGATTTTTGTGACCTTTGACCTTGAAATTTAATAGTTGCTTACACCCTACCATATGTAGGTTTTGAGACAACTTTTAGGGTGTCAATATACAAGTATTTACAGACTTACAGCTGGGTATCTCGAATTCCGAGATTCTTACCTAATTTAAGCTTAAGTGACTGGACTATTATTTTAATTGCTTGATGACAGTTTTAAACTTAAGTTTTAAATAAAAAATGTCTAGCATATTATAATTTATTATATTACTAGCTGCTGCCCGCGACGTCGTCTACGTGAACGCTATTAGATTACACGTTGTTACAGAATGAGTTGAAGAAATAAAGGTTCACTGCTCGTTCCCCGTAGGTGATAGCGTGATAATACCTATATGTTGACCCGACTTCTCAATAATGCCAAAGAAGTAAATCCATGCAGTACTTTTGGAGTTTATCCCGGACATACATACAGACAAACAGACAAACAGAAAAAAATCTAAAAACTATATTTTTGGCTTCGGTATCAATTGCAGATCACATCCCAAGTACTCTTTAAAAAAAATTCAATGTACAGTTTTGACTTTCCTACCATTTTATTATATGTATAGATTGCTATTAATGATTTATATTACTGCTATTAATGATTCCTCTAACTCAAACTAAAAAAATAGATTGTATCTTGTAGGGTTTTTATACAACTCGACATTGTACTTAATAAAGAAGCGTTATCAATTATTAATATATTTCAAATGAAGTGAGGGTTATCATCTAGACCTTGATCGAGATATTTGTTCTGTATTTGTGTTAAAATAATAAATTACTCGAAGAAAATATTCTTTAGGCACGTGTTTTTCTAGACTTTATACTGAGCTATTTATTTATTACTTTATTAATATTTTAGGATATTTTATTTATCAATATAACACAATCATAGACACCCAGACAGATATCTGTGTGGCGTGTCTAAACATTGTCATGTGCGGGGATCGAATTCTGGACTGATAGCGCAACAGGCAGTTGGTGTGACCACTGCGTCAACCAGTCGTGAAAATTTTTGTTGTAAAACATATTTACACTATTCAATCTCTGAAAAAAATCTTACTTTAATAAATAAGTAATGTTTAAGAGGTACTATCAAATACAATAAATCTGTACGATTAAAAAGATTTCTTTATTAGAACGCCTTGGAACGCTTAGATATCTTAAACGTTTTCTACAAAAGCATCACTAAGGAAGCAGATTCTTTAAGGATCTTCGGCTACAGAATATCTAAATATGAATAGCTGGGGGCGATAACGAGTTTTTCTCTAACACGATAAAACTCCGGTAAACATTTTTCCAATACTTTCTATGGCGGAAACTCATCAGACGTGATGGAGGCGCTCTCCAAGAGAAATCGTATTTTTAAACCCTTTCCAACTAGTTATGACTTTGAGGCCTTGACTAACATTATTTTAAAATCATTACAAGATACAGATACTCACGTTTTCGTCAAACAACAGCATACACCATCAAACTAAATCATACATATTTGATAAACATATCTTTTATGTTGTTCTTTTTGTTGCCGTCACAAGTTAATCATACTTTGATTCAGATCAAGGAATTTATATATAAACTGGAACGCGCACGTGGACTCAAAAAACGTTCCTAAGAGAGGGATTGCATCTCTTTCTACCATGTAGTCAAGGCAACTCGTAAGAAAGAGACAAAATACCAGTAGTCAACGAAATGCTCGGAACGATTTTTGCACTTTACACATTGGAAACAAATGTCAACGTTATGTTCGTTATTTCAAGGTGCATATTTGAATAAACAATTTTTTAAAGTGAGTGTTCCAGTTAAGATATAAATTCCTTGGATTCAGACAATTTTTACAAACACTGCCTTAATTTTCACCGTCAAATATGCACTTCGAGGAGACGTCAAATACGTAGTCTGTTTGACAAACACGTCAACTTTTGGTCAAACAAAGTTTCACAAATTTATTGATACTTTATGGGCCGAAACACATAACGGCGTTGCGGCGCCGCAACGCTAAAATCGGCGGTGGCGTCACCGCCAATTTTAGCGGCGCGGCACCGCCAATTCCGGCGTTGTGACGTCATACTTGTTGACCATGATTTATTGACATTTTGTGTCTATTTTTATATTTTATTTTTTTGTGTCTTTATTAGACATGGGTATCTCAATGAATTTTTATGAACTGCAGATAAGCTCATGAGCCATATGCTTGAACCAGAGCTGTGAAACGGCTCACAGTTCAGCTCAATTGTTGTTATAGGTATTGTTACTTTTAACCACTTTTAACTATTAGATTTACAGCTAATTTATGACTCGGTTCAAAAAATGACATGTATGATGTACCTAAATTATAAATATGTAATAAAGCAGCGTTTCGAAAAGTTATTATAGTGATATTTTTTCTATCTTACACAATTATAGGGGAATGCTAATTTCATGCATATGATAAACACTAAAGTGAGTTTCTTTGTTTGTTACGCTTTCACGCTTTAACTATTCACCTGAATTACGATCATCATGAAATTCTGCATACCAGTTGTCTGGGGTACAGAAAAGGACATAGAGTACCTACTTTACGTACCGACTACTAGCTGGTAGCTGTACCACGCAAGCGAAGCCCCGGGCGAAAGGTATTTATTTATATTTAATCTATAAAACTAATATAGTAAGATATTAATTTATGTATCACTTTGTTTCAATTTTGTTTCGGCTTTATGAGACAAAAGTTGTTTAAAATTCTACCAGCATACAAACTTGATTCACAAAATTATTTCCGGTACAAAGGATTACTTTTTATGCATTCTACTAAATAACAACTTCACAAACAATAATTAACAAATTTCACGTGAACTATAATATTTAAAATAATTAAATTAATATCCACAATAAAAAATCACGAAGAACTGGTTACCCTACAACAACGCTCTTTTTCGCGGCGCCGCAACGCCGCAACGCAAACTGCCGATTTTAGCGTTGCGTCGCCGCAACGCCTTTATGTGTTTTGGCTCTTATAGATAACCTCTTAACGTTTGTAAGGATTTAGTTTAAGAATAGAAAAAATAAAACATATAAAGTGTTATTATATATATTATATTAGTATTTTCTAATAAAGACAAACATTAAAGAAATATTTTTTTATTCTATCGCAAACAATTCGTATATAAAAATAATATTTTATGTTAAAATTCTATAAATGTTAATTTCGTCATAGCAATGTTCCCTATGTTACAAATATATCATCACGTTTTTTTCACCCATCTTTTAAAAGGGTTACATCTTTCAGACGAGATACATCTATACTTACGGTGAAATGTTCGTGTATTACAATTTTGTACAAGCCTTGACGCCGTCGGGAGCTATTTGTGTTGACATTAACAGTATTACACACTGGAGTGCTATAAGTTGCATTTGAATTTTAGTATTTAAATAAAATAAGTTATTATAAGTACGAAGTGTATCTAACGGTTTGCCTTGCGTTACTATCGTTACCGTGCGAATTTTGTTTTCAAAAGTAATCTTGTTAATGCGAGATTTTAACTATCTAACAATCAAGTTTAATCGAAAGCGTTTAACTTCGTTGTTCTAGCATTAAAAAAGACAGATGTTCAAAAACCGTCTATTTATTCATACTCACGAACTCTCACTTTTTCAATATATACCATATATATACAATTTTTTTTGATACACTAAAACGTTAGTGGAACTTTGCTTTATATCTTCAGTGTATTTTCGAATTATTAAACTAAATTGGCTTTAAAAATACGAATAGAGTAATGCTTTTATGCGATTAAAATTTATGTAGTGTTTTATATCTGTAAATGTTTCATATGTGTCATGTTGATCCATCTTTTAACTAAATAAACAATTTACCCACCGTAACGTCATTGTAGATAAGCTTGAAATTCCAATAAATATACTATATATATAATAAACATTGAAAAATATTGATAAAGTTTTCCGTCACGCTTATAAAACATTAATTGTACTCATTAATTCTGAATCAGTATTCAGTAATTGATCTTAAGAATTACGCTGACGTAATTATAATAAATAAATAAGACTTATGAACAGCTAGTCAGTATGTCACGAGATATTCGTATTAATACGTCCCTTATAATTATTATCAGAGCAGACGATAATTCTAACGCGTTGTATAGCAGAAAAATATGTTGCGGCTGTGTCTTGTGGTGTTAGGTGAGTTCAATAACGGTGTTTTAGGAGGTAATTGTAATGTAATTGATTGGAGCGTTCATGACGTTTTCTAGTTGTATTTTGAGTATCGTGCTTGTAAGTGCCAAAGGTTACCTAGTGATTAAATTTTAAAATGAACGAACGATCGAATGTGTACGTATTATAGCTTTTTTATTGTAATATGTGCTGTTTTTATTGTAATATTATTTTGCCAATTAGCCGAGGATTTCCAGCACAGAGATTACGTGAAAATAATCGAATGCTCGTGATTTCAAATCAGAATAGTTCCGTGGACTTTAGTGCTAAAAATTTAAATTTATTTCGTGTCTATAAGTGGAAGTCAATGTCTTGAAGAAACCATAAACACTTTAAAGAAATTCTAAGAAATGCATATACAGTGCTGCTTCGATATAACGAAACTGAAGGGAATTAGAAAATATTCGTTATACCAAGTAATTAGTTATAATGAGGTTTGTTATATAGAGGTTAGGTTGGACTATGATTCGTTTTAACAAGGTAAGAAAATGGAATTAAGTGCAAATAATTAATAGGATACGTTATATCAAGGGTCTAACTTGAAAAAATTGTTTGAATAGAGGTAAATACCTTCTACCTATTTTCTGCAATGATTAAAAATTCGTCATAAAGAGGTTTTTGATAAATGTTATTAGTAGTGTAGAGGTATATTTTGTATTAGCTCTTACGAGTAGTTCTAGGCGATTTGAAAAAATTCGTTAAATCAAGAAATTCGTTACATTGAGGCTCGTTATATCGAGGTTGTACTGTATATAACTAAGTACATCCATCGACGGGTGTTGAAGCAAAGTGACCGATAATGCTGAACAAGTTACGCTTTTCCTCTAAGTAATATATAGATTCACATTGTGTAAACACATGTATAAATTAATAGAACAGATTTGTAAGAATTTTTATTCATTTGAAATATATATAATTTATTGTGAGATTGAATGATTTTAATAACTATAATGTTTTATATTAAATACGTATATGTGTTGTCTTAGTAAACGGATAAGCCGCTTTGTATATTTTATTTTGTTTGAAACGTGAATTGAATAAGAATTTAGAGAAAAATTGTTTAGTACTTTGAAGGTTATCTTTTCCAGTCGGTGAATTCATACAATTGATTAGAATTTTGCCTACCAGGCTAAAACAAATTGTGATTTAAGGGTGCTGCTTCTAACGAACATAAAATGAACGCTACAATAATAGTTTTGATGATTTTCAATGCAATAAGAATATTTGACAATTAGTAAGCAATCAATTCAATCGCGCGATGACTGTGCAATTACTGCGAATTGCTTAAGAGATCGACATTGTTTTTTATTACGTGTCTTCTCTTTCTATTTAAACAGCGACCTCAGTGACGCTAGCGTCATGCAGTGGTTCGTGCCCTCCGACGTTATCAGTGGATGTCTGTGAAGCAGCTTGCGGTCCCACAGTCTTGTGTGATCCTCCCCAACTTTGTTGCCCAACAGCGTGTGGGGGGGCTATGTGTGTTGATCCCATGACGGAACGACATTTCGTCACGTTAGGTAAATATACTCGGATATTCAGAATTAGCATGTGGTATTTAAATTTTTATGGATAACATTAACGTCTCACACTTACACGACAAATATATAACATTATGAACGGGAATCGAACCCACAACGTGGGAATCGAAGCCATCTAGTTGCTGTGACCACTGCATCAATTCGTGGTCAACATCTAATGATATATAATTTAATATAACATTAGCATATCAGCGAACTTTCTTAGTTCTGATCCATTATTTGATTATGAATATACGATTAATCACACAAAAAAGGTATTGGTAAGGTGTGAAAGATGCCATGAACATAAATTACTCAAATGTAATTTTATTATATTCATCATATTCTCAAACCTAAAAAATTATTTATTTGTAAAGTCAATCAAGAGGTATTGTTAGAAACAAGTATGCTTAATTAAAAAAATCAAAAAACCCGACTGCGTAAAATACTCTTATTATAAACTAAAAAGAATAAAACAATCTATTAGCTTTCATTTGATACCCATATTGCTACAGTAAGAAAAAAAAAATCAACTCCCCCCCCTCATTCCGCCATTTGCGGGCACCATTTTGAAAATTTATATAGCCTATGTCACTACTACAATTTAGACAAATCCAACGACACCTCATATGTCAAAAACCGTCCAGCCGTTTGGGCTCTAGGGCGTGCCAAAGAAATGGACATACAACAATACATACATACACTCGAAAAACATAACCCTCCTTCTGTCGCAGTCGGGTAAAAATAAAAATAAAATCAACAATTTTGACTTAAATTTAGATTTGTAAAGCATTTATTTATTTATAAATAGTTTAATTTCAAATAATTCAATTTCTATTGTGATATAAGTTTTTAATTTGATTTTTTTTTTCGTTATATACATACAAACATATTAAATTATTTAGAAGATTTTTTTAATTAAACTGTTATCTATTTTCAGTGAAACCAGGTCGTTGCCCCGAGTATCCCCGTGGTGTCTGGATATGCAGTCACACCTGTACGGGCGATTCAGACTGTCCTCGCGCGCTCAAGTGTTGTCCCAATCGATGCGGTGCTCTGGCGTGTCAAAGGCCCGAAACGGAAGATGTGCCACTACCTTGATAATAAGTTTCGAAATAAAATCGCGTACTGGCCAGTGCAAATGACTAGTTTAATTATTCCGTGTAGTGCAAAATGATAATTTTGCAAGCTCTATAAATACTACATGTATAATTTTATCTTTCTTACCTTTTTTATGTATCTTCAATCGATGACATTATTCGGGTACATCACAGAGCATAGTATGTAGTGGCTACATTGAATCTGTCAATGTCAGTCTGTCAATTCCGAATTAGGTCACAGTCAAGGAATTTATATACAAACTGGAATGCTCACGCTCAATGCTCATTAAAAAAACGTTCCTACGGCCGGGATTGCATCTCTTTCTACCATACAAAATACCAGTAGTCAACGAAATGCTCGGAACGATTTTTTACATGTTATAAGCCAATGTCAACCTTATGTTAATTCAAGGTGCATATTTGAATATACAATTTTATTAAGTGAGCGTTCCAGTTATGATATAAATTCCTTGGTCACAGTATATGCTGTATATTTCGAAATAAATATTCAAATGTATTGAAACACACATAAAAATACTATAACAATCATTTTTTTTACCCCTACTGTTATTAAATACTGTGTCATATTTTTTTCAGAAGCAATTAAAACATAACAAAAGCTGTACGAGAAACGATGTTTCTATTCTCCCCCGTTATCGTTTAGATTAGATTATCAGAAATAGTATGTAACCTTTTTTCGAACTAATGAAATATTTCGAAATAGTTTAACCGCTTTGCTTTATACCGTTTACAATTACGATCTAACTTTATGGATATAAATTATAGTAATTTTGATTTAGAATACGACGCCTGAAAAAGATAATAGACCACAATTTTTAAGCTGTGGATGCATCAAAAGGATCTAAAGACTATTCAGACCTTTGAGCTGACGTTTTTAATTCTTAATGCAGTTGGCGGATTCGTTTTGATTGACCTAGCTATACTGACATTTATTTACTACACAATAAGGATCACTTTCGTTTAAAGGTAACTGCATTAAGCTCATACTATCCTTTGAAGAGGCGTATTTTAATAGTGTATGTCTAAAAAAACAAAAAAAAAAAAAAACAGCCTGACGATGAAAACTAAAGAGTTGACTTGTTTGTTTTAAATAGTTGCTCGTTTTAAATGTTTCTTTTGTTACTAAATACTTTTTAATTATAGAGTGCTTTTTTAAATATTGAATACCGTGCGGTTTTACTCGAGTTTATAATTGTTATATATATTAAACAAAGGCCTCATGCTTAACAGCCTGCAGGTCCAGGATGTATGCTGAATAGAATTAAATCCTGTGTATGGTGTTACGTCCTGGACACGGCAAATGTATGCTTATACAAATATTTGTTATAATTGGCCATCGAACCAGCGACCGCTAGCACAAAAGCTAGGTGCTGTTACGGTGTTACCTGTGCGCTAACGTGACGTCCAACTACTTTTAAGAAACGAAATATGATGTTTTATTCCGATTCTCATAAAAAAGGTCTGTTTGTTTGTTCAGGAGCACTATTATCAAAAACTATCACTTTGATTTAAAAAAAAAAAATAGTTTGGGGGCGTTCAAGTATTACGTAACGCAATTTAGGGGAGTCTTGTAAAACGTTACAATGCGTTACAAGGGCGCGAGATTTAGAGGTCTCAATCGCTTTGAAAACTTTGATAGCGCGATGTAGGATACGTCAGTTCGTATGTGGCGAGATAGTTGTCGCTACACATACATAAATTTTATTTATTGATTATAGGTTACAAAAGATCACACATGATACAAAGTCATATGCGTCCTACAATGACATAAAACGCTCGTGAAACTTATTCGTTTTGCTTGAAAAATAACTTACATTTTTAAAGGTCTTGAGAATTCCTTTAAGCTTTGTGTACACAGAAACCATTCAACTCTGCCCTCTGTGAATAGCTAGCGTGATTCAGTCGTGAAATGCATTTTGGGAGTTGACTAAGAATTTTAACATTCATATTATTTTTTTCTAAAGTTGTATTATAAAAAATTCTTTTGAAATTAAAATATTGTTCAAAGCAGTATTTATGCAACAGTGTATTATATTGTCTGTGATTGATTGATAAAATGTATTTCAATTTTTTTTTAATTTAATAATTAGATGAACCTTTATTAAAGTCGATAAAAAAATCTCACGTGAGATTAGGGTAGGGGGGAGGGGGTCGAGCAAAATCTCACGAAATCTCACCAAGAGGGGGAGGGGGGGTCAACGAATCACCAAAATTGTCTCACGTAACTTACGGACACCCCCTAAAAATTAACAAAAGATTTAAATAGCAAAGGTATTGTTTAAAGTGGTACGTCTTTAAAGGTGTAAACAACATTGAAAATTGTAAAGAGAATAAGGCAATTAAAATAAATTTCACTTTGTACTTCGTGTAATAAATTCATGTGTTATCATTTGAAACTTCTTGATGTTTTATTATTATGGTTAGTGTTTCACTTTTTTAGGCTTTGCGTGATGTACCTTAATAATCAGTCTAATCAACAGTATTTTTTTTTACTTACGTTCTTATACGGGGTATTTACAACAATGAAAAACATGACAATTATGCCATTTTAAATATAAAGAATTATTGATTTTTTCTTATTAAATCGACCTAATCATTTAAAAGATTATTTCGTCCAAAAGTGAATTAAATTCTTCATTATCAAACTAATTTTAATGTAGATAAAAAACTGTACAATTTATAAAAGAAGTAATAATTATGACCTTAAAAACTGAAATTAAAATTGAATAGAATTGATGAATATATTATAAAATATTTTAATATTTATTTACAAATATATTAAAATTATTTGATAAATTTAGTTGCATTGAATAATGTAAAAGAAAGTTGTATGTGATATGTTTTTATTTTCCATCGTTGAATGAAGGAGTGATATTTTAATAACAAGAAATGTGAAGTTTTATTTGCATATATATTCAAAAACTTCGGTTCGGCTGAAATCTAAAATGTTCCAAGTTTTGTTCGTATGACAAATGAGACTGTACCGCAAAAGTACAATCTCGTTACAGAGAATGTAATTAAGGAAAGTTTATAGATTTAATTACGACATAACACGTTTCTACTTTCAAAATATTTATATTATATTAAAAACTAGCTTCTATCCGCAACTTTGTACGCCTAAAATTTTGAATTGAGTATCTTTATTATTCTTTCTTAGTTAAAATAAAAGCTGATCTAAACACTAAAACAAACAGTGTATGACAATTATAATTGTCTATATTAACATATATCTATTTCACTGATTGACGACGCGTTGGCGGCACAGCAACTGGCTGAGGCGCTAGCGTTTGCGGGTTTGATCCCCGCACATGACAAATATTTGTATAGGCCATACATAATTATGTTTGTCGTGGTTTGGGTGTTTGTGCTTGTGTATTGTGTGTGTTTCCGGACCCCCGACACAGGATTCACATCCTACTGGGGGCCGTTGAGTGTGAGACGTTTATTTATTACTTAGATAATACTTATGTAGATGTGTATGAGGAATACTTGTGTGGGTATTATATGTATTTATGTACCCATTTACTACAATTGTTCTTAGAGTAATAACTCCACCTCTTGATGGCGTATTAAGATGAAACCTATACTAAATTTTAATTTAGACCTCGAAGATCATACCAGCAGATTTTGCGTGATTCTGGAACAAATATAAAGACAGACAGACAAATTTTGTAATTGTTTTTCCAATTGCCCTCATTAAGACCCATATAAATGGTTTTTTTTTTCTAAATATCTCTCAAGACCTAAAATTATTTTATGTCTAGATTAAGTTGACACTAAACATAATAATAATTTTTGATTTCCTTAAATCCGCTTTTCCGGTAAAATTAAATACATTTGATTAAAGTAGGCTTTGCTAAGCATTACTGAATCGTCAATTTACGAGTTACTAATTATAATTTAACTGAAGTACCACCGTCTTACAATGCAGCTTCTACCGAGAAGAGCTTTCCAGAGAGTAACTATTAAAATTGTTTTTATATATTTCTATCTTGGTCGTAACCTAATTCTTGCAGAGGTGTCGTAAAAGGCGATTAAGGCCATAGTGGTGTGAGAAACTATACCTACCACCAACTAGGATGGTGATAGGCAACAGCTACACACTATATCCTGCCACAACGCACCGCGTTCGTCAACCCGCCAACCATCGTGACGAGTATTGACAAACCTCCTAAATCATATCATCCAACACACATCATCGGGTCTTCATCATAGACATCCAATATCTGATCTGATGATGATGATAATTCATGATATAGGAATATTTTAATAATATGTAATGTATAATGTAATATGCTTAAAAAGTTAGCTGTAACCGCCACTACGTTTTGTCGTAATGGCCATTTTTTTAAATTAGGCCTATAAGATAAAGTGCCGGCTTGAGATAATCCATACATTTAAAGGTTTCTGTACATTCCGAGTTTTAAGTCATTTACGGCGAGTTACACGAAACCGTTGCTAACTTTCCGTTAGTTAAGTTGCAATTAATCTTAAAATTAGTTGATCTCATGATTAATTTAAAGCTGTTGGAATTAATCATCCGTTAGATAGGTCTTTAACGGCGAGTTGCACGAAACCGTCGCTAACTTTCCGTTAGTTAAGTTGCAATTAATCTTAAAATTAGTTGATCTTATGATTAATTTAAAGCTGTTGGAATTAATCATCCGTTAGATAGGTCTTTAATTAAACTAAATTTTTTTGTTAAATTAATCAGATGTAGGTTTTGTGCAACAGATAATCACGATTCTTGTGATTAAATTAGTTTAATAAACACTTAAATTTAAAATTTGTTTCGTGCAACTCGGCGTAATTGAACTAAATTTTTTTGTTAACTTAATCAGATGTAGGTTTCGTGCAACAGATAATCACGATTCTTGTGATTAAATTAGTTTAATAAACACTTAAATTTAAAAATTGTTTCGTGCAACTCGGCGTTAGACTTAGTAATAAGGATTATGTCTGTAATTTTTTAAATTAAAAAACCAAAGATCATGAAATATTTAAAAATACATGATCGGTATACAATATTTTTTTTGTTTTAAGTAAAAATGTTACTAGGTTACACACGTACACCACCTACAGTACCATCCTGTAGCTAAGCAGTGTGCTGTAAACTCTAATCCTTCTCAAACAGGAGAAGAGATTTTTGCCCAGCTGTGGGATATTTACAGACTGTAACAGTTCAATTCAGTTCATAATAAATCATGGCTAGACGGAAGATCTCTGGTAAGGTAGTCGTATCAATATTTTTCCGTGCTAAGGCTCTGTGTTTTATTAGTGTTGGATTAGTTAACACTATAATGTTACATTACACATAAACACAAAATGTTAAATGACACTGAAGTGATTTTTCGACAGGTAATTAGACAGAATTATATAACTGTCAAGACATGTTTGTTTGTATTTTTTTCATTTTTGTTTCACTACAGAATAACCACTTATAAATCTATACTTATAATAAAATTTTAACAGATCCAATTCTGTAGATAAAAAATATAAAAAAAAATATTTGTTTTAGCGGACCACTATAATCGTTACTGAAGCCAAAAATGTATTTTGTTCATGATGTTTGCCTGTATATCTATTTATATCTCGGCCTGTCATCAGGCCAAAATACTGAATGAATTTAAACAAAACTGGCCACGGTTTGAGTTCATACTACGAGCTAGGCCAATAAGCACTTTTTGTGGACTGATAAACGTCAGAATGTATACTCATAACTGATTCATTAACACATAGTTCGACTACCTTTACTCTTTTATTGTTAGTTAGAAGATATTTTAAATATTATCCAGTAAATATTAAAAGGTATTCGGTTTTATATTTAAAAAATAGTAGACAACAAAACCCTCAGCATTAGGCCTAATATACCTTGAAACTCGGAATATACATAAATATTTGAACGGCTCATATTAAGTTGCCTTATGTACCTTATCTTATAGGCTAAAGAAAGGGATGACAATTATGAACGAAGTCGCGTGTATAGCTGGTTATGAAATAAAAATAAAATAATAAAATGTTTTAATAATTTTTTTATTTAAACACGTTCCTTGATAAAGGAACGCCACTTAACGTTTTGTTTATTTGTTTTCACATTGTTTTATCTGATGGAACAGATCGTTGGCTTTGTTGGGTTTGCCGATTGGATTCAGAGGATTTGAACAACATACCAAAAACATGATTTAATACGGATTATTCAAACATTTTCTCTCAGTTATACAATAAACAAATTTTTATAACGCAATTTTTATTTGGATTAGCAGAATTTTTTCCACGAAATGGATTTACAATATAAAATCCGTCGTGATTTGTTACAGCGTTCTTAAATATTTTCACTCGCTTATTCTTTTTGCTTTTTAATTTTTTAGTTGAAGAAATCTACAATTTTTAATTATTTAAAATTTTATCATATCCTATATTTAACAAAGTTGTAAAAGAACTGTGTTTATTGCCAGATTTGAAATTATATAGGCTCTGGCAACGAAGGAGTGGGGGTCTCAATTAATTTTTTTAAATAAAATTAACTTTTTTTTAGTCAAAAATTCTTAAACCAGTCTTTTACTCGTGAAAAAGCACCATTCACGCGATAATTAACTTTTTTCTATCAACTTTAAAAATAAGCAATGGGTCGTCAGCAAACAATATAATATCACAGATAACCTTAACATAAAATGGGAGATCATTTATGTTAAGGTTATATATATAAATGGACTGCAGAACTGAAACCGATCTATAATTATTGGGACCACTTCTTTTCCTTTTTTAAGAGTGGTAAAACTTTATTATATTTTAATAACATTGGTAGGAACATATGGAGTGAGATCATAAGGGATCATCATTATCATCATATAATAATATCCCATGTGCACTTGATTATATTATCAAAATTAATAAATTTTAATTTTCATGAACTTTGATAGCCATGAAAAAGGTTTTAAAAGTTTTGGAATATTGTTTTACATAATCTAGAAAACTTGTCTCCTGTTTCCTTTATACTATACAATTTATTTCTACTTTTGTAAATTCCTTCAGCGTTCAATAAATTTTAAATTTAAATTTATATCAAAAGTTATTATCTTAAATATCTATAAAATTTATATGAAATTTATTTTAAAACAGAACATTATGTGCCAAGAAGATTATGTGCCTTGTGGAAATCGACTTTAATAGTAACAACCATTTTCAGGTTCTTTAATAATAATTCAGTCCAAAATCTTAAACTTTTACAGATAAATTTTAAAATCTCCGACTAAAGATACTTTTATTCAGAATGAAAACATATAAATTTAGTTCTAAGCACCGATGTAAAGGTCATATTTTGTTACTTCTAAAACATTCATCAATTTAAATAACCTTTGTGTATTATAAGAATTTCCATTGTTCCGTAAATCAAATTAATAAAGAACTAAAAACATCAAACACAAGTATACTTAGAAAGCGTAAAAAGCTGGAATCAGGGTTCGGTGTGAACAAGATGGAAGACCGTCATATTTCATGTAGCCACAATTACCTCTCACGCTTCGGTGTCTGGACGAGTTTCCATTAGAGTACGACAGAAATCATAAATTAGATGTCAGAAAAATAGCTGTTTCGTTCCTCGACTTTATTTTTACGATAAGTCTTAAATATTCACAACTTTTTATTTTTATACATCACAAAAAGTTCATTAATGTAGATTAGTTATATCATAAGAATAATCTTATTTATGCATGAAGTAACTATTATACTACTTTTGGCACTTCCTTACTCTATTACTCTCCCTCCTTCTTATTCATATTGTCTTCTTGAACAGCCTGTAAATTAGCAACGCATTTGTGGCTCTTCCGATAGTGTAAGTATGCATGGGCGGTTGTGATTACTTTCTGGTTTACAAATACAATAAAATAATTAATTCGATCAAGGGTTACTAATTATAACAAACATCTCTTTATATTGAAAGGCCAGGTCTTCACTTCGTTAGCAGACGACACTGCTGTCCAAATCAGAGGTGTTCCATTAGTTTTCAAGTAGTATTTATCGTAGATATACTCAAATTTGACGTAAAATGTTCAATCTGCCTAAATTTAAATCTACTCGAAACAATCGATTGGACTTGTCGATTGTTGATTGATTGATTGATTTTATGACTTTGCCAGTGATGATTGGTTCGTTAGCTGGTTGTGACAGTGAAGCTCGGTTGATTCTGTCAATGTAACCTAGGATGGAGAAGACACGAAGAAGAACGATCAGTGCGTTTGAGATATCAGTTTAAATTTAATTTTGAAAACGAGTGAAACAGTCAAACTTTCATTGTTATTGTCAATTGTTAAGCGTGATTGACAATTGAAATTGAGACAATTTCAATTGTCAATAAGGCTGTTTTAAAATTTCATTTTTTAATTTGTTGATTTGTTGATCCTTGATAGCGTTTTGTTCTTAAATTATTAAAAATGTGCCAATGTGTTCACGTAAATTACGAGTATCAATTATTGGAACATTTAATCGCATCTGTCAATGAGTGTCAATTAAAATTTTTAACAATGTCGTCTAAAAGCAAGTGATAGTTGTTTAAATGACCAATTGAAAGCATCGATCACGTCTTCATCGATGACTGTCTTGAGAGCGTATGGCGCACTATTCATGATATTGTAGACTGTCCCACAAATACTCTCCTATAAATGTTCCAATATCATATTAAAAGTTATCGCTAAAGTTCAATGGACATTTTCACCGTGTAAAAAGTTGAAAGAGAAAAATGTGCGAATTGGCTCCCAGGTAATATAAACTCCGTTATTGATTTCCAGATTGAGGTCCGTAAGAGAGATCTTATTACTCCTATTTAACATGAAAAATTTTATTTCTTTCTCTTAATATATTTAAAGGTAGACATTATTGTGAGATTGCATAGACATGGTGAGTTGTACTGAATTGAATCAGCCTGTAAACATTCCACTGCTGGACAAAAGCCTCTTCTCCATATAAGAGAAAGGCTGAACCTTAATTCAATACGCTATTCTACTGCGGGTTGGTTGATGATTTACCTACCATGTTTTTTTTTACGCTGGGAAATACAATGATTTATCTAACGCGAGTAATGATCGCTATCAGTTGTCCATGATAACAACCGAGACCAATAGCTCACGTGCTCTCCGAGGCACAATGGAGAGACCCACAAGGACATGCTGGGTGTATGTCCTTGTGGGACCGGAAACAGATTTTTGTACAAATTCAAATATGTACCCCGAGCGGGAATCGAACCCGCGACCGCCGGCGTTAATGCAATTATTCGCAACACTACACCAGATCGGCTGTAGATATAGATAATAAATGAATTAAGAGTACTATTAACTATTACTTTAAATAGCCCCATTACCACCTTTTAGGCTATAGGTATGTATACGAGAACTCAGAGCAAGTTAGAAAAATTTACGTTAATGAGCCATTCAAAATCTTGAATGAA
Source organism: Euphydryas editha (assembly GCA_036937285.1). Classification (NCBI taxonomy): domain Eukaryota; kingdom Metazoa; phylum Arthropoda; class Insecta; order Lepidoptera; family Nymphalidae; genus Euphydryas; species Euphydryas editha. The sequence continues at coordinate 3,001,456 of JAUPFZ010000001.1, forward strand.
TTTTTCTTCGTCAAAAATTTGTAATCTCCGAAATCTTTTGAATTTTTCATTCAGAATAAAGCGTACTACTTAAATAACGAGGTAGAAAAACTTCTTTACGTATTAATTTTGAAAAACAATTCGCTTTTCGCAAATTTTATGATCTTATGATAGGATAAGGAATTTATTTTGGATTGAATATACTCTTTTGTGCATTTAGAATACTCAAATTCTATAAAATAACTTTATAAGGAAGATGCATTTACACACGTACATTTCACATTAAAAAGTTCCTTCCAAAGATTTTCTTGGCGCATTCGATTCCAAGAATATTGGCAAAATTTTCTCTCTGAATACTGAATTTACTACATCGAAAAAACTACATGCCTCGATTACTGGATTCCTCGAAAATAAGTACTTATTTAAAGGTAAAACCTTTAAAAAGAATTGTAACTTTCTGGACAACAAAGCTCTACAATCGCAAAGAATATTAAGAATTGTTAAAGATTTAACTGAAGTGAATCAGCCTGTAAACGTCCCACTGCTGGGGAAATGTCTATTCTCCATATAGGAGAAGGGTAAATAAAGATTACCCTAATAAAATCTGACTATAAGGACTATTAATTTTAATAACAACAATGAATATTGTTATAAGTATTTTAATAAGTAATTGTAAAACAATGTAAAGCCAATTTAGTCTAAATGCAGTTAGTATCGTAGTTGTTTTCATTATGTACTCCAACTAGCGGAGGCGGCCTCCGTTCTTCATCACTTCGTAATTGGCAGCTTGTTGTCGACTATGTGGCATACGAAGACTTAGGTTACAGGATAAAAATATCAGTTAGTTATATATTGTTCGTATTGAGTATAAATTATAATATTTATTTTATGACGTGTCAAATTAATAAAGGTTAAAAAACATTTTTGAATTTAGTTTTCTTTAATCTTATTCTTTTAAATGCGCTTTATTTTTAATTTATTTTGGACTAAAATAAAATTGTAATAAACAAAAAACTTCAATAAATAAAATAAATGGCTTCAAAGAAAACTTTTTTGATAAAAGTTGTTACCTAGGTTGCCTCTAGGTTTTATTGGTGCTAGTTGCTGGAGTTGTCTGGTTTTAAATGGAAACCGAATAATTTTTATGTATATAGCCGTTACTGCTACTGTTGAACAGCCAATGCTGTTCTTAAAATCACATCTACGTCACGTTTCACATTAGGGACATAATAACTTACATCCTCAACTTTCTCGACTGTGGCATGTGTGAACATTAATTAATTTTAGATCCAGGTACTGTGAAGCATAGGATGTAGGTCGAGCAATCTTGAGATCCGATTAGTTGAGTAAAAATAATGAAAGCACATGATTGGATCCCGATCACTCGTATTGTGAGGACCATACACGCCTTTGGGTACCAGCTGGCGCTGATTAACCCTATTGTTAATTTTATATCATGAAAAATAGTAAATTGAAAATTGTACAAAACATATTTCACTTTTATATGCTATTTAGCAGTTTTTGCTTTGTACCAATTTATTTGATATGTACTTTTAATATTATGACGTTATTTTATAAATATATATATTAAAAAGAAAATACGTCTCATTAATTAAAAAAAACAGCGCCATCTAAGTTTTAGTATAATACCGGGACCGACAGTTTTACCTGCTCTCCGAGGCACGAACGGAATCCAGATTTAAGAAGATTCAGGAGGGAATACTTGTAAAAGAAACTGTTTATTTGCTGGATATCTAATTTTTTTAGGATTTGAGAGGAAATAACTAATTAGAAGAAGAAAAAAAAAGAATGTTAATCTATTTTATCGATGCTAATATTACGATATTCAAATAAATTAATTTGAAAATCAATTACCTATTTTTTTTAAATCCTTTGTATGACATTCTTTCTTGCAATATACACCGTCCTGTAAATGTTGAATGATTGTTGGTGCTTGTGTGTAATCGTTTTTGCCACTTTTATTTCAATGTATTAGAAGCAAAAAGTTGTAAATGTACCTTTATGATTTGTATATGAAAGGTTATTAACAAGATTATTATTCTTTCTAATATCTTCTATCTTAATTTTTCTCGACCGCATCATATCTTTTTCGTTTTAATTTTTTTTTTTACGTGACATTGGAAAAAAACATTTTTTGTATTGGCACTATTGAAATTGAATTTCTCAAACCAAATGTCTCAATGAATAAAATAAATAAGACTATTGCTCTATATATCTTTTGTTTATTATTATCTACGTTTAGATCTTTTTATCTTATTATCTGCGCTGAAACAGCGTCTTTCGAGTCTGTGAACAGACGGAACAGCGCCCTCTATGTTTTCGTTTGCCGACACTGTAACAGCCAAAGAATTTATATCATAACTGGAACGCTCACTTAATAAAACTGTATATTCAAATATGCACCTTGAAATATTTGACATAAGGTTGACATTGGCTTATAACATGTAAAGTGAAAAATCGTTCCGAGCATTTCGTTGAGTACTGATATTCTCTTTCTTACGAGAGTTGCCTTGAATTCATGGTAGAAAGAGATGCAAACCCGGCCGTAGGAACGTTTTTTGAGTTCACGTGAGTATTCCAGTTTGTAAAAAAATTCCTTGTGTAACAGCATACCGAGTGTCTTCTTCAAAAATATATATTTGAAATAACGTAATATAGTACCTACAGCTATTTCTTTTCAAATGAAATAAATATTTGAAGGACTTGTATTTAATAATTGTTAAGATATTTTTATTATTAATATATGTATGTATTTAAATATTATTACACAACAAAGAGATTAAATAGTAATTTAATAGGCATGTAAATAAAAAAAAAATAATTATCACATAAAAGAGAATTATGTAAATTAACATTGCTCGGTTTGGGTCTACGTCCAAGACCCGAGGATTACGTCCATGCCAAAATATCCCCATATGCACCAAAGCTGTTAAACTAGGCCAAATCATCAGCCTATAAAAATAATTAAGGAGTTTTAACTATATAAGGAATTATTGTATTATATATAATATATCTAATGCCAAAAAATAAATAATACTAATAAATAAGAATATTGCGTGTATTGAAACGTAACTGAAGATTAAACTAAATATGAAAACGTTAAATTAAAAGAAATATTGAAAGGAAGAAAAAAAATAAAAATAATTGAGAGCAATTAGAGTTACGGCTGACTAACTACATTACCGATGATTCCTGAGACGGTTCTTTTCTTGATTAGAATTTCTAGACGTTTTGATAACAAGGCACTTAAATATTAGTAGTTTATAGGTTCAATAATACGAGTATGTATAGATGGGTCAGTTGTAAATGAAGTTATTATTTTTTATATCAATGACGTGGCGATTGTCGTCGGAGTAAGATTAGTACTTACTTTTCGCTTTGTTGTACAATAGGGATGGAAGTTTTCATAGAGAATCGATTCTCGATTCTGACTCCAATTTTTTATCCATCGATGCTCATAATCGATTAGTCAACTGCAGAAATCGATTTTAATCAATTATTGTGTTTAAAATTAAGTACTAGGTATGGATGTCCGTGTAAAAAAGTAGTATTGTTATTTTTGTTGATATAACATATCATAGCGTCGGATTGATACTATACGATATTTTTAAAAGTTTCTTCTCCACACTTGCGCTAGTAATCTTCATGCCTAAAACAAAAAAAGGCCATCGCTTCTACGTAGCTATGGTAAGCTACGCTCCCTCTTAACAAAAGGTCAATTTGTATCAAACATTATCTGCTCGATCGAGAATCGATTATTCGAATAACAAGAATCGACTATTTCAAGACAAAAGTCGATTCTGGAGTAGAATCGGAATCGACTTTGCCATTCCTATTGTACCTACAATACAGTCAATTAAATTAAAATTTACATTATGATTCAGAAATTTTACATTATTTTAAATTTGAAAGAATAGCATCATATTCATTTTACACAGTATTGAATTGGAAACGCATTGGATCCGAGTTTACGCCAAGTCTCTTAAATTTTTAAATTTTCATTTATAAATATGATCAATTTTTAAAATATGTTTAAGATTTGATTTTGTCCTTGTGGCGCCGCTAGCAAGCAGCCTCAATAAATAAAAAACAAGTACCGAAATACATAATATGCAATTATGCATGTAGGTATATAAAGTATTATGTATTTTATTTCTATATTCTTTATTGGACACTTATACATTTCATTGTATCCGACGAAGAATAAATAAGAGAGTTAAGGGAAGTTTAAATTTATATTTGTTCGGGTGCTTCCCGCGCTTATAATTTTATTTAGGTCCGTTTTTCTGATCTGCCACCATCCACCATCACCGTACGTCAATCTCCCTGTGATCATGGCGATTGAAACATTGCCGAAATATAGGGACCTTAATAAAATTATAAACGCGGTAAGCACCCGAACAAATATAAATTTAAATATGAATAGTGATCGCATTAGTTCAAAACAATATATTAAGGGAAGTTAAACTGAAGTAACTAGGAAAGAATGATAAACAACATAATGACAAATATTTGTACAACATAATTAACATATTCTGCATATTCATTGTAACATAATCTGCTATCTATATCTGTTTTAATCTATATAATAATACATTTTTTATAGTATAGGGAGCAAACGAGCAGTCGGAGTCTTTTGGTGCCTACCGATGCCTATGAACATCCGCAGAAGAGGATGCAGATGCGTTGCCCTCTTTTTTCCCATACCCCCAATAGGCCACCGGATATGTACTCACAAACCACACGAAATGCGACAGCATAGCTGTCACTTTCGCCGGTATCATGTGATCGTACCGGCCCAATACGGCTGCAAAGCAGCATGGCACTACCTCTTACGAGAAATTTTAAGAGTTCATTAATATACTTGTAGTAGAAAAACAGATAAATTGGTATATACTAAGTTATCCATAATACTGCACAATATATAAAACGACATAACATATATACATATACGTTAAACATTATAACAAAATAATGTATCTCTTTAACGTAATCTTTATTATACCAGTAGGTAAATTTTATATATCCTATAAAATAAAATCCAATAATTAGTAAATATTTTTATATTCATTGTTAATGTAAATAAAAAAAAAGAAAAGAAAAAAAAGAATTAAAGTATATAATAAAATATTTAGGGTTATATAAATAACTTTGACCTGATTTCTCTTCACATGAGTTGGAACCGGGAGCGTTTTCAAAAGAAAAAATGGTTGTATAAAATATGGTGAGAGCAAAGTTAGGGACAATTAAAAGTTTATGACCTACAACTTTTGTTGACCGCCTTTTCTTTGTTAATACTATTTTGTTCGAAAAATATTATTTTAATTATAATGATAATAATAATAAATATTAACCAACAATCACACCACGTTAACCTAGCCCCGTGCTAAGTTCGTAAGAACTTGTGTTACAGGTACTAGGAACGGAAATAAATTTAAGATATAAATACATATATACATAAATACACATCCATGACCCGGTGCAGACATCTATATTCATCATACAGATTATCTGCACCTGGCGGGATTCGAACCCGCGACCGCTGCGTAAAGTGTCCAGTTGCCTGACCACTCGACCAGACGGCCGTCAAATTCAGTTTAGTGAAAGAAACCTTTGGAAATCGATGATCATAGATCGGTTGAATTACCAAAGATACTGGCTGTTGCGCTAGCGGACGCCGGTTCGATCCCAGTTCCCACTCATGACAAATTTTGTTTAGGGTATACAGATGACTGTTGTGGTTTGTGCGTTTGCCTTGTTTCTGAACCTCCAACACAGAGTTTTCATAACACTGGTGGTTGTTGAATGTAAAGCATTTATTTTCAATGTATGTATTTGTTTTTTGAATTTATAATTTTTTTTTATATTTTTTTTTTACTTTACATAGACACACGGTCGTCTGTTCCTAAGGTATATATATATCAGCAGGGTCACCGCCAACTGTACCAACGGGCCAGTTTTATTCATTAATCTTGTTTCCAGTGGTCAAGAAAAATCTATCTATAAAGAAGTTCGAAAACACGTTAGAAATGTGTAGTAGAGCAGCATGTTGTAAAAAGTTTTAAACCTTTTCCTTGATAGTAGAAATTTCCTTGGAATTGCAAAATCTAAGTATAATAAATGAATGATGTAAATAAAACACAAAGTGCTTAGAGTCATCCTGGCATTAAAAAAATAGATAGCAGGATTCGCGATTCTTAGATTTTGTGCGATGACATATTATGGCCTATATACAAATACTTGTTGTACCCACGATTTCGTTTGTCATTTCTATCCTTTTCATTAAGCCTATAAAATCACATATCATCTTATATTGATCCTATAAAGTAACATACATACTCAGCTTAATGAGTCATACTTTCATACAATCCGGTTTTTAATTATTTTGAATCGAATATGGAGGGTTATGTTATGATGTCGTTAATTTCTGAACTAACAACCAAAGACCATGAACTATTTAAAGTTCAATTTTTAAAATATCTCCTGTCGAAGAAAAAAAGAATCAGCCTAAAATATAATCACATTAACATCATGTAATATATAGATGATATTAGTCTGATAAAAGATATAAAGATAACTTTTTCAATAATATGTTATAATATACTCCTTTTTTGAACTTTATTTGGCATCAATAATGAGGGTAATGTTTGATATCTTTTGAAAGGCGATGAAATCAAGAGCACAAAAACAGTTCAATTAATTATTTTTCTATTATTGGAAGAGCACAAAAAAAGAAGTTGTCTTTCAAAAAATATCGAATATTACCCTCATTTATGCCAAATATGGCTTAAAATTTTTTGAAGTAGATTTTCTTAAATGTGAGATTTTTTTTGACGCCGAGTGTATAATTATAACTCTAAAAAGTCACATAAGTCACTCCATATCCATATACGGTATAACCAATAACTTTGATATAACAAAGTCAAACGGTAATGAAACGGCTTAAATTTTGACAGCTGAGGGAACAAAAGAAAAATAAAAAAACATAACGCTTATCAACTACACTAAATTACAGATTTAGCAACGTTTTATTAAACGAAAACGCTGAATTTTAAAAGCCAGCATTTTTAGCTATTGCAGCCTCTTAACCGCCATCTGAAAACGGTACGAATTCGAATTTCGACGGAAATTTGAAAACAGAATTTCTGTCTGTTTTTAAACGTTCTTTTTATTTAACAAATACATGGCATGAATAAAATTTATTTACCTATACAGATTTTTCTTTCTTTTTTCAATATTTTATACAGGCATAAAATAGGTCAGAATTTATAAATTAATAGCTTAAGTTATAACACAAAATTGTCGTAATTTATACAAGAATTTCAAACTAAGACTTTAAAGCATGAGGTCAACTTTGAATAAGGAACGTTATTAGTTTACAGAGAACATAGTCAAGATTACAATATCGTGATTAATAGCATGAATTTATTAATTACCTATATATAAAATCGTGAGTAAAATAACTATACTTTTGTTAACGAACTGGGATGATATCGTTTATTATTGTGTCGTTGTTTTTTGTTTAAAAAATTAACAGTCAGTAAAAGAAAAGTATATTATACTAAACTACTCGTATATTATGAAAATTAATTTATTAACTTAAAATTATTTTCAAGTAAACCATATTTTCGATTTACTCATCCATCGGTTACCAACTACTTGTAAAATGGCCTCAGCATAAGTGGCAGCTGGTCCGCCAGCCTCTCCGTGGTCAGTTTCTAATTGTCTGTTTATCGATTTTGGACTGTCTATCAGCTGATATATGTGAACAACAAAGTTTTTTTTTTATAGTTACATAAAGCATAATTCAAAATTGTTAGACTCCGTCCTGTAAAAGTTATGAGAAATAATCTATTTTGAGGTGCTGGAATGGCGGATCTGAACAAAACTGCAATTGAACTTAATGTCACTCTAAAATCTTGGGAATAGCAGGAGCTCGTTGTGCTACTTCTATCTGCTATTATACTTGTTTATGTATCTTAGAATTTCTTTAGAAACACGCCGATTTCTAAAAATTTCCTGTACAACCGAATACGAGATGATTTTTAAGACTTTAGCATTTGTAAAATCATCTTTATCAACCGTATAGGATAAACATTTGTGTTATATTTACTACGGTACCTCGACTCCTATCCTATATCCATTTATACATTTTCTTAATAAATACGATCATTAGCAAGAACTACGGAACTTTCAGAACTTTTAATTATATAGTGAAACTACTTACGTTAATGAAATTTTAATTGGCGGTATGCAAGAGGTACTCGTATACTGTGTTGAACTAACTTAGCTAGTTAAGTCAAGATAAAACAAATGAAGTTAGTAGAAATGAAAAAAATAGGGAAGAGAAGATTTACGACGTGTAGACAAATATTTGTACATGAACGTAATTTGTGTTGTAAAATATAATAAAGCAGACAGAGTTTGTTTGTTTGTTTATTTGAACGCTTATATTCCTGTAAACACGGGATTGATTTCAAAAATTATTTTTTCGTTACAAAGTCTGTTTATTTAACGTTATTAGCAGACTATGAATTATGGAGTCGAATCAGTAAATGTAAAAGTTATAGCGGGTGAAGCCGTGCGGTCGAGTTCAGAGGCTTTTTTCGAATGTTGACCTTGATACATTTTATTTAAGTTATACAGATTTCCGTTCTTACATTTAAATATATGTTTGGCAAGATTTCGATAATTTTTTAAGTAATAATAAAGTGTTTAATCAAGGCACAATTTGATGAATAAAATAAGTATAAATAAGACTCGCGTAAGAATTCCCTACCCACGATATATTTCGTATATGAGGCAAAAACCACCAAAATACACAATTCATATAATTCGATTATATTTAAATTTTCATTATTTCATTATTTAGACCGACTGACAGCGGAAATTTAGTAAAAGGGTTTCATTAGCTATTGAAAGATGTTTAGAATATAAAACTACAATATTAAATATTGTAGTTTGATTGGTTTAACTTGAGTGAATTCTGAGTGATTTCTTTTTATTTTCAATTACTCTTAATTTTTTAGCGTACTTTTTAAGATAAAAGTACGCTTTTAAAGGTAAGTATGATATTTTAATACCATACTCATCACACATAGAATAAAATCGTAGCAATATGTATATTTTTTATTACAATATTTTCTGTGGTGTATTTAAAGAATAATTTTACGACTTTTTGTTTGTTCGAATCAAAAAGAATTATTACGATTTAAATTCAACTAATAATCGTTATATATTATTTACCTGTCTTATTGCCTCGCATTGGAACCATAACCATTAATGTCGACGCAGGTATACTGCATGTGTCGGCTTGTATGGCGATAAAAAAGCTGATTGTGAGAAGTTATTTCGATATTTAAAATACAGGCAAAAGTATAGACGACAAGGTACAAAAATATATATCTCTATGATTTTGTGTAATTAAGTTCTTTATCAGTTAATTGGGTGCAGAGCGATAATTACAGGAGTTGAGTCTAATTTAAACGTTCGTGACATTGAAAGAACCTTGTTCTAAGTGTTCGTGCCTTTTTACAGTTCGCTTGTTCTTCATTTCTTTTTTTGATAATTAAAGTGACATTTTCGTATTGCCGTAGCGTAGACCGTGACTAAAAATCCTATTATTTTAATTACTTTCTTATTATTATTTTAAAACCTGTATAAATGTTTATAAACTGTCTTAAGTATATGCAATTTTAAAACGTATTGTAATGAAATAAGATTGAATATAACAAAAAAAAAAAAAAAAAAAAATTAAACGAAAACCACGTTGTCTTAGTAAAGTTAATTATAAATTAGTATTTAAGAAATCTGTATCGGTCTACTGCTGACTTAAAATTTATTGCAATTAATATGGATGCAGATATAAAAACTCAGAAGTATATTAATTTATTACGCTATTAGATATACACCCTACAGAGTTTTCCCGAGGCATAGGTTTTTCAAGGTAGTTTTACTTATTTCTGGAGAAGTCGTTTGCAGTATGTGTGAGTGAAGTATATGAAATACGATCGATGCCATATATTTTCATGTTGTTAAAATATTTAATACACATAATTTACATAGCTTTTAAAATTTATATCGCAACCCATTAATTCGACACGTACTAATTTACTCACACTCGCGTAAACACGCGATTTACAGTTATTACGTAATTTTACTCACACGAACGAAATGTAGCTTAAAATATATGTTCACGTTGAAATATAATCTGTTAAGTCAGACACTCTTAAATCGGTAAAAAGAGACTTGTGTCTGACTGGTAAATTTAGTAAAATTGTTTAAGACACACCTTTAATAATACTTAATTGAAAATATAATAAACAGTTTATTAATTAGCACATAAGTTCTAATAAAATAATTTCAAACATGATAATGGTTTTAGAAATAAATGATGATTTAAAAAAAAAATCATTATAAAAATCTACGTTATAAGCAAACGCATCAATTTCGTTTTCAATAATTTGATTTTCATTTTATTTGTCTCAGCTGGAAACACTTGGCTTTTTAGCGCAACAATTTGGTCTAAATTAGACTTTATATTTATTAGACAAATAAATGGAGAAATTTATTTATTCAAACAAGCTAAACCGGAATTAATCAAGTTATACTAGCCAAAGTATTAGGTCTTTACCTATGAAATTGCGGTTTCGTCGTACTGGCTATTTCAAATTTAAAAAAAAAAAGAAAAGAAACCGCTAAGAACTCGAATTTCAAATTATTTTTATTTTAAAAATACAGAATTCTTTTTTTATAATTAGTCATTAGCGTTCTGTTTATTTATCGCATTTGTACGTTTTTCATCATCATGGATATGTTAAAAATTCGAATGATTATGGAGTATGAGTTCCGTCGTGGTATCAAAGCGGCAGAAACGGCACGCAACATCAACGACGTTTACGGTCCGAACACTACTAACGATCGTACCACCCGTTATTGGTTTGCTCGCTTTCGTTCGGTTTCTGACCTAAAAATGAACCACGTGGTCAGCCGTAAATGTTGGTCGACAATGACGAATTAAAGTCGATTGTTGAGGCTGATGATTCTCAAACTACAGCTGAATTAGCAGCAGCTTTCGAAGTTAGTACTATACCAATATTGGTCCAATTGCATCAAATAGGCAAGGTAAAGAAGCTCGACAAATGAGTGCCTCACGAATTGAATGAACGCCAGCGCGAAATATGGGTCGAGACGTGCCTTGCACTGCTTAACAGACACACAAACGAAGGCATATTGAATCGCATTGTTAGTTGTGACGAAAAATGGATTCTATTCGACAATCGCAAGCGCTCAGATAGTTGGTTAGATCCTGGTTCAGTGCCTAAACAACGCACTTAACGAAAAATGACCCCTAAGAAAGTGATGGTAACTGTTTGGTGGTCTAGTGCCGGTGTAATTCATCATAGCTTCTTACCAAACGGCATGAGCATTACTGCAGATGTGTACTGTGAAGAACTAAACACAATGATGGGGAAGCTCGCACGTCTCCAACCAGTTTGGTCAATCGCTCGGCTTAGCTGCTCCTACGCGACAACGCGCGATCTCATACTGTACAGCAAACGGTCTCTAAGTTATAATATATAAAAATAAAAAGTATAGAAAAAAAGTGCGTTAACTTATTTCATTAAAAACTGCAATTTCATAGGTATAGTAGTAGTAATATAACCTATCATATCAAAGTATTCTGACATATACAGGACAAGCAGATTGACCAACGATAAACGAGTTTGGCCAAAACATTTATTGGCTGGTAACATATAATTATTTATATTTTTTAAGAGTTCGAAAATTAAAAACAACTTTTTTTTGACGACGAGATTACTATGATTTTAGTATACGAGTTTTAAATAGTTCTTTTTGAATCTAATTTGTAAAGCCAAAGTGAAATTTAACGTTAAAATGAAATTAACAAATGCACCTGGTTTAGGTGAATTAATCGGAGAACACGAAACCGCCAATTTAGGTGAAAATCGTGCAGTTTGTTGTGGACACTGATTTGCATTTCAAAGCCGACCCGCTGACGTTCCAACGAGATCTCCTGTAATGTTCTATCAGAGTATGTTTTGTGGTGACTCGGATGCTACTTTTACTGGACCTCACCAGAAAGTAAATAATGTTATATCGTCATCCTAAATATCAGGTTATATATTAATATAAGTCACTCGAAAAAAATGTATAAATTTTTTATCAATATCATCAATTGCAAATTATTTGTAGTATAAATAATTATAGAATACTGTATATATATATATATATATATATATATATATATATATATATATATATATATATATATATATATATATCGATGCTTGAATACAAAAGGGACACAAATCAAACAGACACTATTTTACAGGAGAGCCATTCAAAGTTTAGAAAATTTATATTTGTCTGTAACTTATTATTCTTTTATTAATTACATGCATGTTATATACCGATAAAAGCGTATTTCAAAGCTGCATTTAATGGTACGTAGTATTGTAGTACAATTGTTGCCTTGAAAGATATATTAGCACATAAGTCCCCTTTGTTTAAAAAAAATCCCTCGTTTTATGGTAAAAAATAGAATAATTAGACACAATTAAAAAAAAATGATGTTTTAATCAAAATATTTTTCCACTGACTTTGGTAATCTAGAAAAATTATGACATAAAAATTAAAATGGCAATGCTAGTTTATAAAAATAAATGAAATAACTTCTTTAAGTGAAAATAAAAAAATCTGCTTCAAAAAAACTAGAATTAAAATCTTCCTCTTAATAAAGAATTGAAAAAAAAAATATTCAAAAATCATTAAAAGCTTAAAAGCAATTATTTTTATAAAAAATTTAATTAATTGGCTCATTACTACAAGCATTTTACATCAATAATAAGGTTTTGTTAATTTATTAATTATAAAATTAAACTATCCATCATAAAAAATATACCAAACTAGACTTATAGCTTAATATCAGTCTCGAAATAGATATAATATGAATTCTACTAACTAAACAAAAATTAAGTAGGATATTCTAATGTAAAAATGTAATTGTACAACATAAATGTCATTAGAAACAGTAAGAAATCACAACCATTCTTGAGCTAACAACACTATAGAAATTATATTTTCAAAGCTAAATTTTGAATGTGAATATATCAATAACAACTAGTCTGCATATTTCTATTTAAATAACAGGTTTATAAGCTAGAAAAAAACTCGTCGTAATAAAAATATGTAATCTTTCTTCAGTTGTAATTTTTTACAGCATTGAATCTCGAATTTTTTAGCACAAACTGGCCCTATTTTTTTTCTTCTATATTTTTCTTAGTTTTTGACAAAGATGTGTACGCCTTACCACTGTTCTTTAATAATTTTGTAAGGTTCCTTTTCTATAAATTAGGATTTGCTTTCCTATTGCGACCTTTTCTTTCATAGCTTTCATTTTCATCACACGGAGATGCCGTATCAACACTCGACGTAACTACACTGGGCACCTGAGTGTTAGCATTATTTGCTGACAGTATTATGTATTTTCGGCCGTAAAATTATCGTTTTTCGTTCCAATGTATCATACAAATACAAAATTTTTACACAGATACTTTTCGACAGTAATAATACATAATTATATCCTGCCTCTGAAGTGGAGACGAAATAAAAAAAGTCATCACCTGTACATATCCACTACATCTAATCTAAAAAGCTACAGTTAAGTAGTTAAAATTTCCATTTCGATGACATTTGAACGGAATAAAAATGTTCGCAAAATTATGTTATGCACGTTGGATTATCGTACAATTTCGACACCTCTATGTTCGATCGTACCAAGTGCTAAATTATGTGATTTGTACGATAATTATGTGACGAATGCTAACGCTGACCTTTTCTTTTTTTATCGCTGGGAAATGCAGTATGCTAAAGCAGACCTGAGTGTTAACACTGTCACACCGAGAATCAAGGATAGATGAAAAATCGAGAAAATTAATCTTTTCAGACTGGATTTCAACAGGAGACAGTACCTAATGCTATCAATTTGTTATTTTGTTCTTTAAACTCTTTATTATTTTTATTGAAACCTGAAGGTTCAGGATCAGAAGGTAACAGCTGACTGTTAGTGAAAAAATTGAATTTATATAATTATCATCATCGGAATCTGTGTCCGTCATCTCTAGGTCATTTTTAGTTTAGATCTGCAACGTTGTCGTGTGAAGAAAAAACTGAGCTAGAATTTGTCAAACATGTAGACACAGAAGTGTCACTATCATAATCAGTTTCCTGAACAATCACGTTTAGTCTGGTCTTTGATCTTTGTAGTTCAAACCATGATTCTTTATTATCTAACAGGGATAAACTCAGATTGTGTTGACTATCAGGTATGGAATTACTGTTGGAGGAGTTATCTAACAGAGCAGCTGGTTCATTTCATGTTGGGTTTTCAATTTGTGCCTCAAATTGGAGATTAACTGTCATCGGTAAAGTTATAATTTATAGCACTCATCTTTCTGCCTCATTTGGTGTGTGGTGTTCAATTTCTTAATCCTTATTCGTGTTTTTGTTGGATTTTAGCATTTCAAATATTCTTTGTACTCTACTACTCATTCTATTATCAAAAAACGGTGATTAATTATAATAAATTACGTATATCAAATAACAATATACATTAAAAAATAATAATAATTTACAAAAATATTTAATTTTATTTTAAGTTTTATATTAAATTTATAATTATAATGAATTTACTCCCATCTAAAGAAATACAAAAGTAGCGCATTCCAAAATATGGCACTAACGTTTATCAAATAATATTACAACCTCTAAAATATTATAAGCAAAGCGGACGCTATGCTTAGTAAGGCCCTTTTCATTTAAAAGTGATTTTATACTTCTCTAAATCTGTAATACAAAATGGGCAATTTTGAAATATGGCACTTTTGTTAAAGAAAGAGGAATAAACTTGATTTCTTAAGATCGAAACGGACATATTTCACTATATGGCGCTTTTGTTTATAAAATTACTAACGCAAGTTAAGGATTTTTTGAAATATGGCACTTTATCACTAAAAAAAAATGCGTTCGCTTCGATTATAGGGTCGCAACTGAGAAAATGGCAGTTTTGCTCATATTTGGTCCCCGAAACTCGAAAATACTAAAAAGGCGCTAGTATTGTTTTCATATATTATAATGAGAAATCAATGGGAGTCTCTTTTAAATACAAAAATATGACCTATTAACATCGCATTTTTTAAATAAAAACGATTTCACTTTTTTTCCATTTATGTCCCTTTTGTATTCAAGCAGCGATATATATATATATATATATATATATATATATATATATATATATATATATATATATATATAATTTTGTTTTTAAAAGTATGTTAAGCAAATAAATCATCATAGATTCTTTATTTAAATTAATAATAATGAAATAATATAAGGCTATTTCCTCTTGTTCATTGACGTGTTCTGATAATAAGGTGGCTGACAATATAACATACGTTATTGCTGTTTTTGTCGTTATAATTGTTGTTTTTTTTACTGTTTTTGAATCTTGCTCATGTATTTGTCATAGTAATAGATTGAACATCGTCAATTTCTAATCCATCAATCACGAACCGTATAGTTTTGAATTGTACGCAACTGGTGAACATTATTTGTTCACCTATTAGAATTACAACAAATACATTGTTTAAGTTCAGTAATTGTAAGAACGTAATTTATGACGTGTTTTGAGCGGGCGAAGCTTGCAACTCATGCTACATAATAATAGATGTAATTTAACAGATGTAAGTTTTGAACCAGTTCAATAGATAGTTTATAAGCCGACAATCTGACTGGCCGGTTGGCGCAGTTAGCAGTGCTTTCCGCTCCAGGATCGTGAGTTCGATTCCATCCCCGAGTTTGGATGTAATATTTGTATATTATATATGTATGTCTATATTTATAAAAAATATATATTTACGTATATAAGCCGACTGTTACTTAAAACAGGCATTAAGCTGCCTACCTTAGGAACAGACAATCCTTCAATAAATAATACGGTGAATATACAGTAATTATCTTGGCATAGATATATATGTATGTTGTAAGATTGAAGAATCAAATTCGAATAATTGAATCTCGAACCTCTTCTTGAGTTTTTTCAAGTGAATAATTTATTATAATGAGGAGTCGTTACGTGTGATAAAGTAAAAATTCAACATCAAATATCAGTTGTTATCAAATGTCATGAACTTATAAAATTTTATTTTAATTTATTAACGCGAATTTTATTCATTTAATTAAAAGTCTAAAAACGGATTTTATCAAACGGATTGACAGTACCTTCGCTACGTGTTGAGCCACTTTTGTTGTTGAGTCACCACTCAGAGGCAACACAACAGCATATGTGAAGGATTCCTACCAATTTGTGAGTGAGATTAAAGACCTGCAACTCACTCAGAATGAAACGATGGTGAGCTTCGATGTACAGTCTTTATTTACATGCTTACCGGTACAAGACTGCATTGAAATTGTACGGAGGAGACTAGTGGAGAACGACATGCCAGAGGAATACGCAATAATACTCAAACACTGCCTTACAACCGGCTACCTGTTGTGGAACCACAAATACTACATACAGGTGGATGGCGTAGCTATGGGCTCTCCAGTATCCCCCATAGTGGCTGACATCTACATGGAGGACTTCGAGGATCGAGCCCTAAGGACAGCACCCATCTCTCCTAGATTTTACAAGAGGTATGTAGATGACACTTTCACCATATTACCAACAGACAGTACTTGCATATTCCTAGAACACCTTAACTCCATAAATAACAATATTCAATTTACCATGGAGTTAGAGGCAAACAACACACTAGCTTTCCTAGATGTACTTATAATCAGGAATCCCGATCATAGTTTAAGCCATTCTGTGTATAGAAAATCTACCCACACTAACAAGTATTTAAACGGTGCTTCTCATCACCATCCAAGACAACTCTCTGCCGTTGGTTTGTCTCTGTTTCAGAGAGCTCACGGGATCTGTGACGAGAAACACCTGGACGCAGAGCTACAGCACATCAAGCAGGTACTGCGAGACAACAAGCTCCGAGCACCGCGTCAGCGTCACAGATCCCGGAGGAAGAGGACTGCCACAGTTGAGCGCCAGCCTGCCGTACTTCCATATGTTAAAGGAGTCACTGACAAGATTGGCTACATCTTGAAGCGAGCTTCAATCAAAACTTACTACAAGCCGCCAACGAAGATAAGTCAATTATTACCATCTGTCAAGTGCCAAATACCTTTACAAGATGCAGGGGTCTACAAATTAGACTGTGAATGTGGTCTTTCATATATAGGACAAACTAAACGGAGTATAGAGACACGCGTAAAAGAACATATAGCTGACATTAAACACCAACGGTCGACAAAGTCTGCTGTGTATCAGCATACTCAACAAGGTACCAACCACTACATTAGATTTGATAAGCCACAAATTCTCGCTAAAGAACACCGATTCCTACCAAGGATGATTCGCGAGGCTATTGAAATAAAAAAACATCCTAATTTCAATAGAGAGGATGGTTGGAACGTACCACCAGCTTGGGAACCAGTTCTAAAATTAATTGAACCCAAGGAAAATAAGAACACAGCACGACTTCCAGACACAACAAGTTCATTCTGTGTGAATAGGAACGGTCAAAAGTAATAATTTATAATTGTATAAAAAGCGGGGTATGTAACAATTGATTCATTATTCGGACACCCACCACCTCAGTCCCCCGAGATCATGGACGCTGTAAAGGGTCCGAAACGTCGGGAAATAATTTAAATTAAATATTGTTAAACAGTAAATTTAAATAAACGTGATAAAATCCGTTTTTAGACTTTTAATTAAATTAATTTATTAAATTATATTTTCAGTATCGACAGCTTCGCTTGTCGCCGCGTTAGTTTATGAATACAATTGTTCATTTTAATGTTCGTTTATTTTATTTATTATTTAAATATTTTTTTAAATTGTAAATATAAGATATTTAGAATACGGCTTACAATGATATTTTTTAATGTATAGAGATTAAAATAAGGCCCAAAAATTATGTAGAAAAAATTCCACCCACAAGGATAAAAACAGGTATGGTAAGAGTTGGTTTTCATAGTATCATTTATACTGAGTATAAAATGATTAAATAATTACATTTATTTATTCTCTCTTCGTGAGTTCGTCCTTCCGTCACAGGACAATATTTTTTAAACCATAAAAGGTAATTGAAATATATACAGATATATAATACAATATATTTTAACATACGCACACGGTTGTCTGCTCCTAAGGTTGTTGTTAAATGTTTTTTAGTAAATATATACATATACATATATAATATACAACTATAACACCGGACGCGGCGGTGAAATCGAATCTACGACCCTGGAGTGGAAAGCAGAGTCACGGCC
The DNA here is from genome assembly GCA_036937285.1 of Euphydryas editha. Lineage (NCBI taxonomy): Eukaryota > Metazoa > Arthropoda > Insecta > Lepidoptera > Nymphalidae > Euphydryas > Euphydryas editha. The sequence continues at coordinate 3,019,870 of JAUPFZ010000001.1, forward strand.
AAATGCACCAACATATCAGTATGTACGGAAAGAAAAAATAAAGAGGTTTCCATTCCCAATCGTTTTTTATGTTAACTGTATCCCCACAGGTATGCATTGCTAAACATTTCAGTGGTAAATAATCCTTAGGTTGGTAAGGAAAGTCCGATGTTTCATCGGTTGATGATAAAGTTTCTGATAGTTATCCGACGTGTTAAAGTATCAAAAAGATAAAAGTTTCGCAGATATATGTTTTTTATATTTCACCATCAAACTGCTCTTTATCTGTCAGATATTTTTATTCGCAACCTGTGAAACAGAAGTTGTAGTTTATTAGATGAGGTGAAATGGACCCCTCCTCTGAATTAGCACAGTGGACCAGTCGAGTGGCTCCAATCACATACGGAGGGGCCGATGGGCCAAGCGTCGGGGTGTTATGGTTGTATGCGCAAGCGATCCCGTGGCGCACCCCTACGGCGTAGACGTTCGATGGGTTTAAGTGGGTATTCTGACTTCATTAAAAAAAGGTAAACGGGCCCCAAAAGCCCATTTTACATCCAGCTAATAAAGTCGCTGATATGTACGCCTATCTGTAAATTATGTGCTAGATAAACTTTATCAGGAACCAGTGAAACGGGCTCTTAGTGTGATATATTATCAAGAACATCCTTTCTCAATAAACATGTTATATTTATTGAGGAACGAAGAGAGCTTTTGAAATCGGTCACTACTTCCTGATAAATCTTTATAGGTATGATAAATGCAGCTATGACCACCCATTAAAATCTGTATCTATTTCTTAACCTATTAATGGAGTTTTCGTTTAAATTAAACATCCATACATACGCACGCACTTACACACACATACAGACTTAAATTATATTTAATGATATATCATTTTATATTGTTGATATATAGTTTATGTAATATTGTTTAGGTAATATAATTACTTATTGGGCGCGCTTTCATATTGTTTATAGTAATATAACACGAGACCTATAAATTACGTGACAATATCACGTTCACTAAAGAAAACTTAATTGTTTCCTTCACTTTGCCAGTAATACTCGTAAGGTTTCCTATAGCAATAATGTTATTTGAATGTATTCTTATAATTGTACCCTGTTATAAATATTAAAAAAAAATTTAATATACCCCATTTCTAATAAATAATAATAATAAATAAATAATAAATAGGTTTTAACACACACACAAGGCCGTCCGTTCCTAAGGTAGGCAACTTAATGCCTGTGTTTTAGATAACAGCCGACTGATATACATTTTTTTAAATAAATATACTTATAAATAATACATATATAAATAAACATATATTACACCCAGACTCGAGGCGGGAATCGAACCCACAACCCTTGGAGCAGAAAACAGGGTCACTGCAAACTGCGCCAACGGGTCAGTCAAGTCAATCAAGTGTAAGTTTTACATACTAATTTACTATTATAAGGTAAAATCTAAAAGATGCTTGTAAATGGTGTACCGTCTGCTCTTGCTAAGGAGAAAGATTTGAGGTTTATTTGTCACGCTGTTCGACTGCTAAGTGCTAATTGTATATACAACTTCTTCCAAAACATACTGGTTTCCTTATAACATTCTGTTACACTGCTAAGTTATCGGTTTTAAGCCTGCGTCATTGCGAATTATATTCACGTGTTCTATTTATGGACGACGCATTGTTGCAGTGGTCACACCAACTGGCTTATGCGCTAGCGGTCGCGGGTTCGATCCCCGCACATGACAAATATCTGTATAGGTCATACGGATATTTGTCGTGGTCTGGGCGTTTATGCTTGTGTATTGTGTGTTTTTCCGGACCTCCGACACAGGATAAACATCCTACTGGAGGCCGTTGAGTGTGAGACGTGTATTTATTTATTTATTATTTCACTGGGCTAGGATAAATAGATAGATAGATATAATCCTGGTATTACAATATTTGTATAGAAAATATTACTGTTCTCTTATATTTACGCGAATTTTACTCATTTGATTAAAAGTCTATACCGGATTTTATCGCGTTTATTTAAAACTTTATAGTTTTACAATATTTTAAATTATTTCCCGACGTTTCGGACCCTTTACAGCGTCCATGATCTGTGATCTGTGATGATGATGAGATCATGGACGCTGTAAAGGGTCCGAAACGTCGGGAAATAATTTAAAATATTGTAAAACTATAAAGTTTTAAATAAACGCGATATAATCCGGTATAGACTTTTAATCAAATAGAAAATATTATTTTATTAAATAATAAAATTATTTATTTATTATTATTTATTTATTTATTTTATTTATATTTACTTGAATTTCTCCTGTACAATATTCGATGCACCAATACTGTTTCAAATACATCTTGAAATCTCAAATGATCTCGGGTTTTCCAATCTCTAATTTGGAATCAGATTGGGTCTCGAGTCGAAAATTGCTAAGCATTCGAGGAATGTCCTAGAATTCAAATCGCTTAGAGAATATGCAAGTAGCTAGTTAGCTTTTTTGCAATTCAATGAAGTACTTAAAATAGCTGGTTAAGAATAATACAAAGATATTAAATGGAATTCTTTTTAAGTTTTATTATGATTATCTTGAATTTGAAATTAACAACTTTTGCGTTTTTTTCACAACCCGTGATTTAAATTATATTTAATTACTTGGAGCAGACAAAACATATAGTTATGTCGATTACATATAATTATAATAAAGCTCAAACAATTTTACGATTTTTTGAATTGTATTTTGTAATTTTTTCATTTGTATTTGTCTCTCTATCTGGCCGCACATCACACCGGTATTAAGTAAATTAATTTAAATAAAAATTGTTATGGTTTGAGTTCATACTACGAAGGAGTATGATGAAAGTAATAACGCATAATCGCGACCTTAGTCGCGGTTACAACTTGTATGTATATATATAAACAAACAAGACAAAGAAAAAACATTTTTAGACCACTACCAAAAAATCTCAAAATATCTTTAATGTACAAATTGGACATGATACAGTTTTATTATAAAAATAAACATGTAGGTTTTCTATGAGCCTTTTATGGTTATAATATATTTAAAGACCATCTTAAATTCTTCTTATTCACTATACAATATTTAGTGGAACGTAATTTAGTGCATCGACATTGCAACCGCATTAGTAAGCTTAGGGTACCAAGGAAACAGAACTATAGGAGAGCTTGTCTAATATGTAAAATAAGGTAACATCATATCAGCCATTGCATGTCCACTGCTGAACGGTCCCCCCCATTGACCTCCAGAGAAATCGGTTCGAAGCAGTCTCCAACCAACAGCTACTGGCGACTCTTCTTAAGTCGTCTGTCCATCTCGTGGTCGACGCTATAATTGCCGGTACGTGGTCTCCACTCGAGAACCTTTCTGCTCCATTGGCCATCAGTTCTACAAGCAATGTGCCTGTGTGTGTAAATTAAACTATAATTTTTTTTATTAAATTGTTTAATGAATATGAAATTATTACACAAAACAACGAGTTAACGCTTTATGTGTTTGCATCCAAATACTGTTTATATAATTAATTTATTCTTCGTTATAATAATTACGTGTGTTGCGCTATGCTATGTTTAAATGCATTTCCCTTTTCACGGTGTTGCTTGTTTCAACGTGCCTCTATGAACACAATGTTGAACATGACACAGACAAGAATCATCAGTTAGAAGACTTTGCCTTAATATACACCTAACCATATATATGTATATATACACTATATTGACAACCGTTGTGGCGTAGAGGTGCGAGTAGTCACCTCAACATCAGAGGTCGTGGGTGTGATTTCCACTTGAGGAAGTTATTTGTATTTCAATAAATATTTGTTTCCGATCGGGGTATACGTCTCTGTGGGTCACCCCACCATGTATCGGAGAGTACATGAAGCTGTCGGCCCCGATTATCATGGACAACTGATAATGATTGCGAATCATGTTAGGGAAATTATCCGCTAACCCGTAGAGAAGCAGCGTGGTGAATTAAGCTCCGACCCTTCTCCTATATGGAAAGTAGGCCTTTGACCAGAAGACGTTTTTCCTTGCATACCAATTCTCACTGTCAACCTCTAGCTTACTTATTTTCATACAGTAGATGGGAAAGTTGGAAGGCAATATAGATATATTCTCTAACTTTCCCACCTTCCTTCCCTTTTATTCTTCTTAACTGTTACTATTTCCAAGTAAATTGTTTATTTGTGGTTTAGATCATCATATTTGTTGTCCATTTGGTACTAAAAGTGTTTATTGGAAACGGTGTTTACCTAACATTAAATGAACCACCAACTTGCTTACTAGTTATTTCAATAAAAATAATACACGAGAAGTTACAATAATTGCTATGAGAGAAGATGAGATCATGTAATAGAGACAATTTGGAAAACAACAGATTAAACTTAGTTTTTAATCATTACCAAATCAGCTGTTGGATGTCCACTGCTGAATGTCTGAATGTCTCTCCCATCATCTTCGAGGTTTGTATATACTCTTCACGCTTGGTAGGCAGCTTGGTGAGTTTAGTGTATTGTGGTATGGTATGGTGACACTGCTGCCCATCACCATCCTGTTTGGTGTATAATTGTTGACACCACTATGACCTTACTTACTCACCTTATACGAAACCTCGGTAAGAAACAGGTCGAGATATTCTTCTGTGCCGGTCACTGTACGTCAAAGAATAGTTTATTTTAGTATTTTTTGTATTTATTTCATAGTTTTTCCAATTACATCGAAAATAATTAAATTGTCGAATTTTTCGAGTTTATGTAACATGTATCTAAATTAGGATTGTGTTTACCAAGGAAAAATACTTATAATTTTATTTTTATATTGTTTAAGGAATTCTTATCTGTGTTTTAAGTTTGATAAATTCAGTGGTTGTACTGAATTATTTACGTTGTGGCAACAACCAGCTTTGAATACATTCATATTAGATCCATTGTCCACCGAGCATGTAGCTATAACCATCCATTGTAAGGATGTGTACTTGTTAATGCGTGTAAGTGTCATCGGTTATCTCTCTCTAACTCATTGTTCTATTCACAGGCGGGAGGAAGACAAAAGAGTATAATAATGAAAATGCGGCACTTTTTGTAGTTTCCATTGTGCGAATGAATCTCGGTTTTAATCAAAGATATTAAAATATCTACTTTCGTTATTGTTGTGAAGCTGGTTTTTAAGATTTTATTTTAAAATTATGATTTACATTAACAAAATTGGTTTTTAATTTTCAGTATTTTTTTTTCTTTTGTTTTCGATACATTAATTTAATACACGGAGAAGAGGCCTTAGCCCAGAAGTGGGACTTTACAGTCTAATTCAACTCAGTTCAGTTCAGTAAATAATACAGTGGCATAGAGATTCATACCTGATGGGTTATCTTCTAATTTCTAAATATATAAAAGCGAAAGGTCACTCATTCACTCACTCATCACGATATCTCTAGAACTATAAGATCTAGAGACTTGAAATTTGGTAGGAATATTCCTTTTGCCGAGCAGAGATCAGCTAAGAACGTATTTTAAGAAATTCTACCCCTAAGGGGGTGAAAAAGAGGGGCAAATTTTGTATAGGACAACGTGATTCCTTGGTCCAATCTACTTCAAGTTTTGCATAAATATTCTTTAACAGAATTGATTGAAGACGTGTTTCGTATTTTATCAAAACTCATCTCCTAACGGGGCTAAAAGGGGGTTGAAAGTTATTTGCTTCGAAGTGGATATCAATACTCCTTAGTGCTTTTAATTTAAATTACATTTTATATTGACACATGTTTGACAACTCAATCCGTGTATTATAAAATATTTTCCAGTTTCGACGCAGGTGTAGGTGATAAAAAAATATAAGTTTATAATTTTTGAAATTTTAGTTAAATATCTGTGCGAAGCCGGGGCGCTAGTTATTATATATAGTGGTATGTACATGTACATTACAGTACATACATGTATGTTTAAATAAAAACAACAGTACCAGAGGTTTATCAGTTTGTTTCTTGTTAAGATTTGGAAAAGCACTCCTCGCCTATCAGTCGGCTTACGGCTCCGCGAGTTAAATATGTATTTATGCTCAGGCGTACCTGCAGCGGCGAAATGAGAATTATTACGTACATTTTCTGATGCAGCTACTTATCCTACTGTTTAACAATTCAATTTAATTATGTAGTTATCTAAATATGAAGTGACATTTATTTTACATTTACATATAGGAGGGGAAGGGGGTCGAGCGAAACTTACCTCAATCTCACGTGGGGGAGAGAGAGATCTCGGCAAATATATATAAATATCATGTAATTTTCTTTCGTTATTAAAAATCTTAAATACTAGTCTTAACCTGCCTTAAAAAAATTATAATAATAAAATTGTTTTTTTAAATAAATCTTATGTAGACGAGCACAGATTAATTTATTTACAGGATGACTTGTGATTTACAATCAATATTTGAGGAAAATACTCGGTATATGACTCTCATTCGAATTATGTAAAAAAATAGGTACTTACTTAATTTTTGCCCAAATTTCCATAAATTTCAATTCAAATAAATGAAGCGTGGACACTTTTCCAGCCACATCGGGGGCGCGTGCACAGGTGTTGTACTGTGCCGCTTGTTTACATCTGTCATCTTGTTATCATCTGTGCTAGTCAACAAATTTGTCACTTAAACGAGTGAAATATCTTGGTATTTTTGCATGTCCTAAGCCAGGATTAAAGTATGAAGGGGGATTGGATCATGCTTGTTTATCAAAGGTAGCCTGCTTCCCTTTTAACACGTGGTGGCGTTTGGACGTAGGTAAACTACCGCGCGATAACTAAATGTACCTACCTACATATCTGTTTTGTGTCGACAGCGCAACTAACTGCTAGGGTGTCCAGACGACGAGTAAATAATTAGATAACTGTTGGGTAACTTTACTTAGAAGTTTATTAATATTTATATTATATTTTTACATAAATCGAATGAGAATCATGTACCGAGTATTCTGCTTAAATATTGATAGTAATTCACCAGTCACCTGTACATTACAATACGCATGTAAAAAAATCTCACGTCAGATTAGTGGAGGGTGAGGGGGTCGAGGAAAATCGCCAAAATTGTTTCACGCGATTAATGGATTCCCCCTTACTGCTTCGTTGCTAGGTATAATATGTTTATTTTTAAAAATAAATATAAACGCTTCATACTCAACGGCAGTAGGATCTGAATCCTGTGTCGGGCTCCAACACAATACAGGCACAAATACCCAGACCTCGACCGACATCTGTTTGGCCGTCTTGCCTGTTTTTTTGCGATTGAACTCACAACTGCTAGCTCATCAGGCAGTTGCTATGACCGCTGTGCCAACTAAAGATATAGACTTCTTTATCAAACAAACTTGCTAGCTGAAAACGAATATTTAAAATTGGAGAATTAGATCTTGACGCTTGCACACATATTAAGATACATTAGTTAGCTTTACTAACACCCCTATACCAGTGTTACCATTTCCGTGTCTTTGATCACAATTGTTGTTTATTTCAATTTTATGATGATATATAAAAATTTGCTGGTAGAAAATGGAGCAGCTTTAAGCCCGTCTTTTGTAAATACATCGAGTGTACAACAAAATATTTAAATAAAAGTATATATATATATATATATATATATATATATATATATATATATATATATATATATATATATATATATATATGTATATATATATAATACAGCCAAAGCAAAGTGACATCGAAAGGGCTTTTGAATAATTGAAACTGATGTTAACTCAGACATGCTGATCACATAATAATCTAAGCGGACCACGAGAGCCCTCGTCAAGTAAGCGCGCGGGTTGAATCCTAAACACGACCTACGAGCTTTGAAGGATGATTTTAAAAGATTATTGTAGATAAAATATAGCAAAAGTTTATGAAAAATGTTGTTATAGGTATTAGATGGCGTGTGTTTTCTGTAAATTGCTACTTTCAGAATTTATATTATTTTCAAAATCGAAAAATTAGGTAGATAAATTATAGATAGGTAAAGGAAAAAATCAATAGTATTAATAATTGATTTTACTATACATTAAAATGTAATTATATCGCACAAAAGTGGGCCTTTGTGAAAGAAATGAAATAACAAAAAATCGACAGTAAAATCGATTATAAATATAAATACACATCTCATAACTCGTAGGTACTATACATAAATATTATCCAAAAAAAAAAAGTTATATAAGTTATATAATAAGTTATTAAAACTTATTCAGAAAAAATATTCATAATTTGAATGATAATATATATTTAGTTTAATATATACATGATTTTATATTACGGGCTACGGCACTTAAAAAGCTGAAGATGTTATATGACGAGAGTCTGTTTCAAAATAGTCTAAACGTAATTAAGTGTATGAACGTGCATATATTTAGATAGATGAGTAATTACAGTATATTTTAATAAAATCATGCCGCAAAGATAAAGTTATGTCATCCATAAGCTTAGAAATAATTGTTCGTAACGGAAAACGCAACAAAACTATAGCCATGTATTGGGCCTTATGTTTTGAATATAAAATCTTTTCTCGAATAAACAGCGGTATACAGGGTATACTAGAAACTGCGATCGTGTTTACTTCGTATCTGAATTTACAAAACACTCTTACGTGACTATGCAGCGGCAAAGGGCACGAAACTAAATTATTATTAGTTGCCAGTGTATGTGCTCGACCCAAGCCTTTGTCGTCGGATAAGATTGAATTATCTAATAAATCGTCTGTTACGGTATAGTGATTCAAAATCTGAATATGTTTTAAGCTAAACGTGTATTGTGGTTTCTACTACGTTGACATTTATGGCTACTATTCCAATCAGGAACATGTGTATTTGTTCAGGAGTTTTCAAACCGCAGTTCGCGGATCTAACTCGGCCCGTGTACTTTTAGCTTGAGGCCAAGAAAAGGTCATCGGAAATACTAGTCACATGAATTGGACCTACTTATGCAAGAGGGAACCAATCCACACAAATGCCATAATCGAGATAATGACACAGAAGCTTTCAAAAATCAATCTTCTAGCGACCTGTAAAGATCAAAATGATCTGACAATTTTTACAGAATAAAACATTTCTATGACAAAGTTACCAACCAACATAACAGCAGTTGTTTAATAAACTAACAAGATCCATGCCTCATAGTCCCCCAACAATCCTAAAAAATAATTGAAATTGGTTTTTTCAATAAGACCCATACCACATGGTCCATTGATTTTTTATTTTTTAATCAAATTAGTAGAACCATGCGAATTGGTTCTTCTTTGCATATTAAAATAGGTGTAGTCCTATAGCAGCTTTGCGCTCTCTCTCCGCGGCCTCCTTGAGAGCCATGACTTCCTCACAGAAGGAAGCCACGGCCGACCAGCACCTCTCGCTGCTGAGCATGCTACGGACGACGCTCGATAGCGAGAGGTCTCCGCCTATTATGGTCACCAGGGCGTGGCGCCGGGCCCCCCAGAAGGCACATTGCTCCAGTGTGTTGCGCCGAGTCGATTGGCGTGCCGCACTCGTGGCAGGTGGGAGTTGCTTCCCTCCTCGGTATCTGGTGCAGGTACTTTCCGAAGCAACCATGCCCGGTAAGCACCTGCGTCAGCCTGAAGGTCAGCACCCCGTGCTGCCTTTCGACCCAGCGTTTCAGGTGGGGACATATTTAATTCACCGTCGCTGAGCCTACTACGTGTCAACAATATTATATCCGTTTATTATGGAATTAACTAATACAACTCGTACTTGGTTGCAAATATAGTTTAAAATATAATAATGATTTATAATGGTAAAATAACATAGATATAAGTTTATTTTCTTTTGAATTGTTAAAATCGCGAGCATGGCGCCATCCCCATCCTTTGTGAATAAAATGGAGATACCGCCATTGCCTCGCTCAGTGTCAACAATATTACATCCCTTTATTATGGAATTAGCTAATAAAACTCGTACTTAGTTGCAAATATAGTTTAAAATATAATAATGATTTATAAGAGTAAAATAACATAGATATAAGTTTATTTTCTTTTGAATTGTTAAAATCGCGAGCATGGCGCCATCCCCATCCTTTGTGAATAAAATGGAGATACCGCCATTGCCTCGCTCAGTGTCAACAATATTACATCCCTTTATTATGGAATTAGCTAATAAAACTGGTACTTAGTTGCAAATGTAGTTTAAAATATAATATTGATTTATAATGGTAAAACAACATAGATATAAGTTAATTTTCTTTTGAATTATTAAAAACATGGGCATGGCGCCATCACCACCTTTATGTATAAAAAGGAGATGCCGCCATTGCCTCAGTCAGTTCGTTTCGGGCATTCGAGCAGACAAGACACCAACATTGTAAGTGATTACTATTTACTTTTAATATATTATTATTGCTCTTCCTGTGTATAATGTATTATTATCAGATGGAATATTATTGTATTTTCCCATTAAAATTGTATATGAACTGACTTATTATTTGTTGAACTTATTATATAATTATTCTTAATATTAATTTTGGTAAATTGGTATTTCTTAATATTAATTTATTAATAGATTTAATGTAAATATTGTTGCATTATATATACATAATTAAATATATTATAATCAATTAAGTTTTTTTATTCCACAATTCAGAAGTGGGATTGGTAACTCATTTTATCCGCTATATACTCGTTTTTTTTTTTTTTCTTTTGTCTTTTTATCAGGAATCATGGAAGAAATGCCAGAAAAGTCCCCACTGTTGGGGAGAGACCCGAGAGGAAATGGAAGAGGTCGACGTAGCGTGATCCGAGAGTCTCCGAGAGCAAGACGTAGTCGGGTGCGCAGTCCAGCCAGAAGCCCGCAGCCCCGCAGCCGTTCACGCAGCTCCATAAGGCGCCACGTGGATCGGCCGGTGCGGAGTCCATCCCAACGTCAGCGTGCCAGCCGACAGCTACGCAGCCGGTCACGGCACAAATCTCGCAGTCATCGGTCGCGTAGCTCGCTACGTCATGGCGGGGGTACCCGTCAGCCAGGGCGTCATCGCTCACCGCATAGCAGCGAGCGCTGCAGTAGCGGCCGGTGCGACGGTCGCAGCAGCCATCATCAAAGCGTGCAAGGTCGTAGCAGGCGGCTTCGCAGCGTGCAACGTAGTCCAGAGCAGCGGCGGCCCACAATAGCAACACCTGAGCCACGAGCCTCGACTACGCAAGGACCAAAAAGTAACACTACTGATCCAAACATTGGCAGTGGTGATTCATTACTAAATAATAATTTACCTAAAAATCTAAATGCGCTATTGCAAACATTAAGATCTTTGATTCCGGAAAGTGACAAGATAGGCTCTTTTAAAGACAGTGTCCCCGAGTTTGACCCTGCAAGGAAAGAACAAACGATGGCAATGTGGATACGTAAAGTAAACGAGGCTGCCGAATGGTATTCATGGAATGAGAAACAAATTGTTCACTATGCAAACCAAAACTTCAAGGTGTCGCGAAACGTTGGTACGAAGGATTGCCATCGGTGTTCTTTTCTTGGAGCCAGTGGCAGACAAAATTGCTGTCAGCATTTCCGTCCGAGGAAAACTACGGACAGATGTTAGCAGATATGTTGGCTAGGCGCGCCCGTTTCAATGATTCTCTTGAAGACTATTTTTATGAGAAGGTTATCCTTATTAACCGTTGTAATATAACTGGCAAACGAGCAGTAGAATGTGTTCTTCATGGCATAGATGATAGGGCAGTGAGACTAGGAGCCGAGGCAGCTCAGTATGAGGACCTTGATAAATTACTTAGTTATTTGAAAAATGCTAGGAATGTTAAGCCAATTCCAGATCGTAAAGTAACTAGTAAAAATCAATCGAATTCTTCTGAATCTCAAGCAAAGAACTCGAGTTTTAAAGATAAAGTTCAACGTTGTAATAATTGTAAAAAGGAAGGCCATTTTGTACGTCAATGTCCCGAACCTTTAAAGAAATGTACTAGGTGTAACAGGATAGGTCATGAAACGGAGCAATGTTATTCGAAAAATCCGGTTTTTTCTACTACACTAAAGGCTGAAAATGAAAAATCGGTTAATAGAGTTACGAATAGCAATAAATATTCAGATAAATATTTCAAGAAAGTGCGTGTTAATGGTGTAGAGATGGATTCCTTCGTTGACCTTGGTAGTGACTGCTCAATGATCAAAAGATCGCAGTTGCCAAAATTAGGAACTATTCACATAAATATAGATGATTTGCCTGTATTGAGAGGATTTGGGAATTCCGTAGTAAATTCTTTAGGTAAAATTAATGCCGAGGTAGAAATTGATGGGGTGAAAGCTAATTTAGAACTATTAGTTGTACCTGATGATGTTATGCAAGTGTCTCTCATGATAGGACAGACTTTTACTGAACAGCATCATGTAATGATTCAGAAAACTGGCGAACATTTTGATATTTTGTATAATAGTTTTGATGACATAACGAAATCTAACAAAGTAAGAATTATTAATCGTAAATGTTCTGAAATAACTGGCTTAAGTATTTTGGAGGTATATACAGAGCCACAGTACAAAGGAGAACTTTACATTGTTGGAGGCTTGCGTAATGATGCAAACTCCGCTTATTTTATCCCAGAGGGGCTTTTTCAATTTGACGATGATGGTAATGGGCAAATAATAATTAACAATTTAAGCTCTAAGCCGTTAAGTTTGACAAGTAATACATTAATTACTCGCGGTATTATTGCGAACCAAGAAATCGATTACAAAGTTCTACACGTTTCTGAATCCAAGGATCAGCCAATGAATCCAATCACTGCTACAGATTTAAATATATCAGGTGATCTAGATCAAACTACGGTTAATGAATTGTTAATATTATTAAATAAATATCGACATTGCTTCGCTTTCTCCCTTTCAGAGTTAGGTCACTCGTCTATTTGTGAGATGAGTATTGATTTGCACAGTAGTGAACCAGTAGTTTACAGACCCTACAGATTGGCTATGAAAGAAAAGGAAGTAGTAAGGGAAATGATGAATGAACTTTTAGAAAATGATATTGTACGACCTTCAGTATCCCCATTTGCTAGCCCTATAGTTTTAGTACGGAAAAAGAGCGGTGAATATCGCCTTTGTATCGACTACAGGGCCTTAAATAAGAATACAGTCCGCGAAAACTACCCAATGCCTCTCATTGACGACCAGATTGATGCATTAGCTGGTAATGAATTCTTTACAGCCCTTGATATGGCATCTGGATATTACCAAATATCCATTAAGGAGCAGGATCGACATAAAACGGCTTTTGTCACACCGGAGGGTCATTATGAATTTAACAGAATGCCCTTCGGCTTGGCAAATGCCCCAGCGACATTCCAACGAATGATGCATCAGGTTTTGGGTGGTTTACGCCATAAGGAAGCTATGGCTTACTTAGATGACATAATTATTCCATCTAGAACCATCAAAGAAGGAATGGAAAGGTTAGAGTCCGTTTTAATATTGTTAGCTGAAGCAGGTCTTACACTTAAATTGTCTAAATGTGCCTTCTTTGGACGTTCTGTCAACTACTTAGGCTTTATTATCTCCAGTAAGGGTATCCAACCGGGATCTGATAAATTGAAGTCCGTAGAGGAATTCAGAACACCAGTAGACAAACATACCGTCAGACAATTTTTAGGGCTGACGAGTTTCTTTCGTAGGTTTGTAAAGGGATTTTCGATTATTGCAAAGCCATTAACGCAATTACTAAAGGACAAAGCTGCTTGGGTATGGGGGCCTGACCAACAAAAAGCATTTGATACTCTCAAGTCAACCCTAGTACAGAAGCCGATATTAGCTCTGTACAACCCAAAAGCTGTTACAGAATTGCATACAGACGCTTGTAAAATAGGTATCGCGGGTATACTTTTACAGAAAGACGACGAAAACGTCTTAAAACCGGTAGCCTACTTTAGTAGACAGACCAGCCCCGAAGAACAAAATTATTGTTCTTATGATTTAGAAACCTTGGCTGTCGTAGCTTCTCTGCAAAAATTTAGAGTATATCTAGTAGGAATTAGTTTCAAAATAGTTACAGATTGCAACTCTATTAGAGCCACCTTTATGAAACGTGACATGATCCCTCGCGTAGCACGTTGGTGGACTCAAATGCAGGAATTTGACTTTGAAATAGAGTATAGAGCAGGTTCATCAATGGCACATGTGGACGCTTTGAGCCGCAACCCATCTACCAATAAAGATAATCATTCCGAACGAACCGTTAATGTAGTAACTGAAACTGATTGGCTTTCAACAGTACAAAATTCTGATTCTGAGATACAACGAATTATTGGAATTCTATCTAATCCTGAATTTGACGATGTGGTAGAAATAAAAAGCAATTATAAACTCAAAAATGGAAAACTTTTTAGAATCTCAGCTGAAGGTGATAGATGGGTTGTACCTAAAGGCGTCCGCTAGCAAATCGTCAAACAGAACCATGACGATCTAGGCCATTTCGCAGTAGACAAAACATTAGAACGAATAAAGTCTCATTATTGGTTCCCAGATATGCGCACTTTTGTCACTAAGTATGTGGGCTCTTGTCTAGAATGTGCATATAGTAAGACACCTGGTGGTAAGAGACCCGGTTTCTTACACCCTATCCACAAAGTAGATACTCCGTTTGACACCGTCCATATGGATCATGTTGGGCCGTTTGTTTGTAGTAGTAAAAAGAATATGTACATTCTAGTATTGATTGACGCGTTTACAAAATATATTTATTTAAAACCTGTGAAGAGTACCAAATCCAAAATAACAGTAAATATTTTAAATGAATTTATTAGTATCTTTGGCGTACCTAAACGTATAATTTCCGACCGTAGTTCATCATTTACAAGTGATCTCTTCAAGAAGTTTGTCTTAAGCAAGGGCATCAAACACGTTTTGAACGCTGTTGCTACCCCAAGGGCTAACGGACAGGTGGAGAGATACAATAAAATTATTGTTGATGCTTTAACTGCTAAATGTATTGGTTCCTCTGATAGGAAATGGGATGATCACCTGCCCGATATCCAGTGGGGTCTTAACAACACCTTTAACAAGGGTATAAACAAGACTCCTGCTGAGGCCTTGTTTGGCATAAGACCACAGGGCCCTAGTGATAGCAAAGTAACCTCAATAATTGATCGTGACATTGGCCAATTAGACAAGAGTCTTGAAGAGATCCGTAGTGAGGTATCCTCTCACATTGAAACAACACAAAAAGCCCAAAAGGCAAATTATGATAAATCGCGATATGAACCAAGAAAATATAGTGTTGGGGATTTGGTGAGAGTAGAACGTCATATTCCTGCTACAGGAAATAGTAAAAAACTAATTCCCAAATATCAAGGGCCATATAAAATCACACATGTCTTTGATCATGACCGTTATCAGGTTGAAGACACACCGTTATCGAGGAAGGGAAATAAAAAGTATTCTAATGTTGTAGCCGTGGATAAATTAAAACCCTGGGTTTGTTTTAAACGACCTCACGATGATACATTAACAAGTGATAGGGAATCTAATAATGACTCGGATAGTGAATAACGTGTACTGATTGTTTATGTTATTAGAGCCAATTGGGTTCTAATAATTAACGACTAATGGGGTCCTTATGTGATTTAGGACCAATTGGGTCCTTGTTTAATAATACGACCAATTGGGTCTTTATAAAGTTTATGACCAATTGGGTCTTTATAAAGTTTATGACCAATTGGGTCTTTATAAAGTTTAACAATTAGACCAATCGGGTCTCTATAAATTTACGACCAATTGGGTCATTGTGTAAAAGTTTTATTTTATATAAGAATACAGTTCTGATCATTGCTTTGTGTACAAAATTGTCTTCATTTTTTTTTTTTTTTTTTACAGAATGGTCGCTATCATGTACGAGGACGTACAGTAATAGGATGACCGACTGTCAACAATATTATATCCGTTTATTATGGAATTAACTAATACAACTCGTACTTGGTTGCAAATATAGTTTAAAATATAATAATGATTTATAATGGTAAAATAACATAGATATAAGTTTATTTTCTTTTGAATTGTTAAAATCGCGAGCATGGCGCCATCCCCATCCTTTGTGAATAAAATGGAGATACCGCCATTGCCTCGCTCAGTGTCAACAATATTACATCCCTTTATTATGGAATTAGCTAATAAAACTCGTACTTAGTTGCAAATATAGTTTAAAATATAATAATGATTTATAAGAGTAAAATAACATAGATATAAGTTTATTTTCTTTTGAATTGTTAAAATCGCGAGCATGGCGCCATCCCCATCCTTTGTGAATAAAATGGAGATACCGCCATTGCCTCGCTCAGTGTCAACAATATTACATCCCTTTATTATGGAATTAGCTAATAAAACTGGTACTTAGTTGCAAATGTAGTTTAAAATATAATATTGATTTATAATGGTAAAACAACATAGATATAAGTTAATTTTCTTTTGAATTATTAAAAACATGGGCATGGCGCCATCACCACCTTTATGTATAAAAAGGAGATGCCGCCATTGCCTCAGTCAGTTCGTTTCGGGCATTCGAGCAGACAAGACACCAACATTGTAAGTGATTACTATTTACTTTTAATATATTATTATTGCTCTTCCTGTGTATAATGTATTATTATCAGATGGAATATTATTGTATTTTCCCATTAAAATTGTATATGAACTGACTTATTATTTGTTGAACTTATTATATAATTATTCTTAATATTAATTTTGGTAAATTGGTATTTCTTAATATTAATTTATTAATAGATTTAATGTAAATATTGTTGCATTATATATACATAATTAAATATATTATAATCAATTAAGTTTTTTTATTCCACATACGGTAGCCCCGTATCGCCCTCACCACTACCCGCTGGGGTCTCCTCAGCAGGGCCTTGTAGCAATCGTTGAGAGCGTCGACCCTTATCGGTGCCCCGTACAGTGCCATGCCGCGCACGACGCCGGCGTATAGACGCTGACACGGCGAGTCGGGCCCTCCTACGTTGGGCGTTGTTTAGTCTTCCCAACGCAGCGGCGGCATTTTCGAGCCTCGGAGCGAGTTTCGCGAAATGCGGATCGAAATTCCATCGGCCGTCCAGGGTTAGGCCCAGATACTTCATTTGGGTCGCGACGACCACTTCCGTACCCTGGACGACAATCCGCGCACCTCGGGGGGACCTCTGCGCAGAGCCGGATTAACCCTGTCAGGGACACTAGGCAATGCTATACTCGGGGCCCCTTTTTTTTTACTTTTGTTTTTAATGTTAAGTGAATAGGCAAACTGGCAGACGTTCCACCTGATGGGTAAGACTCGTAACGTACTTTACCTGGAACTAGACCATCGGTTCCATTTTCGGACGACGAAAAAAAAAAAAAAAAAGGTCATCCGCCCGCCCTTAAGCAATTGCTTAAATAGTTTATAGTTAATCCGGCACTACACATAAGGTGTTAAAGTGTTAAAGTCTCGGTGCCAGTTACTATTTTTTCTTCTTGTCGCTTGCATGGGGCCCCTAGTGGAAGCGGGGCCCCTAGGCAATTGCCTACTCTGCCTATTGGTTAATCCGGCACTGCCTCTGCGTGGGCCATGGAAAAGTATGGCCTCCGTTTTAGGCACAGAGACCCTCAGACCCAGCATCCCTATACGGTCGACTACTATCGCCGAGCCAACTTGGGCTAGATGAGCCGCCTCGTCGAAACGCTCAGCCCGGTAGGTAGAGGCGCCGCAGCAGCCAGTCGAAGCCGAGGACAGAACCCTGCGGAACGCCGCAGTCAACGCGACGTCGATACAGTCGACCGTCGCCCCCCTCCCAGAGGACTTCTCTGTCTATTGAGGTACGCCTCCAGCAGCTTCTGGAGATAGTGGGGCACTTCGTGGTACTTCAGTGACTCCACGATTGTCTCGACGGGAATGCTTTTGAAGGCGTTCTTGAAGGTTTTTTAGGTCTACCGGATTTTGATGTAGAATTGGATTTAGATTTTTCTAGTTTTTAACATTTGCATATAACTCTAAGAATTAAAGATTTATTTTTATTTTTCAATAATAAAAGGATATGTTAAAAGAAATATGGGTTTTTTTCATTGTTTTTCTATCAATATATGGCATGATGAAAAATTAACAAAGAACCAACACACACACAGATAGTTTTGAAAAAAGGAACCAACGAGTTTTCCTTTTATTATTATTAAAAATGCTAATGATATTCCTCAATATTATATTTGTATACATAGAATAAATGATTTGGTACAATATTGTAAATAAATTTTATTAAAAATAACAAACAATTTTACTGTATACAAAATTTTGACAAAAATGGCTTTTTCTCAAAACTGTGATTGTGTGGGTTGATTCTGTTTTGCGTAAGTAGGTCCAATTTCAATCTGCTATTAAAAATATACATTAATTTTTATAAAATGATTCCTTTATTCATAAATAGTAACGAGGCTACAAAATCATAATAACTTTTTTAATTACTTTTTATTCGTTAAGATTTAATTTTTGTGTAAATATTTCCTTAAATATAATATAAGCAAGATAATTGATGTTCTTGTTGGTTTTAACATTAAATATATTCACTTTGGACGCGTTCTGCAAGTGTTAGTTGCAAAGCGTAGCTTCAAAATACTAGGTATACTTACATAAAATATTAGTACGTATTTGCTAGTCAAGCTACGTTTCGTAATGTGAGTGAAATTAAGTGTAAGAACTGGAAGTCAACATTTCTTACACTTTCCTCGTCTTTATTTTCTTCTACTTAACTTGATCCTTTTAAAATAGCAACGCATTTATTACTTCTTGTGCTACAAGTGCCCACTTAAATCTTAATTCACCTGATCATCATCACCCTTTCAAGTGATTTTTTCTTTTCCTAAATATTTTCATACACAAGTATATTAGAATTACTCATAATAAATACAATTAATGTAATGGCTCAGATAAAAATCATAAGTGTTTAGAGAAAAATCATAAGTATTTAGATTTTATACTGACTTTAATATTATCAGAATTAATTAGTTAATCAATTTTTGTAATACATAATGTTCATTTACATCAAAATAAACACGCTGTTTATCACGTAAAGTGCTAAAAACATTACTAAAATGTTTCTTTTTTATATTTCGTGATCCAGGGGTTGACATTTTTTCACCGTCGAAATCGAAATCTTTTAACAAAACCGTATTAACGTCTTTTTATATTAACCCAGTTCTAGAAGTTAGTTTATTAAATTTATAATTATGAACGGATTAGTTTTATGTATTCAATGATTGCATAATCAAATTAATATTAATTTTGGCTGACCCGTTGGCGCAGTTTGCAGTGACCCTGTTTTCTGCTCCAAAGCTTGTGGGTTCGATTCCCGCCCCGAGTCTGGGTATAATATATGTTTATTTATATATGTATTATTTATATGTATATTTTTAATACGTATATTTATTTAAAAAAAAATGTATATCAGTCGGCTGTTACCTAAAACACAGGTATTAAGTTGCCTACCTTAGGGACAGACGATCGTGTGTGTATGTCAAACATATTCATTTATTTATTTATTTCTAACTTAATCATTATAATGAAGTAGATTTATTAACCAATTAATAATTTAGCAGTGTATGTCAATACTATGCTTTTGAATTAACCTTAAAAATCTTCGTCCCACAACGGGGTATAAGCTATTAAACTATTCAGCTACAAGAAGAAGAATCGACGAATTATTACGAGTATAGGTTTTACAATTACTACCGAATTGTAAAAGTTTTCTCACGATATTTTCTTTCTTTATAATAAATCCGAATTAATTTTCTTGCATTGTTAACAACAACTATCTTTTCTTGAGTCTTGAGAGTTTCACAGTAAGATACATTGACTAACCGTCATCATTAAAACATAGGATTTACCAAATGTTGATAGTGATAGACAGAAAATTGTCTTTTATTTTATACTAGCGGCCCGCCCCGGCTTCGCACGGGTATTTAAATAAAATTTTAAAAATTATAAATTTATATTTTTTATCACCTACATGCGCCATCTATCGTATAATAGTAGAATATCGTTTTTATATTTTGTGACATTTAACATAATAGTACCTATATTAATTGAAAATGATGTTTATCTAAAATATTAAAACGATTTCTATTCCTATCCGACATATTTAGCAAACTTTTAAGTTTAGCAAAATAATAACTCAAAAATAAGTTTTGTGAGTTTTTAAGATTCCTTAGACCAGATGGCGTTGGCGGCGTAGGTACCTATTTCTATTTTCTTAAAAATTTATTTTTAAATTTAATTACAATGAAACAAAAACTAAATTATACTGTGAGTTATGTCTAATTTTTATGTATTAAAGTTATTAACATTGGTTTTGTACTTTTTACGTGATACGTCAATAAAGAAAAACACGATAAGAGATGGCGCTGATATGATGAAAAAAAACACGCTATTGAAATTTATTCTTGATGATATATAGTGTATTAATAAAACGGAGGTTTTAACAGATTTTTTATTTGTATAGATATTCTAAGACTTATCCACTTATATTGTAAAAAAAAAAACAACCTATTATTAGTTAATTTATTACCAAAACAGGAAATAGTTGCTGTAAAACTTTAAGACCATGTATCAAATTTATAAAATCATTGTTAATAATAATAAAATAATATCATCACATAAATATCATTATTTACACAATTTAAGATTCGATGGATAGGATTTCGAAAGTATTCCCGAAATGGGAATGCGAGCAATTACAACTTTGGATATCGTTTTCAAGGGTCAGATTTAAACTTATGCCATTAGTCCCTTAGATTATGTTCATTCAATCGAACATTACCTGAAGTAATTTATACTAATAACATTTTACAATAAGCCTTTACAAACCATTATTTAAATAGCTTTGCTAGTTAATTGCTTATCAATTTAAAGTTATCATATTTGGGCGACTGTTCTAGTGTAGTGATGATTAAAGTTTAGCGTTAACGTTTGTGCGTAAAATTTCCGAATAGTTTTTTTTTTTCGGATGTCTGTTTGTAATTAGCTCTCTATACCGTGTTATGTAAGCTCGCATGGAAGTCCTAATTATAAATTCATAATATTAGTTACACTTTTCCGCCCCGAGTCTGGGTGTAATATATGTTTATTTATATATGTATTATTTATATGTAGGTATATTTATTCAAAAAAATGTATATCAGTCGGCTGTTACCTAAAACACAGGCATTAAGTTGCCTACCTTAGGAACAGACGACCTTGTGTGTGTGTTAAACATATTTCTTTATTTATTTATTATTTATTTAAATTCCATTTTCAAACTGCCTGTCTTGTTCACTTTCTGTAGAACTTTCTAGTCTTGGTACATCAATAAGTTGTTCTTTGTTTTTATAAGAAATAACTATAGGAAGACGTTCTTCTTTTGATTTCGAAGCATTTAAAGCAGGCAAAATCTTACCGTCCCAATGAACAACCACAACTTCCAGTACCTTATTTTTAGAAATCAATTTTTATGGCCTCAGCGGGTTCTTCCCGTTTTTCTGTGCAAATTCTTTGGATGGAAGACTTACTTAACGGAAATTATCAATATTATATCCAAGTGCTTCAATAATTGCTCCAAAAATGAACACAGAATCTCTCATACTCAACTGACACCTATCTAGCGCTGCTAGTAATTTTGGAGTAATAACATCTCTCCGCAGAGGTTTTTTGTTGGCTTGCGTGTTCTCGACAAGCTTTTGTACGTCCTCTTGTAAATGTATGTTTTCATTAGATTCAGATGATGATTCGTCTTGTAACGGTACATAAGATGATGTCGAATGAGTCGGCTCAGACAAATATTTAGCACATCGTTTTTCTTCTTCGAGTTTTCTGAGGCGCGCTCTTTCCTCTATATCAGTCTTTTTTTTCCACTCCTGCTAAGTGACCAGATCCGCCTGGTTCTCTTCGACGCTGTAAAAAGATTCTATTCTCATTTATTTTTATTAATTAAAGCGCATCGTCGTGTGCAAAGTCAAAAAAAATTATCTAAATTGTTGAAAAAGTCTGGACGGCGCTGCTTAAATACGTCTTGTGTTTTTTGTGCATTTTTTTACAAGTCCCTCCAAACTTGATATGAGTTTACAAGTTTTTTCAAACAATTAGGCAAAGATTTAGTAGGAATATGCGCCTTTTCCCAATAGATAATACACAAGCGAATAGTGAGATTCGTGCTTTCATTGACAGTTAAATTCACAAATTCACTTCACGGATATTGTAAAATAAAACTGCTAGAACTTGTCGATTAGATGAAAGTTTTGAACCCATTATTTAATGGTTTATGTTACCTAAAATATACTCCTTTTAGAACTGCTTAATTGCACTGACATATTGACTGATTGAAAACAATGCGAGTTTCATAACTAAATAAAGAGTAATCAAAAGCACATCGACATATTAAGTCGCATCAGCCTTAGAGAGGAAGTACTGACATATATTGATCTAAGTCGGCACGGGTTACCGAGGTCCTACCTTCTTAAAATTTTATTTATAACTAGCGGCCCGCCCCGGCTTCGCACGGGTATTTAACTAAAATGTTAAAAATTATAAATTTATATTTTTTATCACCTACATGCGCCATCTATCGTATAATGGTAATAATATAGTTTTTATATTTAGTGACATTTAACATAATAGTACCTATATTAATTTAAAATGATGTTTATCTAAAATATTAAAACGATTTCTATTCCTATCCGAAATATTTAGTAAGCTTTTAAGTTTAACAAAATAATAACTCAAAAATAAGTTTTGTAAGTTTTTAAGATTCCTTAGACCAGATGGCGTTAGCGGCGTAGGTACCTATTTCTATTTTCTTAAATATTTATTTTTAAATTTAATTGCAATGAAACAAAAACTAAATTATACTGTGAATTATGTTTAATTTTTATGTATTAAAGCTATTTACATTGGTTTTGTACTTTTTACGTGATACGTGCACGAACAAAAAACAATAAGAGATGGCGCTGATTTAAAAAAAAAACGCGCTATTAAAATTTAATTTTGATGATATATAGTGTATTAATAAAACGGAGGTTTTAACAGAATTATTATTTGTATAGATAAAACCGTTTTGACTTAAAAGTAAAAAATTAAGAGGGTATGCGGTAAAAAAAAAAACGACTTTGATTTTTATTGGGACACCCTAATGTATATACATATATATATATTTGTTTCTGGTCCAGCTGTATGTCCATGTAAGCCCGTCGGTCCCGGTTGTTATCATAGACACCTGATAGCAATCGTTACTCGTGGTTGGAAAATTATTTGCCAACCCTTAGTGAAGCATTGCGGATTAAGCTCCAACTCTTCTTATATATGGAGAAGAGGCCTTTGCCCAGCAGTGGGACGCTTACAGGCTGATTTTGTTCAGTTCACTTAAGCCATGATAATCTTAATGTTCAATATAAATCAGGTTAGTTGTTTTTAGTGATTTACAAAAACAAATTAAATATTTAATGAAATTTTGTATTAAATAATTTGTTATATTCTTTTAAAACATATGTTGAGAGTAGGTTATTTTATGATATCGTTTCTCACAATTAGATACATCGTGATCAAATTAAAATGTATAAAAACTCTAAAACTATGAAAAAATGCAATAAATTAAGAGGAATTCGAAAATACAAAAATGCTTCTAAAGTTGCAACATCCGCATATTCCTAAGCGTCAGAGCGTCATCAAGGGCTTAATTGAACCTCGATTGCCGTGTCCGGGATATTGTGTTACTTTTTTTTTTCGTGACCAATCTGGTGCATTTTTCGTTCGATACTAAGAGTCATTGAGCTTGCCTCTTTGGTAGTTATACTACATAGAACAGAATATTGTCCTGAAATGTAATTATGAGTAAAATGATGTTGACATTGACATGATTGACAATGACTTCTTGTAGAAATTGTTGACTGGATCACCGCGATCAGGGGTTCAAGGTTAATAGTATGTAAGTGTCATCAGAATGTTGTAAATTAAAAAAAAAATAATTGTATATCGTTTGATAAAAAATATTTATTGACCATGAAATTAAAAAAGCTAGTTTTAAGATTAAAGATTGTGAAATATGAATATTGTAGATTAAAGTATGAAGACAAAAATATGTGACTTCAGCAGCAAAGGCGAATTTGGACTAACAGAGTGAAATTACGCAGCCAGAACGACGGTGCACCATCAACATCAGGGTAAAATAGTGTATTTAGAGTGTTGATGCGCCACGTAGAAAAAAAAGGAGCAGCAGTGTTGAAGATACTACGCATCCACGTAAATGTGACACCGTAAGGGAAAATGAGCGTTAACTGGGTGATGGGCCCTAGTCAGGTAGTAGATGCGCAATTAGGGTAAAGGGAATCCACTAAGACAAAGTTCACTACGGTGAAGAATCCTCAACATGGCATTGGAACGCAACTTTCATTTCCTGCAAGGTTTGTTTACTTTTAATTGTTCTATAAAACTTGTAACTTGTAAGCTTGTTGAAGTTATTTCCAAAAAAGACCCAAAGAAGAGACCCAAAAAGAAATCCGTTTCACATGGGTTCAATATTTGAAACAAATGAGAATAAATGTTAATTTACTATATTATTATACAAAGTAAGAAATGTTAAGTTTAATATTTTCAAAATAAAGTTTTTCAGATTCAAACAAGGTTTAACAAAATAATAAAAAAAAAACAAATTTTTGTCAAAATCTGTAATAATGTTACACTGAGATACTTTTCAACATTGGGTACGTTCGCGCGCCCTCTTCTAATTGATAATTCATCACTTTGGTAGGATTTTTTAATCTATGCATTCCACAGACCACATGCGCGGATACGGAAATGGGACATGCGCAATAGTTTTTTATTTATGTTTTTAATTAAAATAATAAGTAGTGAATAAATGTAAGAAGATAATTTTGTTTATTATCTTTTATGAACAATAGCAAACAATTATTTACTAAAGTTTGACAGTTAAATTCAGTTTTTGATTACAGAAGTATCATTTCCGCGCATGTGGTCTGTGGAATGCATAGATTAAAAAATCCTATATAAGTGATGAATTATCAATTAGAAGAGGGCCCGCGAACGTACTCATAGTTCTAATATACTAAATAATGAAACTTTTTTATAGTGATTTACGAATCTGCAAATATAACGCGGCAGATAACTGCACCGTGTTGTGTTTCAATTTTCATCGTCGCTAGTAGTTTTTCAATAAAAATATTTATTATTTTTTTACCAATTTTCGCTTTCACAAATAGTTCAACAATTAAGCTGGCCTATAAATAACCAAAAGCTAAAAAACCAATTATGCCGCTACTAACTGGTAATACATAAAACTGCCTATTTTGGTGTCGGCGGGTTTCCATTTCAATGAGGTTGGATAACGAACCTCTTTGGCGGCTGAATGACAGCCCTCTTTCGTATTCATACCATACGACCTGGTCCGAGTATATAAGGATATAGGGAGAATGTTATAAGCTTTAGCGGTAAAACCATCACTAATCGATTAAGTAAAAATAACAGTTTAGTTTATTTATTACTCTTTTTCAATAATAGATTTCAAGAATTAACGTAAGTTAAAAGTATACTGGCTATAATTATAATCCGGGATAATATGGTTACGAATGGGGTAGACTAATTCAATTTAATATTCTAGATAGTATTTTTCTTATTTAACTCGTATCTAAGTCATTGATAGTAGTGATAATAACAATATTAGTTTATAAACTACATTTACTGTTTCAAGTAAAATTTCAAGAAAGTTTGAAAATAATTTCAATCAAGCAACATAATATTTTAATTTTTCAATCGATTTTAATTTTTTTTAGCTTGTGTTTATTTTCTTATTTATTTAATCAGTAAACAGGCTTTCTAACACAAAAGAAAATTTTAAATCAGTCTTTCACTTTAAAGAGTTAGTTGTATATGTATATCATACTGTCACAATATAGCCTATTACTTTAACAAAAGTGCTATTTAGCACAATAAAAACTTAATCGTCTTAACAGCTTCCAATATCAGATCATTATGAAGGTCTCTAATCAGATTTGATTGATTGATTGATTCAGCCTGCTGTAAATGTATTTAAGCCTTTGAGGGTAGACAACAAACCACTACTATCAGTTATTGGATAGCCACTGCTGAACTTAGGCCTCTTCTATCATCTCTGGGGTGGGATGTAGCAGGATACGGTGATGCTGCTGCTCTTCACCATTTTGGTTGGTATACAGTTATTCGCAAATCTCTGACCTTAGTCGCCTTTTACGACTATTCTTCTCTACCGGTCACCGGACGGCTGATTAAACCGGTTCAAATCAGTATCAAACCGGTTCCGCTCATAGGTCACACCGCTCTAGTTCTTCACTCGTCCAACAACCTCTAGATGAACGAGTAATGAGTTACCGAATGATAGAATGCAATCTCGGAGCTGCGGCGAAAAGTGCACTTCGGAGATATATGAACACTTACGTCAAGGATATAATTACTTTCCTTTCAGTCACTTGGTCTTTATTTGATGGCTAGAGTGACTTATTAACTAATGGATCGATAACTTTTAAAGCCTTTGCCTTCTAAATTAACGTAGTTTTTTTAAACCAATGTATAGTGTATGATTAAGGTGGAAGATTAAATAATAATTGCTCTTTAAAATGTACTCCCAATAATGCTTTCCCTTAACGCCAAATAGCATAATAGCTTGAGCTTCAGAAATTAAGAACTTACCAAAGTCAGCTTAAATTTGAAAAAGAGATTGTCAGTTTCGATCGTGTTCTATTCACTCAGCCGTCTCAGCTGTTTATCAGCTACATTTAATAATCATCTGCTTTAAATATTTAATTTTTTTTATGAATATTTTAAAAATTATTTTTAAATGAACAAACAATACGACTAAAATATTTTAACAACAATAAATACCACAATGTATTCAACAATATTGATTAACATTCATTTTACTATATCGTAACATGTCATATCAACGATACAGTGAAATACACTTATGTAACGACAAGGAATACACTTTACATATTGGAATTGCACGAAGAATTTACAATACGAATTCGTCTAAAAGTGCACGAGTAGACGAATAGAGAGGAGCAAAGTATGGTAATGATGTGTTGAAATGTCTTTCGACTATTTTAAGATGCTACTCGTTCTTCAACTTTCGAAAATCTTTCTTAATATATACATAGTTTTGTCTATCCAAAAAAAAAAAAAAGAATATTAATTACTAGAGAAAACGTTTACAATAATAATCATTGGGGTTATTTTGAAGCAAATGAAATGTACTTGTGTTAGCAGCCACACTCCTGATACATAACTATTTTAGCAGTTGGAAATTTAAATTAAATTATATACATTTGACTTGACTTATATTAAATTCAAATAACTTTAAATTTAATTATAATTTAATAGTGTGTGTTTGCGTGTGTGTGTGTTCACCTTTTTTTCAAATGTAAAATAAATATAAAAACAAGTCAATTTCACTATAGTTTTTTTTTTGTTGTCTTAAGCCAATCCTTTAATATTTTTTTTTACATTCTTGAGACTTATTGGGATATGTATTAGTTTCTTTGTTTACTTAATTATACTGATAAGATGACAGTGTTAAAAACTGTCTTTTAGTGAAGGTGGTGCTACCTGACAATGTCTATGAGTGTTTTATCTAATACATGTCTTAGATTTTTCAATATCTATAAGATTTCTAACCATAGTCATTGTTAGTTCTAATGAGCGATGCCACGATAAGTGCTGGTGAACCATAATTTCTAAATATTTTGTAGATGCGGCTTTGGCTATGCGATCACACGAGCAGTTATCAGCATTACCTCAGGTGTGAATTTTAATCCACCAGGGCAATAGAGTGCTCACGGCAACCGTCGGGGCATCACGGTTGCATGCGAAAGCGATCCCGTGGCGCTCCACTACGACGATGAGGGCACCGCTGGGTTTTAGCGGGTATTCTGGCACGTTTTGCTGTGTCAAAGAGTCCTACATACCCGTCACCTTGTACGGCGGGATGCGTTAATGCATTTCCCAGCGTTATAAAAAAAGTGTGAATTTTGATGACATAGTTACTTTCTGGTTGTGTGCTATTGTTTATAGTAAAACAAATGTAGTTAGTTATTGATTTGTTAATAAATTTAAAAGTGTCAATTCAAACCCAGTTTTTGATTCTCGTATTTACATTATGTTATTAAAATTTAAAATAAATGCTTTTTGCTCCAGAGTTGTGGGTTCGATTTCTGCCCTAAGTCTGGGTGTAATATTTATATATGTGTATGTACCATATTATAAATATATAATAATGTTACTCATTAAAATGATATTAGTGTAACATAAAACACAAGCATTAAGTTGCCCTTACCTTTAGGAACTGTCGATCGTGTGTGTATGTTATCATATTTATTTATTAATTACTAATTGATGCTGGATCGTATTTTAACTTCTAAAATTAGTATAGATGGATATTATTCCCACAGTTTTCTGGCCAGTTCCAGGAAAACAGTTACCAGAAAAACTTTTTCAAATTCCTATATCGTACCGCTCCGAATTTCTTTTAAAACGAAATCTCACTCACAAATGGAATGAAGCAATAGGGTATTCCGTTTGAGTTTTATTTACTTCATACTGTATATATAGACCGTCTACTAAAATAAAACTTTTTTTTGAAACACAAATATAACAAATTGCATTGAAAGATTTATAAGATTTGTCGTGCTACCTTACGATCACATTTTTTTTTAACTGTAGAAATAATTCATTTAATTAATTTAGATTGGCCCGGTGGCACAGTTGGCAGTGACCCTGATTTCCGCTCCAGGGACATGGGTTCGAAGCTCGTGCCGGGTCTAGATTTGATATTTATATTTGTATATACATTATAAATTTAATAATAATACATGAGCGAGGAGTACCTAATATAAAAGAAAAATGGTATCATGGGACACCAGGTAGGAACGAAGTTCTTTCGTATAATATAGAAGCAACAAATTTTGCAAAAAAGAAAAAAATTGCATATCTTTATATATATTTTCTTGATTTTTTTAAAGGATTTTTTTTTAACCTAAAAGCACAAATTAGGGATTCTCTTGGACCCAAGTTTCTTTTCTTTAGTTCTCCCAAGTTGATTGACTCAAATTTGGGATATCTAGCTCTTCTGGTTCCCGAGATATGGCCCGCAGGGTTGAAATAAACCAAGTGGGAGGAGTGCTTCTCGTAGGGGATGGATTTAAATGGGGCGAAATTGAGGAGGGTAGTGGTATGGGATATTGGTAACCCTGGGAGGGGGTTACTTTTCGTGCGGTGACCGGCAGAGAAGAATAGTCCGACTTCTTTTTTGTCGAGATGTCGCAAAAGGTGACTAAGGCCATAGTGATGATACAACCTGCCAGCCATGCCTGACGAGTATAGGCAAATCCCCTCAGAGATGATGAGGTCTACTCGATAATGCAGGTCTTCTTTTAGCAGTGAACATCCAACGGCTCACATGGTGGAGGTGGTGAATGTGTTAAGTGATAACAAAAAAAAAGTTATAAATTAATTCCTTGTATGTAGATTTTTTTATAGTCTACTATGATTTTAGGGCGAAATCGCGATTTTATTTTATATAAGTGCGACTATTTTTATTTAACACTAAGATTTATAAAAACATTTTTGACTTCAAAAGCATTTTTATATAGCCTTTTTATACTTATAAACTCAAAATATTAATATTTCATAAGAAATCAAGGCTAGTAAAAATTTCTAAAAAGATACTTTGAAATTGTGTATACATTTAATTAACAAACTTAAGTTTAATAACAAAAGAAACATTATGAAGCTTATTGTAGCGGTAATGAAGTTTCAAAAAGTTAATTAAGGAAGACATGGATATTGTAAAACTCATTAAAATGAGACTATGAAAAGACAATTTTAAATGACTACCGTTTTATTATAATCTGTAGAGAGTTGTGATTGTCCAGTATATAAAATATTTTACATCTGAAAGCGTATCCTGGGGAGATTTAAATTGCTTACTCTGTATTCATATCGCGCTGTAAAAGAAAACATTGAGAAAAAATTTCTTTTTTATCGTAGTCACAACAAAAAACAACACCTGCTCCTTTGTTAGAATAATGAATTTAACAACTAAAACATAAATAACATACAGTAGCCGGCAAAAGTCAGTTGAAACTACAAAATATCAGGAATAATAATAGGAAATGTGCATAAATGTTTATTAAATTATATCTAAACATACAAAACATATTTCTTTTTCGATTATCTACACTTTCTGATATTTATTACATATAAAAAATTATTACAACTGAATTTATAATGAATTCTAGAAAATATTGAGTGCCAAAAGTTAGTTCTTTTTCAAATTCTCGAGCATTTCACGATGTGGCCAATTCTACGATATAGTCACGACATATACACGATTATAACATTGCGTTCAATATATATTATCTATATATATAATAAAATTCTTAATTTCACATATCTGTTTTTTTAGAGTTAATCGAAATAATAAATATTTTTTTAAACATCCGTCTGTCTACCTATCTTTCAATCTGTTTGTTTTAACAGGCATCATTTTTGTTTTAACTAGGGAGGACGACGCCTCTGCTGACCCACTCCGACGCAGACGCGGTACCGACGCACGCGCACGGTGGTAAGGAGGAGACGGTTTGCCCACCTCCCCCCCTCGTAATAATGGGGTCGCTGGCCGATAGTCGGGGGACTTCGGCCAACTTAACAGCGCGACCCCACATGTCTGAGGGGTGGCCTTTGTTGTGAGCAAGGCCACCCCACCTTGTGCTGGGGCGAGGTGGTGAATGCTAGCGCGACCTCATCTCGCCCCACCCAGGCGGATGACTGCTCACACGTGGGGTTTTTAGCCCGCGGGAGTCGGGCATAACCACTTCGGTGCCCCCGTGCCAGAGTGGTATCCATAATGGATTTTCCCCACGTAAAAAAAGAAAAAAAAAGGCGTTTGTGTTTGTCGCCTACGGGCGGTGACGGGTGAGGCGGGGCACAGGAAGGAGGTGGTTGTCGCGGTGTCGTTAGACATCGCGAACGTCTTCAACAGTCTCCCTCACGTGGTGATACGGGAGGCACTAAAATACTTCGGAGTGCCCCGTATCTAAGGAGGCTGTTGGAGGCGTACCTCTCCGATTGGAGGGTAGGCCTCGAGAACCGGTCGGGGTCCGTGGAGTGGCGGCGAGTCGGCTGCCGTGTCCCGCTGGGATCAGTTCTGGGTCCGATTCACCACCTCGCCCCGGCGGTAGGCCCGGATGAACATCCGGGGTCCCGACACAAGGTGGGCGGCCTTGCTCACAACAAAGGCCACCCCTCAGACATGTGGGGTCGCGCTGTTAAGTTGGCCGAAGTCCCCCGAGTATCGGCCAGCGCCCCCATTATTACGAGGGGGGAGGAGGTGGGCAAATCGTCTCCTCCTTACCCCCGTGCGTCTGCGTCGGAGCGGGTCAGCAGAGGCGTCATCCTCCCTAGCCCGCTCCGCAGTCTCCTTCTGCGTCATTACCTCTTCGCAGAAGGAGACCGCCGCCTGCCACGATCTCTCACTGTCGAGCATGGCTCTTACGACGCTCGGCAGTGAGAGATCCCGCCCGAGGACCACTGAAAGCGCGCGACGCTGCGGTTCCCAGGCGGCACACACCTCAAGCGTGTGGAGCGCCGTATCCTCTGATGCCCCACACGCGTGGCAGGCTGGAGTCGCCTCCCGTTTGGCGATTTTGTGCAGGTACTTACCGTGTCCGGAAAGCACCTGCACCAAACGGAAGGTCAGCGGTCCGAACCGCCGCCTCACCCACTTACAAAGGACTGGCCTGACCGCGTCCACCGTCCACTGCCCGGGGACCGGCGGGGCCAGGTCCTCCGTCCACCACTGTAACAGGGTATCCTGCGCCTGCCTCCGCATGCGTGCGACCTCCTCCCACATCAGGGTTTCCCCCGGGATCTCCTCGCTGCCACGAAGTGGTATATTTCGGCGAAGATCTCCGCCTGTAATTCCCAGGGGGGATCACCGGCCAGCACGCACGCCGCCGTCCAGGATACCGTCCGGTAACCGCGTATCGCCCTCGTTGCGATGACCCGCTGCGGACGTCGCAGCAGGGTCTTATTGGCGCGACTGAGGGCGTCCACCCAGAAGGGTGCCCCATACATGGCCATACTCCGGATGACCCTGGAGTACAGCCGACGGCAATTGGCGCTCGGACCACCCACGTGCGGCAGCAGCCTACCCAGTGAGGCAGCGGCGCCCACGACTCTTGGGGCTAGCTGGGCAAAATGAGCCCTGAAAGTCCATCTCCCGTCCAGGGTGAGACCCAGGTACCTCATCTGGGTTCCTACCCAGATTGGGACTTCATCCAGGGTCACCCGCGTACCTGGAGGGGCCCCCCCCCCGAGGCCCATGAAACAGTAGGGCCTCGGTCTTCGTCAGGGCGACTTCCAGCCACAGGGCACGTATACGGCCGACCACGAGTGTTGTGCCGGCTGTGGCCAACCGCATCACCTCCTGGAGGTCCCTTCCTTTAGCCACGACTAGGGTGTCATCGGCATAGCACAACACCCGCACGCTTGCTGGAAGCGTGCCCCGAAGCACCCAGTCGTAGCCGACGTTCCACAGGAGCGGTCTCAGCACTGACCCCTGTGGAACCTCGCAGGAGACGCGACGTCGCCACACGCCTACGCGTCCCTGTACCAGGACCTCCCGGTCCTGGAGGTAGTCGCCCAAAGACCGAAGACCTGCTCTTCTACGGGACCGGCCGTAAGGGACCTCCACCGGGGGCTACCCTACAGGTTGGCGAGGGGAGAGTCAGGATGAGCCCCCAAATGAAATATCTCGGGCTCATCCTTGACGGTGGGTGGACCTTCGGCCCACATTTCACGGTGGGACCGAAGGTAGTGAAGGTGGCGAGTGCACTGGGCAGACTTCTCCCGAACCTCGGAGGACCCAGCACCGCCTGCAGGCAGCTGTACTCTAGAGTCTGCCGGAGTATGGCGACGTACGGTGCCCCGGTTTGGGCGGATCGCCTCACTGCGAAAAATAAGGTGGCGCTGCGCACTGCGCAGCGAACAATCGCAGTGAGGGTTATTCGGGGGTACCGTACGGTGTCGTGGGCTGCAGCTACTGCTCTAGCCGGCGACCCCCGTGGGAGCTCGTGGCGGAGGTTCTTGCCGAGACCTACTTATACGTCTCGGGTAGGAGGGCTCTTGGTTGGTGGCTCTTGGGCAGGAAGCGCTTATGCGGAGGTGGGGGGGAGTACCTGGCGGGGCAGCCGGACGGCACACGCGTAACGGCTGCCATTCGCCCGGTCCTTGAGCGGTGGATGCGTCAAAAACGCAAGCCCCTCACCTTCCATCTGACGCATGTTCTCACCGGGCACGGTTGCTTTGGTGACTACCTGTGCCTGATGGCCCAGAGGGACCCGACGACTGAATGTCACGATTGTGGCGCGGCGGTGGACTCTGCCCAGCACACCCTCGAGGTGTGCCCGAGATGGGCGGCGTTGCGTCAAAGTTTGACGTCGGTCCTCGGAGGGGACTTGTCGCTCCCGAGCATTATCACCGCGATGCTCGGCGACGCCGAGTTCTGGAAAGCGATGGTATCCGTCTGCGAGACAGTAATGTTTCAGAAGGAGGCCGACGAGTGGGTGAGAGAGGAGGCCGCCGACTTGGCCTCCATCCGCGGGTGACGAATATGGGTGCGGAGGAGGCGCTACTTAATGCGCCTCCAGTAACGCCCCTGTGCTCGTGTTGTGCCGAGATGGGAACCCGGTCTTGCTAGACACGGCGTCGTCGGGACTGTTCAGAGGTGAGCCGGAGGAGTCCCCATGGAGGAGAAGTCTGGCCTTTTCGCCGAGGCCAGCCTGTCGCTGGAGGGATCCTGTTGCCTGCAGATCCGGGGCCCTCCAATTAAAGCGGCTGAAGGCTCCCAAAGTGCCGAGTTCGACATAAATCTAGGACTGCCGACCCGGGTATCCTGGATATCATCTGTAAATGGATTCCCATGCGACAAAAAAAGGCGTTTGTGTTTGTGTGTTGTGTGTTTCCTTACCCCCGACACAAGAATCACATCCTACCGGGGGCCGTTGAGGTGGGGCGCTTATTATGTTTAAAAATATATATTTTTTACTTAAAAATTTATGAAGATTAAATTATAATTTAATACAAATACAAAAAAGGACCAAATTGGAACTTCCTGGGAGGGATGCGCTGTGCCGCGCTCCCGGCTGCATGGGTACCACCATCTTGCTTATTTCTTCCGTGAAACAGCTTTGCTGTGTTTCGGAAAGAAGGGCAAGACAGGCAGTGTAATTACTGGCACCGAGACTTAACATCATATGTCTCAGGATAGGCAACACATCAAGGAGGAGGCCTGGTTGGAGTTAGTGGGGGGTCTGGAGAGAGACCCCTGGGGCCGACCGTATAATTGGGCGCGGAACAAGCTCCGCGCCCAGTCGGCCCCCATCAGCGAAACGCTCCAGCCGGACCAACTGGGGAGGATCGTCGGGGAACTCTTTCCCGACGAACCCGAGGGCTTCGTGCCCCCCAGAATGGCTCGGCAGACGCCGGACGAGGAGGATGGTGTTCCGCCACCCGTCACAGAAGCTGAAATGGAGGTGGTGATTAGCCGCCTCCAGGGTAAGAAGAGGGCGCCGGGTCCAGACGGGGTGCACGGGAGAGTCCTCGCGATTGCTCTCGGGCACCTCGGCGACAGTCTCCGGGAGCTGTTTGACCGCTGCCTGCGGTCTGGCCAGTTCCCGGGGGCCTGGAAGGAGGGTAGGCTCTGCCTACTACCTAAGGCAGGGCGGACCCCGGACTCGGCTTCGGCGGTGCGACCGGTGGTGCTGCTGAACGAAGCCGGGAAGGCCTTGGAGAAGATAGTGGCCTCCCGGCTCGTTCAGCACCTGGAGGAGGGCTCGGGACCCGGACTTTCAGAATCCCAGTTCGGGTTCCGAGCACGTCGGTCGACCGTCGACGCCCTCAAACGCCTGCGGGCAGTGACGGGTGAGGCGGAACACAGAAGGGAAGTGGTGGTCGCGGTGTCGTTGGACATCGCGAACGCCTTCAATAGCCTCCCGCACGCGGTGATACGAGAGGCACTAAAATACTTCGGAGTGCCCCCGTATCTAGGGAGGCTGTTGGAGGCGTACCTCTCCGATCGGAGGGTAGGCCTCGAGAACCGGTCGGGGTCCGTGGAGTGGCGGCGAGTCGGCTGCGGTGTCCCGCAGGGATCCGTTCTGGGTCCGATCCTGTGGGACATCGGGTACGACTGGGTCCTGCGAGGCCGTCTTCTCCCCGGGATGGGTGTTATCTGCTACGCGGATGACACTCTCGTTTATTCCCGGGGACGAAACTACAAGGAGGCGGCGCGGCTGGCTGAGGTCGGACTCGACCTCGTGATCAGCCGCATAGAGAGTTTAGGGCTTCGTGTCAGGATTGACAAGACCGAAGCCCTGCTCTTCCGCGGGACCGGCCGCAAGGGACCTCCACCGGGGGCTACCCTTCAGATCGGAGAGGGGAGAGTCAGGATGAGCCCCCAAATGAAATATCTCGGGCTCATCCTGGACGGAGGGTGGACCTTCGGCCCACATTTCGCGATGGTGGGTCCGAAGGTCGTGAAGGCGGCGAGTGCGCTGGGCAGACTCCTCCCGAACCTCGGAGGACCCAGCGCCGCCTGCAGGCAGCTGTACTCCGGAGTCTGCCGGAGTATGGCGACGTACGGTGCCCCGGTTTGGGCGGATCGCCTCACCGCGAAAAATAAGGCGGCGCTGCGCGCTGCGCAGCGAACAATCGCGGTGAGGGTGATTCGGGGGTACCGTACGGTATCGTGGGCTGCAGCTACTGCTCTAGCCGGCGACCCCCCGTGGGAGCTCGTGGCGGAGGTTCTTGCCGAGACCTACTCATATGTCTCGGGTAGGAGGGCTCTTGGTGAGAACCCCACGTTGGACGGGATCCTACGTGTGCGTCGAATAGGGCAGGAAGCGCTAATGCGGAGGTGGGGGGAGGACCTGGCGGTGCAGCCATATGGCACACGCGTAACGGCTGCCATTCGCCCGGTCCTTGAGCGGTGGATGCGTCGAAAACGCAAGCCCCTCACCTTCCGTCTGACACAGGTTCTCACCGGGCACGGTTGCTTTGGTGACTACCTGTGTCGGACGGCCCAAAGGGAGCCGACGACTGAGTGTCACGATTGTGGCGCAGCGGTGGACTCTGCCCAGCACACCCTCGAGGTGTGCCCGAGATGGGCGGTGCTGCGTCAAGGTCTGACGTCGGTCGTCGGAGGGGACTTGTCGCTCCCGAGCGTCATCACCGCGATGCTCGGCGACGACGAGTCCTGGAAGGCGATGGTCTCCTTCTGCGAGACAGTAATGTCCCAGAAGGAGGCCGACGAGCGGATGAGAGAGGAGGCCGCCGACGTGGCCTCCATCCGCGGGCGACGAATGGGGGTGCGTAGGAGGCGCTACTTAATGCGCCTCCTGTAACGCCCTTGTGCCCGTGTCGGGCCGGGATGGGAACCCGGTCCTGCTAGACACGGCGTCGTCGGGACTGTTGAGAGGTTAGCCGGATAGTCCCCATGGAGGAGAAGTCTGGCCTTTTCGCCGAGGCCAGCCTGTCGCTGGAGGGATCCTGTTGCCTGCAGATCCGGGACCCTCCAATTAAAGCGGCTGAAGGCTCCCGCAGGGGTTTAGTACGGTATTGCACTCCCAAAGTGCCGAGTCCGACATAGGTCTAGGACTGCCGACCCGGGCGTCCTGGATATCATCCGTAAATGGATTCCCCTGCGATAAAAAAAAAAAAAAAAAAAAAAAAAAAAAAAAGGATAGGCAACACATAAATGAGTTGGCTGGGCTAGTTCCAGGTAAACTAGTTTATGTTCATGGGCGACGTCGACCACTTACCATCAGGTGGCACGTCTGCCAGTTTGCCTATTCAATTAACATATAAAAAAAAAAAAAATTAACATTCCTCCTTTTTGAGAGTCGCTTAAAAATAGATCAAGTTATTAATATTTACGAATATGTGTGTGTGTAAAGAATTGAACATCGTATTGTATCATCAGTATAACAAAAAATTTAAAGCCAAATAATATATATAGTAACTAAGTATTTGTACTGTGAATGAGTGAGTCGATTAAACGGCAATCAAAACGTTTATTGGTAGATGGCATTTTCCGGAGCCAGGACATTGCCACTTCGCGGAGTAATTTCTATTAGAGCAACACCGCAACGTATGTAATTGTGTACTGGGATCCAATATAAATGTACTTATTACATTTGCTGGCTTCGAATGTATTTTAACTGATTTATTTTAAGGAAAATATTTTTTTTTCTCTCTTTTTAATAAGATATGTAGGTGTTACAATAAACTGAACTATACTGTACTTACTCGTAAATAGGTGTTACATTGCTGCCTGTTTACGGGCAGAACCTTTCTTTCTATACAGGAAAATGTGGTGCTTAATCTGCTATGTTGTTCTACTATTTGTAGGTGGATAATTTCTATAATTATCAAGAGATAATCAGTTGCGACCATAATGGATAAGATGTCATCGGTTTACGGTGACTCTTGTCCAGGAAAAACCATGGTGTACAAGTGGCTCAGTTTGTTTAAAAAAGGAAGGGAATCCCTTGAAGACGACCCGAGGCCGGGCAGGAGCATCGAGGTGACCACGCCAGAACTTATCCAAAAAGTCGAAAAACTTGTACTCGACGATGCTCGACTAAAGAAGTAACAACTCGCAGAAATGGAGTATCCGATAGAACCAATTTGTATATATCATATATCGTATTATAATAAGTACCTGGATGACCGAGCTTTGCTCGGTTAAACTATATTAAGACACAAATTACATACTGTAAAATATGAATAATATTTTCAATCTTACCGATATAATAATAAAACAATAGTCACTGGTTATTTAAATAAAAAATAAAATAAAAAGAGATCCTAGTAATATTTTTTCTCACAAAAAAAGGAAGTTGAAAAAAAGGAAAAATCTTCCGTTTTCGAGACCGCCCGATTTCCAACCTGAGCTATTATAAATTTATAGATGGTGGCGAAACTTACTTTCTTATTCTAATGATATTCTAGCAGTTTTTAATTGCTCTCGAGATTTTTATTTAAATAACCAGTTTATATTTTTTTTCCTACCTCTGCCGAAAGTTCGATTTTCGTCCCTGTGAAGCGAGACAAAAGTGACATTTTCTGTCCCCGCTTCACAGGGACAAAACCTGAACTTTCCTTCTCGGGAGGAAAAAAAGTATGTGTAACATGGAACGAAAGTACTACATCCATTCCCGTATGTTTGCTACCCTCGCCTTCGGCTCGGGCGGCAATTTCACATGAGGGTCAAAAAAATAGTACGTTCATCCCCTTGTGACACAAAATACTATATTATTATATAGATAAGATCGAAAATATTATTCATATTTCATCAGTTCTATCGTATCTTAATATAATTCCCAAAAAAAAGAACGATTAACAAATAAATTAAAAAAAAATACCAAACAAAACTCGGACATCCAGGTAGTACAGGGCTCTCAATAATAGTTATTTTTTTTACAAAAAAGAGAACTTAAAAAAAAAAAAGCAAAAAAAGAATGGGACTTGAGGCATCGGGATTCGAACCCAGGTATACTGATTTCCCACCTAAGTTATTATAATCTTGTAGATTATGCCGAAATTTACCTTCGTATTCTAATAATATTCTAACAGTTTTTAATTGTACTCTTGATTTTTTTTAAATAACCAGTTCATATATTTTTATTATTATTTCGTTAAGATCGAAAAATATTATTTATATATCATCAGTTCGTAATTCGTATGTAAATATAGTTTCCAAAAACATGAATTACAAAAAATAAAAAAATAAAATACCGAGCAAAGCTCAGTCATACAGTTAGTAAAGGGCTCCCAATAATAGTTTTTCTCACAAAAGATGAAACTTAAAAAAAAAAGAAAAAAAAGTTCTGGAGACATCTGGATTCGAAACTGGGATCTTCTTATTTTGAATCCGCCCGGTTCACATCAGAGCTATTATAAACTTATCGATGACAGCGAAATTTACCTTCGTATTCTAACGATATTTTTTAATTGCCTGAAAAAAGGGATAAAACGACATTTTCTAAAAATAAATCCTAGCTAGATCGATTTATCGGCCTCGAAACCCCCTGCATACTAAATTTCATGAAAATCGTTGGAGCCGTTTCCGAGATTTAGATTATATATATATATATATATATATATATACAAGAATTGCTCGTTTAAAGATATAAGATTCTAACAGCTATAAACAAACTTCTGTTTAAGTTCTGTCGTTATTTTATAACTTTTATTTTATATTGTCTAGCGTAGTAATTAACGTTCTAGTAACGCGTAAATTCTATGAAAAACTTATAATTTTTCAGACACTAAAATAGAATATAAGTACATAATAAAAATACATACATACATAAATAAAAAGTACGTTGTTGATTATTATACGTTATTTGTTTCAGTAAAATATATAACTCCTCACTATTAAAAAAAATTAAGTTGGTCTCACGAAGCAATTACAAAGAGGAGGTGCCATAGGAAACTTTATTCATATAATGTACTGTCGCAACTGCGCGGGGGTGCGAGGGGCTTCAAATAGCGGCAAGCCATCTAGCGACCAGTAGCTAAACCAAGTAATTGACTAAATTGACAGACGTTATAACTGTTCTACTATATGTCACTAGGTGTCTGCCAGGGCCGTACTCAGAATTTTTTAGTTAAGCATATATATAATTTGAAGTTGGATGGCACACACTGCTATATAATATTATCATGATTTACTATTGTATTGATAAGCTGATTTCGCTTTGTAGGATTTTAGTACAATGAGATGTCGTCATCCTATGCTGGAAAATTAAAGCTTTATATTATATAGCCATGTGTAATATCGATTTGAGATTTTTCTCAATACGCAATTATCGACCTTTTGGTCGATAATTGCGTACTAAAAGTCAGTTTGCTTTTGCATATGCAATAAAGTTTTTATCATCGGAGTAATGAAAAAAAAAAAAAAAACGGAAAGGACACCAAAATTGGTAAACCTTTTCCCAAGCCAGACGTAGTGTAAATAAAATGGAATAATGCTGCATAATATGATACCATATACCATACCATGCTTTTATTTTCATAAACAACAGTTATAAATTGTAGATACTGATAGATTTTTTATTATAGCAAGAAAGAATATTTTTTATTAGATCAGATTATTCAAATTCAAATATTGAACGTCAAAACCAACTACTATAGGTTCGAACCTTAGCCCAGAATATAAAATTACATAATTAGAATTTTCACTACAACAATTCGACTGAAATTGCCTCGGAAGAACACCTTATCCGCTTGAGTGTCCGGACAATGATCTTTTAGTTTACCAACTGCACAAAACTGCCCAAGGCCTCTCACGTTTTGTTACGTTATTTCCCACCGGTGATAATGTAGTCTACGTTAATCAACCTGTAGTTGACAGGTGCACTTTGCGTACTAATGCCCGTGTCGAAAAAAAGTTGACATGGGCAATATAGCCATGGCGACCATTACATGACACGGGCGCTTGCAGTTATTGTGGTTAGCTTGTAAACTCTTGTCAACTAGTAGTCGAGACGGGCAGTTGAGCGGTTATTCGCTGAGTGAGTGAGCTATCTTCAATAATTATTTTGTAATAACCTTCACTACATACGCTCATTGACAATTTTTTTAAACTTTGTTAATTGAAAGTTTTTGAACAGTATCTGGGATCGTATTGTAGAGATACATTTCAATTCTAAGTACGGCCCTGGCTAGACCAGTAGTTTTGCTACTTGCCGATAGAGGCATGGTAATCACCGAACTTTCTAGACAAAATAAATAATATATTTAATTTAAATATTACTTACGAGAAGAAAGATATGTTTATTCCATTTGATTTTGATTTGTTCGTGTAACTTCTACACGATACAACACAGCACTTCATGTTCACAACGTGCGCGGGTCGAGAATATTTTTTAAATATATAAAAAGGAGTTAGTCACGAGAGCAACTTAATTGTCCGGCAACGACAGCTGTACTGACGAAAGCGACAACTGGTGGTGAGTAGATCTACTACGGTTTGATGTGTGGACTACATTAGTGGACGCTAGACTACATTGATTACAACACCTCCTCTTTGTAATTGCTTCGTGGTTGGTCTCTAACCGACAGCAGCTGAGCTGACTGTCAGTTAGTTGACTGAGATGTAAATGGATTGCAAATTTAATCTGGGTCCGTTGTTAACAAGCTGCTTCAATTGACTAAATGAGGCAAATGAAATGCTGCTAATTGTAAGTGTTAACCAACATATTAAAAAAAACTTCTATAGTAATAAGTATAAAAAATATGAGCGCCTTGTACATAAATGTTTGATTTTTTTTAAATAATAATTTTATAATTGAAGTGAAACTTCTATATAGACGTCTTAGGTTTTTTATGTCACCAAAAAGCGTTATGGTGTAAGATTTGGCTGCAAAATTAGTGCGCTTATCGAGTTTGTATAAATAAATTGGTTTCTTTTTCCAATGTGTTAGTTTTATTAAATTACTTTGTAGTTCGTATCAGTTGAATGATATTGTAATGTGTTGATTGAAATGAGACGACTTGTTTGCTCCAAAGATCGTTTATTAATCCTTTTTTATTACATTAACACAATTTATATATGTAACCTACCGGTTACATACACACACTGCACCTTCCTCGGTATTAAGTTTTTACATTTTTTTTACATACACTACAATATTTTGATAAAATAAAATTAAAAATTTTAGATAATAAAATTGTAAGATATTAAAATTAATTTTCATAACCGCCATCTATCGCTAGTTGCTAATAACTTCAAGAACTATTACGTTACGCAAAAAGTAAGTGAAAATTTCAGATGGTACAGGCCACCAACTCGGCGCATCGTTTTATTATAAGTATAAATCCTTACGTGCCTACATACACACTTTTGTCATCAATGTTTTCTTATGACGTCATCACGTAAAATTATCCTCCGTAAACCGACTTTACACACAACCAATTTTTTTTTAATAAACTTAACAGCAAAAACTTTTAAACATAGCTTATAGTTTTCCCCTTTAAAAACTTGCTAAGTCTATTAATATTTTAAAACAGATTTTATAGTACGAATAGGAAAGCAGTGGGCTTTCATATTCATGCAAATGTTTCATACAAATTAACTTTTTTTTAGAAATAATTCTTTTTATTTCATAGAAATAAAATTTTTGCGAACTAAAATTTTCAAAGCTTTAATGCAGATAGTATATTAAAAAGTTTTCAAATTATTTATTTTATGATGTAATATATAAGAGACCGAGATACAATAATAATGGCGTTAAGACGACAGTTGTTAAAATTCTCTTCAAAGTAACTTCAAAACTCGACTGAGACTTATCAACTTCAACTGAAGTTAGTGTATTATAAAACGTATTCATGAAAGCGAGGAAAGTAAGTTTGGAAACTGTGGTCGATGTGGTTTTCGCGTTCTAGGACCGGTTTTTCGGTAGTATTTAAATTATTAAACTTCTTCATTGTTGTCGTCTTCAGCCACTTCTAGTTGGATATAAATATTAACAAATACTAAATATGTTTAACATACACGGCCGTCTGTTCCTAAGATAGGCAACTTAATGAATTTGTTTTTTAGGTAACAGTTGACTGATATACATTTTTTATAAATATTTAATACAAGTATAAATATTAACAGAGTCGGGTGGAAATCAAACTCACAATCCAGGAACGGAAAGCAGGCTCACTGCCAACTGTGCTAATGGGCTCGTCTTAAGCCGGACCGGTTTTGTGCTATCAGAAACCAAAGACCCTTCTTAATCAGTTTAAGATTCTTTGGTTATTTGGCGGGAAGTATGCTAACTGCGCATCACGTTGTGAGTTGCTGTTTCAGTAACTTGAGATCACAAAGAACATTTCTTCTTCATAAAATTTGTCCAGCTTTCACGACTCCGTGATCTATGTCGGTTATTTTGGTTCTTCAAGTGATTATCTTACTTCAGCTTATCATCGGACAGATTACTTCGAGAATTTCTCTTTCCAGCGCAGACTGAGCGGTTAGAAGAGATTAGTATCTTGTATGTATAAACCACTAGCAAACCCGGCGAACTCCGTTTCGCCACTAACTTATTTTCGTGAGGGATACTCACACCACGTACTGCCGCCATGCAAAACCATATTGGTTTGTAGTACATTCTATGTATCAGAGATGGCGCTGTATGTGAAAAATGATTTTCCCTGTTTTCCTGCTTTTCTGTTGAAAATTTTCCTGAATTTAGTTTGCTATAAAGCTCACGGAGCCCGAGACCTTTCCAACGAATGCAAAACCGTGGAAATCGGTTCGTGCGTTCTGGAATTATAGCGTCAGGAAGGAAAACCCAACTTATTTTTATATTATAGATTAACACTAAAATGATTGTTACTAAGGTATATTCCCAAGATGATAATAAATTAAAATATCCTGTATCTTATAATCAATTCTAGAATGCTACAGTGAATCTGTTACTGTTAAAGCTGTAAAACTATAACCAACTCCCGCGAGACATACGCCAAGCGCAGTCGATACGTATTTTTAAGCGAACTGTCAAAAAAACTTTATCTACATATCGTTGATAATTTGTATGATATTTTTTATTTTAAGTATAAATAAAATAAATATTATTTACAATTTATTTTAAATACGCGCCAGTCCCATCGTAGCCTAATTCTAACTAGACAATCGAATAAGACTTATGAATCTGAATAAGTTTATTGCTTCTTTAGATGTTAGACGAGCAAATATACCGTGGAACATTACAGTGCAAAATCTATTCAAATTCATAAGTATCATAATAGCTTCTCTGTCAGACTGAAATTGTATACATTCAGTTGACATTATTTGTCTCAAATACAGAAAATATTAAATATAACGAAATATCGAAGAAAAATTAGCATTTGTGAATGTGATATTATCGAGAAGTATATATAGATTGTATACTTGTAATCTTTGTAACTACATACACGTTAAATGCCTCTTGTATATTTTTAAATTCCGTGCTATTCCTTTATGCTAAAGAGCGATATCGTTGCATAAATATGCAACGATATCGCTCAATACTACTATCATACAACTCAACATATAGCTAAAGAGTTATAGATAAAAAATATTTTTTTACAATTTAAGATAAGTACCATTTA
Source organism: Euphydryas editha (assembly GCA_036937285.1). NCBI lineage: Eukaryota > Metazoa > Arthropoda > Insecta > Lepidoptera > Nymphalidae > Euphydryas > Euphydryas editha. Next base: position 3,064,091 of record JAUPFZ010000001.1, read on the forward strand.
AGGAAGCGTAAGGTAATTAATTACTCCATCGTCGAATTAGTAAACGGAACGCTATGATTATAATTGTCAGATCACACATTAAAAGTAATCCATTAGTTAACAGAACACACAGACACACACACACATAATATGTCATAATTGGAGCAACAGAAGATGTTCTAATAAAAAGAAGTACCGTATTCCGCAGATATTCGCGGAGAATTCCCTTTGTATAAAATGAAATTTTAAATTGCATCGTTATGCTGACGTTTTTTGTTCAGTATTTTATAATGGGCTTTTATCGTATCAGTTAATCAACATAGTTAACGAAATCAGATAGTTTGCTGGCCTGAAATAACTAAAATGGTTAAGTGAATTGATTTATTGGACCTTAATTGACAGTCGCTGATAACTTTTCCCTACAAATATTATAGCTAGGGAGCTGGTGGCCATTTTGGTATATAATTTCATCGTCGTTGATACCAAGATGTATTGTAGTCTGGACTTAGGGTAGCTAGAAAAAATAAGAGGCGAATTCAGGTGGCTCTGATTTTTTTTAAATAAATAATTTCGATATTTTAAAAGAAAAAAAAATTATCAAAAATTATATTATCGTTTCTGCCATCAATTATATCTTATTAAATACATTTCATAGATAATGAAATTAAAGCTGGCAGAAGTCAGGATGGTGGGAGTTTTTATAACAATTATTATTAAACTGTAAAAAAAATATATATACCAGCTCCCTAGCTATTAAAAGTTTTAGAACAAATATTTTAATCCTAAAGTAGATATTTCTAAATGATTTTGCTTGGAGTTGGTATTTTAAAAGAATAATTGAAATATATTTTCGAACTTGGGAGAATTTATGCAATGTCTGGTGGGCCTGCCCACTTAGCTAATTAATAGTTTGAATGCTTAAGTCTAGAAAAGTAGGTATATCAAGAAATAGTACTAAGAAGTTAATAGTTTTGGGATTATCAGCACTGGTTTTCATGCAGGACATAATTATGACTGAATTTATAATGGTTGAGTAATACTAAGAAATATTCTCAGAACCTTAATAGTGTGTTTTAATTTTATAAAATTGGAATATGGTTGATAGTTTTATGTTTCTTTACTGTCTTTTATGTTTATATTGTAATTCATAATTTATTAATTATAATCTAGTCAGTGTTAGCGACAATGCCATTTTAATTAGATGTAAATAAATAAAAATAAAATATATTAACGGTTTTTTTAAGAGTATCTCTTGAGTGGGCAGTTTCACTTTAATTCATTAATTAAAGAATATTTTATACTTTTATAGCATGACGATTTAAAAGTACCTTTGAAACCTATTTGGATAAAGAAATTTTTTATTTTGATTATATAAGACAAGAATAGTTGTAATTGTACTGTTCTGTATCAGCCTGTAAATAACCCACTGCTGAGCGAAGGCCTCTTCTTCATATAGAAGAATGGTTGGAGCTTAATCCACCACGCTTCTCAGGAGGATATTTCAGAGGATAATTTCCTTACCATGATTAAAGATCGTTATCAGGTGTCTATAATAACAACCGGGACCGATGGCTTTACGTGCTATCCGAGGCACGTTGGGGAGACCCACAAGGAGAAACGAATATTTGTACAAATACAAATATCTGTTCCAAGCGGGAATCGCATCTGCGACCGCAGGCGCGCGGCTTGTGGCTACTACTTGCAACTATACCAGTACGGTCGTCCTGGTTTTAATCATATCAATAAAACCACAAAAGTTTAACTGTAAAATTTTATTTCACTTCGGTTCAAATAGGACATTAACGGATTGCTTATATAAAAAAAAGTAAATTGAAATTATTTAATATTCCCCGACCTGATTTCATCTTACAAATTAGGTTAACGTAAACGATTTTGTTAATTTTAAGACATGTGGCTCTATAAACGATATAAAACTAACGAAACAACACATAAAATTTACTGTGTTTAAAATAAATAAAAAAAAAACGTTCCTAATATTTACCATTTAATGTAGCATAAAGTTAATAAAAAATATCTTTATATATCTTTCTTTTTCTTTCATAACAAAAAAATAAATAAAATCCATCATCGTGTAAAGCGATTACGTTATAACAACGTCGTATAAGATTTCTTCATCTTCATTAATATCCGTAAATCCAGTAGATCCTAGCAAAAACTTGATCCGTGACACGCGAGCTGTAATCACAAAATGGCGCTTGTCTATTTCATTTCTGCAACGCGTCTTATTTTATATCACAAAAACTGATATATGTTCGTAAAAATGTAGAATAGGTATTTTGACGCAAAAAAAAGAAAAAAGTTGGTTGTCTGTAAAGTCGGCTTACGGACAATAATTTAAAGTGATAACGTCATAAGAAAATATTGATGAAAAAAAGTGTGTGTGTAATTATGCACGCACATAAGAAGTTATAAGTACTTATAATAAAACGATGCGAAGAGTTAGTGGCGTGCGCTATCTGTAATTTTCACTTACAAGGTTGTAGCATAATAGCAGAAGAGCCCACGACACTAAACCTAGTTCGATAAGACTCCCAGATGATATATGTATAATTAGTCATGTCATTAATAGGGGAACACAAAATGGCGATACTGCAATGCAAAAAAGCTGGTGGCGACATAAAAAAAAAAAAAACCGGTTTCAAGTATGATAAGACTCCCAAGTTTTGTTTGTTCTTTGAAACAGGGGAGTGATAGGACTATACGATAATGCAGTGCTGCAAGTCCCCCTGATTGGCCTTATCAGTGGCAGCAGCATCATAAGCGACGCCTCGTATCTAGGTATCTAGTACGATCGATCTACAGAAAAAATCCAAGCTCATCCGAAAGATCATAAATTTCAGTGTAAGAAAAACCACTGCTGCATTTTCCAAGCAGTGGAGAAAGTGGTTGCTGCAGCGATTGAAGGTCGTTTCAATTCAGTTTTGTCAGAAATCAACCGGTTCCATTCGATTTGTACTGGTTTAATACGCTTCTCACGGTCACGTATGAATAATTTTACGTGTCGTTGATTATTTAAACAAATTAAATCGGCATACATATATCATATACTAGTCATCTTTTATTAGTAAAATTTATTTACTCGAGTAAGGTATCTGTAACTATAACACAATATAATAAAATCTGCAATTTGAATTGTGCTAATACTTTATAAGTTTTAAGGATAGGTGTTATTAAATGTTTTCGAATAAGTTAAACATATACTTCAGTATGTATGTTCTGTAATAATAAATAATAGAAAAATTGAGTTTTTCGCAGATTCTCATAGAAAGATTTTAAGATAGTGAAGCTAGTATCTTGTACACTCGTAAACTGTTCATAAATTATCGATTTAAAACTGTTCTTATAAGCCAAACAGAAAAATTAAGACAATTGCATTTCACTGGGAATGTTAAAAGCATTAGCATTAAAACACATTATTATGTTTAAGTGGTAAAGCTGAAAGCATTACTCGTATGTACCCGTGATTTCATTCGTGATTAAATTAGATTTTTATACTCTTTCTCAAAAGAACCCTACTGAATTTCGTGATAAAAAAGTATCAAGTGTCTTAGCTAGTAGTGGGACACAAATTATACCTTATTATAGTTTTATACACAAAATAATACGGAAGCCTGGAATAGAAGCGTTGAGGTACTCTTCTTCAAAAAGGGTGATAAGATACTGTTGAAGAATTACAGGCTCATTTCGCTTCTAAGCCACGTTTATAAGCTGTTCTCTAGGGCCATTACGAATCGTCTGACGAGAAATGATTGATGACTTTCAGCCTCCCGAACAAGCCGGTTTCCGAAAAGGCTATAGTACCATAGACCACATACATACGTTGTGGCAGATTATAAAAAGACCGAGAAGTATAATCGGCCATTGTGCTTGGCGTTGGTGGACTATGAGAAATTTTTCGATTCGATTGAGACTTGGGCGGTGCTGCGGTCTCTCCAGCGGTGCCACATTGACTATCAGTATATAAAAGTATTAAAGTGCTTGTACAACAATGCTACGTCTACGTAATGTCGGTTCGAGTACAGGAATTTAGCAGGAGAGCGGTTCCAATGCAGCGAGGTATGAGACAGGGATATGTCATCTCTCCGAAACTGTTTACAGCAGCATTGGAAGATGATTTCAAACTTTTGGATAGGAAAGGATTCGGTATCAACATAAACGGCAAGTTCGGCATCGACGCACCTTCAATTTGTCGACGATATCGCGCTTATGGCAGAATCTCTGGAGGACCTCGGTATTATGCTCAGTGACCTCGATGGAGTTTCCCGACAGGTGGGCCTTAAAATGAATATGGAAAAGACAAAAATCATATAGAATATCCATGTCGTGCCCACCCCGATATTGGTTGGAGATTCTACTCTCGAAGTTGTTGACGAGTACATCTACCTAGGACAAAATGTCCATTTTGGTGGGTCCAATTTCGAGAGACAGGTCAATCGTCAAATCTAGGTAGGTTGGGCAGCGTTCGGGAAGTTAAAAAAAGTCTTTTCATCTGACATAACTCACTGCCTGAAGTCGAAAGTTTTCAACCAATGTGTGTTACTAGTGATGACATACAGATTTGAGGCATGGTCTCTGACTATGGGCCTTTTAAGCAAGCTCCAAGTCGCATAGCGTGCAATGGAGAGGGCTGTGCTTGGTATTTCTCTGTGAGATCGAATCAGAAATGATGAGACCCGCAGACGAACGAAGGTTGCCGACATAACTCAACGGATTTGTAAGCTGAAGTGGCAGTGGGCAGGGCACATAGTTCGAAGAACTGACGGTAGATAGAGGAGAAAAGTTCTCGAGTGTAGACCACGTACCGGCAAGTGCAGCGTCGAACGGCTATCCACGAGATGGACAGACGACTTGAGGAAAGTCATCGGAAGCCGTGGAGGTTGCTTCGAACTGGTCGCTCTGGAGGTCGATGAGGGAGGCCTACGTTCAACAGTGGACATCTGCTGATATGGTGATGATGATACACAAAATTAAAAGAAAAAATGGTTTTAGTATTGAATATTTAGAAACCTCCAATTTTTTTTCAAAAATATCTTCAGTGCACAGAATTGGACCTGTTACTTTTATTATGAGTATAATTATAGATAATAGTAGCTATATCAACGACTTCGTTGCGGTTGCCGTATCTGTAGGATGCCTGTGCCTTAGCGAAATATTTTATGTATAAATGTTAAATGCCAAAACTATAGGTTCAAAATGTTTATTAAATTTAAATGTTATTTACGTTAATGTTATGAATGATGCATGTTAATGAGTGCATCCGATTAAAAACACGACAAAATATGCACTGAAACAAAAAGCACAGCGTTGGCCTAATTTATTCAGCGCGACGCCATGCGTGTGCGATGTTGTTTTGCTGAGCAACACCTAAATGCTCGGTAATTGACCGAATAGTATCTTTTATTGGGCCCGGTTTGTACAGAAATCTTTGACTGTACGGCTTAACTTAAGCTGTAATCATACATTATATTATATGCTAATGAAGGGATGGCAATCGCGAAAGAAGTTGTGGGAACACCTAGTTATGAAATAAAAATAAAATAAAAAAACGTCTTCGTAGAATAACTTTCTTTTATTACATCTTTTGTTATGAGCACCACTAAACGTAGATAGATAGATAAACACTTTATTGCACTCACATCAAAGTATACAGAAAATAATGAAATACACAGTAATAAACTAGAAAATGGTGCAAGGGCGGGCTTATCACTAAAAGTGATCTCTTACGATTATCCATACGATCCATACGATCCATACGATTATGGATTAAAATGAAAATTGGAAAGGTGGAAACGGTAGATAAAGTCTATTTTTCGATTTGTTTCAGATGATGCCAAGAATACTGGCAGCATTTCCCCGTTGAATCGCAATTCCGATTCTCTGGGCAAAAAATGCATCAGCCCTCCTGTCACCAGTGGAGGCTTTGAGACGTGGGGTCAATTCTTTTAAAAATTTTTTTGATCTGCTACTCCAAGGTCCAAGTTTTTTGACTGCAAGCGGCACAAAAACATATCTTGGGATAAGTGACGAATATTTGTGCCGTTTAGTCATTTCAGCTTTCTCCATAAATAAATTATTAATGCATATTAATACATATTGTATAAGATATTTTTCAGCGTTAAAATTCAACTTAGTACTTTAGTTCTAAGGCGAATGACACTATAATTTTTAATAAGAGTTTGTGCATTAAGATTTAAGAATACTTTTGATAAAAAAATTGGTTGTCTGTAAAGTCGGCTTACGGACGATAATTTTTCGTGATAATGTCATAAGCAAACATTGTAGAGTAAGATCCCAGTGCCCCCAGACCTACGTCATTTTAGCAAAGCTGAAATTTTGAGGATTTCTAGTCTACTATGTAGTTAAGACAGTATGTGTATTTGCTACCTCGAAAGCGGGGCCCTTTCACAGGTAGCGCGAACTAAAGGTGTATAAAAACTTTACTGACCTACGTTAAAGTAGAAACGCTCATATTTAAATATGTTTTTAAGAATATTATCAAAAACTGATATTTATTATTGCCAGACCATTTCCGTGGGCCATTACTTCCGCCAGACGTTATAAAGGTTCTTTAAAAATTAGGCAAACTACGTTATAGTAGCAAGCCTACATTTTACATATATCACTCATGGTACTATTTCAAGATCCTTTGTAAGCAGCCAGACCAATCCGATGGGCCAATCCTTCTCCCAGACGCCTTAAAGAGTTAAAGCTTAAACATGTACGACCACCTCTATACTCATAAACTGCATGATTATTTATGTAAATGCAACGAAGACAATGAAGATGAATAGTTACAAACTATTGAATAAAATATTAATAAACTTTGCATAATAGATAATATTTTTTCAATCATAATTTGTCAACTGTAACATTTTAAACAAAAATTTTAATAAAAAATAACCATAAAATTATTTACACTTCTATTGTTTCCAATTTATTGCATCTAAATATATAACGAAAGTTAGGGAGAAGGATTGTCCCATCGGATTGGTCTGGCTGCTTAGAAAGGATCTTGAAATAGTACCATGAGTGATATATGTAAAATGTAGGCTTGCTACTATAACGTAGTTTACTATTAAATAATAAATATATTGAATATTAGTTTTTGATAATATTCTTAAAAACATATTTTAATATGAGCGTTTCTACTTTAACGTAGATGAGTAAAGTTTTTATACACCTTTAGTTCGCACTACCTGTGAAAGGGCCCCGCTTTCGAGGTAGTAAATACGCATACTGTCTTAACTACATAGTAGACTAGAAATCCTCAAAATTTCAGTTTTGCTAAAATGACGTAGGTCTGGGGGCACTGGGATCTTATTCTAAATAGAAAACACGCTACAGACACATAAATAATCGTGCAGTTTATGAGTATAGAGGTGTTCGTACATGTTTAAGCTTTAACTCTTTAAGGCGTCTGGGAGAAGGATTGGCCCATCGGATCGGTCTGGCTGCTTACAAAGGATCTTGAAATAGTACCATGAGTGATATATGTAAAATGTAGCCTTGCTACTATAACGTAGTTTGCCTAATTTTTAAAGAACCTTTATAACGTCTGGCGGAAGTAATGGCCCACGGAAACGGTCTGGCAATAATAAATATCAGTTTTTGATAATATTCTTAAAAACATATTTAAATATGAGCGTTTCTACTTTAACGTAGGTGAGTAAAGTTTTTATACACCTTTAGTTCGCGCTACCTGTGAAAGGGCCCCGCTTTCGAGGTAGTAAATACGCATACTGTCTTAACTACATAGTAGACTAGAAATCCTCAAAATTTCAGCTTTGCTAAAATGACGTAGGTCTGGGGGCACTGGGATCTTGGACCATTGATAAAAATTGCATACTTTTCTGCAGGGCCAGATTTAGGGGACAGCAAGCGGGGCAACTACCCCGGGCCCCCACATAAGAGGGGCCCCCACATCCATAAAAGATGGGCCCTTACATCCATAAAAGAGGCTTCTACAATAGAGTCAACCGGGTTGAAGCGGCCTGGAGTTGGGATGACCTTTATTTTTTTTATGAATAGGTGATGACCTTTTTTTTATCGGTTACGATCTTTTTTTTTTCGTCGTCATATTTTTCTGCAAGAATAAAATTCAGATCAAGTGGCCTCCACTCCTCCTTAACCCCCGGGCCTCCACAACTCTAAATCCGGCCCTGCTTTTATGAATTGAATTGTATTATTATCAATGAGTTATCATTATTTTCTATAATAAAAAGAATGAGTTAATTCAATTTTTTTTTTGAAAAATTAACATTTATTTGCAATCGTTAATTCAAATATTTTATTACTTAAATTATACAGATTTATTACAAGTAACAATGTGCTATTTACAATTTATTTACGGCTTATATAAATGTGTGATATTTAAGATCCTACAATCTGCGTTATTGTTTTTCGTTCATAAGCCGAACGCTTAGGCCGATCGTGCCTCTCTATCGCTTGCTCCGCGCTCTCGCTCGCAAAACGTGACAATAGTTCGTGCGTGCAGCTTATTATTATCGATTTACAAGACGTTATCACGTCAAAAAAGGAACATTATTTTTAATAAGACTAGTACTAGTAACATCTATAAAATTGTTTCTCAAATATATCTATAACATTGAATATAGAGATTCTGTGGTATCGCAGAAACTCATACGTTTTGACGATAAACATAGATATTATTTGAAAAAGTTGTAAGGAATTTATCTTGTGTTAACCGTTAAAAATATAGTAAAGTAACTGCTAAGTTAAGTTGTTAGACATCTGTCAAATTACAGTAGATCAAAGAGATATATGTATATATATTAGATACGTATCTACATAATACCTAATGTTACCTCAGAAGAAGCTTTTAAGGTTTCTGTCCTTAATATATTTTCACTTTCGATAATGTTAAGCCTCTATCATTATCACAAATGAACCTTTGAAGAATGATGAAGATTGATGAATTTTCGTTTGTTTATACGAACGCGTAAACTCAACTTAGAAAATAAAATATCACGCTGTGACTAATACAAACGAAGGAGTTTATTAACCTTAACACACCAAAATCAAAATAAAAAAAAATATTTATTCAAGTAGGCTTTGAAATCACTTTAAAATAGTCATTTTAAAAAGTGTAAAATATTATTTAATTCAATATGTAGTGTGACGTCAATAAAATCGCACAGTATTTAAAATATATATACTTTGTATACACTTGAACAGAATTTATCTGTTATTAACTAAATGTTACTTGACTTCACGACCGTTCTGTGTAGTGGTGCGTGTTTGCGTCGGCGGTTGCAGGTTCGATTTCCGCTCAGAGCAGATATTTGTATTTCTAGAATTATTTGTTTCTGGTCTGTGTGTACATCCGTGTGGGTCTCCTTAACGTACATCGGAGAGCACGTAAAGCTGTCAGTCACAGTTTTTACCATAGAAACCTAATAACAGCAATCGTTACTCGTGGTTTGTCAATTATCCGCCAACTGGCAGTGGAGCAGTTTGGTGGCTTAAGTTCCAATCCTTCTCATATATGGAGAAAAGGCTTTGCCTAGCAGTGGGACGGTTTATAGGCTGATTCATTTCAGTTCAATTCAAATGTTACTCATAAATAATTAATAATAAATAAATATTAACCAACAATCACACCACGTTAACCTAGCCCCGTGCTAAGTTCGTAAGAACTTGTGTTACAGGTACTAGGAACGAAATAAATTTAAGATATAAATACATATATACATAAATACACATCCATGACCCGGTGCAGACATCTATATTCGTCATACAAATTATCTGCACCTGGCGGGATTCGAACCCGCAACCGCTGCGTAAAGTGTCCAGTTGCCTGACCACTCGACCAGCCGGCCGTCGACTCATAACCTTCCTACAGACATGAAGTAAATTTTTCAAATATCTACAAATATAAAACATAGGGTATATGAAAATATATGAAATGATGAATGTATAAAAAAAATATCTGCTGATTTTTATTTTTGACGTGATAACGTCTAGTAAATTGATGATGGGGTGCCCGTTCGAAGAAGATGACGTCATCATTGTCACAATTAGTGAGCGAGAGCGCAGAACAAGCGATAGAGAGGCACGATTAGCCTAAGCGTTCTGTCTTACACTCCATCGGACCGCGTTTGAGTAAAAGAGACAGTGGCGCCACGCAATCTACACGCGAACTGTTTTGTAGGGATGTTCATCGGAAAATAATATCGATAATTTTACTATAGATAATTATCGAATCGTTTTATCGATAGTTATCGATAATTATGGAATGAATAGTTATCGATAATTATCGGAGGAAAAGTTATCGATAGTTGGCGACAGTTATCGATAATTATCGGATAAAAATTTTCGATAGTTGACGAAAGTTATCGATAATATTCGGTCGATAGTTATCGATAATTATCGAATTAAAAATTATCGATAATTATCGGATCAAAATTATCGAATAACACTTATCGATAATTATCGATAATTATCGAATGGAAAATTATCGTGTAGTTACGAATTATCGATAATTATCGCACACCCCTACTGTTTTGTGATTTGTCAATTGTTTGGTAGAAGTAGGGATGTTCATCGATAAAAAATATCGATAATTTTACTATCGATGATTATCGAATCGTTTTATCGATAGTTATCGATAATTATCGTATGAACAGTTATCGATAATTATCGAAGGAAAAGTTATCGATAGTTGGCAACAGTTATCGGATAAAAATTATCGATAGTTGACGAAATTTATCGATAATTATCGGTCGATAGTTATCGATATTTATCGATCGATCAAAATTATCGAATAACACTTATCGATAATTATCGAATGGAAAATTATCGATTATTTACGAATTATCGATAATTATCGCACACCCCTACTGTTTTGTGATTTGTCAATTGTTTGGTAGAGAGTACCACTTGAAGCACTCCCCTTGATTTCCTACTTTTCCTATCATCTTCCTATCCTTAACAAAATAACTCAGATTGGAAAATCTTGAATATCACACTATCATATATATATATGTATATAAAGTACTACACTATCATATATATGTAAAGTAATACACACTATCATATTATATATGTGATAATAATTCAATTCGATTCATAAAAGTATACAATTCTACATCTATGTTTTCTTATGACGTTATCACGTAAAAATTATCGTCTGTAAACCGACTTTACAGACAACCATTTTTTATACATATTTTTTTTGCAAAAGAATAAGATTCATAAAAATTCTACAGTCCTCAAGAAATATGGTATTTACGTGCGTGAAGGCAGTTTCAAGTACTTCAGTACTAAAATATAATTCACAAAAAAGACAATCTAAATGGGATGTTGTAGTAAAAAAGGGTCAAAATTTAGGTCCCTTAGGCACCAGTAAGGTTGTTTCGGATTTCACTGTTCGTTTCGTTTGAATATTTTAGCTTTAACGTCTCCATTAGTCTCCATAACAGTACATACGTAAAACTGATTAATTTTTAAACTCAAAAATTTATGTCAACGAGCAATCCACTTCGCAACCTTAGATCTGATTTTAGTTTCATAAATACGAGTATATTGTTTCATTATTTTAATTGAAACATTGTTTTTTTAATAATTAATAAATTGAAATATTAATAATATTAAGAATAATATTATTTGGTAATTGCGTACAATTTTAAAGAATTGAATTTCTACTGACGAAAACAATCATTTGGACATTATTATCTGCAAATCTCTGTAGAAATTCTAAAACATGTATTTTTGTCTAAGCTCCAATCCTTGTCCTTCAAAGATGACATATGCCTAAAATCCGCAATGCGAAATTTACAGGCTGTTGCAGAACAGTACAGCACAACATAATGAAAATTTTATTTTTGTGTAAGAGATCCATGAAAATATTGCGAGTAGAATAAAAATTATAGGATAAGTTATTTAGATGCACCACTATGTGGCGATTTGGAAACAGTAAAAAACTAAACAGCTGGTACACGTTATGTTATGATTGAAGAAGAATTCTCTTAGAATACAAAATACCATTAGTCATTTCTAAGGTCGATTTAAATTGACACTGATTCTATGCGACATAAGAAATAACGACCCAAGATGATATGGATGTACATCAGTTGTAAGATGATACCTACAGTGTCATAAGATATGGTGCGAAACGCCTATCTTGTCATATTTGAATTTTTAGCGTGATAGATATATAAATATCAATGTTATTTGTATAAATAAATAAAATTGGAATGTCACTTTTCAATTTATAATTAAAAACTTTTGGAGTTTACTCCTTAAGAATCGATTTTCATATATAAGGCGCCCGGTATGAGAAAAATATGAGAGGTAAAATGTACTGATGAATGACCTCGTTACTTTTTCGGTGCACGCGCACCTATGGTGCGGTGCGACAGTAATGTTGCTCTAATTAATATTGAAAAATAATATTTAAAAAATAAATGATAATTGTCAGATAATAATAATTACATAATTTATCAACATTCCTAATGAAATATTTGTGCACATCTGAAATTGACTATTGTGAAAAGTTTAATGTAAAATATTTCGCCGATTAGTTATAATAAATGTATATAAAATGAATAAATATATATTTATATATGTATATTATTTTCATTAATTTGTTAATTTACTTTCATATGGTATTAATCTTATTTTCAGTTGGATAAACTCTTTTTGCGTATGTTTAGACAAACGTACTTAAGGAGTAAACTCCAGTCGTGCGTCGGAGCTGACACACACAATTTTTTTTTCTTATAGATTATGTAATGTTACCAGGTGCTTGATCTTGCCTGGACTTTACTGTAAGATAGCATGATGGAGTAGTTCAAGTTAGTCTGATTTTATTTTAAATGAAAGAAGAAGTTTTATAATATAAAATTGAAATGTTATAAATAAAATTGTGAACTGTTTTCGGTCGTGCCTGCTTGGGTACGTCCATGCTTGTATGTGTGTAATTGAAGGTGTATGCGTGTGTAAATGCGTGCATGTTTATGCATGTGTGTGTATGTGTGCGTGTGCGTGTGTGTGTATGTGCATTAAATATTATTTATATCATACTAATATCGACTATTAAGTTAAATACTTTGCTGTATAGTCATAATTTCTAAAAAGGGGATACAGAGAATAATTTGTTGAACATTTTTATTATTATATTTTTACAAATCACTATTATTTTTATTATACACATAAAGGCCTATTTTATAAAGAAATTTTAATTTTCGAACTGAACATGTCAGATAATATTAAGTGCGACTATTAAAAGTAGAAAAAAAAACAACGTAGAGAAAATACGTATGTATGTAATCCTAGCATTTCTGTGTCAAAATGAACCAGTTAATCGACCTTCGATAAATTTCAGAAGCATGCGATACCCGATTTTGATGCTATCGATCCTGTTTACACACGCAAGCTTTCGTGTGCACGAATTCGCCGTTAACATTGACCTTCTGAATCTTGTCGTTAATGATAATCTGTTCAAGTATACCGTTCATATTATATATTGTTATAATGACAATAATTAAAAGTCAGATAATGAAAACTCGCTTAGAAATCTAGGATTGATATTGTATTATGTTAATAAATTTCACTAATACCTATATTTTCTATCATACAATTGTCATAAAAATCTCGAATAACTTTGAAAGTATTAAATTGATAATTATTAGACGTGATATAGGCTAAGTAAAATATTACGTCAAATCTTATATGAAAGAAACGGTATACAATATTATTAATCTGACAACCTATTTGCCAATAATATCATATTCAAATTCATATTACTTCTTGTCGTCTTATTCTTATTGAAGCCTTATGTTTATTACTTAAGTATTATTCTAAATATCTCCTTTTTTTTTAAATAAGTTTATACCCACGGGCTCATAAGCCTCGCCAGTAACATGCCATGGCTCCATGGTGACCTAGATGTTACAAAACTATACGAAAACATTCAGAATTAACTATTTTATAACTTTTCTTCTCCTACATTATTCGTGTTACTTTATAAAGCGCAAAAAATATCAAAATCTAAACGAACTTGTAGACACAATTGCACATGCAAAAGGAAAACTTCCTTAGAAAAAGGAAAACTACCATTGTTCACTATTTAGTCTAGTAAAAAGCAAGAGGTAAATAGATTAGCGTGTATGTTCGTTATAAATACAATTTTATTCAATTCAACACGCTCGTGAAACAAGGCTGCACTCTACTAAAGCTGAGTATTCACTATAGAGTTGGAACTGTAATCGTTGTTTCTAGTTATATCATAAAAAAACTTATACTTATAAAACCAGCAAAGACGTGGTTAGTAAGAGTGCGGTAAGCTCAAAATGCTCGATAAATATCAACAGCTTTCGATTTTTGCTGTCGGAAGACGTAATAACCCCTTCACTCCTCAACATCCTGAGCGCCTGGTAGTTTATACTTATGGATTTGGACAAATCTTTTAATAAATGCTTACAAACACTCATAGGTGTCAAAAATGAGCCATTACTCGTTATGGCACATGCGACAGAAATCTACTAAATCATTGGGTCTGTTTGAAAGGACCAACCAAGAATTTGTTTAAATCATCTGTACCTAATGCCTTGCAGTCGAAGTCGACGAAATCAACTATTCCAATGCTTTCAGTAAACCTCGAGGAGACAAACCAGTGGTAACGCCGGTAGGTCGAAGTCCTTTGTCATGCACATTATACTCGTTACTACACACGTAAATGATGCAGCTACAGCTCACTTGTGTAATAAGCTTAATTGCATGAATATTGATATAATTTGCAATTTTATTTATTGTTCGTATAGACAATGGCTTTATTTGAAATATCGCACGATATTTGACTGACAACAACGAAACCTGAATGACATTGAACAGGGGGCTTACCACAATCTCTTATAGCATTATTAATACATTCATACATTGAATTTTCATACCACAACGTAATTAAAACAATCTTACTATAAGCTTGAAAACGATCATACTTTCCGAGCGATTTTGGTGACGTCATCTCATATTGTTCGTTCAATCCGCGCTTATTTGGTACCACAACGCCTTTTTTGACAGCTAGCATTATTACTTTCTGTCAAATTTAGCAATCTTAAAAAAGTTACTAACGTGCGACGGATTTATAATTGATTTGTGGAATATTTCATAAAAAAAACATATTTTTACCATATAAAGTAAGTGTAATATCGAAAAAGTTGTATTACTGGTGATTTAGTGCCTGAAAAAATAATTTTCAATATTATTTTAGATGAACGCCTACGAAATTCTTGAGTTCTTGGAAGCTGATGCGTGTGATTCGAGATTAAAAAATAGACAAAAACGGCGTCGCATGATGTTGCGAAGGGATTGCAATTCGTTTTACTTAAGTGAAGCAGAATTTGTAAAACGATATCGCCTTACTAAACCTTTAGTACGTAAGCTATGCGATGAGTTGAGACCTCTGATGAAGGATACAAAAAAATCCACAGATTTGTCCATAGAGACGAAGGTACTCACTTTTTGTAATACCTATCCTAATAAGTAAAAATTAAATTAGATGTTTCATCTCGTGATTTATTTGTTTACTTATATAATTACGTATATTTCTAGTTAAACAAGTAATAGACAATTATAATATTGTATTAAATTATAGTAAATTTTGTGTGTGAGTGTTGAGAGTTTCTGTAATTTCTCTCCATTTCCTCTTAGAGTTTTCCTTGGCTTGTAAAGAGCGATTATATGAGGAAACTATATCGCTGTTCCTTTTAAGAAACTCCCAAAGCATTTCTAATTGTTGGTAACTAACTCTGTTACTTCTACGGCTGTAGATAACAAAACATTACAACCTATAGTTACAAAATATCAACAATGTAAAAAAAAATATGTAAAAATAAACAATGTAAATACATTTATATATGTACAAGTACTAATTTTATCTTACCTTGGTTCCATAGTTCCCGAATAACTCGTAATAATCGTAAATATAAACTTTTTAATGTTTAATATTAATATAATTGTTTATACGTTACTATAGGTACGTCATGCGCTAAGTAATGATGTCTAATCGTTAAAATTCGATAATACGATTTGTTCCGAAGCGAGAAAGGGATAACGCTATACAATAAATAACGCTATTTCCGTCCCTCTAAATAAGTTATAGACAAATCATTCGTTCTTTCACATCACGCAGCAATAATGAAACAATCATGCTCGGTTAAGATCGGAGTACGAATTTGAGTATTATTACAATACGCCGGAATTAAAACGCGACCGTAATAAGCTTACTTTGTTAAAGATTGTGGTAAGCCCCCTGGTCACACTTAATATATATAATATAGATTAATACTATAGAATAGGCTGGCCCGTTGTTATATATATATATATATATATATATATATATATATATATATATATATATATATATATATATATATATATAAATTATATCAGTCGGCTGTTATCTAAAACACAGGCATTAAGTTGCCTACCTTAGGGATAGACGACCGTGTGTGTGTGTTAAACATATTTATATATATATATATATATAAAAATATACATCTACTAGATCTTAATCACAAAAATAGTTTATTTATTAATTGTACAATTGCTAACAGAATCATTTCAAACTAAATTCTTCTTCCAAAGGACACTTTTACTAATTGGAGTTTCGGAATTCTATGTTTATTTGGACTAAAGGAACTCAGTGCGAATTAACGTTAAAATTATGTAGGAGATATTTGCTGGTCTTACACTAAACAACAAGATAATATTATGAAGAAAATTTAGAAAGAAACGTCGATGTAACTTGAGAGTCTTTTGTGAAGATTGCTTCAAATTTAATTTTTATGGATTCGCTTCTTTTTTGTGTTTATTTTATTTATTATATTTGTTTGGTGTTTCCGTATTTTCATATGACTTTCGTAATTTACATGTTTTTTTTTTATTTGACCTTTTTTTACGTAGTTTTTTTTAAATTTAAAAACCCCTTAACAGGTAATGTGCATTAAATATATAATAATGATAATAAATTTAACTTAAGAACAATCTTGATGAATCCAAATTTTAAATAAAAATATTTATCTTATATCTTTAAACGAGCAATTCTTGTATATATATATATATATAATCTGAATCTCGGAAACGGCTCCAACGATTTTCATGAAATTTAGTATGCAGGGGGTTTCGGGGGTGATAAATCGATTAAGCTAGGATTTATTTTTAGAAAATGTCGTTTTATCCCTTTTTTTTCACAATTAAAAAATATCATTAGAATACGAAAGTAAATTTCGCTGTCATTTATAAGCTTATAATAGCTAGGATGTGTATCGGGCGGATTTGAAACCAAAAAACCCGGGTTCGAATCCTGGTCTACAGACCAATTTTTTTTTCAAGTTTCTTTTTTTTGTGAGAAAAACTATTATTGAGAGCTCTTTTTATTTTTTATTTAAATAACCAGTTCCTATTATTTTACTATTATGTCGGTAAGATCGAAAATATTATTTATGTTTCATCAGTATATTATAATAACATCTAAATATAATTTAACCGAGCAAAGCTCGGTCTTCCAGGTACTCCATATTATTTGGAAAGCTAAGCTCAATATACACATATACTTTTTTATAATATACATTAAAATAGATAATGTTCATATAATAAGAAGAGTTTTTTCTTTTCTAATCGACAGGAACAATTTAATATATACATACATAATATGTTTTTTATGTGTAATAAACTGGGTTTATTAAAACATGACATATATTGATATGACATGCTTCATAAAATGGCAGTAATCAAAATGCAATAGATTTGGTACGTATCGTATTACCTATCCAATGACTGACCCAGTGGCGCAGTTGGCAGTAAACCTGCTTTCTACTCCAGGGTTGAGTTCGATTCTCGTCCCGAGTCGGGGTGTTATATATATATATATATATATATATATATATATATATATATATATATATATATATATATATATATATATATATATATATATATATATATATATATATATTATTCGTATTGAAAAGTATCTCACGGAAACTGTATATTTTTCTAAGATAAAAATGATCTTTGTGCTATTCCAGACTAAAATTTATGTGTATAAATTTTATGTAGATTCGTCCAAGTTGTCAAGTTGTGTTTGTCAGCAGTTGTAAGCAGTTACATATAATAGTATTAATATTTTTACAAAACTCAGATAATTATATTTTAAATTGTAAACTCATTAATAACAGCGAAAGATTTTCTTATACTTAAAGAAATATTCGGTATTAGCTACAAAGAAACTCGTAAAATACTACATGAATAAAATATTATTCGAATTTGAGGTTTCTCTGTAAGTACCTACGTGGAATACTGAAGTGCACTAGTAAATATTTGATATACTCGTATATAGGGATGACTGAGTGACCTGTCTTCCATTTTGCTTTATTATTGAACCGAATTCAAATCATGAGTAGCGTTTCGAATAAATTATATTATGGAATATCCACGAAATCTTTGCTACCTTTTAGCTATATTTTATAACGATAACGTACTTATGTATTTTTGAGATGATTTATTTAGAGTGGAATCTAGAACACATAAGGTCTAGTTGTAATTTAATTTTTATTAGTTGTAAGAAAACCCTATTGTCGTAATTTAGAAAACGTGTTTATCCTTATAAAATTCTTTCACTTACATGGACAATTATTCTTATAGAAAAAAATACAGTGAAATACTAATTGTAAACCAAAAATTAGCTGATAATTTTCGCTTACTCTTATTAGTTTTATAAACAGGCAGCCACGAAGTTATAAATTCATAAGCGACCGACCCGCAAACTCGATTACGGTGGCATTAACGTTATGGAGAAAACTCGTTAATTTTCGTATTCGATTCAACGTTCACATCGAAATGGCGTGTCGTGGCGTAATAATAATAGTTTACAATAATAATAGTCCGGCTCTACTGGGACCTGCCTATCACCACGGACAGGACGATACTGGCGAATAAGCCTGATATCGTGGTGATGGATAGGGCACGGTCGAGGGTGTTTTTAGTGGACATTACCATCCCGCATGACGAGAACCTCGTAAAAGCTGAAACAGAGAAAAAACGTAAATATCTGGATCTGGCGCACGAGATTGTCGACATGTAGGGTGTTGAGTCCGCTGAAATCATCCCTATGGTTATATCCGCCAACGGTTTGATCTCGGTTAGCCTCGCTCACCATCTGACGCAGCTGAGTATTCGTGACGGTTCGCTCGCCAGGATGCCGAAGGCGGTATTGCTCGACTCGGCTAGGATTGTCCGTCGATTTCTCAGCCTACAGCCCTAATCCCCAGCCGTTTGATCTCCTAGTCAGGGCGTAATCCTCCACCCGCTTATATTTATCTATGTAAATTTATGTAAATTTATTATATGCCTTATATAAGCATTGTTTTATATTGAGTATATCTATATATATTATTGAACGGGTGGAGTGAACCATTTAGGATAATAATAATATAAATGTCTCGTATCGGTCTAGTAGGATCAAGAATTTTTTTGTAACAAGCCACGGTGGCTTTAAAATTTTTGTGGGTGTCGCAAATTGCCATTTGGCGTGTATACCGTTTCGTTAGCGAAAAATGATGTTTCCTCGATCATCGTTGGTAAAAACGGGTAGCTTTACAAAATCTGAAATTAGAAATACTGACAATGAAATTTTATGATAAAATATAGTAGATGGAACTCTTATTTCGATTAATTATTGTATCGAAGTAAATCCTTTCTCGGAAGAATTCTAATAAAATATAACTTTGTAGCTACATTCTATCTCTTGCATTAGATAAGGCACAGGTTCAGGTTGCGTTGTGTAAGCCTACAAAACCCACCAAGATTAGTCAATCATTTAATTTTGTATCAATTTAGTATGGCAACCTCACAAATAAAACCGACGCTCTTGAATAACATTTTATTCTTACAAGATAAGATGCAACTATATTAGAAGAAATAGAGCAAAGCCGCTGGGCTTAATAACAAAAATTCAAAATCTGGTAAAATGTACAAAAAAACATTCAAAACTTGTTTATGATTAAAAATCCTACACTTGATGAAAATCGCTATTTTATAAAATAGTAATAGTAGTTAGTTTTTAGTAAATAGTTTTGATTGCTAAAATTTTTGAATTACCATTTTGGATTCTTATTGCATTTGTGATTATTCTCGGGTTTTTATTAGAATTATTTATAATTATGTAATTGCCTTTCGACCTTCAACCCTTAAAGGGTAAGCTCACATTAGATCGGTTCAATAATCTTTCTACCTGCGGTGAATGTCACTTGTTCTTTGTAATAACCGAAAACTTAGGTTCCAATATAAAATAAAATAAAATAAAGCCTAAGTTTAATGCTAATAATTACCTTTAACCATTAAAATGCACTTTTAATATTTAAATTCTTTTGGAAATAGTAAACCAGCTGGCAAGTTACCTAATATTAAAGAATTACAGAACATTTGCAGCACTGGAGGAGCTGTAGATACGTTGCTCACTAAATGAGAGAAGGGGTTTAGAAGGGTATAATATTGCATTCCAACTCTATTATTTATGTAGGATATGAATTTATAGAAAATAATATAATAATAGTTACCGAAATTCTGCGAGAGTGTAGCACTGCCCTGATTGAGCTAGTTGTATGAGTAAAAATCTTGTAAATTCAGTCGCATGTTCATTATCCGCTCAATTTATTTATACCTTATCTACCTACCTATTGTGTTGTGTGTGTTTCCGAACACATATGAGTTCCTTCTACTAGGAGCCAAATAATACAATTCCTTTTTAGGGTTCCGTAGCCAAATAGCAAAAACGGAATCCTTATGGATTCGTCATGTCTGTCTGTCTGTCCGTCCGTATGTCACAGCCACTTTTTTCAGAAACTATAAGAACTATACTATTGAAACTTGGTAAGTAGATGTATTCTGTGAACTACATTAAAATTTTCACACAAAAATAGAAAAATTCAAAAAATTTTGGGGTTCCCCATACTTAGAACTGAAACTTGAATATTTTTTTTCATCAAACCCATACCCATATGGTGATGGGCGGAAGCGTCAATGGTGAATACATGGATATTGCCACAACATACTGCGTTCGCCAACCCACTTGCTATTCCTGGCGAGTATTGGAAAACCCGTCAGAGATAATGGGGAAGGCCTACGTTTAGCAGTGGACCTCCAATGGCTGATGTGACGGAGATATAAATCAGCTGCCATATATCGACAGGAATAACCTGTTCGAAATGCGGTACTGTAAACCTACCCTGCTAACAACCATCTCGAGCGAGTTGTCATGCACGCATCGTAACCCCAAGGATGTCGCCTTTGCCATCAGCGAGTTCTACGAGACCATATACAGCTCCAGTGCCAAGATCCGATCGTTGCGAGTAGAGAGCCTCACAGGCGCGCGTATCCCCGTAGGACGGGATCGGACCCTATACCTGGTCTTTACGCAAGATGAGAAAAGATTGCTGACTGACCAGGGATATGGGTCCGGCGAGGGATCGCGCGTCTTAACCGTCCATGAGGCGCAGGGCCAGACCTACGAGGACGTCATCGTCCTCCAGACTAAGACAAGGAGGCTCCGAATCCACGACAGCGTTTCGCACGCTGTAGTCGCGGTGACTAGACACACTAACATCTGTGTCTATTACACCGACGACTGTGATGACGCAATTGGTCACTTTGTGGCGAGGGCAACGGAAACCACGGAAAAGGAAATCCTCGAGCACAGTCTCAAGATGGCGATTCATCACAGAGACACCGCCGTCATTGAGAGTGTGCTTGATATGTTGGAGGAAAATAAGTTAGGTGTTAGTAATATTGTACATTAGCATAGTGAAAAAAAAAAAAACTGCATGTACCTAGATATAAGAATAAATTTTCAGTTTGGTTCGGTGGACTCACGTTAAACATTAGATATATTAAGTTTTAATTAAGTTACTACTGATGTAAGCAGCTACTATTGTACCAAGGAAAAAGTAACAAAAGAAATTTGAATAAAAAAGGCATGGGCAAAATGAGCCCAGGGACATAAATTTAATTAAAAAAAAATTCTGATGTGATGTTGGTAGTGGATGTGTAGGATATCGCTGTTCGTTTATCCATTGTGACCGTCTCTATGCATCGTTATTTCCACGAATTCACGGTTCTCCAGAACAAAGAGACAAAGACGTTTTAAATAATACTCGATGTACCTCGCTCCGTCGTTTCATACTTCATTATGACTAGCTCCGAGCTCGGATTAGCTTCACTTTCAAATTATTTCCTTTGATTCGGTTCGAGTCTCTGCAGTTTTCTCTCAGAATTAACGAGAATTATTTAAGAATTATTACTAAATTTTTTATTAGGTGAAGAGATTTTGTTCCTGATCAAGATAAGTAGGGAATTATTATCTTTGTTAGTTTGTGTATATTATGTTGGGTTATGATAAATTTGTGTAAAATAGTTTAATGACATTTTCTTAAATTTGTAAAGTCTGAAAAAATTAGCTTCAAAATATATAATAAAACGCGACGCGAAACGGACGCTTGGCGAAAATGGCGCAATTTAGCGTATTCCAAAAGGCATCTGGAGTTTTTAAGGAATCAAAAGAAGTTCATGGGAGTCTCTTCGTCAACCTAATAGATTCTGAAGGTTATATATATCTATATCTAACGTTTAAATACGTAAAAGTAGTGGTTCAACACGATATCGACATATTAATTAAAAAGGTTAATAAATATTTTGGTATTAAAGACCATAGTACAATGGCGAGTTTTTTTTTAACATGTAATCAGTAAATCGGTGAGGCCATCGATATAGGTGTCGTCACGGCACTGTGGTTATTAAGTCAGTGTTGTGAGTTTGAATATATCGAGGATTGATTAATACGAGATCGAATCATTTGTGGATTCATGGACAGTGCCGTCAGGGATCGTCTTCTTAAACCTGACGACTTAACTAGCTCGATAAATTTAGCGGCCCAAATGGTCAAATATCAGCCACTTAAAATATGGTCCAAATTGATCACGGAATGGTCATAATTGGTCAGTGATTCTTAGTAGTTGGTTAATACTTTGACACTAATAACAGAGAGTTAAAAATTCCAGGGTCATTGATAAAATTTTGGTGGCTCTAATAAATCTTCCATTTTTATCTATTGATAAATTAGGACAGGAGAGGAGTAACGTTTCTGATTATGAAAACATAATACAGAATAAAGTTCGGAGTAAGCAATTTTATGACTTGAATTCACGCCATTTACCTAAAGATGGGTGATGAAGTTTTCATGGCTGATGGTAACATGAAACGACGTGTGCATGTTAAAGATCCAGCTCATCAATCACGGTCATATTTTCTTTGAGATGATTCAGGTTGAAATTATAGACGTACCTAATCGACTTCAATTTTTTAAAGTTGATAGACCTGAATTGTCGTAACCTTTCAACTTACGGTGATGCCGAAGAACATGATACCGGTCGAGATGATCAAGTAGGGGAGGATATTCCAGTAAATACTAGTCCTAACATACTGGTACATTAACCGGTTACACAGAATAAAATTATTGGCTGTTAATTTTTAGTAATGAGAAATTGAATTGTAAGTTTTACGATCGTGGTTTGATTTGGTGGACGGTTTATCTATTTGTTTAGTTTTTCTTATATTTTATTTCTTTTTTTTATTTTCTTATTATGTTACTTTCTTTCTATAAAAGAAATATATTGTAATATATAGTGTGTAAGACAGTGGAAGTAAAATAAAATTTGTACGGTAGCCAGTCCATATCTAACAATCAGTTACATACAAATAAATCATATAAAGTAAAAAACTAATGCACTTTAAGTTTATTATATTGTACTGTATTGTATCAGCCTGTAAACAACCAACTGCTGAGCAAAGGCCTCTTCTCCATATAGAAGAAGGGTTGGAGCTTAATTTACCACGCTACTCCACTGCGGGTTGGCGGATAATTTTCCTTACCATGGGTAACGATCGTTATCGGGTCTCTATGATAACAACCAGGATTGACGGCTTTACGTGCTCTCCAAGGCACGGTGGAGAAACCCACAAGGACACACAGCCAGACCAGGAACAAATATTTGCACAAATACAAATATCTGCCCCGAGCGGGAATCGAACCCGCGACCGCCAGGCTTGAGGCGACAATTTTACTATATATTATATCATAATGGTAATGTATAAGAAAACCGAAGGTGCTATTAAATATAATAACTGAAACGCGATTTATATTAAAATTTATGAAAGCTTGCACGGACCTCGACCTACTTCCAATACATATATCGGATCAATAATAAACACTACTATTGTGTTTAAATACCCTTTCTGACCTTAGATGAACCTCTTAACTTTCAGAGTTGTGATAGTCTGGAAAGATGCATTATTAGCTTCCAATGTAATCTACTTAATGACTTGATCGCACTAAGATATGTTATATTGTATTTGGAAGACATTTTTATCAAACGCAACAATCCTTACAAAAGTAATTAATTGTGATTACAGTTAAATAAGAGAGATGGTATTCGCTGGGTGCGTGACCCTAGCGCCATCTAACGATACAACTTACGGTGGCTCTTATGAGAAAATAAACATGTATCTATTGGATGTCAAATAGCTATTGAAAAAATAAAATAAACTTGAAAAAAAAATTTTTTCAATGTAAAATGTGATATAAAAAATTTTTTCAATGTAAAATGTGATATATTACACAGAGTGCATATTAAATTAAAAAAAAATCCGTGGGTCAGCTAAAAACAGTAAGTAAAATAATTACAAGAACTAAAACAAGTCTCAATAAGTGAATTAGGTTAAGCAGTGTTAAAATCTGCCAAAATTTTTATTGTAAAATTAATATTGAATAAAAAATCATTATTAATTTTAAAAAACAATCTAAAATAATATATAAAATAACAAATAGCTCTATTTAACATAATTATATATTTACGAATGTATCTAATGTATAATATATTTATAATGTTTTTTTTATTTAATTTTGCAGATAAAAAATGGAATTGTTAAGAACGTGTTTAATAAAATAAAACAGGTATTGCTAAATCATTAACTATATCAAATAATATGTCTTAATTTTTTTGTCGATTATCTCTATTAATATAAATATTTTAATCAAAACTAAATTTTATTACGTACCTACTCAAAACTGCGGATTCGTTGACTTTACGTCTTCTATAAACTGATGGAAAAATAGTTGGAGCGTAATTAGGACTTGATTCAACATCTGAAATATTTCACCGCCAATGAAGTATTCACTGCATATAACATCCATAGGTTTTGGAGACCATCGTTATGGTCTCCAAAACCATCAATACTTTACAAAAAAAAAAAAAAAATAAATTATTACTCCGTTTTCTTACACGATATACACATGTATATGACATTATTCTATAGTATACGGTTGTAGATTATAGTAATACTTACTTTTGCCTTTTAACAGCAGTTATCAATTTTTTTCGCTGATTTAATTTCCACTTGGCAACCGGAAACTTATAAAATTTACAATTACTATTTCTACTAGTATTTTTGCAATCGACTACACAACAACTTTGATGACCTATTTTATTTTATTTATTTAATTAAACTGACACACGTGTTATTTTTATGGTCATAGAAAATAAAGAGCCACCCGTAGTTCTATTTTGTCCGCAACGGGCGCTGACATCACTTTTGTGTCCCCCACTATGCCTTACGCACCCAGCCAATACATTTAATTGATTTCATATATAATTCATCACGTAAACAATTTTGATTGTGAGTTTAAATCCGGGCTATCACCGTGTTTTTCTGTGCTTAGTATCTAAGACTTTTGTGGTCGACGGAAAACATCATGTAAAAACCTGTATCTGTAGAAAGATAATTCTAGTAGAAGTTCGTTTCTCAGTTATGGAATATAATGTTTCCGGAACCTTTACACAGGATTCGTATTCTGTTAAGGTAATTAAGTATCAAACATTTATTTGTTGATGTGAAACATCTATAGCGACAGGTCAGATCGACTGATGGCGTGCCGACGCGTCGCCACGACATGCGTCGCCACGCTATATGATGATAAAAAACAAGATTAACATTTATAAATATTATACTACTAATACTAGTCTCCCTACGGAATATTTTTCCAAAGGTGACATATTAACAACTGCGTCGCAATATAATTATAACAATATTATATAATTATATTCACCAGAATATTCATTGTTTTGAAATAAATAGTATTAATCGCAGTGTAAACACTAGAAGGAATAACAAAATTGTAACTCCAAGTTTCCGACTGCGCAAAGTAAACGCCTTCTTTTTGGGTTATGGTATTCGCACGTATAATAAAATCCCACAAACAATTTTGGAATTGTCTCAATATAAGTTTCAAGATTTTATTTAAAAAAAAATTAGATAAAGCGTATTATTCGGTGCAGAATTACTTAGTTGATAAAGATGTGTGGACTTAGTGGCGCTGTATTTCATGCAAGATTTTTTTACTAATTTTGTACTAAAACACACTTTATATATTATTTTCAAAAGAGTAACTGCGGAGTTTCTTGCCGATTCTTCTCTGCAGAATCTACATTCCGAATCGGTGGTAGCTTTACTTTTACAAAAAATAATAATCACTAAAGTTTTAATTTGTAAAATGACGATTCGAACGTGCTCGTGGGTCCTATTTGAATAAAGTTGTTTTTGATTTTGATTTTGATTTTGACTCATACTACCAGTATTCATACTAATATTAAAATACCTACCTACCTAGATACCTACTCAAATCGGTTGAAACTGCGCCGTCCCTAATATATTATATTCAAGACCGCGCAGTTGCAGATTAGTACTAAAGCTGACTTCCTGAGAAAGATTAAAGATAATTTTAGTATCAAATGAGTGCTTAATAAAAAGGGGCTGTTTAAAAAATACTGAAGTTAGATCCTTTGGGGAGCTATAACATTATGCATGCCCCGCTTCGTTGTGTAAGCTTAACACATTGTAAAAGTGTCTTTTAACAAACTCTTACAACTTTTAAACTCAATTAATTATTATTATTATTCTAATAGTTTTTATAAGATATCTTGATGATGTTACTTCCAACAATTTTGTAATATATTTCAGTTATTATCGACTAATTGTCACAGTAATACCGTCAGAGGCAACATCGTATACAACTGTTACAGAAGTCACTGATTAAAAGAAAAATTGTCTAAATTAAAAAAATAAATGAATTTTGAGTTTTTTTATTTAATTAATATATATAATACATAATTATATATTAATACAAATTATTAGTTATGTATTATATATCAGAATATATATAATACATAATCACGTATAATTATATATGTCTATTAAATAAACAGTCATCTTTTTCTTGAAAACATTCTTAATAATTTATTTTTTATTATGCCATATTTATTTCCTGTCATAAATTATCCTTATAAGCATATTACCTGTACAAAATAATTTCTATGTTTCACATCTGCCAACCTTCCAGCGACGGCTTACAATTTTTTTTTTAATATTTACTAGTAGAATATTTTTTGGTAATTAAGCAACCACTTACATTAAGCCCTATCATAATTGAAAAGGGCTTCGGAGAATCTATCACGTTCAAAATGGGTGATAATTAAATCTTGCTAATCAAGTTTAAATCCAGCACTCGAACTGGCGGAAATAACATTAAAAAATATATACTGAAACAAGAATAAGTTATAAGTTAAAGTTATCCTTATATTCAAGTGCTCTGAAAAGTCGACTCAAGACACACCAGTCTAAGTTAACTCAAGATAATAAAGTCCAATAGAATAGTACAGAAGTCGAATCAGACGCATAATATTTTTTTTATTCAGTTTGGTCAAAGTCGAGACAAAGTCAAATTAGTTACTAATTTTCGGAAATCATTCAAAAAAGTTGGATAATCTATGAAATCAAAAAATTAGACTCAAATCGAGATAGTTGCGCGCTTCGACTATCTTTTATACTTATCTGGCGGCAAATCCCGTCTGCGCCCAAGGTATGTATATGTACCTAAAACTTCCTCATAAATCACTCTAGCTATTGGTGAAAACCGCATGAAAATCCATGCTGTAGTTTTTGGGTTTATCGTGAACAGACCGACAGACAGACGAGGCAGAGGACTTTGTTTTATAATATGTAGTGATAATATTAGTTTAGATATATGACATACAGGACACATGTATATAGAAATATATGTTCGACCTCCGTTCAGAGCGGATATTAGTATTTGTACAAATATTTGTTTATGGTATGGATGTTTGTCATGTGTGTTTGCTCACCGTGCCTCAAATAAATATATAAATAAATATAAATATCACACCACAATCACACCACGTTAACCTAGCCCCGTGCTAAGTTCGTAAGAACTTGTGTTACAGGTACTAGGAATGGAAATAAATTTATATAAATACATATATACATAAATACACATCCATGACCCGGTGCAGACATTTATATTCGTCATATAAATTATCTCTACCTGGCGGGATTCGAACCCGCGACCGCTGCGTAAAGTGTCCAGTTGCCTGACCACTCGACCAGCCGGCCGTCAAAATCACATAAAGCCTTTTATAACAACCAGGATCGATAACTTTACTTGGTAGGGTAATTATCACCAAACCACAGTTAAGCGTGGTCGATTAGTCTACAATATTTCTCCCGTAGTGGAAAAGGGGTTGTCCTACAGTTGGGACATTTACAGCATTTTCAGTTTAGTTTAGTTTTTTGAAGTTAATATAAATTTCGGATTATATTATTTGATGATCATTATTTGTGTAAGTTTTATTACGCTTAAATTGAAGTGAATTTATTTTTATAGTTTTAGTTAAGTAGCAGCCAGTCTTTATGATACTCTAAATATTTGTCGAAAGACGAACGAAAGCAAGTGAAGACACTTGTGACAATAATAAGCGCCTTGTTCTTGTCAAGAATCCGTTACCAAGTGCCCATAAAAATAATATAAAATTAATACTTTATCACTTTTATATATTAAACTCTCAGGTGCTACAGCCAAACAAAAGAATGTGCAGTGTATACAAAGGGTTTTTCGTCTAAAGGGTTTAAATGGAAACTACG
This sequence comes from Euphydryas editha, assembly GCA_036937285.1. Taxonomy (NCBI): domain Eukaryota; kingdom Metazoa; phylum Arthropoda; class Insecta; order Lepidoptera; family Nymphalidae; genus Euphydryas; species Euphydryas editha. The sequence goes on from JAUPFZ010000001.1 coordinate 3,093,158, forward strand.
CTGCATGGAATTTTTAATCAAAGACCTGGCTGGGCCCGTAGGCCAGTAAGACTACGTGTAAAAGCAGTTTTTTGTACTTCAGTCTTTTGTTTTTATGATCCACACCACGTGAGACATTGTACAAAGCAAATAATAGAAAACTCTTTTGGTGTAGTTTCTCGAAGATAATGTTCAAATTACGATTAACATGTCCTGCGCAGGTAGTTTTTAGTACTAATATAATAAAAGCTACAGTTTTTATTTAAACACTGATATTCGTAGCAATTATAGAGTAAATTTTCTTTCTTGTTAGTTTGGTTGTTTGTTGGCAACGAAATCGTTCACGGCAAATATATGTATGTAGTATTGGGCATACAGATGATTGTTTTAGTCTGGGCGTTTGTGATTGGACACAGGATTTTTATCATAAGGGGGGTGTTAATTAATTTATTTTTTTTAATATTCACGCTTGATATCATTAATATAATTTCACGATTTCGCTATGGTATTTTCGCGATACGCCCTGGTATTTTTTACAAGTCTTGATAACGTGTATATATGGGCACGGTTTTAAATATTAGTCAATTTATGTTTTATTTTAGTAAATTTGTAATTTTTTCAAAACTTTATATTAAGATCTTTTATTAATTAAATATTTATTTCAGATATGTCAAACCATTTTTTATGTATTTTAGTGTTATAATTATATGTATAATATAAAGTGGGTATATAAGCAATGTCACAATTATATCTAGTCTCTTGTCTACCGAACACTTAAGCAATATGTATCTATCCTGTGAACATAAAATATAACTCGTCGTGACCTGACTTTCATTATGAATCCCATTGATTCCTATAATTTGGAGTCGTCAATATTTCCTTCATATACATGGCTGGGGAGTAAGATCGAAATTGCAGTTTCTTAGCCGACCTACATTAGGTCTTACCTTATCTAATAAGAAGGAAGTTCAATTTTATTACCAGATTTTATCTGCAAACATTGCATTAGAAACCAAATTTTTAGTTTTCATAAAGAAAAAAAGATTTCGTCAAGCTTCTAAAGGTTGTAATATCGGATTTTTACTTCTGATTGCACGAGTCAGAAGTATGCACAACACAAAATACATATACGAGTATACCTATGTATATTTTGTTTAAAAACCTCGAGTGTTTAAGCCTAAACAGGTAAGCTTAACTACTCAAATTTTATAACTTATCTTAAGACCAATGTGAAGTTGCAGTTACACGTTTTGTGTAATTTAATTACTTCTGTAAATTATCAATAAATTACGTCTATCTCTATATTTTTACTACCATAACGACTTTCATTATTCAGGTTACTAGTAGGGCAACTAGTCCGTCAAGTAGTCGCATAGTTAATTGAGCGAATAAACGGGCATTTAAGTAAATATGTGATTAGCCGCGTACTGACTGAGCGAGCAGCCTCGCGAGGCAGCCTCGGACGTTTGCTTCGCAACGTTTGCCGCGCGAGGCAGCCTCGGTCTGTAAGTTTTCTAATCCGAGGCTGCCTCGCGCGGCAAGTCCGAGCCATCGTGAGCATCGACGCTCAGTTTAACTTGAAGTCGAATAGAGACCGCGCGTGCGTATAATTTGCCCGAGACCACCATGAGGCCGCACATTCGGAAAGCTGTCGCTACCACTGCCTTTTTAATAATTCTAAGGCTTGCAAAAAAAAAAGAAAACAGAAAACTAAACGTTTTTGGATTAAATTCTTATACAAAAATAGATTACAGGCTGGGAACAGATTGTTATATACCATATAGTCGTATTAATTTAAGACACTGTTCTTTATCCATGACGCACAACTAACACGCAACGAATAAGCGAGGCAAAACACTACCGTCTTGAGTGAGCGCGGCAAACGTACTGAGGCGCCTTTGAACATCGACAAAAACCGACAACGTTCGGCTCGGGCCGCGGCACGCTCGGGCGAGGCAGCGCGTGCGTTTGCCTCGGGCGAGGCACGTCTTGACCGACCGAGGATTTGCCTCGCGAGGCAGCCTCGCGAGGCTGCTCGCTCAGTCAGTACGCGGCTATTGACCAACTAGTTAAATGACTAGTCAAGAAACTAGCTGGGAAACTAAGTGGGCCGTTTATCAGGAAACTGTCGCACAACTATTCGTGTGTGTAAAGACTTATGGAGCAAGTTATTGACATAATTGGTTGGCGGGTAATTTCTCTACTATGTGTAACGATCACTATCACGTGTTCATGGTACCCGGGATCGACGAATTAAAGTGCACTTCGAGACACGGTGGGGAGACCTACAACGATATATACCCAGATAGGAAACAAAAATTTATACAAAACCAAATATCTGTCACGAGCTGGAATCGAACCTACCTAGAAACCTAATAGATTAACAAGTGGTCAATCAAGCTTAAAATTTAGCAACGATTTGAGGAACTATTCGAGCAATTACTTTAGTGGCTATTCGTTACTCTACAATTTCGGACTGTAACAGTTAAGCAATTAATGGTTCAAAAGCGAAGTTTCTAGTAACAACTTTAAGAACTATTCGACGAAGTACTATAGCAACGCCTTGAGCAAAATATCAATAACAATTCCAAACTACTCAATAAATAAATCGACGACTAGACAAATTACTAATCAAATCACATAAAAAACAAAAAAATCGGCCTCGATACAGGCTACATATACGTATATTTTTCTGCATATATTTATAGTTACTCTTTTTTATTTAGCAAATAATTTTTTACTTTTATAATCGTAGTAGTAAATTGTTATAATTTCGAGGCGTGAGAAAACTTGGTATCATGTTTTGGTTACAAAGGCAAGTGAAACCAGGAAGCGGTTCTGATAAATAAAAATGGATGATAAAATTTGGCGTGCTATTTATTCTCTGTAACTATAAACATTTTTTCTTGTGTAAATAAATCTTAGCTTTTATCAGTATAAATTATAACTGACAAGATTCATTAAAGTGCGTTTAGGGGGATCCCTCTTCAATTGCGTTGGAATAATCTGAGTAGGATTACTTGTTTTATTTAAATATTTTTGTGAAAAAAGTAAGATTTTTTTCTTAGACATATCCCTTTTTTTCTGATAATTTTCCTCAGAGTAAAAATTTAGAAATCACTCTTAGATTTAAATAGATTTGTACTCATGTTCGCCCTAATATAATACGAAGCATTTTTCCAGTAGAGGGATGATTACAGGCTTCCTATGTTCCAGTTAATAACGTGGGTAGTATTAAGGAAATGCATTAAAATTTCCATGAATAAATCCGAAACGAAGTGAAAAAACTCGTAAAATATAAAAGGAATTCCCATCGTAAAACTACTATCTCGTAGTGAAATTCGTGAACGTGAGTTTACAAAGTGTTTGAACTAAAACGATTTTACAGGTACAAGTTACCAAGTAACTTGACATAGTGGAAACTTCAACTGAATTTTCGTTAAGAAGATTTTCATTATGTCCTAGTTCAGGAAATGTAGCTTCGAAGCTTATTTGTAACTTCGGTTCGGAGCATCGTAAATTGGAACTATAAGTAAGGTCTAAATACATAAAACAATACAATAATATTTAATAACATAAGACAATAGTTGTTTCTGTTATAACATTTTTTTTTGTGACGCAGGTGAATCCATTTACGGATGATATCCATCGGCACTTTGGGAGTGCAATACCGTAACTAAACCCCTGCGGGAGCCTTCAGCTGCCTTAATTGGAGGGTCTCGGATCTGCAGGCAACAGGATCCCTCCAGCGACAGGTTGGCCTCGGCGAAAAGGCCAGACTTCTCCTCCATGGGTTTCTGTTGTAACCTGACTTATGTTTTGAGAGTAGGTACCGTGCTTTAGCGTAGTAGCTATAAACAATTTTTTTTTTGTATAGGAACAGGTTCATAGGGTAGGTGTTATTGACTGATACCCCTTTACTTCCTTCTTGCTACTCTTGTCTCTTCTTAGCAGCATTGTAAGATATCATGGTATATAAATGTTGAGTAATAAATTATTTTCAAATGGAAGCAGGATACACAATGTCATACAAAGATATGGTAAAATAGCCTTCCGTTGATATCTTAGATTACTAAGAGTTTTCTTTATATATTTTATGGGTAAATATTAGATTATTCATTATTTAATTCATATGCAACCTTTCTACTCGTGGTCTCATCCGTATATTTTGTCTAATTCAATATCGAACAATTTTTTTAATCTAATCTAATCTAAGTCAATCATAAAATAACAACGATTAAAAAAATAAAGTCTTTGGACTTATTATAATACTATAATAATAATATATATTTAACACGTTTGGTTTCACCTCATTGACCTTAATGGTATTTCGTTTCCTATTCTGATCATATAGCTTTAGTAAATTTTTTAATGACTCCGAGGCCTAGAATTACCACTTTCATGCCTCATCCAGATTGCGATGACAGTCAGTAACGGCTGAACATTGTGACATAAGAGCCAAATGACAAACAATAGGTGATGCAAAATATCATGCAAAGTGGAGGAGACTTGGTCAGATGGCAGAGCCTTTTTTTTTCCACCACGGGAAGGCATTGGAGATGTGGGACTCTCTGACACGGCAGAATGTGCCAGAATCCCCACTAAAACCCAGCGATGCCCTCTTCGTCATAGTGGGGCACCACGGGATCGCTTTCGCATACAACCGTAACGCCCCGATTGTTGGCCCGACTACGCGGGCCGCCTTTACCTATAGAACGCTCGTTGGCACCGTGCCCTACAAGTCTGCGTAGGCCATGAAATAGGAGGGCATCTGTCTTGGATACTGAGACCCTCAGTCCCAGCATCTGGATACGTTCGACCGTTATCTACGTGGCGGCTTCTGCTAGGTGGGCCACCTTTTCGATGCTTCTCGCCCGCGCCGTACAGATGGCAGACCCTGACAACATCTTTAATTAATAATAGGCAGAAGATGAAGAAGTTTTATGAATATCTCTGAGAAAATGATTTTAAATGATAACTTTATTTCAGACATATTTTATAACTTCATTTATGATGTAAGTATGTATGTCGGATGTCAATGTCCCAAGTAAGTTGCACTGTATTTAGCATCTGAGTACCGGTACCGCTAGGTGGCTCAACCTTTAAATGCTGTAAAAAGTTCGAATCCGAAAAAGCATCGTTATAATTAAAAAAATGCAAAATTTATCAACCAATAAAATCAAACCCGCGTTGAATGGTGCCAAAAATGCTGACAGCATTTCCCTGTTGAATCGTGTACGGTGTGTCCGTACGAATGTGTATAAATAAAATTATTACATAAAACTGTAAAATGTATACTTATATAAATTTAAAAAATCAAAAAACCCGACTGCGCAAAATACTCTTATTATAAACTAAAAAGAATAAAACAATTTACTAGCTTTCATTTGATACCCATATTGCTACAGTAAGAAAAAAAAATTTAACTCCCCCCCCACATTCCGCCATTTGCGGGTGCCATTTTGAAAATTTATATAGCCTATGTCACTATTACAATGTAGACAAATCCAACGACACCTCATGTGTCAAAAACCGTCTAGCCGTTTGGGCTGTAGGGCGTGCCAAAGAAATGGACATACATACATACATACATACATACATACATACACTCGAAAAACATAGCCCTCCTTCTGTCGCAGTCGGGTAAAAAGAACTTAGACTATAATATTAATTTAATGGCGGAATGCGAATAGTGAGTTTTGCGCGGTACTCTTGATGACCGATAGCGAACTCTGAGTTACATGCGGTACTCTTGATGACCGACAGCGAACTGAATTATGTATTGTAAAAAAATTGAAGTGAAGTAATTAGGTCACAACAAAAATGCAACCTAAGGACCTAAATGTACGCACTTGCTCGTACAAATAGCAATTCCGATTCTCTAAGCAAAAAATGGACCAGCCCTCCTGTCACCAGTGGAGCCTATAAGACGTTATTTTTTTTACTCATTTAGTTTGTTTAAATAATTAAACGTGACATCAAATAGTCAAACATTTTGCTCTTTAGTTAGAAAAAGATGGACATTCAGATTATTATTTCATTATTATAAGGACTATAGAAATAATATAATTTTATGACAACGTTTTTTGGTATTATTCTTATGATATTTTGTAGTCTAAAAATTTGCTTCAATAAACAGCCTATCTAACACAATAAGTTTTTTTTTTTAAGTTAGACTCTTCACCTCTGAGGTAAGCGAGTTCCAACAAACAAATTGTTTTACTTAATATTATATGAATATGTAGATTATGTTCTGAACTAATAATAATTTGTAATATTCTTAAATAAAAAGGTCATTTCATTATGAAAACCCTAAACGTACCATTAAAAGATTCATCACACAAATCTCAGTACTTAAAGTGGATTTTCCGAATAGCACTTGATCAAGTAATAAGCTGACGTCCTTCGAAATTCGACAAGTTCTGGATTACATGACAATCATAAAATCGCATCAATATAGATTGAATGCTTTCCCTTGAGAGCCATTAACACATCTGCCCCGGAAAGAGGATTACCATCTTTAAATCTATACTAATATAAAGATAATTTATCATATATTTCAACTGAATAAACTGTGTACTAAACGTTGTAATATTTTTATAATTCTTGGAATTTCTACTAACTACTAAACCCATCTAAAGGAAATATCGTAATTCACGAAAAATCTTAATTCTTTCTTCACTAAAAAGTGTAATCTATACAAATAATAAATCTGTTAAAACCTCCGTTTTATTAATACACTATATATCATCAAGAATAAATTTCAATAGCGCATTTTTTTTCGTATCAGCGCCATCTCTTATCGTGTTTTTCTTTGTTCACGTATCACGTAAAAAGTACAAAACCAATGTAAATAACTTTAATACATAAAAATTAGACATAACTCACAGTATAATTTAGTTTTCGTTTCATTGTAATTAAATTTAAAAATAAATATTTAAGAAAATAGAAATAGGTACCTACGCCGCCAACGCCATCTGGTCTAAGGAATCTTAAAAACTCGCAAAACTTATTTTTGAGTTATTATTTTGCTAAACTTAAAAGTTTGCTAAATATGTCGGATAGGAATAGAAATCGTTTTAATATTTTAGATAAACATCATTTTCAATTAATATAGGTACTATTATGTTAAATGTCACTAAATATAAAAACGATATTCTACTATTATACGATAGATGGCGCATGTAGGTGATAAAAAATATAAATTTATAATTTTTAAAATTTTAGTTAAATACCCGTGCGAAGCCGGGGCGGGCCGCTAGTAGCTATATAAAAATAAGCTACGGTTTTTTATAGCACAACTACAATATTGCATTGTTGGCAAGCGCGGAACAACCGAAAGCATATGCCAGAGTGACTCGCCGGGTTGGCAACAAGCTCAGTAGAAGTCGGGAGTGCCATCTTTCAGAATGTGCTTTCGGTAGTTGTTAGACGTTTATTTATTATAATTATTTATTATTTTTTTTTGGTGGAATATAAGCCACATATTACGTAAAATTTTGATAGTTATCAAATTAGTTGCTTAGAGCTTTATGAATCATACTTACAAGTCATTTAACTCCTCTTAACATTTCTCAAATAAGATATTTGATGGAAGAAAAATTTTTCTAAGAAAATTACATAAATCTATTCAGATATATCACGTAGACATGTATAATTTTTCTTAATAATTTCCAAAACTCTATTAATATTATATACCTACTAAAATATTTTAATCAGCTGCGATATAACAAGAATAAATATAAATTAATAGTACCTGGATGACCGAGCTTTGCTCGGTTATATTTAAATATATAAAATAAAATAATTAAATACTGATATAATATATATTATATATATATTATATATTATATTATCATATATATATTATATATGATACATTAAATACTGATGAAACATAAATAATATTTTCGATCTTACCGACATAATAGTAAAATAATAGGAACTGGTTATTTAAAGAAAAAATAAAAAGAACTCTCAATAATAATTTTCCTTACAAAAGAAGAAACTTGAAAAAAAAAGGAAAAAAATTTGGTTGGTAGACACCTGGATTCGAACCCGAGTTTTCTGATTTCGAATCCGCCCGATTCCCATCCGAGCTATTACAAACTTAACAATGACAGCGAAATTTACCTTCGTATTCTAATGATATTTTTTAATTACGTAAAAAAAGGGATAAAACGACATTTTCTAAAAATAAATCCTAGCTAGATCGATTTATCGCGCCCGAAATCCCCTGCATACTAAATTTCATGAAAATCGTTGGAGCCGTTTCCGAGATTCAGATTATATATATATATACAAGAATTGCTCGTTTAAAGATATAAGATTGGATTTTGTCTATATTGTGTAAATATCATCTATTCAATGGTGAAACCAGCATGCGTGTTGAACGAGCACACGATGGGTTCTTTACTATATTACATATACCAAAAAAAAACACGATAGTATCGCTTCTTTTTTTTTATGTCTCGGTTTATATATTACCATCGAAATTAAAGAATATAACACTATTAAAATATTTTTTTTCTTTCCGCCCGTCATACCTCAGAGCCTGAAGTCGAAAGTCTTCGATATATGCATAATTTAATTATAAACAACGCTAAGCTGCGGGTTCGGTGTCCGCTCGTTAAAAATCCTTTTACGTGCCAAACACATGTTTTTATACACACAAAATTATACACCTAAACCTTCCTCATAAATAACTGTCTATTACTGAAAACCGCATGAAAATCGGTTCAGTAATTTTTGAGTTTATCGCGAACAGATTAACAGATAGACAAAAAATATACGGCAGAGATCTCATTTTATCATATTTAGTGAAATTGTGTATTTATTTATTTGTTTATACTTTATTATAATAATATATTTTAAAGAAGACACTCGATAGACTGTTACAATAGTTGGAGACGGAAAACAGAGAGGGCGCTGCCCCGTCTGTCCACAGACTCAAAAAAGCCGTTAGAGCGTAGATAAAAAGAATTAAATATAGACAATAATTGACAAAAGATATATAGAGCAACAAACACACTATTAAATATACTGTACTCCTGTAAACAACCCAATATAGAAGAAGGGTTGGAGCTTAATTCACCACGCTATTCCACTGCGAGTTGGCATATAGTATCCCTACCATAAGCTACGATCATTGCCAGGTGTCCATAATATTAACCGGGACCGACGGCTTAACGTGTACTCCGAGGCACGGTGAGGAAACCCATAAGGACATACACCCAGGCCGAAAACAAATATTTGCACAAATAAAAATATCTGCCTCGAGCGGGAATCGAACCCGCGACCGCCGGCGTTGAGGCGAGGTGTTGAGGTGACTACTCGCACCACTACACCAGAATAGTTGTCATATTAAACATAGCTTAAAGATAATTAGTATAGCACAATAGGTGGACTTGTGGCTAATTAGCCATTTCTTACAGGCAACCCAAATGGGAAAACAAAAATTTTAACATCGGGACCAGGTAGGATGTAGTTACATGATAAACTTACATACAAATACTTACATCAAATACGTTTATAAAAAATACATACACAAATAAATATAAATATAAATATTCTTAACACACACACATGGTCATTAGTCTGTTCCTAAGGTAGGCAACTTAATGCCTGTGTTTTAGGTAACAGCCGACTGATATACTTTTTTTTAAATAAATATATATATATATAAATAATACATATATAAATAAATATATATTACACCCAGACTCGGGGCGGGAATCGAACCCACAACCCTTGGAGCAGAAAACAGGGACACTGCAAACTGCGCCAACGGGTCAGTCAAATGAAAATATAATATATATATCTCTATTATAAAGTAATAAATATTAATTATGAAAATAGTAATTAATAAATAGAAATGAAATAAATTCTAAGATAAAGTATTTGATATTATAAAAACTTGATTCATATCGTCTCCAGTTTAAAATAGTGATCCTTATTTTATTTTTTAAATAACGATAGTAATTTAGACTCAAAACAAATTACTTTTAAACGAAATTAATTTTTAGAAACGTTATAATGGTTAACCTACTTTAGATTGACGACGTTTGACCAGTTCGTCTGCATTGTTTGATCGCGCTGTTACGAGGTTAAACTTACTAATTGAACGAGACACAAGCGATTATTGCAAGCGATGCTACTGCGCCAAAATTTAGATTCGGCGCTCGTTTGCAGTCATTTGTATAGGCCAATGTTCGTTTAAGACTAATTAGCTAATTATCTGAATTTATTTTACGGTTTCGAAGACTCATTCTCGTTATTTTTATTAATAATCGTAATTATAAACCGGGCTGTTTAGTGATTTTCCAACAAAGAACATGAGACATAAAGAACAATTAAAATATTAGAACCTGGATGACCGAGCTTTGCTCGGTTAAATTATATTTAGATACATTACATACAGATGAAACATAAATAATATTTTTGATCTTACCGACATAATAGTAAAATAATAGGAACTGGTTATTTAAATAAAAAATAAAAAATAAAAAGAGCTCTTAATTAAAAAAAAAGGAAAAAAAGATTGGTCTGTAGAAACCCGGATTCGAACCCAGGTTTTCTAATTTCGAATCCGCCCGATTCCTATCTGAGCTATTAGAAGCTTGTCAATGACAGCAAAATTTACCTTCGTATTCTAATGGTATTTTTTAATTGCGTAAAAAAAGGGATAAAACAACATTTTTTAAAAATAAATCCTAGCTAGATCGATTTATCGCCCCCGAAACCCCCTGCATACTAAATTTCATGAAAATCGTTGGAGCCGTTTCCGAGATTCCGATTATATATATACAAGAATTGCTCGTTTAAAGATATAAGATTTACATATGTATATCAAGTTCTTTATGGTATCTAATATTAAATTTATTGGTAACCTAAACAAATAAGCGGTATCAACAGAGGCTTATTGGGTAAGCTCGTAAAACAGAGCCTTTTATATTAGCAAACAGTGGCGGTGATTGGGAAACCTAATTTTATTATGAGAGCCTTAGTTTGCAGATATTTTGATTTTTATTATCTTCACATTACACATTGCGTCCGTTGAAATTTACAAAAAATATTGTAACATATTTTTGTAATTATGGCAATTTTTTTTATTTTGGCATATAGGAATAACGTGAGCAGGAAAAAATGCTAAGGAAAAAAAAGTTTTTAAAATGAAAATCTTCTTTAAAAATAAAAATAAAGTTTTCATTAACTTTGAATAGAAACCCAAGGAAGAAGTAAAATATTTTTTGTCAAGATGTTCATATAAAACACGACGCGTATGTGCGTAGGTTACAAGTTTAGCTTGCATATTTAGCTTGCATCTATATGCAAGTTCTATAATTTTGCAATTCTATAATTTTATAAATTCTATAATGTGCAAATTCTATAATTTTGAGTAGTACTGCTAAAAACAACTCACGTTATGACTAAATGTCAAAGCAGGTACAACTGTGGAGTACTTGAACTATATGCATGCATTGCATATTTAAATTTTAAAGTAATTGGTAATAATTTGAACTAAATGACGGCGGCTGTAAGGTTTATAATTATACGTGTGTGCAAAATTGCTTATGAAGGGAATATGGAATGTTTGCATCTGTAAAGGTCAATTATTGCGGAACTCTGTTGAGAATTCGGTATCAAGCCTATGAAGTAGTTTGGAAATAATAGTTATAATTGAGAACCGTTATAGTGTAGTAGTGTGAGTAGTCGCCTTAACGCCGACGGTGTGGGTTCGATTCCCGCTTCAGGCAGATATTTTTATTTGTGCTAATACAGCAATACAAATATTTGTATATCCAGGATGTATGTCCTTGTGGGTCACTCTACCGTCCCTCGGAGAGAGACCTGATAGTTACTTATAGTAGGGAAATTTTATAGTGTTTGTATGTGTGTGTGCGTGTGTGTGTGTGTGTGTGTGTGTCTGTGTGTGTGTGTGTGTGTGTGTGTGTGTGCGTGTATGAGTAGTTATGTAACATTAGTTCATCATCATCATCTGTGATTAACGACATTCGGTACTTATTAACGATCTGTTTATTATGCCAGAAAAATCTGGTTTGAAAACTGTAGTAGTCAAATCGTTTTATCAATAATTTATTTTAATAAAATTACAACTTTCAAACGATTTTTACTGCTTGTCATGGAGTTATAGTATTATATGAAATCATCAGTACTTATATATTGTACTTCTATTAGCTTTATCTTTCATTTTTCTTGATGTGAATATACATATTTATCACGGATTTATATCATTTCATCATCCATTCCATTTCCAGTAATTAGTTTCTTTTAGTACAGTAATGACAACCATTCTAGTATAATGGTACGGAGCTAAGAGTTCTTTTTTCAGCAACGGGATTTACTGTATTTTATTATTAATATATTTTTGTACTATGTTAGTAAGGGATTGGGTGCTATTAGGAAATACGGTCGACATCAAGTTTATTATTTATCACTTTTTATTATAAAAACTAACCGCTTCTTCAGAAGTTTTATATATCACTTAATACAGTCGAACATTCTTTAGTAAATTTAATTAATTATTATTATCACAAATCAACTTGTATTAACTTAATTAAAATGAGTTTAAAAAAAAGTTCATTTTCCTTTTAAACACAAGATTTTAAAAAAAAAATCTATTTGCAGGGTAATTTTAACGATAATTGATTAATTTTTTTAGGCTTTTAGTTTTGCCAGTGACGTCGCCAAAGTCACGTAGGGCGAAGACACGAAAGAAATTAATAAGGGCGAGAACATACACATTATTTTCTACATTCTCTTGACGTACATTGCGCAACGGCAACACTGAAAGTATTATTTGTGTATTATCTACTAACTTTGTGAGCGATGCAAATTAATAAAGTTATTTCTTAAATCATTTTTAAAAGAGTTCCTCTCCTTTGTGTTTATATTTACTTAAGTATGCCCTCTTATCTTCCTGATTAAATTATTGGCCTAGACGATGTTATCTAGGGAGATGGCCAACGTTTTATTAGAAAATATGTTTTTGCTCTAAATATAAATATAAGTCGTATTGAATTGAAAATCATTTCTTTATTTATAATTTATACTCCATTATTGTTTTGATTTTCCTTTTTTATTTATCCGATACGATGAAGTTTTTTTTTAACTTGAAAAAGAGAGAATTTTATTTTAAACGCCGATTATAAAGTTCTTATATGAAGTTGAATATAGAGCCCATTACTAAAATAAAAATCTACACAAGCATCAAAAAAGCGTAAATTTTTATTTACTTATTTGTTTTTTCTCTTTATTAGCCAACAAAAGACAGTCAAGAAAAATTTTATGCTAAAATATTGAAAACTCAACATGCCTAAAGTTACTAGGTAATTTAGAAAATCAATTCTGATCCTTTCAAGCATTTTTAAGTTAAACAGATTATAATTTTCCTAATTACTATACCAATATATCAGTTAATCCGACGTACGTGATGTTCCATACTAAGCGATACAATTTAGTAGGTATACAATATTGATGCCCCGAATCGGGTTAAGTGAAGTGGTGCGTTAAATAACATTACGTATCCGGCTGGCAATAGTTTATGCATTATAAACTCACGCGAGCAGGTAAATTGATTGATATTTACCGTATAGTGGTTATTGGGATAGATTTAATGTCGGAAGTTTGTAATTTGTATTGATCAATTAATGAAGTTTACCCTTGTAAAACGTGATACGAAATATGAGGGTATTGTTGTATGAAATACACAAATTAGACAAACATAGATTTACTTAGACATTTACGTTAATATGTATGTGTACAAATCAGAGATGTTATGGATATGAAATATGAATCGTTTAAAAAAATACCTTTTTGCTATTGCATAGCTATATTGTTTAAGCAGTGTTGCTGACCGCGATCTGGCTCGCTGGCTCGTTACTCTATCTTGGCTTCTGTTATCACGTGTTTTTTTTTTTCATATCTTCGAGAACGCAGGTGGGCTATTCGTTGCCTCGCGAGTGGTAAGGGTCTTCGGACCCCCGTGGACCAAAACCAGCAGCGGTAGGCGCGAGATCGCAGGAGGGGGATGACTCCCTCTTCCCCTCCATTCGGTGGCGCGAAAGCGAGGCGGTTGGGCGCGGAGGCGCACAGGCAAATGGGCCCCTGGACTAGCTGATGTGCGGGCCAAGCTCAGGGGTTTCGCCGTCTGGGGTAGCTGGGGTCCAGTGGTGGGCGGGGCGCGAAAGCGTGATGAGAGTGTTGGCATGGGATGTACGGCCGGTGGGGGAGTGACGCCGGGGGGGTGCGGAGATTTCGGTGGTGGGGCCGCTCCTGGTACTTCTCTGAATTAGCAGAGTGGACCAGTCGAGCGGCCCCAATCACGTGCGGAGGGCCACCGAGCCAGGCGTCGGGGCGTCGCGGTTGTGTGCGCAAGCGATCCCGTGGCGCCCCACTACGGCGCAGACAGTCGATGGGTTTTAGTGGATATTCTGGCTTCGCAGCCAGCGAGTCCCACATACCCGTCGCCTGCGGGCGCCGGGATGCGTAAATGCATTTCACATCGTTAAAAAAAGGTGGGCTATTCGTAATGATGAGTAACGACAAAAAATGATTGAAATATATTATATTTTTTGTTATATAGTAGGTGCTGGTGTCCCTTGAGGTTATTAATATATAATATCGCTTATAACTTTTTCTTTTAATTAACTTTTTAAAATGTCAGATTCACCTTAACGCCTATACATATAACTTTATACACAGACAAAAACTAACAATAGAAGTAGGCTTTAAACATCCCACTACTGGCTAAAGGCCTCTTCTCCATATTATAAAATGTTGGAGCTTAATCCACAACGCTGTGCTGCTTTAGATTGGAGGATATTTTTTCCCTCCATGATATCCATACGTGTCAGAAGTACATACACTCAAACAGATACGAAAAAGAAAACTATCATAACATAGTAACAATTAATTGTGAGACAAAGGCCAAAATCAATAATTACCAAAAGTTGCGACTGAAAATAAAATATTGTTTTGTTTTATAGACTACTAGCTTTTAGCCAGCGACTTCGTCCGCGTAGAAGTCGAAAATGGTTATAATAGGATTTTGTGTTGTGTGTGATTTGTGTGTGTTGAGTTAAAAATTGTAATGTTTTACGATCACGAATCTCTGCCTTTGATCTGGAGAAAATTACACGGGGTATTATCTTTTACAACAAAGTCGAAATACTTCACCTTCTGTAGTATTTATTTATGAACAATATTTTTTGTTTTTCGTTCGGGGTGCTAGAATCACCAGGTTACTCTGGAACATGTTCATGCCACATACAACTGGCTGTGAGAGAAGCAGCTTTCGCTCAAGTATACTCCCGCTACATTAAGCGTTTGACCTTAAGCTTTGTTTATGGTAAATACATACTCATATACACTCATACATTATATTATTATATAGTTCCCGGAAATCACCATTTTCTATTTTAAGCAACAGGTCTCAGGACTGTCCGGCAGTAACATCTCCCCTTAGATGGACTCTAATATTTATGGTAAGGGTCAGTTTCGTCACTGCAGGCCATAAATGCTTCTGTCCTGTACTGTATCAGCCTGTAAACAACCTACTGCTGAGTGAAGGCCTCTTCTCCATTGAGAAGAAGGGTTGGAGATTTATTCACCACTCTTCTCCACTGCGGGTATTATCCTTACCATGAGTAACGATCATCAACAGGTATCCATGATAACAACCGGTACCGGCGGCTTTATGTGCTCTCCGAGGCACGGTGGGGACACCCACTATACACCCAGACCTGAAATAAATATTGGCACAAACACAAATATCTGCCCCGAGCGGAAATCGACCCGTGACCACCGGCATTGAGGCGACTTCTTGCACCACTACACCAGAGCGGTCATCAATGCTTCGTTCGTTGTATCGATGGTATAATTACACCACAAGTCAATACGATTTTGTCTCTTAGATTTGTATAAACCCGCAAGTAATTATTTTTTAAATTTTAATTAACTCGGCACAGTTGGTAGTGACCCTGCTCTCTGCTCCAGGATCGTGGGTTCGATTCCCGCCTCAAGTCTGGGTGTAATATGTATTTATTTCTATATGTATATTTATAAAAATAAAAAAAAAAATTACATATCAGTCGGCTGCTACCTAAAACACAGGTATTAAGTTGCCTACTTTAGGAACAGACGATCGTGTGTGTATGTCAAACATATATTTATATTTTATAATAGTCCAAGACAGCTTTTATCTCCTCCTTCTTAGTTTAAGATTAAATTGTTAAATGGGTACATGATTTATAATGTTTTCTGATCTTGTTCCAACATTAGTCCGTGGTGCCAATCTATACTAATTGGGGTGTTAATGCCGTATAATTCAAAAATGTTTTCAAGTTGACTTCGGTGTCTTCTATATCTGTATCATTTTGAACTACAGATGCCTTGCTGAAGAGTCATTTAATTTAAAACCCTTGACTTAAAACAACACCAACATTGAAGTAAAAAATATTATATTAAACACTATTTTACAATAAAGCGATCACACGGTGTATTTACAACTCAATTTTTACCCGACTGCGACAGAAGGAGGGTTATGTTTTTCGAGTGTATGTATGTATATATGTATGTATGTATGTATGTATGTATGTCCATTTCTTTGGCACGCCCTACAGCCCAAACGGCTGGACGGTTTTTGAAATATGAGGTGTCGTTGGATTTGTCTAAATTGTAGTAGTGACATAGGCTATAAAAAATTTCAAAATGGCGCCCGCAAATGGCGGAATGAGGGGGGGGGGGTGGTAGAATTTTTTTTCTTACTGTAGCAATATTACCCATATCATATTCAAATGAAAGCTAGTAAATTGTTTTATTCTTTTTAGTTTATAATAAGAGTATTTTACGCAGTCGGGCTTTTGATTTTTTTAATTAAGTATACTTGTCTAACGTTATGTTACGTTTAATATAAAGTCTTGCCTGTTCCACCAGGAGCACCCAAAAAATATATCACCTACACCTACGTCAATACTGGAAAATATTTAGACGGATTGAGTTGTCAAACATGTGTCAGAATAAAATATAATTTAAATCAAAAGCACTAAGGAGTATTTATATTAAAATAACTTTCTACCCCCTTTTTAAGGGATGAATTTCGATAAATTACGAAACATGTCTTTAATAAATTCTGTCAAAGAATATTTATACAAAATTTGAAGTAGATTGGACCAAGGAATCACGTTGTCCCATACAAACTTTGCCTCCCTTTTTCATCCCCTTAGGTTTACTTGGCAAAAGGAATATTCCTACCAAATTTCAAGTCTCTAGGTCTTATATCGTGATGAGTGACTATATCTATAGAAAGTCTCATATATATAGACTAATTCATATTTTGTTTTCTAGTGCAAATATTATTTTGTCTCTAACCCGAAATTAAATAGATTGTATCTAACAGACGGGACTTAAGACAGAACCTTCTCGTTACTTGCCCTTTAAAGGTACAGTCATTAATTCCGGTACTTTACGTCAAGTATAATAATATTACCTGGCAGTAAACTTAGACCTTTCTATATTCATCCATAATTTTTAATGCTATTTAAGTAAATTAGTCTGAATAGATTTAACTCTAGAACACTACACTCGATTTTAAAAATATTAATGCTACCGTGGGGTCCCAGAGGACCTCACCGACATTTTATGCAATAAAAATTATATAATAAATTATTATTAGAATTTTTTATTAATCACAATTAACCATTCAAAGACCATACAAAAACTATATATTTAAATCTTATATTTCACTTAACATTACAAATTTGACAAATCTATCTATCTAATTTGATGCTCCGCACAAATATTGACGGCGACAGGAAGAGCACACGGTCTTCGATTTTCTATCTTTTGTGCGGGGACAGAAGCAGAAGCGTCTAGGTCTGGTATCTTGATTAACTGGTTCAGTGCTGTCAGGTTCAAATTTTTGGCACATTTTTGACACATTGTCATTCAAGCAAAACCCAAGGTTGCGCTTCTTGACAATGACATAAAAATGACTTTTACTTTATACTTATTATTATTATTACAGCTTACAATTTTAAAAAGTTTTAATCGGTAAGAACGATAAGTGGTATACGAAAAGATCTATTTGACGGATCTAGTTGATTATTTTTGTTGATCATTCGTGTATCGCTTGTGTCAATACCAATACCGTAGCCGTAAATAGTGCATTAATAATAGTATATAGTTAGTCAAAATTATAGTGGATTGCAAACGAACTGAAGGTTCATTGAATACTTACCATATGATCAGCAACCGTTCTGGTGTAGTGGTTCGAGTAATCACCTTAACACTGATAGTCGCGGGTTCGATTCTCGCTCATAGCAGTAATTTTATTTGTACAAATATTTATTTCCGGTCTGGGTGTATGTCTTGTTTGTCTCCACACCGTGTATCGGAGAGTATGTAAATCTGTCGGTCACTGTTATCATAGATACATGATAATGATCGTTACTCATAGTAAGGGAAATTATCCGCCAACCCGCAGTAGTTAGTAATTAGTAGAACTGCGTGTTGGATTTAACTCCAATCCTTCTCTTATATGAAAAGAGACCTTTGCCCAGCAGTGAGACGTTTACAGGCTGATTCAGGTCAGTTTATTTCAGTCAACAGGCAAAACAGGCAACTTTAATTTTCAATTTGACAGAAATTATTAAAAAATTGTTATTATTATCTTATAGTATTTCATTTAAAAACATATCAAACTTTGTAAACAGATAAATACATAAGTCACGATCTAATAACCCAATCGTGTTATTTCTAGTATGCTCTGTTCCACGTTAGTTCACGAGATAGTGGGATTTCCTCCAGCATCCTGCAAACATAATATATACGATCAAGAGCCTCGTACCTCTTTTATCACCGCATACATTGCCTCTGTATGACTCTTATGATGTTCTATAAAATGAAACTGAACTTTAAAATATATTTTATATTCAAAATTGAAAAAGGAACTTAATATTTTGTTTTTTTATTAAATATATAGATTTATACCTGTAGTAGGTATTATGATATTACACCTAAGCCTAATAATTTAGTATGTAGCTCAAGATAGATGTATGAATTTTAGAGATTAGGTATATATCTTGTATAAAGCGCATGTTGTAACCTTCTTTCTGTGCTATTATATCTAAACTAATAAACTCTAACTCGCGGTATGAAGCAGACATCGAAGAAGACAGTACAAAAGGTGGCCAGATGACATCAAAGCAGACGCGGGTACTATGTGGTCGAGAATAGCTCAAGAAAGAAAATATTGGAAGAAGTTAGAAGAGGCTTATACCAACCAAGGGCAAACGGACACGATGTCGATGATTTAGAGATAAGTTAGTTAAGTAAGATAAATAATTGTGTCTGAAATAAAAGGCTTAGGGGAGAGTGAGGGAATCATGGGCGCGGGGGAATCGCGGATACGTTCCTTTGGCTATGTTAGAAAAGTATTGAAGATATTCTGAGTGATATAGAGAAGAGATCGTGAGTTGATCTCAAACGTAGTGCCTAACAAAGAGTGCTGAAATAACATCGTGCTCGGTGTACAAGGTATGTTAACTTTGTATTTTTTTAAGAAGTTCATAAAATTTTCGAGTAAAATTAAAAGGTATATAATATTTTAGGTATAACATAGAAATCCGGTATCTTTTTTATGAATTAAAGTATAATTCAAGACTATTTTTAAGAACTTTACTGCGATTCTAACTTTGCATCACGCGATTCTAACTTACAAAAAAAAAGTTTTGTATTACTGTGTCTGTTGACTAATGGCGAATGATTTCAGTGGGGTAATGCCAACCGTTCGTAATTACCCCTAAACAATCAAATTATTGTTTTTTATTTTATGATTTATGTCCAACAGTCGACTGCTGTGGGCTGATGATAGTGATGATAAATTGAGATTAAATATATTTATGGAAGTTTGTTTGTACGTTTCCCTGCTTTCAGGTCTCTATTTTTACGAAACTCCTTTTACAAAACCTCCCAAATGGCAGGAGAGGATTGGTTCTACGGATTTAAGAAAAGGAATTCTAATATTTCGCTATAAGCTAAAAATATGAAAATTCTCTCCACGAAAATTGGATAAAATCCCAAAAATGTAATTTATGGGCCCATGAAAAGTGTAAGAGTGGTGAAAGTACATCAAAAAGATTTATCTGTGATTTGTTTGATGATTAAATTATGTCCCTGATTACCCCACACACCATTCGTAATTATCCCACGTGCTGTGGGGTAATCGCGAACCCCAAGGTTTGGTTTTCTTATTAATATTTGATCTTATATTGAAAATTTATTTTCGTTACTTATCTGAACTTAAGGTGGATTAGTTAAAGTAAACTTTTAGTAAGAAATGACATTCGTAACTTAATCTGGTTTTGTTCAATTTCAGTCTACTTAAGTTTTCGCAATTACCCCCTACCGCACTCTCCCCTATATTATTATTATATTATATTAATATGAAGTGGACATTATAAATTGATGCCCTTATTATGCTTAATAATAATAAATATATATTCTCTCTGCAATAGCGGAGTAAAATATCAGCACATATTACTTCTAAGACGTAAACCATCAAAGGCACTTTTTAATCCGTTATGATTTTATATTTCACACGCGTACGATTTGTATGATTGAAATCGTGAAATTAATTCCGATTTCAATTTTTCATATTAACATTTTATTGGAGTATTATTTAATGATTTGGTTAAACAGAGTGCGTACGGTTACGCAACATACCAAGTACGTAAAGTAAGCAAGACGATGGTGCTGGTGTAATGGTGCGAGTAGTCGCCTCAATGTCGGCGGTCATGGGTTCGATTCCCGTTCGGGGTAGATATTTCTATTTGTGCAAATATTTGTTTCCGGTCTGGGTGTATGTCCTTATGGGTTTCCCATCGTGCCTCGGAGAACATGTATTCCGGTTGTTATCATAGACGCCTGGTACCGATCGTTACTCATTGTATGGATATTATCCACCAACCCGCAGTGGAGCAGCGTGGAGGATTAAGGTCCAAACCTTCTTCTATATGGAGAAGAGGCCTTCGCTCAGCAGTGGGTTGTTTAAAGGCTCATACAGCACGGTACACAAATCAAAGCGTCACCAAAGCATTACTGTTGTACAGTAGTAATGCTCTATAAAAAAGAACTTGTCTTTGTTGAACTGCGTCAGAATCTGCGTCAGTGTAACATTCTGGCTTATGTTCTGTCACAATGCTAATAACGCCCCCACTTTGATGAAGGCATAATGTAATATCGACCGCTCCGTAATTTAAGCTTTTGATTCGACTTTACAAAGTGTGAATTGCTTTATTCATGTAATTTTGTTTTGTGAGTGTTCAAGTAAAAGGTAATGGTATTTTGTTTATTTCGTTTTTGGTTGTATGTATAAAAAAAAAAATGTGTGTGTCAGCTCCGACGCACGACTGGAGTTTACTCCTTAAGTACGATTGTCTAAACATACGCAAAAAGAGTTTATCCAACTGAAAATAAGATTAATACCATATGAAAGGGTAAATTAACAAATTAATGAAAATAATATACATATATAAATATATATTTATTCATTTTATATACATTTATTATAACTAATCGGATTTTATATTATAAACAATGTAAATATTTGCCTGACATGAACATTGCTCATATAAAAAGCTCTAAAGAAATGATAAAACAAATTAAATGTTTAAATTAAAAAAATGTATACATTTCAAGAATAATCAAAAATAAAAATGTATGAAAGTCGACCTATGCATGTCCACCTTAATACACTCACAACCAAATTAGAAAGTTGCGCACCATAGGTGCGCACCAAAAAAGTAACGAGGTCATTCATCAGTAGATTTTACCTCTCATATTTTTCTCATACCGGGCGCCTTATATATGAAAATCGATTCTTAAGGAGTAAACTCCAATAAACTCCAAAAAAAAACAAACATT
This sequence comes from Euphydryas editha, assembly GCA_036937285.1. Taxonomy (NCBI): domain Eukaryota; kingdom Metazoa; phylum Arthropoda; class Insecta; order Lepidoptera; family Nymphalidae; genus Euphydryas; species Euphydryas editha. The sequence continues at coordinate 3,115,082 of JAUPFZ010000001.1, forward strand.
ACGTCTGTTTTTAACAGTTTTGTTTATTAATGACATCTTCTTGCATCGTAGAAATTTGTGCCAATTGATTTTAGAATAATAAAATCACTTTTCATTTTCGGGGTTTCCTGGAATTATGTTGATGTGTTAACGGATATCTTGGGTTAACTGTCTTGAAGCATTCAAAATAAGAAGCGTAGAATCCGAGATAAATGTAATTTAAAAACTCTCGAAAATTCCATGCATAAAAATTCGACGCAGGTACTTGGCGTGTACGTCTTTTTTACATATAAGGTGAAAGTCCCTTTTATGAGACAATGTCCCCATTTTTGATACACAACTGAAATATACGATAAATAAATAAAAAAGACCAGGTAAACTTAAATATAAAAATTAAAACAAATACATATACCACTAAGTTCGTAAGGCGATTTATTAATTTTATTATTTATTTGTTAGATATTGTTTAAAAAAAATCCTAATTGCTAGATTCATAATCTGCACTGAAATTGGCACATAAAGCGAGTGACAAAATGACAACTATCTAGATTTTCATTCTGGTCAATAAACATTGTTTTTGCCATTGTTATACGTATGTTATATATTAATTAAATGCTAATGAATAGTAAATTTAGTCCGTACGAGCATTTTTATGTTATTTATGACGAAAATATTTTATTTTCCAGTGTCTCATAATACCTACAGTTTTTCACCTGTATGTACGGTTTTATGAGACACTTTATCAGGTGTCTCGCATAACACGGACATGTTTCTACTCGTAGTCCCAGTTTCATGAAACAGTGTATGTTTATCGCAATAATTATTAGTATTAAATAATAATTGATAAAAAAACAGTGTGAACATATAATTTAAAACGTTAATGATGGACATAACTTTTAATTATTATATTTAAGTAAGTATAACACATTTATTGGAGTGAAATTATAAACCTAACCTATACAATTATGACAATTGTTTATTCATATAATATTTCCAACATTTATATAATTATTCGCCCTCTTATCGACATCCTGTGTCCTATTATAACATTTATTTTTAATTTTTCCATCTCTTCTAGCTCCTTTCCGTTGGCGTGGAAAAATGCCGATGTTATTCCTTTACCTAAAAAAAATAATCCATGTTCTTTATCTGAATATCGTCCTATCTCTATTCTCCCATTTCTCTCTAAAGCTCTTGAGCGTCTTGTACATCAACAGCTTAACCGTTTCCTCCTAAATCATAATCTTCTTAACCCTTTCCAATCTGGTTTTCGTCCAGGTCATAGTACGACTACCGCATTGATCAAAATCACTGATGATATTCGTTCGAATATGGATAATCAAAGAGTTACGGTGTTGACGCTTCTAGACTTTAGCAATGCATTCAGCACCGTGGACTTTGATTTATTATCAGACATTTTACGTACTCTTAACATATCTCCTGAGGTAACTGACTGGTTTCAAAATTACTTGCATGGTCGTCGGCAACGAGTTAGAGTCAACGACTCCTTTTCTAGTTGGACTACTGTCAGTGCTGGCGTACCGCAAGGTGGCGTGTTGTCTCCTCTTTTATTCTCTATTTTCATCAATCCTATCAGTAAAGTTATATCTTCTCTCTATCACCTTTATGCTGACGATCTCCAGATCTACACTCACTGTACTATTGCTGAGCTACCACAAGCTGTCTCACGTATTAACCATGACTTATTAAAAGTAACTAACTGGAGCAGGTCCTTTGGCTTAGCAATTAATCCAAGGAAATCACAAGCTATTATAATAGGAAGCTCTAAATTTATTTCTCGCATAAATAAATCACAATTACCTCCTATACTTTTTGACGGCATTGAAATTCCATACAGTGAGAATGTGACTAACTTAGGTGTTCTAATTGATCAGACTCTCTCTTGGGGACCACAGATCTGTGAAATAAGTCGAAAGGTTTTTTCTACTGTCGGATCACTACGTAGACTGCAAAATTTTCTTCCTACTTCCACCAAAATTGCTCTTACACATAGTCTTCTCTTATCTATTCTTGATTATGCTGACAACTCTTACCTTGACGTTACTGAGGAGCAATTAAATAAGCTTGAGCGCATTCAAAATTTATGTATCCGTTTCATATTTGGCCTACGCAAATATGATCATATCTCTAACTTTCGCAACAAACTCAAGTGGCTCCCAATCCGCCTTCGCAGGAGTACTCACATTCTTACTCTTTTATACTGCATACTATTCAATCCTGCTACTCCTTCTTACCTAAAAGAGCGGTTTAAATTTCTCAACGATTCTCATGAACGAAGCTTACGTTCTAATGACAATTTACTTTTTGAAATTCCTTCCCACTCTACTAATTTCGTTACAAAATCATTTACTGTTCAAGCTGCCCGACTTTGGAACTCCCTACCCTTGTCCATTAGACGTGCTCAATCCCTAAAAATTTTTAAAGAAATCTGTAAAAAACCATTTCCTTCAATTTTAATCCTTTACTTTTATGTATTCAGTCACGCTCGTATAATCATTTCCTCTCGTCACTTTAAATCTTATGATACAATTCCTTATTACATCTATCTATATGTATTATATATGTACGTATATATATATTTATTAATTTTTTTTTCTATTGTCTATATGTATTGTATATGTTATAAATAAAACTGTACACCTATACCATTAGCATACCATTTCCTCTGCCCTAAGGTTGCCTGGAAGAGATCGCTCTTTAGCGATAAGGCCGCCTTTTGTACTTATTTCCTATTTTTTTTTGTATGTTATGTTGCTTTTGTACAATAAAGAGTTATTATTATTATTATTAATTGCTACACTCCACCCGTTCAAGATATACATATACACATATAAATAAATATAATACAATACTTATATAAGGAGTATAATAAATTTACATAAACTTACTTAGATAAATATAAGCGGGTGGAGGATTACGCCCCGGCAGGGAGATCAAACGGCCGGGGGTTAGGGCTGTAGGCTGAGAAATCGGCGGACAATCCTAGCCGAGTCGAGTAATACCGCCTTCTGCATCCTGGCTGCGAGCGAACCGTCACGGATACCCAGCTGCCTCAGATGGTGAGCGAGGCTAACCGGGATCAAACCGTTGGCAGATATAACGATAGGGATGATTTCAGTGGAATCAACACCCCACATGTCGACAATCTCGTGCGCCAGATCCAGATATTTACGTTTTTTCTCTGTTTCGGCTTTCACGAGGTTCTCGTCATGCGGGATGGTAATGTCCACTAAAAACACCCTCGACTGTGCCCTATCCATCACCACGATATCAGGCTTGTTCGCCAGTATCGTCCTGTCCGTGGCGATAGGCCGGTCCCAGTAGAGCCGGACTCCGTCGCGTTCGAGTACTGGCGCCGGTGTGTACTGGTAGTACGGCACCCTCTGTTCCAGAAGACAATACATTAGAGCAAGCTCTTGATGAAGAATTTTGGCCACTTGATTATGTCTGTGCAAGTACTCAGTGTTGGCAAGCGCTGAACACCCCGAAAGCACATGTCTGAGTGACTCGCCGGGATGACGACAAGCTCGACAGAAGTCGGGAGTGCCATCCTTCAGAATGTGCTTCCGGTAGTTGTTCGTCTTAACCACCTGATCCTGTATTGCACAGACAAAACCTTCGGTTTCCCCAAAGAGGTCCCCGAATCGCAGCCACTGCACGGAGGCCTTAACATCCACGTGAGGTGCGTGGAGCGCCTTGTAAAACCGTCCATGCAGCTCCTTCTCCATCCATACGGTCTCCCGGTTAGAGGTGCTAAGTACAACCGGTCTTCGCCATTCCTCTTTGGCCAGGGATAACGGGGTGAGACCTTTGTCACATACTATAACTTCACCATGCATAGCGCTCTCCCTCCTCGTCTCAAAGTAGGCCCTGAGGCTGCACACCTCACGGTTATGCATGGACTTGGCGCTTAAAAGGCCTCGGCCACCACACTTCCGTGGGATGTACAGTCTCATGACCGACGATTTCGGGTGATGCATGCGATGGCAAGTCATAGTCGTGCGGACTCTTCTGTCTAGGGCGTCGAGTTCGGTCTGAGTCCATCTGAGCACGCCAAATGTGTACAAGAGAGTGGGCATGACCCAGCCGTTATAAGCTCGGACCTTGTTGGCGCCCGACAAGTAGCTCCGAAGAACTTTTGTCAGCCGTCCAAAAAAGACCTCGCAAACCGCCTGTTTCATATCCACCTCCTGCACCCCTATGCATTGTGACATGCCCAGATACCGGTAAGATTCAGCTTATTATTATTATATTATATTATTATTATTATTATTATTATATAAATATTTTTTTTTTTTATATTTCAGATTATAAAACAGAAAAATTATTGAAGATTTTTTTTTAATTTACAATTAAATTTTTCAAATTTTATATTTACAATTATTAATTATATACTTGAATTTTTTTTATTTACAATTAATTCTTTCAAACTTTATATTTACAATTATTAAGTATATACTTACATATTTTTTTTATTTTATTTACAATTATTTTTTTTAATTTTATGTTTACAATTTTTTATTTTTGAAATCAATTTTCAAGCTAAGATGGATTTAATCTATTATAAATGTGTTACTATTAATATTAATTACTTTTTTTAGTTGAAAATATAAATTTACTTTTTTTTTGGTAGAAAATTAAATTGAATAATTTGATATAAATTCTTTTGATCATACACATGTACAATATTTTATTAATAGATGGAATTCCGAAACAGACGCCAATAATCGCAAAGAATTAAGTTTTAAATGACCCCAGTATTCTCGAAAATTTGAAAAATAGGTTGCGTATTAATCAACAAGAAGGTATTGTTTCAGAGATTATCCTTTAATAAATAGTACATGTACGAGTGATAAAGAAAACTCAATAAAATTTGAAGTACACGCTAATGTAGAGAATAATGGTGAAAGATTGCAGCCTCTTATTTTGAGGAGCATCTTGACGTGATGAGTTGCAACCAAAATGATTTTGTTGGGAATAATGTTAGTTATGAAGTTGTATACGATCTGCCGGTTCAGATAATTAATGAAGAGCCACTGACTGATACTACTCACACGCCGGAGACTGTTAGCAATTTTCAATTAACCATTACAAATTCGATAGTTCCTTCGGATAACATGAATTTACATTTACTGAAACAAAATGATTGTGAAGCAATCGATAAACAGAGTTCAAGCGAGAAAAAAATTTCACCAAAAGCTGTAAGACAAGGTAATATAATTTTTTTAACGAATGATTTTTAATTAAAAAGTTACTTAATAACAATTTTATAATCTTCAATCTTAGATAATTCGCCTAAAACACCATTGAAAGAATTTTTACTCTACCTATCGAATATTTGCCTAAAAAGAAAAGGAGCCGAGTTGAAAAATCTGGTAAATCAAAATTACCTTCGGTTAAGACTTCGGTTGATTGTTATACTCTTCAATTGGAAAAAGAAAATTTTAAAAAGCAGCAGGAGAAGAAGAAACAGAAAAAAAAACAATTACTGGAAAGTTAATGGAAAAAGAAAAGGAACTCCAAAAAAGAATCAAAGAGGAGAAATAAACTACTTTATATCTTGTGTTAATTATTCGTTTAATCTGTGCAAAATTTTAATTCGCTGTTTTAAAATCATTTCAATTACTGATTTTATATAAAAAATGATCTCATATTAATAAAAATATAATTTAAAAATCGTTTTGTTTATTTTTCAGCTGTCTCATAAATAGGGATCTCTATCATGAGACAACAGGGCCATATGTCTTAAAACTGTCTCATAAAAGGGATCATAGAGGTTGCTTGCAAAAATTGTTTATTTTAATTTATTTTTTAGTTAAAATTAAGTTTAAATATTAAATATCAGTCTGATAATCATAGAACAATCGTATAACACTATTCAAATTGTATTTTTCTCTCAAATACATTTTCAAATAGTAAGAATGTTTAACCTACCTTGAAATATGTCTCATAATTGGGACTTTCACCTTAATAAAATTGTAAATTTTACGTGTGTTTTATTTTTTCAGAATTCTTATCTTATGTTATTATTTTTTTGGTTTTATCTCAGAATATTTATCGTAGACGTCTGAAAAACTAATTATATATATTTCTGTAATATCTAGAAATATCTGTCTGTTTGTTTGAACACACATATGTCGTTTTTCCATTATTATTTTTTTGATTCCTTAAGCTTTCCGGAGGAAAGACTTGGTGCCCAGAGACGAAATCGCGTACCACCACCGTAAAAATAATACTAAACTTTTAACGATACTTTTTGTTTTTTGTATTTACGAATTTATTTTGTTTAAACATTTAACACTTTCTAGTCTCATAGCCTCGACTGATTAATTACTGAATCGATTTTATCAATTGATGATCGTCCATTGCCGGACGATATATATGGCATCTTCATGGATTCCCAACAATTGTGATCTTATGATGATAAAAGCCAGTGACTCTTCGTGACTCGCTTAGTGTCGTCTGTCCACCTACAGGTGAGTTTGCTCAAAGAGAATTTCTGGTGCGAAGTCGCCATTCAAGCTCGTTGAGACCTCAACAACTATCATATCGGTTACATCTACTTAACATAAGTGTGACACTTTTTCAATTTCTTTAAAAATTACCACAAAGAATAACAATATATTGGTTATTCGTCTGTTATAACTGGGTGGATTGGTAAACATATATTTTTTTTAGGTAGTAAATTTAATATTATTTTGCAGTTTTATATGAGTATAACAAGTACACTGAGAACTATTTTATGAAATAGTTCAGTTTAATAAGCGAAACTCTTTGAGGCTCACTTTTTTCTTCGTAACCGATTAAGCGTAAAGTTCAATAGGAATGAATACGAATATTCCAATAGAGCGCGAACGAACGACGACTTTCAGATTTTATCGGGCTTATTAATTTAATCGATGTTTCTCAATTGAATAAAATTTATCTAATTAATATTGAACAGTTTTATACCAGCCTGTCTATTTTTATTTATACCAGACCCTAGAATGCTGGGTATTATGTATATTTTATATGTGTAATAAATTATGTATTGAAGTTCTAATTAAGACCCAATTATGGGTTTTGCAAACAGGGATGAAAATTCCAATTTAGTGCGAGCGATTTTGGCTAATAAAGATTCTATGAAGCCTGCGGAGAAACCTGTTTTGAATTGATTATTTGTTACCCTTATACGAGTATTCTGAATATATATAGGTTTACAGCAGATGCAAACTTTAGATTTTGGTCTTACTAATGAGTTATATATGTATATAATATAGAAAATATATATTTATATGTGAAATTAATTTACTACCTTTATACCCAATATTCTGAAACAACCAAAATCCTTAGGGATTTAGGTACTTAGGTCTCAATGGTTCTTTTAAGAATTTTTAATAATCATAACTTATTATGATATCACGATAAATTATCTTGGATAAGTATTCTTTAATTAAAATTTTAAGCTACCGAATAAATTAAGATATCTTATTAATTATTTATCTATGTCGTGTTGGTCGTCATATTTGAAAATTTTATATGCAAATAAAAAATTCTCTGACTCAAAACTTGGATGGTAAAAACAGCCTGAGAAAACATTCCAATAGTAATTTTATCGATACCTGCACTCGTAGCATAAAATTTTCATAGGTGACCCACTTTTTGCTGCGGTTAAAATTTATTTGTTGTTCAATCCTTCTGTAATAATATCTTTCAGATTTTTAAAACGATCAAATTAAGTTAAAGCGTAAAATATTCAAGGATACGGAATGTGAACGAATGTGAAAACGAAATAAAAATATTAGTTATCAAATATTTTTCGTATACATTTCATACTTTAAACTCTTTTAGTAGTTTCAACTACTGCTGTTTCATTTTTTAAGTTAAAAGGCCATGGGACGATAAGAATACCGAATCGGCGCCAGAAAGGTATCGGGCTCATAATTTCAGGAAATGTTGGTACTTATAAGATACTTCGATGCTGCAAGTTTTAGATTTTTATCTATTACCGTTTCTGAAAAAATCGAAAAATTGTTATTCTCAGCACCTTGTGAATCGATTGATCTAAATACCAGATATGTTTTGTGGCATGTTTTGAGGCATGATGGTAGCTTCTTAGAAAAAAAAGAGCAATATCTGTTCATTACCACATTAAAAAAAACGAGGTTATTTTCTTAATTTTAATTTTTGGCCATGTTACGATAATGCTAAAAATATGTCACTATTTCTAGTTTATTCAATTTTCGATGAAATTATGACTTTGGAGAATTTTTTGAAACTGTACGCCATATTGAAAAAAATTTTAAACCGATTTTTTTTGCTCAAAAATCGATTTCTTTTTTATGATTTAACTCTTGAAATGCTAAAATACAGAATTTTTGCAATTAACGTAGGTACTAGTGAAAACAACAGAAATTTATTCAGAAACGGTAATAGATAAAAATCTGAAACTTGCAGCATCGAAGTATCTTATAGGTGCGTAGGAGGCGCTACTTAATGCGCCTCCAGTAACGCCCCTGTGCCCGTGTCGGGCCGGGATGGGAACCCGGTCCTGCTAGATACGGCCGAGGCCAGCCTGTCGCTGGAGGGATCCTGTTGCCTGCAGATCCGGGACCCTCCAATTAAAGCGGCTGAAGGCTCCCGCAGGGGTTTAGTACGGTATTGCACTCCCAAAGTGCCGAGTCCGACATAGGTCTAGGACTGCCGACCCGGGCGTCCTGGATATCATCCGTAAATGGATTCCCCTGCGTTAAAAAAAAAAAAAAAAAAAAAAAAAAAAAAAAAAAAAAAAAAAAAAAAAAAAAAAAAAAAAAAAAAAAAAAACTTATAAGTACCAACATTTGCTGAAATTATGAGCCCAATACCGTTCTGGTGCCGATTCGGTATTCTTATCGTCCCATGGTCTTTCAAAAGATCTAAATGAAGTGTACCTATATTCATATGGGTATCGTATGAATATTTTGTTATTCATATGATTATCGTATAAATAACGGAGTTTTTTTTTCTATTAATCCAACAATCGTATTAATATTTTTTTTTATTCTTACGATCTATTTCACATTAATTAAAAAATATTAAATAATTTATTTTGTTTTATTGTTAGGTTGTTATTTATTTATTTTTTAATTTAAAAATATTAATTCATTTATTTATTTGTGACTTTATTTAATAATTATTTTTTTACTCATACGATTGTCGTATGAATAGTAACAGCCTTATCTAAAACTATTTGCAACAAGGTCGTGAAACACTTTGTCCTGTTGTAAAATTAATATAAGCTTAGAAAAGCTATAGTGAAAAGGAATAGTTTATACCGCAATCACGTCGGACTAAAAGAATTCGAACAAAGTGTAGTTGTGACTTGAAATTAAATTTTTTCCGCTCGAGGCAAACGAAACAACAATATGACATGGATTTCTAGGAACTTGAAAGAATATTGCATCGATTCAAGGCGAATTTTCATTCAATTATATTTTGCCAAGCTCTCTACTATTGAGGCCAGCCTGTCGCTGGAGGGATCCTGTTGCCTGCAGATCCGGGACCCTCCTATTAAAACGGCTGAAGGCTCCCGCAGGGGTTTAGTTCGGTATTGCACTCCCAAAGTGCCGAGTCCGACATAGGTCTAGGACTGCCGACCCGGGCGTCCTGGATATCATCTATAAATGGATTCCTCTGTGACAAAAAAAAAGTTCTCTACTATTGTTTTTTATTGTTAGTTTTTGTGTATCAAAATGCGTACAAGCTTTATTTCAAATTTATTTTTGTACTATATTTTAAATGTGGAAACGATTTTCATACAATAAATACTTAAAATATCTACTGGTCTTGTGTCACAAGAATCACAGATATATTATGTTTAAATATATGGCAACGTATGAATGGCAACCGTTTTGGTGTAGTGGTTCGAGTAGTCACATTAAAACCGACGGTCGCGACGTCGCCGCGGTCTGCGTGCATGTTCTTGTAAATCCGTCGGTCCCGGTCCCATAGACACCTGATAGCAACCGTTACTCATAGTAAGGGAAATTTCTATCACTCGCAGTGGAGCAGCGTGGTGGATTAAGCTTACCCTACCCTACATAGAGATGAGGGGCCAGAGGGGCCTTTGCCCAGCACTGAGATATACAAAGGCTAACTCAGTGCAGTTCAGATTTTGATAATAACGTATTATTAATTATTACGTATTATTGATTATTACGTATTAATTCAAGAGTAGTAAAAATAAAATCTTCAGCGTCATATAAAGTAAAGTAAGCGTTAAATAGAGTTGTATCAAAGTAAATTAAAAATTAATTCATAAACCACAAACACCACAACACAAAAGCTTTTACAGCCAAAGCCCACCGAAGCACTTAGTGTGCTAGTACGTCGATATGTAGCCTGATTGCAGTTGAAACTATATTATGAGCTCGGATAGTTGATCATCCATTAAAGTCTGCTGGAGCTAATGTAATAATGGACCACCTAACTGAGGGATGGAAACAAACAAATTTTGTTAGTTGTTAGTAGTTCAGCTAAATCGTATTACGAAACGAAGGAACTTCGTATACAATGTACAGGTATTTCTGTTCTTATTCGATACTAGTTGTTACCCACGACTTCGTCTGCATTTGCGATGCAACGACTTCATTACGATTTCACTACTATTGTTTATAGATTAGTAACTTCACTTTTAGGAGATGTGTTAAGATGAAATCTACACAAGATTTTAAGTTAGACCTCCAGGATGACAACTGATAATCTTCACTAGTTTCATTATGCAGGAACCAACATACAGACGGACAGAGAGACAGACGAAAATTTAAAAAAAAAGTTTGGCTTTTATTGCTCTCATAAATACCCGCACAATTTTTTTTCCTTGAATATTGAAACAATCATGGTCGTTACTCGGAACGTAAATAAATTTATATAATTTCTGTTATGAGATATTTAAGTACTATAGGAAGTACGAAGTACAAAATATTGTATTAGTACTGCACATTTTCGTACTGTACTGTAACAAATTTTAAGAGTCCCTCAATTGGGAAAAGTTTCAACGTATTTCCCCACCCTGCTACATTGCGGCTTGGTGGATTGTACATATATTTGAAATAACTTAAAATACAAAATTCCCAAGAGCAGAAATAAAATAATTTAATTAATTCTTTTCATAATTACTTAAATTAAATAGTTATTTTTTATTTTTTTATTATATAAATAACAAGGATGTGTTGTTTTAGTAGCCCTGGCTTTCATACAGGACATGTGACTGATTTTATAAAGATTGAGTAATTTATATTACCACACCACGACCACATCAGCCGTTGTATGTCCACTGATGAACGTAGGCCTCCTTTGTCATCTCGGGGTGTGGTTGCCAATACTCAGCCTCAATAGGCAGGATATGGTGCTGCTCCCCATCACCATCCTGGTTGGTGTAAAGTTATTCGCACCACCATGGCATTAGTCGTCTATTACGATACCTCAGCAAGAAAGAGGTCGGGACTTCTCTTCTCTGCCGGTCACCGCACGGCCAAAGTTATTTATATTGTATTATAAGTTATTTATTTATATTATTGATAGTTTTTAAATGTTAAGTTTCTTGGCGGTACTTCTCAAGGCAATCTACTTTTCAAATCGGATAGTCATATTATCTACAAATAATTACTTTAAAAAAATATTCTACATTTTGTAATCAGACGATTCAAAAATGCTTTTTAAGCCTTCTTTAAAAAAAAATTTTTTTTGATATTTTGATGATGAAGTCATACATGTGTGAACAGGAAAAAAACTCTAATCGTAGTAGTAATTTTAACTTTAATTGTATAATAGCCGTTAAAAACGCACCTTTAATGCACTTACTCTATAAAATCATATCAAATAAAAAAAATCTTTGTTTTTTAATAAATATATTTATATATATATTCTTTATTTCACTAAAAGACAAAACAGTAAACGAAATAGTTACAATATTTGTGTGCAAAGGCGGACTTATCTCTAAAAGAGATCTCTTCCAGCCAACCTGCGGTAGTGAGAAATAGTGTTATAAGCAGGCTAAAAAAACGTGCTGTAGGAATATTATAAATAATACACAGATACTTAAACATTATTATTTAATAAATATTATATATAAAATTTCATACAATATATATTAGATAGTATTATAGATAATTATCTATATACATACATACTACTATTTACATAAATACTTTTATAAACATACATAAATATTATATCTATATATACATAGAAATTATGACGAAAATTAGAAAAATAGTATTTAACGAAGTCTATTAAAATATGATTAAGAAAATAATATATTCATTGTCTATATATTCTTTGTATCCTACGCATTAGGTTGAACCGTATTAATCCCTCAACCCGACCTTCGATCCAAGGCACAAAGGTTAAATAGCTACCATAGTTTAGATATGGTGCTTTAAGCGGTTATGGTGTGTGATGAGGTCTGACGTAGGAACAATGGCAATATGATTGTAGATAGTTCATGCGAGGATGTAAACTATGAATAATTGATAAAGTTTCAAAGTCGTTAAGAGATCATTGAACTATTGGAATATTTGTGTATGCTCTTCGCAAATATTATGTCTTCCATATTTTGTGGATGTAAATTATGATTTAGACATACAAGATATATTTTATTCAAATTACCTTAGATTCTTATATTTATCTTATCTTAATTTTCTATTTACCTAGTTTATAAGTTCATTTTTTTTGTTTTGTCTACTAACACAATTTTTTCAATTTTTCATTATGTTTGTTTTTATTTTGTTTACTAACCCTATATGGAACTTAGTCCGAAAAAAATAATAATTATTAATACACGTTTTGAATTAAAAACATTAATGTGTTTTATCAGCGCGTAATAATAATTATTATAAAACTTTTTATTTCTATATATTTTTGTTTGTAAGAAATTACGTCAAAATGGGAACGTATTACTTTTATAGTAAAATATAAGCATAGGTATTTATGTCAACAATAAAATAAAAATACCTATGAAATTTTTACAATTAAATATTGTCAGTTAATAAAAGCCTGTTGTCGTTCCAAAGCTAAATTCAACAACTCGTTATCAAAGGGACCTAGATTCGATTTCCTCTCGTGCACTAAACAAATATTTATTTCCGTTTGCTTCGTATTGTCTCACAAACTCGTTTGTTGGAAATGTTTTTTAAAAATTTTATACTTTATCTTAATAAAATATGTACAGATAACTTTTAAAATACGAGTATTAAATTTATATATATTAAATTTATGTATAGATTCGAATCGGTTTTATAACACACGTTACTCCTTACCTGATACGAGCGTAATATTTTTTACCAATTAATGCAATTGTTTTTGTATTCATATAGAGCAATTGAAATAGGTTTAATTGAAACGAAATATTTATTTCAGAGTTTGTTGAAATGTATTTAAAATTTATTTACTTTTAAATAATTGATTGGAATTATTGATGAGGATTTTAGTACTTTTGGGGATATTAATAAACAAGCTGTAACCGCAAATACGTTCGCAAATACGCGTTTTCACTTCATACTTTCTCCTAAGAGAGCCGTAAATGTATCAAGTTTCCTACCTCATAGTGAACTCAAATCATACTAAATTTCATTAAAATTTAATCTATAGTTTCTGCGTGATACATCGCTAAGATATAGACAGACATCCAGATGAAAACAATTTTTTTTTGGCTTCAGTATCCATTACACAGTGCCCTCCAAATTTTTTTTTTTTCAAAATATCTTCAATGGACAAAACTGGACCTGTTACAGTTTTAATATAATCGTAAATTACCTAATATAATGAAATTTTAAAATTTCATTTAGCATTACATTTAATATTGAGCAAACTTGACAAAGGTAACGAATTTGTTATAATTGAAATTATTATGAATTATGTATTAGATTTTTCATCTTTTGAACTATTAAATGTAGCCATTATAATGAATCTATTATTAATTTTATGACGTTATTAACTTATATAATTATATATTTAAGTCAATTATCACTAATAAAAAGCTGAATATTTGATATGTTGATTTTAATTTTGTTTTCTCGGTATTTGTAAGTCAGATTATAAAAGTTCCTTTCGCGACAAAATCTACTTTTCAATATTATGCCTTTTAGTTTTTAGACTATGAAACATTACAATCAATATGAAAATGATCAATATGAAAATTATTAAAACTTAAAACAAAGGAATCCACGAGGGTCATTTAAAAATAAAAGCAGGATCGATCTTCAGATGATTAATTTATTATTTATTTATGTTTATTTAATTTTTTGTTATAGATTTTATTAAAATAACAATCTTTTTCTTTGATTATATGATTTATTAACTTATTTGTGAAACATACAGTATAGTTTTATAATAAAAAATAAAGTGAATAAATTATAAATTTGCCAATCAAGTTTCAAAGCAATAAAAATAGTCTAGAAGTTTTCAAATAATTCATAAAAATCCAAGCATATCATACTTCCGATGCAATATCGTATTGGAAGATTCAAATCTTCGTACTTACAAATTTCTCTCTTTAAAATCAAAGTACAGAAGAAAAATTCATTTGTAACTTATATTCAAATCTTATAAAACAGAAAAAAAAATGGCGAGATAAAAGCGATACTTTAAAGAAACAGCAAACAAAACGCTTTAACTCTCCACTAATGACTCGGCTGGGTGAATGGGGAGGGATGGAGGGGGGGGGGAGTAGCTTTATACGAGACATAGGAGCAACTTGTGTTTTGCTTATACAACATTTTGCAAGAAAGAAATATTGTAGATTATGAAATTCCTTTCTTAGTCTTGTAGGCACACACACACATCTACACATTAACCACACCATATTTTTTTTCTTTTTTTTTGTCGCAGGGGAATCCATTTGCGGATGATATCCAGGACGCAATATCCATTGTAGAGCTGGGACTATACCTCTATACGTAAAAAAATAAAAAAAAAATTAAAAAAAATTGTTAAAATATAATAATAAATTGTTTTCTATGGAATGTACTTGTTCAATAGAGCGACAAGAGCACGTGTTGCTCAGACGACGACAGCCATGTCATTGTCACATAAATCAAAGTTTCATATTTAAAACTACATGTTTCTACGTGACTTTGGCGAAATCATCTGTGCTCTTTTGGTACCAGTGAAAGCCATCAAACCCAGCTGCAGTCTAAAATGAAAATTGAAAATTGTAAATGATAAAAACTCCAATTGGGAAAATTCTTTTTATATTAGAATACGGAGTCTAATTTTTAGGAAGATTATCTAGACAAATATTATAAACGCTTAGAATCACTGTTTACCTTTTATGCTTTTACGCCCTAATGGCTAAACTAATTTAGGTGAATTGTTATGTAAAGAGATTAAACTGTAATAAAGGGCATAGGTCACCTTTTATCGTAAAAATAAAATTTGAGGACTTGAAAATATGTAGGGAAAATTAACTGTATTCAAGTTACGGATATAAAAGTACTTAATACGTTATGTAAGAAATATCAATTGTTATTTAGCATTTTTTAAGGTAATTTTTCAGTGTGAGGTACTAAGGGATGCTGAAAAAGAAATAGGCTAATCATAACAATTATACTATGAGGATAAAGTTGCATGTATAGGCTAGCAATAGCCATAAAATAATATTCACCTGAAAAATATTGAGGCTCAACGCGGCTGTGAAGCAAAGTTCGTCTAACATATTATAATAAACAACAAATTAAGAATTTTAATTATAATTTATTTCGAACTATATCACTTCCACAAATTTTTATAATCTATTTTCAAATACAATATTTACCTGTGTATTTATCTTTAGCAGAATTTTTACCTGTACTTTTGTGAACCATTGTTCTGTGAGCGTAGCTTAAATGCTCGTTCGTAAGCATTAAGCTGTTACGTATGAGACATTATGGTGGATATGAAAATATGTATCGCAGTTAAGACTTTTGGGTTTTATAAACAAACAACAACACACACTTGAAAAATATTTTTTAAGTGCCTTATGAGCTTAAGCATTTACTTGGTATCAATTTCAAGAGAATTTTCCAAATGTTCTCCAAACTCCGAAATTGCTTTTAGTATTTTTTTTAATCACAAGTATATCGTAAGTTTTTATTTGTATCCCTAATATTTTCGATTCGATCGATTCGATTCGATTCGATTCGATAAAATCCCCAAAATGAACCAGCAACACATTTAGCAGTCACAATTTATCAAAATAAATAAAATTATTTATTTATTTTATTGTACTTGAAAAATACACTCACTATAAAAAAAGCAATCTTAGAGTTAAGGCTTTCTCCAACTATTATATTTTGATATGACACTCTAACTTATTAAAAAAAAAATACAAGCAAGTTACGTCTTAGTGATTCACAGCAAACAACAAAATATAGTATGCACAACTGGAGCATTCCTGTGGAGCAAATATATCATCTAAAGAGGTACATTTATAATCAAACGGAAAAGACAAAATGGGTAATAATTCCGACAAAATGTCAGATATAATTTTTTTATCTCAATATTTTTTCATCAGCGAATTGCGACACTAATCCCAGATTGCAGTGTCTTTGAAAATTTGACAAGTTACGTACACGTTAGGAATGCACAAGTTATATTAGGATATTCTTTCTTTTGGGTAGTCTGGAAGAGATCACTATTTAGTGATAAGACCGCCCGTTGCATGCTCTGTACTAAATCAGTAAGCTTTTCGTTTTGTATAATTTTGTAAGTTATTTTTCTGTATGCAATAAAGTTATTTTTTATTATTATTATTAGGTACTTGCGCCTGTTTTCACACGTAGATATTTGGTGTATGTATGTGCACTAAGTGTATCTATACAATGTTGTGGTTAAATTTTGCACTTAGAAGACTTTCAATTTGCACATTTGTGGAGTCTCCTTGGCAACAAAATTTTGCATTTTTAATTAAGTGAACATTTTTAACTATTTAATTAAGTAAGCAGATTTAAAACTTTTTGAATTAATCACGCGCTTAAGCTTGAAAAAAAGATAAGGCAAGCATTATTTTAAGTACATTTTTAATATTTTTGAAGAAAAACCCACGTTATTAAACAAGGAACGGAATGCCTTAGTACACACAACCCTAATCCTCATTAGTAGTCATGTAATAATATTTAACCTGTTAATTAAACAAACAATGGGTCATGTCCTAACAAGACACCAAGTTTTCTCCCATCTTGAGATAAGAAAATTATAAAAATGCTTTTGTTTTTTTTTCAGCAACATTTTATGCAAGGAATTTGGTTATGAAATAAATGAAGTTTAATTTATGCAGAAAGATTTTTTATTATTATTAAATGCACATTTTTATTTAAATTACATTACGTACATTTAGAAAGACACTTTATGAATTTAGAAAGCAGACTTGGCCAGTCTTACTTAAGTTTTAGGGTTTAATACTTAGAAAACGTCGATTCATTTTTTAATTTAGTTTAGGTTTTATTCGGGTAACTTTTACGACAGGACGTTTTATGTGCTTATAAATCTTAACGCTTACTTGCAACGGGAGATGTTGAATAATTTTACATGTTTGTTTTAGAACATAAAAATGTCGAGTATTATCTGTCTTCGAAATTTCTTCTTACGTAACTATAGAATCATAATGCGTCTTGTATTTTTAAATATATTAATACTGTTAAGGTATAAAAATATAGTAATAATGTGGTACATTTAAGATAAATCAAATTGCACGAATGATTTTTACAATTAATAGTAAGACCTTATTGCAAATAAAAATTTTTTAAATAATTTTTGAGGGACTTTTAAGCTGTATATCTTTACGTAGTAAAAAAAATCATTGTAGTAAATTTTAATATGTAGTCTGAAAAAAAAGCAATGTGATGCGGAAAATAATTTATATGGATTCCCCTCCCTTGTTGTCCCTTGTTAATTCACAACTTACCACTTTATAAAAATTATAGAATTTATGTTTCTATCATAAATTACGGGATATTAAGTCAAAATGTTTCTATTTGACAGATTATTTATTATTGTCTAGTTCGTAATGTAATATAATATAATGTTCGGAAGTATTGGTGACTCCAAATTAATGTGGTCATCGGGATTCATAATGAAAGCCAGCTCACGATGAATTATATTTTATTTTCAAAGTAGAGATTCGTATCAATTGAGTGTTTGTTACAAAAGAGACTTAATACAATTGTGTCGTTGCTTTTATACCCTCTTTGTAAAATACATATAATCATAACACTAAAAATATATAACAAAAATGGTTTGATTAATCTTAAATGAATATTTAAGACGGTCATCCGACGCTGCGCTTGCTGACACATGGTCTCAATCGAGAACCTTTCTGCTCCATCGGTAGTCAGTTCCACGAGCTATCTGCACTGCTCACTTCCACTTTAGGTTGCAAATCCGTTGGGCTATGTCGGCAACCTTAGTTCCTCTGCGGATCTCATAATTTCTGATTCGATCTCGCAGAGAAATACCAAGCATAGCCCTCAACATTGCACGTTTTTTGACTTGGAGATTGTTTAAAAGGCCTATAGTCAGAGATCACTGGTAACACACATTGGTCCAAGACTTTCGACTTCAGGCACTGACAATGAGATATAACGGATGAAAAGAAGTTTTTTAACTTTCCGAATGATGAGCTATACGTTCAAAGATTTCTGTACATTCTGAGCTTAAGGTTTCCTTCGGATCTAATTCTGAGGATAATGGTGTCTGCAATTTCTGAATTCGGACTAGTTATGCCTTAACGAATTAAAACTAAGCACAAATTTTGATTATCATCTTTTCTGCCATGAGAAACGTGCAAAATTTTGCAATAAAAAGTACCTAGTTCCTTAAGTCGTAGTATAACCTTAAATTAAGCCGTTTTCCTTAAATTTATTCAGTAATTGTGGCGTGATGCACAGACGACACCCAAACAGACAGACAACAACATCGATGACAGTGTTTTCTAAGTTTTTTTTTAAATTTTTCTTTAATGCACAAAATTTGACCTGTTATAGTTTAAGTAAAGATTTATAAGTTGTTATTTTCTTGTGTAACAAAGATTAATAAAATGCAAGCAAAAATATCTTGACAATCATAAAATATATATTATCTAATTATCTGTCGAAAAATTATTCCAGTGTCATTTTACACTTTGTGTTTTTAATGTTACATTACCGTGTGAACTATTCCAATACTGACAAAACCCATAGAATTAATACGGAAAAATATTTACACGAAATCACTAGCATCTACTCACAGCTTTTGCATATGAATAATACTGAGATTTATTATTTTTTAATCGCCATTGTTCAAAAATGGCGTAGTATAGAGATTTTATGTTAACGTGAAACTTCCAGTTTCAGAATGTAGATTCTAGTAAGAACTGAACTGAGCTGAATCAGCCTGTAAATGTCCCACTGCTGGGAAAGGTCTATTCTTTATATAGGTAATCGGTTCGAACTTATCCTCCAAGCTGCTCCACTATAGGCTGGCGGATAATTTCCCTACCATGAGTAACGATCACGATAAGGTGTTCATGATAACAACCGGAACTGACGGTTATACGTGCTCTCCGACGCACGGTGGGGACACCCACAAGGGCATGTCCCAGACCAGACCGGAAGCAAATGTTTATACGAATACATACAAACATCCTCCCCGAACGGAAATCGAACCCGCGACTGCCGGCGATGGGCGACTGCTCGCACCACTACACCAGAAAGGTCGTATGGTGAGAAGAATGGTCGAAAAAATTAACAGTAGCTCTTTTAAAAATCATTACTTAATATTTATTTTCTTGTTGATCAATATTTTCTAAGAGATTGTCAAAATTTTCTGTGAATATTCTTTTGATAGCTATTTCGCATTTTTACCGTGACAGTTTACATTTTAATATCAGTGTTTATAACGAGACAAGAACGGAACGACTAATTCGGACCATCTGGGGTTTTAATCAAGAGCTCATCAACTAGTGCCGTAAATTAAAATCTATATTGTATTTAAAGCTCTTCATTTTGTCTTGCAATTTTAGAAATGTGATCTTTTTAAAAAAAGAACAATATATTTGTACGAATTGTATTAATTTTAGTGAAAGGAAGATACGGTATAGAGATTTGTTTAAGTATAAATTGTTTCTTTATATTTTATTAAAAAATAAATTTGTTATCTATTAGAATGTAATAAAGTGGAAGCGTTTGAATGCATTAATGTCAGGAACTTTCGGGTCGATTTCTAAATGTTGTATAACTGAAGTATTAACCTTTCAATTTAGAAAGGTTATATGCTATAAAACAGCTATGATAGGGATAGATTATTAACCATAATCGACAACGAAGGCAAAAATAGCGCCAAGTGTCTTTTAGTTTTTGTAGATGCCAGTAAATTATTTTTAAGAATTATGAAAAAAAAACTATATTTTTTAATCCCTAATATTATAAATGCGAAAGTAAGTTTGTTTATTATGCTTTCACGCGAAAACTACTCAACCGATCATGATGAAACTTTGTACACATATTCTTGGAGGTAATAGAAGTAACATAGGATAATGTTTTTTTTTTTTGGTCGCGATAACCGACATCCACGCGGGCGAAGCCGCGGGTAGCAGCTAGTATAGAATAAAATTAAGTTTATTAAAAGATGCATCAGCGAGTTTGATAAAATATTGCTACATTTTGCGTCGTAAACTCACATCTCTTGGTTGAGGTCCTGTCCTCAAAATATCAACGAATATACACTCATTTGCAAAAAAAACGGACGGTTTCGATTTTCTTCCTGGCTTTCTTCCTGGCTGAAAAAAATAAAATACCAAAACGGTTTTAATCATTTGAACATGTTACTGGCCAGTTATAAAAGTGCCATAATGTTTATAAGAGTACATTCCAAATTCAAATTTTTGACTGAGCCTGGTTTTCAAAGAAAATAACTTTTAACTACATTTTGTGGCGCGAATTCCCTATAGTTAATATCGACTCTAATTAACTTTTTGTCAATTTTTATTAAATTATCTGGTATCCTTGACATTTAAAAGTATTGTTATTGCTGTTTAGCAATCTCGAAAATGGTAGATAAAGTGATAAAAGCGAGCAAAATTATTGCGCTGCTTGAAGAAGGTTGCAGTCAATGCTTCGTGGCTCAGAGGCTAAATGTGAGTCGGTCGACAGTTCAAAGGACCTGGCAGCGCTATCAAGAGACCGGTTCCGTGAAGAGAAGGCCTGGTTCTGGCAGAAAGACATGTACCGAACCACGGGATGATCGTTTTCTAGTTAGTCAAGCGTTGAGAAATCGCAAATCTTCTTATGTGGACCTCAAGAACACCCTCGAAGAAGTAAGAAATGTGCAAATTAGTCTATGGACGGTCAGGAGGAGGCTTCTCGCTGCTAATATACACAGTCATCGCCCGGCACGCGGCCTTAAATTACTCCGTGGACATCGAGTTGCCAGGCTTAGCTTCGCTCGAAATTGTGTGTCATGGACTCATGAAGACTGGGATAGGGTATTGTTCTCCGACGAAGCCAGGATATATCTGCATGGTGAAGACCGACGTCGACGAGTGCTACGTAGACGAGGAGAACGCTTTGCAGAGGCATGTTTTGAAGAAATCACACCTTATGGAGGGGGCTCTGTTATGTTTTGGGCAGGAATAAATTCTATGGATCGTACGGAGTTAGTCTTCATCGAAAACCGTACACTTACTGGACACCGATACATAACGGAAGTTCTAATTCCTTATGCACAACCCGCTTTAACCGCTCTTGGCGAAAACTCAATTTTTATGGACGATAACGCTCGCGCCCACCGGTCTGGCGGTGTGGATGCGTATATGCTAGAAGTCGGAATTCGTCGTTTGGACTGGCCAGCTAGAAGTCCGGACCTCAATCCCATAGAGCATGTCTGGGACGTTCTGAAGCGACGAGTGAGATCAGTGCAGCCGGCTCCGCAGACCATCAGAGAGCTAAAGAATGTGATTACCGCGGAGTGGGAACGTATTTCCCAAGAAACCATAAAAGATATACTCACTAGCATGCCCAGACGAATGCAAGCTGTGATTTCAGCAAGAGGGGGTCACACTCAATACTAAACTTTTATCTGCTTTTAATGTATTCAAGAAAAACAAAGAAATTAACGCGTTTCATTTTTATTTAGCGAGCAGGTACAATCATAGTGTTTTGAGCTTAAACATTATTTCTTAATAATTTATTTAAAATGTTATGATAAAACTGATGAAAACTATTCCTTCCTAATTAATTTATAAAATTCTGAGGATAACAATACCTAAAATTGTCAAACAAACTAATAGTAACTATAAAATAGTTCTTTGCTTAAGTGCCCGTTTTTTTTGCAAAAGAGTTTATTTTAGAACTTTTTATTCCCTCTATTTTACACCTCACTTAATTAAAGCTAATTTTATCCATGTTCAAACTTGAGTTTGATTCCTAAATGTAGTAATTAATCAGTTAAGTAAAAAGCTTCACATCTCGGATCGAAGTTTTCCAGGAAAGGCTCTGAATTTTTAATATGATTATAAAGTTGTACATATTCAATTAACATGGTTTCAAACTTTGCCAGCATTAAATTAGTAACTACATATTAATTTAATTAAAGGATATATTATGTATGGTTTATAGGATAAAGGTATATCTATAAGTGTATAGGAACTGATATTATTATAATCCTAGAAATATTGTTTATTTTCGAGAAGAGGAACTGTTTTTTTAAATGTAATAATTTTTATTTGACTTTGCTAGTATAGAGATTACAAATCCGACTTGTCATCCTAGAATATTTTAGATGCTTTTTATTACAATTTAATATAATTATAATTATTTTAAGTCTAAAATAAGCATAACCAAAAAATAAAGTATTATTTATAATTTATTAAATAAGTATAACAATAAACAGCTCTAGAAAACAACATTTTTTTACAGTTCATCATCATCTTCACCATATCAGCTATAGGATGTCCACTGCTGAACATAGACCACCTTTATCAACCCTCAGAGCAATTCCTTGGCCTCTGTATTGCTAGTAATTTTAAGGGGAAGGTAGGGTTTGCCAATATTCGCCACGCTTGGCATGGGTTGGCGAACCCAGCGTGTTGCATCAAGAAATGTTGATATCATTGTCCATCACCATATTGCTTGATGCGCAGTTTTTCACACTATTGATGACTTAATCGCCTTTTATGACATTTTAGCAAGACGGAGATCGAGACTATACTTCTCTGTCGGTCAGTACAGCTGCTTGTAAAGTTAGTAGAAGTTTATATTTGTTACGAGTAAGAGTTACAACGGTTTTATACTATACTTTTTAGGAAAAATATCCAAATACGTGTCACAAGAGGAACTCTTTTATAAAAGATCTTACGTACGTTAGATGTAGCGACATCTATCTTTCCACATACGAACTAAAACCTGACGTATCCTACATAGCATACCTAACATATAGAAAAGGACCCGACAACAACCGTCGGGGCAGTAGCTCACCAGACTCAACACCAGTCTGGCCAGAGGATCCTCCCTTTTCAGTGGTGGATGAGGTACTTTACACCCTGTTTACAGTCCCCCAAATACGCTCCAAAATATTAAACTTTATTCAGATTGTTTTTCTTTCCTTGAACTCAAAACTTATTTTAAAGACAATTCAAGAGCATCAAAAACTCAATGTCCTAACCTTCACAAATCGCTACAGTTACGTCTTCATTCATTTATAAAAATATGTACCAGCAGTTTTGATACGTAGGTATATATTTCTTACATTGTTACAGACAAGACTTACCTAGTTCAAACGTGAGTCGATTTGCTGTGACCGGATTAGCTTTAGTCGTAAACATAGATTAGGTACTGTAAAGAAAATGGGATTCCAATACAATTCTATTCAGAGTTCATTTCCGATTTATAAAGATGATTTTTTTTTTGCATTTATTGTGTATGGAAGAGGAAAAATATTGTTTCCATTTCAGTTTTATACATTTTTTAACAGCTTTACCTGAGATTTAATTTGTACTTCTGGAAAAGATGTTTTTTTAATTATCACACAATGACTGAAATTATATCGTAGCTATACGTTTTTATCGATAGCAAACACATTCTTTCTTATGTTATGTGCACTGTTACTAAGGAATGAATTAATAACGAATGATTTAGTGCAAAATTAATTTATTTTAATGATTAAAACGTAGAAGATGTTTTGCAAGAGTTTCATAAAAGCTCATAGAACACAACCGTTTAAAATAGTGTGCTAGTTATAAAGTGTTCGATTTAAGTTCACTAATGATGTTTTTTTTACCATTTCTAATAAAAATCCTTCTGTGTTTGGTACAGTACTTAAAAACCCATTTGAATGTATTTTATATTGTTTTGAAAGAGACATACACTCTCTTGAATTTATGTAAAACACTCCACTGTTTCACTTACATAATATATTTTCCGATACATAACATTCTTATCAGCTGTATACTGTTATATCTTTAAGTTTAACGACCCTTTTGTTTTCAAACGCATTAAATTTGCATCACCAATATATTCATTTAACCATTTATTTAGATTACAATAATAAAATAATAAATCATATATTTAGGCATATATATATATATATATATATATATATATAGATTATTTTCTTTAATAAATTATAATATATATATTTAAAAAAAAAATTAGGTTATATAATGTTATATAGACTAAATCAAACATATTAACTGTTATCAAATTCAAATTGATCCTGTAGATTTTGAGATTAGTACTATTAGAAAGCCAACACCGTTGTGCTTAAAATTTTGCTTCAGAGACAAATCGACGATGAAATAAATGTAAATTCATAATAATTAAATTATTTCTGTATTCCGATTTAAATTCATAAGAAAGAGAACCGACCAAGCCAGCTTCCAGAGTATACCTTTTTTTTTTTTTTTTTTTTTTTTTTTTTTTTTTTTTTTTTTTTTTTTTTTTTTGTCGCAGGGGAATCCATTTACGGATGATATCCAGGATGGCCGGGTCGGCAGTCCTAGACCTATGTCGGACTCGGCACTTTGGGGGTGCAATACCAGAGACTACAATATAATAATAGGAGGATCCCCCCAGCGACAGGCTGGCCTCGGCGAAAAGGCCAGACTTCTCCTCCATGGGGACTGTCCGGCTCACCTCTGAACAGTCCCGACGACGCCGTATCTAGTAGGACCGGGTTCCCATCTCGGCCCGATACGGGCACAGGGGTGTTACTGGAGGCGCATTAAGTAGCGCCTCCTACGCACCCCCATTCGTCGCCCGCGGATGGAGGCCACGTCGGCGGCCTCCTCTCTCACCCGCTCGTCGGCCTCCTTCTGGGACATTACTGTCTCGCAGAAGGAGACCATCGCCTTCCAGGACTCGTCGTCACCGAGCATCGCGGTGATGATGCTCGGGAGCGACAAGTCCCCTCCGAGGACCGACGTCAGACTCTGACGCAGCGCCGCCCATCTCGGGCACACCTCGAGGGTGTGCTGGGCGGAGTCCACCGCCGCGCCACAATCGTGACATTCAGTCGTCGGCTCCCTCTGGGCCGTCCGGCACAGGTAGTCACCAAAGCAACCGTGCCAGGTGAGAACCTGCGTCAGACGGAAGGTGAGGGGCTTGCGTTTTCGACGCATCCACCGCTCAAGGACCGGGCGAATGGCAGCCGTTACGCGTGTGCCGTACGGCTGCCCCGCCAGGTCCTCCCCCCACCTCCGCATAAGCGCTTCCTGCCCCATCCGACGCACCCGCAGGATCCCGTCCAACGTAGGGTTCTCACCAAGAGCCCTCCTACCCGAGACGTATGAGTAGGTCTCGGCAAGAACCTCCGCCACGAGCTCCCACGGGGGGTCGCCGGCTAGAGCAGTAGCTGCAGCCCACGATACCGTACGGTACCCCCGAATCACCCTCACCGCGATTGTTCGCTGCGCAGCACGAAGCGCCGCTTTATTTTTCGCGGTGAGGCGATCCGCCCAAACCGGGGCACCGTACGTCGCCATACTCCGGCAGACTCCGGAGTACAGCTGCCTGCAGGCGGCGCTGGGTCCTCCGAGGTTCGGGAGGAGTCTGCCCAGCGCACTCGTCGCCTTGACGACCTTCGGTCCCACCATCGCGAAATGTGGGCCGAAGGTCCACCCTCCGTCCAGGATGAGCCCTAGATATTTCATTTGGGGGCTCATCCTGACTCTCCCCTCTCCGATCTGAAGGGTAGCCCCCGGTGGAGGTCCCTTACGGCCGGTCCCGCGGAAGAGCAGGGCTTCGGTCTTGTCAATCCTGACACGAAGCCCTAAACTCTCTATGCGGCTGATCACGAGGTCGAGTCCGACCTCGGCCAGCCGCGCCGCCTCCTTGTAATTTCGTCCCCGGGAATAAACGAGGGTGTCATCCGCATAGCAGATGACACCCATCCCGGGGAGAAGACGGCCTCGCAGGACCCAGTCGTACCCGATGTCCCACAGGATCGGACCCAGAACTGATCCCTGCGGGACACCGCAGCCGACTCGCCGCCACTCCACGGACCCCGACCGGTTCTCGAGGCCTACCCTCCGATCAGAGAGGTACGTCTCCAACAGCCTCCTTAGATACGGGGGCACTCCGAAGTATTTTAGTGCCTCCCGTATCACCACGTGCGGGAGACTGTTGAAGGCGTTCGCGATGTCTAACGACACCGCGACCACCACCTCCCTTCCATGTTCCGCCTCACCCGTCACCGCCCGTAGGCATTTGAGGGCGTCGACAGTCGACCGGCGTGCTCGAAACCCGAACTGGAATTCCGACAGTCCAGGTCCCGAGCCCTCCTCCAGGTACTGAACGAGCCGGGAGGCCACTATCTTCTCCAAAGCCTTCCCGGCTTCGTTCAGCAGCACCACCGGTCGCACCGCCGAAGCCGAATCCGGAGTCCGCCCTGCCTTAGGGAGTAGGCAGAGCCGACCCTCCTTCCAGGCCTCCGGGAACTGGCCAGATCGCAGGCAGCGGTCAAACAGCTCCCGGAGACTGTCGCCGAGGTGCCCGAGAGCAATCGCGAGGACTCTCCCGTGCACCCCGTCTGGACCCGGCGCCCTCTTCTTACCCTGGAGGCGGGTAATCACCACCTCCATTTCAGCCTCTGTGACGGGTGGCGGAACACCATCCTCCTCGTCCGGCGTCTGCCGAGCCATTCTGGGGGGCACGAAGCCCTCGGGTTCGTCGGGAAAGAGTTCCCCGACGATCCTCCCCAGTTGGTCCGGCTGGAGCGTTTCGCTGATGGGGGCCGACTGGGCGCGGAGCTTGTTCCGAGCCCAATTATACGGTCGGCCCCAGGGGTCTCTCTCTAGACCCCCAACTAACTCCAACCAGGCCTCCTCCTTGGCTCGGCATATGGCCTGCCGCAGGATCTTCGTTCTCTCCACGTAGATCCTGCGCAGCCTGTCGTCCCTGTCCACGTCCTGGGGGCGTCTCCGCCTGCTCCGGGTATATTGTCTCCTGGCCCCGTTGCAGGCGGCCCGGAGACCAGCTATCTCAGCCGACCACCAGTAGAGTGCCCGCCGCGGGGATGGACGCTTCGCGGGCGGCATGGCCACTCTGCAGACAGCAGTGAATGCGTCGCAGAGCCGGCTGGCCGCCTCATCCACCCCAAACCCCGACAGCGGCGGGAGGCTCCAGCGGCCGACGATTGCGGCCTCCTCTGCCAGTTCCCGATCGAGCTTGGAAAGTGCCCAACGCGGAAACTGGCTACGCCCCCTTGACGACGTTGACGACGATGATGACGCCGGACAGACGGAAGCTGGAGACACCTCAAACCTTATGTACCGATGGTCCGAGAGAGTCTCCACCTCCGTCTCCACCCTCCACCCATCCACTCTGCGTGCGATGGCCGGCGTGGCAAACGTGACGTCCACCACGGAACCTCCCGACCATCGCACGCACGTCTGGACTGCCCCCACATTGAGCAGGCACAGTCCGGCAGCTAGCGCCCACTCCTCCACCTCCCTCCCTTTTGGGTTCGTAACCGGGTTACCCCAAGCCGTGGACTTGGCGTTGAGGTCACCGGCCACGAATATCTGGAGGGGAGCTAGCTGCCTCACCAGCGGCCCCAGAACGTCGAGAAACCGTTCCAGGGCCGCCAGATCACGGTTCGGGGAGAAGTAGACTCCGACGAAAGCTACCTCTCCCCGAACCGCCGCCACGTACCCGCGGCCCCTCGCTTTGACGACGAGGGGGGGGCCGGCTCCAGGCCTCACCACGATCGCCACCGAGTCCTCGGTGTCCCCCGCCCAGTGTGGGCTAGGGGGCACGGCGTATGGCTCGGCGACGATCGCGACGTCAATACTCCACTCCGCCATGGACTGCAGGAAAAGGTCCTGGGCCCCGGCGGAGTGGTTGGCGTTCGCCTGGAGGACGCTGAGATGCCCGGGCATCACTCGGCCATATCAGCGTCTGCTGCCTCCACTCGGTTCCCCCCTTGTGACGATTGCGGGAGGAATTTCCCGCGGGTTGATGGGGGCTTACATGCCATGCCCCCCATCACGTGGCCCGCCGGCCTGCCGGCGTCCGCGCACACCGCGCAATGGGCGGCGGCCGAACACCCGGCGGCTTTGTGGCCTGCCTGACCGCAGCGATAGCACAGAGTGCTGCGGTCAGTGCCACCTGGGCACGCGCCGGCGACGTGCCCCAGTCCCAGGCATCGGAAACAATGCCTAGGACGCGCTTGCAGGAAGTGGACCGTCGCTTTGGTCCACCCCACCGCTATGCTCCCGACCTGCAGCAGCTTTTTACCTGCCGCAGCCGGGAGTTCAATGTGGGCTGACCCCGGGCCCCTTAGCCCCGTCCGGATGTTCCGCACGAGGACCTGCCCGGGGGAACAGCCCCCTTCCTTCGCCACCGCGATAGCCAGACGCTCCGCGGTGACCGCGTCGCTCAGGCCTGAGATTCTCATCTCCACCTTCTTCTCAGGCCTGAGCACCTCCACCTCCTCCGCTAAGACCTCCTTCAAACGAGCGGGGAGGGCATCGGCCTTCTCGCCGCTCGTGGAGCCAGGCACCTCGATGAGGCGCGCCCCGGTCGCCGATTGGCGGATCCGAAGCGGGCCGATTCCCAGCTCCTTTAGGTCGATACTGCTCTCGGCCTTGAGCAGTGTCGACCCATACGTGGCCCCCTTGGCCGCTGCCTCCGGCCGTAACTTAATTATTACGGCTGATGAGCGGGGGAGTGCCAGCTTAGGCTTTGTAGCCTCCTTCTTTGCCGGCGGCGCTGAAGCCGCCGGTTTTTCGGTCACCGGGTTCTTCACCGGCGGCACTGAAGCCGTCCGCTTTTTGGCCGCCGTTTTGCGGCGGACGACTTCTGTCCAGCTTGCCGCTGGCTCCTCCTGGGACTTAGCCTCCTCTCTCTCCTTTCCCTGAGGAGCCGCTTCTTTTGAGGTGGAGGGACCGAACGCGGTCCACTCCACCTCCTTGCCCTTACCCTTCCCCTTTCCCTTCCCCTTGCCCTTCCCCTTTCCTTTGCTCGATGTTAGTGGAAGGGCGGGGAGCTCCACCGGGTCCACTGTGCTCCCGCTGAGAGTCGCCGCCGCCTGGTCCTTCGCCGCAATGGCAGCCCTGGTGGCTCTTGCCAGCGGCCTGTTGTCCCCAGCCAGTGGGGGGCGGAAAGGAGGGGCTGCCGGGAGCTGGAAAGCCGCCAGGCGATCATCCACGGTGCTGGCGACCATATTTGCAATTTCTTGCATTAGGTCGGCAGTTCCCCCCGTGTTCGCGGATTCAGCCGCCTTTTTGCGACTGTCCTCGAACTCCCTTCTGTAGGCCCGCACTTCGTTCCTGACCAGCTCCAGTTCCCGCGCGAGCCGACAGTTGTCGGCCTTTAATCGGCGAACCTCCTCCGATTCAGTGCGGGTCACCAGGGACTCCAGCACCTCCCTGATGGATCCCGCTGCCTTCCTTATTTTGGAGGCGTAGCCCCCCCGCAGATTGACCGACTTACCGGTCAGGCTGAGGATCAAGTTTAGGTTGGCCTCCGAAGCCACCCTCAGCTCCTCGGCCCCCCGCTTATCCACGTCATCGATCTCGATGGGAGCTTCCTCCATTTGACCCCCCACCTCCTTCTGCTTTACGAAAGCTCTCTTTTGGAGGACTGCCTCAAACTCGTCCTCCCGGACTCTCTCTACACGCTCTCTTAGAGCCGCTCTGGCGCTAGTAAGGGTGGGCGCCTTGCCCCTCTTGGCCGCTGTCCGGGATCTACCCCCCGTGGCCTCTCCCGTCTCTGTCTCCGAGCCAGAATCCTCCGAGTCCCCGGAGTACAGGCGCTTCCGACCCAGGTCCGACTCGGAAAGTGAGGTGATGGAGATGTTCTCCAGAACCTCCATCTCGCCTTCTGGTTGGCCCTGATAAGGGCCGTTGGGTTGGCCCTGAGAAGGGCCGTTGGGTTGGCCCTGAGAAGGGCCGTTGGGTTGGCCCTGAGAAGGGCCGTTGGGTTGGCCCTGAGAAGGGCCGTTGGGTTGGCCCTGAGAAGGGCCGTTGGGTTGGCCCTGAGAAGGGCCGTTGGGTTGGCCCTGAGAAGGGCCTTTGGTAGCTCCACTTTTGCTCCGCGTAAGCATCGCAAAAACCACTTAGTAGTCACACAGACAAAACAATCTAATACACCCAAGTACAGTTTACTGCGTTCGGTCACCTGCCTGCCACCTGCGTTACCGGGGTCAGGTCAGGGTCCAGGGGAGACGACGTGGACGTAGCAATAAACACTTGGGGACTCCCCCGCTTCCAGAGTATACCTAACTTGAATTTTATTATTAAGTCAATATTTGTAATAATTACGAAAAATTAGTATTTTAACGTATATAACTGACTTTGGTATTTCGACTCTTATACAATTATGGCGATGCGTTTTATTATAATAAGGCTTACAACAGGATTAAAACAGTACGTACAAACAAGCTCAAACTTTGTTGTATTACTATAGATATTAACATATATAATCCAGTATTATGAAGCGATTACCATCTAACCTTCACCCTCTTTGACTTAGGGATCGTTAAATTTGAATAATCTTGCTACTAAGAGTTAATCATTATATATTAATGTATAGAAAAATATGTAAAGTAGGAGCTAATATCATCACAGAAATAAAATAAATTAGTTATGTAAGTAATATGTTAAAAAAAATATATTTTAATTGCATCTCGTTTTCGTCGATAAAAAAAGATATGTCTCGGGATAAATTAAATGTACAGATACCAATAATTCTCAGGGGAGCCACGTACAGATTACGCTTTATTCCTTCTCCTTATTTAAATAGAGGCTATTTTATTAAGTGGAATATTATGGATTGTAACTACATAGCGTAATTATAGTAAGTTCTACTTTAAAATATTACCAGCTCAGAATGCAGTCTAGGGGTGTTCATCGGAAAAAAATATCGATAATTTTATTATCGATAATTATCATATTGTGTTATCGATAGTTATCGATAATTATCGAATGAACACTTATCGATAATTATCGGATAAAAAGTTATCGATAGTTGGGGACAGTTATCGATAATTATCGGATAAAAATTATCGATAGTTGACGATAGTTATGGATAATTATCAGTGCAATTTTGGGACGACGAAAAAAAAAAAGAAAAAAAAAAAGGTCATCCAGCCTTCCGTATGGACGTTATCCTCCGTACCCTATCCGAATACCTAAAAAAAAGGTCATCCGCCGTACCATAATTATAGATACTTATCGAATCGAATAATGTGACTACCGACAGCTATGAACATCCGCATGATAGGATTCAGATGCGTTGCCCTCTTTATCCCCAAATCGTTGACGTTTCATACACTAAGTTATGACTATTTTATTTTTCCTATATAAAAAATAAGCCTTTGATCAACAGTGGGATATTTCCAGGCTATTTTAGTTCTGTTTTACAGTATGTTATGAGTTTTTAATTTACTTTTTGTATATAATTGCTCTGTCAAGTTTTATAAGGTTTTTATGAGTTATTCTTCGATAGATCACTATAAAAAAAAAACAATCTATTTGGATCAATTCTCTATAAAAGCGTATCGCGCGTTAAAATATCATAAAATTGGATCGTTACCTAGGCTACAGGATGAGCTCTAAAATAAAAAATAAAATAAAAAAACTTCCCCGTCAGCTCCATCTTAGTAAATAAGTCGATGTTATAAATTGGCTTTAAAAGATATTTGCAATTTTATAGCGTTATTATCATAATCGATGTCCAGACACAGGAGAAACTAATTTTCTCTCCTCATTATACCTTGTCGTTGAATATTACCTATATTCAACGACAACGTGTAACAAGTCGCTCCTTAAATACAAAAGTCACACATTTCAAAAAATATCAAAATTGATTTTTTTGCATAAAATGCATCTTAAACGACGAAACTTTAATGTTTTGCAAAAACAGCCATCGTTTTATGATTAAAAACACCCGTAAACGCACATACGTTAGTTTTGTTTTGTACCGTTTCTGTAACTGAGTTCCGCGCAAAAGTACCACATTTTCACTTGTCGACAGTCATTCGGCACAAGCACGTGCATTTTTTGTGAAAAACTACCACATTCCAAAGAACTACTAAAAGACAGGTGAAATTATATATTCAAAAGTGCCACATTAAAAAATATATTCGTATTGCACATCACATACACGTAAGTATCTTATCATTTTTATGTGCAATAGTAGACTATTTCGAAATAGGCTGGTTTTGCATTTACTAATCTTGTATTTTCTCTTATTTTTGTATGCAATACTACCATATTTTGAATTAAGTTAATTTTGCAAAAAATTATTAGAATTATTTTCTTATTTCTTTATGCTAAAGTAACATATTTCGAAATATGGTATCTTTGTATTTGAAAGTGATCTCTAAATAGATTTTATTGTAAGTTAATAAGCAATTTTTAGTTTTAATGTTATTATGTCTAAAAGTTTTTGTAGGTCTTGGAGTAATCTTATGGGTTGAACAAATTATTTTAGATGAGCTATTAAAACCAATTAAATTTTACTTACCCACATATTATTGTATAGAATTATAAAGCCTATTTACGAGAAGGTAAATTGGTTGATACAGGTAGGTACTTATTTTTTTAAGTTAATTTTTATTTTAAGAACGACAACAAGAGCGCACCGTATTTTGAACATGGTACCACCTATAAATAACCCTCGACATGGACAGCAATCTCCGTCAACAATACGACCTAGTGAAATGGATTCAAGTGGCATTCAGACTGACAATATTATTTGTCATTAATATGATGATGATGACGTTAACTCTCTACCGGACAGTCAATTTTCTTTAGATATTCTGAACTCCGGTGAAGATAACGAAGATATTAAAACAACGCCTTCATAACACAGAATATCCAATAAACCATCTGTAGTTATCCAAGAAACAGACTCAGACTGTGACTCTTCCTCTGATGAATTCTAGCTCTTCGAGCAGTTCTAGTTCTAGTTCTTTAAGTAGCTTCAGTTCTATAAATAACCTAAAATATTTCTCTTCCGATTATAGTTTCAAAGATTCTACGTATGAAGATCGATTTTCTGAAAACCGCAAAGCCCAGTCAGATTCCGATGAAAAGCAACAACCACAAGCACAGTTGGCACAACACCTAGCATTCAAGACTTTCCACAATCAGCCGTGGATAACCAGGAGTTACTTAATATTAATTCCAGAGTTGATGATCAGCTACCTAGCGTTAACGAGCATCCATCTAACGTCGGCGAGCAGTCTCCTAGTGTTGATATACTGTTCTCTTATATTTACGCGAATTTTACTCATCTAATTAAAAGGACCGGATTTTATCGCGTTTATTTGTTTAAAAACTTTACAGTTTAACGATTTTTAAATTATATACCGACGTTTCCGTTTCCCTTTACAGCGTCCATGGTCTCAGGGGACTGAGGTGGTGGGTGTCCGAATAATGAATTAATTGTTACATACCCCGCTTTTTATACAATTTTAAATTATTACTTTTAACCTTTCCTATTCAAGGAGAATGAATATAATTGGGAAATAATTAATTTTTAAGGTGTCTTACTCCTTGAGTGCCTTATTTTATAAGACTATAACTGCTAATACTATTTTAAGTTAAAGTTACCTCTGTTTCTCAAACGCACTGTTATGGACCAAGTCGATTAACTTAGCTTTAATGCTTCATTTAAATACATAATAGCAAAGGAGTAATGACCTTATAGTAACTCAGTGACGAAACATTTATTTAACTGCGAGACACTATTTAGGTACAATTCATTATAGATCGCAAATTTCGTTTAATTGATAAAATATTTAGGAGTATTTAGACAGCTTAATATAAGGTACTTTTCATTATTGAACTGCATTCCATAGACCATACATCTCTATCTATATAAGTAAGCTAATACGGCTTTTCAAAGAAGATACTCAATGTTTATTGTGTTTATGTAGGGCGTGTCTACCCGGCACATTACAAAACATTTAAGTCCTAAGGTTTAAGTCCTGTAACCTATAAATTAGTCTAGTTTCGGTTTAGCTATGATAAAACAATACAAAGTATTTATTTATTTATTTAGTTTTGAGAAAAAACAACAGCTAAAATATTTTCACAAATACACAATTTACATAGAAACATAAAGCTAATAATATTTCCCCACATTTAGAAACATCAAATTTATTTTTAAAATTACTCTATTTAAAGTCTCATTTGATCGCGATTATAGCTTAAAAATTTTAATTACTAAAGTATAGTTATTTTTTAGTTATAATTTATTTAATCGCTTGTTCAGAAAGGTTTCAGTGAACGTTAGCTCAATGTGAGAATAATATTCTAAGTACCTATATTGTAGTAACTGAAAGCTGTTACCTTTAAGGGAGCCAGCTCAATACCTAGGTACTGTATTTATTTTTACAATAATTCTTATGTTTGTTTTGTTAATTCTATGCAAGAGTTTTATGTATCTTCTTTTTCATAGCTGAAAAGGTTTGGTTTATTTTTAACTTAAAGTTACTCTTCCCTACTAATATAGGCAATATTAATTTAGACTTAATTTATGATCCCATGATAAGATTTAACTGTTTTACCTTAGCAAGTTTACTATGTAATAAGTTAGTATGTGCCGTTTTTTTTCTTAAATTGAAGTTTTTTGAGGTTGACAACTGAAAATAAAACTCGAATTTGCCTAATTATGGTGGTTTAATTTTTAAAATTTTAATGTTCTCGAAGTCGAAGTCTATATACAAAACTAACTTATTTGCATTTTTTCGAAAGTCCATTCGAGGTTTGGTTCAGATTGCTTTATTGAAAAACAGGTTATTTAATTACGCATCTTTTGATACCAAAAAATTGTACGTAATACAAATAGTTCATACAAAAATCATAAAATAATCGAATTTTTTTTTTCAAATGCCTCTCCTGTATAATTTGCTTATTTTGACTTGTGGTGCTTTTGTATTTAAGGAGCGAAGTATGGTAAACATGAGCACGCCGGTAGTGATAGGTTATCTGGCAACACAAACTAGGGTAATGATTTCGAGTGTATAGTACTAGATGACCTGTGCAATTTGACATGTATTTTTAGCCATCCTAAAATCAGGTTTAATATTCTACGACAAGGTATATCGAGTATGGTAAATATGAGGATACTGGTAGTGAAGATACTTTATATTACCTGGCAACGAGAGGTAGGGTAATGATTTCGAGTGTATATAGTGCAGTAAGCGTTGATGCTTGATATTACGAGTCGTGTCTTAATGTTTCTTTTTTTTTTTTTTTTATAAAATACTAGACCTCCAACTTGGCCAGAAGGAGACTGTTTTTACAATTTTAAATTTATTGATTTATTCATTCAACACAAAATAACTTAATTTGGTTTTACAATTTTAAGATTAAAATCTATCTTAATTAGGTTATCAAATTTTACAAGCTTGTTCTATGTATTTCATTTATACTAAACTAATGACGATAGGCATAAATACTTAAAACCTTTGACCTTTCTAAATACAGCTTTTCTTAAATAAAAATATTTTTTTAACTCTAAGCAGTAGATCTTCAGATTAGCGCGAAACAAAAACACTCTTCCATTGTATTTTATTAAGTGATGATCCTTCATATTAATTAGAAACATATTTTTATTGCGTTAAAGTGTTTTCAGATGCCTATTTTTCTTAGCCTTCGTAATTATTTTGATTTCGTTACGCATGTTTTGTTTGATTTTCTTTATTAATAATATAATTATATGTGAAAATGTTTTATTTTATTAAGAACTAACGCGCTAAACTCTATCAAATAGCTTTTCTTGCTTTACGATACACATAAATTGTACTGTGCTGTATCAGACTGTACCACCGCCCACTGCTGAGCGAAGGCCTCTTCTCCATGTAGAAGAAGGGTGGGATCTTAATCCACCACGCTGCTCCACTGCGGGTTGGCGGATAATTTCCTTCTAATGGGTAACGATCGTTGTTGTCTATAATAACAACCGGGACCGACGGCTTTATGTGCTTTCCGTGGCACGGTGGGGAGACCCACAAGGACATATACCCAGGCCGGTAACAAATATTTGTACAAATATCTGTCCCGAGCGGGAATCGAACCCGCGACCGCCCCGCAGCGTTGAGGCAACTACTCTCACCACTACACCAGAACGGTCGTCACACACGGATACACACAAACGTTTGCTGCAAATTTACTCGCACAAATATTAGTACCTGGATGACCGAGCATTGCTCGGTTAAATTATATTTAGATACATTACATACTGATGAAACAATAATATTTTCTAATAATAATATCTTACCGACATAAAAGTAAAATAATAGGAACAGGTTATTTAAATAAAAAACAAAAAATAAAAATAGCTCACAATAATAGTTTTTCTCATAAAAGAAGAAACTTGAAAAAAAAAGGAAAAAAAATTGGTCTGTAGACACCTGGAATCGAACCCGGGTTTTCTAATGTCGAATCCGCCCGATTTCCATCCGAGCTATTATAAGCTTATTAATGACAGCGAAATTTACCTTCGTATTCTAATGATATTTTTTAATTGCGTAAAAAAAGGGATAAAACGACATTTTCTAAAAATAAATCCTAGCTAGATCAATTTATCGCCCCCGAAACCCCCTGCATACTAAATTTCATGAAAATCGTTGGAGCCGTTTCCGAGATTCAGATTATATATATACAAGAATTGCTCGTTTAAAGATATAAGATAAGATATAAGATACAAGATAGAACACACAACAGAATAAAAATAAATAAAAAAACATCGACTTAAGTATGGGCACAAAAAACGAAATAATATATATACAAACTTACTTAATCGACATAAAAATAGTAATTTCATGAACAAAAATAATAAAATTATATTTTTAATTAATAGGGAAGGTCACTCCAAAAGTTTTTGAAGTCGTCTTTTAAAAATTGATTACATCTGAGTTTTAGTGTAGGGAGTTAAGTCCTTTTTTGAAATCAGTTAAAACCTATATAGGTACAGCCTTTTTTGACTGATTTTTCGAAAATAATGTATCCACATAATCACAAAATCAATACAGTACTGTACAAAACAAAATTTTAATTAAAAAAGTGTCGCAAAATCCCATCAATCTAAATTTTGTTTAAACGTTGTCGTTATTGATGTTCAGAATGCTGTCATAACAAACTAGAATATTTATGTGACGTTACAAAATCGTGTCATTTTTATAGAGAGTACCTGGATGACCGAGCTTTGCTCGGTTAAATTATTTTTACTCGTACATTACTTCATACCGATGAAACATAAATAATATTTCCATAGACATAATAGTAAAATAATAGGAACTGGTTATTTAAATAAAAAATAAAAAGAGCTCTCAATAATATTTTTTCTCACAAAAAAGAAACTTGAAAAAAAAAGGAAAAGAATTGGTGTGTAGACACCTGGATTCGAACACGGATTTTTCGAATCCGCCCGATTCCCATCCGAGCTATTATAAGATTATGAATAACAGCGAAATTAACCTTCGTATTTTAATTATATTTTTTAATTGCGTAAAAAAGGGATAACACGACATTTTCTAAAAACAAATCCTAGCTAGATCGATTTATCGCCCCCGAAACCCTTTGCATACTAAATTTCATATATATATATATATATATATATATATATATATATATATATATATACAAGAATTGCTCGGTTAAAGATATAAGATTTCTTTAATAGAACTAAACTCCTCAAAAAATTGTGTGCTTGGCTACATAATATTATTTTAATCTTACTAATTATATTATAACGCATGGATGAATGGATATTAGTTTCAGATAGAAAACTTGATCTTTGATTTTTTGAGTTATAATAATTTTATATATAATGAATAATTTTTTTTTGGAACTATATCAGCTTGTAAGCCTCCCACTGCTGGGTAAAGGAGTCTTCTCCATTTCGTCGAAAACGCAAGCCCCTCACCTTCCGTCTGACGCAGGTTCTCACCGGGCACGGTTGCTTTAGTGACTACCTGTGCCGGACGGCCCAGAGGGAGCCGACGACTGAATGTCACGATTGTGGCGCGGCGGTGGACTCTGCCCAGCACACCCTCGAGGTGTGCCCGAGATGGGCGACGCTGCGTCAAGGTCTGACGGCGGTCCTCGCAGGGGACTTGTCGCTCCCGAGCATCATCACCGCGATGCTCGGCGACGACGAGTCTTGGAAGGCGATGGTCTCCTTCTGCGAGACAGTAATGTCCCAGAAGGAGGCCGACGAGCGGGTGAGAGAGGAGGCCGCCGACGTGGTCTCCATCCGCGGGCGACGAATGGGGGTGCGTAGGAGGCGCTACTTAATGCGCCTCCAGTAACGCCTCTGTGCCCGTGTCGGGCCGGGATGGGAACCCGGTCCTGCTATACACGGCGTCGTCGGGACTGTTCAGAGGTGAGCCGGACAGTCCCCATGGAGGAGAAGTCTGGCCTTTTCCAGCATCAAGCCAGCCTAATCCAAGCCAGCATAATTTTTCTACCATGAATAACGATTGTTATAAGGTATCTTTGACAACAACCGGGATAAACGGTTTAACGTGCTCTCCGAGACACGGCGGGAAATCTACAAGGAAATACACCCAGATCGGAAACAAATATATTTTTTCCGTTTAAGTACTTCTTATATAAAAATAGAGAAAGCAATATTGTAAGAAGGTTCTCAAACTACATTTTAAATCTAGAAGTAGCAATGAATCCATAATTAGATAGATTTGGAATAAGTAGCCCAAAGCCCATTTAATATAACTGTGTAATGGGTAATAATACACCTAATACTAAGAATATTATTTTTAAAAAGTGGAATCATTAAATTTAAATTTATGATACAGTACTAAATTAAATCCTTCCGACGCTTTAATAATTTGGGTTGGAGCATAATCTCTTATATAAATTAGCATAAATGCCCTAGCCATTCCACTCGATCTCAGGCTACTTTCTCAACCGCTGTCTTCAGAACAAGGTATTGTAGCAATTCATTTATTCTAAGAGCATGTAAAATTTATAATAAGCGGTATCATGACACTGACTTGTTCAGCAATGGATTCAAGGAATTCGCTCGCCTGATGAGAAACCATTAATTACTAACTTTTGTTATTCTTTCTTTTTGATTTTTGTTTTACTACTGTACTTATTTTGATTTCACTTAGTCTTTTAGTGGGGGCTACTTTACTTGGAAATTTTGTTTAGAAGCGTTTAGCAATATGTAGTAATTTTATACTGTATGTTTCGCAATGATAAATAAATAAATAAATCCGCCACGCTGCTCCACCACTGTTTGGCAGATAATTTTCCGTATCATGAGTAACGATCGCTATCAGGTAAATAATAGCGATTTCGAAATTAAAAACAGTCTATCCAATAGCATTGTTATCAAATTTAAATTCTTCAAAAATTAGACCTAATATAAGAAATTACGCCATCACTCCGCACACATTATATATTTGCACAAATTGCACACTGGTTTTGAGGAAACTACTCGCACCACTATACCAGAACAGTTGTCTCGTCCTTGTACTACAAAAATATTAATGTAATGTTGTTATGTATATTTTCTATTTTCTACGACAATGTTACGGTTTGTGTCGATATTATAAAGTACGTTGTAATAATTTGACGTATTCGTTTTAAATGAATTTTTTTTTTGACATTCGTTAAGTGTGTAAAATCACCTTATGACGAAATAAATATTTTCATTTCATTTCATTTCATTTTTCTTTTCTTTGAACAGCTGTATATTATCAGCATAGTAGTTATACTGAGACTACATCGCCAAATGATTCTTTTCCACTTTAGCCTTAAAACACAGATTCAAACTGGATTAATGTGTCATTTAAAAAATCCATTAAAGCGTCAACAAAACAATTACAGATGTTTTAAATTTCGGTTCAACTTTTTTATTATATATAATACCGTCAACAATATAATAAACATAATATAATTTTATATTCATCATGTTAATAATACTAATAATCATACATTTTATTGTAAATCAAAATAAAAATATTACATTAAAAAAAGACATAATAGCAAAGTATCGTAAATAACAAAGGACGGAAAATTTATAACAATTAATCATCAAAGCCACGATGTTATTAAGGTTTATTGTGAAGTGGTATCAGAATAAAATTAATCTCAGTTTCATTGTGTTCTCTTATATTTACGCGAATTTTACTCAATTTTACCGAATAATATTCGGACACCCACCACCTCAGTCCCCCGAGATCATGGACGCTGTAAAAGGTCCGAAACGTCGGGAAATAATTTAAAAAATATTGTTAAACTGTAAAGTTTTTAATAAACGTGATAAAATCCGGTATAGACTTTTAATCAACTCAGTTTCATTGTTAAAATTATGTAGAGTATTACCTGTAGCCAATATAATCACTAATTAGTGCGAGCCTGTTTACGGCTGACCAGGTAGGGATAATATTATCATACTCTTTCATAAAATCAGCGAGACTAAATTTTTATTCGAAATATTCATATTAAAATAAATAAATAAATAAGTAGATCTTAGCTTTAAACCTATTGGCTAGAGATTATTTGGAACGGACAGGTATAGTACTACATTTTTATTCATTCATATCATAATTGTGAAGTTACTTTTCAAATTATTTTGTGTGGTGAGCGAGAAAGCCGCAAGCAATACCCTCCAAGCTATTTTTGTTAACATTTAAACCAGCAATGCGTCTATGCTTGTCTGGCGTTTTAAATCACGTCAGTCATGGAAACTTAATATCAGGTAGCCTAACTGCTAATTCTGTCACTAAACTTTAATGAAGAGAACTCAAACAATGATGATGTGATGATGATAATTTAATTATAAAATATTCCACCACAACACATTGCACTCACCAACCCGCCTGTCAAGTGTAGTGACTATTGGCTAACCCTGGGGGGGTTGCAGGTTAGCAATGATAGGGGAGGCCTACGTTCAGTAGTGGACATACAACGGCTGATGTGGTGGTGGATTTTTCCATTCTTTTTTCATTAAAAACATTAACATTAGCAGGCTGAATTAATCAAAAAAAGAAAAAAAAAATAACAAAAAAAGGGAAATAAAATTGAAAGGTAACAAGAAAAAAAAAAACCTTTTAACGTCATATGTAAAATATATTTTATTCGAATATGTATAGCTTGAGTTCGAGTTTATCGATAAAGCTGAAAAGACGAAATACCAATCTGCGTTGACCTACAAAGCGTAGTTTCATCATATATTTAATCCGTATCACGCGTGCCATGCATGTTGGGGTTATGTCTACAATTTACCACATAGGGGTACGAGTATATACATATAGCACACTTTTGATAAAATATTTTTAAGCTTGTATCAGAAAATGTATCTTGGTTGTTAATGATATACCATGTCTTTCATTTTTTTAATAAGTATGGTTATTGATTTTTTAATTCAGCCTGCTGATATTAGTGTATTTAAATCTTTGACAGTAGAATGTAAAAATCTTTCACCACAACAGCCATTGGATGTCCACCGTTGAACGTAGGCTTCCCTATTATCTCTGGGTTTAGCAATACTCGCCACGTTTGACAGGCGTGTGTTGTTGGCGTGCGCAGTATGTTTGGTAGGATATAGTGAGGCTGCGGCTCACTTCTCGGCGAGAAAAAGATCGGTACTATTCTTCTCTGTCAGTCACCGCACGGCAAAACTATGGTTATTCTTTCGCTCCTATTATGCATAGTGTGTTGTTTTGTAGCCTATTTTCTAATATTTGTTTCTTTGACAATGTGTGACACTAGACATAAATGATTTTGCGTACCGTAAAAATTATAACTGAGTGTCATAATTATTTATATACGAACACAGCATGCGCCATTTTGAAATCAATAAAGACAATATTTTAGTGATTAAATTAAATCAAATAATAAAACGAAGAACAGTTGATATACCCAATCGAAAATACAGTCAAATAATAAAAATGTAATTCTTCTTGTCGTATCATCTTCTGAGATCAAAGACATTATAACGACCTGTAATGGACATCATGTTGGTAGATTTTGAAAGTTTTGGTGAATTATTAATGAAACTGTGACATTGTTGCAT
This sequence comes from Euphydryas editha, assembly GCA_036937285.1. NCBI lineage: Eukaryota > Metazoa > Arthropoda > Insecta > Lepidoptera > Nymphalidae > Euphydryas > Euphydryas editha. The sequence continues at coordinate 3,157,552 of JAUPFZ010000001.1, forward strand.
TATTTTAATATAATTATGTATTGTTATTTGTCAATAGCGTACTACTGACGCTTCATTGAAACGCTGGTTGTTAATTAATATTATATTAGTTTTTCGGAAATCACTTCTGTTAAAAAACTTTTTGTTTTAATGGCGATAAGAATTATAAGTAATTGTAGGATTATTGCAATTTTAACCAAACTTTATTGAACGATTACGAAATTTTATCAATGGTATTGTAATTATATCGTAACGGGATGACAATTCCTATAAAATAATGGACTCAAGTCACAGTATAAGTACTCGTAAAAATAAAAGAAAAACAAAGACACTTTTCAGTTTTATTATAATTATTAATAACTACTCGTTTATCAAATTATAAACATATTTACGATTAAAAAAAAAAAAAAACTGGAACTCACACAAACTTATCTTATTTCAGAGCTTTTTTTGTGAACCATTGTTACTCACATATACCTAAATGATAAAAATAAAAACAAAAAAAATAAAAAAGTGTTATTATAAACATGTTTTGTATACCGTACTCGATATTGTGAATGCCGCGATAACGAGACGTATACGTCTGGATATATCCATCAAGCTCGTTTTAATCAACTGTGCAGTTTTTTATCCGTCGACATTTACTTATATGAAAAATGCATATGAAAAAGATAGTATAAATAAAGTGACTCGTACAAATTGAAGCTAATTTTAATATCAGTATAATTTGATTCAGAACACATGAAACAAGTTAATCATATTTATAATTGTGAAGATTTAGATTGAAAAAAGAATGAAAGCTTAAATTTTTTAAAATAGCAAGAAATTAAATCAAAAAATGTGCAGTGATCTTTTTTAATTTGTGATTTTTAAATTCCATGTACTATTACGGCTGTGCAGCAATCGTGACTATGATGTGATGCGTCATGATGATGTCGTCACTTCACATTTAAATAATAAAAAAAAAAACTGAGGTTATATATTTGGTATGTATAGAGGTAATTTTTATTTTTTATTTAAGTAGTAATATATTTGAATTAACGAGTGAAAATAAATGTTAATTTATCGAAAAAAAAAATGTAATTAAGAATTAACTCATTCTTTGTATTATACAAAATAATGATAACTCAGTGATAATAATTCAGTTCAATTCATAAAAGTATGCAAATTTTTTTCAATGTTTTCTTATGACGTTATCACGTAAAATTATCATCCGTAAGCCGACTTTACAGACAACTAATTTTTTATATAAACTAAATTCGAATATTATGCCGTGCGATAACTGGCAGAGAAGAATAATCCCGACCTCTTTTTCGCCGAGGTATCGTAAAGGCGATAGGCGACTAAGGCCATAGTGGTGCAACTGTGCACCGACCAGGATGGTGATGGGCAGCAGCATCGAGGCAGAGGCTTAACGGCTGATGTGGTGGTAGATTTCCCGTTCTATCCTTAAAGGATTAAATACATTTACATCAGCAGCCTGTCAATCAATAAATCAATGAACTAAATTCGAATATTGAAAACAATTAGAATCTATGCAAGGAATTGATATACAAACTGGAATGCTCACGTACTCACTCAAAAAACGTTCCTTAAACCGGGATTGCGTCTCTTTCTACCATAGATTCAAGGCAAAACTCGTAAGAAAGAGACAAAACACCAGTTGTCAACGAAATGCTCGGAACAATTTTTCACTTTACATGTTGGTAAGAAATGTCAACCTTATGTCGTTTATTTCAAGGTGCATATTTGAATATACAAGTTTACTAAGTGAGCGTTCTAGTTATGATATAAATTCTTTGAATCTATGTTTTAGTGACAGCTACGTAAGTTTTGATGTATTTTTAATAAGTTATATAGAGTAAGATCCCAGTGCCGCCAGACCTACGTCATTTTAGCAAAGCTGAAATTTTGAGGATTTCTAGTCTACTATGTAGTTAAGATAGTATGCGTAGTTACTAGTTCGAAAGCGGGGCCCTTTCACAGGTAGCGCGAACTAAAGGTATATAAAAACCTTACTCACCTACGTTAAAGTAGAAAGGCTCATATTTAAATATGTTTTTAAGAATATTATCAAAAACTGATATTTATTATTGCCAGACCATTTCCGTGGGCCATTACTTCCGCCAGACGTTATAAAGGTTATTTAAAAATTAGGTAAACTACGTTATACTAGCAAGCCTACATTTTACATATACCACTCATGGCCAGACCAATCCGATGGGCCAATCATTCTCCCAGAAGCCTTAAAGCTTCCCCTGTGAGTGCGAGCGTGAGGGCATTATTCTTGCGCATGAATGCGAGTGAGAACACTACATGGTTTTATAAGACAGATAATTGAAATTATGGTTTTATTATTTATTCATCTTGATTAAAATTTTAAATAAATATAGTTATGATCATTCACTAATATTTAGATTTTTTTTTATATTAAAGGGGGAAACCGGACAGTCGATTCACCTGGTGGTAAATAAAAACGACATCCATAGACACCCGCTACATCAGAGGATTAGCGGGTGCGTTGCCGGCCTTCTAGGGAGGGGAGGGATGTTCCACCGGATCCCGGAGGGAATGCAAGGGATGGGCTACCGGATCTCTCACAAACCGAACGAAACACGACGACGGTGCCGTCATTTCACGTCGGTGTTAAGTGAGAGCGAAGTACTTCCCCGGGCACGCCGGCCCATTCAGCTGCAAGCAGCATGGCGCTACTTTGGTAAAATAGATGCAATAAATTGGAAACAATATAAGTGTAAATAATTTTATGGTTATTTTTAGGGTTCCGTAGCCAAATGGCAAAAAAGGAACCCTTATGGATTCTTCATGTCTGTCTGTCTGTCTGTCCGTATGTCACAGCCACTTTTTTCCGAAACTATAAGAACTATAACTGTTGCAACTTGGTAAGTAGATGTATTCTGTGAACCGCATTAAGATTTTCACACAAAAATAGGAAATATCAATAAATTGTGGGAGTTCCCCGTACTTAGAAGTAAAACCCAAAAAAAAATTTTCATCAAACTCATATGTGTGGGGTATCTATGGATAGATCTTCAAAAATGATATTGAGGTTTCTAATATCATTTTTTTCTAAACTGAATAGCCGCTTGAGTGTCCAGGCAATGACCTTTTAGTTTACCAACTGCACAAAACTGCCCAAGGGCTCTCACGTTTTGTGACGTAATTTCCCACTGGTAATAATGTAATATACGTTAATTAACCTATAGTTGACAGGTGCATTTCACGTACTAATGCCCGTGTCGAAAAAAAAGTTGACACTGGCAATATAGCCATGGCGACAATTATTTGACACGGGCGCTTGCGGTTATTGCTATAAGAGGTTATAAATATAACGGTTATTATTATAAGAGTTTGTAAACTCTTGTCAACTAGTAGTTGACACGGGCAGTGGAGCGAATAGTTTGCGCCAGAGACACTTCCAAAGTCCCCCACCTGTAACTTCTAAAATAAGAGAATGATAAAAATAAAAAAAAAATATGATGTACATTATTTATTAAAATTTTTGTTGAAAGTGTTACAGTTTACAAATTATGATTTAAAAAATATTATCTATTATGTTACAAACTATTCATCTTCATTTTCCATTTCAATTTTTCCGGTTGAATTATTCATTTACATTGACAACTGTATATTTATTAATAAAATGCTGAAATTGCGCAGCATCTACGTCAACTAAGGCTTTCTTTAAGGCGTCTGGGAGAATGATTGGCCCATCGGATTGGTCTGGCTGCTTACAAAGGATCTTGAAATAGTACCATGAGTGGTATATGTAAAGTGTAGGCTTGTTAGTATAACGTAGTTTACCTAATTTTTAAATAACCTTTATAACGTCTGGCGGAAGTAATGGCCCACGGAAATGGTCTGGCAATAATAAATATCAGTTTTTGATAATATTCTTAAAAACATATTTAAATATGAGCCTTTCTACTTTAACGTAGGTGAGTAAGGTTTTTATATACCTTTAGTTCGCGCTACCTGTGAAAGGGCCCCGCTTTCGAACTAGTAACTACGCATACTATCTTAACTACATAGTAGACTAGAAATCCTCAAAATTTCAGCTTTGCTAAAATGACGTAGGTCTGGCGGCACTGGGATCTTGGACTAATAGTTTTAATAAGTAATCATCATATATTTACAGTTCACAATCAGTTAAAGTTTTTGAGAAATCATTACACTTGTTATAATTATAATATAGAAAAGTTAATTAAATCTATTAAATATCTTAGAGTATTAATATTGATGTTTATTATTATATCTGTTATTTTAATAGATATTTAATACATTTACCCACAGTCAGTTGAAAATAAATGAACTGTAGTAGGTATACCTCTACAATAGCGACACGTTCGCTGTATTGTTTCTCCTGACAACGAACACGATTGGGTGTTGAACCAAGGCATGAGACAGAATCAATATTGTTTGTTCATATTGTTCTCTGTAATAATATTTAATATTTACTATGGAGGAGAAAAGTTAAAGCTTCATCCGCTCTTTATAGCTGCGTAATTACAGATTTGTGGATTTGATGGAATGGAGTTGGATTTGACAACATTTCTTTTGAAAAATTTAGGTTTCCCTACAACGTTTTCTTCACCGGTGGTAAAAGATGAATTTTAGAAACAATTTTAATAAGCATTAGAAATATCAGAGGTACCAGCTTAGATTTGCACAATCGATCGCTTTTGTTTGTTTATATCTTTTAACATTTTATTTTATTGAAAACTATATATGTAATTTAAAATACAGTTTTTTTTTAATTTCATGGTGTGATTGTTCTATCAACAAAATAATTCGTTTTAGGTTTAGTTATTGATAATAACACAAAAATATAACGAAAGACAGACGCACTTATCTTTATCTACGTTGGCTTTTATGATTTATAACTCAGACATTTTTAAGTTATATGCCTACCTAACCCAACGGACAGACTGTTTAACGCAAAAGTATTTCAAATATGGACTATAAAATTATATAATAGTTAAGACTTAAAAGAAACGCTATCGCTTGTTACTTGTTAACAGTTACCCCGTTCTTTCAACTTGATTGTTATTCCGTTCTGACAGTTAGAGGGACGATATAATGAATATAAGTTATGGGTAAACATCCGTACCCTATGTATATAATATTATAATTATTTTAAAGTACATTTCAGACCACTATAGACTATAGTATTAATAATGGAACACGTGGTGTTTTCAAAGCTTTCAATTTTGTGTGTATACTTTCAATAGCTTATTATATTATTGTGCTATCAAAGTATATAATGAATACATATAGAAATAAATAAATAAATATGTTTAACACACACACAAGGCCGTCTGTTCCTAAGGTAGGCAACTTAATGCCTTTTTTTTTTTTTTTTTTTTTTTTTTTTTTTTTTTTTTTTTTTTTTTTTTTTTTTTTTTTTTTTTTTGTCGCAGGGGAATCCATTTACGGATGATATCCAGGATGCCCGGGTCGGCAGTCCTAGACCTATGTCGGACTCGGCACTTTGGGAGTGCAATACCGTACTAAACCCCTGCGGGAGCCTTCAGCCGCTTTAATTGGAGGGTCCCGGATCTGCAGGCAACAGGATCCCTCCAGCGACAGGCTGGCCTCGGCGAAAAGGCCAGACTTCTCCTCCATGGGGACTGTCCGGCTCACCTCTGAAGGCAACTTAATGCCTGTGTTTTAGGTAACAGCCGACTGATTTACATTTTTTTAAATAAATATACTTATAAATAATACATATATAAATAAATATATATTACACCCAGACTCGGGGCAGGAACCGAACCCACAATCCTTGGAGCAGAAAACAGGGTCACTGCAAACTTCGCCAACGGGTCAGTCAAAATACAATATACAAAATATATTACACATACATACATATGTATGTCGTTAAATTGTACGTAATCTGCTGTCGTTTTTCCATGTTATATATATACAGGATGACTGGTAAATTACTATCAATATTTAAGGAGAATACTCGGTACATGATTCTCATTCGTATTATGTAAAAAAAAATAGGTACTTAATTTTTGACCAAATTTTCATAAATTTCAATTCAAATAAATGAAGCTATGACACTGTTCCAGTCATGCCGGCGGCGCGTGCACAAGTGTTGTATTGTGCCGCTTGTTCACATCTAAAAACTGCCAAAGTTCACATCATTTACCTAGTCAACAAATTTGTTGCTTAAACGAGTAAAATATCTTAGTATTTTTGCCTATCCTAAGCCAGGATTAAAGTATTAAGGGGGACTGGATCATGCTTGTTTATCCTGCTACTAGGGTTTGGGTCCCGGGACGTCTCGTGTCTCGAAGTCCCGGGAATTTTCGTAATTTTAGTTGTCTCGAGTCCCGGGACTTTCCGGTCGAGACTCGAGACGAGAAAAGATTGTCGAAATTGTTATGTAATCATTTTTATTTTTTAACCCTAGCGAGATGATTTTATGCATGAACCACGCAATTAATCTAGGAATGGCAGATACATGTTATAAAAAGAAAGAGGCTCCTACCACATACACAGTCTCTAGCTGCGAAGATAGTGAGGATGAATTCATGGACAACTTTACTGATGACGAAACGGACAACGAAACAAACTACCAACCAATTGGTGAAATTAAAAGAGTGCTTGATGAAACAAGGTTTTTAGTGAAATTATTTCGAAAATGTCCACTGAAAAACAGCCAATTACAGAATTATTTGAAATTAGAATTTTTGGAAAAGAACTCAGTTTACTACTGGATGTTACGAAAAAATGGAATTCCATCATTTTGATGACGGAAAGGTTTCTGAAGCTCGAAAATTGCATGAAAAAAGCGTTGATTGATTTAAACATGTCAGACAGCGGAATGAAGACAATCTTCTTCTTTTGCAGTCAATTGTTGATTTGTTGTAGCGAGTTAAGATAGTTGTAGAAGCTTTAGAAGCTGACAAAACGCTTCATTACAGCCGAAGCAACAATTGACGTGTTGCTCAAAAATATTCAATCAACAACAACTAATAATCATTTGGCGATTAAATTGAGATTTTCTGTTTCAAAAATGTTGATTTTTACAAAAAATTAGCTTTTTTAATACGTTTCACCAGAAATAAACTGAATTAAAATTCTTCAAAAAAAAGCTTACCCTCTAAAAAAAATTGAATTTTTTTTTTCTTAAATTACTCGAAGTCCCGGGAATTCCCGGGACTTTGATTGTAGGCTGTCTCGTGTCCCGGGACTTTGAAATTGTCGGGAATTCCCAAACCATACCTGCTACCCTGTTAACACGTGGCGGCGTTAAAACGTAGGTAAACTACCTATTTTGTGCCGAAAGTGCAGCTAGCTGCTAGGGTGTTCAGACGACGCGTACATAAATGGATAATTGTTGAGTAATTTTACTTAAAAGTTTATTAATATTTACCTATTTTTTTTACATAATTCGAATGAAAAATCATGTGCTGAGTAGTCTCCTTAAATATTGATAGTAATTTACCAGTCATCCTGTATATATATGTGTTTGGTCTGACATATCGTTAATGATGAAATTAATATTAAGTTGTACCTTTATAATTATGTTATTAAGTTCAGAGTCTGTAAAAACTTAATTAATAAAATTAGGATATTTTTGCAGAAGTGACACATGGGAAATTGGGTTACTAATTTCTTTGGACGAATCTCTCATATAATTACACAGGTCGACGGTGAAAAAGTTTTTTTTTTTTAAACTGAATGTCGGAAGAGTAGCTATTTACCTATACCTGTAGGTATTGGACACATAAGTTTTTGAAGTGAATTTTTTTTAGAATCGTTGTGATTTGAAACGTTTTTGCGACGGAAAAAACGACAGGTAAGAGACACAAATACAAAATTAATGTGTAGGAGAGAATGAGACAGTATGATTTCGCGTATCCTAGCAACGCGTAAACAACGCGTAAATAAGTACATAATAGAATGTTTAACTATTAATATTAATAGATTTTAAATTGATTTTGCCAAAGATGTTTCACTTCTGACATGTGTACTCCGTACACACGACATTTTTTTAACGTATATAAACGTATTAAGCCTCGTTTTTTAGGTGACAGTAGATAAATAAAGTTCTTTTTTGTATTCGTACCAAAATTATACACTATGTATACTAATCTTTCATCTGTTTGCATTTATTAATCTTTTTTTTTATAATTTTTATTATATATATATATATATATTTTTTTTAATTGGTCCGTTGGCGCAGTTTGTTGAGCAGAAGAAAGGTAATTTCCTTGTAATGGGTAACGATCGTTATCAGGTGTCTATAATAACAACCGGCATCGACGGCTTTACGTGCTCTCTGAGGCACGGTGCGGAGACCCACAAGGACATACACCCAGACGGGAAACAAATATTTGTACAAATACAAATATCTGTCCCGAGCGGGAATCGAAATCGCGACTGCTTCGACGCGCGGCTTTGAGGCAACTACTCGCACCACTACACCAGAACGGTCGTCAAACGGTCGTAAATATATACTTACCTCCCTACCTTAGGAATAGACTACCGATGTTTATGTTAAACATATTTATAAAAATTATATAAAAGTATGTGCTGAATTAAAGGCAGTTCAACCAAAGCATAATAATTTATATGATATGAAGTTATGGTGATGGGGTAGACATTTTATGTAAGATTTTTTCCTCTTTCAATTGTCATTTAATATTCCAGGAACTATTCCAGGTGGTTCTAGAAAATTCTGCCAATTAATTTAATTGCCGCATAACTAAAGATTTTTGTCGTAAAACCCCGGCACTTACCTTTGAATTAGGAATTAGACAAGTATGATAGAAATAACGAATTGCGTTTTGTGTTTAATTTTTAATTATTCTTTTTATTTCTAAGCCTCATCGGATAACGGACAGAGGGTGATGCCCTGGGCCTGGTAACGGGGACCTTATAATTTTTATAACGCTGTCTGTCTGTGAAAATAGTATATACAAAAGTATATAAATATATATACAGTATATAAAATAGTGTATACAGTATATACAATAGTGTTTACTCCATATATAGTATGTAAAGAGCGTTAAAAAAAAGAATAATTCGTTTACATTAATCTACAATTAACTCTTTGGCGAAAAAGAAAAAAAATATATTGAAGAATGTCATCTACAATTCGTAAAAAAAGGTATGGGCAAATAAAGCCTGTGGATGTACAGTAAAAAAAAAAAACAAATTCATCTAAACTTTTGCATCTTTTAAGCGGTTTGGACTTTCTGCCCTTGTTTATCTTAAACAGAAACTGTCTTTAACGTTTAAGAGAATCTTACCTTAAGTGTGCTCGTCTTATGACCGCTGAGATTTCACTTTTAAAGAGATTATATTTCTTTTAACCGATATCGAAAATGGAGGACTGATATTGTGTTTTTTTAAATGTTAAAATATCGTATCCAATTAAAAACTGATATGGTCGCCAATGTGCAAAGTCAATCATTAATTCATATGTATTATAATAATGACTTTTAATAGTGTCAAAATAGTGTAGAATTTAGAAGAAACGAAGAAATTACCAATTGTGACTCGATTATTAGCTCATTTTAGATATCTCGAAATCAAAAATTATAAGTGTTAAATTGTTTTAATGAGTGGAAGTCGGTTTACTATTAGAATAAACTTTTAGGGCCAAAACACATAACGGCGTTGCGGCGCCGCAACGCTAAAATATTATATTATTATTATACATATATAAATACATCACTCGTAGTGTCACAGAATAGAGAGCATAGATAAATTAGATAATACATAAAGTATAAATAATAAAGTGTAAGTATTAAGCAGAGACACAGATCAATAAACTAGGAAATTACATAGAAGGCATAAAATTTAAACTAACATTTCAATAATAAGAATCTGAAGAGGTTTTAATAGGTCGGAAATAAATGCGTTCAAAATTATTCTTAAATATTATTTAAAGAGAAAAATAATAAAGAATAACAATCTGATTCTGCGTAAAAAAATAACCCTTTTAAAATGTCTTGTCACAATGTCCTCAAGGGAAATTTCGGTAACAATTCAATCGTTAAACCGAATGTAGAAACTTCCGCCATTGGTATCACAGTAATATTTTCATTTATATCACGATTGGGATTCTATATGACGTAAATCCCCTTAAGGCGTGATAATGTTATAGCAGTAAGCGTGTTCCAGTTTCGTTTCGTTTTCATTGTAATGGAGAACAAACGTTTTTAAATGTAATATTAAAGAATGTATGAATAAAAAAAAAAAAATATTTGTAATTGCCATATACTTTATTAATTAAAACAACAGTTAAATAAATAAAATAAAATACATTATACGAGTACAGTCTTAAAAACAATGATGACTTTTATTATTTTTTTTAAATACATAATTATATTAAAAAACACTAAACAAAATTTTACATTTCGAACCAAGATTCGAATATTAACAATATCGACAACAATTTAAAATTCCGTTTACTGTGGAAGGAAAGTTATTTATTTTTCATTCATTCAGGAATTGGAGTTTCATAAAATAATTGAAAGTTTTAATTTATAAAATTAGGCATTACACAAATCTGATTCCAAAAATTTTTTTTTGTGTCAAATAGTCTTTAATGAAGCAGTTATTTAGGCTATAAAACGTTACGCTACGACTCATATGAACGGAAAAAATAATCATAAATTTCAACTATTCCTATCTGTACATAATATTATCTATCAAATATCAAGCACAAAGCGGTTGAAACCGACGCATGTCATAATAAATAAATAAATAAATCTCTTTATTTCTTACTTCTACAAATGTTCAAGTACATAATCAAAGTATAAAATTTATGTTCTATGTCATAAAGTAAATAATAAATAAAAAATAATATTTCTTTATGAATTCTGAAGTTTCATTTAAATGTTTTTTTTTATTTTTATTAATTAATTTATTTTATTTATTCAGCCTGCTGATGTATGTAAAGTGTATTTAATAAACCTTTAAGGGTAGATTGGAAAAATCTACCATCACGTCGTTGGATATCTACTGCTGAACGTAGGCTTCCCCCATCATCTCTAAGAGAGTTTGCTAATACTCTTCATGCTTGACAGTCGCGTTGTGGCAGCATATGGTAACACTACTGCCCATCACACCACGACCTTAGTCGCCTTTTACGATACCTCGGCAAGAAACAGGTTGGGAATATTCTTCTCTGCTGGTTACCGCACGACAATGCCTTTTTTCAATTTATCGATTATACAGCGATCTCTTCCAGGCAAACGAATTGTTTGTTATGAAGTTCGTTACTTTTACAACTAAAAAATATTAGTTATTTTGAAAAGGTTACCAATACGAAAATCATTTAAAGGTTGTCAAATTGCTATAAAATTTATCTTTGGATTATTGCTTTAACTACGCTCTCTACGAAAACCATTACGCGTGTTTATTATCAAAGTAGGAGCGATAATACCTAATCTCAAAGTATTAACAAATTGAGTAGCATAATTTAGATTTTAGAGCAATTTTATTGGTATCATTAGAGATATTTAAGTATTAATTTCAATTATATTTTTATTATTCTCTATTTGCAGGGTGTGGTTCGATTTACGCCCCGAGTCTACGTGTAATACACATATATTTATTATATGTATTATTTATATTATAAAAAAATTATATCAATCGGTTGTTACCTATAAAACACAGGCATTAAATTGCCTATCTTAGGAACAGACGACCGTGTGATTATGTAGATACATATTTATTTATTTATTTATTGATTTTTAAAGAGGATATGCTAATTTGGTTGTATATTTAATTTATGTATTATTAACATTGAATTTACGGGTTCGATTCCTGTTTCAAGTGGATATTTATTTTTGTTTATGTTGTGGGTGTTTGCCCAAGCGGGTCTTGATATCGTGCCTCGAAGTTGATGTAATCAGCTTTTGATAACGATAATACTCGTAACAGGAATATAATTCGCCAAACTGCAATGGATCAGTGCCAGAGGAGTAGGCTTTGCCTAATAATTGGACATTAACAGAAATGTATTGTTCAATTTATTAAGTTTGGTCTAATATATATTTTTTTGTTATTAAATAGAGTGATCTCATTTGAATCTTGTGAAACAAAAAAAAAAAACTATTTATTTATGATTCATTAAAAAGTCTTGCATAGTCTGTTTTTAGACTTTTGAAATTCGTATTTTTAGTATATATTTTACCGGTGGGAGGAATGCGCTGTGCCGCGCTCCCGGCTGAATGGGTACCATCATCTTACTTGTTTCTCCCGTGAAACAGCTTTGCTGTGTCTCGGAGAGAAGGGCAGGACAGGTAGTGTAATTACTGGCACCGGGACTTCAAAACCTTCTGTCTCTGGATAGGCAACACATAAATGAGTTGCCTGGGCTAGTTTCAGGTAAACTAGTTTGTGTTCATGGGCGACGTTAACCACTTACCATCAGGTGGAACGTCTGCCAGTTTGCCTATTCACTTAACATTTAAAAAAAAATATATATATATATATATATATTTAACGGAAAATTTTTACGTACTATGACGTGCTTATCTCCGTCTATTAAAATTTTCTTTAATTTTGTCTTTATCTCATAAAGCTAGGTATTTTTTTTTATGCAAGCAGAGGCAAATGGACAGTCGGTTCGGTAAGTCAAAGCGACATCCATAGATACCCGCTACATCAGAGGATTAGCAGGTGCGTTGCCGGCCTTTCAAATAAGAGTATGCTCTTTTCTCGAAGGTCCCTAAGTCGTATCCTTTCGGAAATACCATGGGTCAGGTAGTTTTGAAGATATTGAAGATTTTCTAACTGACCCTTTTTCTTTGCGGTCCAGTTTATGTTTATTAAGGATTATATTAGGCAATGAAACCACAAATAATGCGTAATAAACGAAACGAAAACATAAGGAAATATTTTTCTTAAAAATGTTCCGAAAATTAACTCAAAGATATACATGTAAAAAAAAAGAAAAAAAAAACTATTATTATTGTGTTCAACTACAACGTTTTTATTCAAGTACAGTTACATTAAATTAAATTAGCACTATTTACAATTTATATTCCACGATAATATGCCGTCAACATATACATAGGTATTTTAAACAAATTAAAAAAAATATATCATTATAAATATCTACAAGAAAATTTAATTTTTATTGTTATATTCACATACAATGTAATATTACAGTAAATATTAATTAGATTTTAAATTAATCAAATGTCGACTATTTATATATTGGAAATTGAGATCCTTAGAACCTATTATTTTATATTTTTAAAGATTATAAAAAAAAATGTTTATTTCATCAAGAACCAGCATATTACAGTAATTTCACAAAGTTTGACTTCTTCTTTTGAGTGCAATAAGCTACCGTGTCAAAAGAAGTCACTCTTCCTTAACACAACTCATACTTTAATGCAAAGTTATAAGATGAAATAAGCTAAACTTTACAAAAAATACAAATATAAACATTTTATTATAAAATTAACGTACAAAGACTGGTCTGTCATGGTAAGACATTAAAATATTATGTGTTTAAGGTTACGCGACTCATACGCAGCCTTCATAAATGACATCTTACATACTACAATGACAATCTGCATAACGATTCGTGTGGCTGAGAGAGTAGTCCTTTAAGATATATTTGTATACATTATTATTCTGTAAAAACGAATTCAAGAATCCTGAAATAACAAACTAATTAGGTAATAAAACGTATCATATTTTACGTATTTAATTTCGTATATCCACATTTGAATGTGTAATTTTGATAAGCAATTTCATTTTTACAGAACAAGTCTTAGCATTTTTGAATAAAGAGCTGTTTAAAAAATTATAATAATTAATATTAAAATATAAAATATTAATAAATATAGAAAATCACAAAAGTTTCTATGGAAAAATTTATGATTAATGTACAACGTGAACTATTACAATTGACCTGACAGACAATAGAGCTTTCTACGTATAATATAAATGTACAAAAGTACTAATTAAAACAATACATAATCATCGATTTTATTTATAAAATCTAGGAATAAGGAATGGTATAATCATAATTTAAAAAATATTTTTATAACAGTATAGTATTTTATATAAATTATTTAAAACTGAGTCATAAATATTCTTCAAACAATGGAGCAGCGTGAAGGATAACCTTCACAGGAGAAGAGAAATTTGCCCAACATTGAGATGCTTTCAGATTGTTATACAAGATTATTGATTGTACACTATATTACTAGTTACTTTTAATACACTTAACATTAGATGAAATATCTCTATCTAAGGAATTTATTTTTGTACTCACTATTAATATAATATTCAATGTTTTTTGCATCTATTATTATTTCACTTTAGTCTTTCATTTTTGTAACAACTTATTTAACGATTGACAAAGGATTATAATACTGCTCATTCATTTATATGACTAGAATTTATTTATTGGTGAGAATGCTTTAATTTTAATTTCGTCACATATATAGTTTTTTTTTTCATCATCATGGTTACGTATTATAACGTATATACCTAAGGACTGTTACGAATCGTGGTCGTGTTGCGCTTTGTTTTCTTTTGTTCGATTAGTGGTCTTTTAACTGATCTTAAGCAGAAAAGGAATAATATTGAGATTGTTAATTAATTAGATTTGGACACACATTGGGTCTTATTAGCAAAAAACTTAAAATTCGATTTGTAAATTGTAATTATTTTAATAAAATTTATTGCGTTGAGAACTCCAAATAAAAAAGTAGATATATACTATATGTACCTCTTTACCTCAAAGAACGTTTCGAGTTTCTATGTGATACTCATGAACGTTCCCTTATATCTGACTCAACTCTAATTCTTAAAACTCCTTCTCATACTAGTTCATTTTATTAAACTCCTTCTCTGCTAAGGCTGTTCGACTTTGGAACACTCTTCCCTTCTCTATATGTATACTGTGTTATAGAATGCTTATAAGTTTATTATTATCAAAAATTCGCAAGCCACGCTTTAAAGAAATTGATTTTTTGTACACTCTCACCGCGTTTACTGTTATGCTGTATCCTATAGCTAAAAGTTGTCTGGAAGAGTTCGCTGTTTTAGCGATAAGACCACTTTTATACACCTTTCTTTATCTATAACAGTTCTTGTTTATTTCATTGTGGTGTACAATTATTATTATTATTATTATATACTACGTTTTTATTCTAGCTACGTTTTTAAAGCATTCACACCAATGTTTGTTTATAACATTTTCAGGTAAATGCAACTACGTTCTACTATCAAAATTTTGTAGTTTCATATATACAATAATATATACATGTAAATATTAATTAGGCCTTAGTCAAAGATAAATATTTTTTTCCTATAAGCTACTTGGCATAATAACAAAATTTATATCTAACTATAAATTTACTTAACTAACGAAAAAAAAAAACGTCTTACTAATTAAAATACCTTTTGAATAGTCAACTTTTCTAGTTACATTAATTAAAAGTTTATAATTGACTAAGAACGCTAAAAATCTTTAGCTGGGCTCATAGCGTAAAGTTTTAAAGCGTTTTTATTTGTTACAATAATGTGACAATGAATAGATTTATTTATATCCTTATATTACTATAGTTTATGCTTATTCTTATATTTATAGTTTGAGTATTCTTATGTATCTTTAAGGCTCTTAAATGAAAAACCCAATTTATTGTCACAATATTCTTTCTCTACCTTATCAATGACAATACACATTATGGCAATGAATACAAGACTGTTTTTAATATAATTCACACATCGACAATTATCCACACTACTTACAGTAAAATTTATGTCAACTAGAAATATAAAGAGACTTTAAAAATTGAAAAATTTATTTACAACATCTAACATTTATTGTCAGTTCTGAACATTACAGATGAAATACTTAATAATACGCAACAAGTACAATCACAAATTTATTTACATGTTATTATTAAAAAGGCCAACCTTAAAAAGCTGGAAAAAATTCTTTACACCATCATAAATACAGATTTTACTATTATCTTTATAATCATTTCTATACATTTAAAGCACTTTAAACTATTTATAGATTAATATTGTCTTATTTTAATCAGCGTCTAATTGATATAATTACTTTATATATTGTATGCGTAATATTTTCCAAACGACACTATATAACAGCGTCAAATTACGCATTTTTGTACCCAACATACATGGACTAGGTAATATGAAAATCCCCCCGTAGAAGTCTGGTGAAAGTCTTCTTGAACTGTTGGTTTGCCAACGCATAGCAGAACGGGTTAATAGGGCTGTTGGCGTAGCATAAGAAATACGCAAACATATACAGGTGTTGATTGATACACGGAGGGTCTCTACAAAAACCTTCAACTAAAGCTAAGACGTGATATGGAGTCCAACAAACAACGAACGCGCCTAATATAAAAGAAATCGTACGAAATGCTTTCCTGGCTCTATTTTCTGATTTAGACTTTTGTCGTCCGATACTAGGAAAAAATCCGTCTCGCTTTGAACGCTTTACTTTTAATTTTTTACCTATATTTTTAACAATGTCTTTTCTAGAATCTCCGCGACCCGGTCCGCTTACGGCTGGACTAGAAATTTCACTATTTTCAATAGCTGGCGTTTCATTTAACAATAACTTTGAAGTTTTATTTTCAACTGTTTTTACTGTTTGAGTCTCATTGTTATTGGAAGACGAAGAAACAAGGGTTATAATGGGTTTTGGACGCTCTCCGGTTGTCAAACTTACCTCAGTGTTAACTTTTATAGGTGATGGAGGAGATAAATTTGTTTTGGGTTGTGTTACTTGAGCTTCAGCTGTTGCTCGTATGAGAGCAGCCTGTAATAAGGAATTATTTGTTATATTACCCGAATTGAATGTAGGAGGAGATGATGGTTCTGTAGCTGTTGGAAATGTGATTGAAGATGGAGGGCTTTCGTTTGTGGGTGAAGGAACAATGACAGAACTCTCATCCATATACCTCAAGTCAGCGCCATCTAAACCTGATAGCACGTCAGAATTGGTGCCATCATATTTTATTAATTTAAAAATTTTAGCTCTAGATGATTCAGACTGAGATGGTGGACTTTCAGATACGGGTGGACTACCCCTAAATTCTGATGGAGGAGGGATGATTCTCTGAGCGATTGTAGTCGATACTTCTATTTCTGACGGTGTAGCAATCCCCGACGATGAAGGGGATAAAAAGCTTACAGAAGATAGAGGAACACTTACTGCTGACGTTTGTCCGTTATTCTGCGAGATATCGGGGTTTTCTGTATCAAGAAGGCTCTTCTCTGATATTTGCGATAGTGATGGTTTTGATTTTTCAATATCAGGCTTCAATAAAGGCGATGGTTTAATATCTGGATTCATAAGCATACTACCATTTAAACGCATGTTATTAAGTAATTGTAATGCACCGGTTTGCATAACTAGGTTGGCGACAGAGGGTCGTTTTTTTACGTTAGATTGTGTCGTACTTTCATCATCAGAGTCAAATGCTGGACTACTCGATCTTTCTGCTTCTACCTGTTCTTCTTTTTTATCACCATCAGATTCAACGGTGATAGATGTTCCAGTCGCAGTGGCGCTACTTTTATGCGCTGATGATTTTTGACTTGAGTTGGAATCCGTTGAACCACCTAAATTTAGTAGAGGAGCTGCTAGAGAACCTTTAGACATAGAATCCTTTTGTATTGATTCTGAAACTTTGATCTGATCTTCACTAGATATTGTAGCCTTAGATAAAGTTGCCATTCCAGCTGCCCTTCCGGCCATACCAGTCATTACTCCAGCACTTAAAGCGACCATCGATTGCATCTTTCTTTGTTTTGCTTCGCTTTTTTTCTGCATTTCATACGCTGTTTTAAAAATTCCAGCGTATAATACAATTAAAACAATAAGCGTGGTCCAATAATAACCTATTATTAAAGCTGTGTTAAAAATTGGATCTTTCAAAAATTGTACAGCACACTCGCCTTCTTGCAAATCTCTGTAACCAACAAAATGTTCCCATCCAAATATTGTTGTGAAAAATAGCAAGGCCGGTATTATCCAAGTCACTGTGACCATCCATATTACTCGATTTTTTGTTCTCCAAGCTCTATATCTCGCAGCTATTTTAACACTACAAAATCGATCGACGGTTATAAGCAAGACAGTGTATTGTGATACTAAGCATACCGTATAATCCACAGATAGCCAAAGATCACATAACAAAGGTCCTAAATGCCAGTACCCTTTCAATACGTAATCTGTATAAAAAGGAAGTGACAATGTACCTGAAACCAACCAAGTCTAATAAGCCATTGTATGAAGTGAATCATTAAGTCTAAAATTACCTGTGTATTTGTTGAGTTGTTTTAAGATTTATGTATTAATTCATTTATTTATTTTAATAAACTTGTTTGCGTCATAGTCTTGTTCTTACCTATTAATAGGTCAGTGGCAGCAAGTGAGGCAATGAAGTAGTTGCTTGGCTGGCGTATTGTTCTGTCTACCAGAAAGGCGAGAAGTACTAGTACATTCCCGCTTACAGTCAGCAGAATGACCAAAACCAGACACGTTGCGATGATGACAGCGAGCCATAGCGGAAACGGTGGCAAGACAGGTTGCTAAAACAGAAAATATCTTGAAAATACATTTTCACACATTAAATATTAATAAATTTCATAAATACTTTTTAATAGTTCAAAAATAGTAAATATGAATAAATTGAAGTCAGCAATTAAATTTAAAAAGTATTTTTATTACCTATTCATAAACAGATTAAAACACAATCTGTGTCATTATTTTGTCTTTTCTAGCACATACTAAAGATGTTAAATTATTTTCTTATTAATATATATAATTACTGTAATTTAACATTAAAACATTATAGCAATTTGCCAATCTAGCTCTAGATCAGTGATTCCCAAAGTGGTCTATATCGACCCCTAGGGGTCTATGACAACCTGCAAGGGGTCTACGTCAGCGAAAAAAAATTTGGGGGTCCATGAAATGAAAATGGATCCACCATAGTGGATCTCAACACATACACTGATAGTACCTATTTACTTACATCATACTATCTTATAATATCAAAACATATACATTATTTATAAAAGTACCTATGAAGTAAATTATTTCCATCGTCATACCTAGTGGAAAGGGGGTTCAGCGCTATTACCAATGTCCTAACGAAAAAAAAAAAAAAAAAACATACTGGACATCATTAGCCGAGGAGATTTAAGATTAACCCTTACAAAATTGACGCCAAATGTTGATAATTTATTATTAAAGCATCAGGTTCATCCTTCTCACTAAAAATATTGACTTATTGCTTATGTTATTTTATTTATAGTTTATTTTATGTTTATTTAATGTTACGTATATTTTACATAACAGATACAAAATTTTATTTTGAGTAGTTTTAATTTAAATTCAATTAATAATTGTATAAATTAACATGTGTTTTTACTTTAACATGTGTTTTTTTTAACACTAAACTTCACTACAGTTAGAAATTTACAGGAAATCAATATCAGGTAAGTAGGGGGTCTACCCAACACGGAAAAACATGGCAAGGGGTCTACGACACAAAAAAGTTTGGGGAACTCTGCTCTAGATTTAAGCAAATTCGTTTTGTTTATCCGTTAAATAACAATTAACTATTGATAGTTTAGCTTTAATGATTCAGTCAGAAACCTGAATGACATTTTATTAATTTTCAGTGTTAGTTTGAGATGCATTTCTACTACAATATTATGAATAAAATAGGTCAGTAATATGATATAATGATTTCTTCAGTTTCGTAAAATATTTGACGATAAGTTAAAGACAATATAAGACAATTTAATACTTTTGAAGTCATAGTTCAAAGAATTTAATGATATATATTTTTCTCATCAATAACATTACAATTCTTATCTTAAGAAATATATAAATTAAAAATAAGTTTTTAACATATGTCAACAGACATCATAGTATTGTATAAATGCTTTTTTTAACTTAAATAATACGTATAAAGCGTACTCGTATTATTTCAAACAGAATCAGAGTGGTATTGTGTCGAGACCACTAGGAAATGTACGTTAATTGGTTAAAAATATATTGTTCATCTGTAACGAGCGAAGCTGACTGGAATTGTTCATTGTTCTATTCTCTATTGTATGTTTTGATTTTATAAAAGCTATGACTGTTCTGTTGAATTGTCATAATTTAAATAGTCTGAATAAAAATTAGCATAAGGATGTTATTGCTAAATAAATCAAGGAGTTTCAAATTAAGAAAACATTTTTTAAATAATAGTGATACTGAAAAATTAAAAATTATGATGTATTTTAAACATTTATCAACTGATGATTGTCCACTGCTGGTAAGGTGGTGGTGGTCCTTACATTGATATCCAATAGGAGCAATCTTGTGGCATGAGAAATCAGCGATTTCCCCGCATATCGTTTACGGTCACATTGAATGTCTGATGGGGAGTTTGCCAACATTGTGCTTCTCTCTGGTTCTGTGTGTGTCCAAGTTTGTTATCATCAGCTGTCCCTAACGATCATCTATTGCTCTCTTAGTTCTGTTATATTCAGCTAATTATATTTTATTATACAATTTCCCTAACGATCATCTCTTAGTTTTGCTATATTCAGCTAATTATAATCTTTATATGTAAGTTGATAAACTATTTGAAACGTTATCATATCAACAGATCTGTTGGAGAACTTGAGCGTACTCTGCACAATTGTTAAGGATTGCGTGCGTTAAGTTTGTAAAGAACTCCAAGTTTGACGAAATTCACAACAAGATGCAGAAATTCTCCTGCTGTCACTTCTCGCCATTACTAACAACCTATTCATAGTGATTAATCTTTGCTTACAGGTTTCTAACAATCACGTATCTTATCAGATGTGACTTATATAACTGAGTAGAATATTTGACATATTCTTAACATTTTATCAGGTCTCAATTTCATAGTATAAATCAATGTCTATACAAGAAAAAGCTTGTCTATACAAAATAACCCTTGTTTACATTAAAAAAGTTACTTTTTAATTATAGCTTCACAAATTTTTAATATTAATTTTCATTTTTTTTTCATATATATATTTTTTGTGGTTTGTTAATGTTGTATTACACGCAATAAGATCATTTCTATTTCAAGTACTTTTATTAAAGTCCAATATGATTCTATTAATAGACCAGGCGAACATTATTGTGTTTTGGTGATAAAATTTGTTTCCCGCTAGAAATGTGTTCATATTCTAGAAAATAACTAAGTTTAGGTATTTTTTCTTGTAAATTTCCTGCCTGTGCCTTAGAGAAGCGTGATAATAATCTTATTGTGCGTGATATCACTCCTATTTTATTAATCTAGTCAAAAAGTTTATTGACTTATCCTCATGCGCTGCGAAATTTAATATTTGGTATTTGAACTTTGTCTTTATTTATATTTTTGTTTTTATTTGAAGTTTACTCCTTAAGAACGATTCTCGAAATTAGACACAAATAATTCATATGTGACACAGAATAACACTTATCGCCTATTTTACACTTTTTACGCGAAAATATACTCATTGATATACATTTTTTCGCGTTGGATTCATTTAAATATCTGTCATAGTTTCTGAGAAAAAAAAAATACAACCGTTAGGGGCTGTTACCCCCATACCTCCCTTATGAGTGAAAGCAGAGATCTAAAATTACGGGTACAAGTACTTTGGGTGAAGAAGTAATATTTAAAAGGTTACACTATGTCTAAAGATGCCGGTGCAATTTCCCTAGATAGTAAGTCGGCTAGACTTTTTGGCACAGTTAAAGTTTATATGGAGAAGAAGCGCAGAATGCTAATATTTTTTTTATAATAATGCTCAAAAAAAAAAAACATTAATGAAAAAAAAATCATATGTACAATGTACATATATACACAAATTTTGTTTATTGTCAAAGTCTGTTATCAACACGGACACAATTTTTTTTTTTAAATCAAAGATCAGGTTCAATGACTACTGCATAATATGTCGCTCACCATGTAATGCGCAATTGTATTTTTATGATGTTGACAATGCTGTTAATTATAGATTAGGTTGAATTTTGACCACTGGGCGACCACTAGTATTAAATAATTAGTTTTATATTTAGTTTTAATATTTTGATTTTTGATTTTTTTTTCAATAGAAAAAATGTATACGGATAGCACGGAGTTATAATTGCGAAAATTTTATATTTTTAATTAATAACTAACTTTAATTAAACATCTTAATTAACATTATTAATAGAATATATATAAAATTCAGAAATAATGATATGTCGTATGGTTCACGGCAGACTAGAATAATGCCACCCCTTCCTCTTCCCAGATTGTCGTGAAAGGCGACTAAGGGCAACCAACGTTCCATAACACCTGTGCAGCAGTATTTCTCTGCTTAATTAATAATAGATGCACAACAACATGATGCGATTAGGTCGCTACCTGGGGGGTGCCAGGGCACGTCTGAGACTGACGTTGGGCGTGATGTCATCCCTCGTCAACCGGTCCCATCACCTAGTCGCTCGGTGTATCCACCATCTCCACTAGTTGCTTGGCTTCGACAGAGCTTCGAGAGACTCACCAAGTGGCGCCCGCCGCTGGTGGAGTTCATCCCATGAGATGGACACTCAAAATAAATATGAATATCATTCGTGCGTATTATAGGGTTGCGGGAGGGGAAACCGGAGGGACTGGCTGCCGAGCAGTAATGCACCGCGAGATCCTACTGTTTTAGCTAAATTTAAAAGTCACGGAAAAGAATCTGGCAGATTGAGAATCGTAATATTTGCCAAGTCAAAATTTACAAAATTCCTCGGAAGTTTTTGATTAATCAGATATGAGTTTATGCATTTTTGAATTTTAACTTCCTACGCGCTTTTAGAATTATGTTCGCTTCTTTATATATAATTTATCACAATGTATGAAGTTTTCGCTAAGAAAAAAAAAATATGAATATCCTGGAATTAAACAGTCCTGCATCGCTTCTAGAATAAAGTAATTTTTCAACATTTATATGCCCAGTCTACAGAGTTTTAATTTCTTTTGTTCCAGTTTTGGTATCCTTGAAATTAATGCATAATCTATTTTGACCTCTTAACATTTTACATCATTTCTGAGACCAAAACGCAATAATCTCTTGAAAATAAGGATACGAATGTTTGAGAACGATTGTGTGCACATAGTAAAAAGCTTGGACATATACAAACTAAAATATAAATCAATGCTATGTATTTGTTTAGATCAAATCTTTGCAGATGAATAAGAAGTAAAAATTTTGTCCCGAGTGTTCGAAGTTGTTAGAAATGCGTTGGCCCTGACATACCGGTAATGGCTAGAATCGATTTACTGTCGCTTTCCAAGCGCTTCTATTTATATGAATATGAATACGAAGAATAATGATCATGGAGTTTAAATATAAATCAATTTTGCCTACATCGTTAGAAAAAATACCTCATTTCACATTTATTGATTCGTCATTTTTATTCGCGATTTGCTTGCTGTTTGCACTATTTTAATTATTATTGTAGTTAATGACTTTCTTGTTTTTGTTTTTAAAGTAAATCTTGTATTTATTTACCTCCTTTTACAACTGTTACTATCTTTTAATATATTTTTGAAAGCACCCTAAGGATATCATTTTTCAGTAATTTTTTCCTTTTTTTTTAATCATAATAATACGTAGGTAATGTATGTATACGAGTGTAAAAGAAGTATTCAACTTCTAGTGAATATACTTAATTGCGAATTGTAAGAATAATAATTAGTACAAAATAACAAAATAATTTATATGATGGTGACGACGTATGCTACTGTCGCGAGTTCGTTTGTCGAGATTTTCAGTGTTTGTGCTTGTACTATGTACACATGAGTAAATAAACCATACAGAGGCAAAGCTTCACACAAGCGCGCTACGATAGGTACACTACTACAAGCATGAGACGCGTGTGTGCGTTAGCACTCGCGCCTCGTCACATACGAGAGAAACCGGCCTATACTATGCTTAAACTCAAGGGCTGCAGCAGCAACGTCGCGCGTCGAGTTTTCATTTAATGATAATTTATTAATTTAAATAGTGTTTTAATGTCATTTTAATAGTGTTTTAATATAAAAGTGTAAAAGTTTCCTAAAAATATTTAGGAAAGAATCAATTTTTACTTTTTTAAATCGCAATATCATCAAAAAAGATCAAATTTGATAGAAGAATTTTTTTAATACCTTGAAAAATGATAAAGTTAAAAATATTAGAAAAAAAACAACAAAAATAAACTTGTTCATCTTGTTGAACAACTAACTATTGTTTATTAAATTTTATCCTCCTATGCCAACCCTACCAAAATAGGTATAAATTTTGCTCGCTCCTTAGAAGCTTTGTTTCTGTACGGTTTCTTTACTCATGTGCTATGTGTCTTAAGTGTGAAGCATTTATTTATTTATGAATGAACTACTCCTGTCTGTTGTGTGCGTGTGTGTGTACATGCACATATGTACCTACATATACACACACACGCGTGTGTGTGTATATGTGCAAATCGTCTTATGTAATATAAACTTTTAAATTCTAAATTTTAACAAGATGCAACGTTATTTTCAATGAATTTGAGTAGTACATTTGAACGAAACTCAGTATATTAATAGGAAATCAAACTGAAACAGAATGAACTTAAGAAATATATTTACGAGTCATGTCAAAACAAAAAGGGAGAACTAATATGTAATACTAAGCTAAATATTGTATTATTCTATATAATATAAATTATAGGCATTTCGAAATTTCACAATATTATATATTACATTTTTACAATGCAAAATTTGTAAACTAATTATTTTAAGTGAAATTGTGGTACAAAACGTGTCAGCGTGGTATAGGTATAGGTAGGTATACGTTCTTTTTATTTATGTACTTAGGTTCATAGCTATTTCATTGGTAGTATCATACTATTTAAATTTATATTTGTTCGGGTGAGGAGAGGGCGGGGAGACTCCTCGTGATCATGGCGATTGAAACATTGCCGAAATATAGGGACCTCAAAAAAATAATAAACGCGGTAAGCACCCGAAAAATATAAATATAAATTTAAATATGAATAGTGATCGCGTTAATTTCAAACAATATAGTATCATACTAACATTTATAAATGTTTAGCGAATCGTAACTTTGAACCTTACCTCGGTAATGAACTACCCTCGAAATAAAAAAAAGGTATTCAATCTACCGTTAATGTAAAATCTGATAAATTATTGATTGAGACATTTTAGATGTAATGTGGTTTTGATTTATGAATATATAAAATGACAAACATGAGAAAGGTTGTTAGTTTGACGTTTCGCTGATCGATTGGGGAGGTGATTTATGATACCTAGATCGAATACTACATGATTCTTTTGCGGTATGTAAATGGACTTTAAGGGATCCGTTGGAAAACTTTTAACATAAATAAGTACGTATGTATAAAAATCTGCCTAAAGGTACGAGTATTTTATAAATATACCTGGAAAGAGTTAATTACCTTTTAGTTTATAAATCACTTTTTATTTATTTTGAAACTGGTAAATGTTACTACACATATATGGCGTAGTGATGTGAGTAGTCACCTTAAAGCCGGCGGTCGTGGGTTCGACCCTGCTCGAGGCAGATATTTGTATTTGTACAAATATTTCTTTCTGGCCTAGATGTATGTATTTATGGGTCTCCCTACCGTGCCTCTGAGAGCACGTAAAGTCATCGGTCCTGGCTGTTAACATTAACACCTGATAGCGATCGTTAATAATGGTATGGAAAGTATCCACCAAGCTTAGTGGAGCAGTGTGGTGGTTTAAGCTCCAACGACTCTCCTTTGTAGAGAAAAAGCCTTTGCCCAGCCTGATTTAGTTTAGTTCAATTCAAATGTGTAAAAATTAATTTCAATTTGTCTGTCTATACTAATAATAAATCTAAAAAGTTCACCATTCTTATGTCTGTTCCGATTTTTAAGTTTTATTAAATTTAACAAACTTAAGAATAATAATAAGTAATCCAGTTCATACATGTTACATATGCGAATACCATACAATATAATAATAATACAAATTAAAACTATGTAAATGGCTTAGTCGAAATGTTCAATTTGTACTCATATAATGTCTTATGTGCTGTTGGTGTTCCAAATAAAAAAAAAAAAAGAAACTTCATGCTACGAATTATGGTTTGGTGCAGAGTGGTAAAAAGCATTAAAGATCAGGTAACAGGTAAATGTAATGTTTCTAATCAGATTAAGAGAGATTAAGTAATCACTTAACTTTAAATTTTATTTTGAGTGTTTGTTAATCGAGTTGTGGTACAACCAGTAGTACATTAGTCTAATGGATAGTGGATAGGTACTTCAATCTCAATGTAGACTAGCTACGCTGAATCTCGAGTGTTATTTTCTCCTTAAAAAATTAAGGAGATAATGTTATGAAAGCCTGAATATTTCAGTAAAATTTCTGTATATACCAACCCAGAATAGATCAAAGTTTGTCAAGATTCCAGCCACTTTTTAATTTTTTTTTATTTTGCTTGGTACATTTTAATAATACAATTACATCATAAAATAATGAACTTAGTATCGTCCTGAAATTCCACATATGCGGTTTTGAAACACTTTTTCGAGAGACAAAAATATATATATTTGTATAATTATACTCGTATTATGACAAAAAACACTCAACATAACAAGCCCACTTATGATCCCGAAAGATTGCGATTTAGTAAAAAACTAACGAACTGATTAAAAAAAAAAATCAAAATAAAAACAAATAATTCGGTTCAACTCAGCGCAATAACAATGGTTGAACTCTCGAGTACCAGGCACAGAATAATTTTATATTAAAAGCACGAAAAAATGCAGTCTCTTTTTGCTTTAAACATACGAGTTGAACGCGTTCAGCTTACATAATATCTTGCTGAAGGTCGTGAATGAAAGAGGCTTTATATTTTATTTTTATTTAGTACATAAAAAAGAATATCGTATAAATATTTTATTTCTGTCTAACAATATGTACGCAATGCGCTGCATTTTTTTTTTGCCACGTTGTGAACGTCGTACTGAATTGAAATAAATTAGAAGATTCTGTATATAGAAAAGGAATGAAATTTAGTTCACCACACTACTCCATTATGAATCTAAAGAAGACATAATACATAAATGCTATTGACTGTTTTATGCAAACCTTCATACAACATAGGATGAAAATTTTTGCGATAGTCAAAGTCAAAGTCCAAGTCAAAATATTTTATTCAGCATAAAATTATTACAATTATTTACTGAACGTCATGAGTCTACCACCAGTTCGGAAAGAAGAAACTTGTGACCTGAGAAGAACTGGCGAAAGATACTCAGCGGGACTAATATTTTTTTTTTTTACGTAATGCTTTTTTTTTTTTCAAAGTAAATTGAAATTAACAATAATTCTCTATAAGTTGAAATAGCCTGACGGCGATCACACCATTCCCAAGGCGTACTGTCTTCTAGAAAATCGTTAATCTTATAATATCCTTTAGTACATAAACGATCTTTCACAATTTTTTTTTAAATTTGGCAATAGAAGCTTTAATTTTTAATTTAATTAAAAATCGTTAAACTGTAAAGTTTTTAAAACAAATAAACGCGATAAAATCCGATTTAGACTTTTAATTAAAAGAAGCTTTGATATTTATATTTGAATACTAGCGGCCCGCCCCGGCTTCGCACGGGCATTGAACTAAAATTTTAAAAATTATAAATTTATATTTTTTATCACCTACATGCGCCATCTATCGTATAATGGTAGCATATCGTTTTATATTTAGTGACATTTAACATAATAGTACCTATATTAATTGAAAATGATGTTTATCTAAAATATTAAAACGATTTCTATTCCTATCCGACATATTTAGTAAACTTTTAAGTTTAACAAAATAATAACTCAAAAATAAGTTTTGTGAGTTTTTAAGATTCCTTAGACCTTTAAGTTTAATTACAATGAAACAAAAACTAAATTATACTGTGAGTTATTTCCAATTTTTATGTATTAAAGTTATTAACATTGGTTTTGTACTTTTTACGTGATACGTGATCAGAGAAAAACACGATAAGAGATGGCGCTGATACAAAAAAATACGCGCTATTGAAATTTATTCTTGATGATATATAGTGTATTAATAAAACAGAGGTTTTAACAGATTTATTATTTGTATAGATAATGTACTAAAACAAAAATAATGACCGTTGGATATAGTTTAGGTATATAAATTTTTATTTGACCATAACGAAGGGATCATCAGATTAGCGTCACGTACCGATTACGATGCGTTGAAATATACAGAGTTATGGAATGATTTTTTTATGATACATACATACATCGTGATCAGCAGGTTATCGGTAACAACAATTGGTACTTAAATAAGTCTCAATAAGTCTCATCTTTCAACGTGATTGTTTCCTGTTTTAATCATATATTTACATAATATTGTAAATAAAAAAAAATTAGACTAAAATGAAAACGAAAAGTAAAATTCACTTCAAAAACGCGAAAGATACAGTTGTAAGTGATCAATTTTCCTAATGGACGTTTAAATGGCCAGGACAATTGAGTGCGCCGTTTTAGCGGCACAGTGTAGTGTAGTTACTAATACAGCTCTAAAACCTTATCTCAGGACAAGAATAAGGTTTTATATTAATCATTATCATTTAGCATATTCTGTTTTAAATGTCTTAATTTTAATTCGAGCAATCATTGTTTTAAATCAACAGTATCCATATTTATCAGGAATCTCTTGCTGTAAAAAGAGACTTGCTTGTAGTAAAAAGAGAGTACATAAAGTCATTGGTCTCAGTGGCCAGTAATGTGACGTTTATTGCTTGAGTTCAGTTCATACAATATATACATATATTTGTTAGACGCTTTAAGCTGTGGTCAGATAAAAACATTCGAATAAACTTCTTAGATTTCTTCTCTGAAAATTTTTCATGATGGATAAAAAAATCTGTTAAATCACAAACATATATTTATGGCAGCATAAAATAACTTTATCTGTAGGGTCAATTTAGAACCTTTGCAAGCGTAACACTATGGTTTATGGTGACATAAAATGTAGTATCGTAAAATTGATTCTGTTGTACTTCCACTGTATTTACTGACCGGCAGTTTATGTTACGTAAAAACTGATTTCAATAAACAAAGCTTTATTTAGGGTGAGTTTGGAAATGTAATAACTTTTATAGGTTATACAAGCGACACCTAATAGTTAGAAATAAATAAGATTGATTTTAATTGTGTAATTATTGAGTTTTTGAACGTTTTTTTTCCCCGGTTTATGTATGTAGCTGTGTGTGTGTGTGTGTGCTTAACTTTTAACCTAAAATTTTATCTATCAAATGGTGATTCGAAATTACTAACTTTTTTAACTTAAATTTATTAAATTGAATCCTATTAATAATATTGTAATTACGAAAGTTTGTATAGACAAACTTTGTTACTCTTGTTACTCTTTTTAAGTTTGTATAGACAATCTTTGTTACTCTTTCACGCAAAAACTACTGGACGGATTTAGATAAAACTTTACAGTAACATAGCTTATACAGGTTCACACATAGATGTGAACAAGTGGTACAACACCTGTGCACGTGCCGCCGGCATGACTGGAGAGGTGTCAACGCTTCATTTATTTGAATTGAAATTTATGAAAATTTGGTCAAAAATAAAGTACCTATTTTTTACATAATTCGAATGAGAATCATGTAGCGAGTATTCTCCTTAAATATTAATAGTAACTCACCATTCATTCTGTATATCAAAATAACATATAGGCTACAATTTATAAAGATTTTGTGTAATTTGGCCATAATGTAACATATTTTAATAAATATCACGCTAAAACGCGTAAGTGCTATACAATTCCATAGCGCTAACGATCTTCTTTTCACGCGAATTCGATTGGCCAGAATGGAGCGCCATTAAACGAATATTATGAGTTCACGTAAAAAAAGTATCGATATTTTTA
This sequence comes from Euphydryas editha, assembly GCA_036937285.1. Taxonomy (NCBI): domain Eukaryota; kingdom Metazoa; phylum Arthropoda; class Insecta; order Lepidoptera; family Nymphalidae; genus Euphydryas; species Euphydryas editha. The sequence continues at coordinate 3,187,519 of JAUPFZ010000001.1, forward strand.
TCGATAAAATATATGATTTGAAAACTATATCAATTATTTTTTCGATTCGATATAAGTGATAAACATATTGATAGTTATCGATATATCCGATAAATATGTCGATTAGTATCGAATGAAATATATCGATATTTATCGGATGAAATATAAGGATATGTTCCAATATATCGGATGAATATATCGATAGTTACGATGTGTCGGAAGTGCACACGAAAAAAAAAGGTCCTCGCTTCAACGCGTCGATGTTTATCGGATAGAATGGTATCCCATAGGATTTTCCGAAATTTGTCTCAGTTTGGACGACGACGTCTGAGGGCCGTCAGGGATTTTTTTAGTATTCGAGTGAAATCTGGATATCTTTTTTTAATATTAAACATAGTTAAATGAAAGATAACTTAAAAGATGGTATATTATAATTGCACAGAAATAATGATAATTTACACCAAATTTTGTTTTAGTATAGATACGATGCAAATACGAATTGCAGTTATTCTTAATATTAATAGTAACTCACCATTCATTCTGTATATCAAAATAACATATAGGCTACAATTTATAAAGATTTTGTGTAATTTGGCCATAATGTAACATATTTTAATAAATATCACGCTAAAACGCGTAAGTGCTATACAATTCCATAGCGCTAACGATCTTCTTTTCACGCAAATTCGATTGGCCAGAATGGAGCGCCATTAAACGAATATTATGAGTTCACGTAAAAAAAGTATCGATATTTTTATCGATAAAATATATGATTTGAAAACTATATCAATTATTTTTTCGATTCGATATAAGTGATAAGCATATTGATAGTTATCGATATATCTGATAAATATGTCGATTAGTATCGAATGAAATATATCGATAATTATCGGATGAAATATAAGGATATGTTCCAATATATCGGATGAATATATCGATAGTTACGATGTGTCGGAAGCGCACACGAAAAAAAAGGTTATCGCTTCAACGCGTCGATGTTTATCGGATAGAATGGTATCCCATAGGATTTTCCGAAATTTGTCTCAGTTTGGACGACGACGTCTGAGAACCGTCAGGGATTTTTTTTAGTATTCGAGTTAAATCTGGATATCTTTTTTTTTAATATTTAACATAGTTAAATGGAAGATAGCATAAAAGATGATATACCTATTATAATTGCACAGAAAAAATGAAACTTTACATCAATTTTGTTTTAGTATAGATACGATGCAAATACAAATTGCAGTTGTTCTTAGTGCAGATTAGTGTTGACACTATGTCGTATGTGTAGCATTAAAGCATCCTGTGTTGTTAAACTTTCACTTGTAGCGTTTACTTAAAAGTTTGAAAAAAATCGAATGTCACAGCGAAAGAGTAATTATATATAATAAAATGATAATATGATATAATAATATGATAAAATCGTTAATACATAAGACTTTTTGTTACCAATGCATTATAATATTTTAATAGATTATATTAATTTGAAAATTACTAATGGAACCGAATATTATATTCTAAAGCCTGAACAAAACTAACAGGACTATTTTTAAATTCAGAACGAGGATACAAATTAATTCGGCTTGAAAACAGAATAAACTTATTTACATACCTTAAAACACATATTGTGAAATTGTGACCTGTGTCTGCGTTGTGTGACATAATCTCTATCAGATGATAGAGATTATATGGGAATAGTTATTTACTTTATGAAATTACCAACAGGACTTTCCGTTGGTGTTACAAGATAATATTAAGACCAATCTCACAAGTGAGATTGTATTGTAGATACCACATTTTCACATTCAGAAACAAAAGAATCCCTTGAACAGTTAATAGCCTCTTCAGTTGTCGAATGTACACAAAGCTTGATAGTACTTCGTGTGTGTGTTTTGTTGAACTACTTTTATGAAATACGAGGGTTGCGTTAGTTCAGCCTAAGCTTTTATGTAGCTTTGTGTCTATTCCAGTATTGATAACAAAATGTACATATATATATTATATATAACACATACCTTTGTTCTCTAATAAGAATCGCATTGTATTGAAAAAAATATCGCCAAATATTTTTGCTTAAGAAGTTTGTCGTAAATAACTGATGGACTTCTTTATATAATATTTTTGTTTATTTATTATAATTTTTATAGCTAGGATATTATATTTTTCAAACAGAAAAGTAATATTTTAAATTTATATTACGTTACGCCTTCATGGAGAATATATTAATGCTAATGGCAGTATTTTTATTTTCGTGATTGTAAATGTCTCAATATTTTTCCAGATATACGCATTTTTGTTCACTATGTTTTTCTGTGAAAATTTATTTATATTATAAGTTATTGGATCATATTATAACCAGAGACCTTCATGTTCTATTTACGGGCATTTAACTTTGTAATCGTCGTACTACCTATTTTTTTTTCTTTTCTTTTGAAGTCACTATTGATAACTGGACTGTATGAATGTACTGTATCAGCCTGTAAGCCACCCACTGCTGAGCCTCCTCTGAAGGTCTCTTCTCCATATAGAAGAAGGCTTAGAGCTTAATCCACCACGCTGCTCCACTGCGGGTTGGCGGATAATTTCCCTACCATGAGTAAAGATCGTTATCAGGTGTCTATGAAAACAACCAGGACCGACGGCTTTACGTACTCTCCGAGGCACGGTGGGTAGGCCCACAAGAACATACAACCAGAACGGAAACAAATATTTGTACAAATACAAATATTAGTCCCGAGCGGGAATCGAACCCGCGACCGTTGTCGGTGTGCGATTTGAGGCGACTACTCGCACACACACACACACACACACACATATATATATATATATATATATACAGGGTGACTGGTGAATTACCATCGACATTCGGGGAGAGCGCTCGGCGCACGGTTCCCACTCGAATCATGTAAAAAAAATAGGTAAATATTAATAAACTTTTAAGTAAAGTTACTCAACAATTATCCAATTATTTACGCATCGTCTGGACACCCTAGCAGCTAGCTGCACTTTCGACACAAAACAGGTAGTTTATCTACGTCCAAACGCCGCCACGTGTAAACAGGGTAGCAGGATAAACAAGCATGATCCAGTCCCCCTTAATACTTTAATCCTGGCTTAGGAAAGGCAAAAATACTAAGATATTTTACTCGTTTAAGCAACAAATTTGTTGACTAGGTAAATTATGTGACTTTGGCAATTTTTAGGTGTGAACAAGCGACACATTACAACACCTGTGCATGTGCCGCCGGCATGACTGGAAAAGTGTCATCGCTTCATTTATTTGAATTGAAATTTATGAAAATTTGGTCAAAAATTAAGTACCTATTTTTATTGCATGACCCGAATGGGAACCGCGCGCCGAGCGTTCTCCCCAAATATCGATGGTAATTCACCAGTCATCCTGTATATATTATATATATATATATATATATATATATATATATATATATATATATATATATATATATATATATATATATATATATATATATATATATATATAATTTTCTAATTCGGGTGATATTGACGTTAAGTGGAAGTGAAGGTTTCGTGGTCCCAAAGCCCTTCGTTGCACGTGTGTGTGTGTGTACGCGCGAAAGAAAATTCAGCTCAGGAGCATATTATCATATTCCATCAGCTCCGTTTAGTGCAAGTGGCCGCTGCGCCCCAGCCATCCGCTGATTTGACCAAGTAAGTCCATTTGCCCATCACTCTTATCAGTCCTTTATACCTCTCATACTCATCTCTGTGTGTGACCGTCCCCAGCGATCACACTATTATTATTCAGATTTTGTAGTACCTACTCAGATTAATTTTTTCACCGATGTTCAAAGCAGGCACCAGACACATAAACATAAACTTAAACTAGAAACAACGCCATTCGTTACATATTTATTTTTAAAGCGTAAATAGACTTAGGTCTAAAACAAAAATGTTTCTATCGTAGTGCCGAAATATATAATTCTCACAATACAAGTAATGTGACGCTTTGGAACGGCCTCATTGAGTGAGAACTTTGTTCACGAACTGAGCTCACGCAGTAACTTCTGTCATGTTTAGAATAATCTTCCGCTTCATTCCTCTTTTTATAGATAATGTTTCGTTCGTTTTAATATGAATACGGTAAAGTATAAGCATAAAAGACTCTAAAAAGAAGGTATTTGCAATTGAGATTTAAGTTAAAGACTAAAATATTATTGATCGAATCAAAACGATTTATAAATAAAGGAAGATAACTTTAAAACAATGAATAATTATAATCAAAACCATATACCTATACGGCACTTTATCGATTCCGACTAAGTATGTCCTATGATCCTATTTTATTGCACTGGATACGTTACTTGTACAGAATCAATAATGTGCTGTGAAAATATTAAAATCAGAAAAATGGATATACTATTCTTAGAAGATAACTCTTTGCTTCTGATGGTTAGATAAAAGCAGCTAACAATAGTATTTAATCTGAATAAATTAAATATTAAAAACTATCAAAAATTTAAAATCTTTTTATCTGTGTCATTACGATGAGTAAACAATAATTGTACAATATATATTTGATGTAATAATACGATCTAGGTTATTTAGAGGGATTTACTACTTAGGGGGTAATAAATTTTACATTAAATGATAAAATAGCAGTAAAACTGACTTACTAATCAGGTTAAACGAATATACATAATTTTCTTGTATTATTAGTATAAGAAAAGTTTTTTTTTTTCATTTGAAAAACGAAACCCATATACAAATAAATAACCTACCAAATCAATAGTTTCATCCAAAGTGCTATTGAGGAAGTAGACGTCGGTGTAGTTGGAGACGTTGCTGATCAAGTATCCTTGACATTCAGGATAAGTAGAACTGCCGATGCATGTACGATGTTTCAACTTCTGTAGTTTCCTGTTGGCAATATGATCTATGTTATTCAGTATCAGCTTTACACTTATAATAAGATTCCAGTCAATCAAACTAACCACCACATAGTGAAGTCAACTATGACCTAACTTTAAAAACAATTTTAATACAACTACTATAACAAGAACTTTACTTATTCAATGGTGTCAACTTGAGACTGGACGATATAGACGTAAAATGTTTTAAAAGATATAGATATAAAATAGGCAACTAATGGGAGAGAAGAAAACTGTCATTACTTTTCTGATTTATATATATATATCTATACAAATAATAAATCTGTTAAAACCTCAGTTTTATTAATACACTATATATCATCAAGAAGAAATTTCAATAGCGCGTATTTTTTTGTATCAGCGCCATCTCTTATCGTTTTTGGTCGTGCACGTATCACGTAAAAAGTACAAAACCAATGTAAATAACTTTAATACATAAAAATTATTCATAACTCACAGTATAATTTAGTTTTTGTTTAATTGAAATTAAATTTAAAAATAAATATTTAAGAAAATAGAAATAGGTACCTACGCCGCCAACGCCATCTGGTCTAAGGAATCTTAAAAACTCACAAAACTTACTTTTGAGTTATTATTTTGTTAAACTTAAAAGTTTACTAAATATGTCGGATAGGAATAGAAATCGTTTTAATATTTTAGATAAACATCATTTTCAATTAATATAAGTACTATTATGTTAAATGTCACTAAAAATAAAAACGATATGCTTTCATTATACGATAGATGGCGCATGTAGATGATAAAAAATATAAATTTATAATTTTTAAAATTTTAGTTAAATACCCGTGCGAAGCCGGGGCGGGCCGCTAGTATATATATAATCAGCAAGTGAAATTATAAATATAAAAGTAATCGTATCAAGATAATAAGTACACAGTACACTTTTTCAATTTGTAGCTGTTAAAACGAAAAGTGGAAAATGTAGTTTATTTTTATTTTTATATAAATATTCCATTTCTTAACCGTCATCAACTATCCTCTCTCATATATACTCTTTATTCATTTAAATGTATCTGCATTTTTCGATCGGTATGTTGTATTAGAATATTATTCTAAAACGATAACATAATGTCAGCATAGTTTAATTAGCAAAAGATTTGAACAGTATTTTGTACAAATACTTCTCAATACTCTATTAATTTAAAGTTATGTACCGATACAGCTCATTGGTGCTTGATAGCCTCGAGTAAATCCGATTTGGCGAAATTTAATTGACTTAGTTTTAGTAATTTTAATTAACGAACCGAAATTAATGGTATCGTAGTAAATTGTACCATGCGAGCAAAGAAATGGATCTAGAAACTTGAATATAGTGTATGTTATGAAGTTTCGATAGAAAAGGTTATTTTTAACGAATACTTAGTATAACTACAAAACTTTACGATTTAGTATACTTATATATTGATTACCTAAATTAAACTAAAATCAATATTTTTATCAGCATACTGCATACCATCTCAAACTTTTAGCGTTTCGTAGAAAATTACTATTTAAATATATTTTAAGAAATAAAATAGTAATTAAATTTTTCTTCTTTTACTTAACATGTTACTGGGTTTTAATTAGAATCTGTTTATTAATCTAAACTGGGTCTGACAGGTTACTTAATTGAAATTTTATCTTAAAGAAGTTACTTATATTAGTTGTTGTGATTTTTTTAACAGTATTTTATTTTTATTTTCAGAAAAATACCACGCCTTCGCAGAAAAGCAAGAAACATTGTTCGAGGTACCCAACATACACTATTGGTTCCTAATTGTCGATTGAATAGAATAGGTGAAGAACACTCGACGGATCCCACGGAAGTTGCTGGTCTCCTACTGGGCGATTCCCTGGGTGGCGGATAGAGGATACCACTCGTCGCTTACCACGAGTGGTTGGGGTCTTCGGACCCCCGCGGACTAAAACCAGCAGCGATGAGCGCGAAAGCGCAGGAGGGAGGATGGAGGGAGATCGAGGGTAATCTCTCCCTCCACTTCGGTGGTTGGGCCGCTCCCGGTACTTCTCTGAACTAGCAGAGTGGACCGATTGAGCGGTACACATCCACTAATTATCATCGGTAATATGGACAATGAGTGTCGACATTGTCATGCTTTCAAGTACAAACGTAAATCCGCCGGCTTATGTTACGCTTCTGGAAAAGTTTTACTTCAATAATTATATTCGCCTTCAGAACCATTGAACACTATTAGTTGGAGCTACATCTCAATCGAAATTATTTTGTGTGAAATTCGTAAATTAAATTCTTGCTTCCAAATGACATCATTAGGTGTAACAAAAATTGTTCAGAATGAAGATGGCAGCAATTTTTAATCTACATACATTCAAGATTCAAAGCTAAGTGTACCATTAAATTGGTTTATTGCTTCCAATGTCTAATGCAGATTCAAAAATTTTTAAAATCTAATTTATGGGCGATGAGGAGCAATAATACGACACGCTGCGTATACAACCACATAGAGTAGATGGAGGCGCGAGAAATTGTGGAAATTTTGAAAACATTTCTGAAAAATCATAACCAATTTATCCGGTTGTTCAAGGTTCTTTCCAACAGACTGCAAAAAGAAAACTACGTCATTGTCATTAAAGCAGACAAAGTACCTCCCATAAGGAGAACACGCAGGCAAATATAATGTTCCAACTATTAATGAAGTTGCAGTTGATAAGGCTGGCAACTCATCTGATAATGTTGAGACATACGCATACAACATAATGGTATGAAGCATGCTAGTAGAATATTAGTGAGACCGTATGAAAGAGCTGCATAAACACTATGTTAAGAAAGTCTCACAACCATGACTGTGAGATTTAATTTAAAAAAAAAAAGAAAAAAAAGAAAGGGAATATTCCTACCAAAATTCAAGTCTCTAGGTCTTATAGTTCCAGAGATATCGTGATGAGTGACTATATTTATAAAAAAAAAGTCTCTTATAAACATATACGAGGTATGTATATAGTTAATGGTTGCAATGTAGGTGCCTAATTAATGATATTTTAAAAAATTTAGTTCCTTTTATTAACAAGAACATAATAAAAGCTTGTTTTTAAACAGGTTTTTTTTTTTAATTTTATTTTTAACTTTTTAGTATTATTTTTCTCTTTTATTTATTAGAGGAATTCAGGTCAAATTGTGTGTTTACAATGAGTTTGAGTTTCATTTCATTGCTGGTGTTTATATTTAGTCTTAGAGGTTTAATGGTAATAATAGGTGAATGAAATCGTGGGTACAGCTAGTTAAATAATAAAAAAGTGATACATTTAAATATACGAAGCACTGAGTTACATTTTAACTTTCAGCCATGATAAATCGAAATCGGGTAGTGTTTTTAAGTAGAGGTGTCTAACATAGGGGATCTTAAAGTTCACTATGGATGTTGCCAGGGTAATTTCTTAATTCTTACTGATAGCTTCCGTTACCGAGTGACTAAGTTTGGATCCAGAGGGCCTAAGACACCCCTGAAGGCATCGACCTGGATGTAAGTTTTGAATTATTGTGTAGTGAAGTGTTAATTCTAGGTTGTCATATTACCTATAGCAAATCTGATTCACCTACTGGGTAACAGATAGTGCTTATAAGCTATGTACTCTAATTTCAGCTTCGTATAATGAATATTTTAATTTTTATTTATTAAAACTTTATTGCACACAAAAATAGATACAATTATTTAGAACCACTAGGTACAGACAAATATGTATGCAAAGGTGGACTTATCGCTTATAGCGATCTTTTCCAGGCAACCTTTATATATATATATATATATATATATAATAAGTTAGACTAATGATTTGATGAATACCTAATTAAAATTCCCTGCAAATAGAACGCATTCGTATCTTCAAGTTATTTCGTGTTACGAATGAATGTGAATGCCTTTATTGTTTTCATATGCAATATAGGTTAGTGCTGTGGAGCTTTGAGCGAAACTATGTGACTAAGCTGTCGTGTATATTTGTGTGAAGGCAGTTGAAATGTTAGATATACAAATTGTTCTGTTATGTAGATGTACGAAGGTATATACATATATGTATTATTATGTTATATTAAAAATTTAAAAACATATGAAATTGCTACTTAACAGTGTCAAATTTTTTAGTTTTTTTTTTCTTTATTTCTTGCGATGATATTTTTAACGTTTCTTTCACACAATCTTTTAACGGATACTATCAGATGATATCAATCTGATATCAATTTTAAATTCATGATCCGCGGGTCTTTCGAATTTTCATTAGACATTAATTAAAAGTCAACAAATGTCACTTTTTAAATTTTCAAACAGAACATTTTCATAGTTTATTTTATTTAAAAGTTAACGTTCTCTTAAAGAATCACTATGTCAAACTAAAGAAGGCTTAAATTTATTTTGTTTTGTTATTAAAATAATGCTTTTTAATTTTTTTTTTAAATATTTATAGGGCAAAATTTATGATAACTATTTTATACGCATTAATATATGTTTTGATTAATATGTGTTTGTATGTAAGCTAAATATGTTATTACTGGTAAACTACCCGCGTGGTCTTGATAACCCATTTTCCGTTTTATTTGGGTCGTCGGGATTTTTTTTTTAGTAAGCATAAGACCGACTGTTGCCTATATTACAAATTTTAATTATCTTTTAAATGTATTTTATTGTATATTGTGAAATACAGTGAAAACAAACTAATAGATAATCAACTTGATATTTATTTTTTAAATAAGAAACTTTATAAAATCCTCCTTTGTTTTCAACTTCGTTATAAACTTAAAATAACAAATCGAAAAACTCTTCTGTACCATCATTATATTATTGAGAGTAAAAGGGTTTTCATTATCACTGATATATCAGTACTGTCTGATTATATTCTCTATATATAGTCTTGTCTATATTCAGTTAAATTACGTATAGCTTTTGAGGAGACAATAAGCTATTGCAATTGTAGGAGCTGCAATCAAAGAGGGCGCCACACAGACTTCTGTATACAGACTCTCAAAGATGGCGTTTGAGTGCAGATCAAGAAATTTATATACAAACTGAAATACGCAGTGCACTCATAAAACGTTACTAGGAGAGAGATTGCATCTTGTTCTGCCATGGATTCAAGGCAACTCGTCAGAAAGAGACAAAATACCAGTATTCAACGAAATGCTCGCAACGATTTTTTCACTTTACTTGTTAGAAACAAATGTCAACCTTATGGCAGTTATTTCAAGCTACATATTTGAATATACAATTTTATAAAGTGAGCGTTCAAGTTACGATATAAATTCCTTGGTGCAGATATAAAAATGAAGAGACTTATGTAGACAATAATCTTTTTAAATGGACCATAGACCAAATCTCTAATAATAAGCTCTTAAACAAATATGACAGAGAAATAAAAAATATAGAATTACGCTCATAGGATTTTAAATTGTATCCATTAACATGAACACAATAAGCGACTTAAGCTTTTAAAATTTCATGGTTTCTAGCACTATGATTTGTATGTAAAACGGGATATTAACCATGTTTGTTTGCTGATAATTTTAAGTTTCCTATATTTCGGCACTATTGCAAGTGCCACGATCACGGTACACTCAAAAATGATTTATTAGCATCGGTATTTGCAATGTTGCAAACGTGTAACTTTCTCCTAATTCTTTTTATTTTTATTAGACAATTGCTAGTTTGTCAGAAAGACGACCGTCCTGGTGTAGTAGTGCGAGTAGTCGCCTCAACACCGGTGGTTCGATTCCCGCTCGGGGCAGATATTTGTATTTGTGCAAATATTTGTTTCCGGTCTGTGTGTATATCCTTGTGGGTTTCCCCACCGTGCCTCGAAGAGCACATAAAGTCGTCGGTCTCGGTTGTTATCATAGACACCTGATAACGATCATCGATAACCTGCAGTGGAGCAGAGTGGTGGATTAAGCTCCAACCTTTCTCATATATAGAGAAGGGACTTTTGCCCAGCAGTGGGTTCCTTACAGGCTAATTCAGTTCAGTTCAGTAAAACTTATTTATGTTACCGAATAAGGTATTGTATAACCTTTAGGGTAATGATAGCCAAATTTTCAGTATCTGCCTTAAATATTTTATTTTAGGAAATTATTTTATTATATAGGTATGGATAAAAAAAGTAAAAATATACAAGTATGATTCAAAAGGTTACTTTTGTGTTAAATAGTCTTATACTGAGGCCAGGCCGTCCTCAATATATATAGTTTTAGTAATAATCTCGTTATATATCACTGAAGGAAAAAGGTAAGTATATATGTAGGTCACTCTGACAAGTAGTATATTATTATTATATAGTCATTGATCTATGATCAATATATATAGTGTAGATATAATAAAAATTAGCTTTAAATAGTGGTTTTAACTTACCACTGCGTTATGAAGTTTGTGCCAATGGAATATATAGGCGTTGATCTGTTGACGTCGAGGTTTGCTTCCGTCGAGTTCATTATTTCCAGGCTATTGTTTCAGAGATCTTCGGATACGCCTACCGCATCTGGATAGAAAATTTTATATATTTGTAATATTATACTCGTTTGTTATGGATAAGTGTGGCCAACACGTGATGTATAAGATGCATGGCTGTAATTTGATTTATATTCGAAATTTATTTATCATGTGATGACCTTCGTCATACGTTAGTAGATCTTAAGGTATAAATCGACAGCTTAGTGAATTTGTATTTATTTCGTTATTTAAAATTCAAATTACTTCAAAATGAATCTGACTTCACTTGGTACTCGAATGTCACACGCTTAGATTACTTTGTTTTTCAAATTAGGAGGCGCGGAGGAATATAAGCTTTCATTTGCCATAACAAAGCGTAAGCACCGTGCGAAACATAGCAGTTTATATTCAACTAAGGCGACCAATAAGCCAAGGCGGGGAAACAAGTACCAATACCTGTGTTTTATTACGCCAAGCTGAAGAGGCTGTTTATCCCTCAAAACAGAAAACCTTAAAAATCTCTCAATCTCAGTATAATAAAAAGATAAAGCTAATCTCATCAGTATGAAATGTTATATATACACGTTCCAGTATAGGAACTTGAAATCAATTTGAGTGAATCCGAGAAAAAAGAAGTTTGAAGATTAACGAGAAGGAGATTGCACAAGATAAATTACATAATAGTTATATCCATATAATAAAATACCTTCTGCCCGCGGCTTCGCTCGCGTGGATGTCGGTAATCGCGACCAAAAAAAAAAGTATCCCATGTTACTTCTAATACCTCCAAGAATGTATGTACAAAGTTTCATGATAATCGGTTAAATAGTTTTTGCGTGAAAGCATAACAAAGAAACTTACTTCGCATTTATAATATTAAGTATGATTTGTGAAATAACAATTCCAAAAATTTTACTAAAACACTCGAATAAAGCCTATTTTGTATTTGAGTTTCAATTTTAATAGATTGAAAGTTTTAGACGATGTCACCTTCTGCTGAAGAATGTAGCGAAAATTTTCAAGATGTTGAAATAAACCAGGTGGAAATATAAGACGTCGCTTTACACCTATTTAAATGGCTGTAGCCTCAGCAATACTGGTATATTTTTTAATTTTTTAAAACGTTTTGACCTACATTCAGATTTCTATAAAGATTAACTTTTTCCTTAGATCAAATTTATGTCTTTAACAGGACTGGTGATAAACATTAACGTCGATTAGCGACGATTTAACTATAAAATTCATTACGATTACAATGAAATAGGTTGATGATATTTTAAACGACGACTAAGTAATTTTCTATAAATTAAAATATGTGGATTACACAACAAAATAAATCTCAACAATTCCTAGGCACAGTAGTCAGGGTAAATGCCTGTGATAAGGTCACCAGTATGATCGGATTTTTCTAGTCAGGTCTAGCCTACGTTTGTGTTTGTGTGATCCCTTAGAGGAGATCATATTCTGCTCTCAATTATAGTGTAAAACTATTATTTGTCAAAAAAAAAAAAATTCGTAAAGGTTTCTTATTCATTCAATTATAAGTGTTCCGTATCCAAAGTCTCTCTCTATGGAATCTTGTCACTAAGAATCCTTAGGCCCGATCCACATTACAGTGCTGATCTCGGTTCGTTCTCGGTCCGATCTCGATCCGGTAAAATATTGTTACATAAGAAACAATGAGAGTATTTACACTATCCGTGGCAGTCAAGGTCCGATCAAGTCACGCTCCAGCAACGATTCGCCATACAAAACATTTTACCGGATTGAGATGGGACCGAGAACGAACCGAGATCAGCACTGTAATGTGGATCGGGCCTTATTGTCAGCCTTTCTGTCAGTCAAAAAATAATTTAGTTTCTTTACTAATTTAAAATTATTTTGAATATAGTAATTGTACACACACACAGCTCTTTATTTTAACTTTTGTGGACTGGATGATGCATTTAGATTTTTTTTTAAGTCGCTATATTGATTAATCATGAACGTTGAATACATTTTTGAGATCTTCATTTTGGTATTTTGCTTGATGGACTTGGATGAAACAAACATTTTTGTAACCCACAATATATTTTCTCTAAATTCACAATTAAATTTTTTAATTACTATTTACTTTTTAATATCTAATGACTCACGCCACGAAGACGAATGAAACTATGTATAGTTTGAGTAAAATATCTCTTGTATTGTCCTAACAACAACATCTACCTATGTAAATATATTTTTTTTACTGTTTCTACTTTTATCATTATAAAATCAAACACTTTGTACGTTTCATTCAGCGTTGCCAGATATTTTTTTGCCAAGTCGGAATTTTGGAAATTTTTAAGTGAGAAAAGCGGGATTCTTTCGCCAAAAGCGGGACATAGTAAAAAAAAATTATATGATCCGTAAGATTTTAAATATTTATTTTTTTATTAGAATTCAAATTACGTTTACGTAACAATAGATAGCAAAAATAGCCATAGAAAATGTATTTTAATAAAAATATAATATTTTAAATCAGATTTACCCTATCCGTGAAAGACACTAGTTTAAATATATTCTTGGTATCTTTATTTGGAAACTGTTGAAAGAGCTGGTGCCTTTTCTGTGCGGTGGTGGCAGTGGTGGTAACTCAACTCAAGTTATCCCCGAAAAGCGGGACTGAGCCTGTCCCGCGCGGGACTTTTAATTTTGATAAAAAAATCGGGACGTCCCGCCAAAATCGGGACGTCTGGCAACGCTGGTTTCATTATTCCATTTCATTATACTGTGTCCTATACCCAAGGTTTTCTGGAAGAGATCGTTCTACAAGCGATAAGACCACCTTTGTACATATTTCTTAATTTGTTATGACTATTGTTCTCTTCATAGTGGTGTGCAATAAAGTGTATTATTATTATATATTATTATTATTACATACCTATATTTCTGCACTTTATTATTCATTATATAATTGCGTTGTTTTGTAGTATGCGGGGATTTAATAATGTAAAACAAATCACGAATGTTGTTGTAAATTTTAAACAAACTGTATATTTGACACATTGTTCGGAAAAGTGAAAAATATTAAGGTTGAAAACAAAGAGTTTAAAACAGGCGATGTTTAATCACTCGCGTGTATGAACGTCCAACATGTATTGTTACGTAATTTTCATAAACTTTTTTACGTATAATTTATTGTTTAGCGTAGCTTTTGTAAATAAATTATATATCTACCTATTAAAATTAACTATCAAAATTGTAAAATTTAATCTATTTGTTTATAACAGTACCTACGTATAGTACTCTAAGAGGTTAAGTCTTAGGCCAAAAAAGGTAGCCAAAAAGTACAAAAATACATGAAATACAATTATAAATATTATAACACAAAAAAAAGGAAGGAAAATACTTAAAATATAACGTAGGTACTTCTATTATTCCATTTTTTCTAGAAACAATTTTAGATTTTTTTTTGAGTTTGAACAGAGCATTGTTAAAAATGTCAAGCTCTGAATACTTGTGAATATTTATAACAGTTATCTCACCAATATTTCGTGTACTGGATCCGGTCGGACGGGTGTCGGATGTCTATCTTCGTCGTCCATGCCAGCATCTGAAACGGAAGTCCTGTGAGCCTGATAGATACCGACCGCCGTGCGAAATGACATTGTGTTATAGTGTTTATAAACTGTATACATATAGCTCTGTTTTATATAAATAAATTTTGTTTTTGTTTCTCGTATGTATTATTATGTATGTACATATGTCAGTAATAATAATACAATTGAAAGAAGTTCATAACAAACTTGTTACAAAAAAAAATGTAATTTTATGAAGTTCCTTTTCAAATGACAATTTTTTTTAATATTTTTAATGGTTGTCACTGAGTTAGCAGTATTTATACATGAAGAGAGTCTCCGAAGTCAAATCAAAATCGGTTGAAAAAGTATCTGTTAAAAAATGGTTTTTGTAATATCGGCCATTTTGTAAGATATGTGTATCGGCCATTTTGTACAGACTAATTTTTGTAACACGTAGCTGAATAACATTGATATCGAATACATTAGTTGATTTTGTCTCAAGATTTTACGTTATTAAAATACAAAAAAAAAAAGTTTTATATTATTAATTTTAAAGAAAAATCCGCGTTCTATCTTCATTAATTGATAAATTTTAAAAGAGTAACTGTTCCGTTTCTTTCTGGTTTTTTCTCTGCGGAATTTTATTTTTCAAATCCGGTGGTACGGGTAAAATAACGATTAAGAAGAGATTTTGAGGCTTACTTAAATAAATTAAATTTATAATTTTGTTTTGATTTTGAAAAAAAAAAAACTCTACCTACTTACATATATGTATCTAATTGTATTTCATTCGTTCGAATAGACTGAATAAAATATTTGGTTATTATTTAATGAGTCTTTACATCGTCATGACATCTTTGCCACACGAATAAAATAACGTCCCTTAGCTTTATGATATTACTATAGATTCTACAGATTCAGATGAATAGATTGAAATAATTTTAACTTTCGTCTAAGCACCGACACAGCGTCCAATTATATAATATTTAAAAAGTTTTTCAACATAAAAAAGCTTTCAATCTCATATAATATGTATGACGATGTCATATGGTGGACGTTTGAGTCTGCTTCAAAGGCGAGCTGAGACCATCAATGATATAATTCTGCACTTCAAAGTTATTGGAAGGATATATTATAAATTATAATAGTACTACACTACAAGATGTATTTTTTACTACTTTTGGTGTTACTTTTTTTTTGTGTTCCAGTAAACTAGTGGTTATTTTAGTGTGAATATTGATAGTATAAAAATGGATAAAATATTAAAAATAATAAGAATAAATTTAAAAACTTAACATTTTGTTTGTTTTGTTGTTGTTTTAAAATAAATGATTCATATTCAACTTCTCAATTTTGATTGCCTCTGTCAGAGCATCGCTTATAAAAATTATAATTACATATGATTAGACAGTGATAAAAGACAAGAAAGTCTTATCAAAAATACAAATTACTCAGTCAGTGTGTTCATTCTTCTTTCCTAAAATTTAGCAGCTGCCCCCCCCCCCCTCTCAGAAGAGCTAGAAGAGCGGTGGGTCACTGATAAAAACGATTTTTACATTTTTTGATACTCTAAGAATTGTCACTAATAACGATAAGTCAAACGAATCAAAGAACACCTCCACTACTAATGTGAGATACTCATATAATATGTTAAAAACCTAGACAGTATTAAAACAATACTGTCTAGAATTTTCTTTATCTGCCCTCCTCTATGGAGAATCCTGGCTATGCCCTTGTTTACAATCCTTGACCACTGTGATGAAAAAGATTTCATATAAATATGAAACTTGGTTTCCAGGTTGGCTTGCGAACATTATTCTCTAAAAGTAGTGATCGAACAGTTGATAAAAAAATTTAAGTTGTAGGTAATGATTGTATTAAGTTAATAGCGACAAGTAAGTATTATTTTAAGAATTAGTAGTTTCTAGAACTTTAAGTAAACAGTTTAACTAGAAACGAACAGTTCTAAGAACTCTTTATTCTCATCACGTAGGATCAAATTTATTTCGCAGGCGTAAAATATTGTTTTGTAATTCATAAGTATTTGAAACAAAGAAACCTTTTTTAATTAAATAAATATAATAATCTAATATTCCTTAAAATTATAATATTAAAGACGGTGTAATGTAACGATATATACATATATACTGACTAATTTTGAACTGAAATAGCCTGTAAATATCGTAATGCTAGTCGAAGGCCTGTTCTTTAGGAAACGGTTGGAGCTTCATCCTGTTCCACTGTGTGTTAGCGAGTAGTTTCCTTTAATGAGTAATGATCACTCAGGTACTTATAGTATCAACCAGGACCGACCACTTTTATTTATTTATTCACGCTTTATTGCACAACATACTAATAATAATAATCATAATACAGATGCTTTACGTGCTCTCAGAGGCTTTATTGGAGAAATTGTAGGATATTTCTAACTATTTATTCAATTTAGTCAGGGCTTTTATAGTATGTACTGTTATAATACACTTCTTTGCATTGTCTCAACTTTACTATATGAATTACCCAACCAATTGACCAATTACAGGCTGTTCAGCTCTAAGAAGAAAAAAATATTATCCATTACCCTAAACCACAGCTGATAAGCGGATAAATGAACATACATGTTAGAGTAAATTCCAGTAATATATCCGTCGCTTCTTTTGTTCTGCGATTTGTTTTAGCTCACTGGCTCTGAGCAGTGGCTTGGAAGAGGTCTTAGGGAACTGTCTTACGTATATGATCAGCAGAATCGATGTTCATCGAATTCTAGTTTTGTATATGCATACACCTCACGTCCTGATGATAGAGATCGCTGATAGTTGGCTGTTAGGATCGTGATATCGAAATAAAACATAAATTACAATTCTCAGGTGTGGTATCTCTCTTAAGTAATTACAATATTTACTGAAACTCTTATAATTTTCATAACCAATCATCATCAAATGGATTATATATAATAATAATAAATAAATATGTTTAACACAAGGACATCTGTTCCTAAGATAAAGGTACCTATTCCTAAGGTTAAGGTTCCTAAGGTACTGTTAATAGCGTGGTAAATTCAAGATATTTTTTTCTAATTTTAATAATGTGACTGGCCAGTTGATGTACCCTGTTTTCTGCTCGATGGTTGTGGGTTCGATTACTATACAAGTCTGGGTGTAATATACATTTACCTAGGTTTTTACCTAAAACACAGACATTAAGTTGCCTTCCTAAGAACAGATGACCGTGTGTGTTAAGCAACATTATATTTATATTTAACTAGCTGCTGCCCGCGACGTTGCTGCGTGAACTAGCGTTCACATTTATTACACGTTGTTACAGAATACGTTGAAAAAATAAAGGTTTACTGCTCGTTCCCCGTAGGTGATAGCGTGATAATATGTAGCCTATATGTTGACCCGACTTCTTAATAATATTCGTGCCAAATTTGAAGTAAATCCATGCAGTACTTTTTGAGTTTATCGCGGATATTCATACATACAGACAAACAGACAAACAGACAAAAGTTCTAAAAATATAAATATATCTAATAATTATATTTTTGGCTTCGGTATCAACTGTAGATAAAACCACAATAATTCTTTTAAAAAAATATTCAATGTACAGTTTTAACTTTCCTACCATTTTATTATATGTAATAGATAGATTGTCTCCAAAATAGGTTTATCGTACGCCAGCTCTTTATCGACTACATCCACGATGAATTGCTTGACACAATCAAAGAGAAATATTTGGAATAGTAATATGATAATAATTAGGATTCTAAAAAGTATATATAAAAGTAATTTAATTGTTTCTTTAATCAGCAAAACTTAGCACGACTGTTTCACGCTACATGCATATTTACATGCATATTGCTACGTATAATGTATACATATTTACGTTATATTTTCATGAATATAAAACTGTTCATAAATATAAAATACTCGTTTATTCATTTCATGCATTGTTTGAAAGAGCATCGCTTGAAAATGACTCAACCATTGTGGCTGTTTTTTTTTTTTTTTTTATTTTATAATTTGCGGTTGTCAAAAAAAGTAGAGTAAAATTTTTAAAAACTCACCAGACAAGTCGAAATATGTCGGAAATAAATTAAAAAAACTTTTTTTTTTGTTGAAGTCGAAATGACTGACAAACAACACAAAGCGTGAACCTTCGAAGTTATAGAAGATTTAATACTGGTATATAAGGAAAACAAACATATGTATTTTAGAGCAAAAAGTCTATTTATTTATCTAATACTTTATTTTACACTTATAAAGTTTACGGAAGAGAAAAAAATCAAACAAATCAGAGTGAGAATGCGGTCTTATCATTATAGTTATTTCTTACAGACAGCTCCTGTCTAGTCTTTTTCATTCAAACATTCTCATCTTTGAACTTAATAGTCCGATTTCGAAGATTATTTTTGACTTAGGTTGCCTCTTTATTGAAAGAGATTGGTAATATGCTAATAAAAATTATGCTATGATTTATAGAACTTACATTGATATCAATCAATCGGTAAAGTATCAAGGTTATAATAAGAGGAAAAAAGTCGTTGGTTTGTTTTCTAGGCTATAAAAAATATTTAGAATTAGTTCTACTTTGAGGAATACAGATGTAAAAATAGGATTTAGATAGATTTAGGTTGAGGTTTAGTTAGATTTAGTTTATTTTGTATTCAAATATGTACACATCGCAAAACAATACAACTGAAAACCAAATATATGAAAGAAGAAAAAAATAATAATAATATAACAATGCCCAGAGAATTTTCAGGTATTTATTCAAAAAGGTCTTCATAATGTTCGAAAGTGTATCAAACCAACCCTCTTGTTACAGCAAATAGGTACCCAACAGACCGCATCGTCTCAAAATAAAAGGGACACGAACAGGTATTGCTAACGTAGCGTAAAATATAACGACTTGAGCAAATTTCACCTCTATTGTTTATACATAGAGACTACAACTGCCTGTTATGTTTCGAACTCAAGACACGTTGTACGATACAAACCCCTTTGCACGAGAACAGTGGTAATCGATTTGACAAAGCCTTGGTGGTTCAGAATGAATGAGGTGGTGAAATTTCCGAAGGAGGATTCCAAATAGTTCCAGATAAATATATTACAAAGTTACATTCATAATAATGTAATATTTTAATATTATATTTCAATAATTTAAGTCGATTTTTTTTCGCGTTATTCTCAAAGCTACTATATCAATTGCAAAAAATATTTTACTTTTTATTTATTAAATTTTTTATTTATATACTATATTGTACACTTAAGAAATACATAAAAAAGCAACAAAGAGAAATATACAAAATAGAGTGCGAATGCGGTCTTATCACTGATAGTGATTTCTTCCAGACAACCCTTGTCTATATAGGAAATCCTGGTAATAAGACAGGCAAACGGTTCAATTAGTTTTTTAAATTAACCATTTAAAATATTATAATAACATAAGTTATACCTAAAAAAACTTTTTATTAGTTGTTTATTGAGAAATGTGGTATTAAACATTCTGCAAAAACAAAAAAAGCGTAGCAGGAACTATAAACACGGAACCATGCGTATCATGGAAATCTAGTAGTTTATATAATTGGAAATCAACTATGGTTGGTCGTATTAAATGAATATAATATGTTATTTCTGGATTTTCACTATACAAAAAAAAAAAAAAAAACATAATTTAGAAGCGATTGGTGTAATATTATATACATGAACTTACAATAATGTTTTGTTCTAAGTACTCGTATATTATATGAACGCGTCAAATATTTATTACTTTTGTTCTGTTTCTTTTTAAATCAATTCCCTAGTGAAATACGAAGGAAATAATTTTACTATTTTAAATATCATTCATTTAGATGATCTATAGATAATACTATAAGTTACAATGTGATTATACTCAGTTGCTGATGTAGACCGTAAATAATTTTTTCTTAATTGTATGATATTAGGAATAAGTTAGAAATAAGTTTAGTCAAATAAATTTTCCATATATTTCAACTTTATTTTTTTATTTTAAGATAGTATCAGATAATTGAATTCATCAATATTACGAGTATATCAATACTGTGTAAGCTTTATTTATTTATTTAAACACTTTATTGCATACACAAAGTTGAGGTAAACATTAAAATAGTATATTATATTTATAAATGTACAGAGAAAAAAAAATAAGTGAAGAGTAGAAAGATTTACTTACAGCATGCAAAGGCGGTCTTATTGCTTTAAGCAATCTCTTCCAGACAACCCCAGGCGAAGGAGACTATTCATAATAAATTAAAATAAAATGCGGGATAGTGTAAGCGTAGATAAATATAATTGTAGATACAAAATATACGCGTATGTACTGACACATATAAATATTTAAAAGAAAAAAAAAAGAGAAAAATAAAAATAAGTATACAGAACATAAATTGATTTATATAAAAATATGTATACATATAAAATACTTACAACATATATCTACATAGATACATAAATACATACATAAATATACAACATAAACATATAAATATATACAACATAAACACATATATACAACATATGAACAAACAATATACATAGCATATAATAATACAATACATAATGATTGTATAAGCGTTTCTTAAAAGTTGACAACGAATCGGAATGACGAACTTTTCCAGGTAAGCTATTCCATAGTTTGGCTGCCTTTATTGTAAAAGAATTGCTGTACGCTTGCAATTGCGAAGCGAACATCTTTAGCCTATTATCACTACGTGATCGAAGATTTAGATGAAGGTCAGAATTGGAACCAAGGAATACAAAACGTTCTTTTAAATAAGAAGGAGATAAAGGATTGTATAGGATACAGTAAAGAAGGGAGAGCAAGTGGAGATTGCGACGCAGTCTAATTGGTAGCCATTTGAGTTTAGCACGGAATTCGGATATGTGATCGAACTTACGTAATCCATATATAAAGCGTATGCAGTGATTTTAAAGTCGCTCATATTTGTTCAGTAAATCTTCCGAAAGATCAGGATAGGAAGAGTCTGCATAGTCTAATAACGGTAGGAGAAGTGAATGCGCTAAAGTATAGTGTATAAGCTTTATGTATATGTTATGTATATTTTTTAATTACAATTCCAAACTTAAAAATAATACTTTACAGATAATTATGGTATAAATAATCTCCAGGAGGAATGATGGTAAGGATGCTGGTAGTATTTTCTTAAGTGTATTGTAATAAATTAATCAGCTCTTCTGTTACCAGTGAAGACAAGTTGTGGAGTTAAATCATTTATGATTTCTTTAGCATTGTGACTCCAAGGTCCACGTATTTCGACTGAAAACCTGTTCATACAAATTGTCAAATATACTGAATTTTTATCAGAAATATTCATTAGAATAATGTACAATTTTTACTAAAACAGTAACAACGCTACTATAGCCAACCCCTTACCCTCGTTAGTTGACGCAAAAATTGTTGGAAGACGCTACGGGAAACATTCTATACCTTATATTCACTGTGGTTGTTATACAGTTGTATACTTAAATAAAGACTATTGTAATTATTTAAAAGTAATCACGTTATAGAAATAAACTGATTTTTGAAAGACAAAACTGAAATGTTTCATCTCATATCTGAGATTAACGCGGAAATCTTTTTAAATTCTTGGAACTACTCGTAAATGTGATGGATCCGATGGAATGTGCGATCGGATTTAGCGTTAAGACGACATCGCCTGAATACATATTCAGTTGAAATGTGTGTTTGTGTGCGTGATTTAATATTTTATCAGGGCCGATGTAAAGTGTTTTTCCCGAACATGCGAGATCATTTTTGGCACTCCTCTATACCCAACATTTTCCGGAAAGAGCCATCGAATCTTTAGGGGTGCAAATTTTTCAGTGAGACCCAAGGGCGCCGACTCTGAAAGGATGGCGCCCTTTACCGGTGTAGGTGGTCTTGACTGTCTACATGAAGAGGCGTCAAAAATAAATGGTGCCTTTTTTTATTCCCAAAAAGGGCAGTCTCGTCTTTAGGGGATAACAATTTTTGGCGGCAATAAAATTTTTACACAAGAAATATTTTTAAATTTTCAAAGAGCCATAAACTTTTCGCCGTCGCTGACGCTTGCCGCCGCTGGCGCTTGCCGCTTCCGAAGCGGCGCCCCATGCAGCCACATGTTCTGCATGGTCCTTGCGCCGGCCATGTATTTTTTCAATTGTTCGTAGATGTTTACTGGGAATATATTTTTGAAGATTTATTAAAAATTATCGCTTCGAAATACTTATCGTAAAATTAATACAATTGTTAAAGTAGGGGTCAATAGATAAACTGAAGTTTGATATTCTATAACTCTAAAATTATAAAACAAAGATATAAGACTCCACTTCAAGACAAAACTTCTAAGATATAAGACTAAGTTCTTTTGGAAAAGAGTCTTATATCTTGGAATATACAGTTGTAGAATCGTATCAATCGGTTTTTTTGTTAAAAAAAAGCAACTTAATAAAGGCTATTATTTTAATTATTTCACTCCACCCGTTCTAACCCCTTTGTCAAAATGTTAGAAGGAATCTCGTTTTACTTAACAAAAATAACTTGATTTTATAAAAGGCTGATTAATTATAAATTGTCACTGCCTTTCAAACGATCACAAAGGATGTCAACGGAAGGCTTAACTTAGCTTTTCTTTGCCGGCTGTTTCTAATCGAATCGTTTTATTTAAATGACGAAGGTAAATCATTTCAGTTACGGTTAATTCGTGGAACTGAAATTGTTGCGACGTAAACAATACTGAGATCTAATCTTTTTTTCAATAATAATTATATTTGCGTAGACGATTATATCCGCGAGATGAACGGACGTTACTAATGATGACATACGGATCTTAGACGTGGTCTCTGACTATGGGCCTTTTAAACAAGCTTCAAGTCGCACAGCATGCAATAGAGAGGGCTATGCTTGGTATTTCTCTGCAAGATCATATCAGAAATGATGAGATCTGCAGATGAACGAAAGTTGCCACATAGCCCAATGGATTTACAAGCTGAAGTAGTAGCGAGCAGGGCAGATAGCTCGTAGAACTGACGGCCGATGGAATAGAAATATTCTCGAGTGGAGACCACGTACCGGCAAACGCAGCGTCGGAAGGCCTTGCACGAGATGAACAGACGACTTAAGGAAAGTCGCCGGAAGCCATTGGATGGAAGCTGCTTTCAACCAGTCGCTCTGGAGGTTGATGAGGGTGCTCTATATATCTATTGTTTATGAATTACTCCATTTAGATACTTATTATCTGCGCTCAAACGGCGTTTTTCGGGTCTGTGGACATAGAGGGAAAAGCGCTCTCTCTGGTTCCGGCTCGCGTCTCGACATCCACACTTATCGAGTGTCTCCTTATAAATATACAAATTAAATAGTAAATAGTACAGAGGGTGGCCTACGTTCAACAGTGGACATCGGCTGATATAATAATGATGATGATGATGATGAGACGATAATTTTTTATTTTATTTTATTAAATATACTCATTCATGTTTATTACTTTATAATAGATACGCGTACTTCCTCAGTACAACTATTACAAATGCAAATACTATTTTCAACAGATCAGACCTCTTAAGTCTTTTTTTTTTTTTATTTATTTTTTTTTTTTTTTATTTTTTATCGCAGGGGAATCCATTTACGGATGATATCCAGGACGCCCGGGTCGGCAGTCCTAGACCTATGTCGGACTCGGCACTTTGGGAGTGCAATACCGTACTAAACCCCTGCGGGAGCCTTCAGCCGCTTTAATTGGAGGGTCCCGGATCTGCAGGCAACAGGATCCCTCCAGCGACAGGCTGGCCTCGGCGAAAAGACCAGACTTCTCCTACATGGGGACTGTCCGGCTCACCTCTGAACAGTCCCGACGACGTCGTGTCTAGCAGGACCGGGTTCCCATCCCGGCCCGACACGGGCACAAGGGCGTTACTGGAGGCGCATTAAGTAGCGCCTCCTACGCACCCCCATTCGTCGCCCGCGGATGGAGGCCACGTCGGCGGCCTCCTCTCTCCTCCGCTCGTCGGCCTCCTTCTGGGACATTACTGTCTCGCAGAAGGAGACCATCGCCTTCCAGGACTCGTCGTCGCCGAGCATCGCGGTGATGATGCTCGGGAGCGACAAGTCCCCTCCGAGGACCGACGTCAGACCTTGACGCAGCGCCGCTCATCTCGGGCACACCTCGAGGGTGTGCTGGGCAGAGTCCACCGCCGCGCCACAATCGTGACATTCAGTCGTCGGCTCCCTCTGGGCCGTCCGGCACAGGTAGTCACCAAAGCAACCGTGCCCGGTGAGAACCTGCGTCAGACGGAAGGTGAGGGGCTTGCGTTTTCGACGCATCCACCGCTCAAGGACCGGGCGAATGGCAGCCGTTACGCGTGTGCCATACGGCTGCTCCACCAGGTCCTCCCCCCACCTTCGCATTAGCGCTTCCTGCCCTATCCGACGCACACGTAGGATCCCGTCCAACGTGGGGTTCTCACCAAGAGCCCTCCTACCCGAGACATATGAGTAGGTCTCGGCAAGAACCTCCGCCACGAGCTCCCACGGGGGGTCGCCGGCTAGAGCAGTAGCTGCAGCCCACGATATCGTACGGTACCCCCGAATCACCCTCACCGCGATTGTTCGCTGCGCAGCGCGCAGCGCCGCCTTATTTTTCGCGGTGAGGCGATCCGCCCAAACCGGGGCACCGTACGTCGCCATACTCCGGCAGACTCCGGAGTACAGCTGCCTGCAGGCGGCGCTGGGTCCTCCGAGGTTCGGGAGAAGTCTGCCCAGCGCACTCGCCGCCTTCACGACCTTCGGTCCCACCATAGCGAAATGTGGGCCGAAGGTCCACCCTCCGTCCAGGATGAGCCCGAGATATTTCATTTGGGGGCTCATCCTGACTCTCCCCTCTCCGATCTGAAGGGTAGCCCCCGGTGGAGGTCCCTTGCGGCCGGTCCCGCGGAAAAGCAGGGCTTCGGTCTTGTCAATCCTGACACGAAGCCCTAAACTCTCTATGCGGCTGATCACGAGGTCGAGTCCGACCTCGGCCAGACCTCTTAAGTCTAATAATAACCTAACTATGTTTTTTTTCACCAATTTAGAATTGTCATTAATTTTACAATTTGAACGACTATTCATTTTATGATTTAGATGAAAAACAAAATCTATTCTATTAACCGAACTATCGCATCTCACTGATACTATATCAGAATATCAACCTAAAATAATAATGTTGTTATTACCCACACAATTCTAACCTGTATAAGCGTATACAAATTTGTGTTCCAATTCAGAATTGAAAACCGTTCCAACCGAAATAACATACAAAATACATCCACAGTTCTATAACTAATTCGGATAGTGATACTCAATCATGAGAACCTTAAGATACTCTACGCACTAAACACAAGTCTGGTCTATGCGGTGCGGTTCCTGCTATTGACAAAATTTCTAACATGTTGGATAAAAATAGAAGCCGTAACAATAAAATTTACGTATAAAATTTTACTAATTACAAATGAAAAGTTTTACAAATGTAAACTAAATGCAAGTATATCGTTTCGGAATTTACACAAGCGAACAGTGTGCAAAGTCAATAAAATTTCTATAAAAAATTCAATAAATGTAATTATTATAGTAACTATATTATTATAGAACTGTTCTCATGTAAGTGTCAGATTGTGTTATGGTATGTAGATGCAAATCAGTGATACCTAAGTACATAATTGACTGATTATTTTGATGAAAAATTTTGAGAAATAATAATAATAAAACCACACTCGGTATGTAGAGTCCTTAATGCTTAGTGATCACGCTTTTCCGAGCGCGAAGATTATCCCAGACTACGGAATGAAACACCGCAATTTGTGTCCGCGAAACGAGACAATTTAGACTAGTCGAAATAGTGTATATGTATGTCTAGTCTGTAATATTTTCACTATTTCATCAGATTTTAACTGTTTACTTTTTTTTTCGAACAGCAGTAAAACTATTACACATGATACATTGTACATTCGAATAATCTACACACAAAAATATTTCACTATATTTATATTTTACAGTACTATAACAGCCTACCAAAGTACCTTTGGACAAGAAACCGCAATCTTTCCCTTTCTTCTTAAAAATACTTCACTGTGACGTTACTCTGCTGCTAATATTACCATTCGTCTAGGACACAGTTTACATGTCTCAAAAATTCTCTCAAAATACATAAGTTGGTTCAAGTTAATTTGTTCCAACAATGAGAACGAATAAAATTCTAATTCAACATGAAATCGGGTTTTAACTCTTTGAATGTCTGTCATGTTCACGTGTGTTAGTCACAGGGTCATATCGGCTCAGCTATAAATTTTAGTTCCACTACAAACAAATCAATCATTCACTATAATATTTTTTCGTCTACTGCGTTTTTATTACAACTTTAAAAAAAAAATATCAATCGTAATTTAAATAAAATAGTCTTCTATATATTGTAATATATTATATAAATATATTATATATTAAGATTTGTTAATGAATGAAAAAAAAAATTCTACAAACTCACATTAATAACAGATACAGACAGTAATCAGAAATATACTAGACGTCATTAAAGCTACACTTTACTTACATTTTTATTTAACTTTAGAATCTATGTGATATTTCAACCACAATACTCGAAATAACTACCACATATGTTGAATATGTTGCATGTTCCAAATATGAAAATTGACAAACGCAACACTTCGGTCGCATGGGCTGTGCTTGAAATGTCGACGAACGAAGCAGGGTCCATGGAAGAGCAAAGGGCCAAGACGTAGCACAAAAAAAAAACTAAAGTCAGTTTACGGACGATAATTTTACGTGATAACGTCATGAGAAAACATTGATGAAAAATTGCATACTTTTATGAATTGAATTATTATCACGGAATTATCATTATTTTGTATAATATAATACAAAGGAGGTAATTGAAAATTATAATTTTTTCGATGAATTAACAGTTATTTGCACTCGTTAATTCAAATATTTTTTCTCTTCTACCTACTCGAACGCATCTGCCGATGGAGTGGAAAAGAGATAGATGCATCACAAGCCGAATTGTTAGGCTGATCGTGCCTCTCTATCGCTTGTGCCACGCTCTCGTTCGCGGTACGTGACAATTAGTCATGCTTTTTCGTGCGTGCTGCCGGCGTTCATCGATTTATAAGACGTTTATAACGTCAAAAAAATATCTATTTTAAATTTTAGAATAGATTTGTATTTGAGTACATAGTCATCCTATTTTCGAGCGTTTTGATTACTTTGTCCAGAACGTGTGTCCAAAGCACAGTATGTTTTCATATTACACATATTAAATGTACACTAAATACGATGTCGAGTGCGTTATATGAATTTGTTTATATTTAAACATGTTTCATGTTAATTAAACTTGTGTTCAGAATAATTTTTCTTTTAAACTTTTTTAAATTTTATTTTTAATTGTAATTGTTCTAAAATAAAGAAATTCATAATTTGTTAAAACACTTTTTTATTTCTTTGTATAGGAAAACGGAAATAAGATTTGGGCTAAGATATTAATTTCAAACATCCTTGAGTTTATCTTAACTGGTTCTGTATTCGTAACATCTGTAGTGCATGCTCGAAATTGATTTTCCATATATGGTTTGATGTATATCATTACGAATTTCTATAAAACCAAACTCCTATACGAATAGAAAAAATGCTCTATGTATAAATTTTTAAGATCGTATACATCTTAATAATTAAAACTATGCGATTAAAAAAAATGTCATATACGGTGACCATTACCTATGCGTGACGATAACTTAAAAATCCTAAGCTTAGTTTAAATATGACAACCGTCCTGGTGTAGTGGTGAGAGTAGTCACCTCAAAGTCGCGCGCCGGCGGTCGCGGGTTCGATTCTCGCTCGGGACAGTGGGTCTACCCACCATGCCTCGGAGAGCACATAAAGCCGTCGGTCCCAGTTGTTATCATAGACACCTGATAACGATCGTAACTCATGGTAGATAAATTAACCACCAACTCGCAGTGGAGCAGCGTGGAGGATTAAGCTCGCAACCTTCTATATGGAGAAGAGACCTTCGCTCACCAGTGGGTGGTTTACAGGCTGATACAGTACAGTACAGTTTACATATTGGCGACATTAATAGCATACAGTAAAATTAATATACTCATGGTTAATTTTACATAAGGTATTCACCTTTTACGTCAGATTATTTAGTCTCAAGGTATTTGTTAATTTACTCGTATTATTAATTTAAATATTACCGAAAAATGGATCTATATTTAGTAAAAAAGAAACCGGAAAACACAGATATTAAATCTCTTTCGCAACAACTATTATCCAAAAAATGACACAAAGAAGCGACCTCTCCATGTCCCCCACCACGGCTGGTCACCGCGGGGGTCACAGACCAAAACTCTCCACTCCATCTTATACACATATGTACATACAATGCTCGGTCATTACTATTAGATGCACGGCTACTAGAGTTCAAACATTCAGTATCAACTATCAAATAATTGATATCATAGGTCTATCAGAAATCAGACGTACAGGTTATAATATAGAAGAAAGTGAAGACCATATATTCTGTTACTTCGGCAAGACTGAAGGCCAATATGGAGTAGGTTTCCTTATTAAAAAGCACCTCAAAAACAGCATAGAGAGTTTCACTGCAATCAGTGAACGAACCTGTATACTAAACTTGAATTTTGGGAATACAAATCTATCCATCCTACAGGTTCATGCGCCGACATGTGACGCAACGGAATTGGAAATAAAAGAGTTCTATGACAGAGTACAGGAATCTCTTAAACAGTGCAGTAAAAACGTTATAATCATGGGTGACTTTAATGCCAGAGTTGGCCAAAAAATTCAAGGAGAAGATAGAATACTGGGACTTCATGCTTCGGAAGAAGAAACAAGAGAGGCGAAATTTTACTTCAGTTCTGCTGCTAATTTATTCGTTATCAACAGCCTGTTCAAAAAGAAAAGTAAAAATATTTGGACATGGCTTTCCCCGAATAAAAATAAAAGCCAGATAGACTATATACTGTCAAACCTAAAAAATAAATTTACTAATATTGATATGATAAGCAATCTATCGTTTCCGAGCGACCACCGGCTTGTGAGAGGTACTGTATTGTTAACAAAACGAGAAAATCTAGAGCCAATTATAAAAAGAACAATTTTTCACTAAAGACCATAGACGAACAAGAAAAATATATTGAAGCTTTAAAGTTGCACATTTCAAACACAATACTAGAAGAAAATTATGATATAGAGACGTACTATGAAAAAATTAAAGAAATGATCAATAAAAGTTTAAATTCTCTTCGTAATAACAATTCCAATATAAAACAACACTACATTATCTCGGACAAAACCAAAAATCTCATAAAAAGAAGAAACGAATTAATAAATAAAAAACCGTTAACATCGGAAGAGAAAAATGAGAAAAATTATTTATATAAAAACATTCACAAAATTATCAGAAAAGAATATCAAGATTACAGACAAGCAACAATTGAAAAATATCTGAGGAAATTAGGAAGTGTGAAAAAAGGTTTGAAAGAATTAACAACGTTTAAAAAATGGATTCCTAGCCTGAAAGAGAACTTTACTTGTAACAAGAAAACATTCTCCAGATCGGGAATAATAAAAGCTGCCACTGAATTTTATAAAGACCTCTACGCTTGCAAAATACCACCAAATACGGAGACTCTACCTGCACAGGAAAATGATACTACAATACAAAGATTTTCCGCTGAAGAAATTTTGACCAAGATAGAGTCCTTAAAAAAAGAAAAAAGCAACGGTCCAGACGGCATACCAAACGAAGCCATTTCAACGGGAAAATCTCTACTAGTACAACCTTTAACCACCCTGTTCAATAAAAAAACGAAAGAAAAATTCCTATTGAATGGCTGAAATCAGATGTAGTGCTACTCTACAGGAAAGGAAACCCTAATGACATAAGTAACTATCGACCAATCAGTCTACAATCTAATATCTACAAACTGTTTGCTTCGTGCCTCGAAAAACGCCTTGCTGAATACACCGAAAAGCATCAGCCAGTGGAGCAAGCAGGATTTAGAAGCACATACTCAACTGTAGACCACATCCACGCACTAGAATTAACTATAGAGAAATACAAAGAAATGAAACGTCCGCTTTACCTAGCGTTCATCGACTATGCTAAAGCATTTGACTCTATATCTCATGTCAGCATGTGGAGAGCCTTACAGGAGTGTGATGTGCCGTCAGAAATGATTGAGCTCATACAAGACATATATAAAAAAGCACAAGTAGAGTAATATTAGACAAAACAGGCACAGAAATTAATATATGTAGAGGCGTTCGTCAAGGTGACCTCCTCTCTCCCAGAATTTATATTACCGTTCTGCAAAACATAATGAACAAACTCAAGTGGAAAAACAAAGGTATAGACATCAATGGTCATTTTCTAAGTAATCTCAGATTCGCCGACGACATCATTCTCTTCGCAGAAAATTCATCACAGTTAGAGATTATGATAAACGAAATTAATAAAGTCAGCAATGATATTGGTCTAGAACTAAATACAACAAAAACAAAAATTATTACGAACAGCATAGAGGCACCAATATTCGTTAAAAATGTTTTGCTAGAATATGTTCAAGAATACACATACCTGGGCAAACAAGTATCATTTAAAAAAACCAGACACAAAGATGAGGTAATCAGACGCGTAAACATAGCCTGGAATAAATTTTGGAGCCTGAAAGAAATTCTTAAGTCAAATATGTCTATAAAGCTGAAGAAAATTGTGTTGGACTCTTGTATCTTGCCTTCTCTCACCTACGCATCCCAATCATGGATTTTCAACAAACAAATCAGAAACAAAATATTAACAACTCAAAGAGCCATGGAACGGAGCATTCTAAATCTAAAGCTGCGACATAAAAAGAGAAACACGGATATAAGAAAAACAACAAATTTAATTGATGCTCTCGAACACTGTAAAAGACTGAAATGGAAATGGGCTGGGCATATTGCGCGTATTGCGCGTATGAAAGAGGACAGGTGGGCTAAGGGGATTACATTCTGGAAGGGACCTACAGGCAAGAGAACCAAGGGTAGACCGGCGGAAAGATGGCTAGATGAAATTTTGAAAACAGCGGGAAAAGAATGGACTAACAAAGCGAGAGACAGAATTATGTGGAGAAAAATGGAGGAGGCCTTTACTCTATAGAGAGGTCCTTAATAAACGAAGAAATATTTTACTAACTACTTATTAAATATAAATTAAAAGCCATAAATAATTTTGAAATTTAATTTGATTTAATTTGGTTTAGTTTGGTTTGGTTTTATTTAAATTGATTTGATTTAGTTTAATTTGATTTAATTTGATTTGAGTATGATTTAAATTGGTT
The DNA here is from genome assembly GCA_036937285.1 of Euphydryas editha. NCBI lineage: Eukaryota > Metazoa > Arthropoda > Insecta > Lepidoptera > Nymphalidae > Euphydryas > Euphydryas editha. The sequence goes on from JAUPFZ010000001.1 coordinate 3,219,813, forward strand.
TAATTTGATTGAATTTAATCTGACTTAATTTGATTTGATTTAATTTAATTTGAATTTAAAAATTTACTAAGGAATGTTATGTACATGTATCCTTTTTGTTTTGAAATTTATTAATATTATTGCATGCTATTGAATTGTAAATTGTAATATAATTAATGTACTATTAATTTTTATTGAGGAATTAAAAAGGCTTAATTATTATTATTCACCTTTTACGTCAGATTATTTAGTCTCAAGGTATTTTTTAATGTACTCGTATTATTAATTTAAATATTTACCGAACAACTTGAATAGTGTTACATGCATTTACATTTTGGTAGAATGTAGTTAGTAGTGAATATTTGATGAACTATTATACATATGCGTATGTTATATATGATAGAACAAAAATTATAATTTTACTACAAATATGTACTGTATCATCCTGTAAACCACTCACTACTGAGCGAAGACCTCTTCGTCATGTAGAAGAAGGGTTGGAACTTAATCTACCACGCTGCTCCATTGCGGGTTGGCGGATAATTTCCTTATAATGGGTAACGATCGTTATCAGGTGTCTATGATAAAAACCGACCGACGGCTTTACGTGCTCTCCGAAGCACGGTGGGGAGATCCACTATGACATACATCCAGACCGGAAACAAATATTTGTAGAAATACAATTAATATCTGTCCCGAGCGGGAATCGAAACCGCGATAAAAAATAATCACTAAAAATATATCACTCTGAAACTACTGAATTAATTTAAAGAAAAGTGTGCACGATATGAGTTCATACTATGAGATACGAAGTTGGCTACTTTTTATCCTAAAATTCGGCATTGCCCCCTTGGGAGAGGGGATGAAAGTAAAAATATGTACTTCGTTATAATTCATTAAGGCGTTGTTCAACTTTATTATTATTTTTTTTCTTTTTTTATGAGAAAGATATTTTAAAGATTTTCCTGTAAATACTTCAAGGTCTTTGGTTTTAATAGTAAAAAAATTACACTTGACTTAATAACGCTCAGCATAGGAATAAAATAACTTGAAACTAGAAATCTACAGAAATCTTTGAAAGTATGACTGAAAAACGCACTTTATCTTATATGTAATGCGAATAAAGGGATGGCAATTGTGAACGAAGTCGCAGGAAAATCTAGTAGTTTTATTTATCTGATGGTAATGGTAGGGTGAATTTATATCTTAAATATATTTTTAAAGTGTCTACTCTAATTGATATTATTTTTCGTATCATCCATGTATTATAAACTTATTTACGTTTTAACCTTTATGTTCAACAGTTTGCGTTTGTTTCGTTTTGTGTTTACGTTACGCAATTGATAGCAAAACATTACTACTGATCGATCTACTTAATCGATATATGAAAACGGTTTTCAATATCGATATGGAAACTTAATATCGGCTACGTAGCCGTTTGATCTAAAAACCGAAAACGCCCATGTCTAGTAATATTTATGTGTCAGACATTAAACGATTCTGACGTAACTTAAGAGTATTTCTGTGTTTGTTATCAACAATGATTGATATTATTCAACTTCATAATTATGACAAACGACTCAATAGAAATTTGAATAATTGTCAAATTGATAATTTTCTGTTTCATTTGAGTTTTTACAAAATTAAACAAACAATAATACAAAAAAAAAAAAAAAAAAAAAATGTAACAATAAATGTGAAATAGGACTTGTATTTATGTGGCCAGCGACCGTTCTGGCGTAGTGGTATGAGTACTCGTAGTCTCCTCAACGGTGTCGGTCACGGGTTTGATTCCCGCTCGGAGTAAATATTTGTATTTGCATAAGTATGTATTTCCGGTTTGAGTATATTATGTTCTTGTGGGTTGCCCCACTGTGCGTTGGAGAGCATGTAAAACCGTCGGTCTCGGTTTTTATCAGAGACATCTCATAAAGATTGATACTCATGTTAGATAAATTATCTAACAACCCGCAGTAGAGCAGCGTGGAACAGCGTGGTGAATAATAAGAGCTCATATTTTTAGAGGCCTATTTTGGCATCTAAGCGAAACAGAGAGCATGGTCCGTCCAATTATAGACCAATAGCTATAACTTCTTTGTTCTCTAAGATTATGGTATCCATAATCAACTGCCAGCTCCAGCAGGATTTGGAGGAGCACCAACTGATTAGCGATCGCCAATATGGTTTTCAACGGAATCGCTAGGCTGGTGATCTTCTTATATTTGTAACTCGGCCACGAGCGAAGGCGTGGCAGGGGCACTTCTAACAAAGCTACCATCTTATGGGTTTCCTGAGAAATTATGTAAATGGATCACCAGTTTTTTGGCAGACAGGAACATCAAGATCGTTGTCGATGGTGCATGATCGGACCTCAAGTCTGTTAATGCTGGTGTTACCAAAGGCTGTGTAATATCTCCTAACTTATTTCTTCTGCATATAAATGACATGTTGCAAGCTAGTGGCATTCATTGTTATGCAGACGACAGCACTGGAGATGCCTTATACACAGCCTGTCCTAATATTTCTCGGGAACAAGTCATTGAGTGTCGGAACAAACTTGTGTCTGAAATTAAGTTTCTTTTATCTAAAGTCTCGCAATGGAGGCGACTTAATCTAGTTAAATTTGACCCCAGCAAGACAAAAATTTGCGTATTTATTGCAAAAAAAAAATTCTTTCGTCGTTCCTCTCCAGTTTAAAGACACTCCCCTAACCACTTTAGCCAGTATTGGAATACTTGGCGTCGACATATCAAGCAATGTGTAATTTCGTGGTCGTTTGGAGGGAAAGGTTAAGCTAGCCTCTAAAAACCTTCGTATGCTCAATAGGGCGAAGCAGTATTTCATACCTTCTCAATACAATATGTCTACAATTATTGTATATGGCGCAGATAGGGCCTCATATGGAATCTCACCCTTGGGCTGGAGCGCCCCAATATCAGCTCCTTCCATTCGACCGCGTTCAACGTCGGGCGGCTCGAATCGTTGGAGACAAGGTTCTCTTCAATCGACTTGATTCTTTGGCGCTGCGTAGAGATTTCGGATCAAACTGCATCTTCTACCGTATCTATCACTGAGGAATTGTTCGGATTAATACCTGTAGCAGAATTCCACCACCGGACATCGCGTCAAAATTATAAATTTCACCAACATCACCTCGATGACCGGAAATCTATAAAAAACCAATTTTTACGGCATTTTCTGTCTTGCACGACCTCTATATGGAACCAGCTTCAACCTACGTTATTTCCAAACCGATACGACTTAGGGACCTTCAAGAAAAGAGTATATGTTTATTTGAAAGGACGGTAACGCTTACTCACTAATCCTCTGATTTGGCGGTTGCCTATAGATGTCGCTTTCACTTGCCACCAGGTGAACCAACTGTCTGTTTGCCCCCTCTTATATAAAAAAAAATTCATACTGTTACGTATTTCAGCTTTACTATATGAAGTAAAAAGCTCCACACTGAAGTGGGATTGAGCCGGTCATATCCACACATATACCAATGGTAGATAGACCTGACACGTGTTACTACGAAGACTGAGTTTAGGCAAGCGTAATGTAGGATGCCCATGTTTAAAGAAAGTGGCGGACATTGGATCAGCAATAGATAGCGGTAGGTTCTTTTAAAGCCCACACTAACATACTACAAAACACACACTCACATTGTACGCGCACGTCACAATATATTACAATGTTAATATAAATAATTCAAACTTTAAAATGTTCGTATCATAGTATTATCACTTTAAAGTTACCCGGAATACTGTGATTAACCCAGTGACCTGAACATTGTGTCCCTAAAGATAAACGCATACAAAGCAATAAGTTCTCACCAAACATTAAGTGTATATTTTGCTTTCGCCTTTTTATTAATAGGTTCTAGTTTCACAACCTCTTTTTCTACAATGTCTCTATATAAGTCATTTAATTTGTTGAATGACTTTAAACTCAATGTTATGAGACTATAAACATTAGAGATACTGTTCTCTTATATTTACGCGAATTTTACTCATTTCATTAAAAGTCTATACCGGATTTTATCGCGTTTATTTAAAACTTTATATTTTTACAATATTTTAAATTATTTCCCGACGTTTCGGACCCTTTACAGCGTCCATGATCTCGGGGGACTGAGGTGGTGGGTGTCCGAATAATATTCATATAATAATTCAGGAAATAATTTAAAATATTGTAAAAATATAAAGTTTTAAATAAACGCGATAAAATCCGGTATAGACTTTTAATCAAACATTAGAGATTTTTTTTTATTTATTTATTTATTTATTTATTTATTAATACATTAAAATATATATACATGCAGTGCCTCATAAACAAAAGTTAGTTTTACTGTGCACTGTAGTTATAATATATAAAATTATAATACTATGTAATCTAAATATAAAAATGGAATTTATCCGACCATCGCATCAACGCTGTAAGCAGAACCGGTATCTATACACATTCCTCTAAAAAGTGCTTTTTGAGTTTATGTTTGTAATTTTTTTCGTTCATTTCATCTTTTAGTGTTTTTGGGAGTGAATTCAATAAAGTAGGAACAATATATTTAAGTGAATGTTTGCCGTAGTTATTAATGACTTTGGGGATTTCTAATTTTGGATTCTTACTACTTCTCAGTCTTTTACAGTTGTCAACTTTTTTTTGGATTTTTGTGTTCAGATATTGTTCTGTAAGTACAAGATATTTTACTTTAACGTCAACTGGCATAACTTTGCAGTAATTGAATAGAAGATGATAGTTTTGTTTATGTTGTTCTTTAATTTTTTTAGGTACTATGGCTTTTAAAATACGCATTTGAAGTTGATATATTTGATTTATATGACTTTTATATGTTAGGCCATAGCTACTTAGTCCATATGATATTATAGATTCGCCTAATGTTTTATAAATTGTTAAAAGTGTCAAAAAAGGAATTTTATTTTTTATAATTATTAATTTTGCCAAAAGGGCCCGTAATTTGTCACAAACATAGTTAATGTGTTGTTCCCATAGGAGACGATCGTCGATCAATAACCCCAAATATTTTTGACAAGTAACAGTTTCTACTGACGAATAGTTACATCCATCATAGTGATGTTTGTCTGTATGTAAGCATTGATGATTATGAGCTATTAGTTTAACATCACCACAATATCTGTTCCTGCCTGAGCTTATATACATTTTTTTTGTTTTATCAATATTAATAACGAGACCATGGTCATGTGACCATTTTAAGAGTGAATTAAAATCAGTTTGGAGCTGGTTCATTGCTTCCATGATATTATGGTGAGCAGCTACTAGACAAGTATCGTCAGCATATTGATATAATTCGCAGTTTTTTATTATATTTTCTAGGTCGTTAACGTATGTAACGTAATGTAAGGGGCCAAGTACTGATCCTTGAGCTATTCCCTGTGTTACATGCACTTCGTCACTGAAGGTTTCTTTAATTTTGACTTTGTAAGATCTGTTGGTCATGTAGTTATGGCACCATTTTAGGACTGGTCCTCTAATCCCATTATCTTCTAGCTTATCAAGAAGAATGTTATGTTGGAGAGTATCAAATGCTTTGCTATAGTCAATAAATACTAATAGGACATGTTTTTTATTATTCAAATGCTCATTAACGGAGTTTGTGAATGTTGTTAGTAACTGAGTAGTACTTTTTTTGGGCTGAAAGCCAAATTGTTTATTGGATAATATATTATTATTTTTATAAAACGAATTTAATTGTTGGCCTATATACTTTTCTGCAATTTTGTCTATGATTGGAAGAATAGTAATAGGTCGGTAATTTTCATAGTTATTATTAAGACCTTTTTTAAAAACCGGTCTTACTATGCCAGATTTGAGACTGATTGGATATATACCCGTAGTAATTGAAGTGTTGATAAGTTTTGCAATAACAGGTGCAAGTTGTATTGATAAATACTTTAAATCTGTCACACGGATGTTATCTAGCCCTGGAGCTTTTTTATTATCTAGTTTTTTAATTAAAATTGAGATGTCAGACGTTGATGCTTTTTTATATCTGAACGAAAGATTTACATTTTTTTTATATTCTTTTTTATCTAGTAACGCTTGTTTACAGAATGTATGTAAATTGTTTTTAACGCTAATGTCAAAAGACTTAGCAAAATTATTAGCAATTTCTTTTATTGAATTACAGTTTTTATCAAAAGCTTGTAATATAGTATTATCTAATGATTTTTTAACTCTACCCGATAATGTATTCAGTATGTCCCATAGCTTTCTCAAGTTATTTTTATGTTTATATATTTCATTTTTAATATATTTATTTTTAACGGTATTAATTACTTTATTAGCAAAATTTCGGGCTTGATAATATTGTACTTTTAATATCATGTTATACGAATCTTTCTTCCATTTTTTAAACAATTTTTCCCTGTACTGACATGCTTTAATGACTTTTTCATTAATCCAAAGGTTAGAACCACGATGGTCATTATTACTTATTTTTATTTTATATTTTGATTTTTCATAGCATAGATTCAAATTATTGTTGATATGAGAATATATGTCATTTGGAGAAGTCATACAGTTGACAGATGTCCAGTCTATGTCGTCTAGATAATATTTGAGTTTCTTATTATTAATAATAGTTTTATATTTCGGATCATCTTGTACAGGTGATGAGCCTACACAAGCTAAGGCGATCATACGATGGTCAGCTAGTGCGATGTCAAGCGTCGCTGTGTATAGGTCTAGTGTTCGGGACTTAGCATATATGTGATCAATACAAGATTTAGTTATTTGATTATTACGTGAATCAATACGTGTGTAACTTGAAATCCCGCTCACTAGTCCTAGACTATACAACATATTATTATATTTATGTTTTACAGAACAATTCTTTTTTAGATCAATGTTTATATCCCCCAATAAATACAAATCATTTCTACAATTCATAGTTTTCAAAAGTTGTTCTAGTTCCTCTATAAATAAGTGTTTGCTATGGTTAGGTGGGCGATAAATTGCACAAAGGTTTGTGGTGTAATGTTTAGCTGTTGTTATTTTGCCTAAAATGCATTCAAAATGTGTAGTTTGAGATTTTACAACATTAAATTTATGTCGCGTGTTTATATATATTATGATACCACCGCCTTTTCGATCTTTTCGCAAATCTGTGTGTATTTCGTACCGGTTGAGATTATACAGGGTGACTGGTGAATTACCATCAATATTCAAGGAGAATACCCGGCACATGATCCTCATTCGAATTATGTAAAAAAAATAGGAACTTAATTTTGGACCAAATTTTCATAAATTTCAATTCAAATAAAAGACGCGTTGTCACTTTTCCAGTCATGCCGGCGGCGCGTGCGACGCGGTGTTGTACTATGCTGCCAGTACCCGCACCCCCGCCCCGCGGCTAATCGCTTATTCGATCGACGAATCACGTTACTAGGTCACTAGGTCAGTAGGCTAGCGCCAACGTATGGTTTGGACGTCTGTTTTGTGTTTTCCCGCGCGTGCGCCTAGCGTTCGATATTCCGAGTATACCTAATCTGTCGTGTGTGAGTGTGACCCTTAATTAGGTATGGCTTATCAGTACACAAATGAAGAGTACTTGAATATGGTTCGTGTTAATGTAATGATAGCTTACCGGGTACTATCAATTTGTACCGGGAGATGTTCCCCAATCGCAGAGTACCTACTGTTAGCGTAATATTAAGCACTAATCCAAGACTACGAGTATGATTCCATTTTTAAATACGCCGGGAATACCAAGATAGGTGAACAGTTAATATTATTTTATTTTTGTTCCAAGTTTACATCATTTACCTAGTCAATAAATCTGTTGCTCATCACATCAAAATCAAATGGAATAAACATATCTTTCAACTCGTAAGTAATATTTAAATTAAATTATTTATTTTGTCTAGAAAGTTCGGTGATTAGTATGCCTCTATCGGCAAGTAGCAAAACTACTGGTCCGCAAGGACCGTAGTTCCTTGCTTTTATTTAATAAACAACAGTTGGCTGTTCAACAATTCACAAAGTTTATTTTTGTTGTGTTTTTTTTTTAATATTTTCAAAAGTAACTTTATAATTTTTCAACATATTAAAAAAATTATTCTATCAAATCTGATCTTTATCTAGCGACACCTAGTGAAAAAACCATTACACTGTCTGCTAATATTATAATCAATCAATTGTTTTGGCTACTGGTCGCTAGATGGCTTATTCTTGCTATTACTTTTTGCTTTTATTTACTACAATATTTTTTTCGAGAATAAATAAGTGGCCTAACACTGTTTGAGTTAAAAAAAATATAATACGTAACGAGCTATTCACGGTCTTACTTATAAAAATCTCGTTAATCCTCTCATAATCTACAAATCAATGATTAACTTTTGTTTACTTATAAACATTGACTAGCTGTTACTTAGTTAAGAAACGAACAAAGAACGATACATAGATGGTTGGCACAGATTATACCAAAAATAATCGATTAGATAGAGAAATTGAATGAACAAAGTTGTTAAAAATTACATTAATTAGCGACATCTATGAACATTATAGAAAACTCTAGTTCGATATTGTAGTGAGTCAATACTAGTGACCTCTATTGACAGTTAGGAACTTTGAGATGTTTTCTTATCCTGACAGGGTCGCCATGAGATGTGCGACGTATGAGAGATAAAATAATACGACCAACGTTGATTCTCAAATGATCATCGTTTCATTTATTATGTAAAAATATAAGGTTTTTATTCGTACACGAGTTATTAACATACATTTTACTTATTTATTGTCAGAGAAATAGAATGTTCAATGTTTATAAAATAATAAATTCCTATTTAACAGAATCATATTTAGAAATTTAATATAATTTTAAATACAAGTTTATTTTCTTGTTTTACTTGTCATTTACGTCGTACATTACAAACTTTTACTTTTATTTACAGCTAGATGGCTCTGTTTAAGAGATCGTGTCTAAAATTGATTTTATTACTTTAATTCATCTTGAATACTAGTTTTATTTACTAGAATATTTTTTTCGAGAATAAATAAGTGGCTTAGCACTGTTTTAGTTAAAAAAATATGACAAGTCCTTATTTATGAACGACATCATTGTCCACTTTATCTGTGTGTTCTTATTAAATTAAAGCGATATCTCAATTGAAATTCTTCATCCGTAATTTTTCCTACGCCTTAAGTTTCTGGGTAGGGATATATTAAAAATAAAATCCATTGCTTCCAAATCAGACTCTGAGGAGCTGCTCGTATTCATTATGCTAACACTGATTGTTTTTTACCCGACTGCGACAGAAGGAGGGTTATGTTTTTCGAATGTATGTATGTAATATGTATGTATGTATGTCCATTTCTTTGGCACGCCCTACAGCCCTAACGGCTGGACGGTTTTTGACATATGAGGTGTCGTTGGATTTGTCTAAATTGTAGTAGTGACATAGGCTATATAAATTTTCAAAATGGCGCCCGCAAATGGCGGAATGAAGGGGGGGGGTTGATTTTTTTCTTACTGTAGCAATATGGGTTTCAAATGAAAGCTAGTAAATTGTTTTATTCTTTTTTGTTTATAATAAGAGTATTTTACGCAGTTGGGTTTTTTGTTTGTGTGTTTTTTGCGTGTGTCTTCCCGGCTCCTGCGCGCCTAGCGATCGATCATACGCGTATACCTAATCTGTCGTGTGTTAGTGTAATCTGTCATTAGTAATTAGGTATGGCTTATCAATACACAAATGCAGAATCACCATTGCTTTCGAAACTGTTAAAAGTGACTGTGTGTGTGTTAGTGTAGTTATGTAGGTAAATAGGTAGTTTAATGATTGAAAATCGTTGTAAATAATTCGTTAATATCATTAAATGAAAACACGACACGCGACGTTCTGGTGTAGTGGTGCGAGTAGTTGCCTCAACTGCAACGCCACGCGCTGGTGGTCGCGGGTTCGATTCCCGCTTGGGACAGATATTTGTACAAATATTTTTTTCCGGTCTGGGTGTATGTCCTTGTGGATCCCTACCGTGCCTCGGAGAGCACGTACAGCCGTCGATCACTGTTGTTATCATAGACAAGATAACGATCGTTACTTATGTTAGGGAATTAACCGCCAACCCTCTTAACACTTGGCGGTGTTTGGACGTAATTAACTACCGCGTGGAAACTAGGGTGTCCAGACGACGCGTAAATAATTAGATAACTGTTGGGCAACTTTACTTAGAAGCTTATCAATATTTATGTTATATTTTTACATAATTCGAATGAGAACCATGCACCGAGCACTCTCCTTAAACACCGATAGTATCTCGCCAGTCACCCTGTATATACAGCTTATTGATTCCGATATGTTAGCTTCTGTCACAACAATGACATCAGGAGATTTTGTTGTTATATAAATACAATGTTCTAAGGCAGAAAAATTCTTTATCATGGACCTTATGTTCACATGAATGCATAAAAGTTTTAGATTATTATTATTAGGTACATAGTTAAAAAAATCTTGAATGCCTATACAATTTTGGATTTCAATTATTTCATCTTTAACATTTTCCATATTTAAGTTTTATCAAATATATAATATAAATTAATAATATAATCAAGTTTTAAAATAAGTTAATAAAATAAAATAAATTACGTGTCTAGGTGCTAGTAGCTATTGATAGTTTATTAATATCTTCTAGACATCTTACTATATATGACTCACTGTCAGCGTCTTTTCTCACACGTATAATCCCTTTCTTGCACCATATGAATTTATATGTAGGTTTAAGTTTTTGTTTAGCGTTCCACAATAAGTTTTTGTTATATGGCGTTAACGATTCTCGTATATATACTGGTTCTAGAGAGAGAGTTTCATTAATAATTGACGTAATATCTTTTAAAGTTATCTTAGTTGTTTTTGATGCTGCGATCCATTTTTGTTGAGTATTTTCATTTATCATACTAACTAGAATAGTTCCAGGCCCTTTTTTGCGATCTTTTTGCGACGATGTTTGTTTCGTTTGCACTTTAACTATATCATTATGTGATAGTTTCAATTTATTTGCGACATTTTTTACAATGGTCTCTGCGTTTTCTTTTTCATAGCCATGTATATTAAAAATTTCTATTTGATTATCAAGTTTTTTTTGTTCATATTCTTGTAGACGTTGTTCCAGTGCAGTAATTCGATTTTCATGATTAGTGTTTTTATTCATTAATTCCGTATTTTTACGTTTAAGTTCTAGAATAGATTGCTTGCAAAACGCTAGACTTTCTATTAACTCGTCCATTTTCTCACTCTGGTATTGCAATGTATGCATGCATTCTTTCATTTCTCGCTGTATTGCTTTTTCCATCTCTTTTGACATATCCTCTATAAGTCGCTTTACATTAAATCGGATATCCTGGGATGTTTCTTCTTCATCGTCATCTTCTGGTGTAAGATAAGAGCTACGGCTGATTGATGTATTGTGACATTCCGTGCATGTCCACTCCAGGTTGTCAGCGGCTCGAAGTGCAGCTAGTTGCTTATTTGTTAATCCCGAGCAAGTGCTATTTCCGTGTACTATTTTATCACATTTAATACATTCAAGTCCTGGATTACGTTTGGTGATATTTTTTCCACATTTCTCGCATTTATTCATATTTATTTAATTTTTAAATACGCTGACAATTAAAATACGATTTTTTCAAATAAATGACATATGACATATGATATATATATATATAGATGACATACGGATCTGAAACCATTAAGACGTGGTGGTTGACTTAAAGCACTTAGGTATGTACTGTACTCGGGGTGTCACGGTAGTATGCCCGAGCGATCTCGTAGCGTCCCACTATGACGACAAAGGCACCGCTGGGTTTTAGTGGGTATTCTGGTTTCGCAGTCAGCGAGTCCCACATATCTGTCGCCTTCAAGTGGCTCGATGCGTAAACGAATTTCCCAGCGATTAAAAAATGTACCGACCATATGTAATGACTGACAGCTTTAAGTGCTCTCCGAGGCACGGTGGGGAGACACACAAGGACAAACCTATAAGGACATACACCCAGACCGGAAACAAATATTTGTACAAATACACATATCTGAGATTCCGATATATTCCGAACGGGAATCGAATCTGCGACCGCCGGCGTGCAGCGTTGAGGAGACTGCTAGCACCACTACACCAGAACGGTGTATGTGTGGTAAGGTATGTTGGATGAAAAAAGTTTTTTTGCTTCCCGAACACTGCCATCATAACTGGATTCGAAGATTGACTCTCGAAGTTAAATCTACAAAGTTGGACCTTTTGTTCTAGGAAGATGAGCTCGTCAACAATTTAGAGAGTAGAATTTCCAACTGATATCGGGGTGGGTACATGATAGTCATTCGACATGATTTTCGTCTTATCCATGTTCATTTTAAAGCCCACCTGTTGAAAAACTTTTGAGGTCACAGGGTATAATGTTGAGTTCTGCCGGGGACTCCGTCACGAGCACGATAATATAAAAACTTCTATTATGTATATATATTTCTATCTTGAAGAAATTTGACCAGTTACAGTTTTATTACAAGTATATATATGTAAAGTTTTAATCTTCAAAAAAAGTAAGAATTAGGAAACAAATAAAAACATAAATAAAAAAAATAGAAAAACCCGACTGCGTAAAATACTCTTATTATAAACTAAAAAGAATAAAACAGTTTAAAACATACATACATACATATACTCGAAAAACATAACCTTCCTTATGTCGCAGTCGGGTAAAAAGTTTACGCTTATTCTTATAAATATAATCTCCACGAATGCCGGTTTTTAAAAAAGGGTCATAAAAAAGGTGAGTGGACCGGTAAATCGTAGGTAATAAATCTTTACATGGCTTGACCCGAATTTTTTCAAGTATTTTTTTTGTAGGTAAGTTTAGACTAAGATATTTAATATGACATACATAGTGGTCTTACTTTGTGACTATAAAAAATTAATGTTTATTGAGAACGTCTAATCTAACATAACCTAACTCGTATACGGCTGGTTCAACTGGGTACACATTCATAAAAGAGTAGCGAATTGTAGCTAAGTTTTGAAAAGAGAACCTAAAATTAAACTTCTCTTTCCTATTTTTAGTTCCTACCCATACCTACCCCCTACCAGCGAGAGGACAAACGTGTTTTATACAAGAACAAATATTAATAAATATTTAAAGTCTACTAATAACGAAAAAAAAAATTGATATTGGAGTGGCGGGGGCTAACTTAAAGCACATTTTAATTCTTTTTTTATAAATAAACGATTAACGAACAAACAATTATTTGTAACGAACAACCAAGAACATACAACGAACTAACGATATGTGCTAATGAAAATTGTAGAAACAAAAAAAAAAGATTTTTTTGGGAGGCTAAATTCAGTGACCCTTCCTTTATCTGCGCTATCTAATGAATAACAGAAGAAAATTTAAATCGAAAGTTAAAGTTTTGGTTTAAGTTCGTTATTTCGCTTTTTTTTTATCTCAAACTAAAAATATAAAATGTTTTATTTTTTTTTAAGTTTTTAAATGTTTTTTGTTGTTAAAATTTCATTACTTTCATATTTTTAAAAATTTAGATTAATTACACCTTAACGTGTATATTCATTAAATGTGAATGAGGAATTAATTAACTAATGCTTGTGTTTTAATCTCTATGCGCTTTTATATTTACCACTTTTTATAATGAAACCTTTTTATGAAACAATTTATTTTATTCAGCTATATATATTATAATTTAAAAAACGATTACATTAATATGTTACAGTAAATATTGAATAAAATGTAGTTGAATTGTTACTGTATTTTATATGAATTTTAATTTTATTTGACGATTATTTGACGAGAAAAAATATTTCATTTAATAACATTATAAATTACGTTTTATTTTTTTATGTAGTAGGCAAACAATTAACCGTAAATAATTTCCCAACTTGCTTCATGTTTTTAGGGAATTTTCTATGTCAATAAGGTATTATAATCGTCTTTATAGCAAAACTTTAATAGTTTACGGATACAGTTAATGATTAACTTGAATCTAGTCAAAACGGGTCTCCTTAAAATTTGACAATCGAAATATTCATATACATACTAGCTTCCGCCTACAGCTTCGCCCGCGTGGTTCAATTGACAAATAGTAGCCATGTCCATTCCTAGACTATCCGTATCAAATTCTCACAACAGCTTGGTAACAAAGACACTCATATAAAAAATGTTCCTCCATCTTCGCAGAGTAAACAATAATATTGCTCAGTCGACACTTTAGTGAATTCTCGCGAAAAAGAAGGTTGTAAGCGCCGAGAAATATGAGTCACTTACGCGTTTACACGTAATTTTTTAAACTATATTATAATATAACCAAATTACAAAAAAAAAAAAAAACTTTATAAATTGTAGCCTATGTGTTGCTCGAGTAAAGCTTTTTTTTTGACACTGGTAAATGAATTTACGCATCCCGCCGCTGTAAAGGCGACTGGTATGTGGGACTCGCTGACTGCGAAGCCAGAATACCTACTAAAACCCAGTGGTGCCTTCATCGTCGTAGTGAGACGCCACGGGATCGCTTTCGCATGCAACCGTGGGGTGGTATATAAGATATATTACTTTGAAATTTCATGTAAGTCCATTCAGTAGTTTTTGTATGAAAGAGTAACAAGCATCCATCAAAAACAACTTTTGCATTTATAATATTACATTACGCCAATTAAACAAGAAAACATAAAAGTATTGCAATTTTCTCCTTCTTAAATTAATAAAAAATAGATTTTATAACTTAGTGTAATCGTTTTTCAAACAAGATTGAATGTCAACAAGTAAAGAAACTACGACCTTCTTTTAAAACTTTACTTGACGATTCGTTTTTCTTTCGTTCCCGCTTAACTATATCGCATTTTATTTAACGAGATCAAGTTCCTTCGATAAACTTTTTAGTTGAGAACTTTGTATGTCTGTGTAATAGATTTGAATATTAACACGTGAAAAAATCGCGTAAGTTACATTTATATTTCCATTTAATATTGGTTACAAAAGTTTTTAAAAAAATGTCCCAATGGATAGAAAGTCTGGGACATCCACTAATTGACAGTGAATTACGGTGGTGAATTTTAATTCAAACTTCATATATACTTTATTCAAAGGAGGTTTATATGGTAATTTGAATTCTCCTTTCCTTATTATTTTAATCTATTGAGTTAAATTAATAGTTACCCTTATCAGTTATTATTGAACATTTGTTTTTACTGTTATCAATTTCTATTAATAATAATAATTATGTCGACATATACGGTGTGAAGTCCGCTGAAATCATCCTTATCGTAATATTTGCCAACCGTTTGATCCCGGTTAGCCTCGCTCACCATCTGTGGCAACTGGGGATCCGTGGCAGTTCGCTCGCAGCCGACATGCAGAAAGCGGTATTGCTCGACTCGGCTAGAATTGGCCGCCGATTTCTCAGCCTACAGCTCTAACCCCCAGCCGTTTTATCTCCCTGCCTGAACATTATCCTCCACCCGCTTATATTTATTTAAGTTTATGTAAATTTATTATATGCCTTATATAAGTAATGTATTTATAATATGTATGTATATTGAACGGGTGGAGTGAAACAATTGGAATAATAATACTATTATTTCTTGACTACGCTGATCTAAGCTATATTAGTATCTATATCAGAAGACCAACATGATGACCAGCTTGAGCGACTTCAAAAGTTTGCTATTCGTTTTATATTCTGCCTTCGCAAATACGACCATGTTTCTGAATTTCGTTTTTAACTCTAATGGCTTCTAATACGTTCTCACTGAAACTTGCACATTTTATCTCTTCTGTATTGCACGTTATATGACTCAAAAACTCCGTCTTATTTTAAAAATAAATTTTAATTTATTGAGGACCATTTCTTCATTAATATGTTCAAGAAGACTAATGCTAAAATTTTCTTTTTATAAAACTAGTTTATTTAGTCAATTTTTCACTATTTAGGCAATTAATCTATGAAATAATCTACCATTGAACATAAACGACCCCAAAGCACTCCCAACATTCAGACTTAGTTAAGAGGTTTTGAATTTTTTTTTCCTTCTTTAAATTAATTACCTTAATACTGGGAGTTAAATTATTTATCTATTAAGGTATAACAGTATTAACTGGGGACGATTCAAATTAAGTTTTTTTTGGCGTAACTGGCTGTTAATTCTATGAGATACTTTTTGGTATATTTATTAGTTATATTATAATTATAACTAGTTATAATTAGTTATAATATAATAATGTATATATGTATTGTTTGTAGATATTTGTGTTTTATTAATGTGTAGATATTCGTATGTAAGTTTATTGTAATAAGAATGCACCAACTAACCGATCTCTCAAATCAATACTCAATCCTATTTTAGATTGTCTGGAAGAAATGGTTAAGTTGCCATAAGACCGTCCCTTGTACTATACAATTTGTAATTGTTTTAAATATCTGTGGTATAATTACTATTCCTTGCATTTTGTAGCATAGAAAAAGCGTAAAACGGTAAATAAAAACCAACACAAAACAGGTAATTATAATCCCGTACATTTCTCATTTACAGCACTCAAAAGTAAATTATTTTAAATAGCTCAGTTCTGTATAAATGAAAGTATATATTTAACGACATCAAACTGCATAAAGCAAAAACCAAAATATTGCGGTCAATAAGATTTACATAAAATAATAAAAAAAGTAAAAATCATTAACGCAAATAATAAACAAAAATGAATTAAAAATTAATCCCTGCGGAACACCCATTTGGAGAATCGGTTCAGAAGATAGGGAGTATCGGAGTAAAGTTTAATAATTATTACATTTATATAAAAGCGTCTTATGTACGACATTAAATCAGAAGAGCTACTCTCGAGTCCGTTGTAAAACGATCCATAGATAAATTAACACGAGTAATTATGTAATAACATATTTACACGAAAAATAGCTTTTTGTTTAATTTTTTTATTTTTATTTTACTAAGATATATAATAACGTCGAGCGATGACTCGCAGAGAAGAATAATTCCGACCTCCTTCTTGACGAGGTGTCGTGAATGGCGACTAACGCCATATTGATGTGAGTTCAACTTTGTACCAAACAAGATGGTGAAGGGCAGCACTGTGACCATATCCTACCACAACACATTCGCGCTCGCCAAACCGCACACCGTGCACGCTGCGTGCCGCAAGCGTGGCGTGTATTGGCAACCAAAATATTGGGGAAGGCCTTACGTTCTGCAGTAAACATCCAATAGCTGTATGATGATGACATGGATATAGTAGTAGAGATAATATTGTCCTGTGGTTATTATATATGTATAGTGTATGTTCTAGAGGGTCTTCCCAAAATGCCTCGGAGAGCACGTAAACCTGGTGGTCCCGGTTGTTATCATAGACATCTGATAACGATTGTTACTCATGGTAGAGAAATTATCTGCCAACCCGCCGTGGAGCAGCGTGGTGGATTAAGCTCCAACCCTTCTCCTATATGGAGAGAGGCATTTACCCAGCAGTGGAATGTTTACAGGCTGACACAGTTTAGTTCAATTCAGTACTTACTTTTACAATAATATTACTCGGTGTATCAAAATAAAACTTAAGCAACGGAAAAGAGATAAAGATAATTATAATAGAAATACAACAATGCAATTTTTTTTTTGTTTATATTGATTTTCCAAAAATCAAATTCCTATAATTACTTTTTCTTAAATACCTCTCAATAGAATCGCATGCTAGTGGTTTTCATTCGGGTTCAGTGTCAGTATTTTATAGATTATTTCATTTTCCTCGTCATTTGAACTACTTTGTTCCAATTAGTCTACAAGGCTTTAACAGATTTTTTTTTTCAAAATGTTATGTCTATATTGTTATATTAAACGTTATTATATTCTGAGATTATTATATTCAAGTAAATAAGTAAATTCTTCAGTTTTATATTATAAATATAAGTCTCGATAATGTTATTGCATTAAAATTACTTTTGTATAGCTAGCTAATTTATGCGTAAAAAATCTTTAGTAAAAGAAGTTGTTATAAATGAATATTGGCTGTTCATATCGCAGTAATAGCACGTGTTTCGGTTATTAAAGCATAACGCAGCATTCCCCTTTATTACCTAACCACTGCACGATCTCGATTTATGTAATATGATAACTGCTTATACCTAGAACGAAATTGCAATAGAACTATATTGTCTGTGTAATAATATTCAAATTAATTGTTACTTAATTTATACTATCGGAATTTTAAAATTAAAACTAGAAGGTAGACTTTTTGTTTAGTAAATTAATGATTAACATATTTATTTAAAAAACAATGTGATCGTATTCGCAGTCTCGTTTTACTGGTCGATTTTAACACCCAATTTCGGTGGCTGCTTGGGTAGTCACCATATTCATGGTGGGTTTCGTTTTGATAGTGTCTACAAAAGCACCACTATAAAAGTACATGTAGGTATCTCTTAGAAGTAAGCTGACATTATGCAATACCTGCGTACGTGTCCCATCATGACCTACGCGAGTCCTGCCTTCACTCACTGCAAGCCCGCATACATTCAGATCCTTCAAGTCATACAGAACTGGTTCCTACGCACGGCCACGACTTCATCGTGGTACGTGTGGATCGTCGATCTCGATAAAGACTTCAAGATCTATTCAATTTTGAAACATCTCAAAATGCTTTCAACAGCATATTTTGAGAAAGCACGTCTTCATCCAAATCCTCTCGTAACAGACGCATGCTCCTATGTAGGTAGAGGAAAAGTCCAAGAGGAAAAAAGACAAAGATGTTCCATGCACGTCTTGAGAGACCCTGACGATAGGATCACAATAGAGAATGCCCCTTTTGTAGGGACCACAAATGCAACATACTCACCGCCTCCGCCAGCGGAGGCGATGTCCCTAGTTTTTAACATCCGGAAACGCCATCACCGTTCGTTCGACTCCGCACTCCGCGCAGCGCCTCCCTCTACTCCGACGACGTTCTAAGTCGAAGTGCGATCTCGCTAGAAGATACCTTTAGGAGGAACATCCATTTTGAATCCTAGAGTGGGCTTCCAATTTTCACTGGGCCTCAATACTCGCCTCCTAGAATGGCTCGGCGCGAAAAAAAACTCGATGTAACTCGTACCGAAATCGATAAATGAAGTAATCTTTTGTGAATATGCACTTTTAAATTCGGTAGTAAAGTAGTAGGTCTTTATGGATTACGTAAATTAGTCTTTATTAAAACGTCCGTTTCCTAATGACATTACAATGGAATCATGCGACAAGTTACTTTATCGATTTTACCGTTACCGCAGTATCAACAGAATTGAACTTCGATATTTTTAATGATATAGATTAAGAATCACTTCTTTTACAGTATTCACCCTTTTTAATAAATATACTATTTGACGAATAAGGTTTTTTTTTTCTTCAAATTGGAGTGCTAACAACTAAGATTGTTCAGGTTTATTAGATGCACTTCTATGGATGACAATACTATATATCATATATACAGTAATCAAAATGTAGGATTACAGTTTTCATACATAATATGCTTGTGCTTGACTACAATCTTGTGTGATTGAAAGCAAAGCTTAGACTGTGTCTGCCTAGAAAAACCAAGTTCTCAGGAAAGTAAATAGAGATGGGTAAATATAAATAGTGATACCTTTATAAAAATAGCACTAATGCATACTTTACTATGAAACTGTACAGTGTCCCGAACTTTTATATTAATCATTATAAGAATACACGTTAATTAAATTTTATTAATATTCTATTTTTATTTAAAAAAAAAAGTTACCAAAAACGGTAGAAAATAATTTCCAATACAAAGTCATAATTAACGCTTTGTACGAAAGTATAAATCGTTCTAATTAAAATTTATTGCAAAAACATTTTCTGCTGTCTACCCGTAGACAAAGAATTGAAGGCTATTCTTATAAAGTTTTGTTTTGATTTCAATGATTTATTTCTACTTACTTTCAATGCTCGGCTTTGAGATCTTTTAAGTATCGCGAGTTCCAGTTGAATTAATATTTTATGAGATTTAAATCTCTCTCTTTGGTTTAAGTTTTCAACAAGTATATATAATTTGACGAAGAGAAAAAAAAGGTTTTTTGTTTTCGGATCTCCCATACTCCGTATGGATCATAGTAAAAGAGGAAAATATCTAAAAGTAAAAAAAAGGCAGTCAATATCTAATAAAATAAGGCAAAAAGTTTATTTGTTTAAATAGAATTATCAGAAGTTATCTGTAATTTTTGGAAAAAAATTTCAGCTTTAGATAATATGTTTGTTGAGAAAAGTTAAAGGGAAAAAATTATCTAGATAACTACATTTTATAGAAACAGAGATGTGACAAAAATATGAATTGTATCTTGTCACTTACCATCACAGTTACAAAGGAGTTGCCGTTCAAAATCAGTGTTGGGTTTTTAAACAAAATATTTTTAGCTCTTTATCTCCTTGGTGTGCAATACACAGTTGCAGACAAAGGGGTTGTTTCATTTTGGGCCCGGTATTTGTACGGTATACCAAAAAATAGTAAAAAATCATAGAAATTAAAATAAATTATGCTTTTTAATAGTTTTACAGTGATTAAGAGGTAGTTATAAAATTCATAATTGGATACATTCGTAGAATAGCAACTCTCGAAGTACATCAACCTACTTTTTTGTCTATATTTGATGACAATATGTTATCTTAGTGTCATTTCAATTGTCAAATGTCAAGTCATTCATTGGCGTCTTGCTGCGTTGGAGCAAATCCTTCAGGGAGCCAAAATAAAAGAAGAAGAAGAAGATGCTGCGTTGGAGTGTTTTTTCGTTGTTTCTTTTTGTTACTGAATATTTTTTTAACGACCCAGGCATTTCTTTGGACTTCTCGTCTTCGAAATCTTTCGATCGACTTAGTGTTGGATACGTACCTATTTTTTCGATTTTATTTTGCAAATTAAAACTACCTCGTAAATAAGGCCTTTTCGTGAGAAATAAAGAAAAAATATTCATTATTTCATGACCCTGAACATTTTAAAATACTGTACGAATACCTGGCCCAGGCTCCATATAAATTTGAAACAACCCCTTTATGAGACTTTTTAGTTGCTTTTCTTTGATTCGTTTCTATTCTTATTGTTTAGGTAACTTTGCTTATTTCAATATTTTAGGAAATTCTTAAGAACCTGTACACTCAAATAAAAAAGAATAATGATGCTACTTCATCATCGTCATCATATCAGTCATTAGATGTCCACTGCTGAACGTGAGCCTCGCCCGTTGACCTTATGTGCGACCGGCTTGAAGTTACACCCATCGAATGGCTTCGAATAGTTCTACAAGCTATGTGCCCTGAAATATTCCACTTGAGCTTGCAAAATCGCTGGGCTATGTCGGCAAACTACATTCGTCTGCAGATCTCATCATTTCTGATTCGATCTCGCAAATAAATACCAAGCATAGCGATCTCCATTGCTCGCTGTGAGACTTAGAGCTTGTTTAAAAGGCCATTTTTAGAGACCAAGTCTCAGATCTGGTCGAAGGCTATTGTCTTAACGCATTAATGTTTTAGGGACGAAAAGAGGTTTTTTAGATTTACGAACGCAGCTTATAACTCTCTCCTAACTGGGTTCAACGATTGACCTCTCTTTCACAGTTGGAACTTTTGTTCTAGATGATGATACAACTTATATTCATAATAGTAATAGCAGTTTATTACTCATGTTACTAATTATTTTTTACTCTTTACTTAAAATTTTATGTCTATAATGTTTATAATACTTCCAATAATATATTTTTCTCTTACTTATTCTTACTCTTATTAATTCTCTGAAACGAAACTAAATGTACATTAATCCGTTACGAATGTCCATACTTTGGTGAAGTATGTACAAAAGAGAGAATTTAATATTCTGTAACGCAGGTAAGTCTGAATTTGTACAGTTTAGCATTATTAGTTAGTCAAGTACTGTCGTTTGTCACATTTTAGTTTCAGTTCAGATTGTATGATTAGCTGAAAAGTTTTTGATGGTTCTTAAAAAACACACAGCTTCAATATCGTCCAGTAATATAAGTAATTAGTATTATAATAAACATTTAAATTTAATGAAATAAAGATTGTTACGAATACATTAATTGCCGGAAAAAATTAAATCATATTTCATGCCCGAATTAATTAGTCACTTCGTATTACATTTTAATAAACATTAATTACACCTTGACATTAAAATTTAATTTATTGTCAAATAATTTTAGAAATAATTAAAACAGCGTTTGAGTTTTTATTACAGTAATATAAAATTCACTGTAAAGTTTGAGATTTGTTAGTAAGTTATGTTTTAAGGCTCAGTTACAGCCATGTCGGGATATGTTATGAATATTTTTTGGCGCTTTTACTTTTTTACTAGGTATAGGCTATAAAAATTGACGCTTCAACTCAAATAACCTGCTTACCTATACTAATATTATAAAGCTGAAGAGTTTGTTTGTTTGTTTGTTTGTTTGAACGTGCTAATCTCAGGAACTACTGATTCGAATTTAAAAATTCTTTTTGTGTTGAATAGCCCATTTATCGAGGAAGGCTATATGCTATATAACATCACGCTACAACCAATAGGGGCTGAGCAATAATAAGAAACGTTACAAAAACGGGAAAAAATAATCTTTTTTTAAATGCTTCCGTTGCGTCCTTTATTATTTCTCTTCTCGAGACATTTTTTAACTATAGTTAAAAAATGTCTCGAGAAGTACTTCAATAGTTCTACTTTTAAAGTTAATATAGCATCACTATGTTACTGAGAATTTTTTGAAAAATAAAAAAGTCAATAATTAAATAATTAATACGTTGAACGACCCAGGAATCAAACCTGAGACCTCTTGCTCGGCAGTAACGCTTGCGACCACTCGACCAACGAGGCGGGTACTCTTACTTACTTAATTAGGCGACTCTTAGTAATTCTTTAAAAATAATTAGTTATTTATAAATTTACTCGAATCTATTAGTTATTTTTATATGATCGTTTAGCAATTATTTTCAATTGAATAATTAATTAGGTAAAGTATGTAGTTATGCTCGTGTATAGGAAATAATTAATTCCTTAAAAAAAAAAAATCCGTGTGATATTTATATGTATACATATACGGTAATAGACTTGTTTAAAGGCAATACAGATTGTGAACGTGTTTGTTTTAATTAGTCATATTATGATTTAGTATAATACACATTTTACAAAGTTACGTGAGATTGTAGCAGTTTGTGATATTATATTTTTATTTGCATATTCATCATATAAATATTATACTTTATATAATGTGAAGTCATAAAAGAAATGTCTCACATTCACACACACTTATAATTCATTTTATTACATAAACTTTTTTAGCGTTTTAAGACATCTGAGTTCCATTAAGAATCGGAATTCTAGTACGAATAGAATTATATTACGTCGCAGAGAATTGATGTTAAAGCTAATGTTTTTGCAAAAAAATATAGTCAAGAAGGAAATTATTATTTTTTTCATTAGCTAACTGTTAGATTATTTGGACAATTTTTGACTCTGGAGTCAAAAATATAGAATCAAAACTAATTAATAATGTCTGGATTGAGCTGAAACAGCCTGTAAAAATTCAACTGGGTCTCTTTTGTACATAAAGTATATATCTTATGGATATACTATGTAGGTACAAACGGTACACCATCTACCATTTCTTTACATATTCCGTGTAATCCGGGTTGTCTGGAAGAAATCGCTACATAGCGATAAGACCGCCTTTCTACATTTAAATATTCTGTATATTTATGTGTATAAAAGTTTTGTACAATAAAGTATATATAAATAAACAAATAAATAAAGGAGAGATTCAAGATTAATCCTCTGCGCTGTTCTATTGTGAGTTAAAGGGTAGTTTCGCTGCCAAG
Organism: Euphydryas editha; assembly: GCA_036937285.1. NCBI lineage: Eukaryota > Metazoa > Arthropoda > Insecta > Lepidoptera > Nymphalidae > Euphydryas > Euphydryas editha. The sequence goes on from JAUPFZ010000001.1 coordinate 3,243,690, forward strand.
AGTAAGAGTCTCTGATTTTTCTTTTAGGTCTTCCCACGTGGGGAAGACCTAAAAGAAAAATCAGCCAGTCTAGAAAAAATATTTGTATAATTACAAAAATCTGTTCCGAGTGTGAACCGAACCCGTTACCGTCAGAGTTAATGTAACTTTAATATCACTACGCGGCAACGGTTTTTAAATAAAATAATAAAATATTCGTATAAAATAAGTATTGGATTTTTTGTAATGGAGACAGTTTTATAAAAAGCAAAGAAAAAAATATATCTCAGTTCATAATTTACATCATTCTGAATGCGCAGAAATATTTGCTCTGTTTGTCAATTAGGTTGTTTAAATTTAATCTTCAAAAGGGTTAGTCACGTGATAACGCAAATATATCGTATACTAACTACATCAATGGATTGACTAGTTACATGTGTATATTCATATTGAATTCCTTTTACATTAACTGAAATAAATTAAGAACATGATAATGATGATTGTTTTATGTATGAGTACAAAATATTTTTTTATAAGACTTTTTATCGCATATTATGCGAAAAATCTTCTAGTTTTTTATATGGCACTTTTATTTTTATTTTTAACAACAGTATAACCTTTGACACGATTTTCCTTATGTTTCTTTCATCAAAAGGTTTAAGGACCTACTAAATAAATTGTATTTTTAATTTCACTTTCCGTGTATCATTTTTAAAATATATAGAGAGAAATCAAAATTTTAGAATCGTATTGTTCTGGTAGGCTCTAGCTACGCTTAGCCTTTTAAGATAAATCGAGATAATGTACTACAAAATTGTATTTTTCTGAAAGGCATCTAATATAGGTATATGTATTTCCTAATAATATAAAAATATATTATATATAAAAAAAGAGTAAATTACAAATATTTATAACATATTCTCAAAAACAGATTATTCATATCTATTTAGATGTATAATATGTATAACCTGTTTATATCAAGCACAATATAGAAGAATATTTTTTTTTAATTTAATTATTTTATTTAATCAACTACAACACGACGATTTTTGAAATTTAAAAAAAAATCTGGAGTGACCTCTTAAATTTTTTTTTTGAGCTGACCTTTGGAGAGTGCTCTGAAAACATCAATAGCCTACATTTTTTCACTCGAGACTCGAAGAATACCTTATGTATATAGAAGGAGGTCTTACTAAAATCTTTTATTTTCTTAAGGGGTAAAATGTATTACTTTAGATAGTCGGTCACACGCGTCAATGTATTACGCTTATCAAACTAACTGTTAGCATGTTACTTCATCTTATGCTCGGTCGACTTTTTCATGCTGATCACGGTTCGGTCATAATCTGTTCTCGATCTGAACTCTGTTAGAAATTTGATCTACATTACTATAATGTATATTTGTGCTAGTTAAGGTCGACTATCAGTCCGCCCTCAGTCTTATAAAAATTCTACCAATACTATGTGTCTAAAATCGATCGGTTAAGGTATTTTTATTTTTACATCTTTGTCCAAGAAAATGCATGGTGTCGTCATAGTCCCATATCGATCTAGTTGTTTGAGACTTTGATTGGAACGAGATTGGACCGGAACTAGACTATTACCGATGTTTTGAATGTTGAGAACATTCAAAATTGTTTTTATATAATATTTGAATGATTTGACGGCGGGCTGGTCGAGTGGTCAGGCAACTGGACACTTTACGCAGCGGTCGCGGGTTCGAATCCCGCCAAGTGCAGATAATTTGTATGACGAATATAGATGTCTGCACCGGGTCATGGATGGTGTATTTATGTATATATGTATTATGTATATATGTATGTTATGTATATATGTATATTTCCGTTCCTAGTACCCGTAACACAAGTTCTTACGAACTTAGCACGGGGCTAGGTTAACGTGGTGTGATTATTGGTTAATATTTATTTATTTATTTATTATTTATTTTACTGTGAGACTAGATCTAAAACGGCGGTCGAACCGTGATTGACGATAATGACACTAGATATGGTACAATCAATATATTATAAGTAATAATTTATGTAAATAAACTAGTTTTGCTTGATTCTCCCGTGAAACAGCTTTACTGTGTTTCGGAGAGAAGGGCAAGACAGGCAGTGTAATTACTGGCACCGAGACTTTAACACTTTATGTCTCTGGATAGGCAACACATAAATGAGTTGTCTAGGCTAGTTACAGGAAAACTAGTTTATGTTCATGGGCGACGTCAACCATTTACCATCAGGTGGAACGTCTGTCAGTTTGCCTATCCAACTAACCTTAAAAAAAGGTTTTATAAGAAATTTAATCAATAAAGTTTTCTTACTATATGTAATTTTAAGTAGATATTATTTATTTTTTAAATGTATATATTATTTTGTGTATATATAATAAATATAAATTTGAAAATATAATTCTTACCTAACATTTTGTAAAATAATCGTTATTATTCATAATAGATTAAAAAAAAAAACTTATTACATCGAAATATACGTACCTATAGATATTGTATTGATATGGTTAGCAATAGTTACATTAAATATACGCATTTTATATTTTATTAGGAATATCATGTTTTTTCTACAATCAAAATATTATTAAAAAATTAAATATTATTAGTTCTTAAGATTACTTTTTTTTGTTACTGTGTGTGTATGTTACTTAAGTTGATAACTAGATTAAAGTTGATAACTTTTGAATAATTTAATGAAACGAATTAAATCCTATTTTAATTGTAAATATATTAAATTTTAATTTAATTTTTAAGAAACTTACCAACTTGTAGAATAATTCCTGTAGCAAATCATATTTTTAATATTAATGAAACACTTGAAAATTCATGTGATTTAAGTAACGCGAGAAAAATATAATTAAGCTAGAACTTAGAACTGACTTAGATACTATGAAACTTATGATTCGTCGTATGTCATTAAAATATATTATGACGGAGCATCGACTACGCGCGGAAACTCCGACGTCCGCGGGATAACTGCTACGGCTACGTCGTAGCGCTCCAACGCAACAGGCGACAGTGCTATGCCGTATGTTCATCGACGATACGGTTTCTCGTAAATTTTAAGCAAACTACAAATAAAAAAAAACATATGTATGTTTTTTTTTTATTGTAACTAGTATTTGACTTTGATGTTATTGGCACAGTACGATCATACATCCCTTTTATTTTTACAGAAATTAAAGAGTTACACAGTTATAGGATTTATTAGTATGATGTATTAACTTATAATATAATCTATATTTAGTATTAATAGTGTATATATTATTTAACAAGCAGCATAACGAATGATAGGTAGGAGTTATAGAATGCTTCTTTATAAACGAAATTTTCTAGGAGTATTTGTTCGAACCACTAGCTGTGTTAATTAAATCCTTCCGGTCAATCGGTCACAGGGCCTAAAAAACACGAAATTTCATTTTGCGACCCCGTGTGCTGTATTTTTTATTACACGGCATTGCCAATACGGGTTGTGTGTTTTCTAAAACCATTTTATATTTAAGAATGATGACGGCTTTTAAATATCCCACTATTTTTATTTTTATCTAAGACGGTTTGAAATGCAAGTCGCCACGTTACTCTACTGCGAATGGGATTATATATTTCATTGTATCTTATGAGATATGCAGGTTTTCTCATATTGTATTTCTTACCAAAAAAAAGGTAATTTCTAGAAGATGCAGTATTAAAAAAATTGTTGCTTTTTAAAGGCAGATAGATAAAAAAATTGTGTGCGTCAGGTCCGACGAACGACTGGTTTACTCCTAAAATACGATTCGCTAAATAGGTACAAATAATTCGTATGTGACAAAGAATAACACTTATCGCTTATTTTAGTTTTTTATTCTTTCTTATATGAAAGTCGATTCTTAAATAGTAAACGCCAAAAATAAATTTATAAATAAACTTTTTAGTCTGGTTGGTTATCAAAGGTTGTTTTTTAAACTACAATTTATTTTCTTAAATACAAAAAAAACAACGTCTTTAATTTTTAATAAATTAAATTTCTATATTTATTTTGATTTTTTTATTGTATCTTATATTTGATAATAAGTTTAATTTATTTAAATCCTGTTTATGTAACCTCTCTATTTCATCTAAGTTATCACTATTACATGGAACTTTTCCTGTTAACTTCAAAAAGTCCAGTCTTCTGTTTGAATATTATTCAGTGACCTTCCGCGACTTAGAGCTACATAAGCCTGTCCGACGGCAAACAAACGAAAACCTAGATAAACCACTGCATAATCTACCATGGAGCCTTGCATTTTGTGTACGGTGGAACACAAGCCCAACTAAGGATATTGGTTTAATGTGTAAATGTAGGGTAGACTGGGTACGATTGAAACACAGGACGGTTGAAACAACACGAATATCTCGCAAACCGTTGGCGGGACGGTAAGTAGTCCAAGGAGAGAATGAAGCGGACGACAGGTCTGAACACGAACCCGAATTTTTAGAAGGCCATATTGTGTTTTGTTAACCAAAAGTATTTTAGCTTCGAGAGTTTTTCAATTATTATTGTTCTTATTTAAATGACAGTATTGAGTGTGGGTTTTTGTTAAAAGTGAAGGTCATGGAATATTATATCGTGACTAGCTTTTATTTATCATTATTTTCTCCATAAATATAACTATTTTTCAGCTAAAATTTGAGATGGGGACGGTTGAAACATTTTTGGGTACTGTTGAAACATTAATTTAACTTTTCTGGTTTTCTAGATGCCAAGACTAAGCGTAAGAAAGACTTTGAGAGGACTAATAGACCTGAAGAAGTTCAAAGAAGATTTTGAGGACATGAAAGAGGGAGATTCCTTACGAAAAGTGACACAGAAGCACGGAGTCAGCAATTACTTGTTCTCAAGGTATATTCGATATCAAGATGTCTCTTACGAGAAAAAAACTCAAGATATAAGGATAAGGGATATAAAGCACACAACTGCGTTTTTAATGAAGAGCAAGAGCTTTCAAAGTACTTGATGCTATATGTAGATATAAATTTTGGTCTACCTCCGAAAGTGGTAAATAAATTGGCCTATGAACTTACAGTTAAATATTATTTATCACGACCTCAGACTTGGGTTGGCAAGGAGCTAAAAAACTTTTTCGTCTACTAGCTGGCAAGTGAGAAATGATTTCAGAGGCTTATGAGAAGAAATCCTGAACTAACTCTAATCGCAGCGCAAGCTTGGGACAGATATTTGTATTTGTAAAAATATTTGTTTCTAGTCTGGGTGTATGTTCTTGTGGGTCTCCCTACCGTGCCTCGGAGAGCATGTAAAGCAGTCGGTCCCGGTTGTTATCATAGACAGGTGATAACGGTCGTTACTCATGGTAGGAAAATTATCCGCCAACCCGCAGTGGAGCAGCGTAGTGGATTAAACTCCAACCCTTCTTCTATATGGAGAAGAGGCCAGCTCATTTCACTCAGCAGTGGGTGATTTACAGGCTTTTGGCAGGCAGTTGGTTTTCATTATGAATCCCGATGACTCCGTTAATTTGGAGTCACCAATACTTCCGACATAAACCATCTTAACCAGTTGATACGTACTGATGGTATATCTGCATCATATACTTGATCACGACGGAAATGTGGCCAAATAATATTTCAGTGATAATACCCGTACTGTTGCGTAATTTTTTTTTCAAAATTTTAAATGTCATATTTTTTGGAGTTTACTCCTAAAGTATCGATTTTCATATAAGGCCTCCGGTATGAAAAAAATATGAGGACTAAAAATTTCTTAATCGAATAACTTTGTTACGTTTTTTGAGCGCCACCTATTTTCATTATTTAATATTTTATATTATAATATTTATTTCATAATTAAGTGAAAAAATCACAATGAATTTAGATGAATCTGACATTTAACTTACCGAAGAGGAGATTATTCGCAATGTTTTTAATGAAGCGAAATTATTTACTAATCTAAAAGTATATCTAAAAGTCGCTATATTTTCGCGTAAAAACTCTAAAATTGGCGATAAGTGTTAATCTGTGTCATATACGAATTATTTGTGTCCATTTAGAAAAACGTTCTTAAGAAGTAAACTCCAGTCGTATGTCGAAGCGGACATACACAGTTTTTATTTTTATTTTTATTTGTTGTTTCTTAAAATTTTGAATTATAAGTTTTTTTTTTTCGAGTTTGAAATTAAAATTATTTTACAATATCTCATTCATATTTCTTTCAAAATCTTTAATTTTTTTTTTTGACGTGATACTATCTTATAAATCGATGAACGCCGGTTGCACGCACGGCTTAAGCGTTCGACTTATGACGCATTTATATCTCTTACACTCCATCGGCAGATGCATCCGAGTAGAAGAGAAAAAATATTTGAATCAATGAGTGTAAATAATTTGCTCCGCCCACCGAATAATGTGGTAATCGATTAATCTAAATTTTACAGGAAAAAAAAATAAAAAAAAAATATGCCTATACTCAGCACTGGTAGATCGTAAAGACATTTATACGTCAAAACAATGCAAATTTTTAATAATCTATTTAATATTGATGACATGTTTGTAAAAGTTTAACCAAATTGAGTTAATGACAAAAATAATGTTACTAAAATTGAAGGGCTAAAGTATAGTATGCAACGTATCATTACCATATTATTCGTGTGTAAGCACAACGATATTGTTGACAATAATAATTCATTATAGTGTTATTAAACCTAACGGCAATATGATATACAATATTATTCGAGTGAAATCCAACCGATATTGTAGACTGTAATATTACTTTACAGTAATATTCGTCAATTTGTAGTGTCAAACGATTAACAGTAATATAATGTTGCAATACATGTGATATGTATTTCTTACGCGAATATAATGGTAATCGTCGCTTACCGAAAAAATTAACGATTGAATAATCTGTAATAACTTGTTATGATACCTATTATTCGTGCAAAAAGTGTGTTTATATTTTATGGGAATAATATTGTTATGTTCATTACGGTACCATTGAAATTAGTGTATTTTTATGAATATACGTAAAAAAAAAGAAATACAAGATGGTAATTAATACTCTAAACACCATTATACAATAAAACGAAAACTGTCGTAGTACCACATTACCATATTATTCAGTGGGGGGAGTGAAATGTTAAATTATCGATAAAAATTGTAATTTTAAATTAACTTGTTCTTTGTATTATACAAAATGATGATAATCCTGTCATAATTCCAATAATAATTCAATTCAATTCATAAAAGTGTGCAATTTTTCGTCAATGTTTTCTTATGACGTTATCACGTAAAATTATCGTCCGTAAGCCGACTTCACAGATAAGCAATTTCAAATCACGTTTTCTTTTGATTTTAAGGTTCTCAAAAGATTTTTTTTTACAATTGTTTCAAATTTTTTGAAACAAAATTAGATTGGAAGGTTTTTTTTTACAATATTCTTATTGTTTTTTACCCAAATTCAAGAATTATTTCTCATAGTGAAAAAGCGATCCACGTTTGACTTAATAATTCAAAAACTTATTAAAAGTCCATGTAGAAAAAATACTGTGGTACCATAATTGAACTATTTATTTTCTTTACATATATTGCAGAGTCAAGATTTTTTTTTTAAATTATATCTATAAAAAGAATGACATTAACCGTCGTTCTGTGAACGGTAACACTTAACATAGAAACTAATCTAGATATTTTGTTTCTGTCTTGATGATCCTAGTCAGAATAATAGAATAAAGTTATGAAATAATTGTATTGTCATCGGCCCTTGATGATTATGCAAATTTTCAATTTAATCACACTTCTTAAAAATGTGAAACATACGTTGGAAGATTCCGTTACATACATACAGGTCAAGGTAATAAAAGTGTGTTAATAATATGAAACATTTTATTTACTATTCCTATCTTATAACTCTTGGTAATTTTTATAACTTTTCTCAAAAAAAAAAAAATTTCTAATACAAAATAATTTATCGAATTTAACCGATAAACACAGAAATTGGTGGACTCAAACAATTCTACTTTTAAATATTAAAATAGACCAGTTAAAAGAAGAAAGATTCTTGAAGTAATCCAAACAATATTTATATTAACTTTGTTCGTCAATCCATCAAAGTTGTCAAGATGAATTTTCTAACAATTTGTAAGACCAAATTGTTTTTCAAAATAAACAGGAATTGGATTTCAAGTAAATGTAAAACGTCATTAAATACCCACACTGAAAAAGTGGTTTATATGACGAATAATGTTGGAATGAAATATAAAAAGTGTTTTAATTTTTTTTTAATACTTTCAAAAAATAAAAGACCCAAGCCGGTCAATTTTCCACTAAGATATGTCTATAAAAAAAAAAACCCGAAATCTTAAAAAATTCATATCCCGATTGGCTGGATGAAAAAATTTGAAAAAATTCGTAAAAACCTTTTTCTAGGGGCACAAAAAAGAGACTAAATTTCAGCGAAGTCGGAGATGCAAAATCCATTGGTAGGACGAGTTGGAATGGAATTCCCCATATATATCTTCTTCGTGGCAAAAAGGCTTAGAATAAAATTATAATACAGAAAAAAATATATATTAAAGATAAGTAGATGAACTAACCTTAATTCGCCCTATACACACATACGCACATACTGCAAATTGAATTATATGTATACAAGTCAGTATTTCTTCCGAAATATTCAGACATTTTCCATTTTCACCGAGCATCAGTAATTTTATATTTATTTTTGAAAATTCAACAGTGCAGTCCGGATGTATATATATATTTTTCTATTTACTGGATCAACTTGGCCTACATCAACCTTTTGTAATTTTATTAAAAAAACCAATTTAAAAAAAAAATAGTAAAATACGTAATACAATGCTTCGAGGACTTAATAGTGGACTTATTGATCTTATCTGAACGTAAAGTTTAATTATAAGTATAATAATATAATATAAGAGATTTATTATTGTGTTTGGACTCCTAAACACAAAAAAAATAGTAGAAACCCCAAACGTACGAAAATGAACATTTTCCCCGTTAATATATTTACGCTACTGATAATATGTACTTACTACAACGATCTAAATCAGCGCTGTAACCACTCCAATGCTTAGCAACGGCGTCTTCTCCATATTAAGAGAAGGGTCGGAGTTTAATCCACCACGCTGTTCCACTGTGACTTGGTGAATAATTTCCCTACCTTGATTAACAGCCAGTGAACAGCCAGGAACGACGGCATAACGTACTCTCTGAAGTACAGTTAGGAGACTTATAAAGAAAAACACCCACACCATTTTCACAACTACAAATATCTGTCCCAATCGAAACTAAATCGCAGGCATTCAGGCGACTACTCGCACCACTATACCAGGACGGTTGTCATACATTGCTTAACATATACTTATTCCTCCAATCCATTAAGATCAATATATATTATATTTATATTCGAATATTTTTAGAAGATGAGGAGAGTTATTCGGTGGGTCAATATTCCTCATATATATTACAAAGAAAAAGAACCTTCAAAGCCTTGTGTATATAAAATTAAATGACAAGGATCTTTTCATATTAGAAAATATTATTTTTTTTATAATAAAATTATTTGAGAATGGTCTGCAGTATAAACTATATTTTCAATTTTTAGAGCAATGAATGTATATAATTTATTTTATTTATTACAAATAAAAATATATACCAATTATACTAATTAGAAGGTTCCTAAATATATCGATTGAACATTATAATAGTTTAATAAAATTGAAGTTTATGAATATTGTAACAGTATTCATTATTTAAGTACAAAATTATTTCTATCTATGTTATTAAAAATATAAATGTAATTTGTTAAGCATATTTTATTACCTATATGTTCCTGGTAAGCAATATTGGCTACAGTAATTAAGAGTTAATAAGTTTGGCGGGTAAAATTTTCTGCACATTAATCTATATATAGGTGGACTAGCTGAACGTCTCTTAGCTGAAAGTCAGTGTGTTTTCAAGCCAAATAGACGTAGAATTGACGCGGAATATCTCGTGGAACAGCTCCAGGAAAAACGCCTGAAATCTTATTGACATTGAAAATATAAAATATAAAGCGTTTGATTATATTCCTAGATCAGCTCTTTAAATTGTTATAATGAAAGTTGGCTGTTCTGTAAAGATTATTATAATAGGGCACCAATTTTACACTACACAGAACAAGTTTAATCAATCAATGGTTTGACACACAAATCTCTCTGGAGAACTAAACGAAACTCTCTAGAAGTAAGGTCTAATATTTTCATGTTCATGACAGAATATGAAAATAAATATTACCCGCTTATCACGAGAATACTTTATCATATCAAGATTATTCTCATTTACGTTTATCTGAACGTAAAAACTTCATATTTAATAGCAGAGAAGTTAACGTCACGTAAATCGAGAAGGGAACTAAATATATCGATACTTTACAAATTTTATTTTCAGTCATTAAAAGAAATGAAAAACCTTGCTCTTAGCTTTTATTTGATAGACTTAAACTTTAGCGTAGATATTCTATTTCATTGAATCTTACAGAAAAAAATAACACGATATCTTACGGATACTTGCCGTTTTATTGTCATTCGAAGTCTGTTTGACCAAGATAAATATAAAATATATGTAATATCACAACTATAAAACCAAAGTAGGTATGTTGCGACCCGGGTGCGAAATCGTCATGATTTTTTATGTCAGGATCAGTGAGATTATCATGCTCTACCTCTACGTGGACATAATTTTCGTAGTCTAGGGTAGAATCATCTAATAGTGGATGTGCAAGAGCTATTTATTATTATAGTTATATTATAAAAGAATAGTATAAAAGAATATAATTAAAGAATTAAAGTTATACTATCTTTATTTTGTTAGTACGCTTGGAAAAAAAAACCGTTCTCTGTAGCTTTACAATATTTGTAATTATTAGATAATGATTACAAGAATTTGTGAAAATTCATGCTGTGTAGCCAATATCAAGGCAAAGTGATTTGTGGTTTTATGACAGAACGCTATAAAACCACAATGAGTAAAAACACAGCTCAAGATTCACCGTGTTTTATGTAAACATCCTCATCGCGGATTTTTACTATCGCGTTTCTTCCTTTGAGCTTGACATACTTATACACATATATTATTTAACATACACACATAGTCGATTGTTCCTAAGGCAGATTTAAAGCCCGTTTTTTTAGGTAAAAGCTAACTAATATACATATCCATGTTTTTAAAATATATATATTAGAAAATAAATGTATATAATTATAATGTATACTTATATGTATATTACATCCAGACTCGGGCTGGGAAACAAACCCACGACCCTGGAGCAGAAAGCAGGGTTGGAGGTTTTAAATACAAATAAAATGTGTATATATATATATGTTCTACGCGGACATGAATTATACAAAAACTGTATGTAAATAATTACTTACCTTAAGTTTTGCATTTTAGATAGGTATAATTTTGAAAAATTTCGATTATTTTTTAAATATAAAATAAAAATATGACGTAGTTCAATATGAATTAATGTTTTATAACTATAATGGAAATTGTTTTGATACCTAACAAAAGAAAGAATAAAGTATTCTTAATATTTTTAATGGGATTTACGAATTGCCAATTGGCACATTTTAACGAACAAATTATACTGTTTTATAATATAAGTATATCATTAACCTAAAGTATTTATTAATACGTGAAGCAAAAACTTTCTACCCCTTTTTACGAAAATTACGTGGACGGAGAAGTACGAAATTTGGAACAGTTTATATGGAGAAGTGCAGAATGCTAATTTTTTTATAATAATTATCAAAAAATACATTTAATTAATAAAAAAAAACACAATACACACACTACGACACATACACACACATATGTACAATGTACATATATACACAAATTTTGTTTATTGTCAAAATCTGTTGTCAACACGGTCTTAAATACAGGTATTGCAACGAATTTTTTTTTTAAATACAGGTCTTGCAACAAATTTTTCTCGAAATTTTTATGACCGCTGCATATGCTCACCATGTTATGTGCAATCATATTTTTATGATGTTGACAATGCTGTCAATTATAAATTAGGTCGAATTTCGACCACTGGGCGACCACTAGTTAATATTATTGTATTTATTTTACAGTAATATAAGCGTGTCTCATCTCATCGTCTCATGTCTTCGTTATGTGCATGCACACGAGCATTGATATTTAAGTTATCATTGAATTATAGACAGTGAGAAATGGAATCCAAGGTATTCAAAGCGTTTGTGTACAATTCACGTGTATAAATTAAATTTACGGATAGTTATCATTCTCTATACTAATATTATGGGGTAGATAAGTTTTGTTTTTGATCGTTTAAACGCTCTGATATTGGAATGTAAAAATAAAACTGATTTCAAACAAAAATTGTTTCATGATTACTATTGCTCTTTTTTTTTTTGAAGAAGATAATGAAGGACTACTGTCCGGTATACACCGGTAATCCCGCTTAGAGATGATATTTATATTTTTATAAATACTTGTTTCTAGTCTAGGTGTTCGTCAATGTGTCTCTTGTCACTGTTCATATTATTCATCAACCCATACAGGAACTGCGTGGCGATTTAAACTCTAACCTTTATATAGGAGGAGATACCTATCCCTAGCAACTAGACATTAAAAGACTCTTTCAGTTATTCAATTCAGTCTTAGCGGAGAAAGGACTAATAATTAAAAAATCAAAAAACCCGACTGCGTAAAATACTATTATTATAAACTAAAAAGAATAAAACAATTTACTAGCTTTCATTTGATACCCATATTGCTACAGTACGAAAAAAATTCAACTCCCCCCCTCATTCCGCCATTTGCAGGGGCCATTTTGAAAATTTATATAGTCTATGTCACTACTACAATTTAGACGAATTCACCGACATCTCATATGTCAAAAACCATCCAGCCGTTTGGGCTGTAGGGCGTGCCAAAGAAATGGACATACATACATACATACACTCGAAAAACATAACCCTCCTTCTGTCGCAGTCGGGTAAAAAGTCAAGTATTTTATTAATAAATAGCTAAACTCAAATCAGCTAACGAGAGATAACTTATGATGTATATAATATTTTAAAGGATTAAACTTTTATACAAAACGTCGATACTGTGTTTAATATTTTAGATAGAGACATGCAGCTGAAGTTGATGTTGGAATACATTTCAACTTGCATACATGCAAAATATGCTACGGAGCTCTTCTGCTGTGAATATCAAGTGAGTCGTATTATTCATGTGATATTTATTTAACATTTTTGACTTTACATTTTTGAGAATTTGTCTAATGTGTAATACGAGTATAATACCCACGTGAGTAAGGTACCTATATCTTTTATATTGCACTAGGGTGGAGCAATAGTTCAGGTGCTACTTAATATATAGTATTACAGTTAACGAGAAATATTGTGCGATTTTTATTTTAGATAACATTCATATAAAAAATTATTAATATGCTATATTTACTCTTAAACAAAATTGTAGATTACCTTATATATAGTGGACTGACAGTCACAATAATAATAGTATTACTCTTTGTTGTACTCATGTACACCACAAAGACACAAAACAAGAAATATAAGAAATAATGAAAGGTGTTCAAAGGCGGTCTTATCGTTAGAAGAGCAATCTCTGCTCAACCGTGGGTATAATTTCGTTTGTCTTTGTCAAATAAATATATATTTGTCGTTTTATTTCTATATTATTCACAGTTGTAACTAGTGTCTACTATATTCTATTATTTCAAAAATATTTTTGGGTAGACACTGGATTTGCTGCTACTGTAGTCGCGATACTGTAGTCGCGAGTAGGAACCAGAGAGGGCGCTTTTCGTCTGTGTCATAGTTTCGAAAGACGCTGTGTTTTAGCGCAGATAATAAGATTAAGAGACTATCTAAATGAAGACAATAATACAGAGACTCAAAAGATATATACAGAGCACAGATAACTATTTATTATTAAGATCAAGAAAAAGAAAATGCATATTGAGAAGGTTACCAGTTGTTGCTATAATATCTTATTAGGCGTTAAGAAAATAAAAATTGTAAAACACAAAAATTCATAACTATTTGCTATTTGACGACAAGTAGACTTATTGGTCAAGGCAAGCTAGATACTATCGTGATTTCAATTCCCCGGGTGAAAAATATTTGTATAGCACAAAATAAATACATGTAGGTATTTGTCGTTATGAGCTTTTGTCATTTTTGTGTGTGTATTTCTTGGCATCTTATGATGCCGTATAATATACTTAGATGCAAACATTCAAGTTTCTTTGTCTTTTTTATTATATTGCGAATGTGGGGGCCCCTATTTTGTGAATGTGGCGGCCCCTCTTATGTGATGTATGTATGTGTGTCCCGCTTGCCTTCCCCTAAATCCGGCCCTGACAATCATTGTTTTTTTATTAGTCGTGTTCAATAAAGAGTAAAATTATTTATTTTTATACATACTAGCTGTGTTTTCGAGTAGAATAAGTAGAAAAAGTAGCCAGTGTTACAGGCTCACACTACGCAGACCAAATAAGAAGATCGCGGAAGGCTATGAAAGAAAAATGACGCGGTAAACTGCGAGCTGGTGTGTTGTCTCGAAAATTACGAAAAATTACGAAAGGTTTCTTTTGTACAGTAAAAAATTTATAAATCATCGTATTATTTTAATAATTGTTACTTTATCATATATCTATTACAAGTAAAAATTGTGTAGCATCTGTGGTTAGTATTCAACACACGGATTAGATTAGATCAAAGTTGAAGTTTTCTTTATGATGCTTAAGATGAGTAAGAGAAGCAAACATGCCACAGCTGCGGCCAGAGCATACTTAAGGCGACATAGGTATATAATAGTACAGTATCTATTGTCCATTAAAGATTCCTATAAAGCTAAGCCTTATGATATCTGTCATTTCTGAAATAACATATCGAAGACCTTGAAATATTTACAAGACAATCTTTAAAATATCATCTTATTAAAAAAAGGAATATGTAAATTGAATGAAGGCGGACTACGCATTATCTATTCATAACTAAATAAATAAATAATAAATAAATAAATATTAACCAACAATCACACCACGTTAACCTAGCCCCGTGCTAAGTTCGTAAGAACTTGTGTTACAGGTACTAGGAACGGAAATAAATTTAAGATATAAATACATATATACATAAATACACATCCATGACCCGGTGCAGACATCTATATTCGTCATACAAATTATCTGCACCTGGCGGGATTCGAACCCGCGACCGCTGCGTAAAGTTTTCAGTTATCTGACCACTCGACCAGCCGGCCGTCATAAAATAACTAAGTACACATTGCAATTTGATTTCCTCCTTCAAGAGAACAGTGCTCAATTTCTATATAAAAACCTAATGCTCATAGTATGAACTGATACAGATGGACTCACAACGATTTCGTCGATAACTTCACGATATGGCTCTATTGTAAAAAGTAATAAATAGAGTTATATAATGTGAGGATCTTATGGGCAACATGAATATTTCCGTTTCCGCAAGACCACCTAGAAAGCCTGTAACGAGGATATTTTATGAACCGATATCGCGTAGGTACTAGTGTCAAGAAAAACAGTCCAATTACTAGATGTGTCGCGAATATAAAGATTTATCCGTATGTGTTTCAAACTTATTTATTTTATTTTAGACATATAAAAGATCAAGAGAAAAGTATAAAGTTAAAACCTAATAAATAATTTTTTTTCTTTCTATTTCTCCTTTATGGTTATTACTTTTTGGAGTTTACTCCTTAAGAATCGATTTTCATATATAAGGCGCCCGGTATGAGAAAAATATGAGAGGTAAAATCTACTGATGAATGACCTCGTTACTTTTTCGGTGCGCGCGCACCTATGGTGCGGTGCGAAAGTAATGTTGCTCTAATTAATATTGAAAAATAATATTTAAAAAATAAATGATAATTGTCAGATAATAATAATTACATAATTTATCAACATTCCTAATGAAATATTTGTGCACATCTGAAATTGACTATTGTGAAAAGTTTAATGTAAAATATTTCGCCGATTAGTTATAATAAGTGTATATAAAATGAATAAATATATATTTATATATGTATATTATTTTCATTAATTTGTTAATTTACCCTTTCATATGGTATTAATCTTATTTTCAGTTGGATAAACTCTTTTTGCGTATGTTTAGACAATCGTACTTAAGGAGTAAACTCCAGTCGTGCGTCGGAGCTGACACACACAATTTTTTTTTTTTTAATTTTTTTTAATGTTTGGTTTTAAGTTTATTTTTTGTAACTAATTTAAATTGAGTGCTTTTTATAAGTGACAATATCTTTATCAATGTTGCGTATCTCTTTAACTGTTACATATATCTGATTCATTTTTTTAAACTTTATATATTTATAAATGTATAATATATGTGATGTTAATGTACCTTAATAAAATAATTAAAAACATCAAATCGTGCCCAGTTCAGCTTAAATTTAATCAGTTGTTGTGGCGTCATGTATGGCATTTTTTCTAAAATTCTCTCTCAAAAACGTTGCTAGTTCTTAGACGATTAGTACATGCAATAAAATTTTAAAGATCACGTGTTTGAAGGAAATTTTTGTAATGTTCTAAAAACACTAAATTTTAATATTAGGTCCAGGAAAAAGTTTCTTCGTATTTTATGTATAACTTCAAGTCTTTTTTAAAAGTTTAACTACATTTAATTATGATATATAACGAAAAAAAAAAGAATGATGAATCATGATGAATGAATAATGTCAGATTGCAATTTATTTTTACGGCAAGTAGGTACAACAATTTGAATGTAGTACGACACTATCATAATAGATGACGATTGCTGAATCACGTTTAATTAGTGTATTCAATAACTTACACAACCACATACTAACACACTTTTAAATACACTTTTAAATACAATATTAGATAGCCGCATATATAGGCTTCGCTATCTTGCTTGTATATACTTTAGGTATTGTTCTTCAATACTAGGTTATCAAATAAATATTTAGAAGATATAATCGTTTCAAAATATTGCACAATCAAAACAAAAATATATGTGTGTTCACTGTATTTAATTGCATATAGTTTAAATTTAGGAATATCGTGCAAATACAGCGAATAAAACATGTGATAATATAGTTGAAGTATTTATTAACATCATACAAATTGATAAAATTATGATTGATTTTGTTATGCGTAAGTCCTTATAAACATTATGTGTTCAGTACACAGTATTCTTATAATAGGATGATTCAAGATTTTTGATGGTTAAATAACTAAAAGTACAAGCCGTATAGGAGTTACGACTGGAGAGAACCACACTCACGCATAAAGTCGGTTCTCGAGAACCTTTCTGATTAGTCGGTGATCAGTTCCAACTTCCACAAGCTAATTGACCTTTCCATTGCCACTTTAGCTTGCAAAATCGGTAGGCTATGTCGCCAACCTTCGTTCGTCTACGTATCTCATCATTCCTGATTCTCGATCTCGGAGATAAATACCAAATATAGCCCTCTCTATTGCTCGTTGTGTAACTTGGTGCTTGATTAAAATACCTTAGACACAACGTATCAGATTCGTATTTCATCATTGGTAATACACATTGGTCAAATACCTGAGAGGACTTCGAAGTCGGAAGAGAGAGGTCAATCGTCGAATCCAGCAGCGTTCGGAAAGTTAAAAAACGTCTCTTCATCATGCCTGAAATCGAAAATCTTCGACCAATATGTGTTACCAATAATTACATACAAGATGTAAACTGTAACTATTTATCTATTTTAATTTGTTACAAAAAATTCAAACAAATTGCTGCCTAACTGTTATGTCTTGTTGATCAATATATTATATATTTAATCAAAAAATACAATACATATTAGGCATACTTATCCAAGGTTTTGATAAATGAAGTATAGAACCCAATTACGATTGCACTATCATTTAATTTTTGATAAATCTACTTATATTGAGTAATTATCGAGTTTTGTTTAGATGTCTGTCGGATCACGTGTGTATTCAGGTAAGCATATGTTAATACTAATATAATAACAAAATTAAGGTCAGAAGATTAAATTATAAATTTCCTTGTATGAGTGCTTGAATATTTTGATATTGTGTTGTTAGGACTATTACAATTTTACTTTCAAAATTACTGAATTGGTTGTACCGTCTATACAAATAAATATTCCTTCCTTTCTTCTATATTGAGAAATGTAAATTTTATTTCCATCGAGGATGTTTGTCTTCTTGTACGGTATTGAAGTCCCTTCTTCATCCAAAAGTTCACGTTAGTTATCATTTGATGTAAAAGTTTTCGTTTCATTATTTTTTCTGCCTTTTTGTAATGTATACCAACCTCTAGCAATAATTATAATAAGTACAAATGAATGAATTAATTTAACATGAGACATACTCGTATATGGGTATTGTAGTATGGTAAAGAGTTTTTCTAGTGGTGATAATAATATAAATGTTCTTTTTTATTTTGCTAGATATGTCCGGAGGGTCCATTTCTACCTGATGAAATCTACTTGTCAAATAAATTATATCATAAATAATGACTAAATAAATCATAAATTAATGACACATCCCTACTTTGTCAAGGATGTCGTTGATTTTAGATCGGGGTTTTGTCATCTATGAATTACAATACATAATATCTTCTTACAACAATAAAATAGACAATTTAGTGCCCTTTCGAATAGTGTTAAATTCAAAACTCTAACCTAAAATCTGTATTTGCAGGAATTATTTTTCTAAAACATCTATTTTAAATCGACCGCAACATTAAAGTTGTAAAAGATCGTAAATACTAAAATAGTAGGGTGACCACAATTATACTTATTTCCACTATCTTTTCGTTTAATTTACGAAAATTATGGTGCTCCCAAATTGGCTAACTTCAAGACCATTCAATTCTTATGGTGAAGCATTTTTGTTATATGGTATCTAACATCTTTTTGATAACGATAAAGGGATAGCAATATAATTTTTAACCTGTAAAGGGATTTCGTCAGTGATTCTTATTCAAATTTTAATCATACTGATGAATATTAACGGTTCACCTTCGATATAAAAAAAAATGTGAATATTTAGAACGAAGTGTAATTAGAAAAACTTTTTCTTCGTCATTCAAATAATCTATTCTTAATCACGATATAACAACCTCTTGTCCACGTGCCTCAAACGGAGTACGTTCGCACTCAATATTAAGTAAGTTAGCACTCGCTAGTCGGTCAAGCGAACTATCGCTGGATAATATCATTTGGTATCGTGTTCTCGATTTCTGCGAGGTTACCTTTTAAGATACTAATGCGTTCGTGTATAAAGCAATTACAAAGTAATAATTATTTAATCTTATATCATTAAACGAGCAATTCTTGTATATATATATATATATATATATATATATATATATATATATATATATATATCATCTGTATCTCGGAAACGGCTCTAACGATTTTTATGAAATTTAGTATGCAGGAGGTTTCGGGGGCGATAAATCGATCTTGCTAGGATTTATTTTTACAATATAAATGTCGTTTTATCCTTTTTTTTACGCAATTAAAAAATATCATTAGAATACGAAGGCAAATTTCGCTGTCATTTTAACCTAAAAGAACATACGAAACTTCATCACTTCTACGTAATTGTTCTTCATTTTTAGAAAATAAATTTAGTAGTCATTATAAAGTGTTCACAGACGGCTCGAAGGATATGATGTCAAATGGTGGTGCAGCATTCTTTGATCCACAAATTAATAAAGGCTTTAAATTTAAAATTTGTTACAGTATGTCTACTACTCATCTGGAGCTTATTGCTATTTCTAGAGCACTATCTTATATAAAATTAATAAATAGTAACAAATTTGTCATTTTAACTGATTCCAGAAGTGCTCTTCAACACGTGGCTCGGTGTTCCTCTTATTTAAGAGGTACTCCGATAGCTTACGAGAATATAAAATCCATTAAAGATTTAACCTCTCGCTCAAAGGAGGTAATTCTACAATGGATTCCCTCTCATATCGGTTTGACTGGAAATGAGGAAGTAGACATATTGGCAAAACAAGCATGTACTGATGGTGATATTGTAAACGATTTGCCTTTCTTCACTGACTGTTTACATATAATTAGAATACACTGTTTTGATATGTGGAAAATTTATTTTGATGAACA
Source organism: Euphydryas editha (assembly GCA_036937285.1). NCBI lineage: Eukaryota > Metazoa > Arthropoda > Insecta > Lepidoptera > Nymphalidae > Euphydryas > Euphydryas editha. Next base: position 3,263,863 of record JAUPFZ010000001.1, read on the forward strand.
ATCAGTGGAGAAGGGCATATGGTACAGAACAATGCAGAATGATCCGTGGAAGATTCCATGGTTTGATGAGTGTAAGCTGAGTAGGAATTTGTTAATCACAGCATTTAGATTGCGTTCCGGTCACATTCCACTTTATAAGTTTGCTTACATGATGAAAAAGGTACCATCTCCATTGTGTACCGAGTGTGGCATCATTGAAGATGCAGTTCACATTATGGTGGGTGTGTCCGAAATGAAGATATCAGAAATGACATGCTCCAAATAACCCAAAATTTTAAAGAACTTGGAGGTTGTAATTCAATTTTGGCTTATCCACTCTCAGAACCTGCTAAATTATTGTATAAAATTGTAATCATTGGTATGCTACTGCGATTTCAATAATTTTATTGTATGTAGCATGTGTGATGTTCCTATGGAGTGTCATAGTCCTTATGGACTAAAACTCCTTAAATAAAGATTAAAAAAAAAATAGCTCGGATGGGAATCGGCCGGATTCGAAATCAAAAAACCCGGCTTCGAATCCAGGTGTCTACGGATTAACTTTTTTCCTTTTTTTTCAAGTTTATTCTTTTGTGAGAAAAAATATTATTGAGAACTCTTTTTATTTTTTATTTAAATAACCAGTTCCTATTATTTTACTATTATGTCGGTAAGATCGAAAATATTATTTATGTTTCATCAATATACGTAAAGTATCTAAATATAATTTAACCGAGCAAAGCTTTTTTTTTCTTTTTTTTTTTTTCGCTGGGTATCCATTTACGGATGATATCCAGGATGCCCGGGTCGGCAGTCCTAGACCTATGTCGGACTCGGCACTTTGGGAGTGCAATACCGTACTAAACCCCTGCGGGAGCCTTCAGCTGCTTTAATTGGAGGGTCCCGGATCTGCAGGCAACAGGATCCCTCCAGCGACAGGCTGGCCTCGGTGAAAAGGCCAGACTTCTCCTCCATGGGGACTGTCCGGCTCACCTCTGAACAGTCCCGACGACGCCGTATCTAGCAGGACCGGGTTCCCATCCCGGCCCGATACGGGCACAGGGGCGTTACTGGAGGCGCATTAAGTAGCGCCTTCTACGCACCCCCATTCGTCGCCCTCGGATGGAGGCCACGTCGGCAACCTCCTCTCTCACCCGCTCGTCGGCCTCCTTCTGGGACATTACTGTCTCGCAGAAGGAGACCATCGCCTTCCAGGACTCGTCGTCGCCGAGCATCGCGGTGATGATGCTCGGGAGCGACAAGTCCCCCCCGAGGACCGACGTCAGACCTTGACGCAGCACCGCCCATCTCGGGCACACCTCGAGGGTGTGCTGGGTAGAGTCCACCGCCACGCCACAATCGTGACATTCAGTCGTCGGCTCCCTCTGGGCCGTCCGACACAGGTAGTCACCAAAGCAACCGTGCCCGGTGAGAACCTGCGTCAGACGGAAGGTGCCCAAGGCTTACGTTTTCGACGCATCCACCGCTCGAGGACCGGGCGAATGGCAGCCGTTACGCGTGTGCCGTACGGCTGCCCCGCCAGGTCCTCCCCCCACCTCCGCATAAGCGCTTCCTGCCCTATCCGACGCACCCGTAGGATCCCGTCCAACGTAGGGTTCTCACCAAGAGCCCTCCTACCCGAGACGTATGAGTAGGTCTCGGCAAGAACCTCCGCCACGAGCTCCCACGGGGGGTCGCCGGCTAGAGCAGTAGCTGCAGCCCACGATACCGTACGGTACCCCCGAATCACCCTCACCGCGATTGTTCGCTGCGCAGTGGGCAGCGCCGCCTTATTTTTCGCGGTGAGGCGATCCGCCCAAACCGGGGCACCGTACGTCGCCATACTTCGGCAGACTCCGGAATACAGCTGCCTGCAGGCGGCGCTGGGTCCTCCGAGGTTCGGGAGAAGTCTGCCCAGTGCACTCGCCACCTTCACAACCTTCGGTCCCACCATCGCAAAATGTGGACCGAAGGTCCACCCTCCGTCAAGGATGAGCCCGAGATATTTTATTTGAGGGCTCATCCTGACCCTCCCCTCTCCAATCTGAAGGGTAGCCCCCGGTGGAGGTCCCTTATGGCCGGTCCCGCGGAAGAGCAGGGCTTCGGTCTTGTCAATCCTGACACGAAGCCCTAAACTCTCTATGCGGCTGATCACGAGGTCGAGTCCGACCTCGGCCAGCCGCGCCGCCTCCTTGTAGTTTCGTCCCCGGGAATAAACGAGGGTGTCATCTGCTACGCAGATGACACCCTCGTTTATTCCCGGGCAGAAGACGGCCTCGCAGGACCCAGTCGTACCCGATGTCCCACAGAATCGGACCCAGAACTGATCCCTGTGGGACACCGCAGCCGAATTGCCACCACACCACGGACCCCGACCGGCTCTCGAGGCCTACCCTCCGATCGGAGAGGTACGCCTCCAACAGCCTCCCTAGATACGGGGGCACTCCGAAGTATTTTAGTGCCTCCCGTATCACCACGTGCGGAAGACTGTTGAAGGCGTTCGCGATGTCTAACGACACCGCGACCACCACCTCCCTCCCATTTTCCGCCTCAGCCGTCACCGCCCGTAGACGTTTGAGGGCGTCGACGGTCGACCGGCGTGCTCGGAACCCGAACTGGAATTCTGACAGTCCAGGTCCCGAGCCCTCCTCCAGGTGTAACCGAGCAAAGCTCGGTCATCCAGATACTAATATATATTCTTAGAATTTATAGGAATACGAATTAATGTGGAAGTTTCGGCTGGTATTATATTCTCATAGAGATTAAGACTATACGAATTATACGTACTGATCGATTCTGATTCAAATTTTCGCGACGATTTTCACGGCCCTAGTTATTAAATTTCTATCTTTTAAATACATTTTAGCTTCCCATTTTGTTAATTAGTTTTGTCCTGCCACTCCGTAAATATAGTTATGGAATTTATAGATAAATATAATTTAATATCCTCGTATTCATAAAATCCTTAAAACAGGGCAAAGTTATATACACCTAAGCCGTTAGGATTTGATCGTTATTCGGTTTCGTTCATTAGACGGTTTTCATACATTTCGTAATAAGCAATAGAGATATTATTGTAAAAGTTCGGTCGTTAGTCACAATTTTCCCTATTTTAATTTTAATCGGAGTCGTCATAGCAATATTTGTAAGACAAACATTCTTTCACGTTCGTTTCCCGAGATTTTAGTTATTTATAGGGAGTGGAGAGCCCGATTTACTCCAATTATGTTCAGTTATTAAAGTATCGGGCAAAGGTCTGTTTTTAGTCCAAGTTTTTAATTTTTAGTTAGTAGTGGTGCACATATGTTGCGTTCTTGTATACATGAGCATGTTATATTCGAGTTGATTAAGAGTAAAATTAAATTTAACACGTTGTGGGGGTTTTATAAGACGTTGCACTACAGGGATGGCCATAAAACCATTAGGGGTCGAAAGTAGAGCTGCGTCGATCAATCATTCGCTGTAACCCGAGTTGATCGCGACTCATAGGCATAGTGATCGAGTCACAAAGACTCGATCACTCGATCACTCACACAATTCACGTTTTACTCACGGGTCAAGATCGAGACTCAATATTACTTAGGTACCACCGTGGGTATTACGTCACGATTATCTATAGGGTTAGGTAGGTACCTAGCCTCTACAGTAGACATTATAAAATACAATGACATATTAAATTTTTGAAGGATATAAAAATGTTTATTATTTAAATTACAAAAGAGTCATTAAATTGTATTATTTATCTGTCTATCTGTTTGAACACCCATCAATGGTAAAGTTCTAAGTGAAGGTAAAAAATAATGCATGAAAAACGTACAGCATATACTGAAGTAACATTAGACTTTATTTCATAAATCAATTTTCTCTATCAAAAGTTATTATAATTTTAATATTGTATTTTGAATGAAAGAAAGAGAGAGAAAGAAGATTAGGAGAGTTAATACATTTAAATGGGATCTAAAGATGGTAATAACGTTATAAAATAATGTTTCATAGCGTTTTATTAATAATAATTAATATTCGTATTCAAAACTCAGTAACCATAAAAAGGCGAAATAAAAAAAAATGTCAAAATGTCGGATTGTGATTTATTTTTACGCAAAGTACTAAGTTTTGAAGTTATATAATAGATGGCGTTGATGGCGCTTTCTAGATCTCGTTTAGTTAGTACCTTTAATCATACAACTACATACTAAAGTAAAACTTATGAACGGGTGACGCCGCGGGCACAGTTAGTGCGCAGTAAAATGAACTTGAGTTTAAATTTAAATAAAAAAAAAATTGTGTGTGTCAGCTCCGACGCACGACTGGAGTTTACTCCTTAAGTACGATTGTCTAAACATACGCAAAAAGAGTTTATCCAACTGAAAATAAGATTAATACCATATGAAAGGGTAAATTAACAAATTAATGAAAATAATATACATATATAAATATATATTTATTCATTTTATATACATTTATTATAACTAATCGGCGAAATATTTTACATTAAACTTTTCACAATAGTCAATTTCAGATGTGCACAAATATTTCATTAGGAATGTTGATAAATTATGTAATTATTATTATCTGACAATTATCATTTATTTTTTAAATATTATTTTTCAATATTAATTAGAGCAACATTACTTTCGCACCGCACCATAGGTGCGCGCGCACCGAAAAAGTAACGAGGTCATTCATCAGTAGATTTTACCTCTCATATTTTTCTCATACCGGGCGCCTTATATATGAAAATCGATTCTTAAGGAGTAAACTCCTATAAACTCCAATAAACTCCAATAATATTATATATATATATATATATATAACAATGCAACAAAGGACTTACTGAATTATATGTAAGATACAATTATTTATTTATGTTATAAATTCTATAAATTATGCAATATTGCGCTTTTCGTTCATCGTTGAAAACTTTTAATTTGTCACTCTTGCAAAGTAAACAAAACTATGTAATCAAAACTCAAAACTATTTTGTCACATAAATAATTTTTACAATATTTCGAAAAGCTGTCTATACTAGATAGTTAATAAAGAACGAAATAATAATTTATTTGGAACATTAAAATTAGTAGCAATCAAAATGCTGATTATTATATACTAATAGTATTTAATATACACACATGCTCATCTGTCCCTAATATTTGCAACTTAATGCCTGTGTTTTAGGTAGCAGCCGACTGATAAAGTATTTTTTAAAATAAACTTTGCATATAAATAAAACATATAAATAAATATATTACACCCAGACTTGGGGCGGGAATCGAACATACGACCCGCCAGCTCAGTGTGTCAGCGATTCGGTGATTAATTCAGCCAGTCAGTGATTAATTTTACAAAATTGTATATAATTTAAAATCAATAATCATTTGAATATCGATCGACAAAAATTTGCTCTAATTTATTTTATTGTAAAACATTTCATTTTTATAAAAATAATTTAAATCTTCAAGCGAAAATATGACGAACGTTACATTTGTCTTATAGATAAGTAAATTCTCCTCACTGATAAATATATATTGATAAGATTAGGATAAGATTACTAGTAGGTATGTCCACTCGAGTTTCACGAAATTACGCAAGTCCTGTCTCTTTGGAACATTTAACGCTTTAACCATTTACTTAATATTATATTTATATAGTATTCACAAGTTCTAGAACTTTACATGATATTCTATTAAATATCTAATATATACTTATTATAAAACTGTAAGAATTCCAATTCTGTTCATCAATATTGAATTTTTTTTTTTTGGAGAACACTCGATAGTTTATACTGGAATCAAAATTTTTTTTTTCTGTTTTGTTTGTGTGTTTGTTTGTTTATGGCTTAGACGCTCAAAACGTCAAATCGTCGGAATAAATATTGAAGCAAAAATAATTTTTTTTCCATTTTTGTCAGTCTGTCTGTCTTTATTTTATCCAAGTATCATGCTTAAATTATATATGAATAATATACTGAATAAACAAAATATGTCTACGCGTTTATAAATTACAATTACGCTTTATTATCGATCTTAGAGTATTTCCAAATTTTTTTTTTTCAAATATATGCAATGTACAAAATTGGATCTGTTATAGTTTTATTATAACGTGTAATATATAAATATTTCTAAATGTAATGTAATATGTAAATATTTCTAACACTTTTTGGTGTAAAAAAAGGGTCATTGTTTCTGAGTCAAAGCTATGTTCAAATAAATAACAGAGGTCGATGTAATCTTATTGACGAGGGATAAAAATGAAATAAGAACCATATATTGACATATTAGAAATATTAGTTAGGGGCTGACACAAAATAAAATCCGAAAATCAATACTCCGTTGTCCGTTTGTCCACCTGTAACAGAGACCTTTGGAATTTTGGAACTGTAATACTACCACTGCTATGATAATAAACAACAAATGTAAAATTTAATTTAAAAATATACCTTTTAACAAGAATCGTATTTTCGGCGTTTTCAGATTGAATTAAAAGAAATGTAGTAAAACGGAACTCTTCGTAAGAAAGTTTAACTCTTACTTAGCCAATTTTATGTATACTAATGTTATAAATTTGAAGAATTTGCTAAAGTATGTTGTTCTCAGGATCTGAAATACCCATTTTTTTTTGTTTCAGCAAATTAAAGACAAAATTAGAAGAATGTTGTCGTATTTTTTATGACTGTCATATTACTTGATCTATATATTATAATTGGCTATTGATATAAATTTCGTTTGTAAACATTATATGTTACATTTTGAGAATTTACATCTTTTATCATGTAATTATTATGTTAATTGGTATAAACTGGAAGTGGAATATAATGCTGCTGCGACTAAACCTAGATAAATTAAAATTGAGCAAATGCAAGTAAAATATAGTAAAGTAGACTTGCAATATATATTATTCTTTTCATGTTATTGGATTTCAAATCTATTATTATTATATTTTATAAATTATCATTATTTAACCTTACGTGCTTTAATTTTTTTTTAAAGATTTACTGAAATTTTATCAACTTAATTTATAATTTAGTCTTACTGGTAACAAATGATGTAAATTTGGTATCTGCGCATTACAATTGCGCATTTATAATTCGTCATTATGTAAAGGTAAAATAAAAACGTATTATGGGATGTAGCACCTACGAACCTAGTTAATAATAATTTTAAAAAAATCTGACTTATAAAGCCGATATATTCAAGACGCCTATAGACTATATAATAAGATATGACATGGGATGAAATCACACGGATTGTGTATATACAATAAACTGCACTCAGTGTATTAATACATTTTAATTATCCTTTTCAGCATGTTATCCTTAATATTTCTAAGTCTGCTCGGGTCTGCATTCAGCGGCCCCGTGGATTTTCAAAATGCAAATGTCACAGACTACCAACATTACCGTTTAAATGATGACGTAACTCCGAGCTTTTATGACGTCCGGCTGTTCTTCGACCCGAACAGTGCTAGCGGATTCAACGGTGATGTATCCATGCGGTTTATTGTCAATAATAACACATCCAGAATCCTACTACACGCTATGGCCATGCAAATACAATCAGTTCAACTATTCGCTGATGGAAGCCAGACAAATTTAGCGACCAATTACACATTATCTACTGATGAGACTCATTTTCTGGAGATAGTGTCGTCTGTCAATCTGACTGTTGGTAGTTTGTATGTCTTGAATATAGCCTATGTGGGAACATACGCAACGAATATGTTCGGCGTCTACATTTCTACTTATCAGTATATGGGTCAAACACAGTAAGTATAATAATAAATACTATGTTAATACAAAACCTATATTAACTTTCAACTATGTATTTTCTATTTTTTTGGCATCTAAAATACAGGGCATGCCTAGTTTAGATGCTAGAAGAGTAATAACTTAAATAAATAGACAGGTAACACTTTTTTGTAATTTCTGTAAAATAATATTATATACGTATGATAAGAATAACATATTCTTGAATAAATATTTACATTTTAAAATGAACACAGAAATAATAAACGGTCTCAAAATACTTTCGGGACATAAAGTTTAACAATTGTCGGGTTGTCTCAATTATTTTATGATATTTTCAGGAATCTAATTGCATCTCAGCTTCAGCCAACGTTTGCTCGCCGTGCGTTCCCCTGTTTTGATGAACCTCGCTTCAAGGCCATATTTAGAACCACTATCTACGCACCTGCTCAATACCCGACCGTGAGATCCAACATGCCAATACGTGCAACACCTTTAAAGTATGATTAAAATAATATTAATATAGAACTTTGTAGTATAGTACTTTGTAACTTTGACGTTAAAGCCGACATCAAAAATAATTCTTGTTCATAATTATTTGGTCTTACTGAAAAATAGTATGTTATTATTGTGCTGTTCTTGACTTAAAAATTCAATCATGTAGGTATGTCCCCGTTGAATCGCAATCCCGATTCTCTGGGCAAAAAATGCACCAGCTCTCTTGTATTCAGTGGAGCTATAAGATTTGTGATCACTGTTATATTCCTAATTTCATTAAAAATTGTAATTGTCTTTCGAGAAACTATATGCGTGCTATACATTGCATTAGACATAAAATGTTTTCATCCTTTTTACGCACGCAGTATATTTCACTAAAGTATAAATAACATTTTTCTTTCAGACCTGAAGTGCAAGGTTACGTCAAACACGAATTTGAAGATACCCCTATCATGTCCTCATACCTCTTGGCTTACCTGGTGTCTAACTTTACTTATGTCTCAAATGAAGGTCAGCAGAACGCTTCCTATAGAGTACCATTCCGAATTTATTCCAGACCAGGTACCGAAGATACCGCTCAATTTGCTTTAGACTTTGGTCAGCGTAATATGGTTGCTCTGGAAACCTATACGAATATTACTTACGAATTACCGAAATTCGATAAAGCAGCTATTCCGGATTTCGCGGCCGGTGCTATGGAGAACTGGGGATTAGTTCTTTATAGGTATGTTAAATTTTGGAATGTATTTTGACTTAGATGAGCATACTCAGAACTTCACATTTAACTCCACCACGGATTCCGGGTAAAGCTGTTATTTAATATTCCAATGTGATACATCAAATTCGTAGCCTATTGTAGATTTAATTGCCAACGATATCTGAAACACGTGTATCTCTCGTGAGTAGTATATTGAAGGATATTCACAATAATTTCAAGTATAGTATTTTTATTATATACTTCTATTCTTGTTTTCACTTTAATACAGTTCAGACATTTATTTGAAGATATAGTTTTGGGCGATCATTTATTTTTTGTGATAGTAATACTTTACTATAGGTACCTGATTTTGGCTATTGTTTTGATAATCCTAATATATAAACACTTTTGAATACAGGATATAAAAAATGATATGATAGATAAAATTCTTATAATATTAAGATAAAATAACATCTTGCACCAAATCTTTATCTAAATTCTTAGGTAGATAAATTTCAATATTTAAGAAATTATTTTTTCTTAGATTTTATTATACTTAAGAATATTCGAACATAATTTATTGTTCTATCCTTAGACAAAGAACATTAATTGTTTACACTATTTTCTTAATTATATAAATTTTTCATCTATCCAAAAAATTAAATAATGACCTTGTTCCATTAGATGTATTAAAATATATTATTATATCGCGAAATTTACTTGAGAACAAAAAAAAAATAATAATAATTCTTAAGCCGGATTCAGTTTAAAAGCAAACCATCAATACCATTCGTTTATACCAAAAGCGACGGAATATCTCATTAAATGAAAGCAATTGGAACTAACGACCACTCTCTAAATTAACCCTGGCCAAGGTCACGGAAATAATGAAAGGTTTTTGTTGGTACCGCAGATGAGTCTTACATTTAGTCTTATATTTGAAAAATAATCTAAGGTCCGTTATGTTTTTGCTTAGGTTGTTGTTGTGTTTGCTATTAAATGTTTATCTTTTTTAGCGTTATATTTTTGTATACCTTTGAGTAAAAATTAACAGACTTTAGAAAAGTACTTTCCGAAATTAATAGGCAAGGTAAATAAATGGTAGAATTTTTTTTTAATTTAACATGAGTCTTGATATTAATAATTGAATTTCAAAAATAAAAATGATATTGATTGATAAAACATTTTTTAACTTAATATATAATGTAAAATTTCAACATTAAATACTAAATATTTACTTCTTACAAAAGGTGTAATAAAAATACAAAAATAGGTTAGTTTTTTTATTTGAAGTGAATCGTTTCTATGGTTTCTATGAATTGTTCTATTTACTAAAAACTTTAGTGAAAAAAATTTTCTGCAAACTAGGTATATGTATAAACACAATAAAATCGTAAGTGGAATTCTGGGTGAAACATTAAAAATTATGAAAAATTTATAAACTCGATCCGGTCGTTTCTCTGTTACTCGTACCTTAATTTGAGCCTCTAAATCTTGTAATAAAAAATCATAAAAAAAGTTCAGTTTTGTACACTTATTTAGACATTTTTGGAGTTTACTCCTTAAGAATCGATTTTCATATATAAGGCGCCCGGTATGAGAAAAATATGAGAGGTAAAATGTACTTATGAATGACCTCGTTACTTTTTCGGTGCACGCGCACCTATGGTCCGGTGCGAAAGTAATGTTGCTCTAATTAATATTGAAAAATAATATTTAAAAAATAAATGATAATTGTCAGATAATAATAATTACATAATTTATCAACATTCCTAATGAAATATTTGTGCACATCTGAAATTGACTATCGTGAAAAGTTTAATGTAAAATATTTCGCCGATTAGTTATAATAAATGTATATAAAATGAATAAATATATATTATATATGTATATTATTTTCATTAATTTGTTAATTTACCCTTTCATATGGTATTAATCTTATTTTCAGTTGGATAAACTCTTTTTGCGTATGTTTAGACAATCGTACTTCAGGAGTAAACTCCAGTCGTGCGTCGGAGCTGACACACACAATTTTTTTTATTTAATTTAGTAAAGTAGTTTTTTGGATTACTTTTTAGCCTAATCATCCAAATTAAAAGCTATATACCTATATAAAAGGTTTCCATTTACTGGGTCCTCACTTGATATTTAATTATAATTTAAGTCTATAATTAAAACTTTACGATTTTTTACGGGAACGAATATTACCTGATCTGCGTAAGCTTATGAGGCCGTGATAATAACATTTTTGATGAAAATGATTCTATACCAAGTGTATTCACATAATTCAATAACTTCATAAAAGATTATGAATCTTTCAAACTAAATTCCTAATATTGACTAATATAATGATCGTTACACTTATATTATTCAATATTAGAAATTTAGTTTAAAAGATTCATAATCTTTTATGAAGTTATTGAATTATGTGAAATGTTATTTTAGAATTATTCATGTTTTTTACTCTTTTCGTACTGTTGATAGTAAAAAAATATGGTTTTTATAATATTTGAAATAATTTTGATTTGAAATTTATCATTATTATCAAGAAAGTAAGCGAAAACATATTGTTTAAAAAAAAACTGATATACACAAAATTTGAAAAAAAAAAAACTAAAAATAACTTTAAACCATCCAAAACACAATGTAAACTCTAAAAAGTCTAGATAATAAGTACAAGACCTATAACTTGTGCAACAAATAACGAATGGTTTATAAAATTATGCTTAATTATGATTCCTACTTAAAATGAGTACATATTGTATACTAACCTAACCTGTGTATCTTACTTACTTTAACAGGGAAGTCGCGTTATTATATCAAGATAGAGTTACAACGACCTCAACTAAACAAAACATAGGCCGTATTATATGTCACGAGAACGTACACATGTGGTTTGGTAATGAAGTCAGTCCTGTCCAGTGGACTTATACTTGGCTGAACGAGGGATTTGCTAACTTCTTTGAAAATTATGGCACTGATTTGGTAAGTATCTTTATAATAACATTCGAACTAAATCAAAATGAACTTTCAAAGTAGAATTTAGCGTCCGGTTTGGAATGGCAATTGTTTTGTAATAAGTCGCCAAAAACTCAGTAATTACTTACTTTTTTTTTGTAACTAAAACATTACTCACTTATACTTTATACCTCTAATGCAAACAAAAACTGTTAAAAAAGTTTTCCTAATATGTGTTACTATAAATATCGAGTGTATATAAAACAGCGATATATTTTAGAAGGAAATCATGGTTTCTTTATTTTCTTTTTTTTTATTTCAAAAATTTTTAGTTTGTTTTAGGCATTATGTCTCATGTAGATAGGAAAGTGCAAACATCAGCAGTCATCGATGTATCATGTGGATATCGCAGTGCAAACATTTAAAAGTTCCTACTGTAACCACTGACGTTGGTAGTATCTTGATAAATCGATCATACCCTACATCGCCTTTGGGTATCAATATTTTCTATTTATTCACATATCAAAATATCATACTTTTTCTGCTTGTACTTAGTTTATCGATAAATGATTTTTATCTTCCAATATAAAAGGTTCCAATGAAGTGAAATTGAAACCGCGTAATTTCTCTATGAATCCTTCTAAAAGATTTTAGATCTTTTCCGTTATATACAGGTGACTGGTGAATTACTATCAATATTTAAGGAGAATACTCAATACATGATTCTCATTCGAATTATGTAAAAAAAATGGTATTAAATTTTTGACCAAATATCCATTAATTTCAATTCAAATAAATGAAGCGTGGACACTTTTCCAGTCATGCCGACGGCACGTGCACAAGTGTTGTACTGTGCCGCTTGTTCACATCTAAAAATTTCCAAAGTTCACATCATTTACCTAGTCAAAAAATTTGTTGCTTAAACGAGTAAAATATCTTAGTATTTTTGCCTATCCTAAGCCAGGATTAAAGTATTAAGGGGGATTGGATCATGCTTGTTTATGAAAGGTAGCCTGCTACCCTATTAACACGTGGCGGCGTTTGGACGTAGGTAAACTACCTGTTTTGTGTCGACAGTGCAGCTAGCTGCTAGGGTGTCCAGACAACGCGTAAATAATTATATAACTGATGAGTAACTTTACTTAGAAGTTTATTCATATTTATGTTATATTTAAAATAATTCGAATGAGAATCGTGTACCGAGTATTCTCCTTAAATATTGATAGTAACTTACCATTCATTCTGTATAGTCTGATGGCATTGTTAAATAATATTTATTTATTTTGATAATCAAGAAATTCATAAAGAAGGATGTTATAGAGTCAATATTTTTACTAGGATTTTTACTGGATTTAGGTGATCTTTAAAATTAATACCAATGTAGCTATTATAGTTATTGAAGGCTATTTTATACCTTGGTAGATCTCGAAATCTTCTATTACTCTACTTCTAAATGTTTTCTGTTATTATATTTTCTTGACAATATGAGTTTCTAGGAGAATCGATAAATTAGGTTAGAAGGTCGTATTATGACGAAAAGTGACGGTGGAGGAGGTAGTGTTTGCTTAGACAGGCATGTTGGAATGTTACATGTGATTGCATCGCTTAGTCATCTGCAAGAGATAATTCAATTCCATCCAGAGATAATTCTATTCTCATTGATTCGCTATTTAACGACTTATCTACTAACTAAACTACATTGCAGAATTATTACATTACATATATAATAATTTTATAAAAACCTAAAACAACAATCACAAAAACAATATAATAATCAAAAAAATAATAACCAACATTTTATAGGTTATACCTACTGAATAAGACTACTTCTTGAATCGATATTTTATAATTCTATTGCAATAAATATATCCATGATTGTTATGAAAACATAGTTTACAAAAGTAATATTTCAAAATAAGTTCTCATTTCTACGGACTCAAAATTAAATTGGTCGATTTAAGCTTGTATTTTTTTCGATAAACCTATTGATGTTCCATTACAAAAATAAATATTTTACAATTTTCGATATAATTCAAAAATATAAATATAAAATAATAGTTTAAATCAGAGTTCCCCAAACTTTTTTGTGTCGTAGACCCCTTGCCATGTTTTCCGTGTTGGGTACCCGATATTGATTTCCTGTAAATTTCTAACTGTAGTGAAGTTTAGTGTTAAAAACTTAAAGTAAAAACACATGTTAATTTAAACATTTATTAATTGAATTTAAATTAAACTACTCAAAATAAAATTTTGTATCTGTTATGTAAAATATACGTAACATTAAATAAACAAAATAAACTAAAAATAAAATAACATAAGCAATAAGTCAATATTTTTAGTTGACTCTCAGGTTTTTACAAGTTCAAAATGTATTGCGACCACAAAGCGAATACCAACATCCTACAACTTACACAATTTTATAAACATATATAATAAAATTTTTACTTCATAGGTACTTTTATAAATAATGTATATGTTTTGATATTATAAGATAGTATGATGTAAGTAAATAGGTACTATCAGTGTATGTGTTGAGATCCACTATCGTGGACCCCCATTTTCATTTCATGGACCCCCAAATTTTTTTTCGCTGACGTAGACCCCTTGCAGGTTGTCATAGACCCCTTGGGGTCGATATAGACCACTTTGGGAATCACTGGTTTAAATCATATTTTCTTATAATATTACTTTACATTAAGTAAAACTTGTATACACGTTAGCTTTATACGCCATGACAAAAAAAAAATGTCAGAGCGTGGATGTGGTCGTAATCACAGACCAAGTATATGAAATGACGATTATAAAAGAACTGACCAGTTTACTGGCCACATTAATGTGAATTTAATAGGCCTTTTAGATACATTATATTATAGATTTCTTTTAGATATATTAACGTACTTAAGAATGAATTTTTACAACATAAAAATCTTCTCCGAATGTTTTCTTCATCGCATAAAAGCATAAAATGAATTCACACAAAATAATTTGAAAATTTTCCTGCGTTAGTGCATCTTACAATCCTTTGATCTTAGTCCTTTTATAAATATGTCTGGATAAAATCTGTCAAATGTTAAAAAATATCTTTTGATTTCTCTGTATTTCTAAAATACCCAATATGTTTTCTATAATAAAATATAAATAATATGTATAAATAATAATTTTAAATCTCTGCTTCAGAAATAAAATGTCAATATGTAGAATTAGTGATAAGCTAGAAGCTAAGTTATTCGCATTATTTTCTGAAAAAATACCAAGTAATATTGGTAATGATTTATATTTTGATGTGTTTAAGATTTAAAATTGTATGTTCAATGTAGGTTTTACCAGAGTGGCGTATGATGGACCAATATGTTTTACTGCTACAAAATGTACTCCAAAGCGATGCTGTTTTGAACGTTAATCCCATGACTCATCCCGTATATACTCCGTCTCAAGTTATCGGTACTTTTAACTCTGTGGCTTATCAGAAATGTAAGTATCATTTATTAAATATGTCGATTGATAGCGTCACACATTTTTAAGATTAAATCTTCGAGTGTACTGTTATTTTAGTATTTCAGCGTTTCGAGAATAGGAATTCTACTAGCTCACGGCAATACTAATCTTGGACATTACTCTCTTAACATAAATCAGTAAAATTTTCATTAATTACGTTAGTGATATTCACTAGATATCAATGAATTTCAATAAAAAGTTAGTGAATACTCACTAATACACATACACAATAATACACATATTCAATAATCAAATTAGTTGACTCTGATATTCACATAGTCATACATTGAATAGTCACTAATTCTGCGTGGTACGATTCTCACATTGATAAAAACTGAATAGTCATTTAAAATAAGTGGAATTTCACTGACTCATGCTTAGAAAGTACCTTCAAAACGTCTGTTAATCACTGAGAAATGAACACTCACTGTGAATATGTATATTTTATCCACCATGATGAAAACTATCTCGTTCCTTGTCACAGTAGGGTCTCATATGTAGTTGACTAGCAGCTGCCTCCTCTTATTCCTGCGCTTCAATTGATGTGGCCTGATTTTCGATTCACTGCGGTTTTGTAGTCCCTGTTTGACAGTTGAGTTCTCCCGTAACAACGTTGTAGAAGCTCGAAGCAGCACCATTTGTGGCTTTCAAAATATCCTCATAAATACCATCTAATTCATCGTCATAGTGTAACGAGTTCTGCGCATATACCTGTACCTCTTTCAAGTAGTATATGTTCACTACTCGGGTCGACACACGCTGAAAACGCTGCTGACTATATGTGGTCTGTGCATTTAAGCCAGCAGTTTTGATGGTTATCCCGACATCTTTCGGTTTTTATAGTTCCTTAATTGAGAGTGGATATTTATTATTCCTTAGTCGCCTCTTATAATGTCCACAGGAAGTCAGTGGAATAGCTACATTCTGTCCCGACAGAGCCACATTCCTTAAATTGTTACTAATATATAGAAATTATCAAGTAAAAAAAAACAATGTAGAAACAGTAATACACTAGTATACTCTCAAAACATCAATCAGTGGAATTTCACTAGTTTTAAATGACTATTCACTTTTTATCAATGTGAGAATCGTACCCGTAAAATTAGTGACTATTCAATGATCATTGAATTGAAATTGATCATTGATAATTTGATTTTTTAAACTTCGAATTTTGATTTTTAATTATTTATCACTTTAATTAGTAATCATTGCCTTGCTTTTTATTCTCAATTTTAATTTTAATATTAATTTTTGATTTGAAATTTCGAATTTTAATTTTTAATTATTAATCACTTAATTTAATGGTTCTTAATGTTGTATTTAATAGTTTTAAATTGTGATTTTTATCAATACAATTATTGTTGTCTCACTTTTTACCTTCTGCTTATTTATATAATTTATTGGTGCTGCTATATTTATTGGTAGAAGCTAGATTGGTTTATGTTTTATCTCGTTATTATTTTATTATTTGTGTGTTATTGTAAAAATAAATATGTATAAGTGTATTAGTGAATATTCACTAGCTTAATATTAAAATTCACTGATATGTAGTGATTATGCTTCACAAACGTAATTTATGAAAAATTCACTGTTTCATGTACAGAGAGTACAGCTACAAAATAGAGTTAGGCAGTAACTGTATTAATAATAGTAAAATATAGACTAAATCAATTCTATGGAACTAGATGTAAATAATGTATTAGGAGAGTTTGTCAATTAATTGACCTGACTGAATAAAAAATATAGAAAATGTTTTATAAATTCAAAATACAAATTGATATTGAGTATATTCCCATACTTACAGAGTTTGACAAATGAACAGAATAAGCACATTGGCATAGTGAAATAATATTATTTAATTTTAATAAATATCATTATAGATGTAAATTTAGAAGTCTGACTAGTTTTGCCTGAACTTTATTGCCCACCAAATATTATCTGGGGAATAATTAGTCCGATATGTTACAGAAAAGTTATATATTAAATATTTATATTTTATTTCCCAGCTGGCTCTGTGATTCGTATGATGCAGCACTTCCTTACGCCCGAAGTATTCAGAAACGGTCTTATCCTCTATCTGAATAGGAAGTGAGTATTCTTTGAAGGATTTCTCTTACAACGTGTGAATTTAAAAAAAAAAATGTCAATGAGAGGGATAAATCTGTTTTTTATTTTTTTTTAATTTATTTATTTACATACAAAATCCATGAAACCAACACACAAATACACAAGTGATACACTTAACGACAATAAGACATTAATATTATTTACAGATGATTCTTTTACTTTGATATGTTTCCACTACACCATACTTTAATAAATAATCTCCACATATAATTTTTTTTTATCTTAGCAAACGGACATCCGTCACTCCACCCCTTTTGTACCAAGCTTTACAAGAAGCATTAGATCAATCGAATCACTCAATTAATTGGCCCGTCGCAACGATCATGGAAAGATGGACTACACAAGGAGGTTTTCCAGTTCTCACTGTCAGAAGATCAGCTCCAAGCGCTAATTCCTTATATGTTACTCAAGTATGTCAAATTTTGATTTTAATTCGATTCATGTTAAAAAAAATTGATGAATTTTTAGATACATCCCCAAGAGTTTTTTTTTTTAAAGAAAGATATGTCCTTTAAAAGTTTATATATATGTGCTTATATACATACAATTGATACTCCCCCCGATAGGTACAGTACGCAACCGCACCACACACCACACTACTCACCTACACCGTCTCCGCCGACGGAGACGAAGAAATAGGGTTCAACGGCTCGTACGCGCCTAGGTACGTAGAGCAGTAGTTCGTTCACCTTAGCGCTCCGCATAGCGCCGCTTAAGCCGGCCAACCGACGCGTATAGCACTTCAAAGCCGCCCATAAGGAGGCTCTCTTTTCTAGGTTGGACCTTAAAGTGTCCGCCCTCTCCCCGCCCGGTGTCGCTGTAAAGGCCAATAAGGCCAACAGCATAAGTCCTTCCGAAAAAAAAAAAAAAAACAATTGATATTAGGTGTGCATTTAACAATCAGGACCGACCTTGATTCTGTACTTTCACGGGCACGGTAGGATGACAGACAAGTACAAAAACCCAGATCAGAAATAAATATTGGTATAAATACGAATATCTGCTCCAAACGGGACTCGAACTTGCGACCATCGGTGTTAATGGAACTATCATAGCAATACACTAGAAGAAGCTTAAGTGTTAGTATATAACCGTCGAGAGAGCACATTTCTTTAATAATATTATATAATTATTTTTCTTTGTATTATATTCCATATAGAAGAAGGGTTGGAGCTTAATCCACCACGCCGCTCCTCTGCGGTTTGGCGTATAATTTACCTACCATGGGTAACGATCGTTATCAGGTGTCTATGATCACAACTGGAACCGACGGCTTTACGTTACCTTCGAGACACAGTGGAGAGACCCACAAGGACATACACCCAGACCGGAAACAAATATTTATACAAATATCTGTCCCAAGCGGGAATCTAACACGCGACTGCCAGGGCGCGATTTGAGGCGACTTCTCACACCACTACACCCATGAAGCAATTAATTGCTTCGTGACTACACCAGTATCAATTTAAGCACTTACCTCGTATGTGTTGTTCTCACTTAAGTTGATTTATTGTAATATTTTTGTGACAGTAAATTCTTTAAGCCTAAGTATTTTTTAAATATTAATATATTGTCGACAGCAACGTTACCTCACCGATCCATCTCTAGTGTCAAATGACAGGTGGCAAATCCCAATCAACTGGGTCCTCTCTACAGATCCAAACTTTTCAAACACAATGCCCCAATTTTGGATGCCAGCAGTTTCCTCAGCCTCTGCTATCGATATCCCAGGGTTATCTCAAGCTGAGTGGTACGTCATAAATAAACAACAAACAGGTGGGTAAAAACAGTTGATTAGAAATATTTTATGCACTTTCATACTTCATGACATTTCAAAACGAGAAGTATAAAATATAAAATCAAAAACTTCGAAATTTAATTAAAAAGAAATTTCTATCCAACAATGTCGGTTCCTTTTCGTGATTAGCCCTTTTCGAGATTCTCATAAGAGTTATTAAAGTCCACTTGTTGAGTATTCGAAAAGTCCTGTATTCCTGCAATGTCTGCAGTTTGGATGTTGGAATTCTAAAAACAAAGTGGCTTGATATACATTAACGATAATTTTAACGGTGTCTGAAATTTATATTTTTCATAAATATTAAGCATATTTAACTCCCCGATGGAAATGAACCTTAATTCTTAGGGACTATTTTATTTCCTGCTGATAAGTCTCTGGTATCATATCAATAATTTATGTGCGAAATAAAATACTACTATTGGTTTCAAGGTGCGATTAGAAATATCTGATAGATATAGTGAAGATTGATGGTAAAAAATATACAAAATAGCAGAACTTTTATGTTTTATTCTTAACTCTTGCATCTGTTGAATATAGTGAAAGCTATCTAAAACTTTATCAGCAACCGGTGAAATTGTTCATTAGATACGTATTATTTTTTTTAAGATTTTAATTGTATATGCTTTTAAAAAAAAAAGATTCATTAGATACGTATTTTTTTTTAGATTTTAATTGTATATGCTTTAATAAAAAAAAGGCTTTAGCCTTTTCCTTTTTTAACAAACTTATCCTCAAGAGCTTAGTATAGGCTTTAGAATATAAAGCATCATGCGACTCGTGAGAGCGGAGTAATATAAGCACCGACAGAACCAACTTGTTTAGTTATTTCATATGGTCGACGTTTTTTTTTGTGACTAAATAAAGGCAATAAAATGATTTATTGTTGAACAGGTTACTACAGAGTCAATTACGACAATGAGAACTGGCAAGCCTTAGCAAACGTATTAGCGAGAAACCACAATTTAATACATTTGTTGAATCGCGCTCAGATTATCGACGACGCCTTCAATCTAGCAAGGAATGGAAGACTCGTGAGTATAATTAGTGATAGTAAAATTGTTTGATGTAAACATTAAAATAAACAACTGTAAATGTCGTCTGCAAATATTGATTGATTCAGCCTGCTGATA
The DNA here is from genome assembly GCA_036937285.1 of Euphydryas editha. Lineage (NCBI taxonomy): Eukaryota > Metazoa > Arthropoda > Insecta > Lepidoptera > Nymphalidae > Euphydryas > Euphydryas editha. The sequence continues at coordinate 3,284,286 of JAUPFZ010000001.1, forward strand.
GTGTACTATATACTATTTAATTTGAATATTTATAAGGAGACACACGATAAGCGTGGATGTCAAGACGCGTGCCGGAACCAGAGAGATCGCTTTTCCCTCTATGTCCACAGACCCGAAAAACGCCGTTTGAGCGTAGATAATAAGAAACTAAATGAAGTAATTCATAAACAATAGATATATAGAGCAGATACAGATGTATTTAAATGTTAAAAGGTAGAATTGAAAAATCCACTGCCACATCAGCCATTGGATCTCCCTTGCTGAACGTAGACTTCCCCCATTGTCTATGGGGAGGCGGGATTTCCCAATACTTGCCACGCTTGGCAGGTGGGTTGGTGAGCGCAGTGTGCTATAACAAGATATGATGACGCTGCTGCCCATCACCATCTTGGTGTAAAATTGTTCGCACCGCCATGGGCTTAGTCGCCTTTTACGACACCTGGCCAAAAAAGAGATCAGGACTATTCTTCTCTGCCGGTCACCACACGGTCCTAAACCAACAATATATACTTTTTAATAAAAAATATGTTTGTCTTGGTGAAAAACCGCTCTGTGATTGGTAAAAAGAATATGATACGATCCACGAAGTGATTGTGGTCGTGGAAATGTTCATTTACCTGTTTTAGACGTAAAAATAAAATACACATATTTATAATTTTACAAAATGTCACCATTGATGTCATATCGAAATTTCGTTACAATGTTACCGTATTAGAATTTATGTGTATCATTGAGGTACAACTAATTTATCAAGTTCATATACCTTATGAATAGGTAAATAATTATGAATATATAACATAACGAACAGTGAATATAAATGAGATCTTTATTATTAGTTAATTAATTCTGTTTATCAAAATTTTGCCTATTGTTCTATATAACCAAGGAGATTTAAACATAAATAACCTATGTCATTAAAGATAGTGTTGTTTCTAATATTCAATCGTACCACATAGAACATACCTTAAATGAAAACAATAAATAATGTTTAAAAAGAGGTTTGTTTGCATTAGCGCAATCTGTTCTAGTTTCTATATTCTATATGTCTTTATGATGTTGTTTTTTTTTTACTGAAGGAATACTTTTTTCATAAGTTATATGGAGCTTATTTTAAAATTATGTCTCTAGTAAGAAAAGATACGGATAGGAACGTAGAGCAAATTGAAGAGCAAATTGAGAATGTAGAAAGCAAATTGCTTCAAAAAATCTCAGCACACGGCGCTATGCGCGTGTGAAGATTTTATAAAAACAAAATGTTTATTTATTAATCAATTTACACATGAAATATTAAGAATTTTATACTATAAAAGTAAATAGAAAAGATTTGGTTGTTTATTTATTATCGACAAAGTCCGATTAACCAATTACAATATATTTTTTTTAAATATAGGATGCAATGTATTCTACAGTGTTTAAAAATAACAAAACCTATACAACATCACCTTCAGATAAAAGCAAAAAATTAGCCATAAATATCACCTCGAGCGGAACCACATGGAAATTTTAGTATTTGTATAGTTAAGAAACTACACGTACGGCCAATGTCAGCACAATGATAACTTAATGAAGCAGAACGGTTGGCTCTGTTCAATCAAGTGAAACTAATTCATATTCAGAAGCATCCTAGATCTACAATAATATTATAATGTACTGTACTGTATTTGACTGTAAAGAACATACTGCTGAACGAAGGCCTCTTCTCCATATAGAAGAACAGTTGGAGCTTAATCCACCACGCTGGTCCACTGTGGGTTGGCGGATATTTTCACTACCATGAGTAACGATCGTTATCAGGTGTCTGTGATAACAGCCGGGAGCTGGTGCTCTGCGAGGCATTGGGGACCCACAAGGACATACACCCAAACTGGAAACAAATATTTGTACAAATACAAATATCTGTCCTGAGCGGTAATCGAACCCGCGACCGTCGACGCGCGTCGTTGTGGTGGCTACTCGCACTACTACACCAGTACGTCTACCATGAGTTTCCAAAGACGATACACGTTACCGAATGTAGTGGACAATTTTCTATGGAAAGTTTAGCAGCGCCTCTACCGGATACTATCATTACTATCTTTGGTACCATAAGTCGTTTCTTAGTACAGTTAAGTTAACTAAATTCGTAAATGTCATTCTAGAGCGCCGATATTTTCATACAATTTGCTACCATGAGTAACATATTTGACAGATACCCTGTTTAAAGTTACTATTATAGTTGCGTCACTAACTTAAAAAAAATCGTGCGAGAAGTTTATAATTATTAAGTTTATATACAATTTAATTGCACTATGTTTGATATAACATATTTTGCCACGGTAATGTTAGAAGCAGCTACGTTAGCAGACGAAAGATGGCAGCAAAAAACCAAAAAATGAACTATGATCACGATTTACGTGAATAAAGAAAGAGATAAAGAACTATAACACTTACTTTTCCATATAATCCTACATAAGTTCGAACTAGGAAGCACTAGTTCTCATTTTTTATAATAATAATAATAAAAACTTTATTTTACTTAAAAAATTTTTGTTACAAGGCAAGTTTAGTAGTGGTATCACATGTATCATTAATATTATTCTAATTGCCTAAAAGGTTGATTGACTTCTTATCCTATTTTTTTTTTATATTTTATTGTTTTAGAATTCTTTTTGTACAATGTATAACAATACGATTGTTTGACAATAATAAAAGTTAGATATTTAAACTGATGGAATAAATTGAAAAAATTTAAAAGTACTTGAGCTCGCATGAATACACTGTAATATACTGCTTTGCATTTTTGTCGGATTATTTAAACTTCGTTTAGACCTCACTTCATTCCAAAGTTATCATGTTTACTCTTTCTTTTTTCTATACGGAAGAAAGAGATAAATATATTAGTAACTAATACCAATATAACGCATTAAAAACTACGAGTATTATCGAGTGTTCGATAGACTCTATAGTAAAATTAAGAAATACTCATAATAGGTATGGTATAGATAATTATTCCTGTTGCGTGTCTACGTTTACTACTGTAGTTATCTCAAAAGATTAAGCGATAGAAATTAAAGTGTAATTATTTTTTGTAAATAATAAAAGAGTACACCTCAGCTAAGGAAGGAAAGATCTAAGCTACCTTAGTTTAGATTTGGATAGTGACTCCATACGTATATAGGATTAGGAAGGTTAAAGCCATTAATGAGTAGAAAGCCATATTACTAGATAATGAAGATTGAACGGAATTATTCGACCAAACCAGGACCATCGTCGTATTTCATTTACACTATTTCTACATCGTCTGATGTAGAAATAGTGTAAATGAAATAAAAGGAAAACAGAAAATCCAAAGATATTCACATTTTTATTTGCAAAAGCCGTCAATTTTAATCATACATTTAAATGAAATTATTAGATAAAAATTATATTTATAATATCTTCAAATGTTCAGAATTCATAAATTCTTTATATTAGATTTTAATTTATAAAGTTATATGTTTACATTTAAGTGCTAATAATTATAATTATAATATAATATGACATCACAAAGGAATATCAGCTGTCTCATTCTCTTCTTTTTTTTTCATATTATCAAGTAATAAACTATTTTATATAGCTCTTAATTAACAGATTAAATTTAAATAGATAGAAGTTCACATTTAAGTTTCTATACGTATTTATAATTAAATTAAATTATTTATTTTAATGCCATTTCATTCTATTCACTTCTATATTTTGTCTTATAAAGTACCTGTTTTTACTTTAAGAGAAACTTAAAGGCAAAAACCAATGCAATCATGACATTGCACTTTGCGACAAGTAATTGAATCTAATAAAGTTTTAATTGATACCAACAGGACTACCGCTACGCATTCGAAGTGTCCAGATATTTGATTAACGAAACAGATTACATCGCTTGGGGTGCGGCAAACGCGGCTTTCAATTACCTCGACGTAGTACTCAGTGGGTCACCGGCCTACCAGCTGTTCCAGGTATTACGTTATCGATTTTACATTTAATACCTTTCCTCTGATATTATGAAGGGTATTCCGAAACATAATATCTACAATAATATGTGCATTTATTAAATTATTTTAATTAAAAATTTCTACAGCCAATTCAAAGGCTTCATTTTCATTTCACTAACAAGTACTGCACAGTAATACTTTTATTAAAAGGTAACTATTTACACCAAAAGTAATTAAAATCAGAAATAGTTTATATACACTTAGTCAAAATTAAATTATATTAAAAAATTATGATTAATTGCTATCATTATAAAAAAGTTAGGAAACCGAAGAAGATCTGAATTCAAGTCACAACCACCCACAAACACTTACCGAAGGAACCACGAATGTGGTAATAACTTAAGGACTGTAGGAGCTAATAAAGGATGGGAAAAGGATAAAGAACGTTAAATTCATGCTTTCTAAATTGGTTTTTATAATAGATAATTTGTTTATTTCTAGCAATATGTTTTAAACATCACTAAGCCTTTATACGACAGGCTTGGATTCAATGTCACTTCTGAAGATGAGCACGTTACCGCATTCCACAGAAATATTATCCTGAACTTGAACTGCCGTTATGGCAACGAAGACTGCGTATACACTGCTCAGAATATTTTAGAACAAGTGATAAACAATAGTAAGTCTAGACGAACATCGTCAAAGGATGTTTTCGAAAGTATATACAGAATGACTGGTGAGAATTACTATCAATATTTAAGGAGAATACTCGGTACATGATTCTCATTCGAATTATGTAAAAAATAGGTAGGTACTTAATTTTTGACCAAATTTCCATAAATTTCAATTTAAATAAATGATGCGTGAACACATTTCCAAGTATTATCTTTAAATATTGATAGTAAATCACTAGTCATCTGTATATATATGTCTTACTATAATGGCATAAATTCTTGCTAGCATCTTATAATAGTCATTGTTTTAACATTCAATTGAAGCCATATATAATCAGTATATGAGTATATGTATATATTAAAAAGTTAGATGATACTGTTTGCATTATTTTTTGGTTTGTCTAATTTGACCTCGAAAAGTAACCATTACCATTGCTTTTATAGGTATAAGCATAAGCCCAGATACTCAGAATGTAGTCTTCTGCTCTGGACTTCGAGGAGGTAGTGCTGAGAACTTCAATTTCTTATGGCAAAGATACCTTGATAGCCAGGATTCTAGCGAACAAAGTATACTCTTGAATGCCCTTGGATGCACTTCTAATTCAACTTTGCGCAATTTGTAAGTAAGATAGAAAAAATTCTAATAAAAATAACGATAGCGGTCCTTGCAACTTCATTTACAACCTTAAGAATATGGTATTACTATTATCCTTATTTTTAGCAGCTTTATGATTTCTTATGTTTTTATTTATCCATGATATTTAGGTCGACGTTAGGGAATTATGATTGTATTTCATAATTAGTGGTTTAGGCGTTTCGAGCTGATTCCACTTTGGTTTTTTATATTATTACTTTTTCCGTTCTTTGAATAACACTATGTTTTAATTTGTTAATTTAAGGTGTTTTTAAAACCATAACTATAAAATATTTAGAAATATTTCTTCTTTCAGTTATCTAAATCAAGTGATAGCTGAAGATTCCGCTGTAAGGGAACAAGACAGACATACGATATTAGTTTCCGTTATTAACTCCAGCCCTGCTGGTACGGAAGCAGCGTTAGATTTTGTCATAGCAAACTTTGACCAAATCCAGCGAAGGTTTGTATTATAAAGTTAAATTAATAACGGTAATTAAATATAAGTTTATATCGGGCTATGCACGGTGTTGGGCTCTACAGTTGCCCATCACAACATGTGGACTAAGGAGAGAACCAATCTTATACTCGCTACCTACTTACGCAAGTAAAAACTTCGCCTACGTAATTTCAATTTGAGTTATTTTGTTTACCTTTACTGCTCCAAGGTCATTTTTGGTATTGGTTGACTGTTAATAGCTATTTATATATAAATATATTGCTTTGATAGTTTTTAGTTTTAAATATAAAAGTCATGAGATTTATTTTAAATATCCAATAACAACGATTAAGCTAGCCGGAGTTGAAAATACTTTGACTTTGAATTAAGGATTAATATTTCACTAACGGATCCCGGAATCGAAAAATGGTTCACACATCACGACGAATGATAATATATAAGATGCCTTCGAAAATTTTTAACATTATATCAAGGTGATCGTTACGAATACCCTCGCCAAATTATAACGACTATATACTTCAAATAGCACATATTATGTATATACGTTATATTTTTAACGTTTTTAATAAAAACTCTTTTTGACGCAGTTAATTTGTTTCAAAATTGTTTTAATTTCAATCAAAGAACGTAGTAGACGCATTAACCGAACGTCTTTTAAAATGTTTCTTTTTGTTTTAAATGTTAAACCGAGATTAAAAATGTTCAAATCTACTTTTAAACAATACACTTACCAACAGATAGCGCTTCATTTTATTTGTAAAGATACTGTTTTCTTTTTTTTTTACCCGACTGCGACAGAAGGAGGGTTATTTTTTTCGAGTGTATGTATGTATGTATGTATGTATGAATGTATGTATGTATGAATGTATGTATGTATGTATGTATGTATGTATGTATGTATGTATGTCCATTTCTTTGGCACGCCCTACAGCCCAAACGGGTGGACGGTTTTTGACATATGAGGTGTTGTTAGATTTGTCTAAATTGTAGTGGTGACATAGGCTATATAAATTTTCAAAATGGCGCCCGCAAATGTCGGAATGAGGGGGGGAGTTGAATTTTTTTTTCTTACTCTAGCAATATGGGTATCAAATTAAGGCTAGCAAATTGTTTTATTCTTTTTAGTTTATAATAAGAGTATTTTACGCAGTCGGGTTTTTAATTTTTTTAATTAATTGATTATTTAATTATATTTACTTAATTCATATTTTTTGTTTTCAAAGGTACATTTTCACTTGACTTGATAACATATCGTTTTTTAAACCTTCTCTTGTCTTATTGTGATATTTCATAATTTGACTGGCCCGTTGGCGCAGTTGACGGTAACCCTGCTTTCTGCTCCAGGGTTATGGGCTCGATTCCCGCCCCGAGTATGGGTGTAATATATATTTATTTATATATGTATATTTGTTTAAAAAAAAATTGTATGTGTCGGTTGTTACCCAAAAACATAGGCATTAAGTTGTTTATTTTAGGAACAGACGACCGTATGTTATGTCAAACATATAAATATAAATAAAAATATTAATAAAATATTTGAAGTATTGTTGTATTTTGCAATTAATACATAATTATGTATTTCCAACAGCGTACAAGGTCTCACCGGCACGACAAATATTCTCAACGCTCTTGCAAACAGGTTGACAACTGCAGCACACTCAACAAAAGTAAGTCAAATTGTGTTTTATGTATGTGTAATGATGATGTGAATTATTCATAATTATGAAATATTTTATAAAAGAAAAATATATATTTTTCAAAATTCAATAAAACATTAAATGATTTACATTGTTGAAATTCCTTAAACAGCAGCATTTCTTTGTTAGATAAAATATATCCTGCTTATACTAGTGTTATTTTTCAATAAATTAACGTCATACCAATAAACTCAAAAATAAATACAAAATGATTTATTATATTTAATACTAATCGTCACTTTATAAGATTGATGTATCTGTATTTAAAGAAAATGCAAATTCTACCAAGAACGACCAGCAAGACAGTAGATGCTCTTCGAAAACATTTTAAAACAATGTGTAAATCGCACATCCCCTATATTTTCATTTTAACCGCAAATATTTTTTAATTTAATATTGTTTGCGAATATAACTTAAATTAAATTACACACTGTTAGCCTTCTAAAATTCAATTATGGGTAGCCTTGACCTTCGAAATCATTACAATAACAACAAAACAATAGCATGACCCAAATTCACTCGTTACAACCGGTAGCTCGGTTTGTGAGACTTTGAGCAGGTATAAAAGGTTAAAAAAAACAATTTTTTTTTTTGTTGAAGATAGTGATTTATTAATACGAGGTATTGCCCCCCCTAGCCTGAATAACAGCTTTCATTCGATGTTTCATTGTAGAAATTTTTTTTATAAACTCTAGCGGTATGCTGTCCCATACTTCCTTAATTGTGGTTTGGAGCTCTCTTAGACTCGTAGGCGGTGCGTTTCTAGCGCTTACTTTTTTCTTTAGTTCGTCCCATAAGTGTTCAATAGGATTGAGATCTGCGCTTCGGGCAAGCCACGCCATAACGGGTATTTCAACCTCCGCCAAGTACTGGCGTCTCGCCTTATCATGCATTAAAACGAAATTTGCGCCGATAAATTCGGAAAAAGGCACAACAGGTTCTTCCAGGATTTTTTCGACTTAACGTCGGTCGGTTCGGTTAACGATCGATGGTCAGTATCAGTCTCTGTGATGAACACAAGTTCGGTTTTCGCTTCCAGTGATATGCCTCCCCAGAATATGCACGAACCACCGCCGTATGAGACCCGTTCGGAGATGCAGCACTGAGCAAAACGCTCACCAGATACTCGATAGACTTTACCCCGTCCGTCGTTACCATAGAGACACATCCTGGTTTTGTCAGAGAACAGTACTGTCGTCCATTGATCCATTGTCCAATTTACGTGATTTCGTGCAAACTGAAGGCGCGCTTGTCTGTGCATTGGGGTCAATTTTGGGCTAGTTGCTGGTCTGTGCGCTGTCAGGCCTCTTTCGGCTAGTCTTCTTCTAACCGTCCACCGAATAACTTCCACTTCTCTAACTTTCTCGTCCTGCTGTCCGAGTTGAACTGTATCCAACCGGCGATTTCAAAGTGATGTCGTCACAAGAAAACGATCATCGCGCTGAGTTGTCCTACGTTTTCAGCCTGTTCCTGGTCACCGGGTAAAGCTACCAGTTTGTTGATATCGCTGGTACACACGTCGAACAGCATATCTGCTCAAATTTAACTGACGAGCCACTTGACTTTGTTTCTATCCAGCTTCAATTAGTGCAACCACTTGAGACGCTGCTTTATTCTCATTCATTCGTGTAGTATCCATTTTATTCTTCAAAGTGATGATGTATTTGGTAAAGGACCTTTCTGACTTAAAGTTGGTATGCAAATGATGTCATTTTAATCATCCCTTAACCTTTTAAACCTGCTCAAAGTCTTTCAAACCGCTATCTGTAACGAGTGAATTTGAGTCAATCTATTGTGAATTTAAGTATATCTATTCGTTGCTATTGTAATGATTTCAAAGGTCAAGGCTACACATAATGGGTTTTTAGAAAGCTAACAGTGTGTACTTTAATTTAGCTTAAGTTGTATTCGCAAACAATATAAAATTAAAAAAAAAAATATTTGCGGTCAAAATGAAAATGTAGGGTATGTGCGATTGCTTTGCTCTCGAGTGTAGTAGCTATCCTGCAAGATATTTACTGCACATTAATTCTAAGCAATTTTATTTTTAATGGCTGAGTGAGAGTTATTAATATGTTTTAAGTTACTGAATATATACTACAAATAAAATTAATTTACTTGAAACCTTGCAGTCTGTGTTAGGTAATATAATATAATAAATAGCAGTACACAATGTACTGTATGATAGCTATTTATGCTTATTACACAAAATTATTATTTTACATTTCAGATAAATACGTTTGTCAATCAATACGACGCAATTTTCTCCGCCGGAGAAAGAGCGTCCGTGGCTGGTATAAGAGAGAATATCGCAGCATCCATCACTTGGTCGAACAACAACTATAACATGGTTAACAACTGGCTCACCATCAACTATGGAAACAATGGCAACATCATTACCTCTGGCTTCCTCATCATCATCTCTATCATCGTCACATTCTACAATTATTAAGAATGTTTTATTAGATAGATATTTATAAATAGCAGTATAATGTATATATGAATCAATATTTTTTATGCGTATTTTTACACATTGTGCTAAATCAAATTACATTTTTCTACGAGTATATATTTGTGTTGGTTTTATTTATTTTTTATTAATGTCCTTATAAAAAAGTGTGTGTGTGTGTGTGTGTGTGTGTGTGGGTCTTTATACTTTTTGCGTCAGTTCCTTATGTCTAAGATATGTATTTAATGTATAAAGATATATGAAAAAAAATTTTTTTTAAATATTGGTCAATTATTGATGTTATTGAAAGTACGTAATTTGTTTTGATTATGTTTCTATTTTAGTTACGTATTTAAATTTATACAAATGTTATAAAGCTGAAGCGTTTGTTTGTTTGTTTGAACGCGCTAATCTACGGAAATACTGGTTCGAATTGAAAAATTCTTTTTGTGTTGGATAGCCCATTTACCGAGGAAGGCTATAAGGCTTTATAACATCACGCTACGACGAATAGGGGCTGAGAAATAATAAGAAATGTTACAAACACGGGAAAAAATAATCTTTTTTGAGAGCTTCCGTTGTGTCCTTTATTATTTCTCTTCTCGAGACATTTTTAACTATAGTTCCACTTCTAAAGTAAAATAACACTCACTCTTTTACTGATAATTTTCGAAAAATAAAAACTCAATAATACGCTGAACGACCCAGAAATCAAACCTGAGACCCGTTGCTCGGCAGTAACGCTTGCGACCACTAGACCACCGAGGCACCTACTCTTAGAGTAATTGTTTAAAAATATTTAAGTACGTTGTTCCCTCAAAGTAACGCGGGTGAAACCGCGGGGCACAGCTATTTAAATAATAATAACATTTGTTTTATGTCACTAGTATTACACAGTATGAACTAAATTATAAAGAAATATCAAGTCTTCGACGTGCTCTGACCGGCAGAGAATTATAGTCCTCACCTCTTTCATACACCTCCTTCATAATAGTGGTGGTAACAATTGTACATCAATCAGGATGGTGATGGGTAGTAGCGTCACCATATCCTACTATAACAATGCGCTCACTAACTAGCCTGCCAAGCGTGGCAACTTGTACAACAACAACAACAACAACAACAACAAGTAATGGCAACTTCCCCACACTTGATGGTTTAGGCAAACATTCAGCAGTGGACATCCAATCACATCACAGTGGTAATGATTTTTTTTAATATAACCTTGAAGGTTTGAATACATTTACATTATCATGCTCGTTTTGACCACATTGGCCGTATAGGGGAAAAGTTAGCTTCCTTTCCCTCAGGGAGCAAAGCTTTCTGGAGCCTCGCCAAGTCGGTCGAGAGAAGCTTCTGTCGCTCTTCGCTGCCTCCTCTGCGCAAATCTGACGGATCCCTGGCCCACAGCGCCAAGGAGAAGGCAAATTTATTTGCTTATCTCTTCGCAGATTATTCTCGTCTGGACAGCACCGGCAAATGTCCACCTCAATTACTTCCGTTTGGCCCTAAAATGAGCGCCGTTAAAATCCACCAAAAAGAGGTACTTAAATGTTTGCTGAACCTGAACGTTAATAAGGCCAGTGGTCCTGATGGCATTCCGGCAGTGGTACTGAAGTGTTGTGCACCCGAGTTGTCTCCTGTTCTGACTCGTCTGTACCAACTCTCTCTAAAAACTGGCAAAGTTCCGAGATCCTGGAAGGTTGCTAATGTTCAGCCTATACCTAAAAAAGGAAGCCGTGCAGACCTAGCCAATTTCAGACCTGTCGCGATTACCTCTATAATCTGTAAGAGTATGTATTACGTATCTTAAATAATCGTCTCCTGATATATCTTGAGGCAAACGAGCTCCTTAGTGATAACCAATATGGTTTTCGCAGGGGACGCTCGACCGGAGATATGCTGATATGTGCCACCCACCTTTGGAGCGAGGCCTTGGAGGGTCACGGCGAAGCAATAGCCGTTTCATTAGGCATCTCAAAGGCCTTTAAACGGGTCTGGCACGAGGCACTGCTTGGTAAGCTTCCAGCATACGGCATACCTACTGAGCTCTGCGTCTGGATATGTGACTTCCTGAGGGAACGGTCAATTCGAGTTGTCTTGGATGGCTGCTCTTCCGATCTAATGGCAATCAATGCTGGGGTACCTCAGGGATCTGTTCTTTCTGCAACCTTGTTTCTGCTGCACATAAACGATCTTTTAACACCCGGTATTAGTAGTTACGCCGATGACAGCACAGTAATTGAGAGGTGCATGTCCAATTCGCGAGCTAGTCCTGAGGAGATACGGTCCTTGAGAGAGTCTATGATTGAACGGGTGAACGAGACATTGCAGTGGGTGTCCGATTGGGGCGACGCCAATCTTGTCCAGTTCAACCCTTCCAAAACACAGTCGTGTCTTTTCTCCGCGAAAAAGAGTAGATTCAATTTAACACCCACTTTCGAAGGTGTATCCTTACCGATTTCTAACCATCTAGGGCTTCTAGGTATTACCATCACCTCTAACCTCAACTTTGGCCAACCAATTGAGTCTATGGCACAAGCGGCGTCCAAGAAAATATCAATTCTTTCAAAGGTACGGCGGTACTTCAGCTCTGAACAGCTGCTTAATCTTTACACTGCCCAAGTTCGATCCTGCATGGAGTACTGCAGTCACCTCTTGGACGGTACAGCCAAATATCATCTGGAAGCTTTGGACTCAGTTGACCGAAGAGCCCGTAGGCTAATTAACAACGAAGAGCTCACAAATAGCAGACTAGACACTCTTGAGCATCGTCGTCGAGTTGCCAGCTTATCGGTTTTTTATAGGATACACTTTGGAGAGTGCTCGAAGGCTCTTTTCGAACTGATTGAGCCATCTCCATTCCTTTATCGGACTACTAGGCGCGGATAAAGGTTTCATCCTTACGTTGTTGACATACCCAAAAGTCGAACTAAACGGTTTGGCAGCTCGTTTTTGGTGAGAGTCGCCAAGATTTGGAACGACCTGCCTAGGTCTATTTTTCCAGATAGGTTTAACTCTGGAGCCTTTAAGAGTAGAGTGAACAGGTTTCTTTTGGATGGGCGTGTATCACCTTTGTCTTCATCTACACTTTCCATCAGGTGAGATGGAAGAAAAACGCCTATTCCATTACAACTATAAAAAAAAAGCTTAATCAAAAAATTAAGTTTTCTAATCATCTGTAGCGTACATTTTTGAGGTAAGGTATGAAAAACCTTTTTAAAAAGTCAACTTGTTTAAAAACCTGAATTTCGTCGAATCTACCAGTGATACGATTCATGTTGATTTTTAAAAACCTCTTTTAGACGTTACTTGAAACATTACGTTGTATCAGCCTGTAAATCCACAGCAGAGCGAAGACCTCTTCTCCATATAGAAGAAGGGTTACTCGAAAATTTTTATCATAAAACATATCTAATTTGATTTCAATAAATTAGGGATCCCTAATTATAGAGAGAGCAAAGAATAGTAAGGTCGCTGGGTACTGAAGATAACGGTTTTTTGATATGTAGAAGTTATTAATTACGAAGAAAACGGAATTAAGCATTTATATGTAGAATCTAAATATAATGGAATCGGTTACACTTTACATTGATTGATAGAGTTTTTCTTGCACTTTTTATAACGTCATATGGGTTTATTTTTGTTTTTTAACATTAAGTAAATCATTTCAATTAAAAAAATTATATATTTAAAATAAAACTAACACTAAAATTATCTTATAATACAATTATTGCATCTTACCTTTATTAATAAAAATACGGCTAAAAGACACAATACGCAATATTTCAATGTCAGTTATTTAAAAAAAAATGGGCTTGCACAAATTTAGTAAATTTCAAGTATACACCTATACTAATACACAGATTTACTTCACTGGCAGTTTTAGAATTAGCTTATTCTTCGTGAAGTTTATTAAAGATATAGGCGTAATAATTAAATTTTGACCCTTTTATGTGGTATTTTCAAAGTAAATCAATGTGGCTTTGCATGCATATCGAAAGTATGTATGTTAATAATGTTATAATGAAAATATTACATGTTCAGCGTACGTTAATCTTAATGTGGATAAGCAAGTATGCTTAATTAAAAAAATCAAAAACCCGACTGCGTAAAATACTCTTATTATAAACTAAAAAGAATAAAACAATTTACTAGCTTTCATTTGATACCCATATTGCTAGAGTTAGAAAAAAAATTCAACTCCCCCTCCTCATTCCACCATTTGCGGGTGCCATTTTGAAAATTTATATAGCCTATGTCACTACTACAATTTAGACAAATCCAACGACACCTCATATGTCAAAAACCGTCCAGCCGTTTGGGCTGTAGGGCGTGCCAAAGAAATGGACATACATACATACATACATACATACATACATGCATACATACATACATACATACATACATACATGCATATATACATACATACATACATACATACATACATACATACATACATACACTCGAAAAACATAACCCTCCTTCTGTCGCAGTCGGGTAAAAAAGTGTTTCATGTGAATTATTTTTAAGTGATGATGTTAAAGATAGTGTCAATCAAAAGAATGAGTGGTGTTTGTCATTCCAATAATCATTTTATGTTTTAAGTTAGGCCACACAAAATAATGTTTAGGTAAAGTTATTAACTAAGTCTTAAAATTTATTTATTATTAAAAGGTATGAAATAAAAATGGTACAAATATATATAAATAACATATTAATGAACAATTCTTTGCAATTGTTAACCAGCTCTTGTTGAACTTTTATCTCATTTAATTTTGAAGTGACATTATCAGTATTTTTCGATATCTAAGTCCAAATCAACCTCTTTGCGATTGAGATCAGTCAGTGGTGAACTAGTGTTCGTATGTTACGTTGCGGTGTGAATTAACTGGGCTAATAAAAATGGCCCGGACTAAGTTTAAGTGTCAATTTGTTATTTGCGTCTGCTTAATATTTACGGGTAACGTAAGATCACTACCGATTCCATTACCATCTATAGAAACCACTGACAGTGTGTACTCTAACGTTTTGGGAGAGGTTACGTCTGAAATAGTTAATTCTTATGGAAGAGAAATTGAAACAAAAACCAATAATGAATTACCAGTAAATAGAACATTCCAGTTGTCGGAGAGATCTTACATGAGACCAGGCCAGAGCGCGAGCCGTTACAACATACACATCACAAGAGATGGAGACACTTTCCGAGGAAGAGCCGTTATTGATATTCAGTTGACGGAAGCGACAAGAGGAAATCAAATGTTTTTCAATTTGGCAGATTTAGTAGTTTCAAATGTACAATTGGGCGTATTGACTACAGGAAATGCACAGGATGCATCTTTTGCATATCTTGAAGATGAACAACGTTTAAGAATTACACCACTGGCATCGCGACCTATATCCTATGTTGCTATTATTGAATATAGTGGAAATTTACGGGAAGATGGCTTTGGACTATATAGAGGACAATATGGCGACACGTGAGTTTTTTTTTTAATTTAATTTATCAATTTTTATTTAAAAAAAAAATTAGAAACAAATTATTATATATGCTGTTATTTAGCAGGGAAGAGAACATCAGTTTTTTTTTTTTTTTTTTAATATCCAAATTTAATATTGAACGATGAAAATTTTCAATTAATCTGTCGATATGCTTATTAAACGGGTGCTTATCAAAAAATAGGGAATATGTACACTTGAAGTTCTGGATTATGTGTTTAGGTATAACTTTATTGGTTCTACACTGCAATAGAAAAATGCGTCTGTTCTTTAGTGGAGCTAATTTGACCATACTATTTGCCCAATCCTTTATGTTTCTTACAGCTCCTTCACCATGTGTTCGTTTGATGTTGTTGAAAAATCCCCTCGTCCTGATGTCTTCTTCCCTGCTAAATAACAGCATATTAGAAACAAATTTTTATTTTTAGCTTCGTGTATTTCTTCAAATATTTTGAGTAATTTGTTTTGTCCTTATGAAATAATGAAATAGTTATAAATCGAATTATACTTTATACACTTGTAAAACTTTTTATTTTCTAGTTTTATAATTCCATTAGGTTCATTTTTTTATGGTGTTTTGTAGAGAATATGTAGCAATGAACCTTCATGCAACGAATGCTAGACGAGTATTCCCTTGTCTGGATGAACCTAATCTATCCGCAGTTACAAGTTTCACGTTCGAAGGTTTTGATCACGAAATAATATTATCAAATGCTCAATTAGAAGAGAATGAACAAGAATCATCGTAAGTACCTACCTATTTTATTATTTTTTCTCTCTTGTCCAATAAAAGCAGGCTTAATTTATATATATATATATAAGTATAATGAATTTTTAATTTTTTACTTCTAAAGACACTGGTCTCAAAAAATTCGAAAGATGTAATCCGATTTACATTTATTTTTGACTTATCAGCAGCAACACCTACATAGTTTTATGGTGACATACATAAATTAAATCTTTCGAAATATTCACACTTTTAGTATATCAATTCTATTATAGTAAGAAAATATAAAATCGTGCATCGAACACATCGAACGTAATTCTTAAATTTATTTTAGGATCACGTTTAGGCCCTTAGAAGCGCCTAGTTATCTTTGGGGTATGGTAGCACATAACCTTCAAGAAGTCACGCAACTGGCTTCAACAAATGCCCGTTTGTATGTTCGTCCTGGTATTAATAGTAATCTTCATAGCGTAGCTTCAATAGCGATTTCTGACTTCTATAACAATTTAAACGTGTGGACAGGCCAGGCACACTCAGAAATGTTATTAAATCAAAATGGTAATTTGCACGTGATGACTTTGCCAGACGTATCAAGAGACTGGTACGCCTTATCAACTATATGTATATGGTAAGTCTTTTTTACTTTTTATTTGAATTCATAGTAATTATGAGCTGTACCAAGACCATCCATCCTCCATCCATCCATCCTCCATCCAAGGGAATCGTACAGAAATTTGGGAAAAGAGTATTCAGTGTTGACTCAAATCGTGCCAAATAATTCAGTATATATTAGATGAGATGTACGGCAACGATACAGATAGACTCATGAACGACAGACAGATATAAATGAAAAAAAATATATATATATAATTTTGTTTTCATTGAAGAATGCCCTCCACAATCGGTGCTGATTTTTTTTTCAAATTTCCTCAATATACATAATTTGAGTTATTACAGTTTTATCGTAACACTAGCTGTAACCGCGGCATCGCTCGCACATACATTTCACACTACCCACACATCTACTACTACGAGTATAACGGGACTTTAGCAGCTATCCGCGACTCAGAAAGCGCCATCAGAAGTATCTATTACTTTTATGTCGTACTTCAAACTGTTGTAAAAAATAATCACAATCCGATATTGTAACATTTTTCTTTTGCGTCTTTTTTCTTTAACTGAATTTTGAATTTGAATTTTAACTATTATTAATGAAATGCGATAAAACATTATTTTGCACAACGTTATTACTATTTTTGGATAACCTTAATGTGTTAACTTTTGTACTCCGCTTTAACACCATCATTCAAAATACATAATTCAAATTACACTATCTTTTAATAAATATTACATGTGGATATGCTTTATGATTATAAATGTATAAACGAGTATATGAAGTATTAGAACCTTTAACATTTATTTATTAAAATTATTAAATAACTACGTCGTTTGGTAATTTGTATAATAATTATACACACACACACACACACACACACACACACACACATGTATATATATATATATATATATATATATATATATTTCACTTCAGATAATGGTATGTCCAAGTCCAAACTTTGTCAGTATAAACATAAGTACCTGGATGACCGAGCCTTGCTCGGTTAAACTATAGTACCTGGATGACCGAGCTTTGCTCGGTTAAATTATATTTAGATACGTTACATACTGATGAAACATAAATAATATTTTCGATCTTACCGACATAATAGTAAAACAATAGGAACTGGTTATTTAAATAAAAAATAAAAAATAAAAAATAAAAAGAGCTCTTAATAATAGTTTGTCTCACAAAAAAGGAACTTGAAAAAAAAAAGAAAAAAAAATTGGTCTTGGTCTGTAGGCAGCGGGATTCGAACCCGGATCTTCTGATGTTGAATCCGCCCGATTTCCATCGGAGCTATTTTAATCTTATTAATGACAGCGAAATTTACCTTCGTATTCTAACGATATTTTTTAATTGCTTAAAAAAAGGGATAAAACGACATTTTCTAAAAATAAATCCTAGCTAGATCGATTTATCGCCCCCGAAACCTTCTATATACTAAATTTCATGAAAATCGTTGGAGCCGTTTCCGAGATTCAGATTATATATATATATACAAGAATTGCTCGTTTAAAGATATAAGATTTAGACACAAATTACATACTGATAAAATATGAATAATATTTTCAATCTTACCGATATTATAATAAAACAATAGTCACTGGTTATTAAAAAAAAAAAAAGAGATCCTAGTAATATTTTTTCTCACCAAAAAAGGAACTTGAAAAAAAGGAAAAATCTTCCGTTTTCGAGACCGCCCGATTTCCCACCTGAGCTATTATAAATTTATCTAAGATGGTGGCGGAACTTACTTTCTTATTCTAATGATATTCTAGCAGTTTTTAATTGCTCTCGAGATTTTTATTTAAATAACCAGTTTATATATTTTTTTCCTACCTCTGCCGAAAGTTTGATTTTCGTCCCTGTGAAGCGGGACAAAAGTGACATTTTCTGTCCCCGTTTCACAGGGACAAAACCTGAACTTTCGTCCTAGGTAGGAAAAAAAAGTATGTGTAGCATGGGACGAAAGTACTACATCCATTATACGGAATGTTTGCTACCCTCGCCTTCGGCTCGGGCGGCAATTTCACATGAGGGTCAAAAAAATAGTACGTTCATCCCCTTGTGACACAAAATACTATATTATTCTATAGATAAGATCGAAATATATTATTCATATTTCATCAGTTCTATCGTATCTAAATATAATTCCCAAAAAAAAGAACGATTAACAAATAAATAAATAAAAAATACCGAACAAAACTCGGACATCCAGGTAGTACAGGGCTCTCAAAAATAGTTATTTCTTTTACAAAAGAGGGAACTTAAAAAAAAGCAAAAAAAAATGGGACTTGAGGCATCGGGATTCGAACCCAGGTATACTGATTTCCCACCTAAGTTATTATAACCTTGTAGATTATGCCGAAATTTACCTTCGTATTCTAATAATATTCTAACAGTTTTTAATTGTACTCGTGATTTTTTTAATAACCAGTTCATATTTTTCTATTATTATTTCGTTAAGATCGAAAAATATTATTTATATATCATCAGTTCGTAATTCGTATGTAGATATAGTTTCCAAAAACATGAATTACAAAAAATAAAAAAAATAAAATACCGAGCAAAGCTCGGTCATACAGTTAGTAAAGGGCTCCCAATAATAGTTTTTCTTACAAAAGATGAAACTTAAAAAAAAAAGAAAAAAAAATAGTTCTGGAGACATCTGGATTCGAACCTGGGGATCTTCTTATTTTGAATCCGCCCGGTTCACATCAGAGCTATTATAATCTTATCAACGACAGCAAAATTTACCTTCGTATTCTAACGATATTTTTTAATTGCCTGAAAAAAGGGATAAAACGACATTTTCTAAAAATAAATCCTAGCTAGATCGATTTATCGCCCCCGAAACCCCCTGCATACTAAATTTCATGAAAATCGTTGGAGCCGTTTCCGAGATTGAGATTATATATATATATATACAAGAATTGCTCGTTTAAAGATATAAGATATGTTGTAAAAATATTTTTTTCATTTACCTACAGGGAACCTTATGTACTAACAGAAGAACGTGGATCACTAGCGCAGAGGAAACTAATATTTGTAAATATCGCTGAATCAATGGCGCGACAATGGTTTGGATACATGCTGCGTATAGAGAACTGGCGATATCAGTGGATCTCTTCTGGTCTAACTAGCTATTCAGCTTATGAGATTATAAGAAATGTGAGTCTATTATTAAATTATTATTAAATATATTCTAATAATAATACTTCGGTCTTCACAGTGATTGAATGATATTACAAAACAAAATAAATTACAAATACCTATATACTGTGAATTTCCTGTGCTTTACACAATTGTTTTAATTTCATGCATGTTAAAATAGACTGGGAATTTCTAATCCGTTACTAATTCACTTACTTTTTTAAATATTTTGAAATTAAATAAGATTTTAAATGTTATTAGATTAAAAATTACGTGATTTTTGTACTGTATCCAAAACGTGTTAACGGAACCTTATTTGATTGGACTTGGATGTCCATCAATTTGTCTGTCGCAATTTTAGAGCTGTATTAGATGGATCTACATAGGTAACGTAATTTGAAAACATAGTTAAAGAAATATTTATTTTTAACGGTTCGAACACAATTAAAATATGCCTTGTTGAGTAAGTATTGTGTTGGAACCCTTCGTGTGAATCCGATTATCCTATAGTTTAAGTAATATTTTAGAAAATCAAAAGAAAAAAGGGAAGATACTCGTGCTATTTTTATGGACAAGTACCTAGTACACAAAATTAATTTTCATTTATTTAACAGTTCCAAACAGGTGAGGATATAGCACTTATCGATATGGATTCGATATTTATAACAGATGTTATTCAAGAAAGTCTTCTTCGTGATTCCTATGCAAGCGCTCGACCCATACAAACAGCTGCAAATATTTATACCGAAACCGATATAAGACAACACATAAATGGAATATTAAAATACAAAGCACCAGCTATATTAAGGATGGTTAACTTTAGTCTTGTTAATCCTCCTGATAATAATTTTATAAGAGATGCAGCAAGAATACTTCTCGAAACAAGGTAAAGTGTAGATAAAGATAACCTATCTGATATAGTCAAAAAAGATATGAATTGAGTTTTGTAATCTTTATCACCTTAAAAACTAAAATATAAAAAATTCAATTTATATTCTATATATTAAAATTAAATTTATTGTCTTAATTATAATGATATATTAAGGAAAAGTAGAAAGGAAGGTAAGGAATACCCTCACATAAAAAGTGATTATTTTTAGAAATTAAATTATTTTAACTAAAAGATATACTTAAAAACAAAACCAAAAAAGTTATCTTTTATCTGATTTTTTTTGTACTAAATATGGAACTAATTGGGTAATCCGTCATCTATTACAGAGCGTTTGTTCCTATTACTTCACAAAGCTTTTATGATGCGATTGAAAGTACAGGTGTCGCAAGCCAAAGTGATTTCATATCAACTTGGGTTACAAATCCCGGATACCCTATTGTTAATGTTTCATTGGGTGATGGAGGACTTACTTTAAGACAGGTATTTTATTTATCTAATTACAAGTCTTTTTTATTGATTTTGAAAAGAATTTTGATTAATTTTATTAATCTGTTTTAGAGACGTTTCGGTTTTTCACCTATACCCGACCGCAGATATCATATTCCGATTACATATACAACAGAATCAGAGCCACAATTTGATAACATTCAAGACATAAGAATAATGACTAGCGATTCCGAAACAATTTCTGTTGACTTAGGTGAAGACTGGATTATAATAAACTTACAAGGACAGGGTGAGTAATTTAAAATATTAAATGTTAGCCATAAGTATTATTTCACTGATCTGAATACCATTTGAAAATGGAAATATATAGTTAACGTATAGTAAACATATTGTATAGTTACAAAAGAAAGAACATGAACGAACATGTATAGCTACAGAAGAAAAACTATATTATTGAATGTAATGAAATCATTAGTATATTACAAAAAATATAACTTCTTTTTCTTTATCTCTTTAGGTTATTACCGCGTCAATTACAGTCCAGATTTGTGGGAAAGAATTATTTTGGCTTTAGAAGATACAGAAAGAAGAGAGAATATACACCTGTTGAATCGTGCTTCTGTGAGTGTTTAAAAACTTGATCTCTTAAAGAATAAGCTTTTTGTCTTTTTTTCTCTTTCTATTTTCTTATGCATTAGCCCTTGAATTATCCTAGTACGTTGATGGGTACATGGATACATTCGTTTTTGTAAAAGGTTTTTGTGACCACTGCCGTAAAGAACACCAACGCCTTTTTTAGTGACAATTAATAAAATATTAAGTAACGTTCATCTCTAAAGATGAACTTTACTTAGTACTTTATCTTAATTAGGATAATAATTAACTTAATGCTTACATTAGGATTAAACATGATTTGTTTATGTTATTTAATCTGATGATATGTCATGTAGGATGATATAATTATGGCAGTAAATTACAGGAGCTTTGTCTTTAAAATTTAAATCACAAC
Organism: Euphydryas editha; assembly: GCA_036937285.1. Classification (NCBI taxonomy): domain Eukaryota; kingdom Metazoa; phylum Arthropoda; class Insecta; order Lepidoptera; family Nymphalidae; genus Euphydryas; species Euphydryas editha. Next base: position 3,306,496 of record JAUPFZ010000001.1, read on the forward strand.
TTCATTAAATTTTGTGTCTATCATTATGATATTACATAATTTATGTGATATTTGTGATCATAATACTTACTAAAAATAGTAAAATTAAAAATATCAATAATTTTAGCTAGTTGATGATTCTTTTAATTTGGCACGAGCTGGAGAACTGGACTATGAAATCGCACTTCGTATCGCACTTACCATGGAAAATGAATTAGATTATGCTGTTTGGCGTGCGTTCATTAGAAATATGGACTTTTTGAAAAAACGACTGATTCCATTTGTATCGTCTGATGATGATCTCGATGATGAGATATATTTAGTAAGTATTGTGGTGTATTTATTTATTAAATTATTCTGTATGTACTATCTATGTAGATACTAGCTTGTGTACATGAGATACTAGTATTTCATGTATAGGTACAAGCTCGCGTACAGGTCAAAGACTATAAATATCCACACGAGGTTGGTGCGAGCTTGTAAAATCCTTATTAATTTACTATATTATTAATATAACACACTAATGTATAGTATGTTATATTAATAATATACTAAAGGCCAAAGTCATCGGTTTGTTGATAATGTTCATCTTGCACTTTTAGAGACCTTTATCATCCGGAGATAAAATAGGCCCTTCGGACCTATTTCAACTCAAGTAATAAACAAAAATGTTGATGTCATAGGTCGCAAAGAAATATTTGAAAGAGAGTTTGTGGTGTAAGAAAAAAAAACATATCAAAAACTTTGGATGTTGTATGCACACGGTATTATGATGTAATGATAATAATTTATCAGAAACTGGGAAAATTTAATTTACAGTGTATTTTTGCTTAATATATACAAATATATTTTATAGATATACTATGAAGATAACAGTAGTACACCTTTTCCATGCATATTCTGTATAGTCCGGGTTGTCTGGAAGAAATCGGTACTTAGCGATAAGACCGCCTTTGTACCTACCTACATGTTTAAATACTGTTTATATTTAAGTATGTATAAAGTGGTGTATTTTTTTAATGGACTCTGGTAATTACTCTTATTAAGTAGAATGGAACGTAATGCACCACGATGTTTAATTGCGTTTCAACGAACTTTTTAAAAAATCTTAGAAAATCTCAAAACAATGCCGAGATTATTATTCAATTATCAATATAATTTTCATCATATTGTAAAAAACGAAAGAGAAGAATATAAGGTATCCTAATCTCTCTCAGTAGTACTATGCTGATTAGTTTAATTTATTATTAATTATTTCACATTTGTTTTTATAGAGATTGATAAGGAGAATAGTCACTTTGTTCGAAGAAGAAATTGATTTTACACCAAGTCAAGCTCAAGAACCAGCCATGAGAACTCTCACAAGAGGCTTGGTGATGGATCACGCTTGTCGTTCTGGATACGATCCTTGCATCGCCGCAGCAGTAGACTTATTCTATAACCCAAATGACCCTGAAGCAGTGTATGTATACCCTTTTTAATTTTGAAAGCGTTCTAAAATTACAACACTATACTTCTTGAACACGTCTGGTGTAGTGGTGACGAAAGGTCTATTAATAATGATGTTTCGGATGATTTACCTGCTCAGAGCGGTTTTTGTACAAAAATAAGTTTCGGGTCGAAACGTTTATTTTTTTTCTTTTTTTTATAAGTCTCTCTTTCATATCTCAGAAAGCACGTAAAACCTTTAGGTCTGAATATTATCATAAGCGATAATAATCGTTAATCAAGGGATAGAGAAATTATTCGCCAACCTGCAGTGCAATAGCGTGGTGGATTGAGCTTAAACCCGCCACACTGTTTCACTGCTATGCATTCTAAACCCAACGGTGGGACATTAACAGACTGTTTAAGTTCAGTTCAGATCTTAAGTCACATGTGTGGTATCAATAAAGCTATATCCCGTATCATCGTAGTAAGTGTACGGTTAGGTATTTTTCTATAAAAATTAATACTTTTTGTCTTAAGATAATTTTATTACAACGAAGATTTTTTTTAAAAGATTAGTTTTATATTATTTTGTTTTTTTTTAGTATGTTTTTTTTTTCAATTAATCATTGCTTTTATACATACAAATGCTTAAAAATTAATTCGAAGTTGTGAGAAATTATAATTTAAAAGAAGATAACATTTAATTTTTGAATTATGAATAAAAAATATATACTTCTTCTCTTACCAAAACTCCGTCTTAAAATATAAACGCAATAATATAAAATTGAAATTAGTATTTCTATAAGTGTTAATGAACAAAAAATGATAATATTATCTAAGTCGTACTTATATTTATATCTAATGACCTCAATTTGATTGAAAACCTTTGGAATTTTTACAGAAATCCGAATATACCACACGATTTAAGACCAGCAGTGTACTGCACTATGGTGATGGAAGGAGATGAGAGTGTGAGGGAAGCTCTTGACCTCCACATGTCAAATGAAGTTTCTGGATATGAACGTCTTGTCATATTACAAGCCTTAGCATGTTCACAAGATGAAGGTTTTATCAATGAGTAAGATATGATCTCATATACGTTACATAAATCTTGTATATGTATATATACACATATATATATATATATATATATATATACTTGATCTACATGTCTATTTGTATATAATTGATTTTAAAAGAATATAATCACATATAAAGAAAAACAAACTAATAATATTTCTTCGTTCATTCTTTACTTTTTTTTTTTTAATTGCGATATATCAGTATATACATACGTACTTATTTTCACAGATATCTTACAAATACTGTATCAGAAAATAGTCCATACGCTTTAGGGGAAAGGTTAAAGATATTTGAAGCGGTAGCCTCTTCAAGTGTCGAAAATGCTGGTATTGCTTTTACCTTCCTACGTTTAAACACTAACCGTATAAGGAATATGTAAGTATTATTAATAGTAATAAAAGATACTCTCCGTAAAATTACCGGTTCTCGTTTGGTTTTCACATACAGATGTAGACAGATGTACAATAATTCATAAAAGAATATATAATATAAGATAATTATAACGTCAGAAAAATATTTTAATTAATGTTTTACGGCATAATCGAGGGAATAAATTTTACCAAAATGTCTGTCACATTCGTATGTGTTTGCTCCGAGAGGCATCCTATTATAATTATATAGTTTGAATAAACGTAGCATTGTTAAATTTTAGGTATGGTGGTTCTGAAAAACTTGAAGAGGCCCTTTATATATTGGGTGAAAATTTAGTCACTGAGGATCTTGTAAATCAGGTACGTATTGTTTATAGCTTATTGATATGCACCAATCTGTTAATGTCTCAATTATGGGTAAAGGCTTCTTGTGCTATATAGGTGGACTTTAATCCGTCGCATTACATCAATGCAGATTGGCATTCCCCTATAAAGACTAACGATTATCAGCTGATTTTGACAAAAACTAGGGCCGACGTCCGACGACTAGGTACGAGCTTCTCAAGGCATCCATCAGGGTACCGTGCTGGAGGCATAGTCTTGGAGTATTGTTGTGGTTTCTTTTTCCCAGAAAAGAATTTTCTTTTTTTGAAGACCTACAGATTTATTTCACCTCTGAGTCACGTTACCTTGCAAAGTCGTTGGAGAAGCTGAGCCTATAAGTCCTCACAATTTTTTTTGTCTCGGTATGAATTTGGATATATAATAATATTGAATATATAAATTTACTTTTCAGTTCCAAATTTGGATTAATTCTATAGACTCAATAAATAGTTTGGGTGATTCGCGGGATTTTGCGCTGAGGATTTACGATAATGCTATGGAGAATATAAGATGGAATAATAATCATCTTCAGGAGATTTACGAGTGGATCGATCTAAACCACGCACCTTCTGTAATTGTATCTACGTTATTATTATCTGTATCAATAATCATAGCTTTGTTTATTCATTAGGTAAGCTATTTATTATCAATAAAATAATATTTAGCACGTAAGACGTTTTTTGGGGTTTTTCGTATATTTTTAGAGGTATATTAAGTAAGACGGGATAGTTATAAGTTCATTATTTTATTTTTAATGTATATTATTAGATTTGTAGTCCATTTTTAACATATTGGATACTCTTTGCTATATATTAAGATAGCATATGTAGTAAAAAATGGCCAACTATTTTTTTATTATTTATAGGTATATACTTATTAATTTTTGAATGATCACATCTTGTTACAAATTAATCTGTAACCAGATTGTTTGATTTTATATTATCTTATTGTATAATTAATTTTAATTTATAACCTTAATAGTTTTAGTTATTATAAGCGAATATATAACCGTATTAATAAGAACACGTCAGTATTGCACAAAGTGAATTAATAATTTATAAATTTATAATATAAAATAAGAATAATATAATTTTAGTTGTAGTATTTATTAATAATAATAATAATACTTTATTTCCAAAAAAAGATTTACATTTGTACTTAGATTTACTAAATTTGATTTTTATTATTATAAATATTTTTTTACTGCATTTTCACTTAAATTAATAATGTTAGATAAAATAGTAATAATCAGATAGTAATAATTGTAATGATAATAATTGTTATATTAATTAATTATTATTAATTTGTCAATTAATTTTTCAGTCTTTAGCAAACGCGTCCTCTTGCTACAGACTTGAATTATTAATTTAAAAAAATAAAAACAATGTATAATCGTAAATTTATTTGTTACACATATAAAATTAGATATTAATGTGGATATCCTATATTAATGAAAATATGTACATAAAGTACAAAATAAATTATTTTTAAGCCACATATTAAACTAGTTTTATTCTGGCCTTTTAACTTTTTGACTAGATGGCATAATAAAAAAATGATATTAAATAATATAATATAAAATAAGTTACGATAAACATTAAAATGAATAAAATAAAACATATTAACAATGGTTTTTTTAGTTATTTTTAGTTACTCTTCTCCTATGTGTATAAGAGGCCTTCGCTCAAGAGTTGGTTAGTTTACAGGCTGATACAGTACAGTACAGAAAAGTTACAATAATCAGAAAGAATTTGTTGAAAAAAAAAAACTATTTAAATTATTGAATAAAAATAAATAATATATAAATATTTTATATAATGATATTCTGACTTCAAAATACTTATATTTATGTAAGAAGTAATTTTTTCCAACATTTCAAACATCGCATTTTTTTGGAGTTTACTCCTAAAGAATCGATTTTCATATAAGGCTCCTAGTATGAAAAAAATATGAGGAATAAAAATCTACACTTCGAATGACCTCGTTACGTTTTTTGCGCAACCTATTTTCACTTTTTAGTCGTGAGTACTTATTAAAGACGTATAGTCCAAGCGCAAGCTGCGGGGAAGCGGTGGTAGAGGAGCGAGCAGCTGTGCGCCGCGCCCGACCGTGCTTCATCTTCATGCCCCGCAAAAATATGAATTATTTATTAACTAAACCAATATTTATCTGTATATGCAGACATACAACACTAGACATGTCAGGAATGCTCAAATTGATTATTGATTGAATTGGTTAGATTGTAGACTACAATCAACTCAAATGCAGAAATACGCGCGCGTTGAGGTTATAATACGGATAACGGATGGACAATTGAATGATTTTATAAGTACCAAATTAAAAAGCAGTTAAGCAGCAAATTGAGTCGACCAAACAAAAACAAAAGAAAATATCGTTTTTGATACGATTTCGATATTGAATATTTGATATCGATATATCGTTACAAAATATATCGCCCAAAAATATCGATATTTTGAATTGAAAATATCGATATATCGATGTACCGATATTTATTCGACATGCCTACCCACTACATGTGAAGACATGGACGTGAGAGCACGCTTATCGAGTATTTTTGAATTAAATATTCATTTATTTATTTATTTGTGCCTATTTAAAGAATCGTTTTTAAGGAGTAAACTCCAGTCGTGCGTCGGAGCTAACACACACAGATTTTTTTTTAATTTTAATATATTTCTAATTTTTTATTTTTTATAGTCAAAAATTTTTAAATTTTAGTTTTTGACATTAACATTGTTCTTGAACTAAATGCGAAAACTGGAAACGAAATTATATATCGTATGAATACATATATTATAAAATATAAATAAAATGAAAAAAAAAGCCTAATGTTGAAGATATCGTTAATTTTATACTGTACTGTAAACTGTATGAATGTTACATGTACTAGTATTAAGGTTCGTTGAGATATAAAATTTAGTATTCTGGCTAGAAGAAAGATAAATAGTTTATTCTTAATAGGAGTAGACGACCGTTCTGGTGTAGTGTAGGGTGTGAGTAGTTGCTTCAACGCCGCGCGCGCCGGCGTTCGCGGGTTCGATTCCCGCTCGGAACAGTTAACTGTGTTTGTACAAATATTTATTTCCGGTCTAGGTGTATGTCCTTGTCGGTTTCCCCACCGTGCCTCGGAGAGCACGTAAAGCTGTCAGTCCCGGTTGTTATCATAGACACCTGATAACGATCGTTACCCAGTAGGGAAATTATCCGCCAACCAGCAGTGGAGCAGCGTGGTGGATTACGCTCCAACGCTTCTCCTATATGGAGAAGAGGCCTTCACTCAGCAGTGGGCGGTTTACAGGCTGATACAGGAGTAGAGCTAGGAAGCATCTGGATAGTTGTGGAATATTGCAAAGTATAATTCATAGACATTAGAAAATATAGTCATTGTTATAATCACTAGGCAATACGTTGGAGTATATTTTGAAACCAATTCCTTATTATTTAAAGATATGTGACAAGAAGAACTTTATTTTGTATATTTAAAACTTACAAATTTTATTGTAGTTGTACAAAAAGATCACTTGTAGAAATTGATGTATCATTATCATCGACGGCCGGCTGGTCGAGTGGTCAGGCAACTGGACACTTTACGCAGCGGTCGCGGGTTCGAATCCCGCCAGGTGCAGATAATTTGTATGACGAATATAGATGTCTGCACCGGGTCATGGATGTGTATTTATGTATATATATGTATTTATATCTTAAATTTATTTCCGTTCCTAGTACCTGTAACACAAGTTCTTACGAACTTACCACGGGGCTAGGTTAACGTGGTGTGATTGTTGGTTAATATTTATTTATTTATTTATATTTATTTATTAAAAATATTAATTATGTCTATAGTAGTTTGATACAGTATTTTTTTTTCAATATCTTTTTGTTTTACCGTCAATTTTCATATTTTTGATAAACTAATACTGGCTTACTCACTTTGTAAGTCGAATACAACTCAAATGAAGTAAAATAGAAAATTGGTTTGACTGGTCTTACATTGAGTCACTGTTTCTGTTATAATATGACAATGTAAAAATTATTTAAAAAACTGTTTTATATTGTAATAAAATGAAAAGCGCTAACTCATACATTGTCAAGAAGATTGCCTAAAAATTTAACCGGATTTTAAATTTTCTTGTCAAAAATATACATTTTTTAATGTTTGTCCAATAAGTTTTTTACACAGCTAAGTCCAAAAGTATCGAAATAATTTAGACCAAATTTTTTGGTTTTAATGGCAGTGATTAAAGTTATTCTAAAACTATAACAATTAACAAACAAAAAATGATAAATATAATCCTAAAAGTTTCATACGAATGTATCGACAGCCGCCATATGGACGATCTATGATTATTTAGCCAGAAATATACATAATATATATTAGAAAAGCGTGTGTATCTAAATTGTATTATGTGTATCAATTTAAAAAAATCCTAGAAATGGAAATAATAGGTGTTTTTTTATGCAAAGATAAAAGTAAAATATGTGTTAGACACAATACAATAACGATATAATTATATAAAAAGACTTTAAAGTTTTCGATAATCAGCTATTAAGCATCTTATGAATCATAAATCAATATTAAAGTATTAGAGTATTATTCATTGTAAAATAAAAAATAAATTACATCCTAAAATTAATGAGAATAACGATGCGAAAGATGCAGCGCCTCCGTTAAATGGTTTTGGTGTCGATATCAACGTGACCTGTAAACATTAAATTATATTAATCTACTGTTTTCTTATATTTACGCGAATTTTACTCATTTAATTAAAAGTCTAAATCGGATTTTATCGCGTTTATTTGTTTTAAAAAACTTGTTCTTGTGAACACAGCACGACTTCCAGACACAATAAGCTCATTCTGCATGAATAGGAACGGTAAAAAGTAATAATTTATAATTGTATAAAAAGCGGGGTATGTAACAATTGATTCATAATTCGGACACCCACCACCTCAGTCCCCCGAGATCATGGACGCTGTAAAGGGTCCGAAACGTCGGGAAATAATTTAATTTAATTAAAAATCGTTAAACTGTAAAGTTTTTTAAAACAAATAAACGCGATAAAATCCGATTTAGACTTTTAATTAAATTATATTAATCTCTTAAAAAGGTGAAGAACAAAAGTCAAATTATAATTTCAATCAGAATACAAATTAGAACTAATCGTTTTATTTAATGTTTATGAAAATTTTAACCGGTTGAAAAAAAATTTCTTACTTCTGTTGTCGTCGTGGTAGTTGTTGACATCATCATCGGTAAGGGTTTTGGAATACCCATCGGGATTCTATAGAAAAATCTGCTCTCTTCACGCCTTAAAAAAACATAATACGATAAAAAAAATATTATATCAGCTACAGTAACTGTAAAAAGTCTTAAAATTCTTTGCAATTTTATATTATCATTTAAAACAATGCAAAGCTATAATAACTGTTTGTTATATCAAGATATACTTACACTTTATGTTCTGCTAATAACTTGTCTTCGGTTTCAAATCTGTTTAATTTAGTTCCAATACCATCTCTAGCATCGTGGATGACTGTGTAATAACACGCCTCGCGAAAATCGGGATTGAGTCTGAAATGAAAAGTATTATTATGTATAAAGTATTAAAAATACATTAAGTTAGAAAAGTAGCTAACTCAATACTGTCAGTTTTGTTTAAAAACTCACAAATTATTAACTAAACGGCGCTAAAAATCTCAAAATTTCATAACATCAAATTACATACTTTTTAATATACGAAGTAAAAGCAACGACAAAACAGTTTATATATATATATATATATATATATATATATATATATATATATATATATATATATATATATATATAAACTGTTTTGTCGTTGTTATATATATATATATATATATATATATATATATATATATATATATATGTACATAATTTATAATTTATTTTAGGTATTTTATTTCGAAAAACAAATAAATACAATAATATAATTTGAAATTTTAAACGTTAAACTTTGTTTCTGCATAAATAACACAATAACATAAAAGTAACGGCTTATTGTATAATAATAGGTTAAATGATGGGGTAATAATTACATCATAATAAGAAAAAATAGCTTTCCGGATAATAACAAATAAAATTTCAAAATAAAACTATTTATATTAATTTAAAATTTAAATACAAAGCAATTTTAGTTGCTGCTTGGTAAAATTAAAAGTACGGGAAACAAGGATACTTTTTTCATATACCTATAATTATCATTATATTAAAGGACGCATTGTACTTTAGAGTCGACCAAGGCATCCTGTATTGAAATATCACAAAATTAATATTTGTTGACAATTTATAATATAATACATCATTCGGATATCTTAACAAAAGAAAGTAATTATAATCCAGGATACTTAAAGAATTCAGAACAAAAAAATATAACAAGTAGTATTATATAAAATAGATAAATAGATAGTAGTATATAAAATAGATATAGCCTTCTCGTTAAAAGTACGTACTTTTAAGGCTATCCTAATTAAAAGCAGAGATGCTATAAAAATCTTTTTTGTATAGTTTTCAAGGTTAAATATATAATAAAATATTTACCTTGTCTTTGCGTTCGTATGATCCGCATAATACCGCCTCATTTCGTTCAAACAAGGTCTATATTTAATTTCACAAGCAAATTCAACTATATTGCTCCTAAATAATCTCGTATTCGGACGTTGCTCGACGTTCACCATTAATCTTCTGTATATTGTAGATATTTTCTTTTGAATGAATTGCTGGAATTTTTATTAAATTATTATAATTTTTATGTGTCTTTATCTTTGAATAATATATATATATATATATATATATATATATATATATATATATATATATATATATATATATATATATATATATAATTATATATAAAGATTGAAGGATATTTTGTAACATGCATTTATCTATAAAATTGTCTATGTTTCTTTAAACTAAAACATATTTATTATTCATTTCTGACAAAAATAGCATTTCAGCTCAATCGAATTTCATTTCTTAATATCTTATCCCGTAGAGAAAATTAATTATTAAATTTCACACCTGCCATTCTTCGTACAGTATCTTAGTCATTTTAACGTCCTCGATCTTGAATAATTCATAACCGGAAATAACTGATTCCCAGACCACTAGGCTTATTTCTTTGTTGAGGTAATCTAAAACTTCTATAGCGATATCTTCACGCAAATCTCCAGCCGCGTATAGAGCAAAAACATCGTTTACTATCTGAAATTTAGAAAATATTTCTTTAGTCTACTAGTTGTACGGTATACATTGTCTTATAACTCATATATACATAAAAGTTGTAATGAAAAGCAGTTTTATTTACATTCAAATATTCTCTGTAAGTTTTAATGCTTTAGTCAAAATTACGGATGTCATCAGAACGGAGCTTTAAATAATATTACTAGTAAGCTTATTATTCTCTTCAAAATAAAAATCTTTTTAAATATTTAAATATTTTTTTAAGTAATTATTAAAATGATTTTACTGTCAGTATTATGGACATAAAATACGCGTTTGGACTCAGGATCTTTCGTGTGTGAAGAAAACTTGATTATATAGGTATAATTAGGTGACAGTCGTGGATTCTTATTCTGGTTGGCACTGGTCTTGAAAATGTTTGACAGTGACCGAAAAAAAAAAAAAAAATTAACCTAGTGTAATAAAGTAATTTAAAAAGGCATTTTTAAAAATAGTTTTAACTTTCGGGTGTTATATTACATACCTGCGCCCTATTCAGTTCACCGATGGCTGTGTGATCTTCTTTTAGACTCTTCGCAATCAGTCTCCATGTTTCATCATCGTAATTCACTCGATAATAGCCTTAAAATAATTAGTAAATTAATAAGTAATTTACATTTAATATAATTTAAGATGTTGTCGTTCGACATTTGTCGATCGTTTTTGTTATTTATTTTTTTTATGTTTAAATACTAAAAAGTTTTTTTTTGTTTTTTTCTTTATAAGTTAGATTAAATTAAAATTATTCTAACTTATAAGGAAATATATATATATATATATATATATATATAATTATATATATATATAATAAATTTTAATTTAATTACATTAGATTAAATTAAATTTTATTACGTTATTTTCAAAAAACTATATCGTGGTATGTATTCATTTTTATATTTAAAAAAAAAATTAAATACTTAAATTATCTTATTTCTAACATAACGAATAAAATCGAACGACGCTTTTAGGAATCATTACTAAGTACCCATTGTGACTTTCATTCTCTCTCTCAAGGGAACCTTACTGAATTTCGGATAAAAGATACCCAGTATCATATGATAGCTCGCAGTATGACTTCAAATCATGCTGAGTTATATCTTATTTCAGTAACTAGTTTCAGCATGATGTGCAGCCAAGGTACAAACAGAAAGACAGACATACAAGAATTTAAGAAAATACATTTTTGTCTTCAATATAGATTACAGAATGCTCTCTAAAAAAAATTCTAAATATCTTCATTGAACGGAATTGGACCTGTTTCAATTTTATCATAAATCTATACTTGTCTCATAGAAAAGAAGAAATATTGATGTAATGTTTGTATAGATAAACTAAATCATTCTTTTCTATCACAATCTATGAATTTATTGGAGTTTACTCCTTAAGAATCGATTTTCATATATAAGGCGCCCGGTATGAGAAAAATATGAGAGGTAAAATCTACTATTGAATGACCTCGTTACTTTTTCGGTGCGCGCGCACCTACGGTGCGGTGTGAAAGTAATGTTGCTCTAATTAATATTGAAAAATAATATTTAAAAAATAAATGATAATTGTCAGATAATAATAATTACATAATTTATCAACATTCCTAATGAAATATTTGTGCACATCTGAAATTGACTATTGTGAAAAGTTTAATGTAAAATATTTCGCCGATTAGTTATAATAAATGTATATAAAATGAATAAATATATATTTATATATGTATATTATTTTCATTAATTTGTTATTTTACCCTTTCATATGGTATTAATCTTATTTTCAGTTGGATAAACTCTTTTTGCGTATGTTTAGACAATCGTACTTAAGGAGTAAACTCCAGTCGTGCGTCGGAGCTGACACACACAATTTTTTTATATTTTACAATATAATCAGATTTAAAACTCAAAAAAATGCTATTTACAATTAATATATATTTAAAAAACCGATATTTTTAAAGTTGTATTACGCAGAAAAAAAAAATTATAATCGAATTTCATTTAATCGTGAAAGATCAAAATACTGTTATTAGCGTTTTATATTTTAATAATAGACTAGCGGCCCGCCCCGGCTTCGCACGGGTATTTAACTAAAATTTTAAAAATTATAAAAATAAATTTAATTTATACTTTAGCCTCAACAACACGTGGTAATTATGCTGTTAAAATGCAGCTTATATGACACGTTCGTAGATTTACCATAGCAGCGCCATCTATTGATTACTTACTCAACCCAGTCGAAAGGTATCGACATCTGTTAGAATCATTTGGAGTTAACAGATAATTGTGACTGTCAAATAATAACAGACAAATAATTAGCAATAAATTAAAATTGCGACTATAATTTGAGATTTAAACTATCCTATCTCTCAAGTTGGATCGAACTGCACATGGTGTGCGAATTTTATTATAATCGGTTAAGTGGTTTAGGAGTCCATTGAGGACAAACATTGTGACACGAGATTTATATATATTAGAAGATATATTACATTTTTTTATGAAATAGTGTCAAAGTCTTCTTGTTTATCGAATCGAAATTATGTCGTTTTTATTGTTTTTGTAAGAAATGTTCCGTACTAGGATACAAAGGAATATCAAAACATTGATTTTGGTGTTTTTTTTTTTTTAATTTCAGTATGAGGCGTTTATTTATTTTATTTATTTAATCTCTAAAAAAATTCTATTTTTAAACATGTTATATTATTATTTTTTACGCAAAATTCAACATAGTTATTAACTTTTTTTTTTTATTGACGAGCCTAAAAAAACTGTCTTCTTTTAATAATAAAAGATTTGACATGTGAATAATTGATTCTCTTTGAGCTTAAATAAAAATAGCCTCATATAAAATAAAGAAAGAATCATTTTAAATTTGCTAGAATCGGAAATTACGTCACCGAAGTGTCGACAAGAGTTAGCACATTTCTTTATGTTTAGTTATTCTCTTCAACCTTGTACTGTAAAACTATTTAAAACAATATAACCATAAGATGTTTACAAAACAGTGGATATGTGGGTTGGGAGTACAGACGTGGGTGAGACAGAAATAGACAGTTTATTGATATAGCGCTCAGTGGCCAAGGATATGTGTGTTAGTATGCCAATGTTACGCTTCAAGTTCATGCGAGTCATAGCTTTGAACTAAAATAATGGAATATTAATAAATATTTGCAAGACGTTAGATGTTTTTATATTTTTCACACTTTTGATTTCTAAGAAATACAATAAACATACTGATCTAAGTTTTGCTAGAAAAGTTTATTTTTATTACAATGTTTTAAATAAAATTTGTTGACGTTATTTAGGAATTATACGCAAAATTTATCAGATTAGTGTGTAAGTGAAATTGGAATTTAATGATAATTCACAGACGACCTGGTGTAGGGATGCGAGTAGTCGCCTCAACGCCGGCGGTCGCGGGTTCGATTCCCGCTCGGGTAGATATTTGTACTTGTGCAAAAATTTGTTTCCGGTCTGGCTGTATGTCCTTGTGGATTTCCCCACCGTGCCTCAGAGAGCACGAAAGGCCGTCGGTCCCGATTGTTATCATGGACACCTGGTAATGATCGTTACTCATGGTAGGGATATTATCCGCCAACCCGCAATGTAGCAGCGTGGTGGATTAAGCTCCAACTCTTCTTCTGTATGGAGAATAGGCCTTCGCTCAGCAGTGGTTTGTTTACAGGCTGATACAGTACCGTACAAATATTTCACAATGAATTGTTTTCTCTCAATTGTTAAACATAAACTTATTAAAGCACTATTTTTTCTTGCAAAATTTAATGTCAAAAATATAATATCCATCAAATGAGGTAGGTTGCGGTGATATTACACTTAAGTTTCTAATATCCTAGATTCATCTGTTACATTTGGTTTCCCAAGGAATGAAAACTAATAAAAAACAGCGATTTCACAGAAAGGGAAAATCATCTGATTTTTGAAACTTCCAACCAATTTAATTATACTTTTTTTTTCGATAAAGCCTTAGAGTGTCTTATTCACTCAATGATATAGAGACGTTATATATATTCTAATAAATTCATTAGTACTTTACAATCCGGTGAATCTACGACTACCACTCCTATTAAAATCGTTTTAAATTTTTAAGGATTTTAGTTGTACTAGATTTAAGCAAAGCATTTAACAGTTTGGATTTTATTGTTTTATTTTATGTACTGATTTATTGGTTTCCTAGTTATCTATAGATATCATGACAATGAATAAAAGTTTGTGTCATCACAATAGAAGAGATAGAGTAGTACAATAGTTTTGGTTCGTATAAATGCAAATAATATTGCTATTAAAATTGCCGTCAATAACATAAAGCAAAAGAACAACAACAACTGACAAAACTGACAACTACAAAAACTGACTTCAAGCATACTTGTTTTATTAACATTTACACTGCTACTAACTTGAACTGACTGGAATTGTTATAACAGAATTCGAATATAAGTAATAAAAAGTAACAAACCTGAAGCATTTGTATTCAGTATAATCCAGCCACCGTTAAGGTTCTCTCTAAAAGTATAAGTCTGACTCCCAATAGTGAACCTTGGTTGGAAACAGTTGAAGCAATTTCGATTATTCTGAACAATGTAGGAAATAGGAATCAAGTAATTTGAATCGAATCTATTCTGCTCAGTAAAACTGAATTTCCTCTGAAAACAAATTTAACAATGCTCA
Organism: Euphydryas editha; assembly: GCA_036937285.1. Taxonomy (NCBI): domain Eukaryota; kingdom Metazoa; phylum Arthropoda; class Insecta; order Lepidoptera; family Nymphalidae; genus Euphydryas; species Euphydryas editha. The sequence continues at coordinate 3,321,681 of JAUPFZ010000001.1, forward strand.
TGTCACGAGTAGAAAGATATTCCCAGAACTATAATTATTATCGATGACAGATAACTATAGATCATACAGGAAATAAATTATTGGTCTACTTAATGTTTATTAGCGGATAATAGACGAGCATAAATAATTATAAAGTTTTATTTTGAGAAAATTAACACTATTATATTTATTCACATCGACAATATTATGTATAACTAAAATAAAAAATACGTATTTCAGGGTTCTTTTAAAAGCTTTAATATTTATATATAACTAGCCTCCACCCACGGTTTCGCCCGCATGGGTATATTGACAAAAAGTAACCTATGTCCTTCCCAAGAGTTCAGACTATCCGTATCAAATTTCATCACAAATAGCTATGCAGATAAGCCATGAAACATACATTTACACAGATAAACAAACGGACAGACAGTTGATGTTAGTTTCGTTTTTATAATATCGGGTAAGAATTCGTATGCATATTATTGAATTTATTGAATAATACAAATTAACTAAACATATAGTTAAATACTTATTTCAAAGTCTTAAACGGATTTTGGGTGTCCGAATAATGTCCTCTACCACCACAGTCCCCCGAGACCATGGACACTGTAAAGTGTCCGAAACTTCGGGAAATAATTTAAAATAAAATTTTAGACTTTTAATTAAATGAGTAAAATTCGCGTAAATAGAAGAGAACAGTATAGCTAAATAACTAATACTAAACAATTCTATTATCACATAAACAAAAAAAAACAATATGTAGGTATTAATTTATATTTCTAATTAAAATATACTAAATAAAAATAATAATTATGTCTATATACTATGTAATAAATCATTTGAGAATCTAATTAGCTATAAGAAAAAGCTCAAATAAACACAACTGTTAATGACGTCTGCCCGCGTTCGGGTCTCGCGCGCTCTCGGCGATGGCGGGCGCGTCATTACTCGGACCGCTCCTCTACACCCGGCTTGCGCACCGCGCTAACTTCTCGCGAAAAGAAAGTCGTAAGCGCCTTGGAATAGGCGTCACTTATACGTTTACGTCGTCATGGCCAAATTTCACAAAATCTTAATAAATTGAAGCCTTTATGTTATTCTGATGTATAAGCTATATTACTGTAAAGTTTCATCTAAATCCGTTCAATAGTTTCAAACATCCATCTAAAAAAACTTTCGCATTTATAATTTTAATAGGATATATTTATTCTGAAAAACATAAGTTCTTTAATTCAGAACTTACTGAATGTTAAGAATCTATGATTACCTGCTTTAATTGTACAACATTTGGTGTTCGATCTCTTAGTACTTGAACATTGACTACCGGATACCCAGCCTGATGGAACCAGGAGTTGAGAACCCTAGATGATGTGGACCCATTAAAGAACTGGTGGAGACATTCCACTGTATCACGGTCGAGATTTATCATGAAATCTGTTAAGGATATATATTTCCCTCTTCTGAAATATAAAAAAACTATAGAATTTAAGACAAGGGATATAAATTATGTTATAATATGTTATAGTATGATCTAAGTTAAAATATACTCGTATAACATTATAGGTAATGGTTGTAATAAAATTTGATAAAAAAAATATTTTTAAAGAAAAAAGTTACTTGTCCTATTGAATAAAGATATATTTTTATCTTACCTACTATTTATGTATTTTACTAAAGCTTGGTGAAACTTTTCCGAACCTAACCAATTCTCAACCATCCACAGTAATGTTGCTGTTTTCATTGTCACCAGTTCTTTGTATCTTGATGGTATTTCTATGGCCAATGTTCGATTAAAAATTGCCAAAGCAGGTGTGGTGTGATGCCAGTCCACTGCCATCGCTTTGTGTCTCATTTCTAAGCCATATTTCTCGATAGGTCCTCTTTGCTTTATAACTAGTTCACCATAATTGTACTGAAATTAAATGACGATTAATTTAAAGTATGCATCAATTTGTTATTATTATTTAAAAAGAAAAATTTTTAATTTATTTCAGTTGGTTCAGATTACTTTATGCCTTCATTATTAATTCAATTAAGAAGTTGCAAAATTTATCGCGTAGGTACTTGATAGTAAAGAAAAAAGATCGTGATAAAATCTGCGTTTATCGAGAAAAATTCTAAGACTTGGATTTTCGTCAATAAACTTTGGAAAATAATTTATATAAGGCTTAAATCCTTCTTTTGACAAGAAACCTTTATCTAGCATTTTTAAAATTTTCAAATTGTTACTATACAGTCGAATGTATTCCAACATAACATTATTTTTTATCGTATTTCATCATCTCATCGAATGATGATGTCTAGTGATGTAACGACGGTAAAATATGGTTTAGATTTAGGATGCCCTTGAAAAGTATCTAACATTCAGAGGATGTCCTAATATCTAAAATAAATTTATTACATTATTTATCTTTAGACACAATAATGACCTTGACCTATTAACAAACATAATTTGAATACCTGAGTTAGTAAATAATAAGCAATATAAGTCGCAACGCCCTCTTTAAACCATTCTTCTTTCCATCTAGTGCGTTGCAATTCACCGGGATTGCCGAGCCAAATTCGACTAAGTTGCTGAGCCAACTCAAACATCATCCGCTCCATTTGTTTTATGCTTGTGTACTCATAAATATTGGCCAATCTATTGTCACTGCAAATACATATGGACTTATCAAAGTACTAGATAATAGTTTTAATTCTTCCGTAACCTAAATTTAAGACTGGAAATAAATTTTATTTAACTTTTAATAAGATTTGCTCAAGAGTAAACATTTTTTAAAAATGACATTAGAAAATGTATAACTACAATAAATACTATATTATATATATTGGATTACACATTTTTTTGAATATATAAACTTTAGTGCGAATTAATGATGATTATTAGAAATAATCATTTATTTATTTATACATTATAATATAAGAAGACTCGGGCAACACAAACAATGCAGACTGATAATATGTATTTTATTTGAACTGAAAAGGTTGACGAAGCTAGTAATGAATTCCGAGTCTAACAGATTTTTGAAAAAAAAAAAACAAAAATTATTATTGTAAGTATTATTTGAAATTATTCATAAAATTATAATTAACACAAATAAATAAAATACATAAATACAAATATTTTTTTTTAATATTTAGAAATCTCATAAATATCTTTAATCTAAGCAATGCGTAATGAACAAAAGGCAGATGCTTCCCATTATTTAATTTTTCATTCTAAAAAAGATTTAAAAAATAAACATCTCGTAATGTAGACGAACAGAATCGTCGGAACGAAGGCCATGTATATTTATCACTAATAGTATTTAATATAATAAATTTAAAACAAACCTTATTGAACATAACTGAACTGATGAATAAAACTAAAATACATATGTTTCATATAACTGTTTTTGCAAATTATTATTAGAATTGCGAAGAAAAAAAGTTATTAGTTTCTTAGAATATTAAAAGACAGATACTTTTATAGTTATACCAATTAATCTTTGTTAATATACTGTGATAAATGATTATAATAATAATGGAGAAAATAAATTCCGTATTAGAAAGAGTAACGTTAGTGCTATTTAAAGATTATACTCACCCAATGGTAAGTAGGTTCCAGCTATCGATTTCATAACCATTTAATAAAGTCGGAACAGCCACTATATTTATTGGTCCATACACAAGAGGCAAGTCGATCAAAGCGTATTCATGAATCAAATAGATAATAGCTTCTCCGAAATTTAATATAAATGTGTAATGGTTGAGAGTAGACACTGGGGCCCAGATTACTAAAGTATCGTTTGGTTTTTTCGTGGTTATTTGTCTGCTGCCAAAATTCGAATGGTGAAAACCTACTTGGTGAAGAGATATCTGCGGTGAGGGCATATATTCAATAATTGTGTAACTGTCTTTGGAACTGAAAAAAAAAAAGATAGTTAACACTTATAATAAAAACTTATATAATAAAATTTAGTTTATGCCCGTGGCTTTAACAGTAAGTATAGCATCTTTGAAAGGAGATATTTAACATATTATTAAAGCCTTTGAATACATTATTGAAATATTATACATATTTACAATAAAAACTTTAACTAATTATTTGCAGATAGTTATGGTATAAATCATGTCCGTGTGGAATGGTGCCAAGAATACTGGCAGCATTTCCCCGTTGAACCGCAATTCCGATTCTCTGGGCAAAAAATGCACCAGCCCCCTTGTCACCAGTGGAGGTTATGAGACGTGGGGTCAATTCTTTTACTAAAGTAATTTCTTATATTAATTTTTATACTAAATATTTAAGATACGAATATTCCATTATTTTGTACTTAATTTTTTTTAATCATTATTTAAAGCAAAAGGATATTAGTTCACATAATTATATACATTTTTATTGAATTCTTTATCCGGCGTCGGTAACTTTCTCTTTGTAAACGTATAAGGTAAAGGTTCGTAGGAATAGAAAATATTACTAGCTTTCTGATATAATTAACTGTGTGTACTTACTTGTGATGGGCGAAGTGTAAGCGGTTTAATATAAAAATAAAGCTGAAAGAAAAACATTCCAACGAATGTATATTGTAAGGTCCTTACATATGAAATAGGCGTTTTGTATGGTCGGGACATAAAGTAGATTGTTTTTATATATAATATGTTTAATTAATCAAAGTAATATACCATTGCTATCTATACACTTTTGCCATTTTATAGGTAATTCATTGATACCTTTACAAAAAAAGTATTCGGACGGGAATCAATAAAATGTTTGAAGGCGATTTGGACTACCCCATCGGAGTTGAATTTTTTCCCTTGCAAGAAGTTATCCAAATTTCAAAAAAAAATATAATCTATTGGAGCAAGGTCCGGAGAGTATGGCGGATGTCTTAGACATTCCAATTTAAGCTCTTCTAATTTGGTAGCCGTCTGTTGTGCAGTGTGTGGTCGAGCGTTGTCCTGAAGCAGCAGTGGCCTGGAGATTGACTAGCCTCGGTTGTTTAGCAGCTAGCTTTTCCATCATGGTTTGCAGTTGCTGATAATAGACATCTGCCGTAATCATCTGGCCAGATTTAAGAAAACTATAGTGAACGTCACCCGCACTAGTCCACCAAACGCATATAAGTAACTTTTTTGAGTCAATTTTCGCTTGGGGCAAGATTTGGCTGGCTAGCCAGGGTTCAACCATTGCGATGAGCGCTTCCGATTATCGTAGATGATCTACTTTTCATCACATGTAATTGTGGCGATTGAGTAATGTAACGCAAAAGTCTATGCGCATTTGTCGGTTTGCTTCACTCAATTCATGAATTCTCATCCTCATGATGAATCTCATTCACACATTTCAAGCTTTTTACCTTTTCAATTGCTTCAAGTGCATTAAAACAGTTTTATTACTAACACCGCAGTCTGCAGCTAACTTAGACGTAGTTTGTGGTGGATCCGCTTCCACAATAGCCTTCAATTCTTCATTATCAACTTTGGTCTCCGGCTGTCCACGGGGCTTGTTCTGCAGGTCGAAATTTCCAGAAAGAAAACGTCGGAACCAAAACCGCACTGTCTTCTCTTTTGCGACACCGCAGCCATACACATCATTAATCTTTCGAGCCCTTTCTGCACTACTGGTGCCACGGTGGAACTCGTACTCGTAAATAACACGATGTTTCAAGTTTTCCATTTTGTAAACTGAGTGACGCAAAGATGAAAAACAAAAGAGGAAAAAACAAGTGCAACACAAGTTTTTTTAATACTTAGTACAAAACACAGCAAAACAAGTTTTTTTAATACTTAGTACAATAGTAGCTGATTACATTAGTAGTGACTTAATTAAAAACTTAAAGTCTCTAATGTTGAACATGAGTCCACCGACCAAAATAGGTATTCTTATATCTAATGACATCCATTTTTTAATTTATTTTTATTTTTATTATTATATTTTTTTTTTTTACTTTGCTATAAAACAAGTGCATTACGGTTTTCGAAACGCAAATACATGAGTAAATAGCTGTTTAAATTTGAATTTGGAATTTCCAACCAAGAGGAAATATTTGAGATCAAAGTGGTCAGTACGACAAAATGCCAATTTCATATGTGAGAACCCCCAAAACAAATAAGTATCGATCAAGATAATATTTTATTGTTCTGGTATTGTTGACATCATTGTGTTCTTCTTATCCATTGATTTCAAGTTATTCATCCAATTAAATGTTTATAATTAATCTCGACACCATTAATTGTGTTTTATAATTGTGACTACATTCAGTTATTCTTTAAGATTAAGTTATATTGGCATTATTCTTAAAATTACCATAATAGCTATATAAATATATATTTTAAACCTGCGGACACGACGTGTGGTCTAAAATCACCAGCAAGACCAAAAATGTTGGAAATTCTTTGAAAAAGTATATGGCTATAAGGCTAAATTATGTATTATAGAAGAAATATAGTAAAAGAATCGAATCTCCAATGTGGTCAATATTTCTTTTTAATAGAAGTTTAGTTGGTAAAATAAACACCTGGCAGAATATATTTAACTTAACAATATATGTATGTCAGGTGAAGATTACAAATATAAATGTATTGTGACGAGAGGTTACTCTCTAAACATCAATCAGTGGAATTTCACAAATTTGAGGTTCATAATCAATTTTTATCAATGTAAAAATCGTACCACGCAGAATTAGTGACTATTTAATGTATGAATATGTGAATATCAGAGTCCGCTATTCTAGTCAATGAATGAATGTGTAAGAGTATTAGTGATTATTCACAACTTGTTATTGAAATTCACTGATATGTAGTGAATATAGATTCACTAACGTAATTAATGAAAATCACACTGAAACATGTTTGGAGAGTAAGCTGAAATAAAATATCTTTGAACATATGTTTGATCAAATTAATATATTCTAGTTCGCGAACTTTTATACTGTGAAGAATTAGCAATTATTAATACTAAGGTACTCGTGTCTAATAGCATTAGCTGTAAAATGAGAGCACACAACAAATTACAAAAAAAAAAAAATTATAAAGACAAATTATGTTAAGTTCCTTTTACTTAGTTTTTTTTTTTAACGCGAATTTTATAAATTATAATAATTTACGGGGTCGTTGAAACCCCGTGTGCTACATTTGGAATAAAAGTATTGTAAAAAATATAAAAAATATTGTACTAAGCGTATGTGATATGCAAGATGCTTATTTGTAATTTAGAAGAAATAATAAAATAAATATCAACACAAAAATCGCTGTCATACAGGTTGAACCTTTATTCCTTACCATATAGGGCAAACGATCTTAGTTATAGAAACGGTGTCAGTCATTGTGGTTTCAACTCGTTATATATGAACAGATCTACACCGAGGCGAGCTAAATATAGACGCTATAGAAAAACCAATTACATCCATAAATGAAGAGGATAAAATTGAACCCATTGAGTATGCGCATTAGGAAAAAGTACTTGGTACTATTATAAAACTTGGAAACTTTTAATATTGCAATGATTTGATTGAATATTTTTAGTAAAAATATATTTAATTAGTATAATATTACATCTGCCGAGGACAAAAGGTCCAACTTGGTAGATCCAGCTTCGAGAGAGAGGTCAATCTTCGAATCCAGCTAGGATGAGGAACTTTCGGGACGTTAAAAAACGTCTTTTCATCCGCCATACCTCAGTGACTGATGCCATTTTTTATTAATTATTTTCGTTGTTGCAAAATTTAATAAAAAAATATAAAACAAAAACAAATGAAAAGTGGAAAATATATGTATTTTTTAATTTTTCCAACGGCGATTTATCCTTTTTTTTTTTTTTTTTTTTTAACGCTGTGAAATGCGTTTACGCATCCCGCCACCCGCAGGCGACGGGTATGTGGGACTCACTGACTGCGAAGTCAGAATACCCACTAAAACACAGCGGTGCCCTCATCGTCGTACTAGGACGCCACGGGATCGCTGGCGCATGCCACCGCGACGCCCCGACGGTTGGCTCGCCTATGCGGGCCGCCTTCGCATATAGAGCGCTCGCGGGCACCGTGAGCGCTCTATTTCCGCTGCACCAGGGACCGGCGAACGGGAGAAACTGCGGCAGGTTATGACGACATAGCCGCAGTCTCCTCCGTGACCTGGTGCGTTGGGCTTTGGGGAGCGGCCGGGGTCTTTGCGACCGCTCTACCCCTCGATTTTGGGGGGCGGCACTCCCGTCCCCCCATTATATGCGACGCCGGTTTACCGACGTCCGCGCAAACAGCGCAGCGCAGTGCTCCGGTGCAGTTTCGGGCAATGTGACCCTCCACGCCGCACCGGTAGCACGCGCCTCTGCGGTCGACCGCAGCCGGACAAGTCGGGCGAGTGTGCCCGATACCCATGCATTTGTAGCAGCGCATGGGGCGCTGCTCCAAAACCTGGACCCTAGCCGAACTCCAGCCGACCAGAAGCCTGCCAGCCCCGGCCAGGGCCTTGGCGGCTGGGATCGGGCATCGCACCACAGTGCAGCCCAACCCGCCAGGTCCGACCGCGATTACGCCAGTCTTTATCGAACCGGCATCGCATTTTCCCGCCTCCGCTACCGCAGTGGCCACCATCTCGCATGTGATGGAGTCGTCCAGCCCAGAAACTCGCAGACTCGCGAGCTTCATGGGTTGGACGACCTTCGCCATGCTGCCCAATGCCGTCTGCATCGCCTCCGCCAGGCGTCCCGCCGCTTCCGGGGTCTGCCCCTTCGGCAGCTCCAGCAGTCTGGCACCGGTCGCGGCGCGCCGCAGTTTGAGGCCGCCGACAATGCCAAGATCGGCCAGATTAATCGTATCTGCCGCCTGCTTTAGCAGGTGGCAGTACGTTATCCCCTTACTCTCTGCGTACTCATCCAGAGTCACAAGGACTGCTGGAGAGCGGGGGACGGCCAACATTGGCTTTTTACCTCTCTTATGCCGCCGCGGTTGCGGCTGCGGCTGCGGCTTCGTCTTAGACGAAGAAGCTGTGGCGGCGGCGGCTGCATAGGTTTTCGCCGCTTTCCTCTTCGTCTTGCGCTTGACGACGGTAGTCCACTCACCATCGCCAGCCTCAACTGCGGGTGCCAACTCCTCACTCGCGTGCGTTCGCCTCTTTCGAACTGGAGCGGGGGTGGCGCTCGAAGACGGCGCCTTCTGCGTCGTCCTTGCCTTCCTTCTGTCTGCCGCAAGCGGTGGCCGGAGCGTCTTCGCTGGCAGCAGCCGCTCCTCGATGCCAGCGAGGCGAGCGTCCAACATACGCCCGACTCTCGCGACGACCGACGCCTGTAGCTCCTCGGCAGAGTCCCTTTCTAGTCTTGGTAGACAGGTGGGAGCAGCGTGCTCAGAGCGGCGCTCTTGGAGCTCCACCACCAGTCTGCGGAGATCATCCATCTCTCGCCTTAGCCGGGAGTTTTCGGCCTGAAGCTTCCGGACTTCCTCCGAGGCCGCACGTACCTGCTCTAAAATAGCCCTCTCGGTCTCAGAGCAGGGCTCCTCCCTTATTATTATTCGCCTTTTGGCTCCAGCGAGTATCACCTCCTCACTGGGTGATCGCGAACTTCTTCGAAACCGTTTACCACTCCTCGTCTGACCACAGCTGGACTCACCACCCGTCGCTGCCGAGCTGTAGTCGTCGGAATCGAGTGCGGTAGACTCCTCCTCTACGTCATTTTTGTTTAAAAGGTTATTTAATTCCATGACTAATCCCACGAGTATGGGGGAAAGACGGTCCGCCCAGGCAGTGCCCCCTGTACCTGGGTAAGCCTAGCGTAACTCGTCGCGGGTGTCGGCCGGTACCCGGACGAGGATCGCAGTCGAGACTGATCCACCCGTCAGCCATGCATCCCATCGCGCTGCGTCGCCGCTTAGGATTCGGGGTAATTTTTTATAGAGGTTTTCTTCCTCGCGGTCCGGCCGGTTAAGGCAAGACCCTCGGTCCCGCACGTAGCCGCGAGACATGACCACGACACCACGTAACGGGATTACGAGAAGACGGTGAACGACTAAGACAAGCCTAGCCGTTCTGTCTGACGGCAGTGTGAGTGCACATCAGACCCGTCCGCCTCCGTTGCTTCACCGCGCGCAAGCGCAGTGGCACCGGAGCCCCCGAGGAGACAACTGTCCCCTTCACGCCATGCGGCCGCTCGACGGGGCAACTCTGCGTAACAGAGCAGTCCCCGGAGCGCTGAATCGCATACCCGGCGTTCCCCCGAGTCGGTCGTTAGCCGTAGACAGCAGCAGTTCCGCAATCGCAACTGTGCAGCTGCTGCTGTCTACGTTACCAGGGTGCACCACGCGGAGGTCACCGACTGTAGCACCCCAACGGCGATTTATCCTGAAGCCTTTCAAGAATTGCTCCAAGAAAGGAAAAAATCTCAAATTTATAGTTTAACAATTATCACACTAGCAATGTCCGTGTTCAAGCAGATAAAAAAATTAACCATTGCATAACTAATTGAAAAATTGTAATTTACATTTTATTTTGGCAGATCATTGTTCATTTATCTATCCAGTAAGCTCTTGAATTTTTTAATTTTTTAAATTTTATATTTCAAATTTTAAAATAATTTTTATTTATTTATTTGTAATAGAACTACCAACAAAATTACATGTTATTTAAAATTAGACATTTTGAACCTTAGATTACAAGTTACACATAATTTCACTTACAGGTAGTCACAGCATGCATTTGATTGACAATAGTGAAATAACAAACAATAAACTAATATTATTATATAATATAAATACTCGTAATATATTATAATTTTTTATAATAATATTTGAAAACAACTTTGCAATAATTATTATTAATAATAAAGTATCCAAAGTAGGCGTGGCTTACGCAAGCCAGTGCACCCGCTTTAGGCCGTATTTTCACCTCTTTGAGAAAACTATAAATATCATTCCTATAGTACACGGATTCAAAAAATTTTTTTTTTTGGAAATTTCCTCCTCTTTTTGAATCTTTTCGTAAATTTGAAAAATATAATTTAATTTTTGAGATATTTGGAAAAAATCTAAGCCGATTTTTTTTTTGTTGTTTGTTAATAACTTTTCCAATTTTTCAAACGGAACTTCATTTTTTTTAAACCATCTAGATGCCATTCCAAATTAAATGATACCTCAGTTATAATTTTCGGAGACTGCTGAAAAAACTTTCAAAAAGAGTTTCGCATTTCTGTCGCAGCTTCTATTTAATAGTATTGCATTATTAAAATAGAACATAATATGACTTTTTGTGCGGCGTTAGTAGGCAACAAGAGTACATTTTTAGGTGCGTTGAGTTTCAGTTCTAAGTATGGGTAACCCCCAAAATTTATGTTTTTTTTTCTATTATTGTGTGAAAATCTTAATGCAATTCACAGAATACGTCTACATACCAAGTTTAAATAGTATAGCTCTGATAGGTTCGGAAAAAAGTGGCTGTGAAATACGGACGGACAGACATGACGAATCCATAAGGGTTCCGTTTTTGCCATTTGGCTACGGAACCCTAAAAATGAAAATCTTTACGATGCCGTGAAATTAGTAGACAGTCCAGTTCTTTTTTTTTTCTTCTTGTACTTACATTTGTTGTTTCGATTCTTTAGCAATAACCAGAGTGGTGTTGCAATACTGTAGTCCAGTTTGTGGAGCTGCGACATACACCTTGAACTTAAAGACTGCTTCAAATAGTGGATTATCAAAACAAGGAAAGAAATATTTTGCCTTGTTAGGTGACAAACGAGTTGTGTAGAGGAATCTGTAACAGATAACATATTTGTTAGTAATAAATTTACAAATAATATTAAACTAAGAAAAAATTTGGTTAACTGACATCCATTCTGGTTTTGCGTTGTGGTGGTGCGACTAGTCGTCTTAACTCCAGCGGTTGGGGGGCAGGTATTTGTTTTTATACAAATATTTGTTTTTCGTCTGCCTCGGAGTGTACGTAAGGTCGTCCAGGTCTAGGCCCCAGTCGTTATCTTAAGCACCCGGTAACGATCATTATTCATGATACGAAAGTTTGATCCGTGAAATATATAGAGAAGAGGCCTTTTTCTAGCAGTGAGACGTTTACAAGCTGATTTAGTGTAGTACTTTTTTTTATTAAACTAAGGAATAGGACACAAAACATTTTGAGTAATGTAATTTCAAAAGTTCTTTCTAGCCTAAAATTGAATATCATTTTTTCTTTCTTTTTTGTAAAAATAAGTTTTATTTACAAAGTTTTATTTACATTAACATCTACATTTGTATACAGTATATCAAAATAAGCTATATAACAAAGTTCAAGCTAAAGCAATAATATTTATGCAGTACTTTTCAGACATTTCAGAAGTGGCTGTCTGCTTATTTGACTTATACAAGTTAGATAAGCAGGCCGCCAAAAAATCTCCAAACCTTTATAGCTGCTATTGCCCCATATAAATTTGTTAATTATTAATAAAGATTCAAGCGCCATCTGTTAACTTTGTATTGAACTATATCTACACAACGAGAACAACAACAACAAGAATAGGTACATCGGCGACATCTATGAATAATTTTTGTAACTAATATCACAGCTATGACATTATTAATTTAGATTTTATGCGAGTGTTTTTGATCTATCGCATAAATTATTCAATATCGATGTAGTACATAATTCTATACAGCGTTAACGTTTTAAATTACTAAGAACGATATAAATTATTACTGATAATCCATTGATTCATCAATGTGATATATTAATTATTTAAATGACTACATTGTTGTGCGAAGTTTTCGCACGGGTCACCTAGTAAATTACAAAACATTTTAAAAGCCATACAGATGTTTGTCGTTGTCTTGGCGTTACAACCTGTGTGTTTTTTCCAGACCTCCGACACAGGATTCACGTACTACTGGGGTCTTGAATATGAGGCGTTTATAAATAAATAAATAAATAAATATAAATATTAACCAACAATCACACCACGTTAACCTAGCCCCGTGGTAAGTTCTTAAGAACTTGTCTTACAGGCACATACTCTACGTATTACATTAGACAAACTTTTATTTTATTTTGGTAAGCAAAATAAATCCTTCTCACTTGGATTTTAAGTTTTTAAAAGCGGTACTATTTTTTTTTTTTATTTTTTTTTTTAACCAACAATCACACCACGTTAACCTAGCCCCGTGGTAAGTTCGTAAGAACTTGTGTTACAGGTACTAGGAACGGAAATAAATTTAAGATATAAATACATATATACATAAATACACATCCATGACCCGGTGCAGACATCTATATTCGTCATACAGATTATCTGCACCTGGCGGGATTCGAACCCGCGACCGCTGCGTAGAGTGTCCAGTTGCCTGACCACTCGACCAGCCGGTCGTCATAAATATTAAAATCATAATACTATAAATATTAAAATCATAATTAAAGGATATATCTGTTATTTACATTATTTTTATTTTATGGTTTTTAATGTAATTTGGCACTCTAATTTGATTTGCTTCTATTCCGGTGAAGTTTATTTTATATCTTAAAAGCTAGTGAATAGTAATATTTACATACAAATAAATATTATTATTAATCAAAATAATGATCTTCCCCTATTAAATATATGTATTGAAACTAAATCCATACATATTACATTCAGCCAAGTCAATATAATTATATTAAATTTGAAAACTTGTATATTATATTACTAGCTTCTACCCGCGGTTTCGCCGCATGGTTGTATTGACAAAAGTAGCCTATGTCCTTCCCCAGGATTCAGACTATCTGTATCAAATTCTTACAACAGCTCGGTAACAAAGACTCTCATACAAAAAACGTTCCTCCCCGCTCGCAGAGTGCACAGTAATATTGCCTAGTCGACATTTTAGTGAATTCTCGCAAAAAGAAGGTCGTAAGTGCCGTCGAATAGGGGTCACTTACACGTTTTCTCGTATTATTTTAAAAATTATGTTATACATATAACGGCCAAATTACAAAAAAAAAAAACAGACTTTATAATTTGTTGTATTTGGTGGTCTATGTGTTATTATGATGATCTATATTACTGTAAAGTTTCATCTAAACCCGTTCAGTAGTTTTTGCGTGAAAGAGTAATAAACATTCAAACAAAACTAAATTAGACGCAGTTGTATAATAATCGTGCATCAAATACGTGTAATTTGTTGTAACCATATTTAGAACGGTATGAGTATGCGTCCATGATGTATAACCGGAATTATGGACACAAAGTAAAATTATTGAGTTGTTTATGTATATAATTTTGCATGAATAATTTTTGTTCAATTATCAAATCACGTACTCCATTAATACCTAGCCTAGGTATACTAGTCGTAATTTATTTTGTTTGAGTTTGAGTCATTTGTGTTTAAAAAATCCTGGTAAGCCGGATTTTTGTACACAACTTACTTTTATAGTTGTTATTATTTTATTAAAATATTGTTATAGCTATAAGTATTTTGTAAACGATTCGAATCAATCATTTATTTATTTTGATTAATGGCTTTCATTAATTTCAAAATACCCCAGATGATTTCGTCATGGAGAAGACAGGCAGAGTGAAGAAGACAGGAAGAAGATTGATCGTTGTGGTCGAGATTATACCTTAATGGAATTTTGAAGACCAGAGAAATAGTAGGCATTTTATTGTTATTAAATTTATAAGATTTTTTTTTTGTGGAAGTTCCATGTACCCTAACCACATACCACCTAACCTGAATGCATGGATATTGTAATTTTGCTATTCAACACAATGTCATTCAAAATAACGGTTTCAGTACCAGTGTATTACCTTTTCTTACATAGGATTTCATTGCAATATTATAAAGAAGTTTTTCAATAAAAAGGGATATTTTGGCAGAACTTTAGTAATGTAATGCATGTCATGTATAGTCGCAATTATTATAAAAATACTATCAATTTAATTCTTATTTCATCTTCATGCACTAAATTCACATAATTATTTTACGTATGTATGTACAGACACAGATATAATAAGACATCCCGCTAATGTACCTATTCTTTAAAAAATGTTCAAACTTTTCCAAATCAGGTTTCAGCTACAGTTTACAAGAATGCTCGTCGCTCTAGATCAGCCATACTCAACCTTTTCTTTATGGGGGCCACAAACACGTTTCAGTCATGGTATCGCGGCCCGTAAGCAAAAATTATTTCGACTCACATTTTCGATCCGACCGCCCGTTCTCTAATGGGCGCAAAATTTAAATTGGTTTACAATAAATTTGTAACTTCAAGCGGACCAACAACAAAAGCCCGGCGGGCCGCATTCGGCCCGCGGGCCGCAGTTTGAGTATAGCGGCTCTAGATTCTAGATTTATTAACATAAACATGTTAGGCGTTTAGTTTTGACTTGTTAGCACTTTTCGACTCGTGAAGCATTCATTTTGTTATTTTCATTCCATACTTAGAAACGCGATTTATAATAAGTATGCTTAATTAAAAAAATCAAAAAACCCGACTGCGTAAAATACTCTTATTATAAACTAAAAAGAATAAAACAATTTACTAGCTTTCATTTGATACCCATATTGCTACAGTAAGAAAAAAACAATTCAACTCCCCCCCTCATTCCGCCATTTGTGGGCGCCATTTTGAAAATTTATATAGCCTATGTCACTACTACAATTTAGACAAATCCAACGACACCTCATATGTCAAAAACCGTCCAGCCGTTTGGGCTGTAGGGCGTGCCAAAGAAATGGACATACATACATACATACATACATACATACATACATACATACATACATACATACATACATACATACACTCGAAAAACATAACCCTCCTTCTGTCGCAGTCGGGTAAAAATAGAGACGTCTGTGTATCATCGGTGTATTTAAAGTTAAAAATGCTACTCAAAAAACTGAGTAAAATACTTTTATATATTATTTTTTTGTATTATGTTTATTTTTTTCGTTTTAGGTATTTTCTTTTTTTTATATTTTTAAGAAAAATATTTAAAACTTTGGTAAAGTCAACTTTTTAAAATAAATTAAATGCAACACTAACGAAAATCTCAGATGGTAATTGGCTATGCCTTTGGGTAGTAACAATAATTTAGAATAAATTAAAAAATAAAGCCAAAACTTGGATCTGTCTAAATTCCAGATCTTAACTTTATTAGCAATATTAACAGAAAACATTTGATTTGTTAATCGATAAACTCTAATTGTAAGCTACATTACTCACGACACACTAAAATTCATATTTTTGAGAGATAAGGTGTAAGTGGCAATGCGAGTAAAACCGCGCAGCCTGTCTAGTGTTTAGTAACAGTTGTGATTATTATACAGCGCCTACGAAAAAACATTGACTTTAATATGGCGATTATAAACCTTCAATATCTTTATTTGGAATAGTATCCCACGCGGAAGAATCAGACATTAATCTGAATTATATGTATATACTATTAATATATATTCAGTTATATTTTAATTATAAAACATAGAAGCAGTTTGGACATTGGATAAGTCAATGGAAATACAATAGGCATATAACTACTATACATAATAGACCAGGTCAAAAAAACACTTTTTTTTGTTTTTTAACGATACTATGAAAATATCATTCATGATAATAATACAAGAATGCTATAAGTGAAAATTTGAGCCTTTAATAATAATAATAAAGGATATATCGTCACGGCTATTGGTTTTTTAATAGTAATCGCATTTTTTACTCAAAATTCGTCAATTATCAATTTGAAAAATTTGTGCGATGCGTATTCTTATAGGAAATTATATTTCCTAGAAAAAAGCTTTCTTAGTAAATTAATGGAAAGCAACCTGTTTCCTTGTAATCGTGCCTTAAACATTGATTTATATTTTCAATTTTGGATTTTTGTAACTACCAGAAGTATTAATATTTTTATAGTTCAAAAACTTATTTTTAAATGAAATTTAATACTCTACAAAAATATTTCTTAATTTTTTTTTTCTTAAATTCACTACTTTTAAAGTTATTCGACGTTGAAGTTAAAGAATTTTAAAACTCGTATACATGTTGGGTTCATTAACTAGTAGTGTTATTTTAATTAGTTATGTATATAAATATATAAACACCACATCCCTATTTGTCTAATTATATTATTATTTATTTAGCTTATTTTTATTTCATCCCAAATATTATAAATGTGAAATGTAAGTTTTTTTGTTACGCTTTCACGCGAAAACTACTGAACCGATTATCATGAAACTTTGTACACATATTCTTGAAGATATTAGAAGTAACATAGGATACTTTTTTGATCTTGATAACCGAAATCCACGCGGGTGAAACCGCGGGCAGAAGCTAGTAGAAAATAAAGTCAAAAGAAATGTCATGCTTCAAATAAAGAACTTAATATTTTTTTTTTGATCTTTCGACAAATGATTAGTTATACCTTATCACATGTATTGCTAAGACAGATTCAATTCAAGCCATAAATTGTGTGAAAATGTTTCTTATATACATAGCATTATTTTGATAATATATATTGAATAATATTATTTATTTTTTATTTTAATCCTATTAAATAAATTCGTTTTTACTATACTGTAACAAAGTTTGAGCTCGTGAACGTCCCACTACTCGGGAATCGGCGTATTTTATACAGAACAAGAAGAACTTGGGAATATGCAGGTTTATTCACGAATTTTCCCTTCACCGCCGAGCATAAGATAATATTTAAGATGTAATTTAGAACTTGAAAACCCGCAACCGTATCGATTTACACGTTTTATTTAGTGGGTCAAAGAGTTCTCTGATCTCAGCTCAAAAGGAATATTATTAGAAATAAAAACGTGATAAATCCTGCGAATATGACATAAAACATACATTTCGTGAGATTTCAGAAACATTTCTGGTCTCGTATTATAAAGCATAAAAGGTTATTCGATAACGAACGTTTTTAAGATCTATTTGTTTACTACCAATCACATATTAAGTATATATTATTGTTAAAAGATTGTTAAGGCTATCTGAGTGATAATAAAATTCTACTTAGGTCAAGCCTTATATACATAAATAAATACTTACTTAGGTTTTCGATCGTCCCCATCATATTCGACAACAAAAATTCCATCGCTACTGAAACTCACTTGCTTTGTAAACGATATTTTCACAAAATACTGAGTCCGCGACACACTATACTGTTTTAAGGGCTCCCTTAAATATATGAACAATTTACCTCTTCTGTTATCAAATTCATAAGGGCGGTATTGATTAACCAAATTGATATTATTATCCAATACTTGTATTGAACCACTTTTTATTTCCAAATCTCTAGCGTCTAATTCTATAACGTTCACATTTGGTGCATTCGCGATTATCGTTATCACAATTTCACAATCGTAAAATGAATTACCGTCTTTATATATATGTGGAATTAACGTTAGTTCATATTGCACTGGATACACTGTATAATTGAGGCATTCTTCCTCTAAAACATATGCAGATGTCGAAGCGATTAAAATTAAAAAATAAATTAACATTTTGGTTGTAACTGGCCAGTTACATTAAAATATAATACAAAGGATATATTTCAAATCTGTCAAAAGTAATATGAACTATTTTTCTACTTTTTTAAATTTAAACATTTTAAAACGTGTTCGAAGTACGAAATAATATTCCCGCCTATTTGCGGAACGTTGGATACGTCCAACTCCGACGCGCACGTGAATAAGCTTTGCGTGCAGTCGCGACGTTGTCTTGGTTTGGCGCCGCTAACGAACACCATTTACGTTCGAGCCGTAACCTATCTAACCCGCGGATATCATAATGGGAGAGTTAATGTGTTTCCGCGTAATGTTACAGGTCATGAAATACTGGATAATCGCAGTCTATTATTTTGGACAAGATTTATGTTTATGTTTATGCCTTTATGTTTTATAATATATTTTGAATGAACATCCTTTCTTGTACTATTTTTTTTTTGTTTGTAATTTTCTTTTATTTTTTATAGAAGGTTTTTTTCTGTTTGACCAGATAAATTTAATTATACTTTACGGTATCTACTATTATGTTATAGTTTGCAACATACCCCTACTGGATATAGGCGTGGACTCCTGTGAAGGAGGAGGATTGGAGCTTAATCTGTCACGCTGTTCCACATGATGATTATTTTTATTTTGTAATTAATCATTCTTAACGAAACTTACGTTATCATTAGCATTCGTCGTATTAAATGCTCTTCCATTCCCATATTCATCATATCCATCGTAGTATGTAGTATGTTAATAAAGATTTGAGAGTAAATAGCCTTTCAAATTCAAAAGGAATTATAAAAATTATACAAGTAGATTCCGTTATTAACCTACTCAAACAAAACAACGAAAAACAAACTCTTGATCATAAGACGTATTGTATAATAATATAGGACGACGACGAAGACGTATGATACATAATTATAAGAAAATACTCCTTTACGCAACCGCGGGAATTTTATAAACTGCTTAAATGTACAGTCTGCGTAAAAAAAATCGTTTATATTCTTGTGAATAAAAAAGGAAATATGTACAGACTACAAATTTATTCGTATGTCATCATACTTACAATATTACATTGATTTCAGTGGATTGGGATCTCTTCTTAAAATTTAATACAAAATTATTATACTAGATAATAATAAAATAATAATTAATAAGAAAATGACAATATTACTTATTAAACTATTAGCAAAGTAATATAGCTTAAATCTAAATTAAATTTTGTCGAACAATAAAATTATTTATTTGTCAGTAGGTACCCTAGGCTAAAACGACAGGGTAATAACGCCCAGAACTAGAAGCAATATCGATGGTGTTATTGCTCTGGCATCGTTTCCCAGGCTGCTCCGTATGTCACTTCTGTGTTGGTCGGCCCAGTCTGTTATTTTCAAGGCCAAATCTAGAGCATGTTTAGCGGATTCCACAGCAGGCAAACCGCATTCATCACACGACGTCAGCCAGGCATTGTACTGTTGACAATTAATTGTAAGTTTTAATGTTTTAATTAATATTGTTTTAGTTATAACTGGTCTGCAGGCCCAGTTGACATTGACCCCGCTTTCTGCTCTAATATTTATTAAAGTATAATATCATATACAGTACAAAAAAGATGACGTATATATCAGTCGGTCGTTACCGGTCGTTAATACGGACATCAAAGCAAAACTATTAAAAAAAAGCAGCCGACCGTCTATGTATTTTAAATATTTTTATTAATTACTTCGTTTAAAAAAAAGAAAAGTGATGACACATGTAGTGAAATATATAAATAAATTTCATTGAAATATTGGATTTAAAATAAACCTTATCAATTTCTTTTTAAACTCCGTGGGTGAAAACGATAAAAATATTAATTGTATATTTCTGAAAAATATTATTTTATACTACGTACGTACGTACGTAAATATTATTTTTGACTACTGACAAAAGTTAAACTTGATCGATAACATATCGCAAATCTCAAAACAGCATGTACAATATTATGACTTGGCATTGTTGGTATTGATTCCCCAAAATAATCATGCATAATAGCCAAAAGTGATCTTCGTTATGAGTAACATTTATACTCAGATAATTTCCTTACTACACAACCAGCGGAATGCTATCAATTTTACGACAATATACAGTACAAGAAAAAAATCGTAATAAAATATATTTTTACAGTTTGACAGTTTGGATTAGTGACAGCGACTGGCTGTTGTGATTGGGATCGTGATTTCTATTCCCGTTCATAACAAATATTTCTATAGGTCATAGAAATTTTTGTTGTCGTCTTGACGATTATGTTTGTGTTCAGTACGTCTACCATGAGTTTCCAGAGATGATACACGTTAGCGAGTGTAGTAGACAATTTGTATGGAAAGTTGAGCAGCGCCTCTACCGGATACTATCATTACTATTGCGTTACTACGTTTACTACTGTAGTTATGTCATGTGCGCTTGTAACAAAAACTCATGGTAGCCGTACCGGTTACTTTGATTAAAATGACCTCACGAAATCCTTTATTTGTAAGTATCATATTTTGCATAGTTAGTTAACGCCAATGAAAATTAATAATTTTACGACTGTAAGCAAAATTACATTGACCTTGCTAAGCCAATGTCATTTCAGCTTGGCAAATATTCAATATTTGCAATGTGCAGTATATTTACAACAAAATTCTGGCACTTTTTTTTCATTCAAAAAGGTGATGATGCAATTTCGATTAAAGATAGCTTTTGCTACTCTATTCAGGGATTTTTTAAAGTATTTCTTTCATTCTAGTATGAACCTAGAAAAGCGTGAGTTCCTGTTTATATTTAATTTGAAATACTACATTTCGTAACAGTAAATCGCTTTAAATGAACTACTATTTAGGTATTGTACAGCGAGCGAGAAAGTTGAAAGCCAACATCTCCCCTCTCAGCAAACAGCAATGCTTCGATGGTACTCCCATTCAAGTGTTTACATGCGGCGGTGATCACTAAGAGTATCAGGAGACCCGAACGCTAATTTGCTGGCTATTCTTACAAAATATATATATGTGTGTTACGGGTAATGCTGGGAGACGGAGTAAATCTAGTCTACTAGGCAGTAAATTCAGTCAACATTTATTAGTAAAAAAAAAGACCTAACGAAACCAATATTACCCAGCCAGAGTTGAGTAGACCTAGGTGAGTATAGGTAAATCCCGAATTGAAATTAATTTTTCTTATTATTTGGCCTTTACCCAAAAAGCTTGGGTAGTACCTACTAAGTGAACCCGGGTAAACCTAGGTTTACTATATCTTCTAGCATTACCCGTAATATATACAACAGATAGAAGGTTAATATGAGCAAATGTAAATAATTAATCAGCATTTTTTAATATACTGCCACTAAATATTACGTTCAGCTATAGTTTACTATTATAATTATTAAAACAGTTATTATATTATTAAAAAATTATTATAAATATTATACAAAAAAAATCAAGTGCTAACAAAAACAAAGTATAAAATTAACAGCGAATTATTAGAACAAAACTTCATTGGCAAAATTCCAACCAATTCGCACAATTTTTTCTATTCACTTATGATTCAGACGTTCGCTAATCTTATAGGTCATGATCGCACACCGCGTATGTTTTTGTAACATTTCCATGACGTAGATATTCAAAAATAAATACTTTATTTTTAAAATCTAATACAAAATAAAAAAACAAAAAACTGTAACGGGAAGATATCTGTGTATCATATCAAATTATGATTTCTTAGTTGTTAGTTAAAACTTGTTAAAAAAAAAGTTTGTTATTAGAATGAGCATTTGACACAACATTAAAAGATGACGGTATAAAGACTTCTGAGATCAGTTCGTAAATATACTATACACATTATTTTGGGAAATATAATTCATTGTGTAGTCCGTATACTTCCTAAATACGTTAATATGATGTTCCCAATATTAACCTTTTCTAATTGCTCCATGAGGCCTAAATGACCGCCCATCAAACAACTCGTCTCTAAGCATACATTCATTAACGTTCTTTGTTTGGAAAAACGCTCAATGGGATTGCTAATGACAGTAAATGTTTTTTCGCCAAAAATTTTGCCGCATTTTCTGCAAGAATACCTAATGTTTGTTTTATGATATACATACTCGTATTTCAGTTATTTCCCTGACTTGTAAAAATGTAGGAAATGTTACAGTGACGTCAATCGACGGCTTTAAATTGTAATAAAAGAAAACTGTACTATACTTTCATATATTTATATAAGCTATTTTGTTTTAACTTTTTTTTTATATCGGTCTAAACGTTTGTTAGTTTATATTTGACAATGAAATCAAAGAAAAACTGTCTTGAAGGCAGTTGTATGTCGTACAGTCAATATTCTGTAGACGCTCTAAATGATACAGTACTTAAAGAACATGAAACTATCTATCTTAGTATCATGCCATGTACTTGATAAATTTATTAATTCAAAATGACCTTGTATGAGACCTCAAAAATCATTTTATTTTAATTAAAATACTAAAAATTGTCTGTATTTCTATATATTTTTTTGTTGGACGGAAAATTAAAAATTATAAATATACGAATGACCTGAGCTGAAAAGCATAATAAGTGAAGCTTTGATTTTAAAACAAGGCTATGATTTTACAAATGTGTAAGTTTAAATATTCATTTCGATTCGATGGTAAAAATCAAAATTTAGAAATAAACACTATAAGGAAATTTGCATGTCTTGAAAGAAATTCCAGTAGGTCTTTAAGTTTTTATTCACAGTAAATTATTGCAGATTAAGTTTCAATCGGTCTACTAAATAGATGAAAGACTTTAGTCCACCAGCAGAACATTTATAGGCTGTAGGAGAACAGCAAATTATATACTAACGAACGCCTAATCAAAAGTGTATGGCAAATCATAATTTTACAAGATTGCATATTATATTTTATATACCATATGGTGACAGGCAGATAAGAATAGCTCCGACCTATTTCTTGCCGAAGTGTTGTAAAGGCGACTAGGGCCATAGTGTTACGAACCATTGTGCACCGAGCAGGGTGGTGATGTGCAGCAGCGTCATCATATCCTGCTCGCCAACACGCCTACCAAGGGTGACGGTTTATGGTCTGCGGATTCCTCATTGGCAACATTGTGACCATCGGAAGTGTTTCGGATAGGGTTGCGTACCTTATATTCAGAGGGTCTAAGTCTTAGACCCTCTGAACTTAGACTCTAAGAGATACTCATTGAAGGACATACAGGTATACGCACCAATCTTGGCACACCCAGATGACGAAGTAGGTCCTATTTATGAAGACATCAGTAGAGCCATACATACGAATAACTACCTACTTAAATGTTTTTATGGGGAATTTTAACGCGAAGATCGACAAAATACGAGACGATGAGATGAAGGCGGAGCAATTTGAATATGGGCAGAGGAGCCCTAGAGGACAGAGGCTGACCGACTTTCTATAGAAAGAAAAACTCTTTATAATGAACTCTTTCTTCCAGAAGCCGCCTCATAGGAACTTTTTATCTGCGCTCAAACGGCGTCTTTCGGGTCTGTGGATATAGAGGGAAAAACGCCCTCTCTGGTTCCGCCTCGCGTCTCGACATCCACACTTATCAAGTGTCTCCTCATAAATATTTAAATTTAATAGTAAATAGCACATATATCTATTTAGTGCCCAATACGTACATCATTATAAAAATTGTGCTATACATATTATTAACGCGTACGTACACGTTTCCACCTGCGTGTCAGTTAACTCCTTCCAAGATTCTGAAAAGATTTGAGTGAATTTTTGAACGGG
The DNA here is from genome assembly GCA_036937285.1 of Euphydryas editha. Taxonomy (NCBI): domain Eukaryota; kingdom Metazoa; phylum Arthropoda; class Insecta; order Lepidoptera; family Nymphalidae; genus Euphydryas; species Euphydryas editha. The sequence goes on from JAUPFZ010000001.1 coordinate 3,345,873, forward strand.
TTATCGCTGGCACGGATGATCCTGAATATATTATAATCACGATTTGGATAAGTAGTAGCTGAATAGCTGAATAATACCTGTATAGTGACTGGTTTCAGTTGTCAACTATAGGAAACACAATTTAGGCCAAACATATACATATTATGGGTATAGTACATGCCGATAATTGGTCTTTTTGATAAAATATTAGGTAGAATCATGAAATCGTTACAAAAATACAAAATTATTGATTACGAGAAATTTTTAAATTAGCTGGACAAGATATATTCTAAATACACTATCCCTAAATCCGTATTATTACCTACTCGTATTTTAATTACCTTACCTATATCATAATACCGTTTATAGATCTCAAATCGAGTATATATTCGTAGCTAACAGGTTTTGATACGTTTATTATTTTTTGTTTAACTTACAGCATCAAACTCCTCTATTGTATGCATAGCTGCTGCGATACTTGAAAGAACAGTGCCAAAGTTTGGATAACTGAAAAAAAAAAAGATTTTTCAACGTTATTTTTTTTTTAATTGAAAATTTGAGTGCGTTTGACCTCAATCTTGTCTGATGGTAAACAACGATGAAGTCTAAGGTGAAGCACGCAAACTCAAATAATGCCTGTTCACTCTTGCCTTAAAAATCCCTAGGTTGTACGCATCGGGAAACAGTGAAAACACATAAAAAATTATGATTTAATTTACGAAGTAATATTCCATAAATGCTGCATACAATATTAAGGACACAATCTGTAACACTATTCTGACATTTGATTGCCTTTTTTACTTTGCTATGTTATCAAATGTTATTTCGATTTTAAATTATTTATGTAGTTTGTACATAAACCATAACTGTACCAGTTGTCACAAAATTTTCAGATACACCAATGGTCTTGAGTTCGATTTTAACTCTGAACAAAAATTTACATTTGTATAAAAATTTGTGTTTGGTTTGCGATCTTTGTAAGTCTCTTCATCGTGCCTCGGAGAGTACGTAAAGTCCTCTCATTAATGTCCCAGCTTTTATCTATTAACCCGCAATATTATACTGAATTCAGCTCTTATATGGGAGAGAAGACCCTTTCCCAGAATAAAAACACATTTTTAGACTATTTAAGTGCATAAAGTTTCCACTTATGTAAACTTACATTGATTTCCATAGAGATACATTTTGTTTCAGTGCATCTACGACGATATTTACATTACTGTACTCTCCTAGAACACTGTTCAAAGGAACATTAAGATCCTGAGTCCTTATAGGACTATTTTCAACAAGCATCGATACCAGATAACTGCAAAATAATAAATATTTGTTACACACATATATTGACAAAAAATTACCTAAGTAATTATTCCAAATAAAATGAAAAGATAATCATATAAAAAGTAAAACAATAGATTCATTATCGCATATAATTCTATGATAGATTTAAAGAAGGTGATAAAAAAAAATTAAAAAAAAAAAAACGTAGGAGTTTTTAGAGAATTTGGAAAGAATTTGAGAGAATTTGGAAAATTCACGACTAATCTCAATTATTTATTAAATCATTATTTAGTTAAGTTATACGGGTCCTATTAATTAACCACAGATATAGATTTAAGCTTTTAAACTTTTATTAACGACCGTTGGTGTAGTGGTGCGAGTAATCACCTCAACACTGGCGGTCGCGGGTTCGTTCCCGCTCGGGGCAGATATTTATATTTGTTTCCGGACTGGGTGTATGTCCTTGTAGATCTCCCCACCGTGCCTCGGAGAGCACGTATAGCCGGCGGTTCCATTTATTATCATAGACATCTGATAACGATCGATACTCATGGAAGGGAAATTATCTGCCAACTCGCAGTGGAGCAGCGTGGTGGATTAAGCTCCAACCCTTTTCCTATATGGAGGAGAGGCCAAAATAAATATACATATAAATAATACATATATAAATAAACATATATTACACCCAGACTCGGGGCGGGAATCGAACCCACAACCCTTGGAGCAGAAAGCAGGGTCACTGCAAACTGCGCCAACCGGTCATTCATTAATTATATTTAATACCTTAGAAAATTATTTATTTAAACACTTTATGGACAAATAATGTTTAAAATAACCAATTGAAACAAAAGGCAGACTTAATGCCTGATGCCTAAATAAATTTCCCAGTCAACCTTTACGTAAAACAGAAAAAAAAGTGGAATAATGTAATAAAATATTATAGTAAAGTGTATATAATATAGTTTAATATAATAATATAGTAAAATAGTATACTACTATACTATACAGAAGACATTTGACTTTTTTTTTAAATATAATCTTCTTTCTGTTTAGTAATACTCGTACCTATATGTATTATTTTGACTACTTTTCTACTACCTGGAGTAGGTACATTACTAATATTTTTACTATTGTAAAGTCAAACAAGTGAGATAGAAATATAGTTCTACCTGTTAAGCTTAGCTTCATCATTACTGCAGCCTAATACTCCACTGATGAGCCTCATTTCATTAGCTACATTAGTTGTAGCCATTATGTTCCAAAGGAAATCATAGTCGTCCCCATTGCCATGTTTGAGACCCATACAATATGCAGCTTCTCTAAGACTTGGGTGAATCCTGAAAGATATTTTTCGTTAACCTCTAACTTATGTACCTCACTCGTATATACTTCATAAGATCTATCGAAACATATCTGCAAAGTCATTAATTCTAAGCCATTCAAATTATTGTAATATATTTTTTATAAACTTGAGTTTTACACTCAACTACATTCTACTATAGTCATTATCAAAAGGATTGAATAACTTTTAATAATAATATTATTCATACCATTTTCCATTATTTTTAAAATCTTGAAATAGCGCTACTGAATTATTAATACATCCTTGATGTCCTAGTCTGCAAGTGAATACCAACAATTCCATTCTAGTTTTAAGAGTTACAAAATTATCTCCATCCCGTACTTCATATCCTAATTTACTAATAGCATTTTCCGTTAATTTCAGTGCAAATTCCTAAAAACAGGTTTATAATATTAGGAAATATAAGTCTTAGTCGTACATTTCAAATTTCTAAAAATATGACGCTCTGTCTGAATCGCTTGTAACGATAATTATAATTTTAAGCCTACGAAAGCTTATATTTAAAATTCTCCATTATTAAGTTTCTTCCTGTTGAACAACGGCAATTTTATTAACATTATTTTTTTTTTATATTTATACATAGAATTAAAGTAATACTAACATCTATAAGTGCTAAACTATCGGAACCGAGGTAATAATTCCTCAATTTGTTAAACCCTCGAATGGCCACTGACCATACTGCGTATTCCGTTTCATTTTCCAGGAATTGTAGAACGTTTTCGAAGAGTTCGAATTTTACTTCATCAGCAAACAGGAACGCAAAGAGATCGTTAACAATCTGCAAAATAATAAATTGTTTTAGGAATTTTTAAGAATCCGAATGAAATTATGTTAACAATCATTTAAAAAAATTAAATATATTTTATATTATATTAATTTGCGTGTACTGATATTTTAGCTGAGATTTACCGCCGACAATGTCTGAATATAAAACTATTATGTGCTCAGTACAAATACTTTTAATGATTATTTTACAATAAGACACTCACATTAACCAGAAGTAACAGTCAATAAAACTTCTCTTCTCGACTCATCGTTTTAGTGAAGTCTTAATAAAATAATGCCTATTTAAATTAATTACCTTAGCGCGGTTTAGATAATGGATTTCCTCCCGTCTGTTTCCTTTTAAGAGTTCAGCAATGTTATGCCAAGTGTGGTTGTCGTAATTAACCCTGTATAGACCTTGAAATTGGAAATAATAATGTCATTAACTTTTTATTAATAATGACTATAAATACTGACATTTAAATTACTGACTTGTATGATCATTTCATTTTTGATTATAACTTTATTTTTTTATTTTATTTTTTATTTTTAGTTAGTTTAACTGACTTCTAATGGACGATTTTAGAATTGAATAATGCTTATATCACATAAAGTACCTACACACAATTTACAAAAAGAATACCATATCGCGAAATTGCTCTCCTTAATATTTATAAAATACATTTATTTCTTGTATAACTTTTTGCCTGCGTTGTAATAATGTAATAAAAAAAGAAGAAGAAAATTAATTTAATTATTCGTAATAATAAAGAAAAACTTTAAACAAAATATTTAGTTATATTTTCAGAAATATTTACCAGTCTCTTGAATATTAAAGATGGGCGTGGTATGATTTTCTCCTATTTCTTGTATGTGTAAAACATAAGTTTTGTTCTCCATGATAAAAGCCGGCTTTGTGTTTGAGAAATCAAAGTTAGTATCGATTGTATATGTAATTGGTATTTTGTAGATTTCTTCCGACGAATGTGACGAGTTGATGTAAAAACGTTTCTAAGCATAAAAAAAAATAGCTTAGCTACAAGTTCAGTAAGTTTAACACCAAATTCTATATGAAGAAGTTTACAGGCTGATTCATCAGCTACAAGTTAATATTTATATCATTAACGTGCATAATACAAAAGGGGACATTCTCATAGAATCAAATAGCATCGTTTTATAGATATAATTACCAAAAATATATATACCCTTAATTTATAAATATCATATAATTGTAAATTTCACTTATCTGTTTTGTTTTTAGAATTTTATAACGAAAATATTTGTAGGTGTCTAAAAACACTAATTACTCGTATTTACATTTCTATCATTGTTAGAAATGTCGGTCTTTTTGTCTTTTTATTTAAAAACGTATCAAAACTAAACATATAACTTATAAGTTTAGGTTAAAATATCTGCATAAAAAGTATAAAAGCATATCCTGAGGTAAAGTTTAGTTATTATTATATGAAAACGCTTCACTCTACCAAAAGTTATTGTAATTTGAATTTCTTATTTTTACATGTTGGCGTTAGAAGGCTGATGAAAGTAGATGAGTTACTAAATTTGAATGTTATCCAAAAATTGAAATCTCCTTAGTAATAAATATTATTTAAAACTTAGGAAACAACAAAAAAAGAAAACGTCAAAAAGTTTGCGATTACTTCTTTATCGATTGCGATTTACTTTTACGCAAACACAACACATTGAAGTACGACACTATCGTAATAGATGGCGCTGATAGCGCTTTTTATTACAGTTAGAAGGTACCTTCAATCACATAACTACAAAGTAAAAAAAAAACATGCGCGGGCAACGTTGTGCGCACGCTTAGTATATTATTTACGTATTTTATACTAATATAAACAAAGTTCATATTTTAATTATTTTTCATTGCGTCCATTCGTTATATATACTTACATCATACCCCTTCAATAATTCATATTTTAAATTTATAAACTAAAACGTCTAATTTGTTATATATAATTTATTTGTGATAAAAGAAAAATTGTTTTTTAATTTTTCCCATTTAATGACCTATTTAAAATTTTGTTTTATTTTTCATATAATTAATAAAAAATAGCTATCATGAACATTGTCTCTACCTGGGTTAAAGTAATCGTAGAATCTTCTTCATTGACATCAACTTGCAAGATTGGATAACCAGATTGTGTTATCCAAGAATCCATTATGCTCGTAAAATTTATATTGGGATAGTTGGACAATGACATAAAATTATCCACACCTCCAGTGAGAGCCGAATAAAGCCTGTCTGGGTAACCGGAGCCAAATTGACTAAAAATAATTTTAATAGTAATTATTTAGTATTATTATTTACATTTCATTTCAAAAATTATTAGTCATATATCACTAAATATTCCGCTTTATAAACTAGTTCTTTCACAACATTTTACAGATCTTGTACATGCTCCCGTAGGAGATGCTCCTAGACAGTGCTTTGACTTACATAACAAAACTAGGCTTTATCATCCACCAGTGACAGTAGAACTGATTTTTTTTCCAACTAATCCAAATTATGATTCAACTGGTGATTACATCATATAACAAAAATTAAAGGATGTAAGTAATAAGTTAAGGAATGCATATAAATAGAAAACAAGATAATTATGTAGATAATAGAATAAAGAAAAAAAAACATTATGTACATGTATAATTATATTATATTAAAGAAATAAATGTTTGGTCAGTGTAAGGACTCGCGTTATATAGAGATCCTAAGTTTAGTTTAAGTCTCGTCTAAAAAAACGCGTCTAAAGTACGCATTAAAGAGAATGATAATCTAAAAATGTTAATAAAAAAAGGCACGGGCAAATAAAGCCCGTGGATGTATGTAAGAGGAGGGGTGCTTTCACGAATGATACCATCTTCTTGACTCATAGTTGTTTATTACTTGATAAACACAATCCAAATAACTAATAATTTTATCGTAATAAATCGAAGTAAGTAAATAATTTATTAATAATACAAGAAAATAATTGAAATAAAAATAACACACAAAATTAACAATATTTCGAGAGGTCCGTCTGGCTCGGGTGCCGACAAACGAATGGCGCGCTCTCGCTGCGCACGCTGTTTATAACGTGTCTGTAGTGGGGAGCGTTGAGCCGCGTCACGTGTTGTTTGTCTCACAAACAGATGACGCAATCGTACGATGCATTGTTAGTTTGTTGTACAATTTTTGTGATGTTTTGCGATGTGTATAATATTTGCGCCGATACGGCCATTCTGATGATAGGCGCGTCCCTGCGCCTACATCACATAATAATCTGAAAAATAAAGCGTATTAATTCCATAAATACTAAATCTCATAAGTAAGTAAATGTGAACCTCATAGCCTCGGCGCTAATTTTGGTTACATTCTCGATACACATTGGTCAACCTCATAGCCTCAGCGCTAATTTTGGTAAGACTCAGAATATATCAACCTCATAGCCTCAGCGCTAATTTTGGTTACATTCTCGATACACATTGGTCAACCTCATAGCCTCAGCGCTAATTTTGGTAAGACTCAGAATATATCAACCTCATAGCCTCAGCGCTAATTTTGGTTTGTCTCGTAAGTCTCGTAAAATATTATCTTAGCCTCAAATTTTCAATTCTAAATCACATTGCTCATTTTGGTTAAATTTAATTCCTCCGGCTTAGCAGCCAGGGTCACTAGTCACTACGTAAGTTACTCTATTATTACAGTCATGCCATCTTTTAAATATCATAAGTGTTATTCAACACTTTGTTCCTTTTCAAAATCTTTATTCATCGCCGATATGGCTATGTCACTTTGGACTCCGAATTTAGGAGCGCTTCTTAGTTGTTCATGACATACTTTTCTCGATCGACCGCGACCGCTGACTCGTCGAATCTCATACCTATCATGAGGTAGTACCTTTCTTATTTCAAAAGGTCCGTCATATTTCTGGCTTAATTTGGTACCAACTCGTGGTGGTTCTTTTAACAAGACATATTCACCCTTTTCAAATCTTTTAACTTTCGCTTTGCTTTTATCGTACCGAGTTTTATCTTTCTGAGCTTGTTCGGTCATCCTTGTTAACACAGCTTTTTTCAACATTTCCGGGTCTATTCGATCATTACGTTCATCAATGAGCTTGAGAAGTTCAGGAGGAACACTCCCTCTTTTTCCGGTTAACAGTTCAATAGGGGTTTGACCTGTTGTTTTTGAAAAAGTTGAATTGATAGCTAGCTGTAGAGCTCCCAATGATTTCATCCAATGGCTTTTATGAGTATTGTTAATGACGGTCAATCCATTCTTTATTATTCTCATAATTCTTTCTACTTGACCGTTGGCTCTACTCGTATATCCAGCACACTGATGTAGTTCAATCCCATATTGGTTACAGTAGTCTTTGTAATGGGATATAAATGCGCCATCACCATCAACAATAATACGTCTTGGAGCACCAAAAAGGAAGACTATTTCTTGCAAATGTTTTAGTGCACTGGCTTGAGTTTTGTTTTTAGCATGTTGTAATATAACAAACTTTGTGTAAGCATCGATAGCCACGAAAACATATTCCTTCTGAGACGCATTCCCACTAAGTTTTCCAGAAATATCTATGTGAATGGTATGAAAAGGTTCCGGTATCTTTTCTATTGTGTGCAGTCGACTTTGTATGGCTCCAGATGGTCCTTTCATTGTTTTACATACTACACAGTGCTCTACAAAATATCTAACAGTTGATGACATTTTAGGAAACCAAAAATTTTCTTTGAGTTTTGCCAATGTCTTTTCCCATCCCATGTGCTTGAGTGCCTCGTGGTAGGTATTTATGAGACTCCATCGATAGGATTGAGGGACAACTTTAGTGAGTTTTATCTTATCGTTTGATTTTGTTTTATAGTATAAAACATTATCCTTGAGAACGTAGTCTGGATGCAACTGATTATTTGAATGAATCTCTTTAATGATTTTCTTCAATTCAGCATCGCGACGTTGTTCTACAATTAGCCAATCATCTTTAGTTGATAAATTCATTACAATTTGAAGGGGGTTTCGGCTGAAGAAATCTGCATGTTTCAGTTTTTCTCCTTTTCGGTATTCAACCTCAAATTCGAAGTTCTGTAAGAACGCCCACCATCTATGTATTCTAGGCAGCAACTCTTGTTTATAGCGTGATGCTTTCACTGCATTACAGTCTGTTATTACTGTAAATTTTCTTCCATATAAAAAGTGACGAAAATGTTTGATTGCTCTTACTATTGCCAATGTTTCGAGCTCGTAGCTGTGATACTTGGATTCGGCTGGAGTAGTTCTCATACTGAAATAGCCAATGACGTGGCGAACACCATCTTTTACTTGAATCAACACAGCTCCAAACCCCATAGCACTGGCGTCCGTGTGGAGTTCTATCGGATAGTTTTCCTGAAATATCGTTAGTAGCGGTGCGGATGTCAAATAATTAATTATTCTAGCTCGTATGGCTTCATGTTTTTCCGTCCACTCCCATTTTACACCAGCTTTAGTCAAATTGTATAATGGTATCATTATAGTTGAAAAATTGCATATAAACCGACGAAAATATCCCGCTAAGCCGTTAAATTGTCTCAGTTGTTTTACATTTGTTGGAGGCGGAGACCTAGCCAATGCATCAACCTTAGATGTACTCGGCCTCACCTTACCATCGGTTACTATGAATCCAAGGTATTCAACAGAAGTCTTCAGAAATGAGCATTTCTTTATGTTGATAGAAAATCCACATTTTGTAAGTGCTTCTAGAACTTGTTCCAAATTGTTGATTCCTTCACCAATCGTTTTGCTTGGTATAAGTACATCATCCATATATACAAGTGCTACTTTGCCTCGAAGGTCACCTAATGCCTTATTTATAGCCCTTTGATAGACTGACGGTGCATTGGTCAAACCAAACGGCATTGTCAGGTATTCATATTGGCCGTCTGGAGTAACAAATGCAGTCTTCTCTATTGATGTTGCCGATATTGGTACTTGATGGAAGCCCGCAGCCATGTCGAGACAGGTGAAATACTTAGCATCAGCGAGCTGATCAAGTTGTTCAGAGATCAAAGGTAGTGGGTAATGGTCTCGCACAGTGTTTGCGTTTAGTTCCCTAAAATCCACACATAATCTGTCTTCCCCATTCTTCTTTTTTACCATTATTATAGGGCTTGCAAATGGTGAGTTGCTTTCCCTTATAATATTCTTTTCTTGAAGCTCCTTTATCATAGCCTTGACTTTTTCCCGTTCAACAGGTGTCAATCTGTATGGCCGCCGATTAACTATTTTATCAGGGTTTTTTAATCGGATAGTTAGCTCACCAGTCGTAATCCTAGACTCAGATACGCCCTCTCTGAAATAATCTTCATACTTGTTGAGCAAACTCATCAGTGTCTCTATTTCTTCTTTATTTTTTATATCAGTATTTATAGAGCTTGAAGATAATTTCCATATATTCGCAGCTGGTTTGTGTTGCTCATCTCTAGTCATTATGATACCTTTATGTGATAGTGTAACTTTTAAGCCTGGTATATTCAAAACATCTTTTCCTATGAGAACATCTGTAGGAAGCTCGTGGTCTAAGACAATGTGAAGGTCAAGTTCAAGATGCATGTCGTTTATGTTACAAACTGACGTTAGTTGACTGAAGGATATAACTGGTACCGGTCCGATACCCTTCAGATATGTGGTCTTGTTTGTTCTAGATCCAGGAAGTGAAAGTGCTATTGATTCTCTTATCAGTGAACAGTCCGCTCCACTGTCAAATATCGCTTGAAATTTTTTACTTCCAATTGTAATAGAAATACCATTTTCCATATTATTGTTTCCGACTTGGCACAGATTAATTTTCTTCTCGGCGCCGAGTCGCTTAAAACAAGTTTCATAAGTGTGTCCAGACATGAAACAGTAATTACATTCCTTTTTTCTTTTATCTTTGTTCTTGTTAGTGTCCACCGATTCTGAAGTAGATGGAATAGATTGTTGGCGTTGTTCAGTGCGAGTGCGTGCAATGGAATTTTGATTACACCATCGGGCTCGATGGCCTTGTTTGCCGCATACAAAACATGTTATACCCTGATCAGATCGGTTACCATCCGTCTTCATTTTTTTGTTCGAGACACGTTCTTGAGATGGTGAAATCTTACGTTTACGCATTGTTTTGGCAATGGCAATGAGCTCGGGAACGGATTGACACTTGGCGTTAAGAAGTTCTGTTCGAAGATCATCTTCTTTAATACTACCAATCACAAATTCAACAGCATCCTGTTCCGTAGGATCAGGCTTCACGATCTTCTTGAACATTTTCCAGACATTAGATATGTATTCGGGTATGCTCTCAGCATCATTAATGGAGTATCGTCGAAATTTCAAAACATCTGAAAAATATCTCGATTCAGGCTCGAATGTCTGTAGCATGTCTTCTCTCATTTCAGCCCATGTGGTCGTTCGTAGTAAACAATCATCGGCCCATGTTTGTGCTCTTCCTTTTAAGACACCAGCAGCTTTTAGACGCACTTCATGGTCCTTCAGTTTGTACTCTGTTTGAGTTCTGGTTATCAGATCCACCCATTCTCTCACGTCGGTTCCTTTGTCAGGGTCAAAACTTGGAAAATAGACGTCAGAAATGCGGATTGATCGAGTTTCCTCAGAACTGAACACTTTCATCATTTCAGCAAGAGCGGCACGATTTTCTTGAGACATTTGTACCACCATTTCACATATAGTGTCCTTGAATGTGTTGGCCAAAAGTGCCATGGTTGCAGAATTTCCCGGAGCCGGTTGATGGCGTTGGTTCATCCCCTCTTCTGATGTAAGAGGAGGGGTGCTTTCACGAATGATACCATCTTCTTGACTCATAGTTGTTTATTACTTGATAAACACAATCCAAATAACTAATAATTTTATCGTAATAAATCGAAGTAAGTAAATAATTTATTAATAATACAAGAAAATAATTGAAATAAAAATAACACACAAAATTAACAATATTTCGAGAGGTCCGTCTGGCTCGGGTGCCGACAAACGAATGGCGCGCTCTCGCTGCGCACGCTGTTTATAACGTGTCTGTAGTGGGGAGCGTTGAGCCGCGTCACGTGTTGTTTGTCTCACAAACAGATGACGCAATCGTACGATGCATTGTTAGTTTGTTGTACAATTTTTGTGATGTTTTGCGATGTGTATAATATTTGCGCCGATATGTATAGTGACCTCAAAAAAAAAAAACATACAGCTTTCATACCAAATTTCCATAGACATAATTTGAAGAACAATTAAAAAACTATAACTGACTCCAAAAAAAAAAAACTAATAATTAAAATGAAATATACTTATAAAATATAATTACAATACTAACTTGGATAATAGGTAACTATTTAATCCGTTTTTAAAAGCTTCATCACCGATTAAATGGTGCATCATTCTAATCACTGAACCTGCTTTTTGATAAGAAATAGAACCAAAATGGCTGGATATTTCTGATGGAGAGTTAACATTGTTGTTTGTAATTGGTGAGGAACCTATATCACTATCTCCGTCATACGCTGTGTGCACGGATCCAATTACGAGCATATCGCCTGCTCCTACTTCTGGTTCTATCTGTAACATTAGAACTTAATTTAACAACACACCACTACCATAAAATTTCCACTACTTTTAAGTCGCTTAAATATACGAAAAACGTCATCTACCGTCTTCCGCGAAAACTTTAATAGTACAATAAATGAAAACTGTAAAAATTTGGAAACTAAGATAAATAATTAAAATCATACCAGACTTGTAATATAATCTTGAAAGTAATTAGCGAAACCTTCGTTTAACCAAATGTCACTCCACCAGTGACATGTTACCAGATTACCGAACCACATGTGCGTAGTTTCGTGAGCCACTATTTGTGCAACTCTATATTTGTAGTAGGGTGTTGATTCTTCGGGTACGTACAATAGTAAAGCTTCTCTGGAAAATATCATCATAATATAAGGTCTTTTAGCTGATTTACTTGAAGCATGTTGTAAGAATGGTTATCAGTTTTATTTGAACAGTAACATTGAATTAATGTTGAAGGAATATACCTAATCGTAATTTAGTAAACTCGATTATTTTGATTTTACAAATTGAAATTGTTGTAATTTAAGAAATTCAAACAAAAGACTTTGTAGTATTTACAGGATAATATTTTAAGTACATCCTTTCTGACCACATAAAAAAAGAATAAATGAAATCGGACTACGTGTTATTGAATTATAACTGAGTACACATTTTGACTTGCATCACTTCTACCAAGGGAACTGTGCGGGATTTTGGAATAAAAATTATTCAGTATCGTCTTGTGTCAGTGTAGTCTTGCTCGTAATGTGAACTCAGACCGTAGGTACCCAGTTTTTTATAAATTTATTATCTAATTTTGGTATGATGCGTGGCCAAGTTACAGACTGAAAGTCAAACAGAATAAGAAAATTTGGTTGTTGTATCGATTATATAATGTTCTCCAAAAATATTTCTACTTATAGAATTAGACCTGTTACATTCGTGTTGTAAGTGTAGACTATCATACCTGTATTTGACAAGTCCCCAATTTTCCATAGCACCAGAATTAAAGTCAGGCAAAGCAATGTGATCCAGTTTTATGTTGACATCCGTAGAATAATAATCGATTCCGAAGTATGTACCGAGTTCACTCACTACTTTTTGACCGAATTCAAATGCGTATTGACTTTGATTCGTGGCATCTGGCCTACTGTATACTCCGAATTCGTTATCTCCGTTAATTATAGAATCACCGTGTTCAAAATCTGATACCAGGAAAGCGACCAAATACGTCGACATTATTGGCGTCGGATAGAACGTTTCTCGAACGTAACCATTTTCCCTGAAATTATAAATTTATTCATTAATGTTAAGTTATTTTGAGATGATTTGTATATTAGGATTTTCGATTGTAATGGACAATTTTGCGTATAAATATAAAAAATGAGAATTAAAAATTTAAAATTAAAAACAAACTTTGATGCTTTAAATTTCCTGTTTTTAATCCCCGACGCAAAAAGAGAGGGGTGTTATAAGTACAACGTGTCTGTCTGTGTATGTTTGTATCTGTCTGTGGTATCGTAGCTCCCAAACGGATAAACCGATTTTCGTTTAGTTTTTTTTTATTTTTATGTCATAGATAATTTTATCCCGAGTGTTCTTAGCCATGTTTCATGAAAATCTGTTCAGCCCTTTGATGATCATCAGCTCTTTTTAAGTTAATGAGGGGATCTGACTAACTTCCCTATGTCCGATCAATTCGAAATTTGGTACCGTGTTACTTCAATGATATCAAAAGAATATGGGAAGGTAACCATGACTTTAAATATGACATGATAGGGTAAGATTTAGATTTCGAAGCTGGGTGATTAAATGGGATCAATTAGGCTCAATTACCACTGTGGTAGAGTGGAAGCAACGAGACGCATCAATTTTTTAAACTCTTTAGTATATTCAACTAAATTTCCATTGAGTAACGTTCAAATTCGTATGACGAAAATAAAAAATAAAAAAAACGTCGAAGCGCGTCTACACTACTTCCAATGTGCGAAATGATGCGTCGCGTAGCTTTTAATTTGCCGAAGTTACTAACTCAACTAACTAATTACTATAAATACCTTCCTAATATTTATACCTTCTTTAAAAATGACCAAATAAAATTAAAATTAAAATGTCTATGGTCAAATATTAATATACTACTAGGAATTTATAAGATCATATCAATTTAAATAGTCTTATAATAAATCAAAGGCAGAAAAAAAAACCACGGTAGTACTTGTATGTATACCAAAGTACGTTATAATAAGAGTATTCAGTTCACTCATAACATGGAAGGTAAAAATATATATAAATATACAGACTTTTTTCTTTTTTATGTAAATAATAATAATATGTACTAAAGTTAGAATTATTATTATTACGCACAATGTAACTGAACTTTGAAGCTTCGTGTTGGCTAAAGAGGGCTTGTAACTTTGTGGCCTGTCAATGGTGAGTGTGAATACAGCCTTTAGCGCCGGTTCATCGAAACATGGGAACACTTTTCTGGCATGCGTAGGCTCCAACTGAGTAGCACCAAGCCATCTGTGAATTAATAAAATAATGAAATACTCATACTTTGATAGAAATATTATCAGAATCTATACATATAAGAAAATGGTAGGAAAGTCAAAACTGTACATTGAATAGTTTTTTTTAAAGAATACTTGGGGTATGATGTACAATCGATACCGAAGCCAAAAATATAGTTTTTTAGAATTTTTATCTGTTTGTCTGTGTGTATGTCCGGGATAAACTCAAAAAGTACTAAATGGATTTACTTCAAATTTGGCACGAATATTATTAAGAAGTTGGGTCAACATATAGGCTATATATTATCACACTATCACCTATGGGAAACGAGCAGTGAACCTTAATTTCTTCAACGCATTCTGTAACAACGAGTAATCTAATAGCATTTACGCAGACGACGTCGCCGGTAGCAGCTAGTTATTGCTATAAAATAGTGTTCGATAGAATGACTAATCCAACTAACACTTAAAAACTTTAAACAGCTTAAATTCTACATGACGCAATTTGTAATAACTCAAAGTTGGGAGTATTGGGAGTGTAAGAAGCAATATATAAGCAAAAATTTTACTCATATAATGCAATTAGTACATGTAAGTACAAAAGTATATAATTTTGTAAGCTTTTATTATTTGTTAAAGGCAGTTATTGTATTTTTTTTTTAATTTTAACTTAGTTTACTTTCAAGGATTTATTAATATTCCTTTTTTTTAAGTCAATAAGTTATTCTTTGAACCATTAATAAGTAAAGAGAGCAGCTGTGGTAAAAATATATATGTATTGACATAATCCTACAAAATAGTTTGCTTCATTTCTATAATAAGAATATGAAGAATAGTTATATCTTTATTATTATTAATTTATATACACTTTATTAAACACATATAAAAGGATAATACGAATTGAATACAACAAATATCAACAAAAAATGTGAATGATAACAACAGGGTGGTCTCATCGCTTATAAGCGATTTCTTCCTGACAACCTTAGAGAATTATGGAGCTGAGATGGGTAGATGGTGTAATACGATACATATTATACAAACATACGTACAAAGATAATATATAAAAAAATGTTCGCCTTTGTTTGTAATCAATGACAAATGATATAATTTGAAAGGACTAAAGTGATTTTAAAAATTCTATCACTCTTAAGAAAACTTTAATTAAAATAGGAGAAGCGAAGCTAACGAGTCATCATAGTCAATTGAAATGAAACGAAATGAAATGAAATCAAATGAAATGAAATGAAAATATTTATTTCATCATAAGGATATTAATGAAACGAAATGAAACGAAATGAAACGAAATGAAACGAAATGAAACGAAATGAAACGAAATGAAACGAAATGAAATGAAATGAAATGAAATAAAATAAAATAAAATAAAATGAAATGAAATGAAATGAAATGAAATGAAATGAAATGAAATGAAATGAAATGAAATGAAATGAAATGAAATGAAAATATTTATTTCATCATAAGGATATTAATCACACTTAACGAATGTTAAAAAAAATCATTTAAAATAAATACGTCAAATTATTACATGTTATGATTTCGGTAGACATCATATTTATTTATTTATTTATTTATTTATTTATTTATTTATTTATTTATTTATTTATTTATTTATTTATTTATTTATTATTTGGCACAGTTACACGATACAAATCATGACATTTGTTATACGAATAAATTACAAAAGAAGATAGATAAATTTGCATCTCTATAACAACTATGCACAACATGCAAATAAAATTAAACAATATGTATATGGCTAATTAAATACTATACAAAATATAAACAAAGTGAGACACAAAACAATAATGGTAACTAAATGTTATATAAAAGTGTTGTAAGCTATTAGTCCATGTTGTTTGCAAGCACATATAAATTATTTGGATCTTTTATTGCCCTAACAAATGAGTTGGGACTCTGGTGGAATATGTCTAGTTTTTTTGATAACAAATTATATTGCCTACAGAAACGCACCAGGGGATCGTTATAAGAAACATTATTTTTTTATATTATTATTTTTTTATATTACTATTATGTCATCGGCTTTATTAAATATTACAATAAATAACTTACTCTAATGTCCCTAGTGTTGGCCGAGAGGAAAAAAACGCCGGAGGAGTGAGTCATGATACAAAATATCAATGCAATAAACATTCAAGAAAAGCTCGTGTGGGATGTTGCACTATTTTAAAATTCCTACCCCATATGACTGTGGTAACTAGTTCAACCTAATGAGAGCATCGTTTGTGAGCTTTAAGGGACGAACTCGAGCTATTCAATGCGCCTGTCCAGCTCTTTTATTAGTTCCACATGGAGAAAGATGATACTAAATATACGCTCATAAGGAAAGCCTAATCTATAACCATGAGAACAACTAATGAGCAAAATTATTGAAATGTTTTATTAATAAAATAATTTATTACGTACTATTTATAATGTATCCTAAGTAGCATAGTATTGCGCAAAATTGAAACCCACATATTCCATGTTACAAAATGTAAATGTAAAACATGAATTAACAGGTTTATTAAAGATAATGAATTTAAAAAAAAAATGAATAACTGACTGATACACTGAAGTCCTTTGTTATATTTTATCATTTAATGTAAAAAAAAAATTGAATTCTATCTTCTATTTGTAACAATATTATGCTATTTCAACGCACTTTCTATTTGTATATTAATAATACTACTTAAGTATTGTAAATTGTATGATTTTGTACTATTGATGAATTTAATAAGACAATATTTTTACTAAAATCTTTAAAGCAACTCCTAGTAACTATAGCACGAACGGTTCAGTATTACCATACATACATATATATATATAATAAATATATATAAAATATATATATATATATATATATATATATATATATATATATATATATATATATATATATATATATATTTAATATAATGTACTATATTTAAACACACGCACGTACATACATATATACACGCACGCATTAACCTTTATGACTTACAGAAAAGTATTTTTTTTTATTCAATTAATAGTCGTAATAAATAAGAAATTTATAATAAATAATAATATTAAGAATAATAATATTAAGAATAATAATATTAAGAATTTTTGAAAATATTGATCCATCGATTCGGATCTCTACTACCAGCAAGTAATAAGACTCAAACAATAAACTAAACAAGTATACTTATTATAAACTAAAAAGAATAAAACAATTTACTAGCATTCATTTAATACCCATATTGCTACAGTAAGAAAAAAAATTCAACTCCCCCTCCTCATTCCGACATTTACGGGCACCATTTTGAAAATTTATATAGCCTATGTCACTACTACAATTTAGACAAATCCAACGACACCTCTTATGGCAAAAACCGTCCAGCCGTTTGGCCTGTAGGGCGTGCCAAAGAAATGGACATACATACATACATACATACATACATACATACATACATACATACATACATACATACACTCGAAAAACATAACCCTCCTTCTGTCGCAGTAGGGTAAAAAAAAGGAATTGATCAATAGAAAAGGAATGGTCTTTCATCGTGATAACGACAACCCACACACATCTTTGACCATAAATCGAAAATTGAGATTGGGAAGTGTTAATGCATCCATATAGTACATATAGTCTGTCAGGACATATAGTCCTGAACTTACACTCTAAAATTCACCTGTTTCGGTCTCTTCAGAATTCTCTGGGTAGCGTTAGGCTGACATCAAGAGAGGACTGTCAAAACTACTTGTCGCATTTTTTTATCAAAAGTCCCAAGATGTCTACAATATGGTGACAAGTTATCGAACAAAGTGGCACATATATGTATAGTATATATGGATATGTGCGTATTTATATATATATATTAATATGTATTAATACATATGTATTTCTTTATTATAATATTATGTATATTATGTATATCAACAAAAATATCGATTACTTTGAACAAAAACAGTAACAAACGTGCAGTAGATATGAGAAGGAATAATAAAATAAATGATACCTACTTGTTCGATTTCACAAAGCAAATGTTTCCTTTCTAGACCATGATATTTAATTATATAATAAAATCCCACAAACTATTTTACAATTGGCAACAAAGAAGTTTAAAATTATTAAAAAGTATTTAATAGCCTAAACATATTATTACTCTGTTTAGGATTATACGGGTATGAATGACAAAGTTGGATTAAGTGGCGCTGTCTTTATGTAGGACATATGACTAAAATTTAAAATTTTTGTTAAATTGTTCGAATATTATATACAGATAGTTTTTGAGAAACAACTATTGACATTTATATCACAAGTAGCTTATTTTCCGTGAAAAATCCAGTACTTACGATTTTATCTCAATATGTCAATATGATAACGAGATCTTAAGATACGGTGACAGTACATTTCACAACATTTTATTACAATACATATTTTTAGTAAAAAAAAATCAACTTTATCTGATTATGGAACTATTGAAAGGAGCAAATATGATCTAGTAAATACGTGGATCAACACCGATGGTCGCGAATTAAAATTTGATGGTACAACAATAATTTTGAACTAGGCGCTGGTAAAGGATATTTTGAAGAAACTTGAAAGACTTATGTATCCGCTAATCTGCAGTGGAGTGACGGGCCGGATTATGCCCTAATCCTAATAATAGTAGATATTTTCCAAGCGGTGAGACTTATCTGCCCTGATAAGTAAAAAGAAGAACAGAATATAATAACTTTATTAGTGATGCTTTGGTGCATTTGTTACTGCTTTTGTGTTAACGATCACAGATTCGATCCCCACTTAAAATCTTTCAATTAATTTTTTTTTTTTTTTTTTTTAATTTAAGTAACATCTAAATTTTCAAATTTTTTATTATAGGTACATAATTGAAATGGGCCAGTGAATACAGAACGTGAAAAAATGTCGCAAGTCGATGAAATAATGTCGCAAATTTATTTTTGAGATAACGACGCTGAGTATTCGATTGTAAAATTACTCTTATGTTCAGTGGTGCTTATTAAAATGCTTAAAATATGCTTTATTAAAGAAATAGCTTTATTAGCCCGGCGTTATTATGGCGGCCAAGCAGAACACGGCCGTTGTGGCCGTGTAAATTTTACCCATGAACAATATGCCTACTGAGTCAATTTAATATCTATATTAGTACTTTATATTGTGAAATTAGGCAATAATAAATATTAATATTAATAAAAAATTCTTTGTTTATCATAAAATGAAGTTATAATCATCGAAAATTAAACTTTAAATGCTTTTCGTTTGAACGCATCAACGATGAACACGTCACTTATAACATGAGTTTAATTATATATTCCAAAACATATAATAATAATACGTACTTTGTGTACATAAAAATAATTGTTTCTAGTACAAGTTAACGTAAACTTAATAATTATATAAGAATAAAGTTTATTTATTATTAATATACTGAATTAATCACTACCGAGATCAACACAACTTTGGCATAATGGTATAATACGTTGCTTACTAATAGAGTTGTTACATTTACTGCAATTATGCTTTGTTTTTTATCTTTGACTTAAGGGCAGTTTGTAATGCAGTGGTGTGGTGTCGGGTTGTAAGAACTAGTTCTTGTTCATTACTATCACTAACATCTTGTTCAGGATCGCTGTCTTGACTCCGCTATGAAATATGATCAAATTGTTCATCATCTGTACTGGCCTTTTCGTTATTACTGGTACTCGTAAAAGCTTATTAAAATAGGGCTAACAGTCATATTTGATCATTTTCGTAAGCTATCGTGGCCAAAACTTAGAAAAAAATATACAAAATACGTCAATAAATTATAAAAAAGAAAACACAATGTACATAAAAACATTTCGTGGCCTGTGTGGCCGGGTATAGTTTACCCGCGTACTCTTAACATACGTGTAAATTTCGCTGTAGCCGCAGTGACAACAAAAGAAATAGCTAAAATGTTACGGAAACTCAACAGCCGCAGCTACTGTGAACCGCAAATAACGCTTATCATTTATTTCAAAGTTATTAGAGTTTTAAATTGTCTCGGGTATTAAATACACAGCCACAACGGCGCCGGGTTAGTAAGGAGGTACAAACCCTTGGGGCCTGTTTCATCTCAACTAAAAAACTACTGGTTTCACATAATACGAATAAAAATATCTGATAAATAAAGTGGAATTTGACGATAAAATATAATATTAATTCAGAAACTCTTATCTGTTGGATACCGTTATACGTTACATAACTATTTTCAGTATCGTACTTGTCAAAAATTCGAATAAGTACTTTTTCTTATATTGTAATGTAAGTGTTAACAATAAATATTTATCTTTAAGTGTATGGATTCAAGTCATCTGATACTTGAAGCACGTGATATCTAGCAACATTGATCAAAAGTGATTTAACCATTTGATTTGTTTACGTAAAGTTTACAAAGCGTACAATTTTTTTTTTTATACTACTACATCGGTGATTCTCAGATAGCTGTGATTTTTTATATCTAGTACTTTAATTATTATTCAACATGATTTTTTTGATCAGAAAATTATAAATATGATAAATTTGATGGTATTTTACCGTCGACATTGTAAATTAAAGCATAATTATTCATGGATCATGAATAACTTACAGAAATATACTCGAAATGTCAGTACCGTGGCATGTCTGATTTTCGTTTTTCAAACTAAATGTATAAATTTCTATAAAGAGTCGTCTTATAATCTAAAGTTTAGCTTTTGTAACTAAAATCTATCGTATATTTCATTAAATTATGCTGCAATTATACCCCAATATTGATCGGTAAAAGGAAATAATAGTCATTGACTTGTGTCCTGGAATTTTATTCAATATTCAAATTCAAAGTATTTGCCGCCTAAGCGCCATCTTTTATTCAGTTTTGTTTGCTCGCTCTAGTGGCATTTTGAAGATGGACTATTTGTATAAATTGACAGCTGTATGTTTATTTTTAGACTCTATGTTATGACCAAGGAATTTCTATCATAACTGGAACGCTCACTTAATAAAATTGTATATTCAAATATGCACCTTGAAACATTTAACATAAGGTTGACATTGGCTTATAACATGTAAAGTGAAAAATCATTCCGAACATTTCGTTGACAACCGGTATTTTGTCTCTTACGAGAGTTGCCTTAAATCCATGGGAGAAAGAGATGCAATCCCGGGTGTAGGAACGGTTTTGGAGTGCATGTGAGCATTCCAGTTTGTATATAAATTCCTTGGTTATGACAGAAATAATTTGTTTTGTTTTTAAAAAGGTATGTCATAAAATTACTGGTCAATACCATGGTACTGAAGTTGAGGTGTGTTAATACAATTTTCAGGTCAATTATACTGAATAATTATTTAATTTTACGTATAAAATCGAAATTATTTGGCTAATCATTTTAATTACTTATAAGAAATTAAGTTAGGTTAATTATTCATTCAAATGTCAATACCGTGGATGTCAGTACCATGGTGAAAATAACGAATAATATTTAAATGAATATTTCCTCGATGTTTCAATTTATTATCATTTCCAATTGTTCTAGTAATATAAAAAATGGCTCCAATACTCCGGACAAAATTGAAAAATATACCTGGGATTCAAAATTTGTGTCTTAATAAGCTGACTACAAGTAAGAAAGGTGTATTAAAACAGAATAAAAGAACTACTAAAGTTCAGCAGGATGAAAAATTAGAAAAAAAAAACGAAAAGCAGAGAGGTTACGTCGACAGAAGATAAGAGAAGACCCAAAGGCTCATGAAGAGTATTGTAAAAAAGAACGAGTGAGAAATGAGCAGCGGAAACGTGATAATAAATTAAAATCCATTCACCAGTTAACTGATTGAGAAAAAAAATCTCGACGCAAATCACAAAATTTGTCGCAGAAATTATCAATTTTATTGAATAAATTTTAATTAAATTTAAATTAAATTTTAGTGAAGCTGGGCACGGAAACGTGCAGCTGATGGCATTGGAGGCTTTCTGAAACGTTCAGCGGGTGACCAAGTGAAATTTGGCAAGGATATATCTAATTTTGACCAGTTAATAACAGTTTTGCGTGGCTCCACTAACAAAATATATATAGATGTCGTAACTTCTCCTCAAATTGAAATTATTGATACTTTATTGCCAGAAAAATTTCGTCCCTTTATTGGTACAATGAAAATGCACCAGTACACTTGGAGTAGAGAAAACTCTGGCCTAATATTATTCAACTCGTTAAGTTGTCTCGACTCTCAACCTGGCACAATGTGTGAACATTTTTCGATGGGACAAATAAACTACAATGATAATCGATTAAAATTAGCTTCTCCAAAAGCAAAAAAAAACTTTAAAAAGATCTCAGAAAGTCTCTGTAGTCACTGATGAAATTAAAAAACCCAAAGTTGTTCCAAATGTAACTCTTCGACGAAGCTTAAGAAATAAGAAATGAGTCACTAAATTTTTTCATTCGAAACTATGTTATAGATTAATATTTAACTATATATAAAAATTGTATTATTTTTATTGTTTTTTTATATTTAAATTTGTTAAAAACTTAAATCAATTTAATTATTTAGCTAATGTTAAACTTGGTTTTATTCTAAGAATAATCAAAAAATTGTTATTTTAATTCTACTGTTAATAAATTTTAAATATTGTTAAAATCAAGAGAGAAAATACCAAAATTGTCTCTGTATGATTATCAAAGTCCTATAATTTATCATTCTTTTTATTATTTTAAGAGTTTAAAGAGATTTAAGCAAGTACTTTTAATATTTAGGTTTGATGTCAATACCGTGGAGGTGAAATTTCTAATTTTTGTTATAGTTTCTTGTCTATTGAAGTTGTAGTAGAACTACGTTACAGGCCTAATTTGGAGCATAATAAAAGCCCAATAGCACCCAGAACACAAGTTTTAAAACACTTTTAACTTTAATAAATTTTGAGTTGTAAGAATCACAGTTATATGTGAATCACCCACATATGAAAATTTGTATTAATAGTAATATATGTTCCTTGTTTCGCATTAAGAGAATTTTTCTACATTTATTATCATGTAATAAGTATTTCTTTCCAACAGTTAACATATTTTGTTACAATAAAACTAAACGTCAAATTTCGTGATTGACAGTGTCATACGAAATTATCATGACAATAACGAACTCAACAAAAAAACTTTCCAAATCTTAATACGAACATAGGGCAAATGTTTTTTATTTATATACCTAGGTTACGCATCTTTCTCGGTTTTACCCATTTTTTTTATTTGTTTTATTTAAATAAACATAATGAGTACTTATTAAAATGTTAATGTTTCTTCTTCGCTTCGAGTTTAATTTATTTTTTGACCTGATAACGTCTTATAAATCGATGAACATGACTCATTGTCACGTTTCACGAGCGAGAGCGCGGAACAAGCGATAGAAAGGCATGATCGGCCTAAGCGTTCGGCTTGTGACGCATCTATTTCTCTCCCACTCCGTTGGCAGATGCGTCCGAGTATAAGAGAAAAAATATTTGAATTAACGAGTGCCAATAAATTCTGTTTTCTAGTGTGTTGTTCAATATCGACTATTATATGTATACACATGTATTAATATTTGTTAAACGAAGACATTCTTAGATGTCTTAGATCGTTTATAAACATAATCTTTATATATAGTTTAATTAAGCTGAATAGTTAATCTAATCTAATTCTATATTATCTAGTGTGAAAAAAATATTCAACTTACACATTTGTCTCACTGGATTTTGTGAAGGTAATTGAATGTTGTATAAAGAATTGACTAGCAAGATACGAAAAAAATAATGTTACTGTGCGAGCGAACGAAGAAATCAATAAAAATGGTTTTTCAAGGGTTTTTATTTTTTATGAAAAACTTACTGTTTGATGAGCAACGGCTTAAATTTAAAATTAAGGGCTTTGTTATAATATAGCTCAAAATATTTGTTTTTTTATCGACCACAAAATTTTCAGGTGGGAGTTTGAGAAAAAAAATGTTGCACTAAAATGAAGTATCCTAGAATAGATACATATATATTATGTACCTAAACACATAATCGACATGTTAATGAAACCGGAAACTAGGTGTTTATTATTTAAACACGTAAAATATACAATGTTTATTTGAATGCTCTAAGTTCGGGTGACATAGGGACAGCGTTGAATAACTAATAAGTGTTAAATAGCATTTTTATTGCAAAAGCTTAGCTATGAATTAGATTCTAATAATCCTAGATATAAAATACTAGACCCATAGAAAGAAACAAGCGTCAGCTTCAATATGAATGACATCGCGCAGATCGTATAATAATTATAAATTTAAAGTCTTGTGAATTATTTTAAACAGTAATTTACTTTATATACTGTATCAACCTGTAAACCACCCACTGGTGAGCGAAGGCCTCTTCTCCATGTAGAATAAGGGGAAGAAGGAGAGACCCACAAGGACATACACCCAGACCGGAAACAAATATTTGTACAAATACAAATATCTATCCCGAGCGGGAATCGAACCCGTGACCGCCTCGGCGCACGTCGTTGAGGCAACTACTCGCACCACTACACCAGAACGGTCGTCACACCAGAACGGTTGTCATATCAGATCAGATCAGATCATCTTTAATAATATAAAAGTTATTTTAAAAAATACTTACTTTTTAACGCCATTCTGAATGTAATAGTTTCTGTAAAAACCGTTAAGATCCGTTCTTATAGGTCCTCGATAACGTATCGTCAAGACATATTGGCGACCGGACGTGATTTCATTTTGTAAATTGATGATCGCAAATGTATAGTTTTGATCGAATTGAAGGGGATTATCAGCATGAAGTGTGACAGAACTTGAACCAGTTGTCAACGATATATTATCAGCGGTATAATTTAAATCTTGAGAATGTAGTTTTATAGAGTTAATATCGGATCCAGGTGTGAATGTAATGGCGACTTCGCCATCAAAAGTGAATGCTCTGTTGTCGCCAGTATCAAAGTATGGCGTTATTAATATTGAGTAAGCAGACGGCACTATTGTTGTATTTAATCTATAATTTGTATCTGAGTAAACTGAACCAATATAGACGCAAAGAAGCGCCGTTATTAAAAATTGCCGTAACATATCTGAAAAGAATTAATTATTTGTTTTTTTGTTTGTTAATTATTTAAAAATACATGAAAATTTGGGTAACATTAATAAATTATTTTTGATATGTATTTGAATTTGATATACTTGACATTTTAGATGTTGTAAATACTCATTCCATTTCTGCTTAAATCTGAACACTAATTTCATATATCATGAACAATATCAGTGGAAAGAGAAATAAAATATTATTATCTACAACGTTAGTGAAACTAGAGTCCATTTATCAGATCTAACTGATACGCAGGTGAAAAAATAAAAATAAGAAAAATATTAATTAATTAAAATTTTATAATATATATTTCAAAATATTTAATTACGTAATTCGTTAAAAATAAGTAGTATTATTATAAAGCGTAGATGGCACTAAAATATATATGAAACTTACCAATTGTCATCACCACGGCAATGTACTTAACAAACTGTAACCAATATTTAGTTTTAGCAGACGATAAGAATCATCTCAAGTTTTACCTTATCACACTGATAATATTATATTTTACTTTGAGTATATCTTGAATAAATACTGTAAGCAAGCGACGACTGCTATTATTTCAGTAGAAATGGTTTGATTTAATTTAAAACAAAACAATCCTGTTATAGCTCCCTCAAGTCCGACATAGAACCGATTTAGAGCCCAGTGGTCCGAAATAGAACCTTTTTAGCGCCCAGTAGTCCGATTTTTCATCGAGAGGTCCGATTTAGGACCTTTAAGACCTTATATCCTGTACAATTTAGCTTGATCTTTTTGACACATGTAAATTTTCTGTTCGACATAACTTTGCAATGACGAACATATTATTTTCAAATTTTAAATTATTTTAAAAATCGTAAAAATATTAAAAAAATACATATAACACAAAAGTCCCTAAAGATTCAAGCGTTATCCGAAAATTTTAGGACTTTTTATTGCTTCAAAAGTAAAATTTAAATAAGAACACTGAAAATAATAGACGCTTGTACAATGTTACGTCGGTGGGTCGGATTTTTGTTTCGACCGTTGTAACATTGTACAAGCGTCTATTATTTTCAAGATATTAATCGTAGTTAGCTTGATTTTTTACAGACGGGCTAGTGATGGGAAACAGAAAATATCTAGTAGTCCAAAAAATAACGTTTTTTAAATATATGTATATGTAATATATAATATACTAGTGAAAGCCATTAAGCCTAATTAATAATAATAATAAAATTGCGACTATAATTTGAAATTTAAACTATCCTATCTCTCAAGTTGGATCGAACTGCACATGGTGTGCGAATTTTATTATAATCGGTTAAGTGGTTTAGGAGTCCATTGAGGACAAACATTGTGACACGAGATTTATATATATTAGATGTATGTGGTGTATTATTTGTGAAATTCTTTATTGCACTAGACATATAAAACATTGGGTAGATAAGCGACGGTGGGTCAATATTCATAATAATTACTATATTAACTTACATTAATATTACAGTGTTATTTTTGGACCTCAAAATGAGACTTAATAAAAATATAACAAAATTACGGGCAGGTAGTCTTGCTTCCTCTTAACTTCTTCCTTTAACCTCTTCTTTCCTCTTGACTTTACTCCACACTACTGACCCCAAGTGTTCCCGACGTTCGGCTTATATGGCCAGTCGATGGAACAATGGAACGCGTAGTTCAAATTAGAATTCAATTTTTTTTTTAATTTTATTTTTCTAAAAAGAGTTATACCAGCTAAAGAGATCCCAACCACTAGCCAAAGAAACCCCAATCAAAAGGACCCCCGTTCGTAACAATAACTTAAAAATGATCTTTAATAATGATTTTTTGTAATCGATATTTATTAAATGTTTTTATAATTTTTAAAGTCATTAAATTAAGAAAATAATATGTTCGTCATTGCAAAGTTATGTCAATCAAAAAAATTTACATCTGTCAAAAAGATCAAGCTAAATTGTACAAGGTATAGTGTTAAGGATTTAAGTAAATTCTTCTAATTCCAAGGTTTACTATCGGCCTCAATAGATGGCGTGAGTGTCGATTTAGATCGCGCTATCGTTTTCTTACAAGCAACTTGTTGTTGTTGGCACTAATAAACACAGTTGTACCGTTATATTGTGTTAATTTCATTTATATTATTCACGTTAAGTAGGCTGTAGGACCCTATACATGATTATTATTGACTAGCTGTGCCCCGCGGTTTCACCCGCGTTAATTTTAGGGAAAAACGTACTTAAATATTTTTAAGGAATTAAATTAGGTCCGACTTAGCGCCTATTATAGGCGCTAATTTTTATTCAATTTAGGTCCGATTTAGGTCGAGAAGTGGAAAAAACGGAAATTTGTGCCATTTTTGGGTGCTAAGTCGGATCTAATTTTATATGGGTTAGGACCGATTTAGAGCCCAGAGGTCCGACATTAGTCGAGTTCGACTCGGGTTCTTCTTATGAATTAAAAAAAGGAAATAAGTACAGAATACAAATTTATTCGTATGTCATCATACTTACAATATTACATTGATTTGATTAGACTGAGATCTCTTCTTAAAATTTAATATGAAATTATACTAGATAATTATAAAATTATACATAAACAAAATGACAATATTACATATTAAACCATTAACAAAGTCATAGAGCTTAAACCTAAATTAAATTGTCGAACAATAAAATTATTTACTCGTCATTTCACTATTCTAAAACGCCAGGGTAATAATCCCTAGAACTAAAGCCAATATCGATGGTGTTATTGCTCTTGCGTCGCTTATCAGGTTGCTCCGTATCTCACTTCTATGTTTATCGGCCCAGTCTGTGATTTCGAAGGCCAAATCCAGAGCATGTTGAGCGGATTCCACAGCAGGCACACCGCATTCATCACACGACGTCAGCCAGGCATTGTACTGTTGAAAATTAATTGTAAGTTTTAATGTTTAAATTAATATAGTTTTAGTTAGGTATAACTGGCGTGTTGGCCCTAAGGCTATGGGTTCGATTCGCGCCATGAATCTGGCTATAATATTTATAAAAGTATCATCTATAGTACAAAAACTATGAACATAAACATAAGTCGGTCGTTACCTACAATACAGGCATTAAAAGCAAAACTTAAAAAAAACAGACGCCCGTTTATGTATTTATTTATTTATTTATTTATTATTAATAAATAAAATAAATTTAGACGTTAGCTAATCTTAATAATAGGTCATGATCGCACACCGCGTATGTTTTTGTAACATTTTCATGTGGAAGATATTAAAAAATAAATACTTTATTTTTAACATCTAATACAAAATAAAACTGTAACGGGGAGATATCTGTGTATCATATCAAATTATGATTTCTTGATTGTTAGTTGAATTTATGACCTTTTTATCATTACTATAAGCATTTGGTTAAAGAAAAAAGCATTAAAAGATGCAGGACTCAAGGCTTCTGAGATCAATTCGTAAATATACTATACACATTCTTTTGGGAAATATATTTCATTGTGTAGTCACTAGTCAGTATCCTTCCTAAATACGTTAATATTACTAAAATTATTTAAATCGGGATATTTACCATGTTTTTTATTTTCATTTGGTGGAGCTCGATATGTCGATATTATCTACGAATGTCTTATTCACGAGACTCGTGTGTCTTGTCTTCGTTCGTGTGTCTTCTTAGTATTCGTATATTATAATGTCGAAATATCGAGTATATAGAATAGAGTGTATTCGTAGATAATGTCGAAATATCGAGCTTCACCAAATGAAAAAAAAAAAAAAAAATGGTAAATATCCCGATTTAAATAATTTTAGTTATAAAAATAACCATGTTAATTTAAAACGTTAATTATTATGTTCCCAATATTAAACTTCTCTAATTGCTTCATCAGACCTAAATGACCGTCCATCAAACAACTCGTCTCTAACAATAAGCATACATTCAGTCCCGTCGTGATCACGATCCATGCAACTGGGTCGAAATATTGACACAAAATCACTGTGTCATGTCGTGGTATGTGCCCGTTTTAAACATAATAATAAGCATACATTCATTAACGTTCTTTGTTTGGAAAAATGGTCAATGGGATTGTTAATGACGATCAATGTTTTTTACCTAAAATGTTGCTGAATTTTCTGCAAGAATACCTAATGTTTGTTTTATTACAATCGATATTTCAGTTATTTCCCTATCTTGAATAAATGTTTTAAATATTAAAATAAATTCCACGGTTTTAAATAAGGAAATTCGCATGTCTTGAAAGAAATTCCAAAAGACCTTTAAGCTCCTGCATGATATATTTTATATACCGTGACCGGCAGAGAAAAAAAGTCCCAACCTATTTCTTGCTGAGGTATCGTAAAGGCAACAAGAGCCATAGTGTTACGCACAACTGTGCATCGACTAGGGTGGTGATGGGCAGAAACGTCATCATATTCTGACATAAAACACTGTGCTCACCAACATGCATACCATGGGTGATGGTTTATGGTCCGCGGATCCCTCATTGGCAACATTGTGACCATCGGAAGTGTGTCGAGTAGGGTTGCGTACCTTATACTCAGAGTTTCTACGAGAAACTCGATGAAGGTCATACAGATATACGTACCAAGCTTGGCACACCCAGATGAAGAAGTAGATGCTATTTATGAAGAAATCAGTAGAGACATACATACGCATAACTACTTACTTCAGTGTTTTCATGGGGGATTTTAACACGAAGATAGATAAAAGACAAGACAATGAGGTGAAGACGGGGCAATTTGGATAATGGCAGATGAACCCTAGAGAACAGAAGCTTGCCGATTTTCTGGAGAAGGAGGAACTCTTTATGATGAAACGGATATGGGTGAGTCCTGATAGTTCCACTAAGAATGAAATAGACTTCATAATGACCACCAGACGACAAATATTCAAAGACATCTCCGTGATCTATAGCTTGAAATCCAGGAATGATTACCTATTGGTTAGAGGCACGTTGAATATCAGTGTTAAACTGGAAAGGTCTCGACTGATGAAGTCTACATTCCGATCATCTAACTCGTATATCCAAAACCCCGAGAGCATTCACCTCAAATTATCTTATCATGTCGATTGCCTTGAAGATTGCGTTTTTGTGACAACAACAGGTTGGCGAACACTATCCATACAGTCGGTAGCCGCTTTAACAGACCCGGCCGTAAAAGTAGCCCCAAAATCTTATTTAAGAACAACGCTTATTACACCTGCAGTACTCTGGTGACGCTAAGGCATATAGGCGGAATAACAAATTGATATGAAAATCTCTGAGACACGATATTAAGGATACGATAGAGCGAAATCAGGGCTCCAAAGTAATTTCAAGGGATCCGCCTGTTGGTCAAAGCTGAAAATAGAGGAAAAGGTACAGCGTCCGCTGAGATATTAAGAGAGGTCGAGAAGTTTTACGTACAATTGTATAGCTCGGTGAACCAATCTGTTCTTAGTTCGGTTGAAGATAAAAGAGCTGAGCTTACCCAAAATTATTCCGAAAATACCCCGTACATCAGCTTGCACGAGATTAGTATGACTCTGGGACAGCTTAAAATAATAAGGCGAGGACGGTATTATGTTTAAGCTTCTGAAGGCGGGTAAAATACCAGTACTTAAAGCCCTTCAGAAGCTCTTTAATACCGTCTTGCTTGAGAAGACAAACGTCGTGATACACCTCTTTAAAAAAGGTGATAACATCTTGTTGAAGAATTACAGGCCCATTTCGCTTCTAATCCGCGTTCATAAGCTGTTCTCTAGGGTCATTATGAATAATCTGGAAGGGAATTTTTTATGACTTCTAGCCTCCCGAACAAACCGGTTTCCGAAAAGGCTATAGTACCATAGACCACATACATACGCTGCTGCAGCAATTTTAAAGCAAATTTGATGGAAGGTAGGTTGAAAATATCATCATATATCATTAAGCGATAAAAATAAATAAAGATATTGAAAAAACAAGCGGTTTATTATGAATAATCCCACAAAAACTCATCAATCCTACAAAAAAAGATCGACGACCATTTTTAAATTTTAATCAAAGATGTCAATACTTCCTAAAAGTTAATTTTTAATAATGGGTGTTACCACCTTGAGCTCTAATGACTTCTTGAAGTCTGTTTGGAAGTCCATTCATGACGTCTTGAATAGCGGACTATCGGAATATCTCCCATATTGTGCCACTCCTCTACCACAGCTGTTTTAAGCTCTCCTAGGGTCGTAGGCGCTGGTAATCTTGCTCGAACACATGTTTTAAGATTGTCCCAAATGTGTTCTTTGGGGTTAAGATCAGGACTACGTGCCGGCCATGGAAAAGTTTGAATACCGGCCTCGTCAAGATTTTCAGTAACGGATCTAGCGACATGGCAACGTGCATTATATTGCATTAACCTAAAATTTTCTCCTATAAATGGTGCAAAAGTTATGACGTGGTCTTGAAGAACTTCTTCCACATATCTCTGAGCATTGACACTGCATCTATTAAAGATGACGAGGTCGGTACGAGCTTCGTAAGAAATACCTACCTAAATCATTATTGACCCTCCCTGGTAACCTACTGTTTAAGTCATAGCGCATCAAACCTCTCTTTTTTGCGTCTGTAGACACGCTGACGTTCATCTGGACCTCTTAAGGCTATTCTGCTCTCATCTGAGAATAGTACGTTCTTCCACTGCTCCATAGTCCAATTACCATATTCTCGTTCAAAGGCAAGTCTAGCTCTACGGTGCTGTGGGAGAAGTTGTGGGGCGCGAGCTGGATGGAAAGCCCTTAGGTTTGTTTCTGCCAGTCTCCGTCTAATGTTATGTTCACTCACATTAACATTTCTCACTTCAAAAAGACGAGTACGAGCTTCAGTAGCGGTGCAAAAGCGATTTCTCAACACGTCACTAACAATAAAGCGGTCATCTCGGGTGGAACTGCACCGATGTCAGCCTTGACCTGGCCTCCGCGTGTATCACCCAGTCTCCCGAAATCGTCTGATGGCATTCCGTACGGTTGTTGGAGGTACACCGAGCATCCGAGCGATGCGACGTTGGCTGTAACCAGTATCAACTAAAGCCACAGCCCTAGCTACACCAGTTGTGTCTAGTGGCATTTTTTATGGTTACAAACTATAAAAGAACACCAAGAACTCTAATTACACAGTATTCAAACACTATTGCAAAAGAGAACAGGATATGTAAACACGGTAACGTAACGGCAACAATGTCAAATAACGACTTAATGCCGAAAATGTTATGATGACACAAATTAAAGAAAGGAAACATGGGTAAAAGTATTTAATTTATTGCTAAAGTACCCACTTGACAAAAAACAACGACAGTGATAAGCTATACTTCATGTAAACAAACAGGGTGACGAAAAATATAGGTAGGCGGTTAATTGTGCCATTAAGGTAGAAAAGACCGAGGAGTATATTATATATCGGCCATTGTGCTTGACGTTTGTGGACTATGACAAAGCTTTAGATTCAAGCGATGTCATATTGACTACTGTTATATTTGATATACCAGTGTTGCAGTACTTGTACAATAACGTTAGCATGTCGGTTCGAGTACAAGAGAATACATAGCGCGAGAGCGATTCCAATTCAGCAAGGTGTGAGACAGGGAGATGTCATCTTTTTGAAACTGTTTACCGCAGCATTGGAAGACGCTTTCAAGCTTCTGGAATGGAAAGAATTCGGCATCAGTAAAACGGCGAGTACATCACTCACCTCCGATTTGTCGACGATATCGTGTGTATGGCAGAAACGTCAGCTTTGTGCTCAGCGTTCGGGAAGTTAAAAAATGTCTTTCAATCCGTTATACCTAAGTATCTGAATTCGAAAGTCTTTGATCAATGTGTACTACCAGTGATGACATACGAATCTGATACGTGGTCTCTAACTATGAGCCTTTTAAAAAAGATCCAAGTAGCACAACGTGAAATGGAGACGGCTGTGACTGGTATTTCTCTGCGAGATCATATTAGAAATGATGAGATCTTCAAACGAACAAAAGTTTCCAATATAGTATTAAAAAAGAGATCAAATTAAAAAATAAAAATATTTATCCTTCGAAACGTAACATATTTGGGCTATGACAAATTATATACATATATAATGTTTAGTAAAAATAATAATGAAAATATTATATACATACTAA
The DNA here is from genome assembly GCA_036937285.1 of Euphydryas editha. Lineage (NCBI taxonomy): Eukaryota > Metazoa > Arthropoda > Insecta > Lepidoptera > Nymphalidae > Euphydryas > Euphydryas editha. The sequence goes on from JAUPFZ010000001.1 coordinate 3,379,576, forward strand.
ATTATCAGTATACGTGCATAATTATAAAAATTTTGCTATACATATTAATAAAGCGTACGTAGGTACACGTTTCCTCCTGCGTGTCAGTTAACTCCCAAGATGCTTAAAAATGAAAAAAAAAAGTGAGCTAAAAAGTGAGTGACTGATTTTTGCATGGATTATGCTGGGCACGGGTGATCCTGAATATATTATAATCACGATCTGGGTAGTAGTAGCTGAACTATCACCTGTATTGTGACTGGCTTCAGTTATCAATTATAGCGCAAGATAGGCCAAATATATACACACTATGGGTATTATAGTAATATGCCGATAATTGGCATTTTTGATAAAATATTAGGTAGAAACATGAAATCCTTACAAAACTTCAAAACAATTGATTTCGAGAATTATTTAAATTAACTTGACAAGATATATACACTATCCTTAAATCCGTGTTGTTACTCGTATTACAATTACTTTAACTATATCTTAATGCCATCTCAAATCGAGTATATATTCGTAGCTAACAGGTTTTGATAAATTTATAATTTTCTGTTCAACTTACAGCATCATACTCCTCTACTGTATGCATAGCTGATGCAATACTTGAAAGAACGGTGCCAATGTTTGGGTAACTGAAAACAAAAATATTTTTGAACATTATAATTTAATTAATGAAATATTATTCCGTAAATACTGCATAATTACAATAATAAGAACACATCTGTAACACTATTCTGACATTTGATTGCCTATTTTTACTTTGCTATGTTATCAAATGTTATTTCGATTTTAGATTATTTATGTGGTTTGTACATAAACCATAACTGTACCAGTCGTCACAAAATTTCCAGATACACCAATGGTATTGAGTTCGATTTTAACTCTGAACAAATATTTACATTTGTATAAATATTTGTTTTTGGTCTGCGATCTTTGTAAGTCTCTTCATCGTGCCTCGGAGAGTACGTAAAGTCCTCTCATTAATGTCCCAGTTTTTATCTATTAACCCGCAATATTATATTGAATTCAGCTCTTATATGGGAGAAAATACATTTTCCCAGAATAAAAACCCATTTTTAGACTATTTAAGTGCATAAAATTTTCACTTATGTAAGCTTACATTGATTTCCATAGAGATACATTTTGTTTCAGTGCTTCTACGACGGTATTTACATTGCTGTACTCTCCTAGAACACTGTTCAAAGGAACATAAAGATCCTGAGTTCTGATAGGACTATTTTCAACAAGCATCGATACCAGATAACTGCAAAATAATACATCTTTGTTACACACACATAACGACAAAAATTTACCTAAGTAAATATTCCAAATAAAATGAAAAGAAAATCATATAAAAAAGTAAAACAATAGATTCACTATCGCATATAATTCTTTAACAGATTTAAATAACGTGATAAAAAAGGAGAGTTTTGAAAATTTACGATTAATTTCCATTATTTATTAAGCCATTATATAGTTAAGATATACGGGTCCAATTAATTGACCACGCATATAGATTTCAACGTTTAAAGTAATTTTAACGACTGTTGTGTAGTGGTGCGAGCAATCACCTCAACACTGGCGATTCGTTCCCGCTCGAGGATATTTGTATAAATATTTGCTTCGGGTCTGGGTCTATGTTCTTGTGGGTCTTCCCACCGTGCCTCAGAGAGGCATTATTATTTATTATTTATTTACTCACGGAATGGAAATTTTTCGCCAACTCGCAGTGGTGCAGCATGGTGGATTAAGCTCCAACCCTTTTCCTATATGGAGGAGAGACCTTTGCTCAGTAGTGGGACGTTTACAGGTTGATTCAGTTCAGTATAGATTTAAAATGCTTGTGACCAGGGCCGGCCTAAGAGATGAAGTATGCAGCCGCAGTCTCGAACTTTTAGGGAGGGCATACGATTTGGGCATAACCTTTTTATGTTAGGTATAATTTTATCCTAGGGCCATTTTTCATGTACTAGTGGTGACCTTTTTTACGTATAGCCTGGAGGTGGAAATATCGGTACCGGGGTCGTGATGACCTTCTTTTTTTGGAATAAGTATAGCCTGGAGGTGGAAACATCGGTACGGGGATCACGACGACCTTTTTTTTAGGAATACGTATAGCCTGGCGGTGGAAACATGGGTAAGGGGGTCGCGACGACCTTTTTTGTTTTTAGGAATACGTATAGCCTGGCGGCTTTTGTTTCTCGTGTGCACTTCCGACACAGTATAATTATGGATAATAAAACTCAATCATGTTTTCCATGAATATCCTTAATATAAGTCTTGCACACTCGCCATTATCGCCTTAAGCCGGCTCTGCTTGTGAGAATAGCATCAACGTGATTCAATTTCTCCATGTGAAAGTTGCGATATAACAAACTTTTGCTGCAGGTTTTACTTATATTTTTGTATCTGACATTTAAAGGTACACATACACTAAGTCAATTTATTATTACTAGTGGTCGCCCAGTGGTCGAAATTCGACCTAATCTATAATTGACAGCATTTTCAGCATTATAAAAATATGATTGCGCATAACATGGTGAACATATACAACAGTCATTGGACCTGATGTGTGAAAGTAAATTTCGATAAAAAATTCGTTTCAAGACCTGTATTTAAGAGCGTGTTGACTACAGACTTTGACAATAAGCAAAACTTGTGTAGGTATATATGTGATTGTACATAATATGTGTGTGTGTGTGTAGTATTTTTAGGGTTCCGTTTTTAGCCATTTGGCTACGTCATTATGGATTCGTCATGTCTGTCTGTCCGTCCGTATGTCACAGCCACTTTTTTCCGAAACTATAAGAACTATACTGTTGAAACTTGGTAAGTAGATGTATTCTGTGAACCGCATTAAGATTTTCACACAAAAATAGAAAAAAAAACAATAAATTTTGGGGTTCCCCATACTTAGAACTGAAACTCAAAATTTTTTTTCCATCAAACCCATACGTGTGGGGTATCTATGGATAGGTCTTCAAAAATGATATTGAGGTTTCTAATATCCTTTTTTTCTAAACTGAAAAGTTTGTGCGAGAGACACTTCCAAAGTGGTAAAATGTGTGTCCCCCTGTAACTTCTAAAATAAGGGAATTATAAAACTAAAAAAAAATATATGATGTACATTACCATGCAAACTTCCGCCAACAATTAGTTTGAACGAGATTTAGTAAGTAGTTTTTTTTTCTTTTTTATATAAAAAAATACACTATTATTAAAACATCGATAAAATTTACAACGAACTACAAAAACTTTTATATAATGTTACTTGTTGCTACGGAACCCTTCAGCGATTCCGACTCGCAATTTTTTTTTTTTAATTTATGCATTTTTTGATCATTATTATAAAAAATATTAGCATTCTGCACTTCTTCTCCATATAAACTTTAACTGTGCCAAATTTCATACTTCTCTGTCCGCGCTATTTTCGTAAAAAGGGGTAAAAAGTTTTTGTTTTACGTATTAATATATAGATATTTGACACCTTAGAAATTTATTTATTTACACACTTTATGGATAAACAATGTTTAAAAAAAACAGTTGAAACAAAAGGCAGACTTAATGGTTAATGGCATTCTTTCCCAGTCAACATTCAGGTAAAACAGGAAAAAATTGTGATATAATTTATATAAAAATATGGTAAAGTATATATAATATAGTATTATATAATAATATGGTAAAATGGTATTCTGAAACCATTTTTGGTATGCAGAAAACATTTTCGGCTTTTTTTTATATACCTACTTTCTATTTAGTAATATATTATATTGACTTCTAATCTATTAAAAGGAGTAGTTAAATTAACAATTTTTTTTTCTAATTTAAAGCAAAATAAGTGAGATAAAAATATAGTTCTACCTGTTAAGTTTAGCTTGGTTATTACTGCAGCCTAATACTTTACTGATGAGCGCCATTTCATTAGCTACATTAGTTGTAGCCATTCTGTTCCAAAGGAAATCATAGTCGTCCCCATTGCCATATTTGAGACCCATACAATATGCAGCTTCTCTAAGACTTGGGTGAATCCTGAAAGTTATTTTTCATTTACCTCTAAGTCATGTATATCACTCGTATATCCTTCCTCAAATTTATCGAAACATAACTGCAAAGTAATTAATCCTAAACCATTCAAATTATTGTAATATATTTTTAGGGTTCCGTAGCGAAATGGCAAAAAACGGAACCTTATGGATTCGTCATGTCTGTCTGTCCGTCCGTATGTCACTGCCACTTTTTTCCGACACTATAATAACTATACTGTTGAAACTTGGTAAGTGGATGTATTCTGTAAACCGCATTAAGATTTTCACACAAAAATAGAAAAAAAAAACAATAACATTTGGGGGTTCACCATAATTTTTTTCATCAAACTCCTACGTGTGGGGTATCTATGGACAGGTCTTCAAAAATGATATTGATGTTTCTAACATCATTTTTTTCTAAACTGAATAGTTTGCGCGAGAGACACTTCCAAATTGGAAAAATGTGTGTGTCCCCCCTGTAACTTCTAAAATAAGAGAATGATAAAACAAAAAAAATATATATATATAATGTACATTACCATGCGAACTTCCACCGAAAATTGGTTTGAACGAGATCTAGTAAGTAGTTTTTATATATATATATATATATATATATATATATATATATATATATATATATATATATATATATATATATATATATATATATATATGAAATAATATGATATGATGTTACTTGCTGCTACGGAACCCTTCATGGGCGAGTCTGACTCACACTTGGTTATTTTTATTTTATCAACTTGAATTACACACTGAACTATAATCTACTATAATCATAATCAAAACGATTGAATACTTTTAGACAAATGTTATTCATACCATTTTCCATTATTTTTAAAATCTTGAAATAGCGCTACTGATTTATTAATACATCCTTGATGTCCTAGTCTGCAAGCGAATACCAACAATTCCATTCTAGTTTTAAGAGTTACAAAATTATCCCCATCCCGCACTTCGAATCCTAATTTACTGATAGCGTTTTCCGTTACTTTCAGTATAACTACCTAAAAACAGGTATATAATATTAAGAAATATAAAGCTTAGTCGTAAATTTTTAATTTCTAAAAACACGAAAAAGTGTCTAACACGATCGCTAATAATGGTTATTGTAATTTTTAAGCTAATTAAGTTTCTTGCTGTTGAACAAAGACAATTTTATTAACAATATTTTAATTTTTTTCTTTTTATAATTAAAGTAATACTAACATCAATAAGTGCTAAAATATCGGAACCCAGGTAATAACTCCTTAATTTGTTAAAGCTCCGAATAGCCACTGACCATACTGCGTATTCTGTTTCATTTTCCAGGAATTGAATCACTTTTTTGAGACGATGGAATTTTACTTTATCAGCAAACAGGAACGCAAAGAGATCGTTAACAATCTGCAAAAGAAATAATTGTTTTAGGAATTTTTAAGAATCCGAATAAAATTATGTTCACAAAATATTTATTATATACATATATTATTTATTTGCTTGTACTGTGATATTATAGGAGAAGTTTACCGCCGACAAAGTCTGAATTTAAAACTATTAGATGCTCATGACAAATATTTTTAATGATTATTTTACAATAAGACGGCCACGTTAACTAGAAGTAACAGTCAATAAAACTTCTCTTCTCGACTAATCGTTTTAGTGGAGTCTTAATAGAATAATGCCTATTTAAATTAATTACCTTAGCGCGGTTTAGATAATGGATTTCCTCCCGTTTGTTTCCTTTTAAGATTTCAGCAATTTTATGCCAAGTGTAGCTGTCGTAATTAACCCTGTATAGACCTTGAAATTGGAAATAATAATGTCAATAAATATAGGTTTTAAAATTTAAGTTAATTTACTGACTTAACTGATTTATATGACTATTTCATTTACGATTATTTGTATTATAACTATTCTGAATAACATTTTTTTATTGAATTTTATAGTTAGTTTAACTGACTTCTAATGGACATAAAGTACTTTTCTTGACTATGCTGACGCAAGCTATATTAATATTACTGAAGAACAGCTAAATAAACTTGAACGTCTTCAAAACATGTCAATCCGGTTCATATTTGGCTTACGCAAATATGACCATGTGTCTCAATATCGCACTCAACTCAAGTGGCTACCTATCCGTCTTCGCCGGAATCTACACATACTCTCACTTTTGTATTGCATCCTATTTAATCCAAATAGTCCTTCGTATTTAAAAGAAAAATGTAAAAAAAAATGTAAGATCATGTCGTCGACTTCTTCTCAAGATACCAACACACACATCTAAATTTTACAAAAAATCTTTCACGGTTCAGTCCATCTTATTATGGAATTCATTACCTTTACGTATAAGAGAATCTCAGACACCTCAAATTTTTAAAAATCACCTTAAACATTTTTATTTAACTAATGCAGATTAACTGTGCGGTATCTTTTTTTTGTTCGATCGCTCTGTGAATGTGTATATATACCTATATTGAGTATTTTATTGTTTATTAGTAACTATATTTTAGTTCAAAGTAAAACTGAATTACAGTATATATTTCTATTATATCGTATATTCTTATTTTTATTATTATTTCTACTTATATTTATTTTGTGTAATTTGATATATTTATGCACCACCCTCCGTTTTACTCCGGCTATGTTTCAATTCCCCACAACGTAAGGTCAAGGTCTCCTCCTTCCTCACAACGTAAGGTAAAGTCTGCAAGAGATTGCTTATTAGCAATAAGACCGCCTTATTGTGCAATAATATTTAAGCATATATCTCTGTAATTTTGTTTCAACAGTGGTGTACAATAAAGAATTATAAAATAAAATAAAAAAAATAAAGTACTTACACACAATTTACCAAAAGAATAACAGATTCCAAAATTATTAACCTTAATATTTATAAAATACATTTATTTCTTGTATAAATTTTTGTATATGTGTTGAAAATGTAAGTCATAAAAAAATATTAGATTTTCAGAAATATTTACCAGTCTCTTGAATATTGAAGATGGGCGTAGTATGATTTTCTCTTATTTCTCGTATGTATAAAACATGAGTTTTGTTCTCCATAATAAAAGCTGGCTTTGTATTTGAAAAATCAAAGTCAATATCGATTGTATATGTAATTGGTATTTTATAGATTTCTTCCGATGAATATGAAGAGTCGATGTAAAAACGATTCTAAACATAAAAAATAATTATACAGAATGACTGGTGAATTACTATCAATATTTAAGGGGAATACTCGGTACATGATTCTCATTCGAATTATGTTGAATAACAATAGGTATTTGACCAAATTTCCATAAATTTCAATTCAAATTAATGAAGCGTGGACACTTTTCCAGTTATGGCGGCGGCGCGTGTACAGGTGTTGTACTGTGCCGCTTGTTCACATCCAAAAAATGCCAATATTCACATCATTAACCTAGTTAACTGTTGCTTAAACGAGTGAATATCTTGTTTTTTTTTGCCTGTCCTAAGCCAGGATTAACGTATGAAGGGGGATTGGATCATGCTTGTTTATTTTTGTAAATAAACTACCACGCGATGACTAAATGTACCTACCTTAATACAGACGACAGCGCAGCTAGTTGCTAGGGTGTCCAGACGATGCGTAAATAATTAGATAACTGTTAGGTAACTTTACTTAGAAGAATATTAATATTTATGTTATATTTTTACATAATTCTAATAAGAATCATGTACCGAGTTCTCTCCTTAAGTATTGATAGTAATTCACCAGTCATTCTGTATACATATATGTAATAATAGCTTAGCTAGAACTTAAGTAAGTTATTTTAACCCCTAATCCTATATTAAGACGTTTACAGTCTGATTCATTAGCTAAAAGTTAATATTTATATCATAAACGTGCATAATACAAAAAAATCATTGTCATAGAATAAAATACCATCATTTTATAGATATAATTACCAAAAATCTAGTATATACCTTTAATCTATAATTATCATATAATTGTAAGCTGGACTTATCCGTTTTGTTTTTAGATTTTTTATATGTGTATTAAAACACTAATTATAATATATATACATCTCTAACATTTTTAAGAAATGTCGGTCTGTCTGTCTTTTTGTTTAAATACCCATCACAAATAAAGTAATAAGTTTAGTCTAAAAAATCTACATAAAAATTATAAAAGCATTTCCCGAGTTAACGTTTACTTTTATTTCATGAAAACGCTTGACTCTGTCAAAAGTTATTGTAATTTTAATTTCGTATTTTAAAATGTAGGTGAGTTAAAATATTTGAATGTTACCTAAAAATTGTAATCACGTTAGTAATAAATAATATTCAAAACTTAGTAAACAAGGAAAAAAGAAATCGTCAAAAAGTTGGATTGTGATTTATTTTTACGCAAATACAACACTTTTAAATACGACACTATAATAGATGGCGCTGATAGCGCTTTTTACCCGACTGCGACAGAAGGAGGGTTATGTTTTTCGAGTGTATGTATGTATGTATGCATGTATGTATGTATGTATGTATGTATGTATGTATGTATGTATGTATGTCCATTTCTTTGGCACGCCCTACAGCCCAAACGGCTGGACGGTTTTTAAAATATGAGGTGTCGTTGGATTTGTCTAAATTGTAGTAGTGACATAGGCTATATAAATTTTCAAAATGGCGCCCGCAAATGGCGGAATGAGGTGGGGGGAATTGAATTTTTTTTCTTACTGTAGCAATATGGGTATCAAATGAAAGCCAGTAAATTGTTTTATTCTTTTTAATTTTTAATAAGAGTATTTTACGCAGTCGGGTTTTTTTATTTTTTTAAATTAAGCATACTTGTTTATCACAGTAGCTTCATTCGCACAACTACAAAGTAATGTAAAACAAATGTGCGCGCAACGTCGCGCGTACGGTTAGTATAAAATAATAAACAAAGTTCATATTTTTAAAGTTGTAAACTAAAACGTGACAAACTCTTTGTGATAAGAAAGCAATTATTCTTTAATTTTTGGTAGTTCATGAGAAATTAAAAATATTAGTGGTCGTCCAGTGGGCGAAATTTGAGCATTGTCAACATTATAAAATATGATTGCGCATAACATGGTGAGCATATGCAGCAGTCATTGGACCTGATCTGTGATAAAAAATTTGATAAAAAATTCGTTGCAAGACCTATATTTAAGACCGTGTTGCCAACAGACTTTGACAATAAACAAAATTTGTGCATATATGTATATTGTGCATATATGTGTGTCTGTCGTAGAGTGTGTAGTGTTTTTTTCAATTAATTTAATATATTTTCTGAGCATTATTATAAAAAATATTAGCATTCTGCACTTCTTCTCCATATAAACTTTAACTGTGCCAAATTTCATACTTCTCCGTCCGCGTAATTTTCGTAAAAAAGGGTACAAAGTTTTGCTTCACGTATTAATAGATATATTGTTTTATTTTTAATAAAATTAATAAATAATAGCTATCCTGAACATTGTCTCTACCTGGGTTAAAATAATCGTCGAATCTACTTCATTGACATCAACTTGCAAGATTGGATGACCAGATTGTGTTATCCAAGAATCCATTATGCTCGTTAAATTTATATTGGGGTAGTTGGATAATGACATAAATTTATCCACACCTCGAATGAGAGCCGAGTAAAGCTTATCTGGGTTACCGGAGCCAAATCGACTGAAAATAATTATTAAATATTGTAATTATTAAGTATTATTATTTATATTTAATTTAAAAAATCATCAGTTAATTGTCGTTAATACTCCGTTTTCTAAACGAGTCCTTTCACAACCTCTTACAGATCTTGTAGATATACTCCTGGTGGAGATGCTTTAAGAGAGTGTTTTCACTGACATAGGAAAACTAGGCTTTATCATGTACCCGTGACAATAGAACTGGTATTGTTTTTCAAGTAATCAAAATTATGATTCAACGGGTGAATACATCATATATGTGAATATATATATGTAATTTTCACAGACATGATTTGAAGAACAATGTAATTATTATTTTCATTTAAGACAAAAAAAAAACTATAATTGAATTGAAGAAAATAATAAATTAAATTAAATTGAAAAACACTTATTAGTTATACAATTATTACAATACTAACTCGGTTAATAGGTAAATATTCAATCCGCTTTTAAAAGCGTCATCACCGATTAAATGGTGCATCATTCTAATCACTGATCCAGCTTTTTGATAGGAAATAGAATTAAAATGGTTGAATATTTCTGATGGAGAGTTAACATTGTTTTTTGTGATTGGTGGGGAATTTGTATCACTGTCTACGTTATACGCTGTATAGACTGAACCAATAACGAGCATATCACCTGCTCCTAATTCTGGTTCTATCTGTAACATTAGAAGTAACTTTAAAAATACTCCACCACCATAAAACTTCCACTACTATTAAGTCGCTTAAATACACGAAAAACTCCGCCTACCATCTTCCGCGAAAACTTTAAAGGTACAATAAATGAAAACTTCAATAATTTGAAAAGTAAGATAATTAAAATCCTACCAGACTTGTAATATAATCGTGGAAGTAATTTGCGAAACCTTCGTTTAACCAAATGTCACTCCACCAGTGGCATGTTATCAGGTTACCGAACCACATGTGCGTAGTTTCGTGAGCCACTATTTGTGCAACTCTATATTTGTAGTTGGGTGCTGATTCTTCGGGTACGTATAATAGTAATGCTTCTCTGTAAAATATCATCATAAAATAAGGTCCTTTACAGGTTATCAGTATCATTGCATTAAAATGCAGTTAATGGCATGTAATGGTACTTCACTGAGCTAGATTTTTTAAATTTTACATATTAAAAATTTTACTAACTACCGTATTCCGCTCTCATTAATCTATAAAATAAAGAACGTGAGCTAGCTTGATATAAGCCATACGTTGAAAAATATTCTATTAATTTTAGGTTTCAAGTTATTTTGAAAACTTTAACAATGGTATTTTTTTTTTAATATATGTCTGTAATTTCTGAACTTCAAACAAAAGACTTTGTTGTGTTTACTGGATAATATTTTAAATACTCCTTTCAGACCAAAAAAAAAAAAACTAAATATTAAATCGGACTACGTTTATTGAAATGTAATGTACCAAGTTTTGTGTAAATTTATTTAGTTATTTTGGAATGATGCATGGCCAAGTTACAGAAGGACAGTCAAAGATTAAAAAAAAAAGGTTTCTGTATCAATTATATAGTGTCCTCCAAAATTTTTTTAAATATTTCAACTTAGATAATTGGACCTATTATAGTTGTATGGTAGGTGTTGACTATCATACCTGTATTTGGCAAGTCCCCAATTTTCCATAGCACCAGCATAAAAATCAGGTAAAGCAACGTGATCCAGTTTTATGTTGACATCCGTAGAATAATAATTGATTCCGAAGTATGTACCAAGTTCCCTCATTACTTTTTGACCGAATTCAAATGCGTATTGACTTTGATTCGTGGCCTCTGGCCTACTGTATACTCCGAATTTGTTATCTCCGCTAGTTATAGAATTACCATGTTCAAAATCTGATACCAGGAAAGCAAGCAAATACGTCGACATTGTTGGCGTCGGATAGAACGTTTCCCGAACATAACCATTTTCCCTAAAATTATAAATGCATTCAATTCAGTGTTATATTTTGAGATGATTTCTATATACAGATTCCGATGACAAATTTTACCACGAAGGAGAATCCGTTTATATTCTTGTGTTTGTTCACAGTTCCTTAAGATTACGATTTTCGACTGTATGTTGCAAAGTTCATAAACATGCCGAATACCTTCCAGTTGTTCAGGGATCAGTAAGTTCATACAATAGAAAGCAAACAATGGAAAGTTTTGCGTATAAATATAAAATATATGGATCAAAAATTAAAAATAAACAGTGATGCTTCAGGTTTCCTATGTTTTCAAAGCTATGGTAAAATTTTAATAAACTAACAAGGAATGTACAAAATCATATCATTTTAAATGGTCTTATAATAAATTGAAAGTAGCAAATGTTTGACAAGAGTACTTGTATGTATATCAAAGTACGTTAATTATAATATGAGTAGGTACTTAATTCACTTAAATAACGTGAAAGGTAAAAAATGTATAAATATACAGACATTTTGCTATTATTATGTAAATAATATAATATATAGGTACTTAAGTTAGAATTAGAATTATTACGTACAATGTAACTGAACTTTGAAGCTTCGTGTTGGCTAAAGTGGGCTTATAACTTTGTGGCCTGTCGATGGTGAGTGTGAATACAGCCTTTAGTGCAGGTTCGTCGAAACATGGGAAAACTTTTCTGGCATGCGTAGGCTCCAACTGAGTAGCACCGAGCCATCTGTGAATTTGTAAAATAATGCAATAACAATACTTTCAGACAAAATAAATATTATCATAATTACTACTATAAAATAGATAAGATAGTGTTCGATAGAATAACTAATCCAAATAACGTGCAAAAACTCGTAGTAAGATATAAGCAAAAATTTTACTCAAACATAATGGATTTAAGTATATAATTTTGTAAGCTTTTATTATTCGTAAAAGCAATAATTGTATTTTTTTATAATTTTTACTTAGTTTACATTCGAGTGATTTATTAATATTCCTCTTTTTATGTCAATATGTTATTCTTTGAACCATTAATAAGTAATGAGAGCAGCTGTGGTAAAAATCTAATACCAAAATTCAAGTTCCTTCTTTTGTAAGAAAAACTATTATTCGGAGATTTTTTTTATTTTTTATTTCAATAACCAGTTCATTTTTTATTTTTATTTTATTATTATGTCGGTAAGATCTACTCTAAAAAAAATATTATTGGGAGCCCTTTATTCTCTGGATGACCGAGTTTTGCTCGGTATTTTTTTTTTTGTTTGGTAAATCGTGTTTTATGGAAATTATGTTTAGATACGAATTACATATTGATGAAATATGAATAATATTTTTCGATCTTACCGACATAATAATAATTAAAAAAAAATAAACTGGTGATTTAAATAAAAAATCACGAATGCAATCATGACGACCGTTCTGGTGTAGGGGTACGAGTAGTCGCCTCAACGCCGCGCACCGGCGCGGCAGTTGCGGGTTCGATTGCCGCCCAGGACAGATATTTGTATTTGTACAAATATTTGTTTCCGGTGTGAGTGTTTGTGCTTGTGGGTCTCCCCATCTTGCCTCGGAGAACATGTAAAGCCGTCAGTCCCGTTTGTCGTCGGTCGTTACTCATAGGTATTGAAATTACCCACCAACCCTCAGTGGAGCAGTGTGGTGGATTAAAGTCCAAATTTTCTTCTGTATGGAGAAGAGGCCTTCGCTAAGTAGTGGGTTGTTTATAAGCTGATATAATACAGTACAAAGTGTAATCATCACATCTAAATAGAATATACAAAAATAGAATACACAAAAATACGATTTATCAAAAAATAAAAAATAAACCGAGCAAAACTCGGTCATCCAGATATTGTAAAGTAAAACAGGGTATAACTGGCCTCTTGCAGAAACTGGCCAAATAAAATTTCATCGTTTTATAATAAGAGTAGTGTGAAAGCTACGCCATCTGTAAGCAGTTTGACGTATTGTATGGATAAGTAGTTTGCATTTTAGTTTCAATTTTATATGCTGGAGAAACTAGCGACAATTCGGGCGGTTATTTTTTGATCCTTGGCGAACATTTCTGGTCATAAACGGTCATCTGTTGTGAAATTGTTTAGGAGCCCCCTTTCTGATATTAAATTGTTATTTAGTGTTAAAGTGACGTCTATTTGTTTCTCTCGTGTTTATTGGCTACTATAAATGGTAAGTATTGATAACTTTATGTTGTTTTCAGTTAGAATGCAACAAAAGCGAGGATAGACTGGGTGACCAGTTATTGGTTTTCATAAACATATTTTTTCACTAACTGTAAATATATATATTATGGTTTCAGGAAATTCGAGATTATTTACAAGAAGAAGAAGAATTTGCTGATGCCATTGCAGATCCAACGAGCCGATTTTGCCCTAAAACAGGTAAAGTCTTAGCAGAGCAAGGAAGCAAAAATATTTATCTAATAGAAAAAGGCTCGGCAAAAAAAAATATAACCGTTTTATTCACTTTTTCTGCTGCTGGTTTTACTTGAAGCCCTGTGATTATTTATCCATATAAGAGAATCCCTGATAAAGTAACACCGAGTGTGCCAAGTAAGTGGGGAATACATAGCCAACTGCTTATATCCATAGGTGTTGGCCAACAACGTTACCTTCCCAGTGATAGCCATAATACCCACGTGATTACGTGTTTCCACTGCAGTAATAGTGCACTGCATTTTTGGAAAAGCAATCTTTTCACTATCTCTGGTGATGAATAGTGGATCACCTACAATAAGAACGTGTGAAAAATATCATGGTCAAAAGGTAGTCAAGCTCCACAGACTGTAGCAAAACCCGGATTAACATGCAATACAGTGATGCTGTATATGGTGGAAATAGAAGGACATCGTTCATTATGAGCCCTTACTGCCGAATAAAATCATCGATTCGGATCTCTAATACCACCAACTCATTAGACTCTAGCAATACATTGAATAAAAAAAAAAAGGCTGGAATTGATCCAAAGAAAAGGAATGGTTCATCATAATAACGTAAGACCACACACATTTTTGTCTACAAATAAAAAATTGGGAGAGCTCGGTTGGGAAGTTTTAATGCATCCACATATAGTCAGCATAGTAAACAGCATTTTTATTGCAAAAGCCTAGCTATAAATTAGATTCAAATAATCCTACATATAAAATACTAGACACATAGAAAGAATAGAGCGTCAGCTTCAATATGAATGACATCTCGCAGATCGTCTAATAAAAAATAAATTTTAAGGCTAGTGAATTATTTTAAACAGTAATTCAAATCTTATATCTTTAAACGAGCAATTCTTGTATATATATATATATATATATATATATATATATATATATATATATATATATAATCGGAATCTCGGAAACGGTTTCGGGGGCGATAAATCGATCTAGCTAGAATTTATTTTAGAAAATGCCGTTTTATCCCTTTTTTCAGGCAATTAAAAAATATCGTTAGAATACGAAGATAAATTTCGCTGTCATTGATAAGTTTATAATAGCTCCGATGTGAATAGGGCGGAGTCGAAATAAGAAGACCCCCAGGGTCGAATCCCAGATGTCTCCAGAACTTTTTTTTTCTTTTTTTTTCCTTCTTTTGTGAGAAAAACTATTATTGGGAGGCCTGTACTAACTGGATGACCGAGCTTTGCTCGGTATTTTATTTTTTTTATTTTTTGTAATTCGTGTTTTTTGTAAACTATATTTACATACGAATTATGAACTGATGATATATGAATAATATTTTTCGATCTCACCGAAATAATAATAAAAAAATATGAACTGGTTATTTAAATCAAAAATCACGAGAACAATTAAAAACTGTTAGAATATTATTAGAATACGAAGGTAAATTTCGGCATAATCTACAAGGTTATAATAACTTAGGTGGGAAATCAGTATATCTGGGTTCGAATCCCGATGCCTCAAGCCCCACTTTTTTTTTGCTTTTTTTTTCAAGTTCCCTCTTTTGTAAAAAAAAAGAACTATTATTGAGAGCCCTGTACTACCTGGATTTCCGAGTTTTGCTCGGTATTATTATTATTATTTTTTTTTTTTGTGAATCGTTCTTTTTTTTTTGGAAATTATATTTAGATACGATAGAACTGATGAAATATGAATAATATTTTTCGGTCTTACCTATATAATAATATAGTATTTTGTGTCACAAGGGGATGAAAGTACTATTTTTTTGACCCTCATATGAAATTGCCGAGCCGAAAGCGAGGGTAGCAAACATACGGGAATGGATGTAGTCTTTATTAGTACTTTCGTTTCAAGTTGCACATACTTTTTTTTTCCTACCTAGGACGAAAGTTCAGGTTTTGTCTCTGTGAAGCGGGGACAGAAAGTGTCACTTTTGTCCCGTTTCACAGGGACTAAAATCGAACTTTCGGCAGAGGTAGAAAAAAAAGATATAAACTATTTATTTAAATAAGAATCACGAGAGCAATTAAAAACTGCTAGAATATCATTCGAATAAGAAAGTAAATTTTGCCACCATCTATAAATTTATAATAGCTCAGGTGGGAAATCGGGCGGTCTCGAAAACGGTAGATTTTCCTTTTTTTTTTAAAGTTCCTTTTTTGGTGAGAAAAAATATTATAAGGATCTCTTTTAATTTTTTTATTTATATAACCAGTGACTATTGTTTTATTATTATATCTGTGAGATTGAAAATATTATTCATATATTATCACTATGTAACTTGTGTCTAACAATAAATATAGTTTAACCGAGCAAAGCTCGGTCATCCAGGTACTAAGTAAATATTCGGTATCGCGCCACCACCGATTTTGAAGTTGATTTTTTTTCGAGGTTCGTTATGACTTCAAAACATCATTACTAGTGTTGTTATGATGGCGCATGACCTTTTTTGACCTAAAATTATTTTTTTTAATTTCGTACTTATTCGGTATCACGTCACCAGCCATAATGGGGCTGTTTTTTGTTTTTTTTTTAGGTACTTTATGACTTCAAAACATCACAACTAGTATTTTTATGATGGCACATGACCTTTTTAACTTAAATAAAAATTTAAAATATTATCGTACTTGTTCGGTATCGCGTCACCAGCCATGATGGGGCTGTTTTTTTTAGAAGATCTTTATGACTTCAAAACATCATAACTAGTGTTTTTATGATGGCGCATGACCTCTTCGGACTTGAAAAAAAAAGTTTTAATTATCGTACGAATAATTTTTTTGCTATACGATTATCGAAAGATATATTTTTAATGTTATGTTGTTAGTTAATTTTTTTATTGATAGGTCGTTAGGTCCTTTTTAGCGTTACTTCTAGTTTTAACAAAGGCATTTAGCAAGCACTATTTTTTTAACTAGAGACGACGCGTTGTAACCATAGGGGTATAAATAACCTTATGGTTGTAACTAAAAAAAAAGACCTAACTAACAACCTATCAATAAAAAACAAACCTCTAACAACAGAAACTTAAAAAGAAAAAAATCTTTCGATAATCGTATGAATAACAAAAAAAATTATTCAGACGATATATATATATATATATATATACGTTAAAAAAGGTTATGCGCCATCATAATAACAACACTAGTTATGTTTTGAAGCCATAACGGACCACTAAAAAAAATCAGCCTCAAAATCGGTGGTTGCGGCTACCTTCAAATAAATCTGTATTTACTAATATATAATAATAAAAAAACTAATATTAAAAAATACTTACTTTTTAACGCCAGTCTGAATGTAATAGCTTCTGTAGAAACCGCTTAGATCCGTTCTTATAGGTCCTCGATAACGTATTGTCAGGACATATTGACGACCGGACGTGATTTCATTTTGTAAATTGATGATCGCAAATGTATAGTTTTGATCGAATTGTAGGGGATTATTAGCATGAAGTGTGACAGAACTTGAACCGTTGTGAACAGTTGTCAACGATATATTATCAGTGGTATAATTTAAATCTTGAGAATGTAGTTTTATAGAATTAATATCGGATCCAGGTGTAAATGTAATGGCGACTTCGCCATCAAAAGTGAATGCTCTGTTGTCGCCAGTATCAAAGTATGGCGTTATTAAGATTGAGTAAGCAGACGGTATTATTGTTGTATTTAATCTATAATTTGTATCTGAGTAAACTGAACCAACACAGGCGCAAAAAAGCGCCGGTATTAAAAATAGCCGCAACATATCTGAAAAGAATTAATACAAAAAAAAAACATTTAAATGTGGGTAACATTAAGAAATTATTTTTGATATCTATTTGAATTTGATATACTTGACATTTTAGATGGTGCAAAGAAGTAGGTAGGTACTCATTGCATTTCTGCTAAAATCTAAAGTCACTAATTTCATATAAATCATGAACATAATCAGCGGAAAGAGAAATACATTATTATTATCTACAACGTTAGTGAAACTATTTTCTAGCTGCCATATTATTAACAAATTTATGCCAACTTTTGCAGAGTCCATTTATCAGATCTAACTGACATGCAGGTGAAAAAAAAATATAGGAAAAAAATTAAATAATTAAAATTTGTTAATATATTTTTCAAACCACGCTTAGGATATTTAATTACGTAATGCGTTAAAAATAACCAGTATTCTTATAAAACGGAGATGTCACTAAAATATAAGTGACTATATTAATATAGATGAAACTTACCCGTTGTCATCACCATGGCAATTTATTTAGCAAACTTTAACCTACTCTTAGCAGACGATAAAAATCATCTCAAGTTTTACCTGATCACACTCATAATATCATATTTTACTTTGAGTACATATATATTGAATAAATACTGTAAGCAAGAGATGACTGCTAATATTTGTACAAAATTTGATTAAATCTAAAACAAAACAATCCTGTTAACATTTTCATTGAAACCTATATATTTATATAGATCTCGTATATATAACGCAATAGAATAAATTAACGTTTAATATTTAATAAATATATCTCAGAACAAATAATATACAAAAACTTTAAAAAATTTAACAAAAAAAAAAGTACTATCTGGTAAAATAATTATCGAACATAAACTAATAAAATGTACATGAATACTACATAACGATCACTTGTAATGAGTAATAAATTAAACATACCACACAATCTTAACAAAATTTCACAAAAAAAAAACACAAAAGAAGACAATAAATTTGGCCGCCCTAAACCAGAACTAAGTATGGAAAGAAAGTTATATTACAAACATAATATATAACATCTACCTATGACAGGAATGTCTTCTAAATACCCGCAATTTTTTACTATTGTACACATCAGCGATGCAGATTTGATTTCATTATTAGTGTACCTATTAAACGAAATATTGATAATTTCAGGTATATCATTAAACACGCCATTCCATTGGTCCGAATGCAACAACGTAACTATACTATACATATAATGTAGTATAAAGGAAAACCTGTTATTGGCCTTATTTTTGTAATTGTTTATAGAATGTATTAACTGAAACGCTGTTGGTTTTCTTAATAAATAAATAAATAAAAATCATCTAGACTTATAATGAAACAGTCAGAGGTGCAATTGATGATGATGGCAATTGACTGATGTGCTAGAGATCGTGGGCTTGATTCTCGCACATGACAAATACTTTATATAGGCCATAGCGATGTTTGTCGTTGTTTGTGATTGTGTTTTGTGTTTCCAGACCTCCGACGCAGGATTCACATCCTACTTGAGTGGAGGCCGCCGACGTGGCCTCTATCCGCGGGCGACGAATGGGGGTGCGTAGAAGGCGCTACTTAATGCGCCTCCAGTAACGCTCCTGTGTCCGTGTCGGGCCGGGATGGGAACCCGGTCCTGCTAAACACGGCGTCGTCGGGACTGTTCAGAGGTGAGCTGGACTGTCCCCATGGAGGAGAAGTCTGGCCTTTTCGCCCAGGCCAGCCTGTTGCTGGAGGGATCCAGTTGCCTGCAGATCCGGGACCCTCCAATTAAAGCGGCTAAAGGCTCCCGCAGGGGTTTAGTACGATATTGTACTCCCAAAATGCCGAGTCCTACATAGGTCAAGGACTGCCTACCCGGGCATCCTGGATATCATCCGTAAATGGATTCCCCTGCGACACAAAAAAAAGGGATTCAAATCCTACTGGGAGTCGCAGAGTGTGAGGCACTTATTTTATTTATTTATATAACCGCTCCTATGTCCGGGCCTCTCAAGCCTTGTTGGCTAAAGTGTCCCGCCGTTTTTTGACTTATTGCTCGTCTCTTCTTTTGCTTATTATCAAGGTTGGAAAAAAAACAGTTTTCTCTAAAAAGAACAAAACATCATGTTTAAAACAAAATATTTAAAAAAACATGTTTTAAACAAAAAAATATTTTGTTTTTTATGCAGCTGTTTAAAACACGTTTTAAACATGTTTAAAACATTGTTTTAAATTAATTAATAAGAATGTATGTATATCTTATTAGTAAAACAGCCATAGTACTTCTACTCTAATATACTGGTTAATTCTGGGACAATCGATGATATTTTAACGACATGATCTCCTGGTCATACTGAACAACTGTACCCAAGAAACATACCCTAGTAAATGAAGTTTCTTTTTCGATCTCCAATTTGATCTACAAAGTTCTATACCTACTGTACCATTTTCACCACCACCTCCAGATTTTATAGGATATGCAGGATTAGCGATTTGATTTTCATTACTCGATCATCTATTTCTCGGATAAGTTACCGACTTCGGGACTGATGACAATGTAATAATTTAAATAGTTAGCCCTGATATCCTTACCAGAATCTTCAGGATTAGCGATTTTTTATTCATTACTCGATCACCAATTTCTCGTATAAGTTACTGACTAATATGAAAACCAGCTATTTCAACCGAGAAAACAGCAGGAGCCCAAATAACTTATTTCGCGGATAAGTTATGACCTTGAATAAAATAAATAATAAATAGTAAAAAAAAACTAAAAAAAACGCTTTTATAGAAAATTCAACTAAAAAATAAAAAATAAATAGTACAACCTCGTTAAGTCGAACCTCGATAAGTTGAAAACCTCCAAATCGCGAAAAAATGTTTTGTTCCCTTCCCTTTAAACACCAAAACCTCCATTACTCGATATCTCAACCTTCTATTAGTCGAAATAATCAGTGAGTTTAATAATTTTCTCTCCATAACTCGAAAAATTAAATTTTACCTCTGTATCTCAAACATAGCAATGTTTTATTCTACAACCTTTACAACTCGATTATTTGAGACATATTATCTCTATTGTTCGAATAAAAATAAGTTACCGACTTACCGACCGGCGAGAATTCACCGACAGTGTAAGTACACCATTGTTTCTTAGAAAGCAATTTAGGGCTGATTTCACTATTTGTAATTTTGTATTCGAAACCAAGTTTAATAAAACTACGTTTTGCTTAATCGAGTTCATAGTTCGATTCTAATCTCGGTTTACGTTAAACGGATTTCAAGCTCTCTGAAGAGCAACTCTGAAGAACAAGAATTTTCTGCTCTTTATACCTTAGACCAGTGATTCTCAACCACTGTGCCGCGGCACTTTTGTGTGCCGCCAAATTTCAATTTCAATTCATTTATTTCGTATATTTAAAATTTTTGTCATAAACTATTTATGCAGTGTGTTGTAGTAAGTAAATAATTTTTATCTTTTTCTTTGTGTGCCGCCAAATTTTGAAATCGTTAAATATGTGCCGCAACAAAAAAAAGGTTTAGAATCACTGCATTAGACAATGCTATAGATAGAGAACAACCGAATTATCTAAAGCAAAAATACTGGTTTTTTTAATGGTATTTTATTTTATTTTAAGTATGTTTTGAAATAATGTTGATTTATAATAAATAAAAATATGTGTGTCACATCTGCAACTTGAATGTTTTATTTATTTTACCTCGCTAACTCAAAATTTATAAGAGTTAATCTCAACCTCCTTATGTCGAATCAAAATCCGCCTAAGTCGAAATTTTCTATAAGTCGAAAACTCTAGAACTCGAATTTTTTGGCGTCTCCCTTGATGTTCGACTTATAGAGGTTCTACTGTAGTTTAAAAAAAAAACTAAAAAAACATACTTTTATAAAAAAATCAAATTAATAAAAAATAAATTTTAATTAATTATAGTGTACATAGGAAAACACATTTTACCACTTTGGAAGTGTCTCTCGCGCAATCTATTCAGTTTAGAAAAAAATTATAGAAACCTCAATATCATTTTTGAAGACCTATCCATAGATACCCAACACAAATGGGTTTGTAATGTACATCATATATATTTTTTTAGTTTTATCATTCTCTTATTTTAGAAGTTACAGAGGGGGGGACGACGACGACTCATTTTACCACTTTGGAAGTGTCTCTCGCGCAAACTATTCAGTTTATAAAAAAATGATAGAAACCTCAATATAATTTTTGAAGACTTATCCATAGATACCCAACACAATGATGAAAAAAACATTTTGAGTTTCAGTTCTAAGTATGGGGAACCCCCAAAATGTATTGTTTTTTTTGTGTAAAAAATCTTAATGCGGTTCACAGAATAAACCTACTTACCAAGTTTCAACAGTATAGTTCTTATAGTTTCGGAAAAAAGTAGCTGTGACTTACGGACAGACCGACAGACAGACAGATATGACGAATCCATAAGAGTTCCGTTTTTGTCAATTGGGTACCGAACCCTAAAAAAGCTTTTTAAGATATTATCAAAATGATAATCCTTCTACTTATAGGTATTATACCTGTCAATAAAATATTTATATCTATTCACACCATGCATAATTGTTTATCATACAACCTTAGTAAGCTATATAATACAATATCCTAGTCAAAAACAATTTCTAACGTAATTCCAAAAAGAAACGTCTAACAAACAATCACCTGACACCTCTACTTGCTAACCCACACGCACACGCACGTCGCACACACTCAAATCTCATCCGTCCATATACACGAGCCACCCCTTATTTCTGTGTTTTGGGAATGTAAGGCCAGTAATAGAAAAATGAGAGTTGGCAGCTTTATAGATAACATCTACCAAAACATTTGGATGCATTCTATTAGTCTCTACACGTAAAAAAAGATATAAAACATTTGTGTTTTTTATGAGTGTTTAAAACACGTTTAAAACAAATTGTTTCAAAACATGTTTTAAACACCTATACGTTTTTCTAAGTGTTTTAAACACTGTTTAAAACACTTGTTTTAAACAATTGTTTAAAACAATGCCAACCCTGCTTATGATACGTGACTATGAATACATATTAAGCAAATTTTACGAAGAAACGAGATGAATAACACAAATCAGCCTTAGCGCGACAAAGGTGGTTATTATATAACTTTGTTCGAGAACATGCGGACCGCTTTGATCTTGTCAACTAGTAGTCGACGTGCCATTTTAGTTAGTGTTAAAACTTTGTCGACTAGTAGGCGACAGGAGCAGCCCAACGGTTATATACTTTATTGCACTCTTAAGAAGTACATAAGACATTTGTACATGAGTGCCAAGGTGGTTTTATCACTCATAGTGATTTCTTACAGACAACTCCTGTCTATAAAGGAAACATTGGTAACAAGACAGGCACACGGTGCTGTAATTCTTTAAATTTAAATATTTCTAATATATGAACATAAGATATCTATATAGAAAAAAAAAACTTTTATGTAATTAATATAAAATAAATAGATACATACGTATGAACATATACACACATACATACGTATCATATCATATCATACATATACATACTCAAACATACGCATAAAATATTTGCATATATAAATAAATAATTATTTACTAAAATTATATATAAATATTTTTTGACACTTCGTTCAAAAATATGTATCGACTGCGCTTGGCGTAAGTCTCGCGGGAAAGCATTCCACAATTTTACCGCTTTCACAGTAAAATATTCACAATTTTTTTTTGTCGCAGGGGAATCCATTTACCGATGATATCCAGGATGCCCTGGTGGCAGTTCTATACCTTTGTCGGACTCGGCATTTTGGGAGTGCAATATCGTACTAAACCCCTGCGGGAGCCTTTAGCCGCTTTAATTGGAGGGTCCCGGATCTGCAGGCAACAGGATCCCTCCAGCGACAGGCTAGCCTGGGCGAAAAGGCCAGACTTCTCCTCCATGGGGACTGTCCGGCTCACCTCTAAACAGTCCCAACGACGCCGTGTCTAGCAGGACCGGGTTCCCTTCCCGGCCCGACACGGGCACAGGGGCGTCACTGGAGGCGCATTAAGTAGCGCCTCCTACGCACCCCTATTCGTCGCCCGCGGTTGGAGGCCACGTCGGCGGCCTCCTCTCTCACCCGCTCATCGGCCTCCTTCTGGGACATTACTGTCTCGCAGAAGGAGACCATCGCCTTCCAGGACTCGTCGTCGCCGAGAATTGCGGTGATGATGCTCGGAAGCGACAAGTCCCCTCTGAGGACTGACGTCAGACCCCGACGCAGCGCCGCCCATCTCAGGCACACCTCGAAGGTGTGCTGGGCAGAGTCCACCGCCGCGCCACAATCGTGGCATTCAGTCGTCGGCTCCCTTTGGGCCGTCCGACACAGATAGTCACCAAAGCAACCGTGCCCGGTGAGAACCTGTGTCAGACGGAAGGTGAGGGGCTTGCGTTTTCGGCGCATCCACCGCTCAAGGACCGGGCGCAACGCAGCCGTAACGCGTGTGCCATACGGCTGCACCGCCAGGTCCTCCCTCCACCTCCGCATTAGCACTTCCTGTCCTATCCGACGCATCCGTAGAATCCCGTCCAACGTTGGGTTCTCACCAAGAGCCCTCCTACCCGAGACGTATGAGTAGGTCTCGGCAAGAACCTCCGCCACGAACTCCCACGGGGGGTCGCCGGCTAAAAATATTCACTATAGCATTAACAATGGCATACAGAAACTTGTTGTCGGCTTGAAATCGAAGGCTTAGCGTACTAGGGATGTCAGGACCAATAAAAGTAAAGCGTTCCTTCGAGTACGGAAGAGTATTAGGATGGAAAAGGATACAGTAAAGAAAACATAGAAGATGTAAGTTACGACGTTCTCTTATTTTAAGCCAGTTAAGCCGTGCTCGTGCCGTGATACGATCATACTTTCTCAGACCAAAAATGAATCTGATGATCATGTTTTGAAGAAGTTCAAGTTTATTAAGGAGAGTTTTAGATAGATCAGAATAACAGACATCAGCGTAGTCAAGAATAGAACAAAAGAAGTGTGTGGCCAAGTGATATCTTTGTTTTGATAGGCAAGAAATTTTACCACTTTCTTAGCGTCCCGAATGCAGCATATATTTTACGACTGATCTTAGCAACTTGAGGTCTCCAAGAAAGTGTGCTATCCAGAATAAGACCAGATTTTTTATAGTATTTCGAAATTCTAATTTCGAGCCATCGAAACAGATAGGAGGAAGACAGCAAACATTCACTTTAGAGAGTTGTATAGAACTACCTATTACGGAAATTTATTTGTTTGAACTTATTTATTTGTTTCTAATTCTATGTATTGAATGTATCAATATATATAGATTGATGATTCTTCATATAATATAGTAAAAAGCCTTTCAAATTGAAAAGGGATTATAAAAATTGTACTAGTAGATTTTGTTATTAGCCCTCTCATGATTATAAGACCGTAGTATAATTATAAGAGAAGACTCCTTTACCCAATTGCGCGAATTTTACAGACTGCTTAAGTGCACAGTATGCGTAAAAAAACTACGTTTGTATTCTTATGAATAAAAAAAAAAATATAGACTACAAATTTATTTTTATGTCATCATTCTTACAATATTACATTGATTTCAGTGGACTGGGATCTCTTCTTATTTAATATAAAATTATACTAAATAAAAATAAAATAATAATTATGCATAAAGAAAATGAAAATATTACTTATTAAACTATTAACAAAGTAATAGAACTTATAATTAAATTAATTTTGTCGAACAATAAAATTATTTATTCGTCATTACACTATCCTAAAACGCCAGGGTAATAATGGACAGAACTAGAAGCAATATCGATGGTGTTATTGCTCTGGCGTTGTTTTCCAGACTGCTCCGTATGTCAATTGTGTGTTGTTCGGCCCAGTTTATCTTTTCCATAGCCACATCCAGAGCATCTTTAGCAGATTTCACAGCAGATGAACCGCATTTATTACACGACGTCAGCCAGGCGTTGTACTGTTGGCAATTAATTGTAAGTTTTAATGTTTAAATTTATATTGTTTTATATTGGTCTATTGGCCCAGTTGACAGTGACCCTGCTTTCTGCTCTAAGGCTTCGATGGTCGATGATGAGTTCAATTCCCTACCTGAATCTGGCTGTAATATTTACATAAATATAAATTAATATAAATATAAGAAATATTTTTTATTTACATTATAAAGCTGAAGAGTTTGTTTGTTTGAACGCGCTAATCTCAAGAACTAGTGGTTTAAATTGAAAAATTCTTTTTGTGTTGTATAGTCTATTTTTATAGCTGAGCATTAATAATAAATGTTACGAAAACGAGATAAATATTCTTTTTTGAGAGCTTTCGTTGCGTGCGCTGCGTATACGGTTAAAGCTACGCAAAAATCACGTGTAACAGAATTGATCGCCATTAAAAGTTCTTAAAAAAAGTCTACGACAGCATATGTCTATCTTTTAAGGTTGACTCATTATAATTTTTTTTATGGTAATCAAGTTTTTTTTTTAAATAATGCATTATTTACGAAGGTGGTTTTATAGACATTATATTAATCCTTATCTAAATAAATACGTCATTCATCACAAGTATTTCATTTTGAACAAAACTGTATTTGACATCTTTTGATTCCAATGAATGTCTTAGAAGATAGATATCATAGTGTTAAAACAACTCCGCGATGAAATAATGATCACAAAAAAATATGAAAAAGTTATTTTATTGCATTATTATTAGCCTGGGCATATGAATTCTTACGAATTAAAAATACTTCATCAACAAGGCAACTTTTGAAGATAAACTTTGTATTTCATAGCATTTAATTTAGACGCAATATATTTCGGAGATAATATAAAATAAAATGAACCGACGTCTTAATGTTCTTGTCTTAAACTTAAAACATATCCTTAAATTACATATGTGCTTTATTCTAATCTCTTCAATAAATTTAATCCCATTAAAAACATAACTTGTAAAAAAAAAAACAAGTCTCTAATGTATATAGTTCTTACTTAAGAGTCCTTTTGTCTTAAGCTATTACGTAATTAACTAACCTAACAACATCTTATAGTGACCATATAAATATTAAAAATCTTTTATCTTTTATTAAATAGATTGACTTGGCAATAGCGTTAAAACAAAATGTATCTCACAAGTAATAGATATTATATTTAAATTAGGTTGTTTAGTAGGATTGCCAAGACAAGTAAATCTATTTATTCTATACCAACAACGGAATTTCTTAAAGCCCACTCTCTGTCTTATTAGCTTGTCTTATTTTTGTAGGTAGTCATCTTCTTTTTCATTTCCGGTACTACTTCTTGAGCTTCAACTATTACTGGTATAACTAGTACTGGTACATATTTTTTTTTTTTGTTTTCATTCAGGAATACGATTAACAGATATATATATACGATTAATAAAATTTAAAAAGAAAAAATCTTTTATTTGATCGTCATGTCATACATAGGTATTGTGATGTCAACTTGACTACTTGAGATACTTGACAAGAGTATTGAATGAAGTATCTTTAGCCCAAGGAATTTATATCATAACTGGAACGCTCACTTAATAAAATTGTATATTCAAATATGCACCTTGAAGTATTTTACATAAGGTTGACATTGGCTTATAATATGTAAAGTGAAAAATCGTTCCGAGCATTTCGTTGACAACTGGTATTTTGTCTCTTTCTTACGAGAGTTGCCTTGAATTCGTGGTAGAAAGAGATGCAATCCCGGCCGTAGGAACGTTTTTTGTGTGCACGTGAGCATTCCAGTTTGTATATAAATTCCTTGCTTTAGCCGAAAGCAGTTTTGTCAGATTGCTGTCGATTTTTTACACCTAAATCTTCATAAAAATAAACTTTAAAAAGTGTATGTGTAATTATGTACCGACGACGCACGTAACAAATTATATAAAATTTATAAAATTTTACAAAACAATTTATAAAATTTTATAAAAAGCGGGGTATGTAACAATTAATTCATTATTCGGACACCCACCACCTCAGTCCCCCGAGATCATGGACGAAGTAAAGGGTCCGAAACGTCGGGAAATAATTTAAAATATTGTTAAACTGTAAAGTTTTGAATAAACGCGATAAAATCCGGTATAGACTTTTAATCAAATATACAATACAAATTCAGAATATGTTTGGTTAGGTTTTTTTTTTCTTGAATAAAAATCCAGAATATGTTAGGTTAGGTTAGTTTAAGTTTTTTATTTTTCTTTTTTCTTTAATATAATATATTATTCATTCGCAGTTTCCATAATTTTATATTTGGATAATCAGTAATAGTCCATAGACTTTTTTCACATGGTGACCCTGCTATCCTTTATTTATTTTACAAGCGATATGACCTAATAATCTTGACGAATTCACCAAGTAGCGCACCTTAGTTGACCATATCATTACTCACATTAAGTACATGGTGAGCGTGTTACACGGTAGGATACATCACCCAGACATATTAGGCCTATTGCATTTTTGTATACCTAAGGTCGGTGCACGGTGCCAACCAGGTGCATTCTGCGTACCATCAGCAAAATCAAATTTACTTAAGAATGCCCCCATGTCACAAGCTTTGCGGCTGCTGAATGAGGTTTCAATACATGTTGATTTATTTTCGGATAGTTTGTCGAAAATCACGGAAGTTGCTCGGAGGGTAATTGAGAACTCCTCTTGAGTAATGTTGTAAATATTGTTACTTGTACCATCGCATTGGTGTAAACTGTAAGGATGTTATAATTGTATGTTGATGAAATAAAAAAATAAATAAAGAAATATCGATAAACGATTTCTTATCATTTATCTGGCCAAGGCACCTAATGATGTAGTCAATGGACAGTAAAATATTTCATGAAATGTGACCATATCATTAAATTTTCGAGCATTTCATGATATGGGTAATTTTACGACATTGCCACGTCATATACACTATTCCTAAATCCGTATTGTCGTCACTCGTATTATATTTACCTTACTTATATCTTAATACCGTTCATATATCTCAATTAGAATATATATTTCTAGCTAATAGGTTTTAAAACATTTGATATTTTTTGTTCAACTTACAGCATCAATCTCCTTTTTTGTATGCATAGCTGATGCGATATTTGAGAGAACAATGTCAAAGTTTACATAACTGAAAACAAAAAGATTTTTTATAAGTTACGATTTTTTTAAATAAGTATTATTCCATAAATGCAAAATTATTATACAACATTAAGAACACATCTGTAAAACTAATCTGACATGAATAGTGTTACAGATGTGTTCTTTGTATTCCCTTTTTTGATTGAATGGCCTTTTTTTTACTTTGCTATGTTATCAAATGTAATTTCGATTTTAGAGTATTTATGTGATTCGTACATAAACCATAGCTGTTCCAATCGTTATAGAATTTCCAGATACAGCAATGGTCTTAGGTTCGATTTTAACTCTAAACAAATATTTACATTTGTATAAATATTTGTTTTTGGTCTGCGGTCTTTGTAAGTCTCTTCATCGTGCCTTGGAGGGTATGTAGTCTTCGGTCCCAGTTTTTAACTGAACTGAACTAAATCAGCCTGTAAAAAACTCACTGCTGGGCAAAGGCGTTTTCTCCATATAGAAGAAGGATCGGAGCTTAATCCACTACCCTGCTCCACTGCTGGTTGGCGGATAATTTCCCTACCATGAGTAACAGTCGCGATCAGATGTCTATGATAATAACCGGGACCGACGGCTTTACATGCCCTACGAGGAACACACACCCAGACCAGAAACAAATATACAAATACAAATACCTGCCCCGAGCGGGAATCGAACTCGCGACCTCTGGCGTTAAGGTGACCACACGCACCACTACACCAGAAAGATCGTCAGTTTTTATCTATTAACCGGCAATAAAAATAATTAAAATAATTAAATCAACTCTTATATGGAAGAAAAGACTTTTGCCCAGAATATGAACACATTTTTATATTATTTAAGTGCATAAAATTTCCACTTATCTGAGCTTACATTGATTTCCAGAGAAAAACATTTTGTTTCAGTATTTCTACGATGGTATTTACATTGCTGTATTCTCCTAGAACACTGATCAAAGGAATATAAAGATCCTGAGACTTCATAGGACTGTTTTCACCAATCATCGATACCAGATAACTGCAAAATAATACATTTTTGTTACACACATATAAATTGTCAAAAAATTACTTAAGAAAAAAATCTAAAAAAAATGAAAAGAAAATCATATACAAAAATAAATTAATAGATTTACTTATTAATAATATTATAATTCTATGATAGAATTACAAAACGTGATTAAAAAAAGAAAATATATTTTGAAAATTTACGAGTAATCTCCATACTTTATTAAATCATTATTTAGTAAAGGTACACGGGTTCTATTAATTGATAAATAAAATAAATAAATAAAAAAATTCTAACCAACAATCACACCACGTTAACCTAGCCCCGTGATAAGTTCGTAAGAACTTGTGTTACAGGTACTAGAAACGGAAATAAATTTAAGATATAAATACATATATACATAAATACACATCCATGACCCGGTGCAGACATCTATATTCGTCATACAGATTATCTGCACCTGGCGGGATTCGAACCCGATTGATTGATTGATCATAGATATATTTAAAATGCTTGTGACAATAGCATCAACGTGATTAAATCTCTCTATGTGAAAGTTGTGACAAACTTTTGCTGTAGGTATTATACTTTCCATGCCGTTAGGCATTAAGTCTGACTTCAAATTTATCGGCAATATTAACAGTTGTGCAATCATTGCTTAGAAATGCGTTTAAAATAATTGTACCTATCGGCAAGACTTTTTCTCATGTGGGGGGGAGGATGACCAGAGGGTGTCTCGACAAATATCACATAACTTTAACTTCACATTTAATTTTGATTACATGTCTTTTTTTTTAACAATGCAATATTTTATAAATTTGATTGTTATCTGTGAAAACTTGTAATTGGCCTTATTTTATTTATATTTTTCAATTTTTTTATTTATATTTTTAAATATAAAATTATCTAGCTGTAAGTTTTCTGAATTAAAAAAAATTATAATTTTTTTTCCTCATTAAAAATGTGGTGATGACCTTTTTTTTAGTAATACATATAGCCTGGAGGTGGAAACGTATTTTCAAAAATCTCACGCGAGGTTTAGGTAGGAGGGAGTTCAAAATCTCATGGAACATCACTAAGGGGGAAGGAGGGTAAAAAAAACGCCAAAATTGTCTCGCGTAGTTTATGGACGACCCCTTACTTCAATATGTGTATACTCAGTTATCCCGCACACTAAGGCGTAATTGTACATAGTGGTGTTATATATATGTTTTACAGAACAATAATTACGAAGATTTATGTTAATATCTCCCAACATATGCAAATCGTGATGATGATTTATACCGAGCAATAATGTGTTTAGTTCTTTTACAAAAAAGGTGTTTACTATTACTTCGCGGGCGATAAATATATCACAGAGAGGGGTATAGTCAGAAGGCGTAGTGATATATCCCATTAAGATTTCAATTGTATTTTGTATTGTGCTTTATCTTTTGAATAAATTGTTATAAAAACAACCCTTCGACACCCCCCCCCCCTCCCTATTTGCATGTACATTTTATATACGCGAAG
The DNA here is from genome assembly GCA_036937285.1 of Euphydryas editha. NCBI lineage: Eukaryota > Metazoa > Arthropoda > Insecta > Lepidoptera > Nymphalidae > Euphydryas > Euphydryas editha. The sequence continues at coordinate 3,411,006 of JAUPFZ010000001.1, forward strand.
CTGATTAAGATTACATGCAGTATGGGAAACATTAACTTTAGCTAGCATAATAACGTCAAAAGCTCTTACTGAGAAGCTAATATACACTGTTCAAGTGCTGCGAAATTTTTTAACAATAGAGCGTATACCTATTATTAAGTACCTGGATGACCGAGCTTTGCTCGGTTAAATTATATTTAGATACATTACATACTGATGAAACATAAATAATATTTTCAATCTTACCGACATAATAGTAAAATGAAAGGAAGTGGTTATTTAAATAAAACATAAAAAGAGCTCACAATAATAGTTTTTCTCACAAAAGAAGAAACTTGAAAAAAAAAAGGAAAAAAAATTGGTCCGTAGACACCTGGATTCGAACCCGGGTTTCCTCATTTCGAATCCGCCCCATTCCCATGCGAGCTATAACAAGCTTATCAATGACAGCGAAATTTACCTTCGTATTCTAATTATATTTTTAAATATAGATTTATCGTCCCCGAAACCCCCTGCATACTAAATTTCATGAAAATCGTTGGAGCCGTTTCCGAGATTCAGATTATATATATATATATATATATATATATATATATATATATATATATATATATATATATATATATATATATACAAGAATTGCTCGTTTAAAGATATAAGATACATAGTAATTCAATAATTTCTGAAAATTTTTCTAAGAACGATTTAAGATTAATGGAGTCTTTTATTTCCACAATATCATCCAATACCATGTCCATATTCATAAGCAAATAATTCTAATAAAAATTTATAATTCGGTGCATAAACTTTCTACTTAGGGGTGATTTTTGAAAGTATATTTTTTACATCTTCTTGAGAACGAATAATGTAGACCTTCTGTTTATTTCCTTCTTTCCGCACACAAAGTATTCCTGTTTTTATCCATATGTATTTGAATTCATTCTTCAGTTCCTGTTTAGTATACCACAGCCAGGGCCGGATTTAGAGTTGTGGAGGCCCGGAGCAGTGAAGGAATGGCGGCCCCTGGATTTGAAAATGAGTTTTTGTTTTTTGTTTTTTTTTGCCGAAAAAAATGACGACGAAACAAAAAACTCGTCGCGATCTCATGTCAGTATATTATCGTTGCCGGGTGGTATTCCTAAAAAATGGGTCATCACCTATTCCTATTCCTAAAAAAAAATAAAAAACAATGTCGTCCCAACTCCGAACCACTCCAACTCGGTTGGCTCTATTGTTAAAGCCCCTCTTTTGCGGATGTGGGGGCCCCTATTTTATGGATATGCTGGCCCCTCTTATGTGGGGGCCCGAGGCAGTTGCCCCGCTTGCCCTCCCCTAAATTCGGCCCTGACCACAGCAGCTGCTTATTGTAGGGTGTTAGGGCTTCGCATATAAATATACTTTTGTTTACTTCCAAAGAGTGACTTTTAGGTAATATATTAAAAATAGTGAGCCCATGGCTTTGCGATTTAGTAAATAACCAAGACTCCTGTGCTTGTTCATTTTTAAAATTTATTAGTACAAGATCTGGCTTGTCATTTTTGCTAGAAAGGCGTTTTATCTGTTTGACGTCTTCTACGTTTTGATTAAGTGCTTTTGCCACATTACCTGTAATTCCAAATACATTTTCGCCTTCAGTCATTGGAGGTTTATGTATTTCAATGCATTTGCGCAACTGCTGTTGCTCCAAGTCTCGAATACGTTGTTCAAAAGCGCCTACCCGCATTACTAAATTATTATTCCGATTAGTTAGAACTATAAAATTACTCTTCATAGTCTCAATAGTATTTATCAGTTCATCTATTTTAATTGACTAATTTATTTATTGATTTTAATTATTAAAGAGACTCTGTGACATCTTTGAACTTCCTTTGTATAGTTTTTTCCATTTCTTTCGAAATGTAAACAAGGAGCTTTTTAACGTCCAATTATACCACTGTAAGTGACTGGTTTTCGTCTTCGTCTACTTCATCGTCTTCTGGAATTATAATGGAGCATCGTCTTGGTGTATTTTGACAATCTTGACAAGTCCATTCCAAGTTTTCTGTCTGTCGCACAGCAGCGAGTTGCTTGTTGGTAAGGGTAGTGCATTGATTACTTAGATGCATAATAATTTCACATCGATTGTATTCTAGACCCAGTCGATATTTTTTTTTTATATTTCGATTGCAATGATCGCACTTGGTTGGCATAGTTATAGTTGTTAGTACTTAAAGGACACAAAAAACAGCGATACGTTCGAGTGATGTCTGTGAGTTCACGTCGCGAACTGATGAAGAATGTAAATTAAAAAAAAAAACCATTGGAAAAAAGACAGACTCAATGCCTAATGGCATTCTTTCTCAGTCAACCTTTAGGTTAAACAGAAAAAAAAATTGTTGTTTATTATAATAATATATTATAGTAAAGTGTATATTAATAAATATAGTATAATATAATAATTTAGCTTGCTGAAACCGTTTTTTTTTTTTTTTTATATAAAATCTGTTTAGTAATATAATATTATATTGACTTCTTGTCTAGTACCTGGACTAGGCACATTGTGAATTTTTTTACAAATTTAAACTGGAACAAGTGAGGTAAAAAAATATTTTTACCTGTTAAGTTTAGCTTGCTCATTACTGCAGCCTAATACTTCTTTGATGAGGCTCATTTCATTAACTACATTAGTTGTGGCCATTCTGTTCCAAAGAAAATCATAGTCATCCCCATTGCCATATTTGAGACCCATACAATATGCAGCTTCTCTAAGACTTGGGTGAATCCTGAAAGTTATTGTTATTTTTCATAAGATTTATCAAAACATAAATGCGAAGTAATTAATCCTAAACCTGTCAAAATAAATTATTGTGATATAATTTTTTATCAACTTGAGTTCCACACTCAACTACCATCTACTATATTCATAATCAAAACGGTTGAATACTTTTGAACAATAACATTATTCATACCATTTTCCATTATTTTTAAAATCTTGAAATAGTGCTACTAAATTATTAATACATCCTTGATGTCCTAGTCTGCAAACAAATACTAACAATTCCATTCTAGTTCTAAGAGTTGCACTATTATCCTCATCCCGTACTTTGTAGCCTAATTTACTAATAGCGTTTTTCGTTAGTTTCTGTGCAAATTTCTAAAAAGCAGATGTACAATATTAAGAAATATAAGGCTTAGTCACAAATTTTAAATTTATAAAAATACGACTATCTGTCTGAAAAGATCGCTTATATATGTAAAATTCTTTATTACTAAGTTTTTTCCTAGTGAACAAAGGCAATTTTATCTACAATACTTTTTTATGTATAATTAAAGTAATACTAACATCAATCAATGCTAAAGTATCGGAACCGAGATAAAAATTCCTCAATTTTTTAAAGCCCCGAATTGCCACTGACCATACTGCGTATTCTGTTTCATTTTCCAGGAATTGAAGCACGTTTTTGAGGAGTACGAATTTTACTTTATCAGCAAACAGGAACGCAAAGAGGTCGTTAACAATCTGCAAAAGAAATAATTGTTTTAGAAAATTGTAAGAATCCAAATGAAATAATGTTCACAAAATATTTAGGAATAATTAAAAAAAAATTAAATATATTTATATACATATATTATCTATTTGCCTGTACTGATATTTTAGCTGAGATTTACCGCGGACAATGTCTGAATATAAAATTATTATGTGCTCATTACAAATATTTTTAATGATTATTTTACAATAAGACGGTCACATTAACCAGAAGTAACAGTCAATAAAACTTCTCTTCTCGACTAATCGTTTTAGTGAAGTCTTAATAGAATAATGCCTATTTAAATTATTTACCTTAGCGCGGTTTAGATAATGGATTTCCTCCCGTCTGTTTCCTTTTAAGAGTTCAGCAATGTTATGCCAAGTGTGGTTGTCGTAATTAACCCTGTATAGACCTTGAAATTTAAAATAATAATGTCAATAACTACACTACTGACTACTACTACTGAATGACTTGTATTACTATGACAATTTTTTTAAATATTATATTATAATAATTATTAATAACATTTTTTTATTGATTTTTAGTTAGTTTAAATGACTCCTAATGGTTGATTTTTTAACTTAATACCGCACAAAAAAAAAAACATAAAGTTCACACAATTTACCAAAAGAATAGCAGAAATTGCTCACATTAATATTTATGAAATACGTTTATTTCTTGTATAACTTTTTCAAATGCATTAAAAATATTAACACAAAAAAATTTTTTGTAATAATGAATAAAAAATTGAAACAAAATATTTAGTTAGATTTTCAGAAATATTTACCAGTCTCTTGAATATTGAAGATGGGCGTGGTAAGATTTTCTCTTATTTCTCGTAAGTATAAAACATGAGTTTTGTTCTCCATAATAAAAGCTGGCTTTGTATTTGAGAAATCGAAGTTAGTGTCGATTGTATAGGTAATTGGTATTTTATAGATTTCTCCCGATGAATGTGAAGAGTTGATGTAAAAACGTTTCTAAACATAAAAAATATACTGTTAGCTACAAGTTGTTTGTTAATTTAACTCCTAATTCTATATGGAGACGTTTACAGGCTGATTCATTAATTACAAGTTAATATTCATATCATAAACGAGCATAATAAGGAAAAAAAAACACAGACAGGGACATACTGTTCTCTTATATTTACGCGAATTTCACTCATTTAATTAAAATTTTAAACCGGATTTTATCGCGTTTATTTGTTTAAAAACTTTACAGTTTAACGATTTTGACGTTTCAGACCCTTTACAGCGTCCATGGTCTCGGGGGACTGAGGTTAAAAGACCACCGCTTTATATATATACAAATGTCTAATTATATACCTTTAATCTATACATAATTATCACATAATTGTAAATTTCACTTATCTGTTTTTTTTTTTAGAATTTTCTAATGTTTAGTTTATTAATAGTTTTGTAGGTGTCTAAAAACACTAATTACTTGTATTTGCATTTATATCATTTTTTGAAATGTCGGTCTATCTGTATTTTTGTTTAAATACGCATCACAACTAGAGTTATAAGTATAGGCTAAAAAATCTGCATAAAAAGTATAAAAGCATATCCTGAGGTAACGTTTAGTTTTTCTTTCATGAAAACGCTCCTCTCTTTCAAAATTTATTGTAATTTGAATTTTGAATTTTAAAATGTTGGCGCTAGAAGGTGAGAACATTTAAGTGTTATCCGTAAATTATAATCACGTCAGTAATAAATAATATTCAAAACTTACTAAACAACGAAAAAATAAAACATCAATTAATTAGAAAAATCAAAAACCCGACTGCGTAAAATACTCTTATTATAAACTAAAAAGAATAAAACAATTTAGTTAAACTAGCTTTCATTTGATACCCATATTACCACAGTAAGAAAAAAAATTCAACTCCCCCCCCCCCCCCCCCCTCATTCCGCCATTTGCGGGCGCCATTTTGAAAATTTATATAGCCTATGTCACTACTACAATTTAGAAAAATCCAACGACACCTCATATGTCGAAAACCGTCCAGCCGTTTGGGCCGTAGGGCGTGCCAAAGAAATGGACATACATACATACATACATACACACACTCGAAAAACATAACCCTCCTTCTGTCGCAGTCGGGTAAAAAGTTGGTTTGTGATTTATTTTTACGCAAATATAGCACTTTGAAGTACGACACTGTACGACACAGATGGCGCTGTTAGTGATTTTTCGATCATATCCTTCTATCACACAACAGACTACAATGTAAAATAAAAATTATATGAGGGCAACGTCGCGTATTTTATTCCAATTTAAATAAAGTTCATATTTTAATGTATAAATTAAATCTTCTAATTTGTTATAAAATTTATTTGTGATATAAAAGCAATTGTTCCTTTATTTTTGGTTATTAATGACCTATTTAAAATTTTGTTTTATCTATAGTGTGATCTTTGTATGACATAGATATCCACTAAGAATGTATTTTCCGAAAACTTACTCCTAAGGGGATGAAAAAGGGGGCAAAGTTTTTTGTAAGGGACAACGTGATTCCTTGGTCCAATCTACTTGAAATTTTGCCACGCTGCTGGAAGGAGGTAAAACTGCACACTCCGCGCTTAAACTTCCTTTTAATTTGATACAAACCGAAACCCTTTTCTGCAATATACCCAAAAAAACGCAAAACATAATTGTTTGGCATGAGAGTACTATAGCTCATAAAGGGGGTTTTGAAGCCCTAAATAGATCTGCACAAGATCGGGCGAGTCAGATATTTGTATTTGTGCATATATTTGTTTCCGGTCTGGGTGTATATTCTTGTGAGTTTCCCCATCGTGCCTCGGAGAGCATGTAAAGCCGTCGGTCTCGGTTGTTATCATGGAAACCTGGTAATGATCGTTACTCATGGTAGAGATATTATACGTCAACCCGCAGTAGAGCAGCGTGAATTAGGCTCCACTTCTTCTTCTATATGGATAAGAAGCCTTCGCTCAGCAGTGGGTTGTTTACAGGCTGATACAGTACAGTACAGTACAGAAGCATTTGTGGTCTTCAGTGACAAAACTGAGCTTTACCATGAATATGGAAGTCCATCTAATGGGGGATGTTACTGCCGGACAGTTTTCAGACCTGTTGCTTAAAATAGGAAATGGTAATTTCCCAGAACTGGATAATAATATAATGTATGAGTGTTACGTGTATGTATTTATCATTAACAAAGCTTAAGGTAAAACTCTTCAAGTAGCGGGAGTATACTTGAAAGAAATTGCTTCTCCCACAGCCAGTTGTATGTGGCATGTTCCAGAGTAGCCTGTTGATTCTAGCACCCGAATGAAAAACAAAAAAACTTGTTTATAAAGATATACTGCGGAAGGTGTAGTATTTCGATTTCGTTGTAAAAAGATAATACCCCCTGTTACTTTCTCCAGATCCAAGGCAGATTTGTGTTCATAACATATAACCATTGATCTTTATAAATCAATGAATATAACAAAATTTTATTTTATTTTTATGGTTATTTAAACTTTAAAATAAGCCCTACTCTATAATAAACATTGTTATATTTTATAAGTATTCAAACATTTTAACATAATAATTTATATGTTATAACAAAATTAATAACGTAAAAACCAATTAAAATTCTATTAGAACTATTTTCGACTTCTACGCGGAAGAAGTCGCGAACTAAAAGCTAGTTTTTTATAACATTTATAAAAATAGCTATCATGAACATTGTAAGTCTCTACCTGGGTTAAAGTAATCGTAGAATCCTTTTTATTGACATCAACTTGCAAGATTGGATGACCAGATCGTGTTATCCAAGAATCCATTATGCTCGTGAAATTTATATTGGGGTAGTTTGACAACGACATAAAATCATCCACACCTCGAGTGAGAGCCGAGTAAAGCTTATCTGGATAACCGGAGCCAAACTGACTGAAAATAATTTTTACATATTATAATTAGTATTATCATTTAAATTTTATTTGAAAAATCATTAGTTATGTATCACAAAGTATTTCGCTTTCTAAACGAGTCCTTTCACAACATTTTACAGATCTTGTGATGGAGACGCTGCAAGAGAATATCTTGACTGACATAACAAAACTAGGCATTATTATTATTGACTTTATTATTAGGCTTTTATATTATCATCTTTCCCTCGGACCACCGACAGGTGTACACATTTAAATAGTTCCGTGCTAAATGTATCGGTTTAATTATTATAATAATATTTGAATAAAATAATTGAATAAAATAATAGAAGTACATAAATGTTAAGAGAGAGTAACGGCATCGAGTTGACATCAACTAGCTGCGGCCCTAGTTAGTCCAGTCAAATTAGGTTTTAAATCAAAATTTGACATACAACCCTGCATTTTTGATAAAATGTAGTTTTAATGATACCAAAACAATGTGTAAAGGTTTTAGTGTGTGCAACCAAAAAAAATGTTTTTTCGCAATTACTCGAAAACGGTAAATGTTAGATAAAAAGTTCAAAGTAAAATGTATAGAACCTAAAATTATAGATCAAAAAGGTTCTATGACTTTTTTGTCTCCGATCAAAATTAACCGAGATAAAGTTTAAGGGATGAACGTAAATTTTTAAAAATCGTTTTTAGTAGAAAAATAAGCGAATTTCAATTGTTTTTTTTATATTTTCATAAATAAACCTATTTCTTTAATTAAAGAAACAAAGATTTGTTTTTAATTGTTTGAGAAAATATATATATATATGAATTTTTAAACATTTCAAATTCAAATTTGAATACTTAAAACTTAATATTTTATGTTTTTTTTACCATGTTTAGATTCCTCGTAAAATTGCTGAATTTCATACATTGAAAAAAAAATTATACCTGGTATATTTCGGAGGGTGTAAATTTATATAGAAAAATGTAGAATTTGTCCTACAGTTTCTACACTGTGGTATTGAGTCCCCGCCTTCAAAAGAGAGAACACTATTGCTTACTCGCTTACTCGAATTAAGCCCCGCCTTAAAAAAAAGGACTATTGATTACTCGCTTACTCGTATGGATCTGAAGCTCGATTCAATTAAGAGTAAGAAGACATTAAAGGAGAATCATATTTCTCACACTCTATTTTACGATCTGTTCATTCAAATAGAATAATAAATCATGTTATACGTGTTTACTTGGCGATTGAATCCGAAACCAGGAAGTTAAATTATTTGTTATATACCCTACTCCGAATAATGGAATTTGGAATCGATATGATATACCCGACAACCGTTCTGGTGTAGTGTTGTGAGCAGTTGTCACCACGCCGGCGCCGGCGGTCGCGGGTTCAATTCCCGTCATAGACACAATGTGATAACGATCGTTACTCATGGTGGAGAAATTATCCACCAAACCGCAGTGGAGCAGCGTTGTGGATTATCCTCTAACCCTTCTTATATAGGCCTTCGTTCAGCAGTGGGTTGTTAGAGTAATTGTTTAGAAATATTTAAGTACGTTTTTTCCTCAAATTAACGCGGGTGAAATACACAGAGCACACACGGGGCACAACTAGTAACATATAAAAGGTATCGCAATTTCTGTAATAATTTAATTGAAAAACTATGACGTAAATATGAACGAACATTATTATTAGATACTAATCCAAAAGTTCTGTGGAATAATATAAAAAAACATGACTAATTTAAAACAATCTAAAACAACGAATTCACAATTGCAAAATATTGACCAATCTCCTGTAAAGGCAGTTAATGCTATAAACAACTTTTTTGCTAATTTTGGACTCGACCTTGCAAAGCAATAAAAACTAAAAATAAATCTTTACATCATAACAAACAAACACAGATACTGAATGATAATCAATTGTCATCTTTTGTTATTTTACATACAAATCACGAAGAGGTTAGTTCTGTCATTATGAACTTCAGGTCAAATAGTGCTTCTAGTCATGATCCTACAAACTTTATAAAAATACCAAAAGACTTAATTGTTCAATTCTAACTTATTTAGCAAATCTTTGTTTTACTAAAGGTATTTTTCATCTAATCATGGAACAACCTATAATCAATCCTGTATATAAAAACTGCTATAAATTTCAAATAAATAACTACAGACCAATTTGAGTCTTAACGGGTATCTCAAAAGTAATGGAAATTTTAATGAATAATAGACTAATCCAATACCTTAATAAATTTAACATTTTATCGACTTCGCAATATGGTTTCAGGAAAGGCAAATGTACGCAGGATGCTATTCTAGACTTGACTTCACACATTGTCAATCAACTTGATCGTAAAAATAAGTGTCTAACTGTCTTTCTTGACTTAAAAAAGACGTTTGATACAATATCAATTCCCATCCCTTAAAAACGGAGTGTTAGACGAAATCAGCTTAATTTGATGAGGGACTATCTAAGTGGTCGGCCCCAGCATGTAAGAACAGGGGAATATACCAGTACTGACATTGAAATAAGTTACGGAGTACTACAAGGTAGTATCTTAGGACGTACATTGTTTTTAATATACATAAACGACCTATGTGACTTTAAAATATATGGGGGACATATCTATTCATATGCAAATGACGCGGCAATAGTCTTTCATGATAAAACTTTGAAAGAGGTCTTCTGTACAATTTTGCAATTTTGGAATTGTCTCATAATAAATTTAAAGATTTTGTTAAAAAAAATTAATAGATATAGCATATTATTCGGTGCAGGATTACTTAGTCGATAAAGATGTGTGGACTTAGTGCCGCTGTAGCTCATGCAAGATATTAATTTTGTACTAAAACACAGTTTATATATTATTTTGAAAAGAGTAACTACGGAGTTTCTTGCCGATTCTTCTCTGCAGAATCTACATTCCGAATCGGTGGTAGCTTTACCATTACAAAATAATAATCAATTTAAAGTGTTAATTTGTAAAATGACGATTCGAAGGTGCTCCATGGGCCTATTTGAATAAAGTTGTTTTTGATTGATTGATTGATTGACTGCTGAAAATGGCTTAAGAAAAGTATATAGCTTAGGTCTAACTTTCTGACACTCAACACAAATAAGACAAGTTATATCTGTTTCTCAATAAATAAAAAACCTCAACCTATGTCATCAAAACTACAAATACATCACTGTAAAGAGCATAGTAGAATATGTATGTGTTCTACCATTGATAAAATAGATTCAACCAAATATTTTGGGCATTACTATCGACCAAAGATTATGGTATTTTCATATTTGGTATTCTCATATAGAGCTTTTATCTGGTAGAATTAGAAAACTCATTTATTATTTTTAAAACTCTAAGACGTGTAGCAACAAAAAAGTTCTAAAGCAAGTTTATACAGCTCTTGCTCTATCAGTACTTTCCTATTGCATCCCAGTATGGGGAGGAGTGTCAAAAATTAAATTTCTTGAACTAGAACGTAGCCAAAGGGCGTTGTTAAAAATTATGTACAGTAAATCTTACCGATTCCCTACAAAAAAGCTATATTCCATAAATAAGATACTGAGTGACAAAGCTATATACATTACAGATGATATTAAATACGCATAAAAGAGCGACTACAGAAAATTTTAACATTTATTGCAAAAACTAAATTTGCTTGTCAACAATACACTAAAAAATCGATTTATGTATACAAGAACATAAACAACTTGTTAAAATATATTCTTTAAGTACTAACCAACTTCAACCCTTAACTAAATGGCTTACAAAACTAAGTTATGAAGATACTGAGGCTTTACTTGAAGTAAATACCTAAAAATACACAAAACACACACACACACACACACACACATCAGCCATGCGCACACTAACACACCTACACGCACACATATCACACACACGCACACACACACATACACATACAGACACGTACACACAGAATCATACATGTATAAACTCTTTATTTATGTATAAATATATTTAATAATGTTAAGTTTAATTGTATAAGTTTTTCTATGGAAGAGCTGGACATCCTGACACAGGTACTTGCTTAAAAGGATGTCTCAACCGCGGTATTATTACATATAAACGTTTTTTCTAAATAAATAGAATTTTGTTTTTAGCCTTTATGCCAGTGACAGTAGAATTTATATTTTTTTTTTTTTCAAATAATCAAAATCAAAATAATCAGAATAATTCAACGGGTGACTACATAATATATATTATATATCTTTCATGCCAATTTTCCACAGACATGATTTGAAGAACAATTATGTAATTATTATTATTTTCAATGAAGACAAAAAACTATAATTGAGTTCAAAAATATAATAAATTAAATTAAACTGAAAAACACTTATTAGATATACAAATACAATACTAACTTGTGTAATAGGTAATTATTCAATCCAGCTTTAAAAGCTTCATCACCGATTAAATGGTGCATCATTCTAATCACTGAACTAGCTTTTTGATAGGAAATAGGACCAAACTGGCTCATTATTTCTGATGGCGAGTTAATATTTTTGTTTGTGATTGGTGGGGAACCTGTATCGCTATCTCCGTCATACGCTGTATGGAGTGAACCAATAACGAGCATATCGCCTGCTCCTAATTCTGGTTCTATCTGTAACATTAGAACTAACTTTAATAATACACAACTGCCATAAAATTTACACTTCTGTTAATTCGTTTAAATATACAAAAAAGCCGTCTACCATCTTTTGCGAAAACTTTAATGGTAAAATAAGTAAAAACTAAATTAATTTAGATATAGTAATAAGAATAACTAAGATAATTAAAATCTTACCAGACTTGTAATATAATCTTCGAAGTAATTAGCGAAACCTTCGTTTAACCAAATGTCACTCCACCAGTGGCATGTTACCCAGTTACCGAACCACATGTGCGTAGTTTCGTGAGCCACTATTTGTGCAACTTTATATTTGCAGTAGGGTGTTGATTCTTCGGGTGAGTACAATAGAAAAGATTCTCTGTAAAATACCATCACAAGATAAGTTCCTTTAGCTGATTTACTTAAAGCATGTTATAAGAATGGTTATCAGTTTTCATTTGATACTGATCAAGTTTGTTGTTTCAATGCAGTTAGGCAGTGCAATGCAAGTCGTGCTGTGTTCTTATTTTCCTTGGGTTCAATTAATTTCAGTACTGGCTCCCAAGCTGGTGGTACGTTCCAACCATCCTCTCTATTAAAATTAGGATGTTTTTTTTTATTTCAATAGCCTCGCGAATCATCCTTGGTAGGTATCGGTGTTTTTTAGCGAGAATTTGTGGCTTATCAAATCTGATATAGTGGTTGGTACCTTGTTGAGTATGTTGATACACAGCAGACTTTGTTGACTTCCAGATACAATAAACTCATTCTGGATGAATAGGAAGGTTAATAGTAATAATTTAATAGTGTATAAAAAGCGGGGTATGTAACAATTATTTCATTATTCGGACACCCATCACCTCAGTCCCCGAGATCATGGACGCTGTAAAGGGTCCGAAACGTCGAGAAATAATTTAAAATAAAATATTGTTAAACTATAATTTGAAATAAACGTGATAAAATCCGTTTTTAGACTTTTAATTAAATGAGTAAAATTCGCGTAAATATATAAGAGAACAGTATGTATGTATTATTTATATTGATATTTATTTAAAAAAATCCATAACATCTTATATGTTGTATATTGTGAATTGTATATATAACCTCTTTGTTTGTGTAAGGTAGAAATTTAATTAATGTTTTTAGATTCCTGAAGAATGTTTTTTTAAAAGAAATTATAAAGTTAAATTCCATAAAAAATTTATAACCAAAACAAAAAGTAAAATATATAATGATGCACATTTTGATATCTGGATATTAAATTTGTAATTGTCAATAGTAATACAGCATATGAGCACACATGTTGGAGATGACAGCATGGGGATGCTAATTGGGTACTATACGTAAAGGTAAAGAAGGTTTGTTATTTCCTTCATATTGTAGTTTGTGCATTCAGCACCTTCTTCATCAGCACCTAGCCTTAACAATATTAGATAAATACCCGTGCGAAGCCGGGGCGGGCCGCTAGTTAGCGATAAAAGAAAATAGTCTTATTAAAATAAAGGTATTACGTGAGTAGGTAAGAAAAATAGGAAAACTACCTACAAAAATAAGAAAAGCTCATAAGACAGAGCGTGGGCTTTAAGAAAATCCGATGTTGGTATTGAAGAAGTAGAAGACACCGGAAAAAAAACAAGTAGGACTATCTAAACAAAGAAATAAGATGCCATCAAAAACATAACTTGTAAAAAAAACAAGTCTCGCAACTCAGTTCTTCTACCGTTAAAGGTTGTGAGATCCATGTAATACCAAGTCGGTTAATTTATTCAGTCCCTACTTAGGGTCCTTCTGTCTTAAGTTATTACTTAATTAGCTAACCTAATAACATCTTATAGTGACCATATCAATATTAAAAATATTTTATGTTTTAAATAAATAGACTTGCCATCGCATGAAAACACAATTTATCTCACAAGTAATACATATTATATTAAATTAGATTATTTAGACTCTCATACCTGTATTTGACAAGTCCCCAATTTTCCATACCACCAGACTTAAAATCAGGTAAAGCAATGTGATAGAGTTTTATGTTGACATCCATAGTATAATAATCGATTCCGAAGTATGTGCCGAGTTCTCTCACTACTTTTTGACCAAATTCAAATGCGTATTGACTTTGATTCGTGGCATCTGGCCTACTGTATACTCCGAATTCGTTATCTCCGCTAGTTAATGAATTACCAGATTCAAAATCTGATACCAGGAAAGCGACCAAATACGTCGACATTATTGGCGTCGGATAGAACGTTTCTCGAACGTAGCCATTTTCCCTAAAATTATAATTTTATTCCTTAATGTTATGATATTTTGAGATGATTTCTATACACAGATTCTGATGACAAATTGCACCTTGAAGGAAAGAGAATCCATTTATATTCTTGTTTTTCGATTGTACGTTGCAAATTTTATAAACATGTCGAATACCTATTCCAGTGGTTCAAATTATGTACCTATATTTTCAAAGCTTTTGTCAAATATTAATACACTAACTATGAATGTATAAAAACATAATTTTAAATGGTCTAATAATAAATCGAAAGTAGAAAAAATATTCGACAGTAGTACTTCTATTTATACCAAAGTACGTTATAATATGAGTATACTTAGCTCATACATAACATGGAAGGAAAAAAATGTATAAATATACAGACTTTTTTCTTTATTATGTAAATATATATAACAAAGTTAAGTAAAGTTAGAATTATTATTATTACGTACAATGTAACTGAACTATGAAGCTTCATGTTGGCTAAAGTAGGCTTATAACTTTGTGGCCTGTCGATGGTAAGTGTGAATATAGCCTTTAGCGCCGGTTCATCGAAACATGGAAATACCATTCTGGCAAAACTAGGCTCCAGCTGAGTAGCACCAAGCAATCTGTGAATTTATAAATTAATGAAATACTAATAGCTTCAGACAAGTATCACCATAATTATTACTATAAAATATAATTCAAATAACAGAACAAAACTTTAAACAGCTTAAGTTCTATAGCACGTACTTTGTAAAAACTCAAAGTACTCTATGTTAGGAGTGTAAGAAGCAAATAAGAGTGTCTGGTGGCAGATGTTGTTGTGAATTAAAATATTTCTAGACAGCTTAAAAATGCGGATTTCATTTTTTTAATATAATGTCATCTAAATGTCTTCCGTAGAGTTGCACGCACTATTTGAAACGGAGCCTCGTGTTTTGCGCCCCACGCTGCAGTAAGCTTGGTTGAATGCTGCTGATTTAATGTTGAATAACTTCTTTTAAAGCATCAATCGTTTGCAAATTGTTATTGTAGACACTCCCTTTGATTTAGACCCATAGAATCCATTGGGGTCAAATCGGGTCACTTTAGTGACCACGGGAAGTCTCCAAAGTGGCTGGCTGGCTGCTGTTTTTGAGGAAAAGCTTACCTAAGGAAACTCATCGAAGCTCTGTCCGTATGTGGTGTGGCTCCATCCTGTTGAAAACACGTGTGTGATGATAACGATGGATGAGCTCACAGATCCGGTAAAAGTTACTCCGTGATCCTCCTCCTATAATTCTCACTATTCACATTCGTCACCTAGCATCGGGAATTTTCAAAGAAAAAAGGTCCAATAATCCCATGCGTAGACAAAGCACACCAAACAGTTAACCTAGGGCAGTGCAGTGGTTTTTGGTGCTTGAGTCGTAGATTGCGGGTTCTTGGAGCCCAGTAAAGGCAGTTTTACATATTACCATGACCGTTTAAATGAAAATAAGTTTCGTCACTCCATAAAATAGAATTCAAAGTTTGGAGCCTCTGCAACATCGCTTCACAACATACGCAAACAGCGTAAAATATAGTCATTTTCTTTTAATTCTTGATAGATTTGGTTCTAAAAAGGATGGAACTTCAAATCTTTTTCAAATTTCATGGATAGCTGCTCTTGGAAGTCCTAGTTAGGCTCTCCTTTTCCGTATCAAAAGTCTGGCATTTACACGTTAACTCCGTTCCTCGAGTTCAATGTTTTCAGAGATCCTTAAAGATCGGCTAGGTCCCGGCCGTGGGTTGTTCATAGCTCAAGCAGTTGCGCGGAATTTTTCCACCCAAGAGCAAATTAAATTCACACTCAATCCATCACTTATTCGGATATTAAAGTGGGAGAATAACTATCGACGAGCGATAATGTAAGAATCGCCGCCTATGAAAAACGCCTCCTTAGCGATCGCGCAAGTCTCTGCTGACCACTACGACATCGCGAATGACAAATCTGCAAGAAACTTGATTCGAATTGTGCCACCCTCACATTTGAAAACATAAATCTGCCGCCAGACATACTTTATAAGTAAAAATTTTACTCATAAATAATCTAATCATGGAAATAGTACACGTGCGTACATGAATATGAAGAATAATGATATCTTTATTATTATTAATTTATATAAACTTTATTGAACACCACACATATCAAGATAAGGGTTTGGCGTAGAGAGAGGCTACCATTGAAAAGGAAGGATCCTTCGACCAGACGGTGTTGTGTCTGGTGGGCTACACGCCACTTCACGTTTGTTGTCGGGTTCTTGTATAGGTATATATTCAATCTCTTTGAAAACTTTGATGGCGCGATGTAGGATACGTCAGTTTCTTCTAATTCGTATATAGCGAGATAGATGTCGCTACAAGGGTTCCGTTTTTTGCTATTTGGCTACGGAACCCTAAAAAAAGGGAATAATGTCAACAGGGCGGTCTTATCGCTTATTAGCAATTTCTTCCAGACAACCTTTGAGTTAGAGAATTATGGAGCTAGATTCCATCTAGATCCGGATGGCGATGGCTAGGATTTTTAACCCACATACCACTTTAGCTGTGATAGACGGAAATTTATAAAAATGTTAGAATTGGTATATATTATTACTATAGTATTTTTTGACCTCTACAATCATTCCGAAAAAACACAGACACGTGATATTTACAATTTTATTATATGTATAGATACATATATATTTTTATCTACATATAATCGACATGTTAACGAATCCCGAAACTGTGCCCGGGCGAAGACCTTTATTTTACCAACTGCCCAAAGCCTCACGCACTTGCTCGCCGGCGATAACGTAATATACGTTAAGATGTAGTTGACACCGCAGATTGTTTGAATGCTCTAAGTTCGGGTGACATAGGGACAGCGTTGAAAAGCTAATATGTATTAAGCAGCATTTTTATTGCAAAAGTTTAGCTATAAATTAGATTTTAATAATCATACATATAAAATTCTAGACCCATAGAAAGAATAAAGCGTCAGCTTCAATATGAATGACATCGCGCAATCGTCAAATAAAAATAAATTCAAAGTCTAGTGACATCTTTTAAAAATAAATTCAAATAAATACATATCTAAATAGTATATAGGTACATATATACTAACCTTTAAAAATATAAAAATACTTACTTTTTAACGCCATTCTGAATGTAATAGTTTCTGTAGAAACCGTTTAGATCCGTTCTAATAGATCCTTGATAGTGTATCGTTAAGACATATCGACGACCGGACGTCATTTTATTTTGTAAGTTGATGATCGCAAATGTATATTTTTCATCAAATTGTAGGGGATTATCAAAATGAAGTCTGACAGAACTTGAACCAGTTGTCAAATATATATCAGCAGCGGTATAAATTAAATCTTGAGAATGTAGTTTAATAGAGTTAATATCGGATCCAGGTGTGAATGTAATGGTGACTTCGCCATCAAAAGTGAATGCTCTGTTGTCACCAGTATCAAAGTATGGCGTTATTAAGATTGAGTAAGCAGACGGTATTATTGTTGTATTTAATCTATAATTTGTATCTGAGTAAACTGAACAAACACAGGCGCAAAAAAGCGCCGGTATTAAAAATTGCCGCAACATATCTGAAAATAATTAAAAAAAAAAAAAAAAATCACAACATGTAAATGTAGGTAACATTAAGAAGTTATTTTTGATATGTATTTGAATTTGATATACTTGACATTTTAGATGTTGTAAATACTCATTCCATTTCTGCTAAAATCTGAACACTAATTTCATATATCATGAACATTATCAGCGGAAAGAGAAAGACAATATTATTATCTACATCGTTAATGAAACTTTTTTGCTATTGAAAACGAAACTAATTTGCTAGTTGCCATATTATTAGAAAATTTATGCCAAATATTGTAGAATCGATTTATCAGATCTAACTGACACCGAGGTGAAATATAAAAATAGGATATATAGGTGAAAAATAAAAATATATTAATAGAATATATTTTTCAAACTACTCTAAGGATTTTTAATTACGTAATGCGTTAAAATAAGCAGTATTCTTATAAAACGGATATTTCAGTAAAATATAAGTGACTATATTAATATAGATGAAACTTACCCGTTGTCATCACCACGGCTATGTATTTAACAAACTGTAACCAATATTTACTCTTAGCAGACGATAAAAATCATCTCAAGTTTTACCTCATCACACTGATAATATTATATTATACTTTGAGTATATCTTGAATAAATACTGTAAGCAAGAGACGACTTCTAATATTTCTAGGTTTGATTAAATCTAAAACAAAACAATCCTGTTAACATTTTCATTAAAACCTATATATTTATATAGATCTCGTAAATATGACGCAATAGAATAAATTTACATCGAATATTTAATAAATATATCTCAGAACAGATTAAGAATCATACAAAAGCTTAAAAAATCAAAAAAAAAATTAACTAAATATCAGTCTGCTAAAATATTTATCAAACAAACTAATAAAATGTACATCAATATTACACAACAATCATTTATGATTAGTAATAAATTAAACACATTAAGAATTTTTACGTTAATTCAGAAAAACTAAAATATGAACAAATAACAAAATTAAACATACCACTTAACCTCAACTACATTTTACAAGACAATAAGTTTGGCCGCCTTAAACCAGAACTAAAGATGGAAAGAAAGGTATATCACAAACATTATAATTTATAACCTTTACCTATGAGTGGAATGTCTTCTAAATACCCGCATTTTTTTTATTTTTCTACACATGAGCGATGCAGATTTGATTTAATTGTTAGTGTACCTGTTAACCGAAATATTGACTGATCATTAATTCAGTTATATCATCTAGACTTATAAAGAAACAGTCAAATGTTCAATTGACGATGATATGACGACGCGCGACGCTTTAGCACAATGGTAACAGCAACAGCTGACTGATGCGCTTGTGGTAGTGGGTTTGATTCACTTACGTGATACTTATAAAGACCATACAGATGTTTGTCATGGCTTGTGATTGTGTTGTGTGTTTCCAGACTCCCGACGCAGGATTCACTCCCACTGGGAATCGCAGTGTGAGGCGCTTATTTATTTGTTTGTAATTCTATGTATTGAATATGAATATATATTATATTAGAAGATACTGTATAATCGATTCTGAAGCTTAGCATGCGTTATTGATGTGAAACTTTTATATCGACGTATGGGGTAAAAATCAAAAATCGTCACACTACGATCGACACATTTTTCGGACCATATATATATATTTTAGAGGGTTCAAACGGACAATCGATTCACCTGGTGGTAAATAAGAACGACACCATAGACACCCACTACATTAGAGGATTAGTGGGTGCGTTGCCGGCCTTTAGAGAGTGGAGGGATGTTCCACCGGATCTGTGGAGGGATGGGATGGGCCAGGTAAAAGAAGGGATGGGCAACCACATCTCTCACAAACCGAACGAAACACGATAACAGTGCCGTCATTTCACGTCGGTGTTATTATATGTTATATGGTATTGTACTGCGTTTCGGGACTCCGAAATGTATGTAATGAAACGACACAACTGAAACTAGAGTCTCTATCCGAGTCCGAGTCTATCGAGTTTCGGCTTGTTTGATTTGTCTTCACGATTACTTTGTTTTTATATGGTTACCTGGGTCTAATCTGATGATGGAGCTGGAAGGTCATAGGAACTTCCCAATGAAACGACACAACCTCATCAAGTTCGGGCTTGATTGAATCGTCTTGACGTGTAGTTTGTCTTTTAATGGTAACCAGGATCTAATGATGGAGCTAGAAGGTAGTCATAGGAACTCTGTAATGAAACGACGCAACCCCATCGAGATCAGGCTCAATTGAATCATCTTAACGAGTAGTTTGTCTTTCAATGATAACCAGGGTCTGATGATGGATCTGGAAGGTGGTCATAAGAACTCTGTAATGAAACGTCGCAACCTCATCGAGTTCGAGCTCGATTGAATAGTCTTGACGAGTAAATTATCTTTCAGTGGTAACCAGGGTCTGATGATGGAGCTGGAAGGTAGTCATAGAAACTCTGTAATGAGACGACGCAACCTCATCGAGTTTCGGCTTGTTTGAATTGTCTTGACAAGTACTTTGTATTTAGTGGATTATCAAGGTCTCATTACAAATGTCGCGCACATAATATTAATTCGGTGCATCGTATTATTATAAGTACAATTTTTTACGTGCGTATAGGTAAACACACTTTTTTTTTCGTAAACCTCAATTGACCAATTAATGTTAAATATATAATAAAAAGTTTCAATTCATACGTGTGAACATTAATACACACACACAATTTTTTTACTATTCATTTTTGTATGTCTGTTGTTTCAAGTCAAAAGTTTTGGATGAATTTAAATGAAACTGGGCACGATTTAAGTTCGTACCATGAATTGGGATACTTTTTATCCTGAAATTCAGTACAGTTCACTTAGGAGAGGGGATGAAAGTCAAAATGTGTACTTTTTGGAATTCATTAACGCGTTGTTCGATTTAATTTATTCCTAGTTAGTTAGAAAGGATATATTTTAAATATTTTCCCGTTAATATTACCAGGCCTTCGGTTCTTACAATTAAATACAAATATATAAATAAATATACTTTTTATCAATGTGAGAATTGTACCACACAGAATTAGTGACAATCGACGTACCTATGTACGAATATATATGAATATCAGGGTCCGCTGATTTGATCATTGAATATTAATTGTATGTGTATTAGTGAGTATCCATTAACTTGTTATTGAAATTCACAGATATGTAGTGCACACATCTTCACTAACGTAACTAATGAAAATTCCACAGATTCATGTTTAAAGAGTACGGCTCACCTTAAGGTGAAAAACATGAATGTGAATGCTGGCGTTATACTTTATCAAAGGCAGGAGTAGTAGGCAGACAAGAGGCCTAGTATAAATTGTTTAGTTGTGAAGTCAAATACTACCCTCAATTTTTTAGATGTTTTAAAGACTAACATTCTTCCTTGGTTTATAACATGGATATTATAGACATCATTCTGTTTACATCATTTTCGGTGTCATATAACCCAATGACTACCAGAAGAATTATAATTAAATTCTAATGATATTATATATATATATATATATATATATATATATATATATATATATATATATATATATATATATATATATATATATTTGACGGCCGGCTGGTCGAGTGGTCAGGCAACTGGACACTTTACGCAGCGGTCGCGGGTTCGAATCCCGCCAGGTGCAAAAAATCTGTATGACGAATATAGATGTCTGCACCGGGTCATGGATGTGTATTTATGTATATATGTATTTATATAAATTTCTTAAATTTATTTCCGTTCCTAGTTCCTGTAACACAAGTTGTCTTACGAACTTAGCACGGGGCTAGGTTAACGTGGTGTGATTGTGTGAGTGTTGTGATATATATATATATATATATATATATATATATATATATATATATAATTATATTTGTTATATTTATAACCCGCCTTGAGTTTTGATACTTCATTTAGTTTGGTTGACATTTTTGTACTTTCCTCTCTTCTATGAAATCATTCATTTCTTTTTTATATACATTATTAAATAAATTAAATTACTATAATAAATATGTCCTTATAAAAGACGTATACCTATTGATAGATTAGCCTGTTAACAACCCACTGCTGAACGAAAGCTTCTTCTCTATATAGAAAAGTGTTGGAACTTAATCCACCACGCTGCTCCACTACGGATTAGTGGATAAGTTCCCTACCATGAATAACGATCGTTATCAGGTGTCGATAATAACAACCGGTACCGACGGCTTTACGTGCTCTCCAAGGCACGATGTGAAGACCCAGACATTAAACAAATACTTGTACAAATACAAATATCTGTCCCGAGCGGGAATCACACCCGCGCCCGCCGGCGCGCGGCGTTGAGGCGACTACTCGCACCACTACACCAGAACGATCGTCCTGACATTTATTTTACTATCTATAAATTGCATAAATAATTAAATCACCTTAGAAATCAGTTACGCTGATCGTGATGAATAAATAGTTAATTTTTTACTTTAATAAATTATTTCAAATTGATAAATCAAAACCAGTCACTGGAACTTTCAAAATAGGTTTTAAATAAAAATAGGAAATAAATTTTAACAAATTTATTTATATCAACATTATAAAAATATAATTTACAATACTCAGGCACTTTTTATTTTTTCAAATGTAAAATGTAATATATAATAGGTAAATAGTATAGTAGTTCTCTTAAAGGAATGGTTAAGACCGATGCAAAGATTCAATCGTTTTTAAAATATATTAAGGGGCTTGGCGGGTGAGTTGAATTCACAAAAATATTTATTTAGAAAAAATTTGATGATTGAAATTTTTTGATTCATATAAATATTGGGTTTTAAATATTTTTAGACGGTGTCCTAGACTAGAGACGCTAGGCGATACGAAGCGATGCAAACGTGTTACATTACATCGTAAGTAAATAAATCACTTAACTTGAATGACGACATTGATGAAAAACGACACCGCATGACAAATTATAGGTTAAATAACTTTATTATATTTCGCGTGGCGTTTCGTATCGTAACTTTGTCGCGTTATTCGCTAACGTTCCTACGTTGGATGGCGAGTAACTTAACACAAAAATAGCGTAACTTGTCAGTTTTAAATCTGTATCATTTTTTTATCTATTGGGAAAATAGTCTAAGCTAAATTGTTCAATAGTCCTAAACAATATTATTTGGATCAGTACAGCGAAGTGGATATAGATCAACTTTACTATTTTGTTTAGTTTAACCCGGCGGGAGTGTGGTGAAAAAATATTACATCAAGTATGTGGCGGGGTATGATATGCCCCAAAACAAAACTGCCTGTATATTATTGTTGTTATTAAAATTATGTCAAATTATTATATTCTTGGTTTATTTAGGTATCCCTCAATAAAGTTTTTAAAAAATGGATGTTATTAATTATGAATATTAATATATTTTAATAATTTTCATTAAAATAAGTAATAAATAAATAATTCATCGGATTCATCCGATGAATTCTCTAACACGTCGTATAACAAAGACCTAAGTCTTCTTTCACCACTGTCCTCACCCACGTTTGACGAAAATCTAAAAAGAGCAAAAATAATAACATAAACAATAAATACCTATGTTATGAAACGCACACACGAACTATATGGCGGAGTGTCACTTACCCCACGTGCGTTTGTGCTCGTGTATCTCTAACACCGGCTGTTGAAACATTAAAATCACAACACTATCCTCCCCCAAACTTCCGCACCTCCAGCTACACGAAGTCCCGAAAGCGTCGCATAAAACAGTAAAATTATATCACGATACAAACTAACACTGGGGTATGTCACACCCCGCCACACTCCCGCCGGGTTAAATTTGCATTGTTAGATAAAGACTGAAGTTTAAGAAAATTATCTTAACAATAAAGCAAATGAAGTAGTCAATAATAGTAATATTGTTGGTAAGGCTGTTCCCGCGGAGCCTCTTGCAGCTCTGAGGATTGCTTGAGCTCTGTCTGAACCCCACCGCATGTTGGCACGTGCGCTTTCAATTGCATTTAATCCTACCTGGGAACTAGGTATCGTGTTTTGGTTCGTACGAAGCCAGTTCTCCATCTGAAAGAATTATTTAAGTCAAAATAGATAGATGTGTTAAAGGTCCATTTCATTTATAAATAGACTAGCTGTGCCTGCAGCGTTACCTACACATTAGTTTTTCTTTAGTATGTAGTTGTGTTAGTGACTGAAGGATCTTACTAACTACGATTCAAAACGCGCCATCAGCGCCATCTATTATTATTGTATCGTACTTCAACGTACTTTAACTGTAAAAATAACTCACAATCTGACATTTTGACGTTTTTGCTCCGTCTTATTTATTTATTTTTTCTAATTTTTTTTTTTTTTTTGCTTTTGTTTCATTCATTTTGTATACTGAGTTTTGAATATTAATATTAATTATTCATTAAATACTATAAAACATTATTTTACACAACGCTATTACTATTTTTCGGATCGCATTTCAATATACCTATTAATTTATATATCTTCTCTCTCTTACGTCGTCATTCAAAATACAAAATTCAAATTATAGTAACTTTTGACATACCTAGTGTAGCAATTTTGATGGAATAAAGACTAAATGTTACCTCGGGATATGCTTTATGATTTTCATGCTTATTTGATTGATTTTTAACCTAAAATTAGTACTTTAGCTGTGATACTTATGTAAATAAATAGACAGACATATCGACATATTTCGAGCACACGCGCGCGCACACACACACACACACACACACACACACACACACACACACACACACGCAAACACGCACACACAACACACACACACACACACACACATACACACACACCGAAACATGTAGACACACGCACCGAACATAACTATACCTTTTTTTTTAAATATATTCTTTTTAATTTTCTTATTTTAAGTGACTATATACTGAAATTGTATGTCTTATGAGAAATAAAGATTCTTTTAAACCGACAGACAGATTGATAGACTCTTCTATAAACGGTAGAAATGTATAATATAATTAGTGTTTAGACCAAAACATTTTCGAAAAAAGAGACAAAAAAAGGGAAATTTACAACTTTTTCATACGTATGAAATGTGGGCAAAAAGGGTCAATTTAAATGATTACACCTTCACAGGAACGAAAATCGAACTTTCGGCGGAGGTAGGAAAAAATAAATATACTGATAAGAAAGCATATCCTGCAGTAACATTTCGTCTTTATTTCATTAAAATCGCTTCACTCTATCAAAACTTTTTGTATTTGAATTTTGTATTTTAAACGACAGCGTGAGAGTAGAAGTACCTAGATAAGTTGGTACATTTAAATGATATCAAAAATAATAATAACGTTATTTTAAATCGTGTTTTATATTTATAGCATAGAATTAATATTAATTATTAATCATCATATTCAAAACACTAAACGAAAACAAAACCTCAAAATGGCGGATTACGATTTATTTTCACACAAAAAACAACTTTCTGAAGTGAGATCCTATTATAATAATAGATGACACTTTCTGAATCGCAGTATCAAAATACATATCAAAATACGTAATAACAGTGGGCTTTTAAATTCAATAATCCGTGTTTATTTAAGTATGGTAGTTTAGTCGTCTAATGCAATTGTTGAATATCGATTGATATAGGATGTGATGTAATATTTTCGTAATTCATGTATACTTGAAATATCATTTTTTTAAAGAACTGACTTTAATTTTAACACATAAATGTATCATTTAGTGTTTATTTTATTACATTGAGATTTTTTAATTTGAATGACGACTTGATATAACTACGATAGAACATAATATAATAGAATAAGTTTCTAATAAATTAATAAAAACCCTCACCTCTTGAAGGCCTCCTTCATCCATATAGGCTGCTAGATTACTCAATACGTTCCCAAACCATGCGGGAAGAACGACTCTAAAAACAATACAATTTAATTTATTTTATGACGATTGTGATCGTGATAATCGTCATGTCTTCTTAGATGAAAACCTAATTAGTAAATATTAAATTGTATTTATAAAAGTTATTTAAATTAGTAGACACGCAGAGATTACTGTCGATCTTTGATATAAAAGATAAAAAACCATTTAAAATCAGATTGTCTCAAAAAAAAAATGTTTGTCTGTAAAGTCGGTTTACGAACGTCTTTTTTTTTTTGGTGCTTAGCTTTATCCTAGTCTCCTATCCTTTTAATCAATAACGTATTTATGACATCTCTAATGCTGCATAAGTTTGCACTTGGAATCCACTTAACATTACGGGGACATGTTCTCGTTGACTAGATTTATCTTATAGAAAAATGATTAGTCACTGTTTAACAAACTACTACTTACTTCCTTCTAATTTCTTCTACATTATCTTTAACAAACTGTAATGCGATTCTTGCATTTCCTCTGTTGCCCATAAAGAGGAATGAAAAGGCGTTCACACTGTCTTGAGCTTTGAGATCATCGCTGAGAATCATCCGGAGGAACCTAAAATTAAAATACTTAAATTATTTTTTTTTATATACAGACACCATACGCGATCATTCTCTATGTAATCTATATAGATTTAAACAGAGTTTAAGCACACGGCATATTTTAAACGCGCAGACGACGCGCAGATGACGCGCGTATACGCGCTTCAAACGAAACCTTGTAACTTACGCACACGGGGCGAGCATGAAACGCGCATCTACTGCGCGTATACGCGCAGTTACAGCCATACACACGTACTGTTGTCACTCGTAGCTTCCGTGCGATTGGTGTGCACGCGCCTCTCCTCTGCCCTTTCTCTGCCCTTTTGTACGCGCGTTTGAAGCAATGCTACAGGCAATGCAAACGCAACAATCAGCATCTACGGCGCCGAAAACGCGCGTACCTAAAACGTGCGTTGTCTGCGCGTTTCAAATACGCCGTGTGCTTCCGCTCTTATAGAGTACGAGATGAGCGTTCCGATGTCGCCAGCTTAAATTGATTTATTTCTTTAAAATACGAGTATGTCTAATCGATAAACATAGCATCTCGTAAGCCGCATGCTTATTTCCTCTTACGAATTGAACTAATTCCGCATATTCCGATACGCTGATCCGTTGCATTGGCAAATTTTTATATGGGTGATGTATATATTTAAAATACAATACTAGACATTCTTACTTATACAAAATAAAAACGGTAATAGATTATTATTTATATAACAATTATTACCACTTTGGATTAGAAGTTTAAACGCTTTATATTATAAACATTTCACACTCAATGGTGGGACTAATAATATAATCGACACAAAAATCCAGACTACAATAAACATCGGTATAGCCTATACAGACATTGTCACTAGCGAGGACCAAACCCGCTACCGCTAGCGCAACAGCAAATGGCTTGAATATTGCGCTAACCCATCATTATTGAGGATGGAACCATGTTGATATGATAAAAACCTTCTATTGCCGTCCGTAGTTTTAAGTGTAGGTACTTTAAATATATGTTAAGGTAAACTGATATCGTATCAAATGCTTGATGGTATTGTACGTTAATCGACATAATTATACGTGAAATATCTCTTAATATATATCCTACTAATATTATATAATAAATGCGAAAGTTTCTGAGTATGTATGTATGGATGCTACTCTTTCACGCAAATACTACTGAACCGATTACGATGAATTTTGGTATGTAGGTAGCTGAAGACCCAGAATAACACATAGGCTTTTTATTCCGGAGTTCCAGCGGGATTGATTCCTAATTGAAAATAGATTCATTTATTGCTTCTGAAAACTGAATGCGCGATATAGCGGCACGGCGGCGCCGAAGGCGGTAGCGGGAGCGGGCCGGGGCGGGCGGTCCGACGAGCGGCGCGTGAGGTGGGGAAAGAAGTCACTCATAGGGTTTCCACGCGGACGAAGTCGCGGGCGGCCTCTAGTTCAACAATAATTTCGAAATTTTTTTCTTACAATGTTGTAAGAATATGTTAATCCTAGTTCTTATAATCCAGAAGTCATTATTTAGTTATAGTCTAGGTTATAACTTTATAGGAATCGGTTATTTGATAGGAATTTGAATTTAAAAATTTAATTATTATAAGACTCTCTAACAAGGTTTGTTGATCCTTTGCGACGCCTTATTGAGCGTAAATACAACAACTTACTGTTGAGCTAATGGTAACGTATTCAATTCCCACTGATGACAAATAAAAAAATTAATCCACTAGCGGCGTGCTCCGACTGCGCATCTCATGAATCTCTCTATCTATTGGTGAAAACCACATGAAAATACTTACAGTAGTTTTTGAGTTTATCGCGAACAGACAGACAGACGAGGTAAAGGACTTTATTTTATAATATTATGTAGTGATATAGATTAGATATAGATAGATGTTTCTTATGGTTTGGATTTTTGTACCTATGTTCTATGTTCCGGACCTTGACACGGGATTTCATTACATTGTGGCGCTGTTGAGTGTGAGATATTTTTTATTTATTATTCTCTTATTAACGAAAAATCATACAAGTGCATAATGAAATCACTTTTAGTTTAATTGTTTGAAATATAAAAAGACGATAATAAAAATATTGTATAATTAAAAGAATACCTACATTTCTATAGCTCTTTCATCAGTAGTGCAGCCAAGAGATCGAAGCATAACAGTTTGATCTGCTTGGTTGTTTGAGTTCAAACGACGATCGTATATAAAACGCCAAGCATCATATCCGCCATTGAGTATACCTTGACAGAATACGTGTCTTCTCACATTAGGGTTAACTCTGAAAAAAAAAATTACAAGTAAATATAAATATATAAATATTTTTAATATACAGACAGATATGTTAGTCAGTCCCTAAGTTAGGCAAAAAGCAGGATTACTGCCAATTCAATTACGTCAACGGACCAGTTAATTTAGATTAGATATCGATATAGTATTTAAAGAAAGAAATATATATGTTGTTTTTATACGTATTGAATTAAACAAGCAAGAACGCAAACCAGAAACGAATATTTGTACATATACTGGCTCGAGCGGGAATTGAACCCGTGACCGTCGGCGTTGAGGTGACTATTTGCGCCGCTACACCAGTACGTCTACCATGAGTTTTTGTTACAAGCGCACATGACATAACTACAGTAGTAAACGTAGATACGCAATAGTAATGACAGTATCCGCGAGAGGCGCTGCTCAACTTTCCATACAAATTGTCTACTACACTCGCTATCGTGTATCGTGAACTATCTCTGGAAACTCATGGTAGACGTAAAGAACGGTCGTACGGTAAAAGCATTCAATCAGTAATTTCAAGGTGAGAGTAGGATTCAAACGTAATATTAAATGAATGTAACATTAGTTAAATGACTTTTCTCAGCAAAGTAGGCGTTCAATTTATTATTATTTTTTATTATATTTTTTTTATTATATATTTAACATACACACACGGTCGTCTGTTCCTAAGGTAGGCAACTTAATGCCTGTGTTTTAGGTAACAGTTGACTGATATACATATATTTTTAATAAATATACATATAAATAATACATATATAAATAAATATATATTACACCCAGACTCGGGGCAGGAATCGAACCCACAACCCTGGAGCAGAAAACAGGGCCATTTGAATTGAATGATGAAAATGAAAAAAAAATGCCATTGAATGACAATTCCAACAATTTAGCTTCGACATAAACTAGGTTTAAAAAAAGTATATAATATTTTATTAATTCAAACGTGTTCTTATTTTGTTTATAATTTTATACCACGAAAAAAAAAGAATATTTATAGAAAGAGTTTTTAACATTTTTTTTTTCTTTAACGGCATGTTTCGCGTGCCAAAGAACTATTTACAAAAGATAATCGAAATCTAATCAAATGGAGTAACGTATTATCGATATGAAGGAAATTGACCGAGACTATATAATTTGTATTTGATATACGTATAATATATCAAAACCCTCAAAATTATCCATTATTTATCAAAGCATATTTCGTTAACATTGATTTAAATAAATTATTTTTTATTAATATATTTTTATTTAGCGTTGATTTTTTTTTTTTTTTTTTTGAGAAATAGAATCACTTGAAGAATCTACGTAAAACAAATATTGTTATTCATTATATCAAGACTGTTGCAAAACATCAATACGCTGTGTAAGCTTAAAAAATACGTTTTACTTAACAGGTTAAAAGCATAATTTTGTAATAGACAAATTATATTTAGTAGTAAAAATATTTATTTTAAAAAACAATAATAATTAAATTAATTTTAATTAAACAATGAAATTAACAAAACAAAAAAAGTAATATATATATATAAAATGAATGTATAGTTTTTCATATATCGATGTGTGATAAAGTTTTATTATACCCTCAGTAAAAAGACAAATAAAGGTATTAATTTTTTTTATGTAAGAGGGTGCAAGCGGACAGTCACACTGTGGTTCACCTGCTGGTAAGTGTACGCGACATCCATAGACACCCGCTAAATCAGAGGATTAGCAGGTGCGTTGCCGGCCTTTTAAATGGGTGTATGCTCTTTTCTTGAATGTCCCTAAGTCATATCGATTCGGAAATACCGTAGATGGCTATTATAAAGATTCATTATAACGTAGATTCAATTATAAAGATTCATTACCTGGTTCCATTCACCCTCAAGGCGTTGAATTGAGTAATAGCATTGGTAACGCATCCTTCATGACCGATGTCGCATGCAAATGATAGTATAGAGAAACGGTGCAAAGTCCTTGTCAAATTCTCTCCAGGTTGTACATCATAGCCCAAGTCCGAGATAACAGGATTCAGGAATTCGTATAGAATTTCCTAGTAAAGTAAATTAATACAATAAAAATATGTTTTTATAGTTTTTATAATGAGACTCGCAACGACCTACCCTTCTTCTATGTGAAGAAGAGGCCTTCGATCAACAGTGGGTTGTTTACAAGCTGATACAGTACAGTACAATTTTTAAAAAATAAATAGTAGCAGGCGGGAATCAAAACCATTTCACTGTTCAAAGGTTATTGAAATTTAAATGTTGTACTTTCAGGGACGGCGTTAGAAAATAGTAGGTAAGTTAATACATCTAAATATGTTCCAAAAATTGTAATAATATTTTACGGTATTTAATTGATGATGATTAATAAGCATATTTAAAATTCAGCCAACGAAAGAGGATTTAAAAAAAAAAATATCGGATTGCGATTTTTTCACGCAAAGTACAA
The DNA here is from genome assembly GCA_036937285.1 of Euphydryas editha. Lineage (NCBI taxonomy): Eukaryota > Metazoa > Arthropoda > Insecta > Lepidoptera > Nymphalidae > Euphydryas > Euphydryas editha. The sequence continues at coordinate 3,442,059 of JAUPFZ010000001.1, forward strand.
ATAGACACTTTGAGGTACAACACTATCATAACAGATGGTGCTGATGGCGCTTTTGGATCACGGTTAGTTATGACCTTCAATCACACTACTAAAAAACTCACTTCAACACTATAATACTGGTATAAACTAAAAAGTTGTATAAATTAATGACTAAGTTGAATAAATCAAAAACAAAATTAAATATGTCCTGTAAATTTTGGAAACAATCTTGAAAAGAAACCACACACACAATTCATACTTACGTCGAATTCTCGCAATGAATCAGGTAAATGCAACAACCTATTTCTTATCCAGGTAAATCCAGTGATCGCTGGAAACCAGGAATAGTAATTCGTGTCATTTTTAAGGAAATCTATAACTTGAAAACCCAAGTTGTACGTTATACGTTCAGATCTCATAAGCGCGAAGATGTCGTCAACGATCTGTAATAATATTAATTTTACTCAATTATATCCAATGAGAGTTATGTTTTGATTTTCCTTTAAATACAGATTCAGTACATGGATTCAAGTTTCACAATTATTTTTAATCTAGAAAACGAAATATTAGACACGCTTAGACAGTTGTAATGTATTTAATAATGCTTATTAGGCACAGACTAATTTAATTTATTCTATTATTTTTGCTATTAAAATCGATTACAACGTTTTTTTTTTTTTTTACATTATTTTGTACTAAATTCCACCCACGGCATCGCCCGCGTGTTATTATTGACAAATAGTAGCCTATGTCCTTCCCCAGGCTTCAGACTATCCGTATCAAATTCTTACAACAGCTCGGTAACAATGACTCTTACACAAAAACGTTTCTCCACGCTCGCAGAGTGCATGAATGCTCCCAGTCGACACTTTAGTGAATTCTCGCGAAAGGAAGGTCTTGAGGGCCAGCGCCGCTGGCATAGGCTATGTCTATATTATGGCCAAATAACAAAAAATCTTTATAAATTGTAGCCTATGTGTTATTCTGATGTATAAGGTATATTACTGTAAAGTTTCATCTAAATCCGTTCAGTATTTTTTCCTTAAAGAGTAACAAACATCCAAACAAACTTTTACATTTATAATATTAATAATATTGGTTGTGTTGTGAACCCATGGACAGCGTCTTTTTTTTATATTATTTTAAAAAAAAAGTAATAAATGTAAACTAATTTCGAATCAAGAATCTATATTTTTGAACAATTTACCTGTGCTCTGTTTAGGTGGTGAATGCTTGAATAATTATTTTTAAGAGTATTTGCGATCATTTCCCAGGTATGGATATCGTAGTTGACTCGATATATGCCTGAATAATAAATGTTTTTAGTTTAATAAATGATTTTGTATTTTTATTTATAAGTAAAAATATGTATTATATTATTAGTATATATATTTTATTTTAATTAAATTTTAATGTTTATAATTTGTGTTCTGGTGTGTAGAGGTCTAAAACGATCTATTAATGACGACGCCCAAAATCGCGGTTTCCATTCCCATTCGGAGCAGATATTTATATTAATTCAAATATTCGTTTCTGATCAGGGTGTTTGTCCTTCATGGTTGCATGCAAAAGCGATCCCGTGGCACCTCATTACGACGATGAGGGCACCACTGTGTTTTAGTGGGTATTCTAACTTCGCAGTCAGCGAGTCCCACATACCCGTCGCCTTCGGGTGGCGGGATGCGTAAACGCATTTTACAGCGTCAAAAAAGGGTTTTTGTCTTTGTGGGTCTTCTATCGTACCATAGAGAGTACCTTACAGTGGTCGGTCCCGATTGTTACAATTGCAACCGCAAATTAAGTTTTAACCCTTCACCTATATGGAGAGGACGTACGGCAGTGGACTGTCAACAGCTATTTCAGTTCAGTTAGACAAATTTAATAAACTACAAAAAGTGTGTCAACTCAATGGTTCATTACAACCTGTTTTAAACAAGATACTAAAAGAAGGCTAGTTTTTTTTAATAGTATCTAATCAATGACATTAAGCTTATTACGTATGAGTATGATTCAAATAAAATACCTTTTTGTTGTACATTAAAAATAACCCACTCGTGGCCAGGATTCTTCGATATTTCCATTGTCCTGTTTTGCATAACATGGGACGGTGTGAGATTATCCCAATTAATGTTATTACCGGTTGTAAAAGTAAGAGGTAACGGCCAGACTTGTTCAGTTTGAGTCGCTAAAGCACTAATGAAGAATCTTTCCTAAAACCACGCCAAAATAAAAGAGAATTAATTAAAGTTAAATATTAAAAGTATTCCACTTTCAGTATGTAAGTTACTGTTTAATAAATAAGAAAAGTAAATGTTATGTTGTGTTAACCTCCCATAATTTGTAACCCCTTTAGTAAATAACAGATTTTTGTTTTTGTTTTCAACTGTTTGTCAGCTGCAAATGATAATATGTAGTTGGTAGGTATCAATTAATATATAGTGACCCCGTGACTGTTTGCTAACTATTTTCTTTTAAGAAAAAAAGAAAAAAAATTATTGCTATTTTAAATTTAATCAAATATAAAATATAACCTGACCGACAGCCTGATTTGATTGTGATTGTGATGCTGGATGAAATTGATGAGACGTTTCTAGCGTAAGATATTTCTATGAACTATTATTATTATTCAAATATGCATGCTTAATAACTATACCTGCGAGAGTCTCATAATTCCACTATTCATATCGACATCAACATTAAGTACCGGGTATCCAGGTTCCTCAACCCAGTATCGTATTATCTGAGCTATATCCAAGTCACTACTTATAGCATTATCTTCGGCAACTGCTCTTGCAAAATTACTGAACAGATCTAATGGGAAAGCGTGCTCATATGCCCTTGAAGAAAAGTTTTGTATGTATAAATCTGATTCTATATACCAATATAGTACATAATAATAATTTATTATTTAAACAAAAGAAACAAAATTTTATTATAATCTGCATTACCATAGATATGCATAATTATATAAACATATTCTTACGCTACTATAAGTATGCCTATTTTCCTCTTCCATACACAGTGTTTTATTTATTTAATAAGTTAGTTAATCACAATAACAAGTTGTTATAAAAGAGCCAAATCTTTTGGTACAGATATTGTTATTATTAAAAGAATGGTTCCAACAACTTTCCTACTAGCTTTCATGTTGAAACAGTGATTTTATTTTCATAAAAAGTAAATACCAGTATCGATACGTAAACCAAAAAATCTCAAAAAATACCTTTCAACGAGGAAATAGCTCAAAGCTTTTCTAAAAGTTGGCTCGCCGATAAAATGCTTTAACATAAGAAGCAAGGAAGCTCCCTTGGAATAGCTGATACCAGAGAAATGTCCAGTGACTTGAGCAGGTGAATTCACCGTGTGCTGTAATGCTCTGGTCGAGGCTGACGAATCAGTAGACAATGCACTTTGTAAGTATCTGATATTGAATTGATCTTCTAATTCCATTGAAGGGTCAACCTAATATTTAAAAGAAATGTTACATGTGAGAATAGCTAATTTCTCAAATTTATTTAGCACAAATTTAAACATTTATATTTTTGACGGTTTACAACCGTTCTGGTGTAGTGGTAAGAGTAGTCGCCTCAAACTTCGCGCCTGCGGTCGCGGGTTCGATTCCCGCTCGTCGCCTGTCCCGGTCTGGGTGTATGTCTTTGTGGGTTTCCCCACCGTCCCTCGGAGAGCATGTAAAGCCGTCGGTCCCGGTTGTTATCATAGACACCTGATAACGATCGTTACTCATCGTAGAAAAATTATCAACCCGCCAGTGGAGCAGCTTGGTGGATTAAGCTCTAACCATTCGCCTATATGGAGAAGAGGCCTTTGCTCAGCAGTGGGTGGTTTACAGGCTAATACAGTATGTTTGATGGTTAACCATAAACACTGCTTCGATTCGTAAGTGAAGGAACTGCAGTGTACTTTCCATACAGTAAAATATAAGTCTACTTACACCATCCATAGCAAAGTATTCGAAATAGCTCGCAAAACCTTCATTGATCCAAACATTGTCCCACCATCTGCAAGTGATGAGGTTACCGAACCATTTATGGGCAAGCTCATGAGCAGTTATAGTGCCAATGTTCATTCTATCCAACTCATTAGTTTCTCCTTCTTCAAACAGCAAACGTAGTTCTCTAAATAAAAATAAAAATTAGTAACTAAACACATTCTAGTAATTTTGTATTAATGATAAATTAACTTCAAAAATTACATAATCAAAAAACCATTTTTTCTTCTTCTTCTTTTCGACTTAGGTAATCAAAGGAAATTCTAATATTATGTAAAATTGCAATTTATAGAATGATATATAAAATTATATTACTGAAGCCCGTATACTGAAGATCCCCAAGTAATCCAATTATATAAACAAACTTACAAAAAAAGTCTTTCTTGCAATTAATCCGCAATTTATACAAAAAATACAGTATAGTAATTTGAATGATAACAATTTCATTTACCCACCCACTTTATAGTAATAAAAAATAAAAATAAAAATAAGTAATATGTCTATAATAATAGTTATTGATTGTACAACCTATATGAAACTAATCCCCAGTTTTCAGTAGCTCCAGATGCCCAATCCGGAGACGCTATCTGATCGTTTTTCATGTTTTCAGCCATCGTATAGTATGGAATACCAAAATAATTCTCCAGCCATGCAGTAATCGGTGGACCTACTTCCAGGGCATAGTCACCTTGACCTTGAGCATTTGGTCTAGCAAGAATACGATAAGAAGCAGAAGAATTATTGTTATCTGCGATAACGGTAAACTCTTCGCTAATGTGGATTGTTACTAAATACGCAGACATTCTAGGCGTTGTGTGGAAAATTTCTTTAACACGATTTCCAATCCTAAAAATAAAAATTAAATGAATTATAACAATCTTAATATGTATGTGTTAATAAATTAGTATTTTATTTAAATACCACTAGTAATGACGTTAAATATGCTAATGAATTTCTTATTAATAATTTATAATTGTTTATTTTTATTTTTTTTTAATATTTTTACATTTGATATTTTCAGAGTAGTATTGTTTCAGTGAATTCTGGTAAATTATTTAAAACTTTAAATTTTTACACATATAATAATCAAGTTAGGTATAGAATATATAAAATATTTATTGCGCAGTAAATTTAAAATCATTATCTTAACAAAACTATTCCAAATCATTTTGTCGGTCATTACTGTGAGAGTTATTTTATTATAAAATAATTTATGAATTTTATCCAGTAATGCGGCAAATTATGAATGTATCAATATAATTGCTATTTTATCTTATATTATCTATTCATTAACTGATCATGAATAGCGGTCACTTGATTTGGTAAGACTATACACACGTTTTAGTAATAGTTTGGACTTCAAGATCGTTAAATATTATGCAAAGCATTTGATAATTTTCAAATACTTATTTATTATCACTGATATAATAATCGTAATTAGAATATGAATTGGAGATTTTTATTCTATTTAATGGAAATGCGTCACGCATTTTGTACGTAGTGTTTGTGGATTTATTATAGCACAAATGTAAACAGGTCCTGTTATTAGATACTAATTAAATAGACTAGGATGGGATAAGTTATAATTTCCATCTCGGTTGATATTGAGTCGTAGTGAGATGTAATATGTACACACAAACACACACACACTATATATATATATAGTGTGTGTGTGTGTGTGTGTGTGTGTGTATTGGTCATTGGCTCATTCATTCAAAAATACGCGAAAATGCCAAAATACTATTCATAAACATCTGCGTTGGCAGTCAAAATGCCACAATATCCAACTATAATTAAACAATTTTAAAATAATAATTAGCCGTAATAATACTTCAGAATCTTCTTTTAAACTATGAAATAATCTTTATTCTGATCTGGTGTAAAGTTAACTAATTTGCATTTGTGTCACTGTCGCTCCAAAAAAGCGATTATATACACTCGCGCTATTTCTAAACTCCTGTTAATTCTGTTAATTTTTCATGTAAACTTTAATAATATAAAATACAGACTCAAGCAACTTGCAAATATAATTTATTAAATGCTTATTTTAGGCGTATTCATGACTGGTCTATAAATTATTGTTTTGCCGTTTGTTTAGCTACTGAGTGCCAAGTGATTATTTTGTATAGTTTTCGGCAACTGGCTAAAATTTAAGCTGTACTATATTTCGTTCGTGATTATATTTTATTCAGGCGATAAAATAAACTATAAACATCAGGTTGAAATGAGCTGTATGTTCAAAGGTTTCTGAATATTTAGGGATTCTAATTATTTGGACCTATATCTGAGGGTTACGATATCAGTAATTTCTAAACTAACAAACCATAGACAGTTGTCAAAATACCTCCTTTCTAACAAATAAAGAATGAATTAAAGAAATCGGACTACACGTTAACGAATTATAAGAAAGTACTTATTTTGACTTTTATCCCTTATACCAAAAGAATCGTGCTGAATGTCAGCATAAAAAGTGTCATAGCTCGTTGTATAAACTCAAATCATGCCTAGATTAGTTTAAATTAATTCAGTACTTTGGTGTTATGTGCGGCCAAAATACGACAGACAAATTTAGAAAAAAAAAAAATATTTTGCTTCAGTACTATTCCTAATACCCCAAAAAAAAATTTATTTTTAAATATCTTCAATGTACAGTACAGTTCATTTCTGTCAACAGAACGGTGAACTAAACTTTCTCAATTTGTTGCTACTGTCAATTGTATTATATTAATGAAGTCTTATTAAACAAGTTCAAATATTGTATTCATTTTTTTCATACGGATTATATGTATCCTCTTTATATACGAATTATAACAATAAAGAATTTTCCAGAATCCATTTGGAGACCCCTTAACTTGAGTCTCTCTTAAACCACTGGTTAATAAACTATGTTTAGGTGATGTTAGGCTTTTATTTGCAAGGAATATTAAACATAGTTTAATTTGGTTTCTAGGTATACCTAACGTGACCAGACGCAAATATAGAATAGCACATAAGAATATCTTAAAGACTTATGAAATATTTATGAAATACTAATGAAATATTGTCTTAATTATGCCTATTTTATTGAATATATTTTATGTCTGCTTGCTACTAACGCGCCAGTGGAAAGAGTCATTTTCTTAATAAACAAAGTGTGGACGTCTGAAAAAAAAACCCAGTTAAAGATTTCAGTTTTGAACCTCACCTACTATATTAAAGCAAATTTGTTTTTCTGATAAATACAAAAATAAGTAATAAAAATATTATGCATACCTTTATAATTTGCAATAATTAACCTTCCTAAATAAAGAAAAATAAAAGTGTTAGTGTAATCGTAGTAACATTGTTTTTATTTTTTATTTTACTGTGATTTTCTGTTATGTACATACTGCCGTACAACAAAATATGATATATGGTTTGAACTTGAACTAACCATTATCATAGTAGCAATAGGCGCTATACTTGCAGCGCAAGTATTTGGTGCTATATGCAGCCGTCTGTACATGCCATAATACAATAGGTAAATAAACCTGCTAATTAAAGGAGAAAAAAAACTGATGTCCCGTTTTGAGTCAAAAACTAAATAGTCACGTTTGTTATACCAGCAGCGTTGCGCGCACATAAATTTAGCTTTACCCACACATCTACTACGGTACGGTAGGAACTAACCGCGATTCAAACAGCGCCATCTATTAAGAAAGTGTTGTACTTCGAACTGTTATACTTCGCGTAAAAATAAATCGCAATCCATGTCGATTTTACCATTGAGTGCTTACCATGGAGTATGGAATTAAAGGAGAACTATCTTGTATGGGAGATTAGTTGAAAAAGTGTTCACTTTTTTTAACAAATTATTGTGTGCACACTCACCGAAAAAGCGCTTGTTTAGCAAATGGAAATTATATTAAACTAGCACTTATATATAAACAGAGTGAAGTTTGCTCGGTTGGAAAATTTAGTATTTCTTTTGACTTCTGTAGTTAGTAAATAGTCGACTAAATCAATACTTGTGTTTTTTTTATATTTAATTTATTATTGATAATGTTTATATTACATTGTCTTTTTTTGCTATTAATTTATATTGCTTATTACGTGTTCAGTCCGTGTTATGAGTGCTTTATATATGGTGCTTCCTTTAAGATTTACCCTCATGCTAATGTCACCATAATTTGATAAATTTCGACGACACTTTTCGTAACAGAAGATGGTACTCCTTTAATTCTATACTCCATGATGAGTACCAAAAATACTATACACAATTCTCCTGTTAAAATCTTACATTTTTATTAAGTCGAACATACATGACTTTCTGGGTTATCTGATAAGTAATATTTAACTGTCTAGATTTATTATTAAGTTTAAAATTAATTGTTTTTATAAGAAATTAAAAAACAAATCCATCGGAATTCCACAGACGATTAAGTTATATCACAAGAGATCGCTGTAAGCGATAAGGCCGCCTTTGCATACAATATGTATCGGTGCAAATGTCCAAATTGTAAATATATATTTTGTCTTATGTGTGCAATAAAGATTTAATAAATAAATAAGTTATATAGTGTAAGTTAATCATGTACCAACTCATTGTCACTTCTTTAAATTTAATTACTTACCCTATCAAGTCAGCGAAAAACTACTTCTAGTCGATTGCTTATATCTAGACACTACCGTAATATAAATAAATAAATATTAACCAACAATCACACCACGTTAACCTAGCCCTGTGCTAAGTTCGTAAGAACTTGTGTTACAGGTACTAGGAACGGAAATAAATTTAAGAAATATATATAAATACATATACATACACATCCATGACCCGGTGCAGACATCTATATTCGTCATACAAATTATTTGCACCTGGCGGGATTCGAACCCGCGACCGCTGCGTAAAGTGTCCAGTTGCCTGACCACTCGACCAGCCGGCCGTCGAATATATTTAGATTATTTGTATAATCTTATACATATTTTATAAATCTACTATCGAAACTCACCGTATCTCCTCTTTGATCGCCATGTTTGAAAAGGTTTGACCAAAATTTTCTGGACGGTTAACTATAATATCGAAAGTTGATTTGAAACCGGGCTCGTCAAAACAAGGAAATGCTTGTCTTGAATTAGTTGGTTGTAAGTGTGAAGCCGCATACCAACTAGAACAATGAAAAATACCATTTTTAAAATAGAATCGACACTAGGATATCGCTGATATAGTGTTTATACTTGTTATACGTTCAAATTTAATTTAATTTATATTACTAAACACAATAAATTACGTCAATTTGTCATCTACTTACTGTATTCTTCCATCATCGCCCCTATAACTACCCCTAAATACACCCCTAGACAGTGGTGTTTCATTAATATTACCAATGTATGTTATCCTTATTGTATAAATTTCTGTATTGACCAATGTGAATCCTTGTCTCAAGTTTAATCTCAAGAAATGATATTCTCGAATTCTTTCGAATGGCCTAAATGGATCTAATGGCAATGGTGCACCAGCTTCATTCGTTAGTGTCACTGATAATATTTGTCTTACATTCTCGTGAAGGACTAGTGATGATACATTATCTCTGACAGCCTAAAAATAAGTAATTCATCGTATTATAATTCTTATACTATATATATGTCATTCGCCCCTAAAGTTGGTAATTCCTGTATTTTAGGTAGCATTCGACTGATATACTTATGTATATATAAAGATATTTTTAGTAAATGTACATATACATACATATCATATTATAAATGTTCCTACAACTAGAATCGGGATGAAAACCGAACCCACGATCCAGGAGCGGAAAACAGGATCAATACCACCTGCACCAAAGGGCCAGTCAAAAATCTAGTATTATTAACAATAATATTTCAAACTAAAAAATACTCACTCTAACGGTTAATGTAACAATGCCATCGAATGTAAACGCCTCTTTGTTGCCTTCAGCTTCAAAGTACGGAGTCATTTCAAATTGTATATGAATGGGATCCAGATCTTCGGGAAGTCTATAAATTTCATCTCCGATGTTATTTCTTACCAGAAGTTCATCGACTTCAAAAGGGAAATCGGATTTAACTAATACTAACAAAGCTGGTAATAAAACCAGCGTCTGAAGTAGTGTCATGATACTGAAACATTAAATCATTAAATTAAATAAATTTGAAAACTATTTATAGGTTAAAATGTAATCACATTATACACCATTAAAATTAATTAAAAAAAATACGGAAAATCACATTAATTTACGACTAATGTTGTCAGCTACAAATATAATGAGTATTCTTTTCACGTTTAAATTCAAAAGTATAAATATTTAATATTAAAACTACCTATTCTTACGTCTCCCTTGTCCCAAATATATTAATTATCAAATAATAAAAAGAATAAATCGTTATCGTTTTTATCAGCAATTTTATGAAGATTAATTTATGCAACGAAATACCTGATAATAAAAGTATAAAATTCTATCGATAAACATTTAGCGCGTGCGATTTGGTTTATTTTATTTTAATATTTTATTGCTCAATACATAATTTTATTCCACAAAAGGTGGCCTTAATGCTGAACCCATTCTCTACCAGCCCACCTTAGGACGAAAGACGAAAAGAAAGTACATTTGTAGGTGACCGAAACGGTAATTGTGTAAAATTTCATCTAAAATACACTAAATTAGAAGATAATAGAATAAGTATAACAAATACATACCCATTGAATACATGAAAACATATACAGAAATGTACATACACAAACACATACATACGAGTACATACCTAATAGATAACAAGCAGACGAAATTCAAAACACCGAAATAAAATACTTTTAAGTGATAGAAATTAAGTTACATTATGTCTTAAAAAATCCTTAACTTGTCTTTTAACAAGCACGTATGCTTTACAAATAGACTCTGTTAAAGACAATAGACTGATAAAAACACAACAAACCTTATATATAAGTAACTAATCGAGTGCGGGTGTATAATGGGAAACATGATCATATTTAGGCAACTTGAAGATGAAACTAATGCACGTATTAATTAATTGATCAAATTTGTTTAATTCATTCTTCATGCTTGCGTGCTTTCATGCTTCATGCATGCATGCATGCTTTCATGCTTCATTGGTGTCTAAATTCCACACGTCAACGTAGTCAATGAAAAAATGTTTATCTTAGTTTTTTTAAATTTCATTTTAATATCATTCCTTATCATCACCATCAGCCATTGGATGTCCACTGCTGAACGTAGACCTAATAAATATAAATATATAAATATGTTTAACACACACACACAAGGTCGTCTGTTCCTAAGGTAAGCAACTTAATGCCTGTGGTTTAGGTAACAGCCGACTGATATACTTTTTTTTTATTAAATATACATATAAATAAACATATATTACACCCAGACTAGGGGCGGGAATCGAACTCAGAACCCTTGGAGCAGAAAACAGGGTCACTGCAAACTGCGCCAACGGGTCAGTCATATAAACTGTATTTTTAAAATTTCATCATTGTAATTATTACTTTAACAACAAAAAAAAAACTTAAATCGAGAATATCAATTATGACAGAACCTTTTCATAAGTAAATTATTGAACCCTTATTCTTTTACCTCATTCTCGACAACTTTATATAGGCTAGGATGTTATATGATAATGAAAACTATGTTAAATTAATAGATGTTTTTTAAATATAAAGTCATATATTTATTACAAATAAAAACGTACACACGTTACATATTGTAATAGACAAAATTAATATAGGTAGTTACTGTTAATAGGTAAAATTATACCTCTTACTTAAAAAAATAAAATTACAGAAAATTCGTATTGAAAGATACAAATACGATGGTGAGTGAGTTTTCAAAGCTTAAATGGAATCGCTTAATGTCTTGGGAGATAATATGATACATCTGCAAATCCGCAGTGGTGGGTCAACCTTGTTCTTCTTGTAATAAGACAAGACATTTATACCCAGCAGTGGGACATTTGTAGGATAGAAACCTAGGATCAACCAAGGATCTTTAAGTCGCAAGTGAATAGGCTACTTCTAGGTAAGCGTGCTTCATCCTAGACGGCATTTTCACTTAACATCAGGTCAAACGCAAGCCTATCTTAGTATACAAAATATATGTATATATATTACAGTAATATTTTCTAATTTTTATCTCTATTTCTTTCAATCTCTATTTCTGTGAAAGTATCTACACCAAGGACATCGTGACAATGAAACTACGTTGGAAATCAAAGACAATTCTTTATTTTGTTTTTATACACATAGATGGTTGTAATATGTTATATTTATACATATAAATGAAAATTTACATTTAAGGCCTCAAAAAATTCCTACTTTTAAATGCCTTTTTTATATTAAGGTTAATGATAGAGGGTATAAGAGATAATTTTAAATATGTTTATTAGCTCCATTTGTAACTAGTTCTTTTGTATTTGTAATACGTAGGTACGAGAAAAAAAACTACGTAATCATTATTACGAGTACATTTAAAAAGTCCGTAATTATCCTTAACTTATATTATTTACATATATTGTACCCATATCTTATCTATAATCATATCTACCAAGTTCAAACATTATCAAAGGCGTTATTAAATTATAATTCAAAATAAAATCTTAATTGACGTCAGAAATATATTATATTTATTGAATAAGCAAGGCGAATAAGGTTGTAGCTGTTAGTAAAAATGATGATAACATAAAAGTAGCTGCGCCGCCTCTTGCTGCAGCTAAAATCATGTCGGCATTGTCTCTACCCCATTGTATGGCATTACGAGCGGAATTAATAGCAGATATGGCTGAATTAAACTGAGCTGTGTTACTTTGTGTGCTACGTAACCATTCTTCGTACTGAAATAAAAAAAATAGGTTGATGTAACATTATTTCCTTGGACATTATTAAAAGAATGAAAAATAAAACTATTCTGAAGCAATCGATTCTCATAAAAATGTTTCTTTTTATTTTATTTTAATTTAAATACACAACTTTTTACCTTAGTAAAAGATAGTAAAATAGATTTTGTAATATCGAATTTGATAATATTTTCTAGTAGACATTGTATCACTGACGACCGTTCTGGTGTAGTTGTGCGAGTAGTCGCCTCAAACCACGCGCCAGCGGTCGCGGGTTTGATTCCCGCTCGGGACAGATATTTGTATTTGTACAAATATTTGTTTCCGGTCTAGATGTATATCCTTGTGGGTCTCCCCACCGCACAGTGGGACGAAACGCCAAACGGTGTTTCAAAATTCTGGATTCAACTGGTTTTTTGAGCTAAACGTATGAAAAATTTTTTGGAGTTACGTTTCAACATATAGAATTAGAATCCGTTTCCCTCGCAATGGTGTGCGGTATATATATATATGTAAAAAATGGCTGAATATGAGCTACTTTTAGGCTTAAAATCTGCAGCATGGAAATAAAATATTAATGCCGATAAAAATCTTAAAAAAAAAACAAATATTTAGCAATAGTTAAGCAAGTAGGGGTTGAAATTTTGAAAAGTAAAAATTATAAGGGGTTTAAAAGTACAAAAGACAACATTTTTAAGCTGAGAATAAAAAATTATAAAATTTCTAAAACAAAAATGTCAAATTGAAATATTACGAATAAGATATTTTTAGACAATATGGAGAGTTTAAAGTATTTCATTTTTAATTTTAGAATTCAAATTTTATAATTTTATCAATTATACATCTCTAATAATTTCAATCTAAAAGTGTTTTTATGTATTTCAAAAACAGTATTGCAACAAATCTGGATCTATTCAGACGACTGATGTTGAATTCCGATCCACTCATTTCATTGAGGAATAAGAAAAGTAAAGTTCATAAAGTTCATCGAACATTAGATGAAGAGATGAAGAACTTATTGATTATCGCAGAAGAGGCAACATAGAATACTTAATTTTCTACTCAGAAATAATCATCAGGAAAACGTTAAATATTTCAAATGTTTAAAATCAATAATAATTAATATATATACTACTGTTGACTATAATAAAACTGTACCTATGTATGCATTAATTATTCCTCAACTTCACTTTACAATGAATGAATCTCATAATCTGCAATGTTTGGTATAGAATGAGAACATAATGATTTTTTTATTTTTATTTTTTTTTTTTATAAAGAAAACATACAGCTTGCAATTACACAAATAAATCATACAAACAAAAAAAAAAAAAAACACATAAGCCAATCAAGTTTTCACCAATTACATGTAACAAATACCAGTTGGGCAAACATAAAAAAAAAAAAAATTAATACAAACATAGTTTTCTTCAATACAACATTATACACGAAACAAAAATTACAGCAACAACATCATGTGACAAATACAGTTCATTTTAATTTTAATTGTAATAGCTTGATGACAGTTTTAAACTTATTAAGTTTTAAATAAAAAATGTCTAGCATATTATAATTTTTATTATACCGTTCACAGGCTCTAACGATAAATCGATTTGAAGCATAGTTGGTTCTGCAGAATGGTATAGCAAATGTATATTTTCTGTTTGATCGTGGATTATATTTAGGACAATTGAAGGATATTTTATTTAGCAAATATGGCGAATCAATATGGTTATTTAAAATCTTATACAAAAAAATGATATCACGGTGTTCACGTCGAGTTTCAAGGGTTGCCAATGTATCAGGTGGAGATGTCTTAAACTTATATTTGAGAAGTTTACAAAATTTATCTTGAATACGTTGAAGCATATACTTATATTTGTCATATTGCGGATTCCATGTAACAGAGGCATATTCAAGATGTGATCTTACGAGTGCACTGTATAAAATAATAAAAGTATTGATATCTTTAAAATCGACCGCTTGGCGAATCAGAAAACCCAACATTTTGTACGCTTTGGCAGTAATTTTCTCAATATGTGGTTGGAAAAGTAACCGGCTGTCTAAGAAGACACCCAAATCTCTTACCTCGGTCACTCTGCTAAGAATTGAATTATTAATACTATAGTTATATTGAATAGTTTCTTTCTTCCTATTAAAAGAGATAATGCAACATTTACTAACATTTAAAAATAGCTTATTATCCAAACAATACTCATTGAGAGCATTTAAATCATTCTGTAAATGTATACAATCCTGAACAGTTTTTATTCTAGTAAAAATTTTAGTATCATCAGCATATAATAAAACGCTAGAGTGACGAAAACATTCCAAAATATCATTTATAAATATGTTAAATAGAAGAGGACCGAGGTGGGAGCCCTGAGGCACACCAGAGGTAATGGGAACGAAACAAGATGTAAATCCCTTGACTGCAACGGCTTGAGAACGATCCCTAATATATGATGACAGCCATCTGAGGAGGTCGCCGTGTATACCGATGCGACTTATTTTATAAATTAACAATGAATGAGGAATTTTATCGAAAGCTTTAGAGAAATCAGTATACACGGCGTCGACCTGAAAGCCTTTATTCATAGAGTCTAAAATCATATCTAAATATTCACATAAATTAGTTTCAGTGGATCTTTTATCAATAAAACCATGTTGCTGAGCGATTAAAAAGGGTCGAATAGCAGGAAATAAACTATCATAGATTATTTTCTCGAATATCTTGGGCAAGATTGAAATTTTAGAAAATGAGAGATAATTTTAGAAAATGAGATGATAATCATAATCGTTCATTTAAAAATAAATAGTAATCTGTAGAATACTGGGTGATTAAAAAACCGCTATTGACTATAGAGAATCGCTCTAAAAAATTCAAAGTTATACTTTTTTATAAGTTATACTCCACTGATTTTTAATTTTCCTTACCTTTTGCACCATGTATTGTCAGATTTTGGGGGCTTAGTTGTACTGATAAAACAAGGGTAAATACCAATTTTAAGCTATTTTCATTCACATATACTCAAGTTATGATACACATACTTTTAATATAAATACACACACCTATATATGTATAGGTATATGTCTATATGTATATGTGTATGTACATACTATACACACACACACACACGCACACACACACGCTATATATATACAGGGTGACTGGTGAATTACCATCGATATTTGGGGAGAACGCTCGGCGCGCGGTTCCCATTCGGGTCATGCAATAAAAATAGGTACTTAATTTTTGACCAAATTTTCATAAATTTCAATTCAAATAAATGAAGCGATGACACTTTTCCAGTCATGCCGGCGGCACATGCACAGGTGTTGTAATGTGTCGCTTGTTCACACCTAAAAATTGCCAAAGTCACATAATTTACCTAGTCAACAAATTTGTTGCTTAAACGAGTAAAATATCTTAGTATTTTTGCCTTTCCTAAGCCAGGATTAAAGTATTAAGGGGGACTGGATCATGCTTGTTTATCCTGCTACCCTGTTTACACGTGGCGGCGTTTGGACGTAGATAAACTACCTGTTTTGTGTCGAAAGTGCAGCTAGCTGCTAGGGTGTCCAGACGATGCGTAAATAATTGGATAATTGTTGAGTAACTTTACTTAAAAGTTTATTAATATTTACCTATTTTTTTTACATGATTCGAGTGGGAACCGTGCGCCGAGCGCTCTCCCCGAATGTCGATGGTAATTCACCAGTCACCCTGTATATTCGCTATATATATTCGCTAGATAGGTTTTATGTATGTGTAATGAAATTGCATTAATAAAGCTTGGGCTTGTTTATCGGATATATACATCATTTTAATTGATAAAAATGATATATTACATGTATATTACAAGTAGAAAAAAGATTTTTTAAGATTTTTATCGGCATTAATATTTTATTTCCATGCTGCAGATTTTAAGCCTAAAAGTAGCTCATATTCAGCCATTTTTTACATATATATATATACCGCACACCATTGCGAGGGAAACGGATTCGAATTCTATATGTTGAAACGTAACTCCAAAAAAATTTTCAGACGTTTAGCTCAAAAAACCAGTTGAATCCAGAATTTTGAAACACCGTTTGGCGTTTCGTCCCACTGTGCACCGTGCGTCGATGAGCACGCAAAGCCGTCTGTCCTGGTTGTTATTATAGACACCTGATAACGATCGTTACTCATAGTAAGGAAATTATGCGCCAACCCGCATTGGAGCAGCGTGGTGGATTAAGCTCCAGCCCTTCTTTTATAATGGATAAGATGCCTTCACTCAGCAGTGGGTTGTTAACAGACTGATAGCGTACAGTACAGTATTGCATCACTTGAAACAGATATTTTATAAAAAAAAATACCTCAACGAGTCCAGCTTCATCAAGATACGATGCAAGATTGTTGAGAACTGTATGCACAGGATTTGGTGGAGCATCTTGAACATATCTGCAATAATTTCAATGTCCTTGTGAATACTTTATTTTTTTCAAAGAAACAAAATATTTTTTTTGTCCCTGATACAAAAAACTCATGTTAAACATTTTTTTTTTTGGATTACTATAAAACGTCATTATCAATAATATTCAGAATGTTATATAGAAATGTATCATTTGAGTTCTTTAATGTAGCCTTGTCATTGAACGACGCCATCTAAACACCAGTTTAAATAATGTTTAGATTTTTAATAAAACAGAGAGTCATGAAATTTAGTTCAAAAACTGTTAATAACTTGCCTAGTCAAACTGTTCTCAAAATTGGTTTATTTGGAGAAAGATTGTAATTATATTATTGTATGACATATCAATATTTAAAGTAGCCTCATAACTTACGCTTCTCTGATTTCACTGATACGATTTTTTACAAACTGCAGTACAGTATAAGCATTTTCTTGATTACCCAACAAAGCATAATTGAAAGATGTGGCTTTATCATGTGATCTCACTGACTTTTCTAAGGTCAATTCCAAGTATCTGAAACAAAAGATATGTGTACTAAAAGGAACTTATATAATAATATGTCATAATAATAATATGTAATGTCCGTGACACGAATTGCGAAGTCCTTAATATCTTTAGTTTCTGTACAATTTTAGTGACGGATAAAAAAACAAATTACTGTGTATTAATTTGAAAATCGTTCTGGTGTAATGGTGAGAGTAGGGGCCTAAACACCGGCAGTTGCTGGTTCAATTCCTGCTCGGGGTGGATATTTGTATATGTGCAAATATTTGTTTCCGGTCTGTGTGTATGTTCTTGTGGGTCTCCCCACCGTGCCTCGAAGATTAGGTAAAGCCATCGGTCCCGGTAGTTATCACAGACACCTGATGACGATCATTACATATTAGGGACTCGTAATTGTCCTCCATACTACAGTGGAGCAGCGTGCTTGATTATGGTCAAACCTTTACCCTAAATTGAGAAGTGACCTCTGGCCAGCAGTGGGAAGTTAAACAGGCTGAGTTCAGTTCAATTCAATTTATAACGATTTCTACAGCTAATTGTAGGTCTTGTTTTAAGTCAATTGAATTTTTTTCATCTGTCATAGATGTGTGTCTGAAGCTGCAAATTTCTAGATATTTAAGTCAGTTTAACCACCAATTTATAAAAATAATTGCTTGTGCTAAATGATTATTACGAGTTCTATAACACTTACCATGGGCGTAATAAACTATGAATAATTTAGTTATTTTATTAATTATTTAATATTTTTTTTAACGCAACCAGATATCAGATCCTACCTGGTCAATAATTGTGGATCTCTGGTAGCTCCAAGACCCCTTAGCATTTCCAATTGATCGTTAGCAAAGTTTGAATTTCTGAATCTATTTAAAAGAAATTCAAAATCTTGCTGTCCTCCTTGCCTAACACCTGCTATGTAGACATGACGACGAATTCGAGGATCAACCCTGAAATAATAATAAAGTGATTTCATTTATTGCGTAAAATAATTGTGCAACCATAACATAATAATTATTGAAATATAAATTTACTGCAACAGCTTTCATAGCTAATTCAATGTAACAGTTCTGTTTCGATAAAAAGTTTTGAATACCCCAATATTAGGCTTAGGGTTATTTTAGCACTATTCGCCAGATTTTTATATTGGGTCCAACGGTTCCGATGTAGTAGTGCGTGTAGTCGCCTTAACGCCTACAAGTAGATATTTGTATATGTACAAATATTTGTTTCTGATCTGGGTTCATGTCCTTGTGGATCTCCCCACTGTGCCTCGGAGAACACGTAAAGCCGTCGGTCCCGGTTGTTATCATGGACATCTGATAACGATCGTTACTGTAGGTGATGGTGGGAATTTGGGTAGGGAAATTATCCACCAATCCGCAGTTGATCAACGTGGCAGATTAAGCTCCAACCCTTCTTCTATATGAAGAAGAGGCTTTTGCCCAGCAGTGGATTTATTCAATTCTATACTGGTTATTTGGTGGATACACGTCTCAGAATGTTTGCCAAAACTTGATGTGTTCTCGATGAAAGAAAAAAATTATACAAGTTTAGTATTTTTAAATTCAGCAGATTCCATGACCTATCGATTAAGTCCCACATGTGAAACCACGCATCCACAAATACAGACAGATGACAGAACAGATCCACTCTATCTAGAAATAACTAAAAATTACAATCATTACAAAATATCATTACCAAGCACCGTTAACTCTCATTTCGACAAATTTATTTCTGGAATTCTGTATGCATGCTTCGTGACCGAGGTTGCAAGCAAAATGCATTATTTCTTGTCTGGTTAGGGTTGTTGTGACCGACTCATTAACACCCGGATCGTATCCAAGAACATCGATTACGCGATCCATGTAGCCGAGTATGTATGACTAGAAATTAATATAACATTATACTATCATAACAAAGACTTCATGGTAGAAGTTATTTTTATAATTGGAAACTAAAATCTATGATTATGTACAGCTCATTAAGCTGTACATTGTTATTTTTCTGATTTATGTATCGAAATAGTAGTAAATGCGAGGAGGAATTTATATACAAACTGGAATGCGCACGTGCACTCGAAAAACGTTCCTAAGAGAGGGATTGCATCTGTTTCTACCATGGATTCAAAGCAACTCGTAAGAAAGAGACAAAATACCAGTAGTCGACGAGATGCTCGGAACGATTTTTTCACTTTACATGTTGGAAACAAATGTCAACCTTAAGTCAGTTATTTCAAGGTGAAAGGTGAAGGTCAAGGTTTTGAATATACAATTTTTTAAGTGAGCGTTCCAGTTATGATATAAATTTCTTCAGTAAATGACTTTCAGTACCCATTATCTACTGTCTACCTGTCACTATTTTTAATCGATTCAATTTTGGCTCGCATAAGTTTAAGGCTATGCAAAGCATATTTTGTATTTCATATACTAAATATATTATTTAAATACATAGTTTACATAAACAACAGTCTTAAATTTGAGATAAATTTAAATTTTGCATTGTAAATATGTATAATTATTGTTAAATTTCATTATTAAAAAGAAATAATTGAAATTCATTATAAGTATATCCGAAATGGGGCTTAAATATTCTTCTAATTTTGTGCCACAATGACAGATCAGTGGTCAATCAGTGACTATATTATTATTAGTTAGATTGGCCACTTGTTTTGATATTTTAGTACTATGTCACGTATCCTTTAAATTACGACGCGTTGGCGCAGTGGCCACAGCAACTGGCTGATGCGCTAGCGGTCGCGAGTTCAATCCCCGCACATGACAAATATTTATATAGTCCATACCGATGTTTGTCGTGGTCTGGGTGTTTGTGCTTGTGCATTGTGTGTATTTTCGGTCGATACAGGATTTACATCCTACTGGTGGCCGTTGAGTGTGAGACGTTTATTATTATTATTATTACCTATACTTATATAGTTGGTATATACTTGTGTACTGCTTAAATGATTTTATAATATCGAAATAATAAGAGTAGAGTGATATTCAGTATCCTTTACTCACATCGAAGATCGCCTGACTCTCAGAGATATGACGCAGCCTATTCCTTAACCAAGTATATCCACTTATTGCTGGATTCCACACATGATAATTCGTTTCATTGCTGAGAAATTTGAGGATATGAAAACCAAAGTTGTATGTTAATTTCTCAGATCTCATTAAAGCGAAAACATCATTAACGATCTGGTTAAAAGAAAAAAAAATGTTTAATTTGTATTCAATGCCAATTTATACAATGCCAATGCCAATGTAATGCCAATTAGAGTAATTTTTTTTGTGTACTTATACAAACACATTTATTTAAAATTATTTAATTTTCAAAAACGACTAGAACTAAGATGAATTTTATATCAATAATATAACATTTTATATCAAGCTATAATATTATTGTCTTCAAATCATAGCAATTTTGACACACACTGTATGTAAGCTTTCAACTCTGCTTAATTAAGTATTGTATACTCACTTGCGCTCGGTTTAAGTAATGAATAGATTCCGGATCATCTAACAAAGCCTGCGATATTAAATTCCAAGTTTTGCGATCATAGTTAACTCTATAATGGCCTAAATAAAATAAAAATGAATAATTGTAAATAATTTAGGTTTTTGGGGTGCAGTAAAACTCATCGTCTGTCCTTTCGTTAGTCCGTTTGTTCCAGGGCTTGCCTAGCTTGGATCTTTTACAAAATGTAAATTACAATGGCTGCTATAACTATAAATAATAATGATTAAGCAAGGTTAAAAATCAATGGTTCTTCATAGATGGAAACCTTTTCTTTTATTCTTGTTATTAAAATATTTTATGGTGTGTACCACCGAACTGTGTCTGTGAACTGCTCGAATACTAAAAATAAAAGTTCGACTCGCGCTTGTCTACTTTCTATATTAAAGGCAGCTCTAAAAGCGAATAAAAATGTTAAAATATTTCTGACAAATATACTGCATTACTATAATATAATCAGTTGCTGTATTTTTAAATAATTACTAAAATCAAGTTAAAAAAATATATAAATAGGCTTTGTGGAAAGATTTGAATTAAAGAAGAATAAAAACGAAACTATCTAGTGCAAAAGGGATGATATTATTATTTTTACTAAAAGACAATATTATGCTCTTATCAGAGAAATTGACAAGTGCCTAGATTTTCTGAGCCATTATATTGATAAATGAAAAGTAATTTGAGCTGTGAGACATAACCAAAAGATTGTATACAGTATTATTATTATATATTATAATAAATATTATTAATAAATATTAATAAGACAAAAAACTAATAATTCACTTTTTACACTTCATTACAATTATTATATAAAAGATTTGTTTACCATGTTGTTGTAAGTTAAATATAACCCATTCGTCCGCAGCTTCTTTTGGAAGTACTGTGCTTTGCGTTGTTAACATATACGATGGTTTTAGATTTGTGAAATCTGGTCGGGATTCAGTAGCATACGTTATAGGTATGGGGTAGATTTGACCTGTAGCTGTTGCAGATGAACTGAGGAAGAATCTTTCCTAATAAAAGAAAATAATGATATATCAAACAATTAATAATTGCAGTTCTTACATTAAGACCACCACTGTACTGTACTGTATCAGCCTGTATACAACCCATGGCTGAGCGGAGGCCTCTTTTCTATATAGGACAAGGGTTGGAACTTAATCCACCACGCTGCTCCACTGCGGGTTGGCAAGCACAATAAAGCCACCACAATATTTCGAAATAAATAAAAAATTAACATTCATTAAATAACAGGACCTTATTAAATAATTTTTAGTCTTTTTTTATATTTATTATTTATACATGAAACAAATTTGAATTTCATTTAATAAATTTTTTGAAAGCGAAAAATTAATAGAAAATAATGTTTTAGTGACGAAATCTTTTTGGATTATTTAACATTAGCTTTTAACTTACTTGTGTCAAGGTTATTCCTCCATTTTCGTAGTCTACTTCTACTGTTAAAAGAGGATAACCGGCTTCGTTGACCCAAATACGATAGTAATCCGTAAAATTAAAGTTCGAATACTCGCTTAAAGTATTATCTTCATTTACAGCTCTAGCGAATGCATCATATAAATCATACTGGTCCGTTGCTTGATACGGGCTAAAAGATAAGTGAAGATATTCAATTTTATAGGTACAAGGTACCAACAAAAAAAACTCATAATTACGATAATAAACTCACTTATCCAACAAGAAATATTGACACGCTTTCCGGAATGTTTCAGGAGTGATCATATCTTCGATCATTTTAAGAAACGCTGCGCCTTTTGAGTAACTGATTGTTCCAAAATGTCCAGTCACTTGTGCTGGAGTATTGACTTCATGGTTAAGTGGAACAGTTGATTGTCCGGAGTCAAAGGACAAGCTGTTATGAACATAACGTGTATTGAAGTGCTCATGCAAATCATACCTTGGGAACATCTGAAGATCAAAGAAAGATTATAAACACTCCATTAAATTTTCTGATTTAACAATAAGCTATTCTTATTAAAAGAAAAAAATATTAACCTGATGTGCAGCCATGTATCCAAAGTAGCTGGCAAAACCTTCATTAATCCAAGTGTTACTCCACCAGAAGCAAGTTATTAAGTTACCGAACCATTTATGAGCTAATTCGTGTGAAACCAAAGTAGCAGCGTAGTGTTCAACTGACATAATTGTTTCCCGAGGATCAATTACCATATACAATTCTCTGAAAAATATTTTATAAACTATAAACTTAAAATTTCAAACAAATATTTAAATAAACTGAACACACATTTTTTCACATAAGCTAATCATTATTATATGTTCAGCGTATACAAAACATATTCGAAGATCATTGCTACATTTGTCCATTATTCATTATGCTTAATATACTATAATATTAAAACAAAATGACGCTAACCTGTAACTGACCATACCCCAATTTTCAGTAGCTGCTGACGCCCAATCCGGAGAGGAAATGTGATCGTTCAAAAGGTTTGGATGTAAAGTATTATACGGTATATTAAAATATTCATTAAAATATTCAGTCATTTTCACAGTCAGATCTAGAGCATGATCCCCTAAACCTGCTGCATTTGATCTACCTATAATTCTTACTGGCGGAGTAAATGATGTGTTACTAGCAATTACTTGAAAAGATTCGCTCACTAAGAACGTCACGAGATAGGAAGACATTATAGGTGTTTCTAAGAAGTTGTCACGTGTTCTATTATTTGGTAGTCTGAAACAAGTTAAAAAGTAAATATTTAATTACACTAGCTGTTGTTTGCAACTTAGTTCTCAGTAAAACTGGTCATATGTATTTATTTATTCCTTTATTTATTTAAAAAGGAAAACATACAGTTTTGGACATACATTAAAATTGAATCTAAGATAATAAGGTTAAGAACGATGTCACTTTAAGTTTATATATGTAAAAATTGTTTAAATACAAACACATACACATACAAAACAATTCAAGCAACAAAAAAAGAGGTAATAAAATTATGTTATAAAAATTATCCCTTATTTAATTTCATTGTTTAAATTAAGAAAAAATAGGCTTAAACAAGCACTATTTTGTAAAAAGTTGAAAATGATATCTGTGATAATGTATAAGTGTCAATTTTTCTTGAACGCCCAAACAACAGTTTATCGTTTTTGATTCAAAATATTGTTCTATTTACCGTACTCTGAATTAACTAAACCATTATCGCCTAAATTACTACTACTTAGCAATGCCATATGCTAACATTATTTGTACATCATTTGTACCTAAAACAGTATATATTTCAATTATACGATTCATTACAGAAATAAATATCACCAAGATTATTTAATTACTCACGCATCACTGCTTTCAATACCAGTGTTTGAGAATGTAGCGAAGTAACTTGACGGCTTCGAAAGGTGAAGTTTGAATATGGCTTTAAATGAAGGCTCATCCCAGCATGGGAAAGCTTGCCTTGCGTTGTATGGTTGAAAATGTGTGCCTGCGTATATTCTGCAACATAACAATAAAATTTAAGGAATGTGAAGTAGATTCTCGAGAAATATTTTATGACGAAGCAATGTACATCAAATATAGATTATTACAATATAGCGGAATAAAGTAGCATATATATTTTTAGAAGGAATAAGAAGAATTACTTTGTAACCAAGTGGTACTACATTTGGTTTGTAAAGTCTCTACGGTATTAAATTTACCTTTCGACTCCTTGGTCATCAACATACCATCCTTTCCACAAACCTCTCTTCATTGGTCCATCATTCATTGTACTAGTATAATGAATTCTTAGTGTATAGTTCCTGTCAAGGTCAAGTGCTTGTTGTAGGTTGATTCTTAGAAAATGATATTGGGGTTCTAAATTAAAAGGCTCCAAAAGATCCAAGGGAACCGGTTGTCCATTTTCATAAAGTAAGGAAATGGAATTAATTTGATCAACGTTAGAATGCAGAATCACATTTGTAACATTTTCTTCTCTAGCCTAAAACGAATTTGATTCATTAGTTAACCTCAAATTGATCTTGCAATAGTGTTACAGAAAAACTTATTTTGATAAAGACGTTGGCGAAAAATTTGTATGAAAACTTGTAGTCAACATTGATCTACTTAGTAATATATACTTTTTACATGTTCATGTTGTTTTTATTGAAATATCTGATTCTAAAAATTGAAGTTCATACCTGAATGATAATGAATTCTGATCCATCGAAACTGAAAGGTCGGCCCAGTCTCTCAGCAAAATACAAATCGATATAAATATCATATCTTAAAGGCACGACATTTTCTGGCAACCGATAAACTCTTTGAGTATTTCTAGATACCACATCATAGGAGACATCAGACAGTTCTTCAATTTCTTGTATCCAAAATGGATGATCAGCATTTGCCGTGGATAAAACCACGATGCCCAACGTTAGGCATAACCAAAACATTTCTGAAATACAGAGTGATTTTCTTGTACTAATTTTCAAAGTCAAAACTTAGATGTCAATAAAACATTCATTTTCAATAATTAAATAATACATAATGTAAATACATATAATTAATTAAAAAATAATTAAATAATACATAATGTAAATACACATAATTAATTTAAAAAAGTCACAGTCACATACGAGTATATACGTTCGTCCAAATGTCTAAATACGAAATCCAATTCACAAATAATATAAAAAAGCCTATTTATTATTTTGAATTATTATACACTTTAAGATTTTAAATACGTGTATAGGATTTAAAATCGCGAAGTTGTATATTTTAAAAATTTCTAGTAAGCAAAATTTCAATGGCAACGCATATCATGATCCTTTTAAATTCATTAAATATTTTTAAATATAATTTATTAAAACGTACCAACCTGATCAACAAAATATCCTTAACTACTAAAGATATATTATAGAATAAATTATATTATTGTATTATCCTTAATACTATTTCTTAGATAATTTAGTATGGATAAGTATCAAATAAGATTAAATTTTATCGTTAGCCATTATCATGAATACAAACCAATTAATCTACATCATTAATGTAGAAGATAAGAAAAAATATTTATTGAACCCTCATATACTCGTAAGTAAAACTTTATGACTTAACTTATTAACACTAAAACATTAGCTAATAGCTATACTTATCTCATAATTTACGCCCTCCTAAACAAAAACCAAGAGTATTGATGCAGCGGAATTTTGGTAGAATGAATTCAGATAGTTTGTTATCAGATGCACGTGATCTGGACTGGTCCATAATTTACAGTGAAATTGACATAGATAGTAAATTAAGAATATTTAATAGCTTACTAACTAGTTTATATGACAAACATGCCCCAGTAAGACCTGTTAAAATTAAGCATCTTCCTGCACTGTGGCTGACCAAGGAGTTAAAGTGAGAGATACGTAAAAATACGCAATCACTGTAATACGATGTGTAGGGATGCGCAAAGACGTCATATTCATGTATCGGTTGAGAACGGCAACCCAGCAAAGGTATGGAAATTTCTTAAATCACTCGGAGTTGGTAAGCAAACAAGTAATTTTAACTCAGACATTTCTGCAGATGAACTAAACCTGCATTTTGCCTCGTGTGATTCAGACTTTGACGCCAATGCAAAAGCTCGTACACTACACCATCTTTCCCAGCTACCGGCTCCTGATCATCCTCCGTTCTCTTTTAGCCAAATTACTGAATGTGATGTTAAGAAGAACATATTATCCATATCGTCTGATGCCGTTGGTTGCGATAATGTTAGTCGTAAGATGTTGGTACCTATCCTCGATGTAATTCTCCCTGTTCTCACGCATATCTTTAATAGCTCTATTGATTCTGGCATTTTTCCTGATACTTGGAAGGATGCTTATGTTATTCCTTTACCTAAAAAATCGAATCCTTCTACTGTTACTGACTTTCGACCAATCTCTATCCTTCCTTTTCTTTCCAAAGTTTTCGAACGCATAGTCCACTTTCAACTTACTTTATATATGACCAAAAATGATCTTCTTAATCCACTTCAATCGGGGTTTAGAGCGGGACATAGCACGACTACTGCTCTTGTTAAGGTCACCGAGGACATCAGATATGGTATGGATAACAAGAAGCTAACTGTTCTGTCTCTATTAGACTTCAGTAATGCTTTTAATACGGTAGATCATGACGTACTTCTTAGTATTATGTGTTCACTTAACATATCTCCATCAGTGATTGGCTGGTTTCGTAGTTATCTACAGAGGCGCCGGCAGAGAATTAAGATCGTATTGGATCTTTCCGCGTGGTCTAATTTGCCTGTCGGTGTGCCTCAAGGTGGCGTCTTATCACCACTTCTTTTTGCCATATTCATCAACAACATCACAAATAACTTATCTTCTCTCTACCATCTGTATGCAGATGACTTGCAAATCTATACTCAGTCTGAACTCGAAAACTTACCTAAGGCTATTACTACAATTAATAAGGATCTTGCTATTGTATCTGAATGGAGTCGCTGTTATGGTCTTAAATTAAATCCAGTGAAATCACAGGTTATAATATTTGGCAGTCGGGGTCTTATTTCGAGGATTGACTGGGCTTCTTTACCTCCGGTGCTTATCAACAATACTACTATACCATATAGTAAATGCGTTAAAAATCTTGGCGTTTACATGGACGATAACATGAACTGGACAACGCAGATTAAAGAAGTGAGTAGGAAAATGTATTCAACTTGGCATTCGTTAAGACGGTTACAAAACATGCTACCTACTTCTACCAAGATTGCGCTCGCGGAATCTCTTTTCCTTTCTTATCTTGACTATGCCGACGCGTGCTATCCTGACCTTACTGAGCAACAACTAACAAAACTTGAGAGGCTCCAAAATTTAGCTATTAGATTCGTATTTTCTTTGCGCAAATACGATCACGTTTCCGATTATCGTAAAAAGCTCAAGTGGTTGCCAATCCGTTTTCGCCGGAATACAAGAATGCTGTCGCTACTTTACTGTGTACTTAAAAATCCCCGGGCTCCAGAGTATCTAAGAGAAAGGTTCATAGTACGTAAATCTGATAGGGCACTGCGCTCGAATGATACAACTACGCTGCATATACCTATCCATCATACTGCATACTACAAATACTCTTTTACAGTGCAGTCAATAATTATGTGGAATGCCTTACCAAATAGTATTAGGGAGGCCGAAACTCTTAACACTTTTAAGAATCTAATCAAAGATTCTTACCTGAATTGCTAGACCTGGACTGTGTTAGAAAGTTTGGATACTTATTAATGTGCTATAAAAGATTAATTAATTTTATATTTTTGATAAACCATTAACTTCTTAATAATTAATATAATAGGTATATATTTATTTGTGTATTTACTATTATGATAAATCATAATGTAGTTGGTATGTATTTATTTGTGTATTTATTGATTTGTTTATCTATATGCTTATCTTATATATTATTTATTATATTTTTTTTTTTATTTTTTTTTTTTTATTTTATTTATTTATTTTTTTTTTTTTTTTAGATTATAGGATTCACTTTGGTTTATAATTTTTGTTGCCTTTTTACGAACCTACTCTGTGTTATTTTTTAAATCTCCTCTACCCCAAGGTTGTCTGGCTTCGCTAGCGATCGCTTACCTAGCGATAAGACCGCCTTTGTGCATATTATTATTGTATGTTATTTTTAAGATAAAATTGTATTTTAACTTGTATGCACAATAAAGTATATTTCTTCTTTCTTCTTCTTCTTCTTCTAAATAGTGATGTTCCAAGTGCATCATATTATTAGTTTTTTTCTTTATGTTCAATAAATATACATTAAATGTTGTTATGCGTTTTCACTAGAAAAAGTCAGTTTTAAAAAGAAGGTTTTCGCTAAACATCAAGGGGAGGGGGCGTGCATAAATACACTAAGTGAGATAGCATCGGTGGCACGAGATAGACTATACACTTAAGGATCTCTTAAAGAATTGTCTGACTGTAGTCAACTATCTCCAGTCAAAAACCCCTGAATAGTCTTTACAAACGTCTAAAATATTTCCACGTCATGATATTATAATTTGATACCCAGATTATATCTCCTTTTTTGGATGGTAGGTATACAAAGATTAAATTTACTCCAGATTTTAAAAAACCTCCAGGAATATATCTATATTTTTTTTCTCTGTAATGCTCTTGTAACAATCTACGCTTTTATAAAGATCCCTAATATTTATGTTTCTTAAGTTTATCTTGTACAAACACCGGTCTATATTACACCGGTTTTTGATTAAGTCTGCGGTTGTACATAAATGCATTTAAAACTTTGAGGGTAGAATGGAAAAATCCAGCACCACAGCAACAGTTGGATGTCCACTACTGAATGTAAATTATACATATAATATACAGGATAAATGGTGAGTCACTATCAATATTTAAGGAGAATACTCGGTACATGATTCTCATTCGAATTATGTAAAAAAAAAATACGTAAATATTAATAAACTTTTAAGTAAAGTTACTCAACAATTATCGAATCATTTACGCGTCGTCTGGACACCTAGCAACTAGCTGCACTTTCGACACAAAACATAGGAACTTAGGATAGGCAAAAATACTAAGGTATTTTACTCGTTTAAGCAACAAATTTGTAGACTAGGTAAATAATGTGAACTTTGACAATTTTTAGATGTTAACAAAGACACAGTACAATACCTGTGCACGCGCTGCCGGCATGACTGGAAAAGTGTCAATGCTTCATTTATTTGAATTGAAATTCATGAAAATTTGTTCAAAAATTAAGTACCTATTTTTTTTTTCATAATTCGAATGAGAATCATATACCGAGTATTCTCCTTAAATATTGATAGTGACTCATCAGTCATTCTGTATAATAACTCTTATATATCTCACTCTTCCTTGCTTTTGATTTTGATAAATTCTACGTTATTAAAAAACTAACAATATTATAAAATGACTGAAGGATTATAATGAATAGCAGAAAAAAAACCACATTAATATACAGAAGATTTATTTAAAAAAATAAAATCATTGTGACTGCTCAAAATGAGCAAAATTAATTTATTTATTTTTAACTTTATTGCACAATTATATTACAATTATTACATATATTGAGCAAAAGGTGGACTTAAAGCTATACAGCCTTATCTACCATCCAACCTTAAAATGTGAAAGAAACAAATTTATATGAACATATGAGCAACTAATGCTACCAATAGTACCCCTATGGATGTAGAAATTGTCGCTGAGGCATTGAGGCTCTCTCTATAAGCTCTAATAGTTGTAAAGATTTCCGGAGCCACATTGTTTGCCCATCTGATGTTGTTCATTGCAGAATCGATAACACTACGACCAGAATTGAAAGCAGCACCCAACGATACTTGTTGATTGTACAGCCATGCTTGAAACTGTAAAAAAAAGGACTACTATATCTGGAAACTAAAATAATGGTAGATACGTGAAGCTGAAGCTGTGCTTATTGTCATAAAATTGGTTAAGTTCAACAGAGTAATAATATTGACTGATAAGGAGATTACTCTTATAATCTTCCTTATAATATTATGACTAAGTTAAAATGATTTATTATTTTTTGAGAAGGTTAATATGGTAGTGGTTGTATGGTATAATGGTACAAATGAATCAGTTCAAGAATTTAAATTAGTTGTCATGATCACTTATTTAATTAATCACTTAAGAACTTATACTTACTTGGACAATGTAATTAAAATCAGTCAAATGAGTGGCCAGTGCATTTATACAAACGTTAAGTCTTAGCTGACCACCATATCTGAAAATTATATATAAAGATTATTATTTTTATTACTATAAAAATAAATATCACAAATAAATTACACAAGATTACAAGTTAGTTAAACTAATTTTGTGTAGTACAACAGGCGGTCTTATGGCTAATTAGCCATTTCTTCCAGACAACCCAAACGAAAAAGGAGGTTTTAAAAAAGAAACCAGTTAGGTTATGCAATTAACTTACATACTAATATCTAGTACTATTACTTATTTTATTTTGTAACAAAAAAAAAACAGTTATTGTTATTAATTTAGTTTACGGTAAAAAAACTAAAAGTCTAAAAATTTGTCAAAATAAAATAGAAAAACAAATGTCTGTTTTAGACTAAGAACACGTACGTTCGCCTCATTTCTTCAAAGTTGTTGTACAAGAAATTGAGAACAATCGGAAGGTTTTCTGTATTACCCAGAAGAGCATAATTGAAAGCGTTCGTTTTATCGTGAACCCTTATCCTGCTGTTGCGCATCGACTCAGTTAAATAGCTGTAAGATATTAATCATATTAATGGTAAAAAGACAGCTGACATTTTATAAACAATTATGCAATTACAAAAAAAAGCTAAGCAAAAGATACAGTTGTTAGTAAAAAAATGATATTACATATACATATTATATAATGGAGGTAATGATAGTGGTAATATTAAGATATTAATAAATGACAGAAAAAAAAACAAGATTACTTATAAAATATATTTTTTCCATTATAAATTAATCCTTATAATAATAAAAAGTATTTAATAATTTATGCAATAGAGGTAAAAAAAAAAGAACGCATTTAGATATAGTAAATATTTCAGTCGGTGGACACACTCTCCAAATTAGAGACTATAAGTTTTAAAATGAATTATAAATTAGCAGCTACTATGTACCAAGTATGTACTAACAAAATAAATTTGGAATGAAAAGGGCATGGGTAGAATGAGTCTGTGGGTATAAATTTATTTAAAAAAAAAAAACGATTATGCAGTATAATTGTAACAACGTTCTAAATGTATAGTAACTTACTCCGTTAGAGATTCTCTATTTCTAGCAAGTTAAAATATTTTTTTAGAATTAGAATAATTAATGCCGAAATGTTAACTATAATTTGAAGATGTTAATCATAAACTTACTGTGTTAGAGATACATTACTTCTGGTACAAGCAAGAGCACGTAACATAACAACCATGTCAGCAGTATTTTCTGAGTTCATATATTGTTGGAATAAGAATTGATAGTCTTCATCATTTCCATGACGAAGACCGGTACAGTAAACGTAGCGACGTGCATTCTTTGGAACTCTGTAAATAACAATTGAATAAACAAAATATTACTCAAAGCACCTATTAATAAAATAGTATAACCGTTTGAAGTTATGGTTAAAGTATGCCTTTAGCGATAATAGTTGCGGTTCGAACCGCAATCCGCTCAAAACACATACATAGATATTTTTATATGGCGGGTGTGAATTGAGCCCCTGTTCTTGACCAGATAACACATAACAGATAGACCAGATGACACACACAACACATCTGATATTTGTTTTTAATATTGGTAAAAACAGAATAATTTATTATTATTAGTGTAAGGTGTGTGTGTAATACCTTCGGAGAATTGTACTCGTAGAAATAAAAAAATCACCTTATGAACCTGAAATACCAACCACCAACCTGAAATAATTATTAGCAGGTTTTTGCTAAAAGAAGAGAAAAGATGCAACGTACATAATACGTATGTAATATTTTTGACAAAAATAACCCTTACAAGTATGAAGCGTTGTTTCTAAATTGTCTCCATTTCTCAAGACTATCATTAATACAGCCTCGATGACCAAGTTGGCAGGCATAATTCATGATCTGCATTCTACTCTGAATAACGGAAATTGAATCAGATGCTTCCTCTTCATAACCTAATTGTTGAATAGCACCTTCTAACATCTCCAGAAGGTAGGCCTGTGGTATAAAGAGAAGCAATTAAAATCTTTTCATAGACATAAAGATTTTAATAACAAAATAAAACTATATCTGTAATACAGCACATTAAATATATAGATAATATCAAATAAATACTAATGATTAATATTAGGAGTGAATGGCTTACGCAAGCCAGAGCACCCGTTTTAGGCCGTATTTTCATCCCCCTAGGAAAATTATAAATATTGTTCCTACAGTTCCGGTAGCTGCATTTTTTTCTTAGGAAATGTCTCATTTTGAATCTTTTTTTAAATCTTAAAAATCTTAATTAGTTTTTGAGATGATTGCAAAAACCTAAAGCCTTTTTATTTTTTTAGTTATTTCTTAATAACTTTTGCATTTTTTGCAAGCGGAACTTCATTTTTTTCAAAAATTATCTAGGTGCTAT
This sequence comes from Euphydryas editha, assembly GCA_036937285.1. Taxonomy (NCBI): domain Eukaryota; kingdom Metazoa; phylum Arthropoda; class Insecta; order Lepidoptera; family Nymphalidae; genus Euphydryas; species Euphydryas editha. Next base: position 3,475,453 of record JAUPFZ010000001.1, read on the forward strand.
TCCGAATCGAATGACACCTCAATCATAATTTTCGGAGACTGTTGAAAAAAGTTGACCAAAATGGCCCGTGTTGCCTTTTGAATCGCGGTTACTTACCGTACGAGTAATAATTATTATAGGTAAAGTTAAGCATACGTACGGGGGACGTCATGAGCATAGCTAAACGTTTAATATAGTTCTTATTTCAAGATATTGCAGGTTTACTGTATTATACGATTTTTGTATATACTACTCGTATTAAAACTATTAAAACTAAATTTGAAGCTTTTGGGTTGTCGAAATTTAACGATAAATAAAGTTACTTAAGGTATCACTTAAATATACATACGTCGAATTCCTCATGAGCTCTTGGTAAATGTTCTAGCCTTCGTCGAAGCCAGTCGAACTGGGACAAAACACCGTTCCATACATAGTAATCACTTTCATTCCTAAGGAAAGATAGCACATCAAACGCACGACTTATGCTTGTTTTATTAGCTCGGAGGAAAAACATGACATCATTTGTTATCTGTAAACCATAACATTCATTTTAGAATTAGGTATAAATTACTATACATATCATAAGCTACTTCGTATCGTTTTAACGTACCTGAGCTCGGTTTAATTTGTGAATTGCATCTCTGTTTCTACGCAATTGAGACGCAATCATTTGCCAATTGTGATCGTCGTAGTTAACTCGATAGTAACCTAAAGCAACATAAATAAAATATCAAATTTAGCTTCAGAACGATTTCACATAACTTTAATCATCTTAGGCCCCGTTGAAACCACTGGGCAATTAAGAATATGATTAATTCGTATTTAGTTGAGTGAAATATTTATACAGGATTTAAAAACTCACACAGTGTTTTTTTTATTGTATTAAAATTATAGTTACCAGAATGTTGAAGATTAAAAATAACCCAATGGTGTCCAGCCGGTTTGTAAATAGTCGTGGTTTTGTTTGAAAGTACGAAACTAGGCCTTAGATTTGTGAAGTTGGGACTTCCCGAGTGAGTCCACGTGATTGGGATATGCCAAATTGTGTCGGGAATAGTACCAGAAAGTTGGAAGCGTTCCTGGAATTTTTTGTTTATTAGTATTTCATGATAAACATAGACAAAGATATAACATATGTAGATACATACACTAAAGTTTGCTCATATTTATTATTGAACATTTTATGTAGTATGCTAGTCAAGTTTTTAAACTTGATTTTGTTCCATGTAGCGGTAAAAATGAATGACAGATATATGTAGCAAGAAGTACCTGAGTTATATTAATTCTACCGGTGTTCATGTCCACGTTGACATCTAAAACTGGAGCACCTGGGTTCTGTACCCAGCTATTGAATACATCGCCAACATCAACATTAGGGTAAGAGGTTTGGAAGGTGGGATCTTCTGCACATGCTCTCCTGAACGCATTATACATATCTTCTGGATACCCTACACCATAAGCACTGAAATAGGATATATTTATTAGTTTTATATTATCTTTGTATTTTACTATCAGCATTTGCTAGTCTGTATCTCTTTATATTCTTACTTGGTATTTAAGTAATATCTCAAAGCATTCCTGAAAGTTTCATAACCAACAAAATGTTCCATTGTTCTTAAAACTGACGCTCCTTTAGCGTAACTTGATGTACCAAAATGGGAATCGATTGAAGGATTACTTGCTACTGATGTCCAATTCATAGGTTGGATAGTTTCACTAGCGTCAGCACTTAATGCGCTTTGCACTCGATTAAGGATAAAACGGTCGTCCAACTCCAGTGATTGATTGGCCTTAAAGATTATATGATAATTAATATTGTTTTTTATGAATAATTGAAGAACCGGTATAACTAGTAAATATAGAATTAATTATTCAAGTAGAGGATTTAATGTCATGCGAGAAAAAAATTACCCAGTGTGCAGCAAAATATTCCAGAAAGCTGGCAAAGGACTCGTTGAGCCAAAGATTGCTCCACCAGAAGCATGTTACTAAATTACCAAACCATTTGTGTGCAAGTTCGTGGGCAATGATTGTAGAAATAAAAATCTGGTCTAAAGCATTCGTGTGCCTTTCATCAAATAGCAAGTAAGCTTCTCTGAAAAAATATATGACTGATTAACGAAAATTTTTCAAAGTCAGTACTGATAGGAGTTATAAAATATAGATAATTATCGAACCTGTAATTAACCATTCCCCAATTTTCCATAGCACCAGATGGGAAATCAGGCAACGCTATGTGATCATTTTTCATTGGTGTTCCTTGACCCATGTCATAGTAGCTGATATTGAAATATCTGTCTAATTCTTCTGTAATCCTTACACCCATTCTTGTAGCGTAACCATGTTGATCAGTTGGACCTTGACGAGATATGATTCGGAAAGGCTTTTCAGAAGTAGAAGCATTTTCTGTTGCAACAAAATCACTGACGTGGAAAGCAACCAAGTAAGCGGAAACGATTGGAGTTGGTAAGAATGTTTCACGAGTACGTCCTGGAGATACCCTGCATAAAATATGAAAAATATTAACCATATTATGTACAATACATTCAATAGGTAAATATCATATTATATGTATGATTAGAAATAGCGGTAAATTTCGTTTCTGTTCATATACTATAAATTCGAAATTTATTCATTAAATTTTTAACGGTTGATTAATTACTTATATAGTATTATATTATTATGACGAAGGGTTAGTACAGTGGTCAACTAATAGCTATTTCGCTAACGGTCGCATGTTTGATCATACCATGCAGATATTTTATGTATTAACAGCTTATAAACATGGTTCAGAAGCGAAATGGGCCTGTAATTCTTGTTTGTTTGGGTTTTTGTTGTGTGCTTTTTCTAGACCACCAAAAACAGGATTTCAAATTCCCTACAAGGGGCCATTGAGTGTGAGACGTTTTATATCGGTTCTATAAATAAGCCATTTTTTATTATAAACTGATAAAATTAAAATTAAAAAAAAAATGTCTTATACTTCTTTGCCAGGTTGAATTAAAAAATTCATACAGTCTTGTATAGAACTTATATCTGTCATGAATAACTATAGAAATTTTATACTCACACTTCTGTAGAATTAATAGCCATATTAGAGAATGAAGGAGAAAGACTGGTGTCGCGAGTAATTGAAATAACAAACGGACATTTAAACTGTGGCTCGTCGAAGCATGGGAACGCCTTTCTTGCGTGATATGGTTGGAACTGTGTGGTTGCGTATTCCCTAAAAAAAAGAAATAGATGCATTAAAATAAAGCTACATCGGTAAATTTTAAAATTATAAGTCTTTTCGTAATAAGAAAGAATCATACCGAGTTTCGTTACCAACAAAGTAATATCCTTTATAGAAACCACGGTCATAGGGATTTTCATTAATTTGACCAAGATAACTAATTGTAATTGTATATTGACCAGGTTCAATGTTGGATGCGAAGTTAATTTTTAGCACTTGATAATAGCTGTCAATTTCGAATGAATTTGGAAATTGAAGGTTGACTGGTTGGTTGTTTGCATTAACGACACTCACTGCGGTAATAGAAACTACATTTTGGTGCATTACGATTTGTCTGAGTGTTTCGCGAACCTGAAATTCAAATGTCTATGTTAGAAAAAATTATAATTTCATTTTATAAGAAATCATTTTGTAACAATTTTAAATAAAAAATAAACATATTGTATTTTTTTCGAATTTTTTGTTTCCTAATATTATTTTTTGCATAACTACAATCAATCTGCTAAACTCCTTTATTTATTTTTAAAAACATGATGTTGCCCGCTTTTCTCTTACAGAAGAAGATCAAATACATAATTTAAAATTCCCCAAATCATCAAACCATTCCTTTTTTTTTTCAAAAAACAAAAAAAAACTGTAACGCGCAAATTTCATTCTAATAAAAAACGCGATTAAGCTACATACTAATTATTTTATCTAATATTTCACACTTAAAACAAACACTTAAAAAATTACAACACACTAAAAAAGATGGAAGTCTTATATAAATTGTGAATTTATTTCACTTCTATTTATATTTTTAATTATATATTTTTAATGCATTTCAAAAAACGGTAAGAAATTCGCACCTTTATTTTTAATCAGTACAATCTTTCAGGTTTCTAGTTTCACGCTCTTAGCTTTTATTATATACCTACATACTAATACTGTGACTGACCCGTTGGCGCAGTTTGCAGTGACCCTGTTTTCTGGTCAAAGGGTTGTGGGTTCGATTCCCGCCCCTAGTCTAGGTGTAATATACGTTTATTTATTATGTATTATTTATATGTATATTTATTTAAAAAAAAAGTTTATCAGTCGTTAAAACACAGACATTAAGTTGCGTACCTTAGGAACAGACGACCGTGTGTGTGCGTTACACATATTTATATTTTATATTTATATACTTATAATTTTCATTCTATATTATTTAACGCTGTTGTGTGAGTTTTATTATTGCGTTTTCAAATGAAAAAAAAAAGTAACATTCAGTTAAATTCAATCAATAAATCAGTCAGGACATATTATTTTATAATGTAATAAATTTCGTAAGTAGCTTCTTTCCCAAATTTTTAAGTCAGTTTTTATTATTATTATTATTTTTTAATGTGAATTGTACGAATCTTGTAAACCGATAACGTAGGTATCCAAACAAGAACATCATATAAAACAAAAAAAAGGTAATTAAAATTCAAACAAAATCTGTTCTATTTCAAAATAATCAATTTATATTTATTATCTTGTCACGCTTAACCGAATTTCAGATAATTATCTAAAAGATAAAAATAAATAATCAAGTAGGTATAATTACTTAAATATACGTCAATTCACGGATGATTAATTTATTGATAATATTATCAATATATGTTTCATATTTTTTTGATAATAGTTTCTTTTAATAAAGTCGATTAATTTCAATAAAAAAATATAAATGAACTAATTAATTGATTTGTAAGATCTCGTTTACATATGACCTCAAGTTATGTTCCTAAATCACAAAAATCAAATCTGTTATTTACTTTAAGAATGGAATAAAAATTAGTAAAAGTTTTAAAGATATAAGCTTATAAAATATATTTATATTATATAAAAAATTAATAATAATTTATAAAAGTGTGAATTTCCATTAATTAAGCCTGGGATATAATTATGATAATTTAAATATAAATTTGCATATGATCCTAAAGAATTTAAGTAAATGAATAAAAATGGCTAAATTAAAATTTTGGATCCGAATCGGTAATAAGATGTACTGAAGAAAAATTCTTAAGCATAACTTTAATATTCATCACGAATATATCAGACTCTAAAACTATTTCAACATTAAAAAAAAAACGAATAAAAATGGTACATGAAATGAAACTTAAGTTACAGTTAGTATAGATAATAATACACTTGCACTTACCTCAACGTTAACTCGTACCAAGCCATTAAATCTAGATTCGGACAAATAGACGTCCAGGTCAACGTACATATAAGTAGGCACCACATTGTTCAAGAGCCTGTATTGTGGGTCGTCAATATTGGTACTGTATCCAACCATTTCAAAATCCAACATGTCCTCATCGGGTTCCGCATATACGAAACCGACGAGTAGGAGTATAAACGCGACCTTCATTTTATGACCTAAAATATTTAAATCATTAAAATCTTTTTCTTACGACTTACTTTATAATAAAATATTTAATTATTTATCTATTTAACATAAGACGGGAAATTAGTAGGCTGCTAAATACATAAACAGTAGATAGTATTAGTATATTAGCTATTAACTAAATAATTGTCAAAATTTTTATTAATATTATGAAATGAAATATTATAAAGTCAAAACTTTTGCTATGATTCATTAGTAATTTATTTATGAATTGCCAAATAATATTAAAATAATTAACTTAAGTGATAACATAATTTGCGTTATATTTAAACTTACCCATGTCGGTCGCGGGAAAATCTATTGCTTGACTGAAGTCATAAATATATATATTTTTATAACGTAGACGTTTATCTTTAATCAGCTTTACTATCTTCAATGCTTTAAAGATTTCACAGTCATTTACAGTTTTATAGAAATTGCAGATAACATTTTTTATTCAATTCATTGTAATTAGGAAATACAATTTCTGGAAAACTGAAATTTTATAAATAATTCAAAATTTACTGAAGGTTAAGGTTGATACATTAAGATTATTACAAAATACAAAAGACCAAAACAGACAAAAAAATAAGGCAAAAAACAATATTAATCAACTGTGATTAACAAAAAAAAAGTAAAAATTTAATATTTTTCCTGATACTATGTTTTTTTTTAAATAGTTGATTTTGAGGAAACAAATGATCTGTAATCTTTTCAATACTAATTTCAGTTTAATTCATAAGTCTTTGGATTATTTCAGGTCAACGGTTCTGACTGAAGATTTTTAAAACCCAATATGGAGTTTAAGGAGTTTGTGAAAAATACAGTAAGGAGGTTGTGAGAAAGATAGATCTCATTCCCATTTCAGTCCATACAAATACCTTTTTACATCTGGAATATGTATATGTATACTAGCAAACCCGGCGAACTCCGTTTCGCCACCAGGTGGCTTCGTTTTTTGTAACATTTCGTTTGATATATATTGCTTTTGTAGTACATGCTATGTACCAGAGATAGCATTGTATGTGAAAAATGATTTTCCCTGTTTTCCTGCTTTTCTGTTGAAATTTTTCATGAATTTTGTTTGCTATAAACCTCACGGAGCCCAAGACCTTTCCAACGTTCCAAAAACCGTGGAAATCGGTTCGTGCGTTCTGGAATTATAGCGTCAGGAAGGAAAGCCCGACTTATTTTTATATTATAGATGATTGCTATATCCTCCACGTAGCATACATTACCATGTATGTCATTTGTTCAAGGATAAATTTTCTAACGTAACGATGCTAATACATTGATATATTTCTGGCAAATAGGTTCTGAAGCAATGAGTGTCACCTCCCTTATTCCGAATTGAGTTTTCTTCTCTTTTGAGTTTTCTTCGTCTCTATCTCGACAGTCCTTGTATATAGAGACAGCTTTGAACTTTGATAACAAATGTTCTGCTGATTTCCGTTCTAGGGAAAAGTGTCACTTAGCAGATTTGGCTCGAATTTTGTTCAAGACAGAACGATAATGTTGAATTTAGAAACTCATTACTTGTGACATCAATACCCGAAGCTTTTTCGCTTTGAATTTGAGTAGTACAATTTATTAGAGTATCTAATGTACACGATTTTATCAGTAACTTTCATTAAGAGAGCTTCTGAGCTCAAATTAGATGAGATAATATTTGATACTCTGGTATCTAATATATAACATCTAATAATGCTCTGGATTTGACTCAACTTGGATTTCACTGCCTGAAAAAAAATACTTTTTTTATTATATATATATTTTTATTTATAGTTCTCCTAGTTTCATATTAACATTTTTTAGTCTGTCCCACAAGTATCTATTGCACTAATCGAAGGAATCTTTTCAATCGCACCATCAATATTTATCAGTTTATAAAGGTCTTGTTCAGTAGTAGAAAAGATATAGATATACTTCATGGATCTTCATAACATTGGGATTATTTACATTAACAAAGAAGCTAGCTTCATCTAGTTGTGCTTAAATTTGTGTAACAGTTAAAATGTTAAAAAAAAAGTTTAAATTTACAAAGCGTAATTATATCTGTAGTTATGCTTACGGAGGCTTGGTAAGTACCTAAAAACTTTGTATACTAAGGATTCGAGTCCAGATGGTCTTCCCTCGTCTTTTCGTTAGATCATGTTAAGCATCCCTTACCTATGGGGCCATCCATTTATTACGTAAGACGATTAATTGGTCGACCAAGTCTTATTTTCTCTTATAAGGGCGTGGGAGGGAGTCTCGATAGTTTTTACGTAAGATCACAAAAATGCGCAAAGTTAAAATTATTCTTTGAAAAAGCGGGGGCAACCGCACGTTTAGGTAATATTAGAGATGTTCCAGTGGCAGATCCACTTTCCGAGTGGGTTTTGAGTCCCTGGACTTCTCTTATGTAGGTAAAGATGAATAATTAAAACAAAGGTTTATTACTACCAGAATTAAAAATTATTGATAGCTTTGTAAGTACAAATAAACGCTTCTAAAAATTGTTACATTAAAAAATAAACATTAAAACAAACCAAACATTTATTCATTATTTCCATTTGATTCTTACGTAATAAATATTGAACAGGGGGGAGGGGGTCGGCCTATTCTTATTATTTCTTGCAATAGGGGGGGAGGGGGTCGAAAACTAGCAAAATTCGTCTTACGTAATAAATGAATGGCCCCTATCTAATTTATTTATTGCTTAGTAAATATTTGTACGGCAATGAAATAAATTCTCTTCGGAACTTTTTTATATGATGACAGTGTTGAAATCGGACGATAATCATGATGACATACATAATTATAGAACAATTTTTGGACTATATAGATACATTGTCTGTGACGATGGCCAACAAGCGTTATCAGCATTACATATTAGTGACAAATGAATAATATTTAAGTTTTTATTCAATTCGTGCAGTTAAATTCGACTTTTGAATCAATTACCGACAACTGTAAATCACGCTTAATCTTCTGCCTGTTTTGCCCGTGCCCCTGAGTATAAATCTAGTTCCTGGCTAGATGTTCACTCAAACTCATCGCTACCACTACGCAAGAAAAGAATTAAAATGGGTCGTGATAAGAAAATAAGAAAAATTTATTACAACATTTTTTCTCAAATAGAAAAAGAAAATTTAGCAGTATCAAATCTCAAATAAAGTCTGTTTACGAACGATAATTTTACGTGATAACGTCATAAGAAAACATACTTATAATAAAACGATACGCTGAGTTAGTGGTGTCTGCCATCTGTAATTTCCACTTACAAGCTTATAGCGTAACGTAATTATTATTGAAGTTATTAGCAACGACAGATAAAATAAATAAATAAATATTAACCAACAATCACACCACGTTAACCTAGCCCCGTGCTAAGTTCGTAAGAACTTGTGTTACAGGTACTAGGAACGGAAATAAATTTAATAAATTTATATAAATACATATATACATAAATACACATCTATGACCCGGTGCAGACATCTATATTCGTCATACAAATTATCTGCACCTGGCGGGATTCGAACCCGCGACCGCTGCGTAAAGTGCCAGTTGCCTGACCACTCGACCAGCCGGTCGTCAAAGATGGCGGTTATGGAAATCAATATTAATATCTTACAATGTTATCTTAAATTTTTAACTTTGTTTTATCAAAATATTATTCAACTGATACGAACTACAAAGTAATTTAATAAAACTAATACATTGGAAAAAGAAACCAATTTCTGTACAAAAATTTTAAAGTTTGATCAATGAAAATCTTGTAACTAATATGATTCATAATAAGATGACAAACAAAAATGGCTACTTGCAATGCATCATATTTTTTAATAATTAATAGGTAAAAGATGAAATAATAAAAACTGAGAAATAAAATGCAATACCAATATTAGATATATATACTAGTCATCTTTTATTAGTAAAAGCTTCTATACAAACAGTTCACGTGTATGTAGGTTGCGTGCTGCTGCTTTATCTTCTACTCGGACGCATCGGCCAATGAAGTGTAAGAGAGATAGATGCGTCGCAAGCCGAACGCTTAAGCCGATCGTGCCTCTCTATCACTTGTTGCGCGCTCTCGCTCGCAGAATGTGTTAAATAAAGTTATAAAGTTAATAAAAAAAATTACTTAAAGTTTTCCATCCGGAAAAAGTAGTATTCTGAGTTGCAGAATTTTGTTAATGCATCAAATTATGATTCTAATGACTATATTCTATAAACATAATAGTGATAAACAACATCGCAATTAAAACAAATCCATTTCTTATAAAATAGATCTCTATACCTTGTTTGATTACATTTCATCATCTAAACCGTGTGTGAATTTGTGATCGTCTTCAATGCGAACTGTTTAGCGTTGGATGTAGTTAATCGGTTGGAATTAGTACTGACTAAAAGTGCGAATTATAATTAGGACGGCCCTGAAAACTGTTATTACCCCTGTTACACATAAGAATGCCAGTCTACATTATCTAATAAAATGGAAGGGTATCCGACCCGTTAACCAACAAGAAGGGAAGCTGGCTTGCATGTCATTAAACCAAAAATATCCGAATTTATTACACGACTAGTTTTTTTTTTAAATATATCTTTCGAAAAAGATATATAGCAAACTCGTACACTAACCCATATAATGAATTAGTAAATATTTAAATATAAAAATAAACAAAAAGTAAAAGCGAAAAGTAAATCGTAAAGGAAGATACTTAATATCGGTTTTATTTTATAATATTCATAATTAGGACTTTTAAATTTTTAATGCAATTTAATAATTTTTTTTTTTAGTCTTAGAATCAATCAATACAGACTACAAAAAAGCGTCCGGTTTTTCGGAACGCCATAAAATAAGAATAAGCGTATGCATATAAAGCTATCAATGGAATGGATTGGAATCAACTGAAAATGAAAATGCACATTATTACAGGCAGGAGGTAAACAAGTTACCAAATAAATAATTAAAGTAACTTGTTTTATAAACTTGACATATTTTTCTACTTTAAAAACAGCTTTGTCATTATTTATATCTCCTTATATTTCGTGCTATTATTTTCTTATAATTTACCTACCTTTCAAAAAAAGGCTGGACGTTGTCGAGCTATCGTTCATCCCTTCAGGGTGGACAATTCCGATAAATATTTGATTATAAAATATTTCTTTCTTTTTTTAGATATTCTAGAGCTATGATGAAAATTAAATTATTGAATTTTAACGAAGCGGGTGAGAGTGAAAAATAAATTGATTTAGGTAAATTAAAAAATATAATAATAATTTATTAAAAATAATTGACAAATAATCATCAAATATTATAAAAAATATATACATATATAATCACCTATGTCGTAAAATCATGCAATTAAATTAATAGCAACTGTAGTAATCAAAGCAATAATGCTTAGATTAATTATATTAGCTGAATCTGGTACGCCATCTTCACCATCACCACCTTCGCCAGTTCCTGGGATATCTTCGATTTCTTCATCAAGATAACCAGTGTCAAAATATTTTACAAATTCAGTCGTGCGACCTTGAGCCCACTCTAGATTCCGTCTAGTCGTTGTAATTCCTTGTATGCCCGTATTGTAAGCTGCGCCTAGTAACTGTTGGTTTTGATCCAACCACGCTTGGAACTTGAATAAGAATAATGAAGTATTAATTTACGGTAATATATGTATTAAAGTGTTAAGTAAAAATAATATATTTCAAATTTATTTATTTTAATTATTAGATTTTAATGTATACCTCACTGATCTGTGCTTCGGTTCTTAATCGACTGGCAATTTGGCTTATGGGAGTAGCAGCACTACCAAGACTGTAATAAAATTTTGCATTTATTAAAATGGCTTTGAAAATTACATTATATTTGTATTTATAACGATCGTTGTAACATATATGCGAAGTATTTCTTTATCTGATTGTATCTTCATACAACACATCAGCTGTCAGCGTTTGAAGATATTCGACGACTGTGAACTGCAATCTAATTCGAACTTCATTATTACCTATACAGTTATTAATTACTAAAAATAACGATACATACTTGTTTATAACCTGGTTAATGTTTGATCTTAACCAGTTAAACATTCTCATTGCATTTTCTTCGTTGCCCGATATCGCTGAGCTCCAAGCTGTACTTAAATCTTGTGGCCTGATGGTGTTGTTACCGTCTACAATAGCGTTTAAGAATCTTTCTAGGCTAGCCTGATTTAAAGTACATCCAGCGGCCTGTATCATGACAACGATCTCGCTGGCAAGTTCTTCATTGAGGAAGCGATTCCAGAAATAATCAAAATCTTCAGCTGTTCCTTGTCTCAGACCGCTGCAATAGACCCATGGACGCATATTTGCTGGTACACTGCGAAAAGATTTATATGACATTTAAGAGCAAGACCGGCATGTTTAAAAAAAAAATAAAATTCCAGAAACAAACAATTAAAAAAATATCCTAAGCTACCTGACTGTGCCTAATCCAGTAATAGTTAACAGAATATTTTACAACATGACTACACTAAATTTCATAAAGAACAGTTCACTACTTTTTTAAATTGCGCGCTGAATAAATTTTAAAATTATTTTTCGACCACAGCATTATAAATAAAATATTCAATAGGAATTTTTAATTGTAAATATGTTATAAGATAACTTACAAGTTACCACTTCTCCAATTGTCAAAGTTTTGTTTAGCAGCTGCCATGCATTCTGTGTGACCATTATTACATAAGAATGTCATAACGTACATTCGAAGTAAACCATCCATAAATGGATCGTTTCCGGAATCGGTATAACCAAGTCGCTGAGTAATACCAGTACTAAGATTTATTATTTCATCCTGCAGAACAAAAATACAACTAGATTAAAAAAATACAATTATTACAAATATACTTTTTTGTACCAGCAAACAAAAACTTGTTACATAGAAATAATTTGCAGGAAGAACAAAAATATGTACAATGGGCGGTCTTATCGCTAAAAAAGTTATCTTTTCCAGACAACCTTTAGGAAAGACACGAAAAAAAACTAAAAAATTAAGTGGCATACTCTCGTAACATGAATCAGTGGAATTTAACTAATTTTAAGTGACTATTAACTTTTTATCTATGTGAGAATCGTATCACGCAGAATAAGTGACCATTAAATGAATGAATATGTGAATATCAGAGTCCACTGATTTGATCATTGTAAATTTGTATGTGTATTAGTGAGTATTCACTAACTTGTTACTGAAATTTATTGATATGTAATGAATACAGCTTCGCTAATTTAATTACTGAAAATTCCACTGATTCATGTTTAGAGAGTACATACATACATTACACCTATACATATACATACACATATAAACATAAACATACATAATTACATACATATACATACATTTCTAAGTACACATAAATAGAAGAAATAATAAATATACTGTATGTAATCGTTAAGTATTCGCAAGTGATTATTTTGTAAATATAAAAAAATATATTAAAAAAAACATTTAAACTGATTTTGAAAACGAATCCTTCAATGAGGAAAATTAATAAAATTACATTTCAAAATTTTACAGTGAAATATTACACAGACGAAATACTTCGACAAAAAAAGACTTAGTTTAAAAAAAAAAAATTAAGAAAGAGGTTACTATCAGATCGAAGAGAGCAATCGTGAAAATTCGATAGTTATTCAAAGGACATAGTAAGGAGTCTTTAGATACAGTAAAGAAACTATAGAATGTGAATTATTGAATTCCTGTCAAATTGAAAGTCCAAAATTTAGTCATGGAAAATGAATTCAAATATAAACTGAATAGAATTTTGAATGCTACAGATAAATATAAAGCGTAATGTAAAAAAATATCTATGTCATGACAGATAACAAAGATGAGGCAGATAATGAAATCATGGATGACGCTTTAAGTTATTTAAAAAAAAGGGTTCAAAGTTGTGCGTACAGCCTTGACAGAAAGGAATTAGAGTAAAAAAGAAGTAGTATGAAACGGACTTGCAAAAGTTTCGTAAGTGTAATAAAGAAACTTGAAGCGTTCTTGGAGGTGAGGATGTATGTCTTAGTGGAAACTTACACAGTAAATAAATGAAAGGATGTACGTAGCTGACAACTGACTATCGCTACGCAGCATTCTTATCGCATTCACGAGTCATATAACTAAACCAAAAGTATATTTCTTGATGTCGGTACATTTAAAAATTTTGTGGTGATATGTAGCCATCTCATTGTATTTAGAACTATATATATTTACTAGAAATTATATTAAAAAAAAGAAAGAAAAAATGTAATTAAATGCTAACCTGTAACCTTTGCAAATTAGAACTGTTGTATGCCAATCTACCAGCTACGAAGTTAAAGCCTGTAATAGCAGCAATCCATGGGCCATAAGCATCTTCAATTTTTAAGAACGACAAGATATTAAACGCTCTGTCATAAGTCATCACTCCAGCTCTAGCCAAAACAAATACGTCATCAACAATCTACAAAAAAAAATACAATTTAAATAATTAAAACTACACTATAAATAAATAAAATAACAGAATAAAATACGAGTAGTTGTATAATCGTAAATTTAATGTAAAGTCTTTGTAAATTATTATTAACCTGAGCTCGATTCAATTCATGTATTATTATCCTTTGTGTGTAATGACGCAAAGCTCTTGTTAGGAGGATCCAGTTATTTTGATCATAGTTGACTTTATAGTAACCTAAAAAAAATCAGAAATTAATTATTACTATTACAAATACAATAAATTAAAAAATAAGTAGGTAACTAATTTTACCAGATTCCTGTTTATTGAAAATAACCCATTCGAGTCCTTGAGTACCCCTTTGAATTGTAGTCACTTGCTCTGTCAAAATTTGTGATGGTTTTAGGTTATTAAAGTCAGGAGCTCCTGCTCTTGTCCATGTGATAGGAATCTCCCAGAGACTAGGGAAACTTGACACTCCTGTATCACGTTCCCAGCGTGACTAAAATAAAATCAGTAATTTATAATAAATTTAAGCATTGCGTAAGTGCAAACAATTTAAATACATAAAACGAAATTAATTCTTTAATTCTAATAAATACTAATAATAATAGAATACTTATATAAAAATATGACTTCTATATCCGTGAATTGATTGAAGCCTTACTTAAATAATTATTTATTTATTTATTTAAGTAATAAAATAATTTATTTATTTATTACTCAAATAAAAAATTAAAGATAAATAATAATGAATAAATTGGTATTTTCAATTAATTCTTTAGTTATGAAATATAAAAATAAATGTTAACAAAAAAGTTAAAATTACTTACCTGAGTTACAATCATTTCACCTGTTGCTTGATTAATGCTGACTGTCAATAAAGGGTGACCAGCCTTTTCAGACCAACTCCTGAAGTATGCGTCTATAGTAATGTTATTGTACTGAGTCAGTGCTTGGTCTTCTACTGCTGCTTCATCCAAAGCTTCAAACAAGTGATTTGGTTCCGCCACATCGAATTTTCTGAAAATATTAACAGTTTTTAATAATTATTTCCTAGAACTAAATAATTAATATAACGAATAATTAATATACATATTTAAAACATCTAACCTATTGTTGAGATATTTGCGAAGTCCCTTCACGAAAGTTTCTTCACCGAGTAAATGTTGAGTCATTCTCAAAACTGAAGCACCTCTTGCGTAGGTTATGGTAGAGAAGTGGGCACTAACAGAGGAAGGACTATTGACAGCTGGATTAGTGAGAGCGTGAGCTGAATCAACGGAGTCAGATAACATGGAAGTTTGAAGTTGCTCTACTATGAATCTAATATCATATCCGAGTTCTGGAGCGACCTTAAAATTTTTATTAATAATTTAATTGTTTTTTTAAATATGCAATCGAAAAGTATAAAATTTTACATTTTCTTAATATATAAACTTTGACAAACCGATTGTGTAAGATAGTATTGGTAAAATCTAGCAAATCCTTCGTTTAACCATAAATTATCCCACCAAGCACAGGTTACAAGATTACCAAACCACATATGAGCAACCTCGTGGGATACTATATTGGCTACACGTTGCCTGTAGAAATTATTCGAATTTTGCGGATCGTAGAGAATAAAAGCTTCTCTGCAAACATAAAATTAATCAAAATTATCGACCTGCTAATATATATTTATAAGTACATATCATATAAATTACACAATTTTATTTAATTAATGATGGAATTACCTGTACGTCAGCAACCCCCAATTTTCCATAGCACCAGCAGAAAAATCGGGAATGGCAGCTTGTTTCATGTTTATATTTTCGGTCATATTATAATATGGAATGTTAGTATAATTTTCCATAGCATCGAGCAAAAGTTCACCTATTTCAAGTGCCCAATCGCCGGTTTGACCAGCATTTTCTCTAGCGTATATGTCAAAAGGACGATTGATATTGTTATTGGTAGACACTTGTCGATAATGAGATACTATGAACGCAACTAAATAAGAAGAAGTCAGGGGAGTGGTGTAAAAAGTTTCTGCTATTCTTCCATTGCTGAGGCTAAAATAATTATAATAAAAAATTAAAAACTGATTTGATGTGTAATTGAATTATCGTCTCGATGATATTTAAGATGCTAATATATTTACGTTTCATTGCTTCTTATTGGCATATTTGATATACTTGGACTGAAATCGGCTTCTCTGTTGATAGTGATATCAAATAGGGCTTTGAAGGAAGGTTCGTCGTAACAAGGAAAAGCCTCACGAGCATGGCCTGGCTGGAATTGGGTTGTAGCCATCCACCTGTAGATAAAATAATTAGATTAGTCCTAACGTATAAATGACTGTACCATAATGTAATAATTATACTAGTTAGTTAACTTTTATGTAATAGCACGAAGTTGTTATAAATCAAGTAAATTCATGTATAAAACGTATTAAAGAGCTGTTATAAAAATATGTTTCTTGTTTTTCAAATAATATAATAGCGACATTAACATTAAGATGGTAGCCTTATTGTATTTATCGCATCTAATGCTCAGCGCCTATGTCCGATTTGCCTATTCGAAAATCCAGTTTCTTCTTTAAAATATGTAATTATATGACTACAAGAAAAAAAATTGACTACCATTCTGGTGTAGTGATATGAGTAGTCGCTTTATATCTTGCGGTAGCGGATTAGATTCTCGCTGGGGGCAGATTTTTGTCATTGTACAATATATGTTTCCGGCCTAAGTTTATATCCTTGTGGGTCTTCCCACCGTGCCTCAGAGAGCACGTAAATCTATCATAAACAAGTTAAACGGTACTATATGGGTTAGAATATATTTAAAAAAAATATTGCTGGTACTGAAAGCTCCTTTCCTCGTTCAACTTGAACTAAAAAGGCTACCTAAAATTTCAACTTCCCGCTCTCGAGAAGTGAGATCTATTATCTAACGACAAATTTGCATAAAGACTTTAATTGTTACTAGATGATTACTACTGTTTGGTAAAATGTAATGTTTTATTAATTGTATTTACCTAAATCCAGAAGAATCTCTGTACCAACTTCTATAGAACCCTCGCATGTTGGTCTGGAGTCGGCCAGTGTAAGTGACACTTACGACGTACTCCGAATCCATTTGTAAAGGCTCAGTCGTACGAATTCTCAAGAAACTATAGACTGGTTCACATTCGTATGTATCATTAACAAGACCTATCTGTTGATTGTTTAAGCTGACGGTTAAAGTTTGGATTCTAAGGTCATTACAGTGCATGACGATTTCATTTACATTTGCCTGAGTAGGTCTTATGTATATAGAAGCGACACCGTCAAAAGTGAATGGTTCTATAGGAGGAGTTACATTATTAAAATACGGGGTCAAGCTGACCACGTAACGGGACGGTCTCGTAGTGGTGGGCAGACGATAAGCCGGGTCTCGCAACATTCTCCAATATTCTGTCCACTCATCTTCGGGTATCGGCACGGGGCTCAATGCTGACAAGCTTTGCAAGAGAGCTGCCCCCAGTATGAAGGTAAACCAGCGAATAACCTAAAAGTAAGAAATATAAATAAAAATTACATCATTACATAATTAGTTTACTACCTATTCAATTATGACAATACGTATATATCAATCAAATGGTCGGGTCTCGATCGGCCGAATTTTTATGAGCAGACTACGGCTGCAAAGCCCGACAAGACTGTCCCCAAGGAGGTTGATAAACGCGACGTGAATACAAAGTACTAATAAATTTTACACACTGCTAAGTAAACTATAATTAGGCTTTTTTAATGTGTATTTCATACGATCGAATACATTATTATAATTTTACTTCTTTTTCTAACTTATAATTAAATATGTTTTTAATAAAACAAAATAAAAATATGGTATGCTAGAGACACAAAACTATCACATTGATTAAGTTTAACTTGATAGATATCAAGTTATTCTTAACTTTCTGCATGATATTTAAATACAGTCATTTAAATTAATATTATTTGATAAAAACATCCATCGACGCGATCATCAGTACGATCGTCACATTATCTATCAGATTATATTGCCAATATGACTATCAAGGTCATTAAATACGTGCTGCGTCATATAATCATATATCATGTTAATTATTTTGTTAATCAAAAATGTTCTTTTTGTTACTTTTATTGATTACGTATTAAATGTACCACAAGTACGTGTGTACTGGTTATTATTATATGCTATTCTAAATATTAAGAATACAAATATTGGAAAGAAGTTCATCAGTGCAAAAAACGTCCGTAACGAAAATGCGTAAGATTTTTCGCTTAAAAACCTCTTAAATAGAATTCTACAAAATAAATATTAGAAACTACAAAACAATATTCAATTCATTTCAGTATTTATTCTTAATTTTAATTATTTAAAAACCAATTAATTATTATTTAATTTACCAATTATTATTTTATAAAAGTTACCAATTTAGTTGTTTTATTTCAGAACTCGTATATTCTTAAAATGAGGTGGCGCCATGTAGTGATGACTTCAAAACCTACGCAGCAATAAGCCCCCTGGACTTGAAAATTTGAACGACATGATTGTAATACTGCTAAATCTATAATATAAAAATAAGTCGGGTTTTCCTTCCTGACGCTATAATTCCAGAACGCATGAACCGGTTTTGTATTCGTTGGAAAGGTCTCGGGCTCCGTGAGCTTTATAGCAAACAAAATTCAGGAAAAATTTCAACAGAAAAGCAGGAAAACAGGGAAATTTTTCATTTTTCACATACAGCGCCATCTCTGATACATAGCATGGACTACAAACCAATATGGTTTTATCCCAAAACGAAATGTTACAAAAAACGAAGCCATCTGGTGGCGAAACGGAGTTCGCCGGGTTTGCTAGTTAATTATATATTTTTATGAATCATTGTGAATAAAATGAAAATTTTAAGATAATTTTGTAAAGTATTTTTTGATTTTTATCGATTTAAAAATCATAAAAAAAAATTTATACTCAAATTATTATTTTCTTTTTACCTCGACTGGAATTCGAAATTAATATTTATGTAATAAGGAACTTCGTTGTTATCTGGTTTTCCACGACACCACACGTTTTTTCGTTTATGTTACACACAAATACTTTGAAAAAAAAAACGAATTAATTGAAACCTAAAGACATAAGAATATAAAGTGACGTGTTACCAAACTATGAAATATTAAGCATAATTTATTAAAATACTATAATTATATATTTAATCAAAGAAATTTGTAATCTACATAATGTATTCATATTAAAATTTTATTATTATATTATACAAAATCAAAAGGTCTTGTGGTTTTGTATTGGTTATTGTAGTAAATCGAATTAGTACAAAAATAATATTAACAATCTTACTTACCATTTCGCTGGAGTTTCTTTATAACTGACATCCAATTCCTATTTTTTAAAACATATCTTTATAGTCATTATCATAATTATTCCTAATCTTATCTTATCCTTATTGTTGCTGTAATATTATTATTTATAATACTTGACAAAATGTATTAATATCGTCAGACCAACCTTAGACAGACAGACAATTGGATTATAAACTAAATATTAGTAGACTTAGAATTTATGTAACTGAATGAGAAAGCATCAATATATTTTAAAGTAATCAAATCAACCAAACAAGATGTCACAAAATTACCAGAAAATGACATGTACGAGTATATGTAGTAGGTATCGAAGTTTATTTTATACGTGTTACTTCTATATTTATAAAATAATAATCTGACTTACTCACTTACTGAATAACTAGGAAAGTAACTGACTGATTGACTCACTAATTCATCATTAATGAGTTCAAGCTACAGTTATTTGAGGAATTCGAAAAATAAATATTTTTAGGAATTGGATAATATTTAATAATTATATACAGGAATTAAGGGAGAGGAAATATTGATTGAAAATTTGTAATATTTTTTTTTCTAAATATTATTGAACCTTACTCTAAAGTCATATCGCTCTCAGTAATTTGTTGTATTTTAAAGTTCAAGTTAAAATAATGCTATGCATAAAAAGCTCAAAGCTCGAGGTTCAAGGTCAATGAAATAAAATTTTTATCTGTGTTGTTAATCCTACCGTTGCTTTATCAGGTTTCTGTCAGTAAAGGGTTAGTGATAGACTTGTAGAATGGTAAATGTGTGGTGATCTGCATAAAGCATTTTTCACGACTAGTCAAATCGTGCGGCTTTAACTACATTAACGTTTGGAGAGTAGTTTGTACACTTGTTTTATTTTTACTAGTTATGTACATTACAAGTGTTTGTAATATTATTCCAATTAATTCAGTACTTTGAGATTCCTTCGTTCATACAAGTAGACAAAGGTCATAGTAACGCGTATAAGATATCAATTATTGCTTAGAAAAGCATTTGATGTTTCGTAGATCGGCGTTATAGTAATTATTTTATGTATTAAAATCAAATCGATTAAATTTTTTTTGCTCCGCTTACAAAACGATGTAAATTTATGACACTTGAGTTCAAGACTATGTTGAACTGACGTATCCTACATCGCGCTATCGAAGTTTTCAAAGCGATTGAATATATATATATAAGAACCCGATAACAAACGTTAAGTGGCGCGTAGCCCACCAGACACACACCGTCTGGTCGAAGGATCCTTCCTTTTCAATGGCAGCTTCTCTCTACGCCAAAGTATAACTAAAATAGTAAATTTATAAGTACCTATTATTGTTATTTATCATTACTTCATTTCGTTTATTTTGTAACTTACTACCAAATCGAATTCTCAAAAACCAGAATAATTTCAAAGCGTTGATGGTTCCTTTAGTAAATAATAGAATTTTATAATGAAAACTGAAATAAAATTGGAACTACATGCTTTACTGCACTGTAAATCAGGTGATATCCGTGCACATCCTGCGGCGCGTCTGTCTGTCCGTCTGTTCGCGGTAAACTCAAAAAATACTGGACGGATATTATTGCGGTTTTCACCAATAGAAAGAGTGATACATGATGAGAAATGTGCAGGTACATATGCACCCCGAGCGCAGGCGTTGCGGGCCGCTAGCTTAAAATTAGAGAAAATAGGAGTGGAAAAAACGAATATCTTCATTATAGTCTTCTCCACACAGGGGCAAGACGCTTAAATCTTTAAGATAGGAATAGCCGCACGACACGTGATTTTATTATTGAGCATATACGAAACAAACACTAAACAGAACATTCTAGAAGCATCCATTCATTATTAATATATATAACAACAGATATAACAATGCCAAAAATATAAAACACAAAGTTTTATACAAAATATTTATTAAAAATAAATGTATAATTTATTTATATATATACAAGTCTAAGCCTTACACTTAACTATACAATTATTGAAACGTATGAGCTACTAATGATACTAATAATAAAACTATAGATGCAGAAACCGTTGTCGAAGCATTTGTTCTTCTAATAGCTGCAAAGATATCAGGAGCCATATTGTTGGCCCATCGAAGATCGTTCATGGCAGAATTGATAACGTTGAGACCAGAATTGAAAGCAGTACCTAAGGAGATCTGTTGTGCGTACAGCCATTGCTGAAACTGTATAAAATAGGACCATAATAACAAGATTTATTTTTATTATTAAATGCGTGATTCATATCATTCATCATACTCTTTGGCATGAACTTGAAGAGACCTACGTTCAGGTTGATATACGTAAGTAATAATGTATTATATGGCTTTTGATAGGAATTTAATTCATAGTGTCTACTTAAATTAGCGATCTTTATCATATTATCCTCTTTTAACTTAAATTCAACTGAATCAGCCTGTAACCCACTGGTGGGCAAAGACCTATGCTCCATATAGAAGAAGGGTGGGAGCTTAATTTTGCGGGTTTCGTTATGGAACAAGGGCTTTACGTGCTTTCCGAGGCACGGTAGGGACAAGAATATACACTCTACGTGTACCCAGGTCTGGACCTGAGTGACCAGATTGGAATTAAGGTTATAGGACTATATGCATTACAACACCAGAACGGTTGCCATATATTTTAAAACTAAATGAAAATATTAAACTTACGTTTACAATGTGATCAAAATCAGTCAAGTGAGTCGCAAGAGCATTGACACAAACATTAAGTCTTGCTTGACCACCATATCTGAAAATTTTATACATATTTAGTAGTGTTATTACACGCACGCACGCACACACAAACACACACGCACAATCATACACACACACACGTATATATATATATAGCTTACGTTTGTCTTATTTCTTCATAATTGTTGTAGAGAAAATTTAGAACAGTCGGAATATTTTCTCTATTGCCTTGAAGAGCATAGTTGAAAGCACTTGATTTATCGTGGGCCCTTATCTTTTTGTTTCTCATCGACTGAGTCAAATAGCTGCAATATGAAAATAATTAATGCCGAAACAATTCCTAAATTTTAAAAACATTAATCATAAACTTGAAAAAGTATTATAACTTACTGTGTTAGAGAAACATTACTTCTGGTACAAGCAAGAGCACGTAACATAACAACCATGTCAGCAGCATTTTCTGAGTTAATATATTGTTGGAATAAAAAGTCATAGTCGTCATTATTTCCATAGCGAAGACCGGTACAGTAAACGTATCGACGTGCATTCTTTGGAACTCTGTGAATAACGTTTGCAATAGCGTTCAATCAAGAAAATAACTCTCACTGACAGATAAGGTTCAATGTTCAAACGGACCTGATACTTTTGTTTAGCATTTTATTATTAGGTGTACAAATAAGTTTTAGGACACTAACATTCCGTGTCGTAAATTTAAACCAAAGTTATCGGTCACTTATAATATGGTGGCGCTAGTTGGGAAGTATTGGAACGTAAAATAATTTTAAGCATAACCTCTAAATTTGTGAATAAAACATGCAAATTGATAAGCTATTTTATTATTATTAATTACTAGACACTGCATTCGCTATGAATTCCATCAAAGAAAAAGTGTTCGAAAAGCATGTGAATCTATCTGCTCTGTTCTCGGGGAAAATATAGTGTCTAAAAGTACATGTGATGCGGCAAGCGCATGGTCCCCTGCAGCAGAGAAGTTGTCAATAAGGAAACAACTAAATTCACTGCAGAGAGGCTTTGCCCAGAAAATCTGTAAAGCATATAGAACGGTATCTCTAACATCGGCACTCGTCTTATCAGGCTTACTCCCACTCGACCTTCGGATCCGGGAGGCCGCTATGTTATACAAGGCCAAGAAAGGCCACTGCGTGGACCTTTTGCCACCGGGAAGAGAGCTGGAGCGCAGGGTGGGACCAATACAGAATCCCCACCCATCTCTACTCATAACAACTGAGTATGAGCGCTTGGTAGGTCTGAACCCTGAAACCCTTGAGAAACACCACATCGTCGGCCCACTCATCTTCACCGACGGTAGTAAAATACAGGGCAAAGTCGGCGCAGCCCTAACGTGGTGGGACAAAGGCAGGGAAGTAAGACACTCTACATTCCGACTCGAGCGGCACAACACGGTCTTCCAATCGGAGATGTATGCGCTCTTCAGAGCCGTGGACATGGTGAGGAAATCGAAAGAGAGCACAGTCAATATATTGAGCGATTCAAGGTCCTTGCTTGACCTGCTCAAGTGCCCATCGGCGACTCACCCTCTGGCCGTGGAGATGAAGAGATGCATCAGGCAGATCCAGGAGGAGAACAGATCGGTGCGGTTCTTCTGGTTGAAGGCCCATGCAGGAACACAGGGCAATGAAAGAGCGGACGAGCTGGCTAAAAAGGCGGCTCTCACGAAGAGATCGGCCCCTGACTACGACACAGTTCCAATTTCGTACGTCAGGAAGCAGATACGGGAAGAGACTGTTCGATTGTGGCAGGACAGATACAATTCTTCGGAAACTGGTTCGGTCACGAAAATCTTCTTGCCAGATGTAAAGACCGCTTACAAGCTGGCAAGAAAAGCGACGTTAACATCTGTCAATACACAGATGCTGACCGGCCACGGAGGATTTGCGGCGTATCTGCACAGGTTTCACCTGAAGGACAGTCCTTCGTGTGTCTGCGATCCGAATTGTGAGGAGACAGTTCTCCACATTCTATTGGAATGTCCAAGATTCGGCCAAGGAAGGCTGGATCTGGAGATTAAACTCCAAAGGAAACTAGACCGGCCTTCACTCCATACCATCCTGGAGAACGAAGCCGACAGAGCGTCTTTCCTCGAATTCGCGAGACACGCTGTCGTTACAGCCGCGAAAAGAAATGGCTCGACCGCTCTACCACAAAGGACACGGTCAACAATATCACAGCCTCAAAATACCACCACAAGCATACCAATAAACACGATAATCCAAACAACCGTCCAAAATCATATTTCTCAGGCTGCACAGCCAATCGCGACGGCTTCATCTCACCGGTCACCGACCCGAACAACATTGGACCGAATCATCAGGGCCATCCCATCAACTCTGCGAAGATTGATCCAGAAGAGGACTGACCATAACGCACCCCCGCAACCCGCCCCCGGCAAGACTTTAGAATCATTGCTCAAAGAAGGGAATGGGAGCGGGGAAGTGGGCATAAGAACCAGAGGCGTGGCCCTCTTCATGGACAATGAAGCGGAGAGGATCGGGATAAGCTTCTGTCGCTCTGAGGGACCGGATCGACTGGTGGTCTCTCCGGGGCTCGCCCTGCTGTTAAAGGGAAGCACACAAAAAATAAGCTTCAAGCGTAAAAAAATCGACGCTCTTGTGCAGGAATCGGACGATGACTCGACTTACCGGACGGTGCGGTTGCAAAACAAGGTGATCGCTTTGTTCGAGTGGGGAGAGGAGTCTGCTTTTGCGCAGGCAAGCTTGTGGTTGAGACAGCAGGGCGAATGTCCCGGGGTAGCCCCCGGAAGAATAAGTGTGGACTCTATGAGAGTCGGTTATGAAAGAGGCAACGTATCTGATAGATACGGTTGCCTAATGGCCTCGAAAACATACGAGGTCATTGTTTACGAAGATAGAGGGGAGGACCTGAGACACTTAAAACCCCAGACCAAAACATCTTCACCCCCTACATGGCCGGCTCTGGTAGAGACCGTACTAAGTGGTTCGGAGCGCTTACAGCAAAAGGCCGAGGTCCAAAAAGCAGAATCCACATCGCGCACCCCGGGCGACATAACATCAAAGTCAGGGCCTCATCTGTTGGCGATAGCGAAAATAATTAAGGCAACAACCTCGCCTAAACGAGGCAGACGACTGCCCCATCTTGTCCCAGGACCGTCGGAGTTAAGAGATCGGCAATCGGAGGCGCTAATAAGGTTCACCAAAGACGAAAGTCCGAAGTACCTAAAGGCGTCACCGACTACTCGAACAAGAGCCGACATGGGGCAAGTAACACCGCCAAGGTTACGACAAGCGTCCACACCGCAACAACACGCGGAAAACGCGTATATCGAGTTCCTGGCCATAACAAAGGCGAACCGCGAGGTAAGCTTGGCCATCTGCAAGAAAATCATGCAGAGCTTCCAGTATGGCCATGAAAACCTACTGAGGGTGGAACTCGGAGAAGCCGAGGCGGCCATCTACAATAACGACACCCATGAAATACTCAGGGGAAACATGTCGGGACGGTATATGGCCGCTTATAACACCACAGCCGGCTTCGTGGGCGCGGCCGAAGCCGAGGGGCAGAACGAAGAGCCTCTAATCTTCTCAACACCAAAAGAGGACCCAGTGGTGGTAGTGGCCAAGTGCACGAGAGTGATGCTAGGCGACCGGATACTCGAGATGGCAAAAACCATAATGGGCGATCCGGAAGTCGGCGACATTTTCGGGGCTTGGGAATTGCCGACACTGCAATGGGTTAATGGAGTTCCTGGATGCGGCAAGACAACTTACATTGTCAGAAACTTCGACGAGGACAATGAAGTCGTAATCACGACAACAGTCGAGGCGGCCAAAGATCTAAAACAAAAGCTGACGCACCACTATGGCAATAAGGCCAAGTCTAGGGTGCGCACTATGGCCTCCGTATTGGTAAATGGTTTTCATGAGGGTACTAAAATAAGCCGTTTAACGGTGGATGAAGCCCTCATGAACCACTTTGGAGCCATAGTGATGGCCGCCCGACTGTCGGAGGCAAAAGAGGTGGTTCTCGTCGGAGACATAAATCAGCTGCCGTACATCGACAGGGAAAAACTGTTTGAAGTGCGGTATAGCAGACCAAATATGACAGTAAGTACAACATGTGAGTTGTCCTGTACGCACCGGAATCCTAAGGATGTCGCTTCCGCCATCAGTGAGGTCTATGACAGGATCTACAGCTCAAGCCCCATCGTCCACTCACTGCGAGCAGAAAGGTTCACCGGCGCTCAAATACCCGGGAAACAGGACCGAACCCTATACCTGGTCTTCACACAAGAGGAGAAGAAGGTGTTGATAGGCCAGGGATATGGTACCGGAGAAGGGTCGAGCGTCATGACCATTCACGAGGCGCAGGGTCAGACGAGCGAGGAGGTCATCGTCATCCAGACAAGGGCAAAGAGACTAAAAATACACGACAGCGTCTCGCATGCGGTGGTCGCGGTAAGTAGGCACACCAAGACCTGCGTCTACTACGCCGACGACAGGGACGACGCAATCGGCCGATTCGTGGGGAGAGCGTCGGAAGCCTCAACCAAAGAGATCCTCGAGCACACCCTCAAGATGGCGATTCACCATAGAGATACCGCCATCATTGAGGATGTGCTCGCACAGCTAGGAGCCGGTGTCGAAAAGATCATACCATGAGTATGCAAGAAGAGAAGAGCATTGTGGTTGGTGAAGAATTAGAAATAGTAAATACTTATATTGCATGTAAAGAGAATTGAAAACAAAAAAAAAAAAAAAAAAAGAAAAAAAAAAAAAGTAGAATTAAGCTGTAGAATTAAATTGTAGAATTAAATTGTAAAATCAAGTTGTAGAATTAAGTGGTAGAAATAAGTGTTAGCATTAAGTGGTCAATGTGGACTCATGTTTCCAGAACTAAAGATCCTAAGTATAGTTCATAGGTATTCAAATAATGATAAAATATAGTCTGCTGATGTAATAATGCCTGTGTAACAATTTATAAAATCAGTAAAAAATGGTACGGGCGTCTGTAAGCTCGTAGAGGAAAATTAATAATAAAAAAAAAAAAAAAAAAATGTACATGTGAGTATTGGTTTAAGCGATTTAAAGACGGAGATTTCGACGTTACTGATCGTGAACGTACCGGAGCCCCTGTAAGGGTGCACGACCAAGAACTGCAAGCGATGCTGGATGAAAACTCTTGTCAGACGGAAACACAAGTTGCAAAATAGCTTGGGGTAGTTCAGCAAACTGTTTCCAACCGCTTAAAATCAATGTAAAAGATTCGAAAAGGAACAAAATGGGTGCCACACGATTTGACTCAAGAAAATAAAAATAACCATTTTGACATCTGTTTAAGTCTTTATAACAAGCAACATAGAAAATTATTTTTGTGGAAGATTGTGACCGGCCATGAAAAATGGGTCTATTTTGAAAATCCAAAACGCAAATATCACTGGGTCGACCCCGGCGAGCCAACAACGTCGACGGCAAAACGCGGTATTCACTGTAACAAAGTAATGCTGTGTATATGGTGGGACATTAAACCTGGCCAGACAATTAATTCAGATCGCTATCATAAACAATTGATACGACTAAACCAAGAAATCGAACGAAAACATCTGATTACTGGCAAAGGAAAACGTCCACTAATACTGCTCCATGACAATGCCAGGCCTCCTGTTAGTAAACTGGTCAATGGTACGTTATTGGTTCTTGGATGGCAGGTTATGCCGGCGAATTCCCCGGATATCGCTCCAACCGATTTTCACTTGTTTCGGAAAATGCAAAACGAATTGTGTAATGTACGTTTCAAAACATTTGAAGAAATCAAAAAATGGATGGAAGTCTTCCTCGCCTCGCAGGATGAAACTTTTTTCACAGAAGGCATCCGTGAATTACCTAACAGATCGCTCAAGGTTATACAAAGTGATGGAGATTATTTTGATGAATAAAGGAGTTCTATTTATTTTTTTAATAAATTTTGAATTTTTGAATTTTTGAAGTGTCCGAAAACTTATTTGTACACCTAATAATTTGGTTTATCGGATATAGTACAAATCTCAAAAAATTATATACCTCAAGCTATCAGTAACGTTGCTTGCCATATTCCGTTGCTAGTCTGGACACTCAAGAGATAATTGTAAAAAATAACTTTTGACAGCATTAGAAATAATAAGCAGGATTTGACAGATTTATCAGAAAAGTGCCGGATAAAATAAAAATACATATAAATTATAGATGGTATGAGATAAATAATAGATGAATAATAATAAATAAACACTGCACATTTAATGACCCCAGTAGGATGTGAATCCTGTGTCGAGGGTCCGGAATAACATATAATATATTAATTAACCCAAGCACTCAGATTACAACAAACATACGTATGACCTATACAAATGATTGTCATGTACGGGGACCGAACCTGCGACCGCATTAGCCAGTCGCTGTGGTCCTTGTGCCATCGCGTCGTCGAGATATGATAAAAAAAACCCTTACAAGTACGTAGTATCGTTTCTGAATTTCCTCCATTTCGCAAGACTATCATTAATGCAGCCTTCGTGACCAAGTTCGCAAGCGTAATTCATAATCAGCATTCTACTTTGGATAATAGAAACTGTTTCAGTTAGTGTCTCTTCAAAGCCTAATTGCTGAACAGCACCTTCTAACAGCTCCAGAAGATAGACCTGTAGATAGAAGCAAAATATATAATTGAAAATGATAAAGGTTGTATAAAGTCTACACTATCTATGTACTGTATTATATATGCAATATAGCATAGATATTTAAAAGCAATAAAAAACCAAGGATTTAAATCGTAAAATAAAGTTAAAACTAAAACATTGATTATGTTTTAAAATGTATTACTCACTGTAAAAATAATTTAAAAAATCAAAAAACCCGACTGCGTAAAATACTCTTATTAAAAACTAAAAAGAATAAAACAATTTACTAGCTTTCATTTGATACCCATATTGCTACAGTAAGAAAAAAAATCAACTCCCCCCCCTCATTCCACCATTTGCGGGCGCCGTTTTGAAAATTTATATAGCCTATGTCACTACTACAATTTAGACAAATCCAACGACACCTCATATGTCAAAAACCGTCCAGCCGTGTGGGCTGTAGTGCGTGCCAAAGAAATGGACATAAATACATACATACATACACTCGAAAAACATAACCCTCCTTCTGTCGCAGTCGGGTAAAAACACAAAAAAGTTGATTTTACATATATGTTTGTCAATGAACAATTAATACATACGTCGAATTCCTCATGAGCTCTTGGTAAATGTTCTAGTCTTCGTCGAAGCCAATCTAACTGTGACAAAACGCCGTTCCATACATAGTAATCACTTTCATTCCTAAGGAAAGACAGCACATCAAACGCACGACTTATGCTTGTTTTATTAGCTCGGAGGAAAAACATGACATCATTTGTTATCTGTAAACCATTACATTTATTTTATAATTAGGTATAGATTAATATACAAATCATAAGCTACTTCGTATCGTGTTAACGTACTTGAGCTCGGTTTAATTTGTGGATTGTATCTTTGTTTCTACGCAATTGAGACGCAATCATTTGCCAATTGTGATCGTCGTAGTTAACTCGATAGTAACCTAATGTAGCAAACAAATATAAAGAATGTATTAAAAATTATTTTAAAATTATCGATTATATTATTATTATTATTATTTTGATGACGATATAAATGATTCTATGTGATAAATATAAAAATCCTATTAATTAAAAGAGAGGCACAATATCCGTTAAAACGAATTTCATTAATTTTTTCTCATTGAAATATTATTGCAATTTCTCTTTACCAGAATGTTGTAGATTAAAAATAACCCAATGGTGTCCGGCCGGTTTGTAAATAGTCGTGGTTTTGTTTGAAAGTACGAAACTAGGCCTTAGATTTTGGAAGTTGGGACTTCCCGAGTGAGTCCACGTGATTGGAATATGCCAAATTGTGTCGGGAATAGTACCAGAAAGTTGGAAGCGTTCCTGGAATTTTTTGTTTATTAGTATTTCATGATTAATACGTACATAAGATATAACATAGATTTACACAAAAGTTTGCTCATATTTATTATTGAACATATTATTTATATGCTAGTTAAGTTTTAGAACTTGATTTTATTCCATGTAGCGTCAAAGATGAATGACAGATATTTGTAGCAAGAAGTACCTGAGTTATATTAATTCTACCGGTGTCCATGTCCACGTCGACATTTAAAACTGGAGCACCTGAGTTCTGTACCCAGCTATTGAATACAGCGCCAACATCAACATTAGGGTAAGTGAATTGGAAGATAGGATCTTCTGCACATGCTCTTCTAAACGCGTTGTACAAATCTTCTGGATATGCTATACCATAAGAACTAAAAAAATATATGCTTTGTAGTTTAACTAATTTTTTTTATTCATGTATTTATTTTATTTATTTATTCTTTTTTGCATACTACAAATACATTATAAAGCGTAGTTACAAGTTTGTTAAGATTGTGTAGTACAACAGGCGATTAGTTGTGTTTTTTGATATTACTAGTGTATATATCTCTCTCTATTTTGGCAGTGACACTGCTTTATGATCCAGGGTTGTGAGTTCGATTCCCGCCTCGAGTCTGGGTGTAATATGTATTTATTTCTATGTATATTTATTTTAAAAAAATGTATATCAGTCAACTGTTACTTAAAACACAGGCATTAAATGCCTACCTTAGGGACAGTCGACCGTGTGTGTATGTTAAACATATTTATGTATTATTTATTTATTTATATAAATATAAGTATATAAGTCGGCTGTTACCTACAACACAGGCATTAAGTTGGCTACGTCAGGGACAGACGACCGTGTATGTCTATTAAACTATAAAAAAATATCTTTTGTATACTTACTTGTCTTTTAAATAGTACCTCAAAGCATTCGCAAAAGTTAAATAACCAACGAAATGTTCCATTGTTCGTATGACTGCTGCTCCTTTATCATAACTTGTTGTACTAAAGTGGGAATCGATAGAGGGATTGTTTACTACCTCTGTCCAATTCATAGGCGTAGCACCTTCACTGGCATCAGCACTTAATGCGGTTTGCACTGCATTAACGACAAAACGATCGTCCATTTCCAGTAATGGTTCAACCTAAAATGGTTAAATATGAATTATTCTATTGAGCTGACCTGAAGCAACCTGTAAACAAACAAAGACAAAGACCCTAGATACTAGAAGACTAGACAAGTACCCTTTCTATATCGGACAAAGAAAAAATAAGAAGCCATTGGGAGTCCCAGAAAGTTATTAGTTAACTCAGACTAAAACTATACATATTCTAAGAGTGGATGCCGGTTCGGCGTTCGGGTTCCTGCGACCGTCTGCGTTAACGAAATTTTAACATTAATACCAGAAAGGTTGTTAATTTTTTTTTTATTGTTTACAGGTTTTCTTAACATATTGATAAGAGTCTATCATTGATTCTGTCTGTAAGCATCCCACAGCTCGGCAAAGGCCTTTTCTCTATATAGGAGAAGGGTTGAGCATACTCCATCACGCTGCTCCACTACGGATTGGTGAACAATTTCCTTACCATGTTTAACGGTCGCTATCAGGTATCTATGATAGGGGAGAGACACAAGGGGAGACCCACAAGAATATACACCCAGACCAGAAACAAATATTCGTATAAATACAAATATATTCCCAGTGTTAAGGTTATTAGTCGCACTAATACACCAGAAATCTTATCAATCTATTAATATCAAATAAATTAAAAATAATACAAAATTTTCATTAAAAGTACAGAACACTTAATTAGATTATATCTATGGATAAAAATAAACTGAATAAATCAATATATTCAATAAAGTTTACCCAGTGTGGAGCAAAATATTCAAAGTAGCTGGCAAAGGACTCATTGAGCCAAAGGTTACTCCACCAGAAGCATGTTACTAAATTACCAAACCATTTGTGCGCAAGTTCATGTCCAACAATTATAGATATGAAAACCTGATCTAAAAGATTTGTGTGTGCTTCATCATAGAGCAAGTACGCTTCCCTGTAAAAATACAAAACTGGTTAAAAAATGTTTCGAGTTCCTAGGTAAATTTCTTGCAGAAAATTTAGAAATATTATCATACCTGTAGTTAACCATTCCCCAATTTTCCATAGCACCAGATGGAAAATCAGGTAAGGCGATGTGATCGTTTTTCATAGAACTTCCTTGACCCATATCGTAATAGTTAATATCAAAAATATAACTCAGTGCTTCTGTAATCCGTACACCCATTACGGTAGCATAACCATGTTGATTAGTGGGACCTCGCCGAGAAATGATTTGGAAAGGTCTTCCAGGAACAGAAAGAGTGTCAGTTGCAATAAAATCACTGACGTGGAAAGCAACCAAATAAGAAGAAATAACGGGAGTTGGGAAGAATGTTTCACGAATACGACCTGGAGATACCCTGAATAAAAAATGAAAAATATTAACGATGTGACATAATATAACAATTCAACGTAAATCGCCATGTTACTTGGGCTGATCAGTGAAGTGATATGTATAATAAATGCAACATTAAATTTCGATTACTACAATATAATTATAATTTGAATAATTTATAATTTGAAATTTCTTCATTAAAATTTAAAGTAAAATTTTAAACTGTGATATTAAATTGTTTCTTTAAATAAGTCAATTTTATGTCATAAACTGCTAAAAGTTATTTTCGTTTCTTCGCTTTCTCATAAGTGCGAGCTTGAATAAAAATTATATACAAGCTTGTTTTTTTTAGTAATACTCACTCTACGGTGGAATGTATAGCCATATTAGAGTAAGAAGGTAATAAACTTGCATCGCGAGTGATTGAAATAACAAACGGACATTTGAACTGTGGCTCGTCAAAGCATGGGAAAGCCTTTCTTGCGTGGTATGGTTGGAATTGCGTTGTTGCATATTCTCTAAAAAAACAAAAGAAAATTATTCAATAAAATGAAGCTAAATCAGTAAATATCAAAAGTTTATATATATATATATATATATATATATATATATATATATATATATATATATATATATATATATATATATATATATGTATATAATGAAGATTAATATTTTATTGTAAATAAGAAAGAATCATACCGAGTTTCGTTGCCAACAAAGTAATATCCTTTATAGAAACCACGATCATAGGGATTTTCATTAATTTGACCAAGATAATTAATTGTAATTGTATATTGACCAGGTTCAATGTTGGAAGCGAAATTAATTTTTAGCACTTGATAATAGCTGTCAATTTCAAATGAATTTGGAAATTGAAGGTTGACTGGTTGGTTGTTTGCATTAACGACATTCACTGCAGTAATAGAAACTAAATTTTGGTGCATTACGATTTGCTTGAGTGTTTCTTGAACCTGAAAATGATATACAAGACTTATTTTGAATCTTATTTATTTATTCATTAACACTTTTTCACACCAATAAAAAATAATGACAATACACGGAATTCGAAACAGTCAAGTTGCATCAATTGCAACAGTTGGCCTTAACGCAAATATAGCGATCTCTTCCAAACAACCTTTGGGTAGAGGACTAGTGAAGAAAACGTGGGAAGGAGCAGAAAATTATATCTAACGAAGAAAACATGTTGCTAAGAAAAAAAGAAAAAAGTATATAATCGTTTATACCATATGTACATAAATGCATAACTACAGACACATATGTAAATATCCGTACACATACATAATAAACAACAGAAAAAATCAAAACAAATTAAATCGCAATGTAATGATTTAACAAAAAATAATAATCTATTGCTGATGATATGTACATTTCCTTACTAAGTTTTCTTAATGTCATTAATAACTAAGAACGTTTTATAGACAGTGTTGAGGTTATAAAGATGACAGGGTTCGATGGTAAGACATGTAGAATAAAAAATGATGAAAATTTTGGTAATCTTCAAACTACGATTTTGATCGAGCTGATATGCAGTTTATGAGTAGGTATCACAAAAAAAAATCAAATCAATTTTTAAGATGGACTGGAGTAGCGGGCTTAAAAATGATCAAATAAATGATAATACTCGTATAAGAGTATTCTTAAGAAATTATATAAGAAACTACTTGAGTTTTTTGTGAAATTCGCAAATTTGGTCATATTTGCAAAGTTCAAATATAAACCGAATACAAAGATTTTGTAAGAGCTCCAGTTTATCTAATCGTTCTACATAATACCTTTCGGAATAGTCAAGAACTGATCGAAAGAGAGACTGTGCTAGCATAACTTTAGTAGGATTTCAAACTGGGAGATAGTCACTTAGTACTATCGCGATTTTATAGCGGCAAATAATTTTATTAACCTGAGGTACTCAAGAAAGATGTTTATCAATAAGAACGACCAAATTTTTCACCCTGTAAGTAACAGGGTTAAAAATTGTAGTATCGGTATTATCAACCGACGACGCTTAACACTTTTTCAGCAATTTTATATAAAAGATAAGGATAAAGTAATGGAGTATATATTAAATTAAATATTTCGTTTTCAATGGTAATTCTATCTTAAATTATCTGATAATAAAGCACGCGCTTGTTCCGCAGCTCCAAAAACCTTAAACGTCAAGATATTGATTTCACGATGACAAATTGATGATCATTCGATAAAACCGTTGGCTAATTTCATAAAAAAAGGTTATAAAAATTTGAAATTTCGTATCTCTCATTTCAAATTAAAATAGGATTTCAAAAATTATATTTTATATTTTCTATTTAAGGAGCAAACAGCAACATATATATATATATATATATATCAATCGTTTAGTCAAAGGTAAGAATTCCTTCACCATCGCATAACCATCAGCTATAAGCTTATTGATTGCAATGAAAATAAAGTACGCAAAACAACAAGAAAGGCATACATACAAATAAGAAAGGCATAGAGTGAATATATCCATTATAATTTATTTATGTGTTTTTGAGATTTCCTTAGCAATTATTATAAATAAGCAAATATGATATGTAATTGCTATCGAATAGTCAGGTACATACTTGAACGTTAACTCGTACAACGCCATTGAATCTAGATTCTGATAGATATACGTCTAGGTCAACGTACATAAAAGTAGGCTGCACATTGTCCAAGAGCCTATATTGTGGGTTATCAATGTTGGTGCTATATTCCAACATTTCAAAATCGTCCAAGTCTTTATTGGGCAATGCGAATATTACATTCATGAGGATAAATATAAAGACGACCCTCATTTTGATGCCTAAAATATTTTAATACTTATTAAAACTGAAATAATTTAAAATATTCTGTAATACTGTTCTCTTATATTATATTAATAATCTTATTCGGACACCCACCACCTCAGTCCCCCGAGATCATGGACGCTATAAAGGGTCCGAAACGTCGGGAAATAATTTAATTTAATTAAAAATCGTTAAACTGTAAAGTTTTAAAACAAATAAACGCGATAAAATCCGATTTAGACTTTTAATTAAATATTCTGTAATAATGGAATTTTGTATTTTTTTTATAAAATGAATCGTAATACTAGTCATTCGCAATTCCTGAAAATCTCAGTACGTCTTCAAAACTTTTGACAAAAATCCTATGATTGTGATTTATCAAAGTATCAAAAGTTTTGATGAGATGAGTAATTAATTATTTTTTATGTAACCACTGTTTAAATATTTATAAATTACAATACAATTTTCATTGGATTATAACTTACCCATGTTGGTTATGATGGAATCTACCGGTCGACTGAAATCATAGATAATTTTTTTATCATATATTTTACTTAAAAAGCAAAAATTAAATGTCGATAATATAACAGCGGTGAAGACTGATAATACTTATGTCATAGATAACGACACGATTAAATGTCTTTAATGTCTGACAATTTGTTTTGTACCATCAGAAATATATTATAAAATATAAATAAAAATTTGGACTTTATGTTTAGTTAACTTGATTATTGTATTAGTTAGAGAGCTGGCTTAAAGCTGACAACACATATTTTACGACACCTGGAATTTTGTCTAGTGATACTGCTATACCCAGTGAACAAGTAATGGGTACTAGCTAAGCTCGGCCGCGGTAGGTTTGGGGTCCCTCGGGTTAGCCAGGTTGAAAATTAAGCAAATTTTTAAAGTATTTTACGGCGTCTGCCGTTTTAATATGTTATAATATACCTCTCGAAAAATTGAAAAATAACTATGGCTGCTGATTTTAAGGGTTGCAACATCACGGCAGACACTTTTCAAAATTCGAAAAAAAATTTTTTTTAAAGTATTTTACGGCGTCTGCCATTTTAATATATTATTTATTGAACTATTTTAAGCTTATATTCTAAATGGCTGCACTTTTGTCCGGTTGTAACTATCCGATTTACAGCGAAACCTTACCTGCAGTCCGTGCATACCTATATCCATAGTTGGAATTTTCACATTCGTAGAACTTATATAACATTGAAATTACACTAGTAAATGTAAAACATCTTATAAATATACAAATAAACGAACACATCTACTACTCTAAATGTGCATAATAAGGAAAAAATGTACATTGTAATGCCGTAGCAAATATGAAATTAAATTTGTGTTAATTATCCGGTTTACAGCGAAACCTTACCTGCAGTCCGTGCTTAGAAAACATGTAATACAGTAAGAGTAGTAGTTTATCCTACTTCCATACTTTTATATTAAACAGATTACATTGACCGAACACTTTAAGATGACGGATGTCTACGACATATCGACGACTATCACAGAGGCATTCAAACTCATCAGTATATATAATATGTAACAACGAATTACTTTGTCGACGACCGCGAACAAAAGCCAGAAACGCAATATAAAAATGTGAAGGGTAGTGTGTAAGACCCATAGAAATATTATATTTCCAATATCTGTGGTAAAACCTATTATATACTGGACTATCATGATATGTTCAGCAAAAAAGGATGCGTTATTAGTAAGCCGTTGTAATTACATTGTTGTAAAACAATGTAATGTAGGTGTAAAATAAAATAAAAATAATAATTTATTTTTTTAGTTTTGATGTACCTACCTGTATAAATATAGTTTTAATATATATAAATAAAGTTTTTCGATAATATATATTCATTAAGTAAGTACATATGATTTTTATATTACGTTTAATTACTATTTTAGACAAAATATATTTCAAATAACCTTATAGTAAATACCAAATTTAAGTCAAACAGTGCAATTATGCATTCATAGTTAAAGTTGCGATCTTAAATATTGCGAAAAACGCGTCGCACCTGTATTACCCGCATCTCCAATGCATACAGAATGCGAGTTGTATGTTGAAAGTATTGAGACATAATACTGTGAATACAAGTTTTCATTTGATTTATTGATTATAAATTTCTTTTCCATTACTTCGTCAAAATGGCTTATAATTTAAAGTGTGTTATTTGTGCCTCGGAACAAGAAGAGAAAATGCTTTTATTTTGTGAAGAAACTTTAAAAAAGTGTCGGTATGTACAATGCTAAAAAATGCATCGATTTTGATGATGAGAGATTTCAGCTATTTGTATTAACAAATAAAAATTTAATAATAATAAATTAATTAATTAATTAATTAACAAGGCTGTAGATATGAAAGAAAATTTTAATAAAAACTTCAGAGCTTTGATGCAAGCTTTTTGTGATTGTATAAACAAGTTTTAATTACGCATTATATTTCCAGCATTTGGAAAAATGCTCAATTTCAAATTTAATTTCATATTTGCTACGGCATTATTTTTTTTTTTTTTATATATGTCAGCAA
The DNA here is from genome assembly GCA_036937285.1 of Euphydryas editha. NCBI lineage: Eukaryota > Metazoa > Arthropoda > Insecta > Lepidoptera > Nymphalidae > Euphydryas > Euphydryas editha. Next base: position 3,513,390 of record JAUPFZ010000001.1, read on the forward strand.
TGCAATCTGTTTCGTGAACATTTAGCATAGGGTTATGAGTCTCTATATATTGTCTTGAAGGGCAGTCTGTCCAGCGACACACGCCTTTTATTTTTAACAATCCCTATAAATCTCTAGGGGACTTTCTTTTGAGTCTTTTGAACATTGTAATGTTATTCATTAAGTACACAGTCAGTATGTTTGGATGGTTTTCTAGTCTATTCCTGTAGGATTTCATTGAGTGCTTGATCTCCTCTTGGACTGTTCTGATTTCAAGCCGCCAGGTAGCTAGCCATACCGTGATGCTGTTTAGAGAGCGCTGCAGCATGTTACTTGCTTGTGCTGGTTCATCATGTGTACTCAGGGCCGCAGTGTCATCAGCAAAAGTACCTATTAAGACGCCATCAGTAGTCGGTAAATCTGCAGTGAAGACCAGGTAAAGGATCGGGCCAAGCAAACTTCCCCATTTGCTACGGCATTACAATGTACATTTTTTCCTTATTATGCACATTTAGAGTAGTAGATGTGTTCGTTTATTTATATATTTATAAGATGTTTTACATTTACTAGTGTAATTTCAATGTTATATAAGTTCTACGAATGTGAAAATTCCAACTATGGATATACGTATGCACGGACTGCAGGTAAGGTTTCGCTGTAAATCGGATAGTTACAACCGGACAAAAGTGCAGCCATTTAGAATATAAGCTTAAAATAGTTCAATAAATAATATATTAAAATGGCAGACGCCGTAAAATACTTTAAAAAAATTTTTTTTTTCGAATTTTGAAAAATGTCTGCCGTGATGTTGCAACCCTTAAAATCAGCAGCCATAGTTATTTTTCAATTTTTCGAGAGGTATATTATAACATATTAAAACGGCAGACGCCGTAAAATACTTTAAAAATTTGCTTAATTTTCAACCTGGCTAACCCGAGGGACCCCAAACCTACCGCGGCCGGGCTTAGCTAGTACCCATTGCTTGTTCACTGGGTATAGCAGTATCACTAGACGAAATTCCAGGTGTCGTAAAATATGTGTTGTCAGCTTTAAGCCAGCTCTCTAACCATATCTCTTATACAAAGTAAATCTTAAGCAACACATTATCATAATATATTTTTAGTAAATTTAATAACATCGTTGTCGTGATCAGCGACTGGACACACATGGCTGGTTAAATGTAAGATTCCTACACACACTACCTTGTAACGCACCCCTTACGTCGACTCCTTCATATATCGTCTGTCTACCTATCCATTCAACCAGTTCGCTCTGTATTACTGGAAATTTCTCTCCCCGTGTTCGCAAGCGATCTTTCGTCAGCAAATCGTAGGCCCAGCGGGTGGGAGGACGCCCTACAGTGTGTTTATCAAGACACTGTCTCCATTCCAAGATAAGTATGCTCCAGTGGCTATCTATCCTGTGACACACACGACCAGCCCACTGCCACTTAAACCTGCTGATTCTACGGGTTATGTTGGTTAGTTTGATTCTCTAACGATTAATCTCATTTCTGATTTTATCCTTGAGAGAGACTCCAAGCATAGCTCCTTCATCAAAACGTCGAGTGACTTTAAATTTGTGGACTAGACCAATCGTCAGTTTCCACGTCTTTTTCCGCCAAAGGTCTTACTATATCCTTAATTATCTTAATATCCTTCAATGCGTTGGTAAACAATGACGGAGACATTACTTACTCCTGTCGTAACTCACAACGAAGGTGAATCATTAGTCTTGTTCATAGATGCTGAATTTTAACGGTCATTGTATAAGTTTCCGTACCTCAAACAGAGCCCCCTTTTCGCGGAGCTGCTTAATCAGAAGGCATCTTAGACTTACGCCTCGTCTGGTCTAAGGTTTGAGAAGAAAGTTTTGACAATTTCATTAGTTTCGTGGGTGGAAAGTGCCTTTGACCCAGTGTACATGCCGTCTTCACCTAATTGTTGATTATCTCATCCATGCTGCGAGTGTTTTCCAGAAAACCGAATTGACTATGCTATGTGAGTTGAAACTGCTCGTAGCCATGTAGTAAGTATTTGCGGCATCGTAGGTTAAAACGTAGATTTCATCAAGCGAGCCCGCTCGTTTCTAAAGAATACTATATATTCAGAGTGCCTCGCAGCAATCAGTGAGCTACTGGTGTAAAATTTGTTGATCACTGATACATATTAATTTATCTGTCTGATATCTATTTGATGTTATCCGCCATGATGATGAAATATATGTCGAATATAATGATATAAAATAATTATCACAATATCACGGCTCTGCCATGTCTACCTAAATTTCGTCGGTCCATCACTCTGGCAATTCCACATCGAAAGCTTAAAAATTGTGTGTCAAACCTTGCTCTCCTTTATGTTACTTTCCATGATAGCTTTCTAACTTATACGGCAGCATCTATATCTAATGAGATGGATGTTCTCTCATTAATTTTCAAAATTATTGTATTGAATGCCCTCAAAGGCATGATTGCTGGGGAAGATGGTTCGCCCTACTCTCTCTGAAGTATCAAATAATAATTTATTATCCCAGTATTAAAACTAGGTAGAGGCCCTTTGAATTCAAAATCGCATAGATCAATTCCTTTATCATCCATATTAGCTAAAATTACTGAAGAATTTCAGCTAAAATTACTTAATACCTTATTAAAAACTACCTGGGCCAGAGCATCGAAGGGAAAGTATTCTCTCGCCCTTTCAATTTGGTTTTCGAAATTGTTGAAGCACAACATATAAACTTGTTTGGAAGGCAATCTCTCAGGGATCTATATTTTATATTGACTTATCTCTGGATCTACCAAGTTGTAATTTTTGTCCTAGGTAGATGTACTCGTCAACAACTTCTAGAGTAGAATTTTTAATTGATAATTGGGGTTAGCTCTACATGGACATTCAACATTGTCATGTGTGTATCAACATGATTTTCGTCTTGTCCATGTTAATTTTAGAACCCACCCGTTGGGAAACTTCATCAAAGCTACTGAGCATGATGCTAAAGTTTTCCAGGGATTCTGCCATGAGCACGATCGCGTTGGCAAATCAAAGGTGAGTGATGTTTTCGCCGTTTATGTTTATGTCGAATCCTTTCCATCCCAGAAACTGGAAAGCGTCTTCCAATGCTGCGGAGAAAATACTAATTATAAGGCTGGAAAGATAGTTGCTAAAGTATTTATCTTAGAATCTACGCGTCTTAAAAAAGAAATGAAAATTACAATGTATGAGAGTACAGGGATACCTATAGGGTTTTATGAACGGCTAATGACGGTCGATGATTGGGTGCCAGGCAAACTAGTGTTTTTACCTAACTGCGCTAGAAAGAGGGTTATGTTTTTCGAGCGTATATAAGTATGTATTACTGTTTGTGTCGCTCTGCAACCTGAACGGATCGATGGATTTTAGATCGAAAGGTGTCATTAGATTCGTATTTACTGTGAGATTTACTGTGAGAGGCGGATTTTTGACGTCAAATTAATTTCATTTTGAAATTACATAAAAAAGCAGTCGAGTATATATATATATATATATATATATATATATATATATATATATATATATATATATATATATATATATATATATATATATATATATAAGGTTAGGGGTAGGTTTTTCGTTTCAAATTAGATCTCATTAGAAAAACCAAACATAGATAAATGGACTTATCTTGGCACACTGCGCTATGTGTGCGTTAGATTTATGGGTAGTAGAATAACTTTTGTCATTTTAGACTTTTCGAAGAGCAAAAATTCAACAACATGAAAATGAGTCCATAGCTTTTCAATTAAATATGATGTGTGGTTTTTACTACGTCACTTCCGTAGATAATTAAACATCATTAAATAAAAGACCTGTCTTTGATAAAAATATATACATCTAATAAACTTTTTATTTTCCAATGATTTCCCCGTCAGTCGTAGGGATTATCCATATCAGGCTACTACGATCATCAGTTTGATCAAAATTAAAAATTCATATTAAAAATATTTAACGAAAGTATGCTAATAAAGAAAAAATAGATTATAAAATATGCATACATTTATTTTTTAAGTTATAATTTATACACAGTTATTTATTTACACTTAGGCTTTACAGAATCTATACAATAATGTTGATAGCAATAGCTATAACAAGTGCTGCTATTGAAAGAACCGATGTCACCGCTGAATCACGAAGATCAGGTGTCGTAGGTGGAATTAATGTTGACGGTGTTAGTGTGACGGGCGTTGTGACGGGTGGAACCGTGGAAGTACTGGATGTTACCAAAACGTCGCCAATGTTAAAGTATTCATCTAATTGATCTGCGACTGTGTTGACCCAAAGAAGTCCTTGTAATGTCGATTCACTGCTGCTAACAATGCTTTGATAATAGTCTCCCAAAATGGCTTGATTTTGATTAGCCCATGTTAAGAACTGTAAAGAAAAGAAAATATATTTAAACTAAATTTAACATAATCACTATAAGCCTTTCAGGAACTCTACTATACTTTAGGAAACTGTAACTATCCTGTTCCTGGGTAAAGATTCCATCTTGTATTAAAGATACCTAAGTATTAGAAATTGATGAGTCACGATGCTCCAAGATTAACTGATACACTTGTATCCAAATTTCACCCAACACCAATGCCGACTTGAAAGAGTCCAAGCTATTCTTTTAAGTACAAAATTATAAAATAAACATATTTCTGAAGAAGTTAAACAGTATTATAATTTTTATAAAGCGGAAAAGATCAAGCTGAAGTATTTAACTTAGAATCCACGCGTCTTAAAAAATAACGAAAATTATAATGCATAAGAGTATAGTTGTATATATATATATGAGAGTACACTTAGTTGAAACCGCTCTAGTTATCTAGTTATTTAGTATAAAACCATAAATCTTACTTGGTTAATTGCAGCTTCAGAACGCAATCTTGAAATTGTTGATGTAATGGGAGATGCAGATCCGAAACTAAAAATAGAAGGAAATAATTACTTAAACCAATATACATATCGTGACATAACATCGTGAATATACGACACAGATATAGATACGATGATTTTGATCGAACGGCAAGAAAATATATATTTTTAAAGCCATTAGGAAGGATATATAGAAAGGATTGTTCATTTAATTTCGAGTGACATTTAAAAATACTTACGCGTTTATGACCTGTGTAACATTATTTTGGATGAAATTTAAAACAATCCCGGTATTTCCTTCGCCACCATTAAGAGCACCGTTAAAGGCAACGCTATAGTCTTGGGGACGGATAACGAAATTTTCCTCGACGATGTTGCTCAGAAGTCTATAAAAACAAAAAGTATGATAAATTTTGAACAATAAATGTATTTATTCTCTATTAATATAAAATAAATTACTTTAAATTAATATAAAAATGTTACTCAATTGTTAATACTAATTAAACGTACGTGTTAAGCGACGGTGCGTGCGATGTGCATCCAAGATTCTCGAGAATCAATATTTTCTCATTGTATGTATTATGCTCGTTATAACGTCTAAAGAGAAAGTCGAAATCACTTGCGCTTCCTTCACGAAGACCATTACAGTATACCCAGTTGCGGCTGTTTGGCGGAACCCTGTGGATATAATATTGATATACAAAACATTCAAAAGGAACTGAACTTCGACGGTAATACTAATTGCGCAGAAATATCATCAAGGCGAAAATTTAAATCGAGAGCTGCTTAGATGAATTGATTATTGTCACTCTTTCATGTTCAAAATATTGAGCTATTGTATAATCTAGTACATTGACAGTTGAAGATACGGGTTAAAATATAGAATATTATTTTTAAATTTCCCTTGTATCGTAACTTTCGGGTCCGCGTAAACCGCGGAGCACAATTAATTTGATTTAAAATTAAAATAATCGTTATTAGTTTCAAAAATGGATTACTGTACTATACTGTACCAGCCTGTAAACAACTCACGGCTGAGCGAGCTTAGTCCATCACGCTTCTCCACTTCGGGTTGGCGAATAATATCTCTACCATGAGTAACGATCATTACCAGGTGTCTGTGATACCAACCGAGACCGACGGCTTAACGTGCTCTCCGAGGCACTTTGGGGAAACCCAAAATGACAAACACCCAAACCGGAAACAAATATTTGCACAAATACAAATATCTGCCCCGAGCGGGCATCGAACCCGCGACCGCCGGTGTTGAGACGACTACTCGCAGCACTACACCAGAACGGCGTCATATGCATTACATTTCATATATAATAATAATAATATTCATTAACATAACCAAGGTTGACCCATATACCCAATGCATGTTTTTAACTTTAACCAACATAGAAGACTCACACTCTTAGCTCAAATAAAATTATAAAGTTAGCGAGAGAGTTACTTACTCAGTATCGTTCGCGACGAGGGCATTAAACTGCTGCGTAGCGGCTTCAAGACATGCTGGAACCCTCAATTGACACATCAGAGGGGCCAGCTGATACCTCAGATACGACCTCATGAAACTCTCATTTGGAATTGGATAGTAAGTCAATTGACCCATTACATTTGATGCCCAACGAACAATTTGAGTCTGCGAAAATATTATTTAATTATTGACTTCTTTTTGCAAGTGTGCACTAGTAACACATACGCCGATATGTAACTATGTTCCATGAAAATTTTGTAATACTTTTCAGAAATAAATCTTTGTTGAGTACCTTATTTTTTTTTACCCGACTGCGCCAGGAGGAGGGTCATGTTTTTCGAGAGTATGTATGTATAATTGTTTGGCACGCTCTGCGGCCTGTACGGCTCGATGGATTTTAGCTTGAGAGATGTCGTTAGATTTGTATTTACTGTGAGAGTGACACTGGGTATATCAAAATAAAAGCATAATCGCGGATTTTGGACGCCAAATTCATTTCATTTCCAAATTATACAAAAACGCAGTCGGGTTCTTTAGTTTTTTAATTAACTTACTTGTTGTTTCGACGCATTGGTGAAAGCATTCATATAACATTTATCAAATCAATATAATTGTTGATAAATCATAAAACTATTTAGAAAATAACTGTATAAACTCTATATAAGTCGTTAAAAATCGTACAATAAAAAATCATTAAAATATTTTATAAACAAATAAAAAATTAATGCATAAAATTCACTTTAACAAATTCATACTTGCCGTACCTCTAATCTAGTAAGGTAAGTAGTACCAACAAGCCTGTTCCTAAGCCAGTTAAAACCAGTTATTGCAGCTACCCACGGACTATATTCAGTCTCATTTTCAAGGAAGGAAAGAATATTAAATGCTCGATTGTAGCTCATAAGTCCAGCCCGAGCGAATTGGAAAACATCATTAACAATCTAAAAATATATAAAGATATTAGAAATTAAAAAAAAATGAAACATGTAATTTAAAAAAAATCTTATGTGAATTATAGAATATTTGTAATCTCACTGACCTGCGCTCTATTATATTCATGAATCAATGTTCTGTTAGGGCCACGTAATGCCATAATTATGAGATTCCAAGTATAATCATCATAATTGACTCTATAAAACCCTATCAAAGAAAATTCATTTATTAAATTTTTATGAAATTCTTGATATCATAAATTATAGAAAAAAAATTAGTAGAAACAGTTAACTACAAATTATCAAAAATTGCATGTTTATTTAATCAAATAACATCCTTAGTTAAATGGTATTAATATAAAAATATATCTAAAAAACTATATATCTATGAACTAAAATTAGAAAAGGTTATGTTATGCAGAAGCAAAATTAATAATAATAATCTATATGGAAATAGCTGTAATTTTAATAAATCGCTGTTTGGGTATACCAACAATAAATTCGCATCTAGAACGTTTGTTAAAATTATATTATGACATATTCGCAAGAAAAGAAAATTAAATACCAGTTTGCTGTTTATTGAAGATCACCCATTGGTCTCCTGTTGAGCCACGGTTGATGACAGTAAGAGCATTTCTGATAATGTGACTGGGCTTAGTGTTATTAAAATCGGGATTACTAGAGGTCGCAAATGTGATAGGAATAATGTAGTTCAAGTTTTGATTTGCGTAACCAGTGTTAATACTGAACCGTCGCTAAAAAACAATTTATAAATTAAAACATTCTATTATATTAAGTTTATAGGTCACTAAATTTCTCTAAAATACCTGAGTAATTGTCATATCTCCAGTTTGGTGATTTACTTGAACATTTAAAATTGGGTGACCGCTTTGTTCAGTCCAACTTCTATAATAATCAATTAATGAAAAATCTGAACCATACTGTGATAATGCGCCAGCCGCTATACCAGCGGCTTCGAGAGCTTGGAAAAGATCGATAGGTCGTGCGGTATCTGAAGTGCTAAAAATGTATATAATTATTAAAAACAAAAAAACGATAACCAATTTTACATTTTTTCTACAACAGGCTTTTAGTGAAATATGCATACCGTTCAACTAAGTAGTTTCGTAATCCTTGTCTATTAACTTCAAATCCAAGAAGATGTTCAGTCATCCGAATAATAGCAGCACCTTTGTTGTAAGAAATAGTGGAGAACATAGTTCGGATTGAAACAGGACTACCAATATTTGGATTAGTAAGTGGGTGAGCAGACTCAGAGGAGTCGAATAACAATGATGTATGCACTTGTTCATTTATAAAACGTGTCTCAAATCCCATGTAATCTTCAACCTAAAAAAAAATATGTTTTTCCGAAAATTATACTTTTTATCAAGTTCAAAAAATAATATAATATATATTTAAATACATACCCAGTTAGTAAGGAAATATTGATAGTATCTAGCAAAACCTTCATTAAGCCATAAGTTATCCCAGAATTCGCAGGTTACTAAGTTACCAAACCACATATGTGCAATTTCATGGGACAAGATATAAGCGATCAACTGCTTGTAGTAGTCGTTAGTGTGATTTTGGTTGTACATTAAGTAGGCTTCTCTGTTAAAATTAATTTTCTTTAAAGTTAATTATGTATTAAAAAATAAATTTGTTCAACTATAATATAAATAAATAGTGTTTTATAAAACTGTTCATAAGATTTTTTTATACTTTACTTATAAAAGCATTAAATAGAGCTATTTTGTCATTGTTTATTTTTACTATGATTTCATCAATATTTTACTATCGAAAACATATGAATAAGAGCAGTTTAGGAAATGATATCATATACTACCTATACGTGATTAAGCCCCAGTTCTCCATAGCTCCAGCTGAGAAATCAGGTATAGCTGCATGAGTCATTTTCAGGTTTGGGTCCATGTCAAAATAATCTATGTTAGTATGTTCACTCATCGTCGACACGAGTCTCTGGCCAACTTCCATTGCATACGCTCCTTGTCCTTCTTCAATCGCTGATCTTCTTGCTATCACTTCGTATTGGATAGCGCCAGTTGATGACGTAACAGGCTCTGTATTAATGTAGTCCGCTACGATGAGGGCGAGCAGATAAGTTGACATAATAGGAGTAGTTTCGTAGACATCATCATCGAAGCCACTAAGGATAATAAACAATTACAATTAGATACATCTATTTACACATAAAAATAGTACATATTTTATTTAATTAAATATTATAAAAAAAGCGAAAATCTCTACTTACGGTACATTAGATTCTGTACGATTTATATTTGTACACGACCAACTACTATAGTTAACTGGTCTTCTAATTACAATATCGAACCTAGCTTTAAAACTAGGTTCATCGTAACACGGAAAAGCAAAACGTGCTGAAGTAGCTTGAAACTGCGTCGAAGCCATCCAGCTACAAGAAAAGTTGACAAAGATAATTTTAATAAGAAATCAGTGCGACATTATTCGAGGTTGAATAACTATCAATTCAATATAACATTACCTGACTGTTGTTTCAGTGGAATTATTTCTAAACCAACTTCTATAGATTCCGTACATATCAGTCCGTAAAGGAGATTCAAAATCTATAGATAGTGTGTAAGTAACATTAGGGTCGTATACCAATGATCCTGATAACAGTGTTATTGTTAAGAAATGCAAATCTTCATTAACAGTGTAATTTTGATTTATTATTTGATTATTATCATTTCGCCGCAATTCAATTCGATTATGAGTAAGATCATGCGAATGAATAACAATTTCGCTAACATTATCTTGAGTAGGTTGCAATTCTATTCTAACAGTTCCAAAGAACGCAAATCTCTCTATATCGACACCCCACAGAAGGTTGTAGTGGATGGGATAAGTAGTTCTTGGTAACCGGTAACTCTGTACAGGTAAGTTATAGTCAATGTTTTCAAAATCATCAATGTCTTCGAATATTTGACCTTCTATTTTCTCATCCATAAAGATTGTATTTCTAGTAACTGGTGGATTAGGCAATCCATTTGTACAGAGACATACCAGTGCTAAAACAAACAGTTTTAACGTCGCCATCTGTAACATACATTACAATAAATTTTAAATTCCGTTTAGACATTAAAATCGTCACGAAATTTTTTGATTATATTATTAGATTTTTTGAATGAAAATTACTAATAATACCTAAAAACTAATTGAAATGAGAAACGTATTAAAAACGTTTTGTTAAAACTAAATTTGTCATATTTTCATAAATATCGGCAGAATTGTATAAAGATAATAATATTAATAAAAGCGACTGGTAAATGCATTTATTTTAATAGATTTGACATTAAAAAATGGTACCATGTTTTGATGATGACTTGTTATTATGTTAAAAAAACACATCAATCAAACAAACAAATCATTACACATAAAATTTTACTCGGAATTTATTAAAAACTTTAAATGATCTTTCTTTTATAATATATCATATTAATAAACTGACTATATTATTCTACACATTAATAAATTCTTTAAACTTACATATTAATAAATTCTTTAAACCTAAACCTAACTTAACCTTAAACCCTTAAACCTAAAACTAAAGTAAAAAATGTACTTATTTTTGTCGTTATTTTTTAATGTTTAAAAGTAAAACATTTAAAATATTATATGTATAAAATAATGTTGTATTTAATTATTTCACAGAAAAGTACTCGTAATTAAGTAATATAAGTACTGTCTTTATCGTATACTTATCATTAAATGACGAACATATTTACTATCTAGGATTTATACAAAGTCATTAAATATTTCGATGAAAATCAATGATAATTTATAGGTTAATATGTGTGTAACACGTGACTCAGTATTGTAGAGATAAGTACTTATTTGAATTTTTTTTTTCTTATTTATGTATTCATTAAAAATAATAATATATTTATTTAATTAATTTCGGCTTAAGAGCCGCGATGATAAAATAAGTACATAAACTTAAATAAATAAATAAACTTATTTAATAATACGTTTCAGCTTGAAAGGTGAGATGACCTAGTAATTTCAAACCGATAGTATAATATTTGGATTTTAAAATGTTAATATGTTAAAATGGTTTCAGAGATTCATATATTCATAACGATGAGGAAACCTCAAGGACATATTTAATTAATCCATAAAAGAAAGAAGTCCTTGCTCAGGAATGAAACAGTAGTTTATGATTAGGAACAAATAAATAATTATAATAGGTACATAAGTTCTTAAGTTTCAATTTTTTTGAGTATCTGTAAGCTGAGCCGATTTTGTGTGCATTTACACGATATCTATGATATTATGATTAATGAATTATAGTTATATCGTTGTTTAATAAGCTACAATTTTGTTTACAATATTTAACACGGATAATATTGCAAGGAATTTAATTAAACGTTAAAACAGAAGCTTGAAGATAATAAAATACTTTCTGTAGTATTGTGGATAAAATAAAAAAAAACTGTATTTAGTAAAGTAGTCCTAATTTTGATGCTAGTGTAATATTGTTCCTATAATTTAGAATTAATTATTTGTATGGTTAAATCATGACGTCAATAACATTCATCAGTAATCTAGGTCATATTTTAAGACTCATGAGGTCAAAAGAGTGTTGCGAACTCATGATGTTGATGATATGCACAATAATAATTTTATTTATTTTGTTAACTTGGACCAGCTCCTTATAATTTTTCAATTTAGGCCACACGACGACAACGTGACGAATGATGGTGATACTTGAGGAACCGAACGGCGCTGGCGCACTTCACTAATCCACTAGCTTCAAAACTGTTAGACTAACCGCGCGCCTAAATTTTATATTATTATATCATTTGCATACTTTTAAATTGTAATCGTTCATTTTGTGCATTAAATTTATCTCCATATTAAATCGTTTCAATCATATCTCATTCATATAATTTCATCTCACAAAACTAAGTATATCTTTTACGTAAATTATATCCGTAAATAAGAACTAAGTAAATGTGAGGTTATTAGGATAGCTAGACTTTCTGGTGACCCCACAAGAGCTTAAAATTTAAATTATATAAAAATACATATCATAATTAAAATTTTAGATACCAAACGTCCGTCAAAGTTTAACCCGAAAGTTGTAAATATCCTTATGACATATTCTTTCACTATTCAAATGAAAAGTAAAATTTCAACTTGAAAATTTAACATCGCTACCTTGGATGCTCAACTTTTCAATAAAGATCTATGAATTAATTTTTAAATAATAAAACATACGAAGGAACAATTTTAGAATTATTTTTAAAAATATTGGAACGATATCAGACTAGTGATCGTGGCCATAATTTAAATAATCTCTGTTACTTCGTTTGAAATCAATTATCTGTCTATATTTATCAAGATTTTGTATAAAAAAGTAATAATTTAATATTTAAAAAAAAAACTTACCTTTGTTTTTGAAGGCGACAATTACTCAAGCCGTTTGACCGGCGACTAGACTCACTTATTTTTTAATTTCAATGTCTATATCGTAAAATTATTTTTTTTTATCTTTTATCATACATAATCGTAATAAATATCTTATCATTATTTTAATTCTTAATTGTAATATTACTAATTCTGATATAGGCATGACTATATTTTTTTTTCTATGTAATCAATTTGTAGGTATTTATTGCATTTTAAAATATATAATGCAATGAATATGCTAAAATTGGGTATCTAATACGTGATATGAACATTACTGTATGATATATTCTCATCGGCAAAAATATAAAATTCGTAACTTGTTTACTGACGCCGAACAAAAAAAAAATTAAACAAGTTAAACAAGTTTGGTAGAAATATACACTTGAATTCCTTTATCCTTAATAATTTGTTGTAAAGAACACACGGTTTTTGTAAATAACATTGTTCACATCTTCGAATCGGATTTAAATACATTTTAATAAAAATTATGAAACGATTGCTTAGATGAAATTACAGAGAATATATGTAATAAATACTACACGTTTCTTAATGTATATTATAACTCAGATAATGTTATATATTCGTAAATCTACCGCTCAAAAAGATTAAGTGATTACTGTGTGATCAACTGAAGTTGGACAAATTGTGAGGAATAGGAGGATCGGTTGCTGGCTGCTGAGCGCTCTGTACTGACAGACAGGTTCTTTTAAAAAGTAGCTTCTGCCCGCGGCTTTGCCCGAGCGGATGTCGGTTATCGAGATAAACAAAAAAAATATCCTATGTTACTTTCAATACATATTCATGATGATCAGTTAAGTAGTTTTCGTGTGAAAGCGTAAAAAATAAACTTACTTTCGCATTTATAATATTAGTACCCATGATAAGTTACGGTGGTAGAGCAAGATATTGCCAGTGGCATTTCCAGATGGAATTGGTAAATCGAGACAATGAGTATATATATAATATAAGGTTTTTTTTTTTTAATTTTACTGTACATCCACAGGCTTTATTTGCCCATGCCTTTTTTTATGAACATTTTTTGAATATTATTATTATTATCGTTAGTGCGTACTTGTTTAGATAACGATACTTAAACTAGCTTAGGATCTCTATATCGCGAGTCCTTGCACTGACAACAAAATCTAAAACTTAACTAAAACTTAAATAATAAACTTAAATAATAACTTTTTTTTTTTACATACTTTTAGATTGTATTATGATAAAGGTACCTTACTTTCTATTTACATCCATTCCTCAAAATATTACTTACATCATTTAATTAAAAGTCTAAATCGGATTTTATCGCGTTTATTTGTTTTAAAACTTTACAGTTTAACGATTTTTAATTAAATTAAATTATTTCCCGACGTTTCGGACCCTTTACAGCGTCCATGATCTCGGGGGACTGAGGTGGTGGGTGTCCGAATATATTATTCGGAATCCGAATATATTAATCCGAATATATTATTTAGACTTTTAATTAAATGAGTAATATTCGCGTAAATATAAGAGAAAAGTATTACTTACATGCTTTAAGTCTAAGTTCCAGCCATCACATCTTCACCACCAGTCTTGTTTTGCGTTTCTTGTTTTAATTTCTTTTTTTTTTTATTTATTTATCCGACTCCGTCCCAGCTCTCCTAGAGGGACTTCTCAGCTGTCCGAGCACATCCTCAATGACGGCGGTGTTTCTATTTTGTATCGCCATCTTAAGGGTGTGCTCGAGTATTTCTTTTGATGTAGCCTCCATCGCCCTTTGAACAAAACGACCGATTGCATCACCACCGTCGTCGGTGTAGTAGACACAGGTCTTTGTGTGTCTAGTCACCGCTACCACAGCGTGCGGAATACTGTCATGAATCCGTAGCCTCCTAGTCTTGGTCTGGATGATGATGACTCCCTCGCGTGTCTGTCCCTCGTGGATAGTCATGACGCTCGACCCCCGCCCGGTACCATATCCCTGGCTTAACAGCGTCTTCTTCTCCTCTTGTGTGAAAACCAGGTATAGGGTTCCGTCCTGTCTTTCAGGGATTCGAGCGCCAGTGAATCTCTCCATTCTCAGAGAGCGGACAATGGGGTTTGAGGAATAGATGTTTTTATAGACCTCGTTGATGGCGAGTGCAACATCCTTGGGGTTCCGATGCGTGCAAGACAACTCACATGTGATGTGTATGGTCATGTTGGGTGTACAGTACCGAATTACGAACAGGTTGTCCCTGTCGATATACGGTAACTGATTGATATCTCCGACGAGGACCACTTCCTTAGCCTCCGACATTCGGGCGGCCATCACTATGGCCCCGAAGTGGTTCATGAGGGCTTCGTCCACCGTTAAACGGTTTATTTTTATGGTCTCATGAAAACCATTCACTAAGATAGAGGCCATAGTGCGCACCTTTGATTTGGCTTTTTTGCCATAGTGGTGCGCTAGCTTTTCTTTCAGGTCCTTGGCCGCTTCGAGTGTGGTGGTGGCTACTATTTCACCATCCTCGTCGAAGTTCCCGACTATATGTGTTGTCTTGCCGCACCCGGGAACCCCATTGATCCATTTCAGTGCTGGCAGTTCCCAGGCCCCGAAGACATCGCCGACTTCCGGACCGCTCGTGATGGTTTTTGCCATCTCAATTATCCGGTCGCCTAGCATCACTCTTGTGCACCTGGCCACTACCACCACTGGGTCCCCTTTAGGCGTATTAAATGTCTGAGGTCCTTCTTTTGGTCCCTCAGCCTCGACTGCGCCCACGAAGCCGGCTGTGGTGTTATAAGCGGCCATATACAATCCCGACATGTTGCCCTTAATTACTTGGCAGATGTCGTTATTGTATATGGCTGCCTCGGCTTCATCGTATTCCACCTCCAGCAGGCCTTCATGTCCGTACTGGTAGGTCTGCATGATTTTTTCGCAGATAGCCAGGCTTACCTGTCGGTTCGCTTTTGTTATGGCTAGGAACTCAATGTATGCATTTTCTGCATGTTGTTGAGGTGTAGACGCTGGTCGAAGCTTTGGTGGCGTGACTTGCCCCTTGTCAGCTCTCGTTCGATTGGCTGGTTGCATTTGAGGGAGCTTCGGACTTTCGTTTCTCATAAACCTTCTCAGTGCCCCCGATTGCCTTTCAACAGGAGATGCCGATTTTGGGGCAAGGTGGGACAGTCGGGTGCCTCTCTTTGGGGAGATCGTTGCCTGGATCATTGTTGCAATCGCTGTCAGACGGGACTTGGAGCTGCTATTACCATCCCTGGAGGTACGCGACTCGAGCTCCGCTCTTTGGGCCTCCACCTTTGCCTGTAATCGCTCCGATCCACTGAGCATAGTCTCTTCAAGAGCCGGCCTTTTAGGGGGTGAAGGTGTTCGAATCTGAGCCTTTAGATATCCCAGATCCTCCCCCCTATCCTCGTAGACTATGACCTCGTGTATTTTAGAGGCCATTAGGCAACCGTATCTATCAGCTACGTCGCCTTTATCATAACCGACTCTCATAGAATCCACGCTTATTCTTCCGGGGGTCGTCCCGGGGAGTTCGCTCTGCCGTTGCAGCCACGAGCTCGCCTGCGAAAAAGCGGACTCCTCTCCCCACTCGAATAGAGCGATTGCCTTGTTGTGCAACCGCACCAGACGGTAGGTTGAGTCATCATCCTGTTTCTGCACAAGCGCATCGATCTTCGTACGCTTAAAGCTTGTTTTTTTTCGTGCTACCTTTTATCAGCAGAGCGAGCCCCGGTGAAACCACCAGCCGATCCAGCCCCTCGGAGCGACAAAAGCTTATTCCAATTCTCTCTGCTTCACCGTCCATAAAGAGGGCCACGCATCTGGTTCTTATACCCACTTCCCCGCTCCCATTTCCCTCTCTGAGCAGAGACACTAATGTTTTGCTTTGGGTGGGTGGCAGAGGTGTGTTTTGTGTGGTCCTCCCTTGAAACAGTTTTCGCAGAGCGGACGGTATGGCCTGTAATCTGAGACCCAGCGATGCTCGAGTCGGGGATTTCTGAAGAGGAGCTGCGCTGCCTGTCTGTGTATTTGGGTTTTGTGTTGGATGTAGATTCGGGGTGGCTGTGATCGTATTTTGGGCCTCTGGTAAAGACAATGGAGCTGATGGTAGAGCGGTCGATCCAATTCTTTTCGCCGCTATCACGACGGCATGTCTTGCGAATGCAAGGAAAGACGTTCTGTCGGCTTCGTTTTCCCTGATGGTATGGAGTGAAGGCTGGTCTAGTTTTCTCTGGAGTTTAATCTCCAGATCTAGCCTTCCTTTACCGAATCTCGGACATTCCAACACAATGTGGAGAACTGTCTCCTCGCAATTCGGATCGCAGACGCACGAAGGACTGTCCTTCGAGTGAAATCGGTGCAGATACGCCGCGAATCCTCCGTGGCCGGTCAGAATCTGTGTATCGACAGGTGTTAATGTCACTTTTCTTACCAGCTTGCAAGCGGTCTTTGCATCTGGCAAGAACATTTTCGTGACCGAACCAATTTGTGAAGAATTGTATCTGTCCTGCCACAATCGGACAGTCTCTTCCCGTATCTGCGTCCTGACGTACGATATTGGGACTTTGTTGTAGTCAGGGGCCGATTTTTTCGTGAGAGCTGCCTTTTTAGCCAGCTCGTCCGCTCTTTCATTGCCCGGTATTCCCACGTGGGCCTTCGTTGGGCCAGAAGAACCGCACCGATCTATTTTCCTCTTGGATCTGCCTGATGCATCTCTTCATTTCCATGGCCAAAGGGTGAGTCGCCAATGGGCTCTTGAGCAAGTCGAGCGAGGATCTTGAGTCGCTCAAGATATTAATTGAGCTCTCTTTCGACTTTCTCACCATGTCCGCAGCTCTGAAGAGCGCGTACATTTCCGATTGGAAGACCGTGTTGTGCGGTTCGAGCCGGAATGTGGAGTATCTTGCTTCCCTTCTTTGGTCCCACCACGTCAGGGCTGCACCGACTTTACCCTCTATTTTACTTCCGTCGGTGTAGATTAATGGCCCGTCGATTTGATGTTTCTCAAGATTTTCGGGGTTCAGATTCAACAAGCACTCATACTCAGTTGTTTTGAGTTGAGATGGGTGGGGATTCTGTAATGGTCCCACCCTGCGCTCCAGCTCGCTTCCCGGCGATAGAAGGTCCTCGCAGTGACCCTTCTTGGTCTTATAGAGCATAGCGGCTTCCCGGATCCGAAGGTCAAGTGGGAGCAAGCCTGATAGGACGAGTGCCGATGTTAGAGACACCGTTCTATACGCTTTACAAATTTTTTGAGCAAAGCCTCTTTGCAGTGAGTCTAGTCGTTTTCTTATTGACAACTTCTCTGCTGCAGGAGACCACTTGCCGCGTACAGGACGATGGGCTCTATCACCGCCACGTATATGGTTCTCACTATTTCCCCATTCAGACTCCAAGACACCCTCGCCGCGCATGCGAGTTGTTTATATAATTATGTCTGCTGCTTTTTTACATATTGCAGATACATGCGCATTGAAGGTGAGCTTTGAGTCTATTATGAGCCCCAGCAGTTTTATCTCTTCTACAAGCCTCAACCGTGTGCCGGACATGTGAACTATATATATTCTTCATTGCACTAAAAGACAAAACAGTAAACAAAATAGTTACAATATTAGTGTGCAAAGGCGGACTTATCTCTAAAATAGATCTCTTCCAGCCAACCTGCGGTAGTGAGAAATAGTGTTATAAGCAGGCTAAAAAAAAAACGTGCTGTAGAAATATTATAAATAATACACAGATACTTAAACATTATTATTTAATTAAATATTATATATAAAATTTCATACAATATATATTAGATAGTATTATAGATAATTATCTATATACATACATACTACTATTTACATAAATACTTTTATAAACATACATATGTAAATATTATATCTATATATACATAGAAATTATGACGATTTCGGAATAATTTGGGTAAGAAGGTGTTGTTTCAGTTTATTTTTGAAACAATTAGCTGAGGGACTAAGTTGGATGTCTTTAGGAAGTTTGTTCCAAAGCAGTGCACTATATACAGAAAAAGAGCGAAAAAGAAACTTTGTATTGCTCTTAGGTATATCGAGCATTGTAGTGATGCAAGGCCGCCTGGAACGTGAGGGAGTAGGAAGAATTTGGAAACGTGAACGGAGATATGAAGGAGAGTTAGGGTCATTAAGTATTTTGAAAAGGAACGAAAGGATGTGCATATCACGGCGAAGGCGGATTGGGAGCCACTTAAGTTGAGCACGAAAGTTTGAAATATGGTCATACTTACGCAAGCCAAAAATAAAGCGAATAGCGAGATTTTGAAGACGCTCTAATTTGTTGATTTGCTCCTCAGTCACATCTAAATAGCACACATCGGCGTAATCAAGTATGGGGAGAAGGAGCGATTGAGCAAGCATAATCTTGGTTCTGAAAGGAAGAAAAAATTGGAGACGCTTGAGAGAGTGGAAGGTATGATGCATTCGTTTGCTGACCTCGTTGACATGAGCTACCCAGGTCATGTTACAGTCCATAATTAGGCCCAAGTTTTTCACCTTATCGCAGTATGGGATTGGGACGCCAGAAAAATGAACCATAGGTGTTGAGTTCCAGTCGATTTTGCTCCTCAGTCTACTGCTACCAAAAATTATACATTGAGATTTTCTAGGATTCACAAGCAGGCCAAAAGATTCTGCCCACGACTGGACTTCAACAAGGTCCGAGTTTAATATATTAATAGCCTCATTCAACTCAGTCAGCTCAAAATGTCGATATAATTGTAAGTCATCTGCATACAGATGGAAGGGAGAAGAAATGACTTTTGATATGTTATTAATAAATATAGAAAACAGCAAAGGGGATAGTACGCCGCCTTGAGGTACACCAGCAACGAGATCCAACCAATCTGATGATGTATCGTTAGTTTTCACGCACTGCTGACGTCCGAAGAGGTAAGAGTGAAACCAGTCTATAACAGTAGGAGAAATGTTGACCGCGCGGAGAGTTCCAATAAGGATGTCAAGGTCAACCGAGTTGAAAGCACTGCTAAAGTCAAGAAGGACCATCGCGGTAAGCTTGGTGTTATCCATTGCACCACGGATATCCTCCGTGATATTCAGCAGTGCCCCAACCGTGCTATGAGAGGAACGAAAACCGGACTGATAAAGACAGAGAAGGTTATTTTGAGACAGATAGGAGTAAAGTTGGTCGTGATGGGGATGGATCTATGGGGGTATCGTATTTGAGTTTCCTTGTCATGACCATCGCTTTTGTTTTATGTGCGGCGAAACTCAATTTATTGCGATTTCCCCAGTCTTGGACGGTAGCTAAGGTGGTTTCGGCTGAAACCTGCAGGTCGCTGGTTTTATGACTCGAGAAAACGAGGACCACGTCGTCCGCAAAAGCTTGGCAGTATACTCACATATCACTGACTTTCAATCCAGAATAAGGTTCCAGAAGGTCAGTCCACCAATGGATCCCTGGACACAACGTTTCGTGGTTTCCTTCTCACTGGTTGCCCTGGCGTAGTTTACTTTAACCTTTCGGTCCTGTAAGTAGGATGCCACCATAGAATACAAATCCTTCAGGCAATGTTTTTCCACCAGCGGCTTTTTGAGAGCTGGCCACCACGCATTGTCGAAAGCGCCCTATGTCGAGCGATACCAGAAGTACTATCTTTTTTAGTTTGATCTCCCTCCTGATATGCGCAACTAAGTCGTAGAGAGCGTCCTCCGTTCCCTTTTGTGGCATAAATCCATACTGGCTACGGTGCAGCGTTGGGAAGAGCCTCCACTGGAGTCTGCCTATTAACAGTTTCTCGACTGTCTTTCGTAGGATCGACAGGAGTCCTATAGGTCTGTAAGACTTCGGGTGGGTGTAATCCTCTTTGGCTGGCTTGCGGAGTATGCATACGTGAGCGACCTTCCACTGCTTCGGGAAGTACGAAAGCGATAGGCATTTATTTGCCAACGCTAGGAACTCCGCCTTGTCGCAGTTTATTGCCGCTGCGCATATGTCGGATGTTAACCCATCAGGGCCTGGAGCTTTCTTTGGATTTTGGCTCGAGAGAACCATTTCTAGCTCCGCGGTCGTAAAGGGAGGGTCATCGTCCGACAGATTTTGTAACTCCGCAGCAGTTCTGCAGTCGACGGCTTCTCTGACCTGCTTGTGATAAGCGGTGTCGGTCGTCACAGACTCATCCGGGTAGAACGTCTTCGCGAGGAGTTCAGCCGACTGATCTGGTGTGTTTCACCAGCTGCGCTCCTCAGCAGCATGTCGTCCTGCCTACGAGAGGTTTTCCGGATGACTCTGTAGATACCGTCCCACACGCTTTCACGGTCTTGCGCCGTGCAGAACTCCTTCCAGCTTGGAGTAGCTGCTTCACTTGCTGCCATTTTATATTTATCTCTAGCCAGTATGTACTCTTCAACGACGCTTGCTCTTCTGCTGGGTGCAGCATTTCTTATTCGGCGTTTTGTTTTTAGTAGTTCCCTTTTCAGGGAATGTAGTTCAGCCGACCACCACGGTGGTCGGGGATCGCCTTTCCGCGGCTTTATCCTTGGAATAGTTGTTTCGCAGGCACCATGAATTACTGTTGTGTACCTGGTCAACATCTCCTCGAGCTCCTCTCCGTTCGAGACGTTAGAGACGCTGCTCAGAGTCACGTCTTGTTCTGCAAGACCGGACTTCAGGATTGTGGTGAAATCTGCCCATCTCGCCTTTTTAGTGTTGTATCTGCGCGTCGAGATTGGTTGCAATGGTTTTAGGAGTCCTTCGACGCGCAGAGCAAAAGTGATGGCGTTGTGATCTGACGTAATCAGATTTCGTTCCACTTTCCAGTTCTCCATTTTTGCAAGAAGGGACTGACTAGTTAAAGTCACGTCAATGCAACTCGAGTACAGCCTGTCACCCCTGTACGTCTCAAACGTGGGTGTTTGTCCTCTATTGAGAATTTGTAGGTCCATTTCCGAGATAAAGCCATGTAGTTGTGCTCCTTGATGGTTTTCGGAGCTGCTGCCCCACCAGTGACTCCAGGCGTTCACGTCGCCGGCCACTATGAGATGTTGTGTAGGGATTTTTTGGGTGGCAACTCTCAGCTGCTGTAGATACGCTTCCATGTCCTGGTCCCCCTCGAAGTAAACAGACATTAACCCTAATCTAAGCTGACCGGCCTTTACGAAAACAGCTTTATATATAATATAAAGTTAAAGTAAAATAAAAAAAATTGAACTTAAAAAAAGTGCAACTGTTTTTATAAAAATAAAAAAAAACATTTAGTGATCTATGTTATAAGTTAATAAAGTAATTTATTTCTATATAATGCCGTTTAATAAGTATTTGGAAATTTTTATATATTATTTTGATCCGAACTTGAACAAAGAGAGAAATGTATTAAGTACCAAGAAGATCATTGAGTTCAAAAGCAATGCAAAAAATTTTGTAAAATTTAACCGGTCGCGAGTTAGATCCAATTCCAAAATGATATTGATATTTGTACAAATATTTGTTTCTGGTCTAAATGTCTATCCTTGTACGTCTCCTCACCGTGCCTCGGAGAGCATATAAAGCCGTCGATACCGATTATTATCATAGACGCCTCATAGCGCAGTGGAGCAGCGTGGTCGATTAAGATCTAACCCTTCAAAAATCAAAATCAAAATCAAAAATATTTTATTCGTTATAAGGTGATTACACACACTCAACGAACGTAAAAAAAAGTGTCTCGGTAGACATCTACAATTTCATCATCTATTTCATCATCGGCTTTACTAAATATTACAATAATATAATAATGTTCCCAGTGTAGACCGAGAAAATAAAAGCCGGAGGACTTCACTTGTATATAAAGAAGGCCCTTGCCCAGCAGTGATTTTCATTTCATGTTTAATAAAATAAAATTACATTTATATAAAATATATTTAAAAAAAAAACATCGATAACATAATAAAAAACTTAGAACGATAACCAAAAAAAGAAACATATTTACAAAAACTCGTATATGAGTTAAATTTATTAAAACATAGTATATCACTTTTTGATACGTTAAGTTTTATGGATAAAAATAATCTACATAGCGAATAGGTATAGCTGCTTTTCCTTCACGCAAAACCTTTTGTTTTTTTATTTAAATAACGCATTTCATAATAATGTTAGTTTATCCTTTAAATACATTTTAATGAGTTTTCTGAAAGTTCAAGGTCAGCGCTGGTCATATTTCTTCTTGTTTTAACTTTTTATATCAGGTCTCAAGTTAATAAGCAAAGTAACCTAAAAACTACTAGATGATCTGCGTCGATTTGAGAGGAACTTTTAGATAATATACGAGTATATAATATACGGCCATACTCGAGATCGAGTCAATGTTACGATTCTCCAATTCAACACATACATTGCGAGTTGCTTAAAGAACTCTGTAGTGTAGGTTTTTATTGGGTTAAAATAAACGTTAATAATAACCTTATTAATATATAAAAGCGGTCAAAATCTTTCAGATTGTAAATTAATCCTACTAAAACTCAAGTTCTAATTATAATTGGTAGTCCTAAATTAATTTCACGAATTTCTTTCTGTGAACTATCCACTGTGCACTTCGATAGTGTTGACATACCATTCGCATAAATAACGCAAATTCTCCGCAGGAGCCGGGCTCACTCATTAAGATTTACTTAATGAGTGAGCCCGGCTCCTTATTAAGTAAATCTTTTAATCAAAGACATCATTATCAATTCCATGACTCTAATTTTTCACAGCAGTATTACAACAGGGATATTTCCTGCTTTATTTTATTTGGAAGTTGACCTCTTTCACACCAGTTTGTATATCTGGTCTACGAGATGTACACCAGAATCTAAGGTCTATTAGAAAATTTCGAAGAGACTCAAGGAGTGGTCGTGCGTGTAGCGCTTTTTTGTAATCTCTAAGAAACTATGCATTTTACTGGGACGAAAGGTAGCCTATATCCTTTTCGGGGTCCTATATTCTTTGTAACGAACAAACTCACTTTGGGATTTATAATATTATGAAGGATTCGCTTTCACTTTTTCAGTAAACAATATGCTATATTTGAGATTTGGCTTCCACTAAAGAAGCTACGTCACTTTTAATCTCAACTTTTTCCTCTCATATTAATTGAAAAAAATATTGTGTAGACGTATTTCAGGACTTTTCAAAAGCCTTTGATACGGTTTCCATTTTAATTCTCCCAAAAAACAGAGAACATTGGTATAAGGGGTACACCATTACTGAATCGGTTCAAGATCTATTCATTTAACCATAAATAATGTGTCAAAGTAGGTAAATTTATAAGTTCAAGCTAAAATATAGATTACGGCATTCCTAAGGAAGTATATTATGGTCAACTTAATTCATTTTAATTGGAACTGCGATTCAACGGGGAAATGCTGCTAGTATTCTTGGCACCATTCCACGCGGACATGATTTATACCAAAACTGTTTGTAAATAATTGTTTTAAGTTTTGAATTGTAAATATGTATAATATTGTAAAATTTCTTTAATAAAAATTTATAATTCATTTTATATATAAATGGAATTCATAGCCTGTTTATTAGCAGATATAATATTCCATGTAGATGATAGAACCATTGGATTTGATGGAAATAATAAAAGTTATTTTTGTAAATAATATAGAAATAAAATGAGGGATATGTTTGAATAGACCTAATACTCGTAAGCCTTTCGATCTTAAACACTTCTAAAATAAAATGTGTTTGTTTTCGTAAGGACTAAAGATAAGTTATTCGACCATTTGACAGATGTGCATTGATATTCTTGCCAAAATACGTTATGAACTTGCAGCTGTGAAAAAAAAAAAAGAGTAAATGTCATTAGGTATCTTGTAGTTCTGTCGTTTAGCTAAATATTAAAGTCACACTGTGCAGCTTTCTGGACGAATGAAAAAAAATAAAACACATTACGCAACAGTTGCTAGATGTTAGGCCACTTAACCTTCCCAAATCAATTTATTTTGTCATTATTTATTTTTTTATTATATTTTTGTCAGCATACTGTGTTATCTTTATCTACTTATAAAATATTTTTAAACTCTGAATAATATGGTAATGTCATCTTTTTAAAAATAACCACCCCAACTGTAAACTTGACTTTTGTTTTACCTCTTTTATACTTATAATGAAATTTGAAATTTTAGGTGTCTATTTTTTTCAGAACTTGTGAACGAAAATTACTCTACCTATGTTCTTTAAACAATAACTATACCTATACATTTCTCTCTTCTCTCTTCTATTTCATTTTTAGAAATATCTGTTTGTCTATTTGTTTGAACACGTATAAAAATAAGCATGAGAATCATAAAATATGATATTCTGTTATTATTTTATCTACGTCGCTTCAATTTATCAAAAGTTATTGTAACTTGAATTTTCTATTTTGAATGACGGGATTGGAGAAGATTAGAAGTTAATACATTTAAATATGATCCGAAAAATTGTATAACGTAAAATAATGTTTTTTGTAACTTTAATAATAATTAATAATTCTGTTCCAATTTCAGTAAACAAAAAAAGACAAAGAAATGGTCAAAATGTCAGATATTGATTTATTTGCAATTTTAACAGTTGAACGTACGACACTATAAAATATAATAGATGGTGCTGATGGTGCTTTATGAATCGCGGTCAGTTAGAATAGTTCGATCTTTCAATCGATTATTATATACTAAACTAAAACTTATGTACGGGCAACACCTGGGACACAGCTACTTTATTATTATAAAGCTAACAGTACACGCGACATTAAATTATACACTGCCAAAAAACCATAAAAATGTTCTACATAAATAGTTAGCAACTCTCACCTATTATGCGATAAAACTATTATTAATGAATTTGGTACAATATTGCTACTAGGTATATTATCGTTTCAATGAGCATTAATATAGTCATTAAAAACAAAATTCTTATTCAAAAAAGAAATTCTTAAGCCTTCTCTAATCTAATAATCTCTTAATATTTATCCCATAATACGTAATAAAATATATAGTATTGTTTACATTTCATTCAAACATACATTACATATAATTAAAATTATTATTTTATTTACGAATACATGTATAAATAAATTACTGTCACTTGTTAGGATAATGTCTAGCCCGTTATTACAATGAATACAGTCAAACCTATAGATATTTAACCTATTTTCATCGTTAGACTTACTCGATTTATAAATCGTTATTTGAATTCATGATGCAAGTTTCCCATGAGAGTTTACTTAGTTTGGACTCTTTTGGTAGTGTTAAACTTTTTTGTGGCTACATTTTTCTACTCTTACCTTAACATCATTATCAGGGCTACTAATTTGTGTTGACCACAAACACTACTAATGACGTCATAAGATTTTAATTTGTTATAATTGAAAGACCTTTCTAAGAGAACTGCGTCTATTTTATATAATTTGATTAGTTTTATAGATAGATATAGATATATTTTGCTTTATTTATATTTTGACTGAATTGTGATTGACTTCTTAAATGCATCCTAATTAGATAAGCCGGTACAATTGCGTCATTCATTCGGTAATTATGTAAATACGAGTTAATATTAATAAATGAGTTTAGTGACCATAAATTTAATCTAGATACTTTATACAACGAAACTACATAATTGTACATTGTACTTTTGTTTTAAAGTTTTCATATCGAGCTCGCATCACTACTGAAAGTGGTAAAATATCGCAACCACTGGTTGCAGATAAGATATTATATCTTTCGTCACGTCTCATTATACGTTTTGTGAATAAGATATTATTTGTTTTTATCAATTAACAAATTTTAAAAAGAACAACAAAAAAATATAAATATAGAACAACTAATAATACCGACAACCGTTGAGTTATTTTACACAGATTTCATCAATCAATCATCATCTATTCTATTTCTAAATTAATAATTACGTACTTGTGATATGAGCAGTATAATATATATTTTCTTAAGTCTTAATATAAATATTTGTTGAAAGAAAACAGCAGAAAACTGAGAAATGACAAAAAGAATCTTAAATTATTACACAAATTTTAGAACAATATCCAAATTTTGTGAAAAGTAGAAAATAGATTAATACGAGTAGTAAAACACGTTTCTGGAAACAAGCTCTTAGTTGAATGATCTAAAAAGAAAGATAATAAACTCACTAACAAGTCATAGATCACCTCTAATAGATTTTTTTTTATGTTAGTTGGATAGGCAAACTGGCAGACGTGCCACCTGATGGTAAGTGGTCGACGTCGCCCTTGAACATAAACTAGTTTACCTGGAACTAGCCCAGTCAACTCATTTATGTGGTGCCTATCCTGAGACATATGATGTTAAGTCTCGGTGCCAGTAATTACACTGCCTGCCAGTGCCAGATTCCGCATATCGAAAAGTTTGTTCGATTTAGAATTCTCCAACATTCGTCGTTCAATCGGACGTGATCGGTTAGTTTAAATAGGTTTTATTTTTTTTCGAAAGTTTATCATACTGATATATAACGATATCATGTAATGATAGGAAAACTAAATGTCGACTTTTTTGATAAAGTTAAAAAAAGGTGACGTTGTTTATATTTAATTAAATTGTTTTAGATTATTCGAATTTTATATCAATGATTTTTTTTTTATAATTATAAAACAGTTTTGCTGTTATCGCGTTTTATTTCAATTTTATTTGATACCTCTACAAAATCTTTTTTCTAACATAAAAAGGTACTTAAGGTAAACACAAACTATAAAATGTAAAAATCATTTACCGAAACCATTAATTATTATTAAAAACTTTAGACTAACACTGACTGAATTAAACTTTTTAATAAGCTTTATTTTATTTTGCCTAACACTACTGATTTGAAAAAAAAAAGACAGCTATAGCATAATTATTACGAATAGTGATAGAAATTTTTCAAAATTACGTCAAGAGTAATAAAACATTGTCCAATAAAACTTGAACTTGGCTAGAATATTCGAATGAATTTTAATCTATTTACCAATGAAATGTTACACCTTTTCACTAAAACTAAAAGTAAGTAAAATTATTAGTTAATTTTTCAGTATATTTTAGTGCAAAAAATATATATTAACTGCTTATGTCGACAATGTAGCTCTATTATTTACTAGCATCCGCTCGCGGCTTCGCCCTCGTGGACGTAGTGATAAATAAAATATAAATGTATTTTTTTTAAATAAAAAGTATCCTTTGTTACTTCCACGAATATGTGTACAAAGTTTCATGATAATCGGCTGAGTAGTTTCCACATGAAATCGTAACAAACAAACTTACAATCACATTAATAATATTACTATCTTCTGCCGCCGCCCGCGCCGCCGCTTCGCCCGCGTGGATGTCGGTTATCGCGACCAAATTTACCAAAGTAGCGACATGCTGCTTGCAGCTGGATGGGCCGGCGCGCCCGGGGAAGTTCTTCGCTCTCACTTAACACCGACGTGAAATGACGGCAATGTCGTCGTGTTTCGTTCGGTTTGTGAGAGATCCGGTGGCCCATCCCTTCCCTTACTTGGCCCATCCTTTCCCTTCCCTCCATAGATCTGGTGGAACATCCCTCCCCTCCCTAAAGGCCGGCAACGCACCCGCTAATCCTCTGATGTAGCGGATGTCTATGGATGTCCTTTTTACTTACCACCAGGTGAATCGACTGTCCGTTTGAACACTCTAATATAAAAAAGTATCTTATGTTATTTCTAATACCTCCAAGAATATGTGTACAAAGTTTCATGATGATCGATTAACTAGTTTTCGCGTGAGAGCGTAATAAACAAAATTACTTTCGCATTTATAATATTAGTATGATTAGGGATTATGTAGCAGCGTTACCATATCCTGCCACAGCACACGAGATGATGGACGAGGCCTACGTTCAACAATAGACATCCAATGGCTGGTGTTCTGGTGATTATTATTGATCAAAATTCAAAAGTATATACATTACCAAAGATCTGTAGATGTGGACGACACTAAAATCCGCTACCCAAGCATGGAGTTATGCTGCGTGCTTGAACTCATCATGACAAAACAATAAAACCACAACTAGGCAGATGCAAACGTAGACACTCATACAGACATAAAAAGACCTATGTGTATTTAACTACGTTGTTGTTTCACGTTAGACTATGCAATTGAGTATTTTTGTTCCTGGCACAGCCGCTATGATTCATAACGCTCAATCGTGCGCATCTCATCCGAACAATATTCATGATTCGTTAACGAACTGGCTGTTGCTTCGAACTTGGACTCTGATTTGGCTAAAGATTTGAAATTTGTTGACAGTAATCTGTTGCTATTTGGCACTCTTTAAATTTCATTTTGTTCACTACATTGTATTTATTATCTAGCAGCAATGGCAGCAATTACATATACATTTCAAGAATGTGCCCATTTTATCTTATATCCGAGATACCTTAAATACCAAAATTTGAACATAATATTTTAAGTTGAATCATATATAATATAGAGCCATTTCTGTGATTTTATACCTAAAAAAGGTATAAAAATAGAAGTAAACATAAAGATGACGACATTATATCGAAATTTGTGGAAGATCCATTCACTTCGAACCATTGATAGACGTACTGGGATATTTTAATCCACAAAAGTTGGCCACGAAAGAAGTGATCTAACGTATTTTTTACGAAATAATAAAAATTAAGCAATTAGTCGACATGTCGTCAATTGGAACAGGTACCTCATATCATATATATATATATCTATATAGCTTTTAAACCTGGCAGATATCCAATCTTCAGGAGATGCGAGAAACCGGTATCGGTACCAGTATAAATATATTTGTGAATTTATATAAACTCTGGCACTGGGCCAAGTACTGAACCCTGTTGAGCCAATCGGACGTTTGATTTCCAAAATTATATAAATTTTCTAAAATATTGTTGTATGTTATCATTTTGATGGAAGTCTTAACATAACCAGCATGAAGAAATACATTGTAGAGGAAAGACAACCATTTGACGATTTATTAACTAATAATACGATAACCACGATACCACGATACGCTTGTAATCGCGGGTTCTATACCCGTGTCTGGACGTTTGTGCTTGTGTATTGTGTGTGTTTCTGACACCCGACACAGGATTCACACCATACTGGCGGGCGTTGAGTGTGAGGTGTTTAATAAAAAAAATATTTAAGATTGTAATAAATATTTAAGTGTAATAAAATCGCTGCGCTACTAATAAAATAAAAGATTATATCGTTACAAGTATATTAATATCAGTATTGTATTTTACAATAAATTGCCAAATTATTTTCGGTGATAAAATTTTAACAAGCATACAAAAGCCGACTATTAAAAACGAGGTTATAGATTTTTGAATAGCACTTAATTATAAGAGACGAATTAAAGGGAAGTAAGGTTCGAGCTAATTCCTGGTATCAAGCTGGGAATCGATTACAAGGGTCACTTAACCGAAGCGTTCTTCTTAGAAGGATGGCCATGTGGTTCGCTGCTAAGCCCCTAAGCCCAGAGCCAGGGAACAGGAACCTCCGGATATTACTATCAATCTGGCTGATGCTTTTAGGGAGCACTGAGACGAGTGCCCGTAATTGGTTGCTAATAATTAGATGTCTATGATCTAATGACGATCGTTACTCATGGTAGGGATAATCTCTTCTAATACCTTATTCTTTACTTTTATCTCTACACAGATTCTTCGCAAGTATTTAATTTTAAAAGAAATTAAATTAAATTAAACGAAATGAAAAAAAAAATGTCCTGTGTACGGAGTACACACGTAAGAAGTGAAACCAAACTCAATTTAAAATTTAGTACCTGGATGACCGAGCTTTGCTCGGTTCAATTATATTTAGATGCATTACATACAGATGAAACATAAATAATATTTTCGATCTTACCGACATAATAGTAAAATAATAGAAACTGGTTATTTAAATAAAAAATAAAAAATAAAAAGAGCTATTAATTCAAAAGAAAAAAAAATGAAAAAAGATTGGTCTGTAGAAACCTGGATTCGAACCCAGGTTTTCTGATTTCGAATCCGCCCGATTCCCATCCGAGCTATTAGAAGCTTGTCAATGACAGCGAAATTTACCTTCGTATTCTAATGGTATTTTTTAATTGCGTAAAAAAAGGGATAAAACAACATTTTCTAAAAATAAATCCTAGCTAGATCGATTTATCGCCCTCGAAACCCCCTGCATACTAAATTTTATGAAAATCGTTGGAGCCGTTTCCGAGATTCCGATTATATATATATATACAAGAATTGCTCGTTTAAAGATATAAGATTAATATGAATAGTTAAACATTCTATTAGTTATTTACGCGTTGCTAGGATACGCGACATCATACTATCTCATTCTCTCCTACACATTTTTTTCCGTCGCTATTGTTTCAAATCACAACGTAATGTAATTAAACACGACTAAATCCAAGGCACGGTTGGGATACCCACAAGGACCTACACCCAGACCGGAAACAAATATTTGTACAAATACAAATATCTGTCCCGCGAGGGAATCAAACCCGCGACCGCACGGCGCTCGGCGTTGAGGCGTTTACTCGCACCACTACACCACAACTGTCGTCACACCAGAACGGTCGTCGTTAATGATCCATTTATATTAATTTCATGTTATCATTCAATAACTATTTTTGCGTAGCTTACCTACAATGAAAATGATAAAATACTTAAATAAAATAAAATTCGGTATATTTGTTTTTTTTTTTTTTAATTATTATTTCGTAGATTTACAAGTTTTTCAAAAATGTTTCGATTTTTTGTTTTGTCAGTACCTACTATATTTTTCTGTTCGCCTTATTAGGCACAATTTATTCTAACTCATAAAGTGTAATATGGCAATTAGGTAACTACAAATTAATGATGTATTTTTCTGACTAAAAATATACAAAAATAGCTTATAAATGAAAAATCATTAAAATTTACTGCAATACTTAGCATAGTATTATATCAGTAACGAATAATTCAATAATTGTTAGTTATAATCTATATAATATTAATTTATACATAATAATAAATAATCAAAGAGATTCTTTAGACTAGTTTGATAATATCTGAATCCATTCAACCATCGCTCTAATACAAACATAAAATACATTTTATAAATATTTTCCTATAAATCGTTCATCCAATAAAACGATGAAATATATTTGATCAATATGTTACAAAATTTGAAATCTTATTATTAACTTCTTAGAGAACTTCATAATTTATTTACTTTAAAATAAACACAGATGTAAATTTTTCTGATCGATATAACAATGACGAACATATTATTTTCTAAATTTAATGATTTTAAAAATTGTAAAAATATTAAAAATACATATAACACAAAATTCCCTAAAGGGTCAAGCGTTATCTGAAAATTTTAAGACTTTTCATTGCTTCAAAGTAAAATTTAAATAGGAACACTGAAAATAATAGAGCCTTGTACAATGTTACATCGGTCGGACGTGATTCGTGTCCTGTCCGTCCGATCATCGATGTCATTTTAAAATCATTAAATTAAGAAAATAATACATATGTTCGTCATAGCAAAGTTATGTCGATCAAAAATGTACATCTGTCAAAAAGATCAAGCTAACTTGTACAGTGTATAGGACCCAAGGAATTTATATACAAACTGGAATGCTCACGTGCACTCCTAAAACGTTCCTACGGCCGGGTTTGCATCTCTTTCTACCATGGATTCAAGGCAACTCTCGTAATAAAGAGACAAAATACCTGCTCTGAACGATTTTTCACTTTACATGTTATCAGCCAATGTCAACCTAATGCCAAATATTTCAAGGTGCATATTTAAATATACAATTTTATTAAGTGAGCGTTTCAGTTATGATATAAATTCCTTGACAGGACCCAAATAAGATGGACGATTTTGCGAATAACCTGTAAGATGGGAAAGATGCGAAAGATATTATTCGATGCTATCGAAATTACTATTTCAATAGAATTTTGAAGACTACAAATAATAGATATTTAATAGTTAAATCTTAACTCATAATTTCAACAATGTTTTATTGGATAAACGATATGATAGGTACTGGCTAGATATATTTATATAACGACTGACGATTTCGAGATATCTCAAAACGTACGGAAAAGACTCGAACATTCGATTAATCACATCTATAGTAGTTTCTATAAATTTCCACTTATCTATAAAAATTATTTCTTAATGTATTATAAACATTGTCTAGAGTCATGGAAGTACATATTAACTAGGATATTTGTTTATCTTATAAAAAATTTGGTAGGATCTACTCCATCATCCGTCAGTAATATTGGGTAATGATTTGTCTACGTTCAATAGCCAGTTGACAATTGTTTGATAATTCCTATCCATCCATTGAACGTTGGCAGCAGTTCGTTCAAGTACTTGCTGAACTGGTCGACCGAGGTCGCTGCAGGATGTCGCGACGAATCTCTTCAACTGCAAACAAAATCAAATATTAATCTGGTACAGGTACTGGTATTAATGTTCCTTAATTATCTTCGTAATCATAATAGATCCGGTGGGGATGACAAAATAAATAATAATATTTGTAGTTAATAGATAGAAAAGTTGCCTTAAATTACATTAAGTTCACTTAATATACCTATATTGTTGTGTGTGTATATGCTATTCGCATTTAAAATTTGATATAACAGAACAGAAATCCGTTAAGCAATACTGACAACCGTATATAAATATGTTTAACACACCCACACAACGTCGTCTGTTCCTATGGTAGGCAACTTAATGGCTGTGTTTTAGGTAACAGCCGACTGATATACTTTTTTTTATAAATATACATATAAATAAACATATATTACACCCAGACTCGGGGCGGGAATCGAACCCACGACCCTTGGAGCAGAAAACAGGGACACTGCAAACTGCGCCAACGGGTCAGTCAAAAGCAGAAAACTGCGTATATTTTTCCGTATATTCATTTATCTTAATCGATAAATTATAATTTATTTATACATATAACTGAAGTCAGTCATTAAAGTATTGAAATAATACCTCATCGTATTCGTGAACTTGATTCAGTCTTCTCGTAACAACCTTCAGTATTGAGTTTAGAGTAGACATTGATCCAACACTGAAAAAATTACAAATTAATATAATTAAAATTGAAAAAGACAAACCTGCTACGCAACAGATACTGAAAGTTTATTTTAATTTTTTTTTTTAACAACTCGCGGATTAAATAATTAAATTAAATTTATAAAACTAGTAACTTAAGACTCTTCGAGATATTTTGATACAATAATATTGTGTAATTAAATACAATTGATTATTTTGATAGGAAAACTAATAGGTATTGTACGTATAAATACGTGAACGAAGGATAAAGATATAACAATAATTTTTCGTTTCTTGAATCAAAGTCCTCCATTCACAAAACGAACCTAGGAGAGAATTATCTACTGACTGGACTTATGAATAAGGACCTACCCCGGTATGACAAAAAAATATGGGGAGTAACTTCTACTGATCGAATAACTTCGTTACGTTTTTTTTTTTTCCGTAACCTATTTTCACTTTTCTATTTCACTACTAGTGACGACCTTGACGTAAGAGCACGCTTATCGAGTCTTTTTGATGATGAAGCCAAATTAATAACAGACAATTAATTGCTTTAGAAATTTAAAGGGCGCCATATTTTCGAGTAAAAACTGTAACATAGGCGATAAGTGTTATTCTGTGTTACATACGAATTATTTGTGCTTATTTAGAGAATCTTTCTCAAGAAGTAAACTCCAGTTGTGCGTCTGAGCTGACACACACTTTTTTGTTTTCTTTAATCTGTAGTCAAGTAAGGTACTGACTAACCACGATCCGAAAGTGCCATCAGCGCCATCTATTATGATAGTGTCATACTTCAAAATATTTTACATTGCGTAAAAATAAATTACAATTTGACATTTTGACGTTTCTATTTTCGTCTTGTTTAATTATTAAAATGTTGTATATGAATATTAATTAGTACCTGGATGACCGAGCTTTGCTCGGTTAAATTATATTTAGATACATTACATATTGATGAAACATAAATAATATATTCGATCTTACCGATATAATAGTAAAATTATAGGAACTGGTTATTTAAATAAAAAATAAAAAAAGCTCTCAATAATAGTTTTTCTCACAAAAGAAGAAACTTGAAAAAAAAATTGATCTGGAGGCACCTGGACTCAAACCGGGGTCTTCCGTTTTCGAGACCGCCCGAATTCCTACCTTTATAGATAGTGGCGAAATTTACCTTCGTATTCTAATGATATTCTAGCAGTTTTTTAATTGCTCTCGTGATTTTTTATTTACATAACCAGTTTATATTTTTTTTCCTATCTCCGCCAAAAGGTAGATTTTTGTCCCAGTGAAGCGGGACAAAATTTACACTTTCTGTCCCCGCTTCACAGGGAAAAAACCCGAACTTTCGTCCTAGGTAGGAAAAAAAAGTATGTGCAACATGGAACGAAAGAACTACATCCTATCCCGTATTTTTGCTACCCTCGCCTTCGGCTTAGGTGGCAATTTCACATGAGGGACAGAAAGTAGTACTTTCATCCCCCTGTGACACAAAATACTATATTATTATAAAGGTGAGATCGAAAACTATTATTCATATCCAAATATAATTTCCAAAAAAAAAAACATTTACAAACAAAAACAAAAAAAAATACCGAGCAAAACTCGGTCATCCAGGTAGTAAAGGGCTCTCAATAATAATTTTTCTTACAAAAGAGGGAAATTGAAAAAAAGAAGAAAAATAATGGGACTTGAGGCATCGGGATTCGAACCCAGGTCTGATTTCCCTCCTGAGTTATTATAACATTGTGAATTATGGCGAAATTTACCTTCGTTTTCTAATAATATTCTAGCAGTTTTTAATTGCACTCGTAATTTCTTATTTAAATAACCAGTTCATATCTTTTTATTATTATTTCGATAAGATCGAAAAATATTATTCATATATCATCAGTTCGTAATTCGTATGTAAATATAGTTTCCAAAAAACACGAATTACAAAAAATAAAAAAATAAAAT
This sequence comes from Euphydryas editha, assembly GCA_036937285.1. Lineage (NCBI taxonomy): Eukaryota > Metazoa > Arthropoda > Insecta > Lepidoptera > Nymphalidae > Euphydryas > Euphydryas editha. The sequence continues at coordinate 3,549,152 of JAUPFZ010000001.1, forward strand.
ACCGGGCAAAGCTCGGTCATCCAGTTAGTAAAGAGCTCCCAATAATATTTTTTCTCACAAAAGAAGAACCTTAAAAAAATAGGAAAAAAAATAAGTCCTGTCGAAACTTGGATTCGAACCCGGGTTTTCTGGTTTCGAATCCGCCCGATTCCTATCTGAGCTATTACAAGCTCATCAATGACAGCGAAATTTACCTTCGTATTCTAACGATATTTTTAATTGCGTAAAAAAAGGGATAAAACGACATTTTCTAAAAAATAAATCCTAGCTAGATCGATTTATCGCCCCCGAAACCCACTGCATACTAAATTTTATGAAAATCGTTGGAGCCGTTTTCGAGATTCCGATTATATATATACAAGAATTGCTCGTTTAAAGATATAAGATTATAATGTAAATGCTATGAGACATTATTTTACATAACGTTATTACCATTTATTGAATCACCTTTTAATTTATTGACTTATCTAATATTCTCCAAATCCGTCATTTAAAATACAAAATTCTAATTTCAATAAGTTTTCATTGGGTAAAGCGATTTTGATTCTTGCCGTATGTTCATTAAAGCAATATATTATTGTAACCAGTTTTTATCTTAACATTTTGTAACTGGTTTTGATTGAAAAAATAGACAGACAAGATGTCTCTAAAAATGACGTATACCAGATAGCGATCTCTTTGTGTAATAATTAATAAGCTTTGCAATGAAACTGAAATTGAACAACTCAGTCACGAACATTCTGTAAATATTTCTCTGTTGGGTAAAGACTTTTCCCGATGCAAAAAAGTGTTAGAACTTAATCTAACAATGGACCAACAGCTTTACGTGTTCTCCAAGACACAGTGGTGAGACACACCAAGACGATTATCCTGGTTGCCTTGGAACTATAACCCAAACTAGTAACAAATATTTTGAAGTGAAACTTCTTTAGAATCGTTGTGATTTGAAACAGGATGCGACGGAAAAAGCGACAGGTAAGAGACATGAGATAGTATGATATCGCGTATCCTAGCAACGCGTATCCTAGCAACGCGTAAACAACGCGTAAATAAGTAATAGAATGTTTAACTATTAATATTAAAATAAGTAATAGAATGTTTAACTATTAATATTAATAGATTTTAAATTGAGTTTGCCAAAGATGTTTCACTTCTGACATGTGTACTCCGTACACACGACATTTTTTTAATATACAAATATCTGTTCCGAACGTACGTCGAACCTTCGTCCGTCTGCGTTTAAGGATATTTTACTATACGACACAAGAATTGTCGTCAACCCTGGTAATTACTGGGGAAACGCTACGAAGAAGAAGGCATTAATAATAATCTAATTGTCAACATACAAAGTAAATTGTAAAGTAAACTAGTTACTTACTATTCTTTCAGTCTTTGCCAATTAGCTCTTACAAAGTTGAAAGCAATCGGTTCTCCAATCGAAGAACTAGCAACTGCAGAAAATACTTTTACAGTATCCTGCTTACGTATTCCACTATCGTTTCGAAGGGATAAGTCTAGATATCTGAAAATAAATAGAAAAATAGAATAATTATAATACACTCACTTCTGTATGGCTTACACAAACTTTGCCTTGAGCGGAGATCGAATCCATGAACGGTAGCGCAACAGCCAGTTTCTATAACTACTGCGTCAACCCATAGTCAATCAAATACATCTTATCGTATTACAGAAACTTCAATTTTTTTTTTTGTTGTAATTATTGACATTGACAGATAGATAAACAAAAATAAAGATATTGGTTATAAATAATGCGGTTTAAATGATATGGAATATATAAGTCATTGTTACAGATATAAATATTTAAATTTTAAATTATATGTATATATCTATTACTGTTGGATGCAAATATAAACTAAAAAATATATCTTATATCAGACCTGTAGAGTAAGTATGGTGCTCTGGTACATCCAAGCACTGAAAGCAGAAGTTCCCTCTCAGAAGGAGCGCTCGCCATCAGGAAACGATCCCAAGCAAAGCGCCATTCTCTTGCGCCTCCCGCCTGAACTCCAACACAGTACACTGTACTTCTAATATCTGCGTGAATCCTGAAAATTATATTTACTGTTAATATTCTTAGCAGTAAATAGATTTACTCAAATCAGTTTTAACAATTTCTTGAACCACAATCACAAAAATTAATGTTTATACCTAAAACATTGCTTATATAGTTAAAGATGCCTATTCTCTAAGAAATGATTCTGAGAATAATATAATGGTTGTTTAGGTTCTAGAGTTTGATTTTTGACGTGACACACCTAATTTTTGATAATACAATCATCAGCTAATTACTAGCTTTAGTAAACTGTTCTAACCAACCCCTAAGAATCATGGTCCGAACAAAATAAGCTGATGATGACGAGTATATTTAAGGACCATTAGAATATAAAAATGATCATGACTATGGAAAAAGTTATGAAATGACGATTCGAATGATTATCATTTGACAAATTAAAACTTGTTGATATAAGAATTTAAATATTTTTATATACATATATAGTTATATAATATTATATACGTAAGAAACTTACTCATTATATGCATCAGGGTTTGGTGTCAGCATCCAGTTAGTGTACAATCTAACCGCATGCTCAAGGCATTCGACGTGTTGAAGATGACAAGCTGTAGAGAGAAGATCAGCTCTCTGCTGTGCTCGTACTACGCTCTCGTTCATTGCCACTTCCCATCCAAGATCTTGAACAGCACCGCTCAAAAGACGAAGAACATAGCTCTGAAATAAGTTATTCTATTAATCTACTAAGTACGACGCTTGTACACATACTACACACGAGGCTGTGTGTGGCTGCCGCCAAATTGCGACACCAGATACGAAAGGGTTAATAAAACCGTCAAGAGTATCATCATCATCATCATCATATTAGCCTTTGGATGTCCACTGTTGAACGCATGCCTCCCCCATCGACCTCCATAACGACCGGTTTAAAGCAACTTCTACCCAACGTCCTCCGGCGACTTGAGGAATCAAGTCGTTCGTCCATCTCGCGGACGGACCACCGAGTATATACTCATTAAATCAAAAAATACACATTCTTATTAAAATTGTTTCGTATAAACCGTCTAATGCTCATAAATGAGCATGTTGAAAATAAAGGACATCTAAACTTAGATTTTGTCCGCGTTTATATCCTATAGAAAAACAGTTATAAATCGATTATTTTATTACACGTAATTTTTATAATACTGGATATTTTTGTTATAAACTTAATCAACACGGACTTGATAATATGGTACTTAACCTATAAACTTGTAAAATTGTATTTTTATTGTGTTTATCGCATTATGTTGTAAAAATGTATTATAAATATAAATGATAAAAATTAATGTGATACACAACGCATGGCATAAGTACACGTGTTCCAAATACATGAAATTTCCTAGAAATTTTTCTTTCTTTCTTCTGATTAGTCAGTTAGTAAGAGGGCACTCGTCACTTGCGCATACGAATATTTTTTTTTTTGATTTCTGAGCAAATTTTGATTCCGAAATATCATATTCCTAAGCTTATTAATAAACCATTTCCAATTTTAAAACAACCTAATTTAATTAAAGTAATTTTAACTTAAATTTTTGCTTAGTTTTATAAATAATGTCACATTTTGAAACTAAATACTAACGCCATCTATTACACAATATTAAGAAATCGACTAAATATTTTATGATAATGGTAAATTATTTTTTACGCTTTTTTATCGTAAGTAACGGAAAGTAGAAGATTACAATCTTTATTTTTAGTGAATATCATATACATTAGATTAAATCTTAATTATTATGTCGAGAATGATTTATTATTTTCAAGGTCAAGAATGTACACGTGATAACGTAACGATTTGATCCATCACATTATATGCAAGATCGACGTAACGGTTATTAATTAATGAATTATTATTATTTTCAATTATAAATTATAAAAATATTTCATTCATTTGATTTACCGGTTTCATAAAATCGGCAAAATAAACATGTTAAACATTTACCCATACACACACAAGAAACTTAATGCCTGTTTTTTAAGTAACAGCCTACTGATATACATATTGATATATTGTTTTCTCTTATTATATTATTATTTAGACGTTATTACCTATTATTTTTACTTTTTAATGATTTTTTGTGTATATAATTTTTGTTTTAATGCTTTTTCCTTCTTTTTTTATTTTTATTTTTTCATATAATGTCGCATTCATCAATATATATTATAATAATATATATAATTAAATATGACACCCAGACTCGAGGCGGGAATCGAACCCATTCCCTCTTCGGTATATTAACAAGCGAGAAAATGTAAGCGATATGCGACTTTTCGGCTCTAACGTTCCTGTCCACTAGTGTTCCTGTGGTCGACATTCTTACGAGACACTGTTTATATATATATATATATATATATATATATATATATATATATATATATATATATATATATATTTTTTTTTTTAATTCTGTAGTTACTTTTTTTTTACTGTCTACATAGATAATTTTATGCTGAACTCAGTTTACACGCTAACTTTATCATCAAGTAATATCAGAGACGACAACTCATGTATGTGACATTAAACGAGAATTCAAGTCATACTTCAACGTCTATTGACATCTCCTAAAATTCGTCTTGACGAAAGTTCTGGTGTACTGGTGTGAAAGTTCCATCAATTCGCCGGCTTATTTTACGCTTGAAACGGATATTTTTATTTATAATTTTTTTTCTCTAGTCTGGTTAAAATGGCTATCCCCACAATCTTTACTCTTAGTAGGAAGATTATACCCCAGTCCACGGTGGAACAGCATGGCGAATTGAGCTTCAACGCTTCTCCCACTCCCGCTCAGCAGTGGAATACTTACATGTTTCGGTTCAATTTAGTTCACTCATAATGTTTTATTCTTAAGAGATTTTCAACTACTTTCAAATCTTTTTATTATAACTAGTGATCGAAATTCGACCTAATCTATAATTGACAGCATTTTCATCATCATAAAAATATGATTGGGCATAACGTGGCGAGCATATGTAGCAGTCATAAAAATTTCGATAAAAAATTCGTTGCAAAAACTGTATTTAAAACCGTGATGACAACAGACTTTGACAATAAACAAAAGAACAATGGCAGAATTTTGTCTCGTTTTTTTGTTGACGACCATAGATATCAAATAAAGGAAACAAATTGAACTATTTTTCTATGATTTTTCAATATTTTACCTCTTTTCTTAAGAGCTGGAGTTAAATTATGAAAATAAAAGTACATCAACAGATTCCAACATAGATATTAGATAGTATATAGATACGAATAAACAGTATGGAATACTATTAATTTGAATCGATTAAAAATCGATCGATAGAATCTTTCCTACTAGGGTGTGCTTTGTTTCGAAAATAATTATTTAATGAAATTATTTTATGTTTAATCAACATGATACTAATAGATAAATATAATTATTAACTCCAAAACAAAATAGAAAATTGTATCATGAGATTGATTTAATAATGTATCGATTTTACAATAAATCGACTCTATTTCTCTCACTATGCAAACTACTATGCAACTCTAGTTTTGTCTTTAACTGTGACAGATCGACAACTGTAAAGTGATTGTAAATGATGCTACAATTCTAAAAACTATATTTTTGGCTTCGATTTTGATTGTAGGTCACACCCCAAGTATTCTTTTTAAAAAATATGCAATGTACAGTTTTGATTTTCCTACGATTTTATTATATGTATAGATAATGTGTCTTCGCTTGTCTACATTTTCGTCAACTTACGTTGTATTATACTTTATATCAATAAATAGGCATGCATAATAACATACAAATCATTTTATCCAAATGTTCAGTCCCAATGAATAACGAGATAGGTATTTAACTAAAGTTCACGGTTCGTTCATAACCTAAAAATCCAATCTCCGATATGTTTTTTTTTACGGTTTTCCGACTTTCCCGAATAAAAATAAACTCACTTGGAGACTCTACGTTTAACGCCGAATCTTTACACATATTTTTTATTATGGGACGCCTCAATTTGATTCCAGACAATTTGATGTATGGAGATCTGCCATTGTTCTTTGTTACATTGTACATATGTCTGTGTCGTAGTGTGTGTAGTGTTTTTTTTTTTTGTTTTTTTTTTTGTTTAATAATGAGTTCAATATATTTTGAGCATTATTATAAAAAATAGTAACATTCTGCACTTCTTATCCATATAAACATTAACTGTGCCAAATTTTATACTTCTCCGTCCTCGTAATTTTCGTAAAAAGCCGTAGAAAGTTTTTGCTTCACGTATTAATATATAGATACCACAATATCTCCCGACAAGCTTAAACTTACCTTATATTCCAGATAATACGCTCCTTTTGACAGCATCGTATCTATGTAGCCTAGTGCGACGAGCCCCGCCTTCCATGGGACGTAACTTCTCTCGTGGAACAAATAACTCGATATATCCAATGCCGTTTTGTAATCAAGACGTCCAGAGAGAGCGAGGTTCATAGCATCATCAATTATTTGAGCTCTGTTTATCGGATGTATTTCTTCGAATCGTGATGGGTTATTGAGGACTTTTATCAGCAATTGCCAATTTCTCTGGTCATAATTTATACGGAAGAAACCTGTTTTGACAAGGGTATAGAAAAAGATAATAAAAAGCTTCCATTTGAATCAAACTATATTAGATACGAAGACACGACAATTTTATAAACACATAATTACGTTTGCTTTAATTTTTAACCGACAAAATAAAGGAGTAAAAATTTCTTTTAGAACGCGCCAATCATTCTACGAAAACTGAGAAAATCATTAATTAATTTTAAGTAAATGATTCATTTAGAAAAACAATAGTGTAGTTTTAATTCTTCAAGCATAAAAACTTCTAGATTTTTTCTTTAAACGTCTGCACAAAATTAGGTACCTATTTGCTATCTGGGAACTTAGTTATACTCATAATGATTATTTTATTTATCTTTTTTTCATTACGAATTTTCGCTAACTTAAATTTATTGTTCAAACGGTAATTATAGTTACTATATTTATTACTGCTGACGCCATCTATTAGCATTTCTATAAAATTGACTACATATTTGGCTAGATAATATTTTACACTTTCTTATCATAAGTACTGTCTGTGATTGTTATCTTTATTTTTATTTTATTAGATTTCATGACACGTATATAATATACCTAACTATATTATCACACGTGTTTGATATAGAAATTTAAATCCGAAAAGTCACTTTATTAAACATAATTATACATTCAAAATCTATAGAATTGATGTTTGAAAATATCCAATCCAATTTCGATTTAGTTACGTTTACATTAAGAAGTTATTCATACAATCATATCATATCATACATGAAAAAAGGATCAGTAACCACAAATTCTTGCTTTAAATTAAAACTAAAATTAAATTATTTTACTAAAATTATGTTATGTAATTTGTGTTATGTAAATTAATAAAGACGACCGTTCTGGTGTAGTGGTGCGAGTAGTCACCTCAACGCTAGGCACAGGCGGTCGCGGGTTCGATTCCCGCTTCGGGCAGATATTTGTATTTGTGCAAATATTTGTTTCCGGTCTGGGTGTATGTCCTTGTGGGTCTCCCCGCCGTTCCTCAGAGAAAACATAAAGCCGTCGGGCCCGGTTGTTATCATAGAAACCTGATAACGTTCGTTACTCATGATAGGGAAATTATCCGCCAATCCGCAGTAGAGCGGCGTGGTGGATTAAACTCCAACCCTTCTTCTACATGGAGAAGAGGCCTTCGCTTAGCAGTGGGTGGTTTATAGGCTGATACAATTACAGTTATGTTATTAAAAATGTAATCTAATTTATTTATTTTTTCGATCTTTGATAATGAATCTTACCTGTTTGCTGAATGTTAGCTATAAACCAATCATTTTCACTGATAGAAATATTATCAACGATAATAGATCTCTCGCCTCTCAGCCATAACTTTGGACGAGTTGATTTGAAGTCCTTTTCAGAGGCAGTCGTATATGATACTGGTATCCACCACACCGATGAATTGTTTTCGTTTAAGGTGTCGTTTATTAATACAAATCTTTCCTAAAAACATTTTTTTTTTCTATATCATATTATTAATATTTTATTACGAAGACCGAGCAATACACATATAGCATACACATTGTCAATTTTTCTTTATTAATAAATTAAAAATTATATTTGATCAATCATTACATTACACAACAGACATTAGACATTAGCAAAATCTTGGTGCTAGTGAAAGCTATATCTATGATCTATGATTATCTATTACATGAAACTTTTAATTACTTAAGAACCGCCTAAAAATTAAATAAAGAGATTTTTCCTGATTTTAGTATTGTTACCTGTTTAAAAGTAATTGATCCTTTTTTGTAATCTCTGGTTATTGTCAGAACTGGAAAACCAGTTTGCAACGTCCACGAATCCATTACGACACCGACATCAGCATCAAAAGCATTTTTTTCTCTTGCAACATTGGTAAGAGCACTCCACAAATCACGCTGCTCTGCATCTCCGTACTTCTTAGCGTTCAAGTAATCAGTTATACCAGCATTGAAAACGTCATCGGTCAAGAAATGATTCATCATTCGAAGTATTGCTGAACCTTTGAACGGGAACATAAGTTAAGATAAAATAAAAGATTATACATTTTTAATCAACGATAGCCTATTTCGTCGTATCCTACGAATAAAGGCGTAACTGCAAACTGACAACTTTACAGGAGGAGGTTTTTTGTGTTTTATTTAAACATTACGAGACATTTTTGAGTTGTTAACATTTGAATTGTTAATAATTTCATTTCGCGTTTTACGTTTGCTCAACATCGTGAACTTTTTTTACTTTTTCGTTATCTAAGTGTTGAATATTAATATTAGTTATTGAATATTTTATTTATAAATTATTGTTTATTAAGTGTTTATAAAAATTACAAAACGTTATTGCAATTTTTGGATAACATTTAAACATAATCTTGCACCTTTTCTCTTACAAATAAAATAAGATAATATTCCAGTACCCTATCATCATTAGATAAATCTTGTAAGTCATTTCTGACGCATGAGTATCTAAAATTAACTAAAAAATTTGTTAACCTAGTCTTTTTAAAATCATGTTGGTACCTTACAATATTTAGTAGTTCTCATTGAATTCTGTCATAATAGATTTGAAATTAATTACTTTGAAACAGTAATTTTTAGTTGAGAATTATTTTTGATATTAAAATTTGCATCAAAATCTTATACAACAGATCTCCTTGTCGTTTATTAAAATTTTACGTCTATGATTGACCAACCTTTTCCATATGATATTTTATCGAAGATGGCCCCAATTTCTTCAGGATTACTGACTTCGACCGATATTTGATGAGAAGATGTCAAAGCGTCTAGCTTAAAAACGCTTTGAACTTCATTTAGTATGAAAATTTCCATCAATTTCCAACTTTTCTCTACCTAAAATTTATATATCCAACAAAAATCAGACAGTACATTTATTAAGTATAAATAAAAATTAAACATATATCAACAAATATGACATAAAATTCACAGTTATAAATATGAATGTCACCCTCAGACAATATTTCAATTTATTATGAAATTGTTGTTTAGTTGGACACATTACAATGGTTTAACTGTAAAGAAAATAAATAACTTTTGAAATTAGAAAATCTAAATATATTAAGGAAGATAATTAATCATCAAGACTCAATGAAGCTGAATCAGCAAAATTTAGAAACGATCAACGCCGATTCATTCAGTTAGGAGTCGAGTCAATTTTTTAGAAGAATTGAAAAAGAAATATACATTATTATTTTCTGTTTCTATTTTCAAATACATCATTAGAAATAATGGGACTGACGTGTATATCTAGGACAAAAGTCCCTAAAAATAATAAAAGAATATAAAAAAACATTACAAATATTTTAAACTCACAGCATCAACAGCCACGTATTCGACATAACTAGCGAATCCCTCATTCAGCCATATGTCCGACCACCACGCGGGGGTAACCAAGTTGCCGAACCACTGGTGGGCGATCTCGTGTGCTACCACAGATGCGACACGTGCTTTCGCTGTGGTTGGTGAAACACCATTATCGTACAGCATGGCTATTTCTCTGAAAATATATAATAATATTTATATCAATCATTTTGTCACTTGTTAAGTTTAGTTTAGTTAGTCTTGATAATTTACATCTGCGAAGAATTTCATGTCCATATTGATACCCGGGTTAGTGTAGTGATGCGAGTAGTCACCTAAATTCCGGCAGTTGCGGCTTCAATTCCCGCTCGGGTAGATATTTTTGGACTTACATTAAACATTTTACAATTTATACGTATTAAATAGTAAATTAGCGAGCGATCAAATCTCAGTGAATCTTAATTTAAAAGACGATACTTCTTAATAATGAGTGACCGGTAGTAGAACATTCCGAGATTGGTTATCATAACAAAAACAGAATAAATAATATAAATTCTTATCATATTACCATAATCTTAGAAAAGAACGGTATGAATTTTGTTTTTAGGTGTTACCATTTTATGAATAAGTATATAACACAATTATGTATATCAAACGTAATAACAGTACTACATTATATATATACCTATATTTGTCATATATATACCTATATTGTTTAATTTTATTTGGATGTTGTGTTTTTAATTTATTTAAATACTTTTGTAATTTATTCGTATAACAAATGTCATGATTTGTATCGTGTAACTGTGTCAAATAATAAATAAATTACAATATTCGCATACAAAACGATAAATTGCAAGCAAAACGATAACAGCAAACGATAAATTGCAAGGAAAAAAATCTTACCTAAAAGTTAGTAATCCCCAGTTCTCCATGGCTCCAGCCTTAAAGTCCGGTAACGCGATCATATCAATCTTAGGTAATGGGAACTTTATCTTGTAGTATTCTTCTAAGAACTTGAGTATCTTCGGGCCGATATCCAATGCGTATGCTGCTGAGGGCAAGGCTTCCTTCCGAGCCCAAACCGAAAAGTTGTTGTCGCTCATGTTACCGAAATCGGTGACGGCAAACGCCACGAGATACGTCGACATCGGCAACGACTCCGCATAGTGATCCCATATGTAATCTTTTAATGTATCACTGTAATAATTATTTATTCATTATTGTTGAAGTAATTTGCTGTAAGTTACCTATCGTATTGTTTCCCCTTAATATTTCTTCTCCAAGAAATATTAAGGGGAATATTTCTTCTCCAAGAAAGGATTAAGCAGTACGTTGAGTTCATAATTATTAATTTTACTAATACAAAAATGATATAAAAATAAAATAAACTTACTGTGCTTCTTTGCCAATAATATTCATATTAGAAACTGACGTCATGTTACTGGGTCGTGCGATGCTGATCGTGAATCTAGCTTTCAAGGCCGGCTCGTCCCAGCAGGGGAAGGCGCGTCGGGCGTCCGTCGCTTGGAACTGCGTCACAGCTATCCATCTAAAACAGAAATAAATAAATAAATAAATGCTTGATACTCAATAGTACCAAATAAAATGTAATTCTGTATCAGAGGTCCAGAATTACACACACACAAACGCCCAGACATTGATACAGAATCACTTAATTCACAAAAAAGTGAAATTCTAAGCGAATAATGTCACGCAGATGACCACTACTTGTTAATACTCGTAAGTATTACCTTTACCAATAAGTCAGATAAGATTAAGCAAAACGTTCCTCGCTTTTTCAACTGTGATATCGATATTTATGTATATTTATTTTTTAATTAAGGTTTTCATTCTGAAACATGATCTTAATTTCTGAAGCTATCGGTGAATGGGTAATGGGTAATCACAATTATTTTTTCCTATAAATCTTGTTCTAATAATTTCTAACTGGACTGTGAAAAATGAAATATGAAACAAGAAGAGAAATTCCGTAATTTGCGGCTTAATAAAGAGTAGGATACAAAATAAGGATTTGTATCCTTTCTTTGGAATTGGATTCATAAAAAAATATTTGTAAATAATTATTAAAGGGTCATCGACGACTTTAGAATTCTACTTGAATAAACGAATAAATCAATACGTTACATTTGCTTCCAACTTTCGTAAATGCTATATCCCATCATTTAACAATGAAATTATATAGCTTTTATATTAAAAACAATAAAACTTATTATTCATTATAATTATTAGTTAGCTGTATACATTAAATACTATAAAAGTTACACAAAAGTGAAGATGGTTATAAAACTTAAAATTAATACGACATTAAGATGCTGCACGGTGATTCATTGACAGAACATAACGCCGTCACGTACATGTACGAATAGTAAACGAGCATAGTGACCTCCTACTGAGAATACTAAAAGGATTCATTAATGTCGGAACAAAATTTCCGTATCGTAATATTTTATTTAAGTAATATGCTAGTTGAGTTTTAGAAAGTAACATTGTTCGTAGTGAAGCAGCGTGGTGGATTAAGCTCCAACCCTTCTTCTAGATGGAGAAGATGCCTTTGCCCAATAGTGGGACATTTACAGAATGATTCAGTTTAGTTCAGTTATTTGATTTCACATCAAACACTTTAGAATTTTAAGAAATAAAGAGGAGGAGAGAACTAGGAACTGTAGGAAAGAGTCAGAGTAATGTTTACTATTAAATAAAAAATAGTATTTTGTGTTGTGATATCTTAATTATTAACTAAGAGAAAATATTATTTGTTTAGTTGAAGATGCTTGAAATAAGTAAGTTGAGTAAGTTTCGTGTACCTACGTTTTTTCGTGGTTTAATAATCGACACAAACGAGATACCTAAGTTGAATTGATCTAAATCAGTATGTAACATCCCACTGCAGGGCAAATGCCTCTTCTTCATATAAGAGAATAATTTGAGCTTAAGCTCACGGTATATTAAATATCACGCTGCTCCACTGTGGGTTATTTCTCTGCCATGAGTAATGATAACTATCAGATGTATATAAAAACAACAGGAACCGATGGCTTTAAGTTCTCTCCCAGGCACGGCATGGAGACCCACAGAGACATACCCTCAGACCAGAATCGAATATTGGTATAAATACAAATATTTAACCCGCGCAGAAATCGAAACTTTCGTTCATTTCACTGAGGCAAATATTCACATCATTACACCAGAACGGTTGTCGATACTTAAGTTGCAGACATATAAACAAAACATAACATACCTTTTGACTTTCTTCTCTTCATAAGAACTTCTGTAGAATCCATGAAGGTTATCGTTTAATATACCAGTGTAACTTATATTTAATACATATTGCTGTCCCGCGATTAAACTTTCCGCAGTAGTTATTATATGAAACTGCCTCGGAACGTCCTCTGTCTTCCTTATAATCTTGATTTCTTTTCCGTCTTCTTTTTTATACAATTCTATTCTATGAAATGTCAGTTCGACTCCGTGAAAAGTGATTTTATTTGTTTTATTTTTAACAGTTATAATAATACTGATTTCACCGTCGAATGTGAAATTGCCTTCAAAGATATATGGTGTTAGTTTAATGTAGTAGCGATCTGGTCTGATGTTGGTAGGCAATCTCACATCAGTTACAGCGTTTTCATCATCCTTTGTAGTCGATTCGACATGGCTAGTCGTACTCTCTACTACAATTTTACTATTTTCAGTACTTAACGGTATCACTAGTAACTTTGATTGTTCACAATTTGTCAGTTCAAATTTTGTAACATTTGCTAATTGATCAGTCCTTGGGCACGCTGCAAAATTATACACTATAAAAGCTGTAGCGACAAGTGCTAGGGCGAATATTACAAAGATGACGAAGGCGAGACCCTTAGATAGGTAGACGCCTCGCTTGGTCTTCGTGGAAAAGTCAGTCTGAAGATTGCCATCCATAATGGTCAACGGCTCTCGTCCTTGAGTCATCACAGAATCATCCCTTGATCTGGAAAAATAAAAATAAAACATTTAAATGTTAGACAATGACACAATTTCAATATATTGAAACTGGTTTAAATTTTAAGTATAACTAGCAAACCCGGCGAACTCCGTTTCGCCACCAACTTATTTTCGTGAGGGATACTCACAGCACGTACTGCCGCCATGCAAAACCATATTGTTTTGTAGTACATGCTATGTATCAGAGATGGCGCTGTATGTGAAAAATGATTTTCCATTTTTTCCTGCTTTTTTGTTGAAAAATTTCCTGAATTTAGTTTGCTATAAAGCTCACGGAGCCCGAGATCTTTCCAACGAATGCAAAACCGTGGAAATCGGTTCGTGCGTTCTGGAATTATAGCGTCAGGAAGGAAAACCCGACTTATTTTTATATTATAGAAATAAATAATATTACAAAATTTATAATTTTTAAATCATTTGATGATAGTCAATGATGACCCTTCTTCTATATGGAGAAGAGGCCTTTGCCAAGCAATGCGTTGTTTAGAAGTTGATTCAATCCACTTCAGTTCATTATGAGAGTATAAGATTATATTATTATGATTTTCCCCGTTTTCCTGCTTTTCTGTTGAAAATTTTCCTGAATTTAGTTTGCTATAAAGCTCACGGAGCCCGAGACCTTTCCAACGAATGCAAAACCGTGGAAATCGGTTCGTGCGTTCTGGAATTATAGCGTCAGGAAGGAAAACCCGACTTATTTTTATATTATAGATAAATAATATTACAAAATTTATAATTTTTAAATCATTTGATGAGAGTCAATGATGACCCTTCTTCTATATGTAGAAGAGGCCTTTGCCAAGCAATGTGTTGTTTAGAAGTTGATTCAGTGCACTTCAGTTCATTATGAGAGTATAAGATTATATTATTATGATTTTCCCTGTTTTCCTGCTTTTCTGTTGAAATTTTTCCTGAATTTAGTTTGCTATAAAGCTCACGGAGCCCGAGACCTTTCCAACGAATGCAAAACCGTGGAAATCGGTTCGTGCGTTCTGGAATTATAGCGTCAGGAAGGAAAACCCGACTTATTTTTATATTATAGACTATAATTTTGGTCATCCGTAAGGGAAGTAGCGAGTCATTCCCATTACAAGTGTCTCTGACAACTTACTGGGAAGACTCGGTGAAAAATTGTAACAAATATTATAGAAATAAATTATATTTTATTTTTATTTTTGGTTTTTATGATTAAAAAGTAATGTTAATATAAAAACAGCGGTCTTTAACCTCATCTCATTTTCGATAGAGAAGGAGAATATCGTGAAGGAACTTGCGTGTTTCGCAAATTATTTTAAGACATGTTTGCCAACCTGCAATAAAACAGCCTAACTTATAAGCTCCAACTCTCTGTTACAGAATAAGAGATCTTATAATGCGTAAAGAAAAAATTAAAACGACTTTATAACGAATAAAATATGTTTTCATTACTTTTTTATCCTGATCTAAGTGATGACTAACTATACTTTATTAAATCATAAATTCATTCATTTATTGTTGCGTTTAAACTGTTAATGTAAATATCTCGCTTCGTGTGTAGATCACGTACGAAGTTCAATCGTCTTGATAAAGCTAATATGGAATATAATATTTTTAAAGCTATATTAAATTACTTTAATAGATTCCGTTTTGTTTTCCTTTTTCTCTGGCGACAATATAGGAAATGTAATGCGTTTTCCTTGTTATAATGTATGTATAATGTTAAACCTTGATAAGTTTTAACAAAGATTAAGATGTTTTCAACAAACTTTTGACTAATATATGTATATAACATTTCATTAAGCTCATGCACGTCATACGTTCAAAGGTTTCGGTATATTCCGCGTTCTTGATTATTTTAACTAATTAGTGAGGGTTATTTATGAGTTTATTTTAATAATTAGTGAGGGTATGATAGTTATAATTTCTGAATTAAAAAAGCAAAGATTACGAAAACTATAAACAACGATAAAATATGCACTTTTTAACAAAAGAGGAAAAATTTAAATAGAACCGCGTTAATGAATTACATGTAGGTAAACATTTCGACTATTATCCGATCCCCCAACCGTGTTGAATTTCGGGTAAAAATGTATCCAGTATCCTATTTCATAATATCTAGTACCACATCATATCGTAGTATCGATTTTAAAAGTAATCCAAAAAAATTATAATAATTCAAAAACATCTTCAATAATATAATTGTACCTGTTAGAGTTGTATTATAAACATTACATAGATTGACTCATCTTTTCGGTAAAATCGAGAAAGTTCTACAAAAAAATAAAAAACTAGAAGTACGAAATTCTATATTTTTATAAAATATTGTTCGAATTATGATATTATAAGGTGGAACAAACCTCTTCGGACGTGAGTTCAACGGTAACTAAGCCAATTATTTGCTTTTGATTTTAACTTAAAAATAACTCCTGATTAAAATAAAACTAAATCTTGAAAATAAATGAAAGAGCGATTTTTTTTTTCTAATTGTAAAAAGCCAAATGTGTACTTTGACGTTAAAAAACTTTGGAATGCAGCCAAAGAAAGTTTTTTTCAAATAAAATTCACTTTTGCAGTTTCAACAAAATTTTCTTTATGAATTCTACTTTCATAAGTTGTTGTAAATTAAATTGCGGTATTAAAACAATAAATTAAAAACAATTTTTCAATGAAATTTAAATAATGGAATATAATTTCTATTATTACCGTATTTAAATTATTTACATTATTTTTATTTTTATTATTTTAAGTTTTGAATTGTAAATATTATGTATAATATTGTAAAATTTCTAATCAAATATATACTATTTATTATTACCCGTAATCATTTTAATATTAAAGTTCATTTTCTTAATTATAACGTTTAACGACAAATAAAAGAAAATTGATTAACTATTAGAACTTTTACTCAATTTCGTCAATTATTTTTGTCCGTGTATGTACATAATATATTGTATATGTTTTTGTATGTATTATATGATTGTATTGTACATACATTTATTTTTATATGTTTATATATTATTTGTAGTATATAAAATGTGCCTATGAATGTTTCTCTTAGAACCGTAAATCTTTTAATGTTTTCGCCTTCCTACAAACGGGAGGAAAAATCCTGAATGTTCAATGGGCTGGGTGGTAGAGAATGCAAATGCATTTATCTTGAAGCTCGCATTTTGTGCAGTATGTTTATGATTGAGTGTATTGCATAATAAGATACTGAATAAATACATAAAACTTACTAATGTAATATAATCCTTATTTGAAGTTAAACTTCTTTGTCGACGTATATAAATGAAATAATAATTTTAAAAAAATCTAATTTTAAACCAAACTTTGAGTTATATAGTACATTTTCAAATCAATAAAAAATAATAATGATTAGTAACAAATAACGCATGATTAGTAATAAATAATAATAGTAGAAAAATGATATGCCATAAAGAAGTTTCACTTCTTACGTGTGTACACTATTACACACACTTTTTTTTTTTTTAAACACATTTTCCTTTACACTATTTCCTTTTTTTTATAAATGATAATTTAAAGTGTATAAAAAAATATTTTACTCGTCTTTTGCACGTTGAAGTTGCTTTTGATCAATTCGTGTATATATGTAGGCATATTGAAACCTATAATTTGAACGCCTTGACCAACTGTAACAAATTTGGTGATATTTCAAGTCTATCTCTATATAAGGAATTTAAGGAAAAATTGCTTAGGTTTTTATAATGTAATTTTAGATCCGGCTTGATTGTAGGACTTAATATATACAATGTTCGTATTATACATTTAGATTATGAAGATTTTGTTTGTAAAAAAAGGAAACAAATCATCAATTTGTTTTCTTGTTTTGGATTTAACTGTCCTTTTCATGTTCGAAATTTATTCTATATTTAAAATTAATTTAAATGTATATAACATAATATCACGCGTATTTTTTCTAATTGCGATACATATATTATATTTTTTAATGTTTTATTATCTTTCTGTATAAGAAAGAGTATTTATATCAATAAATTACAATAAAATATATTTATAAATATAATTTAAGCATATTTGATGTTAAGCCTTTTTATTACCCGTTGTCAAATGCTAGGTAAAATTTTTGTTAACTTACCTACTTCATTTTATAAAATTTGTATTAAAAATTAAATATATTTCATAAAATTGAGGCTTTACTTATTTACTTACGCTTATTTAGTTAATTTTATGAGAATACAATTATAATTTTAATATATAGAGAAAATACAAGCTACATTTTGTTATTCCTCTCGTAGTAAAAATCCCATTTCAGGAAAGTTGCAAACTATATATCAGCGCCCTTTGAGGATAGCAACCACCCAGGGCAATTTTATCCTGTCTACCCTATAACTGTTGACTGTCCTCATGAGTCTGCTAACAACAAACATTCATATACCTGACCTGTATCGATCCCCGTAATTGCTTTTTTTCCAGATAAGTTATATGTCACCATGTATCGCAAGGGTTAGTACTATCATCAATCTGAAATACTTTTTTTATTCGTCAATGTACTATATATATATATAATACTATACAATATTTCGAAAATGATTCTTAACAAAAAGTGTCTCGCAAGAGTGACGACCGCAAAGTTCTGGATTCATTTAAAAATATATAAATGAGGAAAATAATATTTACTACATTATAGCTAATATAATAAAGCTAAAGATTTTTGCTTATTTTAACGCACTAGTATCCTGGATTACTGATCTGATACGAAAAATAATTCTTGCGCCTTAAAACGACTTAACAAAGAAGTTTGTCAATTGTGAAACATCACATCTGGTGTCTTAGAAGCTAAATAGTAACAATAATTATCAACCAGAGCATCTAAATTTGGAGCTCATGATATCAGGCGCTAATTATACATATATATGATGATAAAATGCAAATTTGCGTACAAACGCGAAAGTTTCATAAGGATGGGTTATATATTTCATACTAAAACTATTATAACCGTCCGTCCGATCCGTGCACAATGAGAATGGGATGGAACCTTGTCTAAATAAATATAAAATGACAGTTAGTAGTTCAAGTAGCGTTAACAAAAAAGTGCTGAACAAATGAGATTAATTCTATTTTAGTATTAGCTAGTATTAATTATTTTTGCGATCTATCATAGGGTTATGAAAATACATAAAAATGTTTCATTTTATCAATTTAATATACATACTACTCTCGTTTAACATAAAACTCAAACAGAAATCCACGCGCACAGAAAACACAACTAGCATACGAGAGCTTCGAGACGAGTTTACTGTAGGACTGTTGATAAAATATCGATATATCGAAAAACCGATATTATTATTTAGAAATAGCGATATATATTACTAATATTTTTTTGGAAGATATATCGATATAAGTATAAGTAATGACGGACTTGCTCCGCAACTCGACGTCACTGTGCGCCTATTTTGCGTGAAGATATATCGATAGTTTGATACTGAAATGTAGACAACGATGGTCGATATTTTTTTAAGTTTTTTTTTTTTTTTTTTAATCTACAAAATCGTTTTAAGCTTAATCTACAGAAACTTCATTTATGTTTTTTTCTATTTCCTTAGTTTATTTATTATCTTTTTATGTTAAAACGGCCGAATATTTCAAGGTCATCAAACGCGTTAAAATTTTGGATCGATAGTAGACATTTTACTCCCGTGCAATCAGAAATAGCTGTAAAAAATTTAATAATTGTAGTAGTCAAACAGCTGAACATATAAAAAACCGGGTATTAAAAAAAATAGTGAAAAATATTGTTACACGTGTTTGTCTTATACAAAATGAATGGTGAGTTACTATCAATATTTAAGGAGAATACTCGGTACATGATTCTTATTCGATTTATGTAAAAAAAGGTAAATATTAATAAACTTCTAATTAAAGTTACGCAACAGGTGTCTAATTAATTATTTACGCATCGTCTGGACACCCTAGCAGCTAGCTGCACTTTCGACACATAACAGGTAGTTTACCTACGTCCAAACGCCGCCACGTTTTAACAGGGTAGCAGAATGAACAACCATGATTCAGTCCCACTTAATACTTTAATCCTGGCTTAGGATAGGCAAAAATACTAAGATATTTTACTCGTTTAAGTAACAAACTTAAACGAGTAAAGAACTTTAGAACTTTGGCAATTTTCAGATGTGAACAAGCGGCACAGTACAACACTTGTGCACGTGCCGCCGGCATGACTGGAAAAGTGTCCACGCTTCATTTATTTGAATTAAAATTTATGGAAATTTGATCAAAAATTAAGTAACTATTTTTTTTACATAATTCGAATAAGAATCATCTACCGAGTACTCTCCTTAAATATTGATAGTAATTCACCAGTCACCTGTACAAATTAAACAATATTTACTAACCTAACATTTTTACTCATTTATAATTTAATTTGTTTAATAAATATACTGAATTATAAAATACTAGCAAACCCGGCGAACTCCGTTTCGCCACCAGATGGCTTTGTTTTTTGTAACATTTCGTTTGGGGATTAAAATATGAAGAAAAATTATGTTTTTTGTTTTATATTTGAAAAGGAAAACGTACTTATTTTCGTGAGGGATACTCACACCACGTACTGGCGCCATCTGCTCCACCACCATGCAAAACCATATTGGTTTGTAGTACATGCTATGTATCAGAGATGGCGCTGTGTGTGAAAAATGATTTTTTTCCTGCTTTTCTGTTGAAATTTTTCCTGAATTTTGTTTGCTACAAACCTCACGGAGCCCGAGACCTTTCCAACGAATGCAAAATCGTGGAAATCGGTTCGTGCGTTCTGGAATTATAGCGTCAGGAAGGAAAACCCGACTTATTTTTATATTATAGATAAAATGTGTAAATCATTTTTTGGGCCATACGATTATTTTTTTAAATAAAGCCGATATATCCAAATATGGATATTTTTGACATGATAACGTCTTATAAATCAATTAACGCGCCTGCATACACGAAAAAGCATGCCACATTGTTACGTTCCGCGAACGAGAGTACGGAACAAGCGATAGAGAGACACGATCGGCCTAAGCGTCCGGCTTGTGACGCATCTATCTCTCTTCCACTCCATCGGCAGATGCGTCCGAGTAGAAGAGAAAAATATATTAAAAATAACGAGTGCAAATAAATGTTATTTTACCAAAAAAAAAAGGAATTACCAATTAACTCCTTCTTTGTATTATACAAAATAATGACAATTCAGTGATAATAATTCAATTCAATTTATGAAAATATTCAATTTTTCATCAATGTTTTCTTATGATCTTATCATGTAAAATTATCGTCCGTATACCGACTTTACAGACAAACATTTTTTTTTCAATATATCAAGCCGATATTTATATATTTAAAAATATCGATACATCGAAAATCCAATATTTAATAAAAATATCATATATATATATACTTTCCAACGCTACGACTGGTTGACGAAACGTCAACCATCTCATTCTCATCGCGTACGGATTATATATGGTATGAAAACCAATGAAAAGATCTTGAAGATTTTCTCGTTAGTGGGAAAAACGGGAGGTAAAGCTAGTTAAACAAAAAACATGCGAAAACTGCACCATATTCTCGCAGCCAAACGACTGCAGTATTTTTGTTTTAGTTGCCTCTTTTAATCCCTCAGCAGATACTCGACATATGATTTTGCATTTTATTCAACCCTTCTTTATATTAAATCTGTCTCCTCGTCTCTTCAATACCTCTCCAAAGGCATTAAGACAGCTCATCGCCGGCACTCATTGTTTCAACTTTATCAACCCTTTCTGTGTTTCAAACTTCGTTCTGAAATCCACCACTCAAACTTTTTACTTTTTATTTTTTAAATTACTATACTCTATTTTGTTATAACTCTGGCAAAGCCTTTTTATATTGTCCCACTAATGGGAAAATCCTTGTCAGAACTAGGTCTTGTTTTACCTTACGGTTTGAACGCATATGTGACCTGTTCATTTACTTAATTATAAGTCGGATTATAAAAGTATTAAGTTTAACATTATAACGGTGATTACCAGTTTGAAACAAACTTATACTCAAGGTACATACATACCTTGAGTATAAGTTTTGTTATGTCTCTTTGACAGTAAAATGGGGACATCTGTATTCCAAATTAAAAACTCTATCGATATAACAAAACATCTTAACAACCACATGAAAGTGTCGTAATGATTGTTAAGACAATTAGACTAATTAAATTTATTTATTAGAATGTAAAATAAGCGGCCTTATAAAATGTAGTTGAATTATATTTATAATATACATTACATACGTTTTCTTAACGAAATCGAATTTTATAAATATATATAAATGGTAAAAATATTTCGCAAATAGAAACGTGAAAATAAACACAGTTAACAAAACTATCCTATGTACTTTAACATATTATTAAATTCATTGTTTATAATTCCAATTTCTTACCATAATCAGGGCCTGCTTGCGAATGTAATTGTAAATTAATTATTTAAAAATAAAAATAAACAAATGAAATATACGAGAATACTACATGTACATATAAAAACATTGAACGCAACTTATTCTCTTGATTGATATCTGTGAAACTAATCAGATGCTATATTTTGCTCTGTTTCATAAGCTGAAGCGAATATTCTGCTATAATAACACGCAGGTATAATGGTAATTTTTTAGATATTATATTCCATTAAGTCATTTTGGTCAATTCGTGGAGATACGAAAGCACGTGTACTTAAATTAAGTACAATCAAAATTAAGTTTTTTTTAATCTAGATGGTGTGGTGTCTTGTTATACGGTCTATATTATTGATAAATCTTTATAAAAGTTTTCCATAAAAATTCATATAAGGATATCGACAAGATTTTTACTACTATTTAATACAATTTAATTAAAAGATTAATGTAGATCTATAAATCCTAATTTCATGACTTTCGACTGTATATTTCTGTATACATAATATTATTAAAGGAATAATGATTGTCGGAACTTAGACTGTAAGTCAATTTACCAATAAACTTTATTTTCATATTTTCTTTAAGTAAGAAATAATTATATTTTACATTTCCTATATCATTACTATAAATTTATTCAATTCAACAAAATAATAATAATAATAAATAATAAATAAATAAAAAGTGGCTGATATGAATTCTTTCGTTTTGAACAAAGTTTCAAGTCTGAGATAAATGCTATAGGTAACGTATTTTTAAATAATTATAAAATAATAAATCCTCATCTCAACTCGCCAGTCACTTGTCTCGTGAGGGGTTAAAAGAAAAACATTCAGTAGTCAATTAGGTCAGAAGCTGTTCGCTCTACGATGACATTAATATCCCTAGCTAAGTTTATCTCTAGTTTTCCGACACGTTTTGTTTTGTAAAGAATGACAAAAACTAGAATGTAAGTTTCAAATATTTTTATTACAAGTACTTGATATAAACATTTATTAATTAACTAGCTGTGCCTCACGGTTTCACCCGCGTTAATTTGAGGGAAAAACGTACTTAAATATTTTTAAACAATTACTCTAAGAGTAGGTACACGCCTCGTTTGTCGAGTGGTCGCAAGCGTTACTGCCGAGCAAGGGTCTCAGGTTTGATTCCTGGATCGTTCAACGTATTATTGAGCTTTTTATTTTTCGAAAATTCTCAGTAAAAGAATGATATTATATTTACTTTAATAGTGGAACTATAGTTGAAAATGTCTCGAGAAGATTAATAAAGGACGCAACGGAAGCTTTTAAAAAGATTATTTTTTCCCGTTTTTGTAATGTTTCTTATTATTGCTCGACCTATATTGGTCGTTGCGTGATGTTATATAGTTTATAGCCTTCCTCGGTAAATAGGCTATTCAACGCAAAAATAATTTTTCAATTCGAACCAGTTGTTCCTGAGATTAGCACGTTCAAACAAACATACAAACAAACAAGTAAACAAACAAACTCTTCAGCTTTATAATATTAGTATAGATTAATTTCAACTAATGGCTTTCAATAGTTCCAAAATAGCACGGATAGTTTTGACAATGTCACGTTAAATAGAGAAGACACAAAGAAGATTAATCAGTGCTTTCCAGATTACAAACTCTATAAAATTTTGATGATTGTAGATTTATTATGTATTTTATGTTTAACCCTTAACCTAAATCAACACAGGCGTTTAAAATACGACAAACATACTTAAACCTTGTTAGTGCTTAATAGAAAACGTGAACGTGATGTTGAAAACTCAAGTCCTAGAAAAATATTATACTTTGAGATTTGTTTAAAAGTTCTGAAATTAGATTTGAGAATCATATGGCTAACTTAATTCAAAAACGACAGAAACCACTTATAATTCTTTTTCCCGATTTTAAATAAAATCCCAAACATAGTTTCATAATATAATCTTCAAAAAATGCTGACTTATGAAACAAATGCTCTTGATTCCACACATGTGAGAAGAAATTTTCAAAAATGCCTTTTTATTGGATGGATAAGAAATACTAGTGGATTAATTTCATGTGCCTAGCTTCAAAAGTTTAAGCCCGCCTATCATAATCAGCCAGTTCAGTAGGTACATGTTATAATAGACGTATAGATTTATTTATATAGTATATTTTTTATTTCAATGAAATTTTACTTCTAAAAACAATATATTTACACTTCTTTGTAGAACCATCATGAATTCGGAATATGATTGACGTAATTTATTTAGTACTTCATCTACTAGTCGTCAATAAATGAGAACTTTCCGTTAAAATATTAAAAGGAAATCCCGTCAATATGTACCTACGTATGCTACAAATTTATTCCATCGATTCTAAAATGCTTGTAGTATATGGTAGTTTTTGTATACAACAAATTTTTCTCACGGTGTGTATTTACACAATGAATTAAAAAAATGTGAACACAAAAGCACTTAGAAGATACGTCGACACACTCCGACACACTTACAAGATACGTCGGTCTCTCGAATCTGTGCTTCGTATAAAATCATCGATCAACTTGATCGAACAGTTAAAACTTATAGTCATAATTAATTTCAGTAGGAAAAAGCGACTTAATTTAATATAAAGATGAAGTTAGTTTAGGTCACTATTTATCTCGAATACCAAGACGAAGACGAATTGAAATTTTGACCGAGAGATTTTTTTAAGTACCTACTGTAAAATTCATTCGTGCTCGCGGTGAAAACATTGTAAGATTTTCTCATACTTTGAAAGCAATTCTTTAACAAGTGTATTCGTTATACAGCAGCTTAACGGATTAGCTTTCATTTCTCTCCTTCGCAGAAGAGGTCTTTGTCCAACAGTACATAGAGATATATACATAGAGACATATAAATAGGGACATTTAAAAGCATAGTACATTTCGAACCAACATTTATATAACTAAATATAAGCTTATAATAAAACTGTAACAATATCTACAGAAATAGACCATTTCTGTAGATATTTGAAGGTATTAAAAATTTTTGTCTTGAATTATGTTCTATAATCGATACTGAAGTACTAAAATGTATTTTATTTTTTTCTTTTTAAACGGACAAAATATTAATACAAATAACACTTACAAAGTTTTTCAATACATGTAAAGAGAAGTTATTTCTTATTTGATTACTTAGATAATGTAGATAATAGAAAATAGTACATTTTTTACAATTGAAATTAGTGAAACGAAAAAATTAAAATAAAATTTAAATACTAAAAACTATAATACGTAGACCATACTTTAGCAACGAAGAATACTCACAAACTTATCGTAAGTTACATTACAATATTATATATACGTACACAATTAAATATATAATACGTAATATTCCAAGCCTAAACAAAGTCCCAAAATTAAACATTGTTATACGTATATGTGACACACTATTAAACGATCAACGCACACATAAAATACTCTTTCTTCCAAGTCTAAAGTAGAAATCTTATATCAGGAAATGAGAACTCTTCAACCTATATACTTGTGTCACATCCTTTGTTATTATTACTTCCGAATAATTGCTAATGACGACCTATTGTTTTTCAAGAGACCACCAAGTCTTCGATACAAGGATAACACACGTATTCATTGTATGTACGCATATATTATCACGTGATAGATAAACTGGCAATTTTTTATTTATTTATACAATATCTAATATTATTTTAGTTCTGTTTCAATTTGATATTTATACCATTTGCTTATAAAATAAAGTACCTGGACGACCGAGCTTTGCTCGGTTAAATTATATTTAGATACATTAATTACATACTGATAAAACATAAATAATATTTTCGATCTTATCGACATAATAGTAAAATAATAGGAACTGGTTATTTAAATTAAAAATAAAAAGAGCTCTCGATAACAGTTTTTCTCACAAAAGAAGAATCTTGAAAAAAAAAGAAAAAAAATCGGACCATCCAGGTGTCTACAACCTGGATTCGATCCCGGGTTTTCTGATTTCGTATCCGCCCGTTTCCCATCCGAGCTATTATAAGCTTATTAATGTCAGCGAAATTTACCTTTGTATTCTAATAATATTTTTTAATTGCGTAAAAAAAAAGAGATAAAACGACATTTTCTACAAATAAATCCTAGCTACATCGATTTATCGCCCCTGAAACCCCCTGCATACTAAATTTCATGAAAATCGTTGGAGCGGTTTCCGAGATTCAGATTATATACATATATACAAGAATTGCTCGTTTAAAGATATAAGATTATACTATCCATTCGATTGGATAGATTTTAGAAATTGCTTTTTTTATATTTTTTTAGGTAAAGATTGTCAAACATGACACTATGACATAAAAAACGAAATCCAAAAATTCCAACCATAGAGATATATCAGATAACAACCAGATTGAAACTGCGTGGAAGGTCATGTTATATCATTAAGTCATAAGATCAAACTCAATAACAATTTTTTTAAATTATTTTCGTTTTAAATTCCTCATATATGTGACCATAATTGTCCATTTTTATGGTATGTTAAGAATTAAATATCTATATATTCAAAATATAAAGCAAAAGGTGTGTTAGAACGCACTGTATTTTTGGAACTATAATTCAATAAAATCATTTTTATTTAGAAAGTTTATGGGTTAAAAAACGTCACGGTACGACTCAAAGGAGGGGATTGATAACCGCAAACATGAACACGAATGATATAAGATCTTGTCGCAAAATTCTTTTAAATGTATTTACGTAACAAGTATTTGGAATACCTACATAAATAGAATTATATAAAAATATTGCTTTTACTGAAATTGCTTGTGATATATTTTACGATGGTACACTTTTACTAGTGCAGCAAAAGCTAAAAGTACATACAGTAAAATGAATGTTTTAAGTAATTACTTTTGAACCTTGAAAAGAAAATACGATACTATTATTTTGTTTTATGGCTCAAGTACTAGCTCACTCTAAATTGCTCGACGTTCCAAAATTTTATTTCTCTTAGAATGTTTAATTTATTACAAGTCAAAGATAAGGAACCAAGTTTCAATAATATACTGAAAAATATAAGTAATTATTGTATATATTTAGTAAATTTAAATTTAATAATTCTAAAATTTAGGTTTAATTAAAGAAATTAAGTTAAAAAAAAGTTTTTTGATAAATTGAAATATCACTAACTCTAAGTAATTAATTATATTAACACTAATCAATACAAATAATAAATCTGTTAAAAACTCCGTTTCATTAATACACTATATATCATCAAGAATAAATTTTAATAGCGCGTTTTTTTTTTTATATCAGCGCCATCTCTTATCGTGTTTTTCTGTGTTCACGTATCACATAAAAAGTACAAAACCAATGTAAATAACTTTAATACATAAAAATTAGAAATAACTCACAGTATAATTTAGTTTTTGTTTCATTGTAATTAAATTTAAAAATAAATATTTAAGAAAATAGAAATAGGTACCTACACCGCCAACGCCATCTGGTCTAAGGAATCTTAAAAACTCACAAAACTTATTTTTGAGTTATTATTTTGTTAAACTTAAAAGTTTACTAAATATGTCGGATAGGAATAGAAATCGTTTTAATATTTTAGATAAACATCATTTTCAATTAATATACTATTAAGTTAAATATTAATTATGTTAAATGTCACTAAATATAAAAACGATATTCTACAATTATACGATAGATGGTGCAGATAATTTTCTGAATCGCGCTGACCAAAACTTCGGCCAAAAGAATGATACTCACCCGTATTTAGAAAACTGTTTTTCTTTTTGCATTTAATTAAATACTTTAGGGTACTACGGTCTTGATTGTTTGTTCGTTGTTAAAATTTAAATTTTTTTGTCGTTATTTGTTTGTTGATTGTACAAAGTTGGATGGTTATAGCTATTTAAGTTGTAATCTATATATATATATATATATATATATATATATATATCAGCGTTGCCAGACGTCCCGATTTTGGCGGGACGTCCCGATTTTTTAATCAAAATTAAATGTCCCGCGCGGGACATGCTCAGTCCCGCTTTTCGGGGATAACTCGACCATGCGTGCAGCGTGCTGAGGAAGCGTGGGCGGGTGACACAGACAAGTATGGACTAGCCGCATGCCTTTTTATTTCAGAAGACTATTTAACGATAGGGTAAACCTGATTTCAAATATTATATTTTTATTAAAATATATTTTCTATGGCTATTTTTGCTATTTATTGTCACGTAAATGTATTTTGAATTTAAATAAAAAAGATAAATATTTTAAAAATGTATGTTGTGGAAGTTTTATTTAATATGGAGTATACTTAAAGTTAAATAACTAAAACTTTATTTAAAAAATTCGTAAGACTAGTTTTTTTTTTTCTTTTTTTTTTACGTTCCAATATTTACATACATAACGTTGAAGAGTGGAAAAAGTTGAATGAACGCTAACAGCATTTCCGTGTTGAATCGCAATTGCGATTTTAACGACTTCCCATTCTTCAAGAGAAATACGAAAAATTATTCAACCTCACTTTGCGGCAACTAGGGAAAACGTTTTTTTTTTTTTGTTAATAAATATACACATTCAAAGGTATTGCTTTATAGTTCCTGGCGTCGATAACAAGGCAATGTTCTTCATTTTGTTCATACGCATGTCTATTTATAGACTATATATAGTTCTAGTTTAGTGGTACACGAGTCGCCTTAACGCTGACGATCGCGGGTTCGATTCCCGCTGAGGACAGATATTTGTATGAATTGAACTGAATCAGCCTGTAAACGTCCCTCCATCGTCTTTTACGTTTAGTTTTTGTCATTTGTTTCTGGTCTGGGAGTGTATCCTTGTGGGTCTGGGTCTCCTCACCGTGCCTCGGAGAGCACGTAAAGCTGCCAGTTCCAGTTGTTATTATAAACAGCTGATAGTGATCGTTACTCTGTATCAGCCTGTAAACCACCCATTGCTGAGCGAAGGCCTCTTCTCCATGTAAAAGGGTTGGAGCTTAATCCACCGAGCTGCTTCGTGCGAGTTGACGGATAATTTCCTTATACCTAATTCGTAACGATCGTTATTAGGTGTCTATGATAACAACCGGGTCCGATGGCTTTACGTGCTCTATACGGCCTTACGTGCTCTATCGTGGTCTTTACTCATGATAGGGAAATTACATGTCAACACGCAGTGGAGCAGCGTGGTGGATTAAATTCCAACCCTTCTCCTATAAGAAGAAGCCACTGCCTTTTCCCTGTAATAGGACGTTTACAGACTGATTACGCACATTTGAAAATCATTAATTAGTACTTTTGAAATGAGATTGAAATTTTGCTTTCTTGTATGTAAGTTTTTTTTTTTACAATGTCTTACTTTAAAGTCGAATACAAAACAAACTTTGAACACTTAAATACTGAAAATCTTAATGTTGCTCTATTGGATTATAATACACCATAAATCTAGTCGCTAGCTCTACTTTGCAACCGTTCTTTTAATTAAGCCATTCAAAGAACTCTTGCTATTATCACATCGTGATGTTGGCAAGAGACCGTGGTTTTATGGACCGCAAATTACGGCAATATACAGGATTCGTGTCCCGCCCTCAAGGATTCAGTCCTTGAGGGCGGGAAAAGGCAAAATCAGCTAACGAACGCGTATATGGGTATTTATTACGATTCGACGATGAAATGTTCTACTCTACTTCTCTACGCAAATATAATGCGTGAAATATTTATTTAAATTTTAAAATCTGTACAGTACTTTGATTTTTATTCTAAGTAAATCTAACATTTATACATTTTTAATTCTATTTCCTAAAAGTAATCATAAATATGTTGCATAGTTAGAAAAACATTACGAAATTGGCTAAATTCAGATTTTTTTTTACTCCCACCTCTTAATTTGACGTTGATTAAATAAATAAACGTCTCACACTCAACGACCCCCAGTAGGATGTGAATCATGTGTCGGGAGTCGGAAATACACAAAATACACAAGGACAAACGACCACGGCCATCATCATCAAGTCCTGGCTTATCTGAAAAACCATGGTCTAAATTAGTTCGTATTACAAAACTTAAGAAAACCGTGGTCTTCTTAGTACCGTAATTTGAACCATTGTTTAAATATCAAGCACAGATTAATACAAATATCATTCGCTCACCATGATATCATTCTATTACAACGTTCCGTTTGCCCAGAAAAGAAAATGTTTTTTTTATAATACGCTAATGATTAGATGATGTTTAGGAGTGTTAAAAATATTGAGACCTGATTATTTTGCATGGATATAAACATTATTTAATTATTTTATCGATTGCAGTTTTGTTTAGGTTTAAGCATATTATTAAATGTCGCATTAGTTTAAAGTACGTGTATCGAAAGGTAACATTCGCGGGCGTTATATGAAACCATAACATTAAACAAAAACATTGCCAGTTGAACAAAGTTTATTATGTACGCATACATTTATTATATTTAATTTATTTGTTTTTTATACTTCTACGAAATCAGTGTATGTGATCGGCACAGCCTTTGAATTAAGATCACTAAACAATAAGCTCTTTTAATACAACGTTATTCGTTCATAGTCGTTCTCTAAACATAAGCGTTTAATTTAGCCGATACATTGTATTTGGAGACATGGGATCATTAAACAATAACCCATTTTAATACAACGTCCCTTTTAATACAACGTTATCAGCTCAAAACTTATAAGTGGTTCTCTAAACAAAGCAAGTACAATGAAACCAAAGTAGTGGGAGTTGTTTAACCTCATAATAAATACTGAACATCCATTTACGAAAGCTTCCACCAATATTAAAAAGGCTCAAGAATGGAAAAATAAAGCAAAGAAGTAAGTTATTCGTTTTTTCTTAGTAATAAGTGTTCCATTAACAACGCAAATTAAGATTTTAAGATCAAGATTTCTGTTGTGTTGGCGTGGCGTTTCTAACAACTCGGCGGCTTCAATGACGACAATATCAATTAAATCGACCATGTTAATATCCATTTTCAAGTTAAAACAACACAAAACAATGAAAAAGATGATATAACATAAAATAGAAACTTTGAAAGATCTGATTTAGTGATACAGACCATCGTTAAACTAGGGGTCGCCAAGGTTTAGCGTTAGACCATGATATAGTCTATGGTTTATCGCCAAACCACGTTTTGTAATAGAAGTTTAAACCAGGTTTTTTTAGTTAAACCGCTTTTTGTAATAAGACGGCCAGAGTCCAGACCTCGACAAACATCTGTATGGCCTATACAAATATTTGTCATGTGCGGGGATCGAGCCCGCGACCGTCAGCGCATCAGTCAGTTGCTGTGACCACTGCACTAACGCGTCGTCAATGATTTATATAATATCGTTATGATTAATATAATATCACTTTTTTGGGATCCGCACCTTAACCGCCTAAACTATTCACCGTCTGTCCGAATCTCGGAGAGCTATATCTTTGGTACCTTAATAGGTAAATACTTGAAATATTCACAAAATATGTATTACGTTGGCCGCTATAACATATTAAAATTTAAAGATGCCTTTAACAATTTTAAGCAAGATGTTTTGTTGAATATTGTAGGGTTCCACAAATATACTTTATAAGTAAATCATATCATTGAGTAAATCCAATAAATTTGACAGTATTTTTCTATTTTAATATATTTTATAGTAATCAATAAAAAAGGCATTTAAAAGTGAAATGATATTTTGATATTTGATTTCTTCAATTTTCCATTATAATATAATTTTCTTCTAATAAATAGTCTACTTAAATTTCACTTAATTAACTAAACATTACATGTGAGTTTATCTGCTTGTTTATTTCCCTGGTCAACTTTTCTGAGTCTAATGTTTTATATACTCCGTACAAAAAAAAAAGCAAATTTAATAAAACAAAAAAAAACTCTCATCACTCGTTTATCTATATACAGTAAATCAATTCTCAATCATTTTTGTTTTGTCCTGAAACTTTTATATCGATCATACCAAATATCAAGAGAGATCTTTCGCTATTTCGAAGTATAATACAACTTTTAGATATTTCATATGGATTCAAGGACGGCTTACTCGTAACGAGATTAGATCCCCTTCGGGAGATCAGCAAGGTTTAACTAGCTCTGCGCTGTCCCTTGTACGAAAATCATATGAATATAGGAATGACACATTGAACTAGTTTATACCACGAGTCCGCCCGTGTATACTTCGTTTTTAATTTAAAGCAGACAAGTTACACCCGAAACATAAATAATAAATAACCTCTTTAGTCAACGACTTCGTGTAGTATGAAATTCTGTATCGGGTAGTCAGTGACACACGACACAAACAAAGACAAACACACACTGCGATTAATATGATGAATCATAATGGCTAATATTTTTAATGTTTATTTGATAGAATAAGATGCTCTTCATCTAAGCGTAAAACAAATGCAGATATATATGCTCCCTTCCACCTTTCCATCTTTGTCATTCAAAATCAGATGGCATCAGAACTTGACTATTACAATAGCTTTAAACTAAAAACTAAGAGATACCGAGTACTGTATCAGCCTGTAAACAACCCGGCTTTACGTGCTCTCCGAAGCACAGTGGGGAGACCCACAAGGACATATACACAGACCGGAAACAAATATTTGTACAAATACAAATATCTGTCCCGAGCGGGAAACGAACCCACGACGGTCGGCGCGCGACTTTGAGGTGACTACTTGCACCACTACACAAGAATGGTCGTTACGATATAGAGTAGTAAAAGAAACAATTTCAATTTTATACCAAACGTAACAAGTAAATCCAAGGCTGTGCCAAGGATTTTACAGGGACAAACATATATATGTGATTTTTCGTACATGATTTCATACTAAAATAGCTATAATTCTTGGAAAAGCCTTTATGAGACGCGTGCATGTCAATGAAAGAATTACTCTCTTGAAAAATTTTATGTATGTATATATATAATACCCACAGCTTTACTTGCGATTTTAAATTTCGATCATCTTTCATGTTTAATCTCCTCCCCTTTCCAATGTTCCAACGTTTTCCACCAACAACGTTTCCAAACATTCCAACCTTCCAACGTTTCGGGATAAAAGGTTTTCTAACTAGTCGTAGTATGGATTAAAATCATGTCAAATTCATTCTGTAGTTTTGGCTTAATGAATAGCCAATATATAGACAGAGAAAAATGAATTTAACTACAGTTTTGGATTTTATAATGCCCTCTGAAAAATTCCAAAATATCTTCATTGTAATAAATTGAATCTTTTACAGTTTTGTTAAAATTGATTAATTGATTCAGCCTGCTGATGTAAATGTATTTAAACATTTAAAGGTAGTATAGAAAAATCCAGTACCACATCAACCATTGGATCTCCACTGCTGAATGTAGGCATCATCTTAGAGCAGGGGTCGGCAACCTTTTTTGGAAAAGAGCCAAATTTCACCAAAGGTCTACAAATTTTATTTAAAGAGCCGCACCATAAAACATAGTCCTCGTAAAGAGCCAACAAAAATCTTTAAGTAAATATTTTGATCGTGTTTTTCTGCACTTTTCATGTGTTTGATAAGCAATCATAGCATAGAACCCCAACTTTTTTTTGCAAAGAGCCAATATAAATTGAAAAAGAGCCACAAGCGGCTCGTGAGCCACGGGTTGCCGACCCCTGTCTTATTGTTAGAGGAATGGAGGTTTGGCTAATATTCACCACGCTTAGCAGGCGGGTTGGCGAGCGCAGGCTAAAAATATCACAGTTATTATATTAATTCATCGTCATACAAGTACAAGCATCGAAAGTCAATGCATGGGAAGCCGCGTGGAATTATATTATTCTAGTAATAAAGACAAGTTTGACAATATTCATCGTTCATTAAAATTGAAACGAGTCTTAAAAATAGAATGTGTTCTATATGATACCAAACATTTATTTACTTATTCAGCTAATTAACTATAATAGCTAAAAAACTTTACCAATTTTTTTTCTTTATAATTATACTGTTTATTAATAAATTATAACACGCTTCTATAAAAATAGTAAACCTACTTTATCTAAAATTAATAAAAATCTCAATTCATATTGCGGCCATGACATATCCTTTTATAAAAATCTAACATTAAACGTGATAATTACATAGCAATGGGACGGATACGACGTCAAATCACGTATACGATACGACTTTTTGTCGTTCATATATGAAACTATGTTCGCGCCGTTATCAATCGTAATACTTTTTAAGCCAATATACTTTCATCAATAAATTGTCTAACTTAAGACAAATATACGAGCAATAGGTATAGTTTTTGTATATTTTTGACTTTAGAGTTTGGGTTGAAGCATTGGTCGCAGAAACTGGCTGACAAATATACGGTGGCGGTTTCTATATAGGACATAGGTACAAATCATTGTCATGGTGTTAGCGTATTTAAATTTTCACGTTTAATTAAGCAATATGAAATTATTTTTTAGTTTTTATTATTAATCATACAAATACAGCTTATACTGACGTAATTTTAAAAACATACACATATAACACAAGTATTTGTTGATGTATATTATTATTATTATATAGTTGTCGATTTCTTTAAAAGGTTAATGATATATTTAGATATATCTAAAGATATAGATAGCCATCACAACTCGACCGGATAACCTTAACCAAGTAATGACTAATTAAAATACGCAACTTCTATGCTTGTATACTAAATTCTAATTATTGAGTAACTCGTCTTGATATTATATAATTAACCTAATTTAAATTGTTTATAAAGTTCAAAAATTTTTGTTTCTATTCTGTCTTACGTTTAAAAACACACAGAAAATGTTTTATAGTTGAAAATATGTTTTATTATTTGAAGACTGATTTAACTTGAACATTTCGTATTTGTCTTGTGTGTGTTTCTGAACCCTTAACACGGGATTTCATACATAGGAGGCATTACGTGTGGCGTTTGTTTAATATTATTTATATCAAATATTGACTGGCCCGGTAGCGTAGTTAGCAATGAACCTGTATTCTACTCCAGGGTTGTGGGTTAGATTTCCGCCCTGAGATTTATATTTATCTATTTTTTATATGTATAACATTCGACTGTTAGGCAACGTACCCATACTATGTTCAGGGGGGCGAGGGGGTCTTCAAAAATTGAAATTTCAAAAATCTTGGTCACTGGCGCTGGTGTCTTAGATTTTCGTGACGTAGTCAATATCCTCTTGAGAAATCTCGCACTCTTTCTAGCTATATTTAAATATGGCACACGACGTTCCCTTACATAAAACACAGACATTGAGTTGCCTACTTTAGAAACAGACGACCGTGTGTGTATGTTAAATACATTTATTTACTTTTTTTTAATCATAATATTCTTGAAAAAAAATGGAGAATAATTTTATATTATTAACCAAAGAAAAAAATAAGAGAATTTGGTTCAGCTATCAAACACAAAAATAAACGACCAGATATGGACAAATATTTGTAAGGTATTTATGCAAAATTTTGCCATCATTTTGCCAGTGGATATCTAGCCACCGTTATCCAAATCGGTCCCACTGTTCTCAAATGGCATCACTATAGTACAAATGGTTTATATATTTAAAATGAATCTATACTAATATTATAAAGCTGAAGAGTTTGTTTGTTTGTTTGTTGGTTTGAACGCGCTAATCTCAGGTACTACTGGTTCTAATTGAAAAATTATTTTTGTGTTGTATAGCCCATTTACCGAGAAAGGCTATAGGCTATATAACATCACACTATGACCAATAGGAGCTGAGCGATAATAATAAATGTTACAAAAACGGGAAAAAATAATCTTTTTGAGGACTTCCGTTGCGTCCTTTATTATTTCTCTTCTCGAAACATTTTTTAACTTTAGTTCCACTTTTAAAGTAAATATAATATAACTCTTTTGTTGAGAATTTTTGAAAAATATAAAAACTCAATAATACGTTGAACGACCCAGGAATCAAACCTGAGACCCCTTGCTCGGCAATAACGCTTGCCACCACTCGACCAACGAGGCGGGTACCTACTCTTAGAGTAATTGTTTAAAAAATATTTAAGTACGTTTTCCCCTCATATTAACGCGGGTGAAACCGCGGGGCACAGCTAGTGTATAATATTTTATAATAGTTACCGATTTTCAGACATATCGATTTAGATCTGGTGTCTGCAAACCTTAAGTTAGACTCACACACGAGCTACATATATTGTCCATAATAATATAGTCCATTACAAATTAACCATTTTTAATATCTAGCCAAAAACTCCAAGAAGTTTCGTTTCCTGTAAGGAGTTTATTCTGTTATAATATAATAATTTGTTTGAAATACGGCCCTATGACGCGACGACATAAATGGATAACAAAGTCTTATTAATAGAGTCCTGACAGAACTCTTTTCTGAGACCCAAACTAAGAAGTTTTTTTTTTTTTTTACAATGAAAAATATTAGTTAACCACCGAGAAACACAGCTCATTGATAGATTGTAACGAATGTTAATTTATTACTACTACTTTCATTTAACTATCTCTCTTTTTTCTAGCTACTTTTCTATTCTATAAAAAAATATAACATAATATTAACAATATTAAATAATATTCCTGCCAAAGTAACGACAATATTCAATTAAAAATATAATAATACAAAAATAACAAAGCTAAGATTAAAACGCACTTATTTGCACTAATAAAAAAAATTATATTTCCGAAAAACAGGATAAAAGGTTTATCAAAAGGTTAAACCACAATCAACTAGATTTTTCTGGTTTCCGCACAACGTAACCATTGTCGCCTCAGGTACTCGTCCCTATTATCAAATGAATATCACTTGTTAAGTTTTATTGACTTTAGATTTAGATTATCTTGTCAGATACGTGACAAATCTAAAAATATCTAGACCGAAATAGAAATACCTAATTATGTTAAACATGTATAATTATAATAAAATTGTAACAAGTCCAATTCTGAACACTGAAGATATTTTAAAAAAAATCGGTGGATACTGTATAAATGTTACTGAAGCCTTAGACGATTTTTATTTATCTCTGTCTGTATCTTGGCCGGGTATGATGACAAAAACTTCTAAATTAATTTAAATGAAACTGGGCACGACTTAAGATCGAGCTAAGGTACTGACTTTTAGAAATTAGAGTTACAGTTAGTTTACAGTTAGGACCAAATATCTTGAAGCCCAGAATATTCAAAAAAGCTTAAAACGTATGGCTCATCTCAATCTGGCGTAGATACTATATTTTACAGGCCTAATGAAAGAGATGACAATTGCGAACGAATTTGCGGATACATCTGTAAGAACAGTAATAATATCTAGTATTCCTAGCTTTACAGAAATACATAATTTACTAGAACAGGCAGAGTAGTGTAAAGAAAAATAATTATGAAATTTGTCTGTATATGCGAATAAGAATTTTTTACTAAATGACTGTTTTTATCCTTGTTAATGTTTACCGTTTTAAATATGTCCTGGATCGTGAGCACGTTCAAAAACAAACATAATTTTCTTCAACATTTTTATAACTGAGCTGAATTTAAACTAAATTTATTGCTCATATACTCTTTTTTTTTTCTTGACGACCGTTCTGGTGTAGTGATGCGAGTAGTCGCGGGTTCGATTCCCGCTCGGGACAGCATATAGAAATATCCACGCTGCGCAAAAATCAAACCGTGTTACAGGAACTTTAGTCACCACTACAACAGAAAGGTCGTCAATTCGAATTTTTTTTTACCAATTTTTTAATTTTTTGTAAGCATTAGTCAAAATTTTCGTAAATATTTCCTTTCCTCTAAAAATCTAAAAACAAAATTATCGTAAAATATACGTATTTTTGTACACATTTAAGTAAATTACTATTTCAAGTAAGCTGTTAACGTGTAACACGTGCCAAAACGCACAAACGAACATTCTAAAAACATAACCACTATTATTGAGGGTCGGATAAACATATTACACAACATCCGAATATGACCAGTACAATAGACAGCACGATACAGACGCACCGATTGCTCATTGAATCGCAAATTTCGCTCGCCGTGACTACGTCGCGCCTCGCTGCCTTATTAACCTGGCCTTCTTTTAGCTAAGATCTGCTCACATTGAACACCCTTTTTTCTCTACTAGTGCAGCTTAACAAAATCATCTGATAATAAGTTTAATTTTCCTCAAATCCTCTCTCAAAGAAATTTCTAATAACAAAATCTCATATTTAAAACTTTAATAATGATAATTTTCCTATACAAACTGTAATCCCCATTTAAAAATAAATATATAATTCAAATGCAGAAATAGATCATTTTTAATTATTATCAACAGCCTAAATACATTGGTATATTGTATTTCATACAAAGTCTAGAAATAACAAAGTTTTATACAAACTTCAACCTCTTATTCTACCCCTCAGAAAGAATTTTCCTAAATATATTTCTTAGCTGACGTCTCCTATTTAAAATTTACCACCAAATTTCAACTTCAGAGATCAAGTAGTTCCGAGGTTTAATAGTTAGTGAATGAGTGACTAACCTTTTGCTTTCATATATACCTAATATTAACCCTTTAGGTTAAATTTTAAGTTACTAATGTAGCAGCTACAATGTACTGAGTACGAATTAATAAAATAATTAATCGGAATTCAAAAGGCATGGGCAAAATGAGCCCGTGGGTATAAAAAAAATTGTAAAAAAAACCCTTTAGGTGGCAATCGAATAGTAAAAAATTTCATTTAGCAACCATCTGGCTGTTTAGTTTCTCGTTTAATATAAAAGTATACTTTTACAAAAAAAAAAAATTTATTCAATCTGATTATTAATATATCGTCAGTAATCGAGAGAAATGTAATTAATATTTTGTAATATTTTTTTGCGTATTATTCGTACTCCACCATTTTGACGTTTACTGACAACGGCTTATTGAGTGCTTAAAGTGTTTGAATAAGCTCAGAATGTATTTATTATTAGGGTTATTATAATCAAGGGTGCAATCGAAACGCTATTAAAAGTCTTTGTCGTCAGCCTATATGTTACACTGCTATATATTTTGAACAGTAATATCGTTATAACGACAAATAAAATATAGTTTTTCATCTTTTTTTTTTCTTAGTTTTTAGCATTATTGTTGTACGGAATTCAACGTGACAGAGTCCGGCTCTCACTTTATTTTTAATGATAATAATTTTATATTTAAATAATAATAATATAAAATATTATTCAACATTTACAACCGTTCTAGTGTAGTTGTGCGAGAAGTCGCTTAAATAGATTGTCGCGGATTTGATTCCGCTCAGGGCAGATATTTGTACAATTATGTTATTTGTTATTATCATTGTTGTATTTTTTTTTATCTGGGCCTCCCTCCATGCCTCTGAGAGCACATTAAGCCGTTAATTCCGGTTGTTATCATCTTATCATAGACACCTGACAGCGATTGTTACTCATAGTAGGGAAATAATAAACAGTACAAACAGTGGAGCAGCTTGGTGGATTAAGCTCCAACCCTTCTCCTATATGGAGGAGAGGCCTTTACACAGCTGTAGGACATTTAGGTACGGGCTGATTCAGTCAGTTTCAGACATAATATTATTTATGATTAACTATAGGTAGAATAATATACCTCTAGTATTTTATATACTTTTATGTCAGTGTCGTTGACAGTGTCACTAAATCGCTTCTGTGAGAAGCGGATATAACAGTATTTAAGTATTCTCTATTGTGAACAAATATTGGATAATATATATGCTAATTATATAATTGGAGTGTTCAAAAAGATTCCTTCATTATCTAGAGATTTATTTCCCTGATTCCTAGATATAATAATATATACCTGATATTTTTAAGAATGCTATTTAATTAATATACATTATTTGTGTTTATTTTTGAAAACAAAATGTTGAATCATTGAAATTATATAACTTTTAATTTCAATGTAAACACAGCCTTATGTTATCTCAATTGCGTCGTTGTCAGAAAATCTGTCACCTTGTAGGGCTATTCTAATAGCAGTTATTGAAAAGCAAAGAGATCGTAGATCACACACGGTCTCTGTTTTTTTAGTATAATATCATACACATATACAACGGGATATCATTACTAACTTAAGATATCAAGAGGAAACATAATTACCTTTGGAACTTGTTATAGATAAACGATAAAATTTTCACAAAACGTATGCTACTAAAATAAAAATCGAGTCACCATATAAAAAGGTTATATAATTAACTAGATCCTAAAAAGTTAACTAGATCCTAAAAATGTTAATGTGTAGTTTTGTATAAATAGTGTGACCCTAAATAAAATTTATTGACAGCTTTATTGGATTTTTATATTGTTTTCGTATTTTATCATTTATAAGGAGAAGAGTTTTAAAGTTTAATCTTTGAATACCAACTAGAAAACTAAAAATGTTTTTGTACAAAAATATCAATTATAAGTAGATGCTCAGTTTGACAGTTTTGCTGTCGTGTGTTTTCCTTACAAAAAAATCTGACAATTCGTTTATTGTTTTTTAGTTGTACTTCTCATTATTACGTTAGTAAAATACACACGTGCGAAGCCACGTACGAGATCTAGTCGCTAGTTTATAAACTTGTTATTTAAATTAAAAAATCCGTTAATTTAACACATTATTGTTTTTTTTTACATATTTATTAACTTGTTATGCGAACCGCACGAAGAATTGTACAGAAATAGAACAATTCAATAAACAAAGACTAGCGGAGATAAAACAGATAGCTAATAAAAGTACAAATATACCCGCATTTCTAAACACATCTATAGCTGTAAAAAAAATTACTCTCTACAAAGGGCTTTAAACTACTTTAAATATATTTCATAATGATGAAAAAGGAACATAGCGCTCCTTTTTCAGCCTTTTTGGTCATAGGATCTATAATTCTATATTATTGTATATAAAAAGCTGAAAATCAACATTCTCCCTTTTCCCACCACATTATATATTACCGGTGTTCGTAAACAGGTTTCATTAGTTAGTATTAAGTGACCCGCCAGCTGATTTACTAGGTACTTATCCATTAAATAATAGTAAAAACTTCGTGCTAACAAACTAGAACCTATGTAATTAAAAGAAAAATTCAAAAATTATATATTTATATCTCATTACTATTCGATTTATAATAATATATTTTG
Organism: Euphydryas editha; assembly: GCA_036937285.1. Lineage (NCBI taxonomy): Eukaryota > Metazoa > Arthropoda > Insecta > Lepidoptera > Nymphalidae > Euphydryas > Euphydryas editha. Next base: position 3,590,656 of record JAUPFZ010000001.1, read on the forward strand.
TAATAAGAAAACTTTCTTTTTGAGGCAAAATATAGAAGAACTGTTAATATTTAAGTAACAATCTGCATAAGCTTAACTTGTAACCTGTTAGCTATGAATAATAAATTCATTAATTTAATTACAAAACCTGTTAGTTCAGAGTTGTTGTTTCAAATTCAATAAATAAACCTAAATTACAGGGATATACCAGTAAACAACAAACCCCTACCAATATACTGAGTAAGTAGTAAGTATAAATCCTGATTTGTATCGATAAGGTACTGCTAATAAAAAGGAACGCTATCGCTCATTTATTGTAAGGGGTCCAGTGTAGATCCCCACATGACCCCTTTGTAGCATATTTCACGGAGCTATCCTATTGTTAAACTAAAGGGCTCTTCTCCCCTACGAAACGTGAGGCGTACAAAGGGCTTGGTGTAACCAAAATTTAGTATTATTATATTGAGGTAATAGAAACGCATCCAGTGTTCACATTGTCGAATGCTTCGCTTAAAATTAAAACGTTATGCACAAAGGGTGACAGCTAGGATGAACTGGTAATGCGTTTATTCAACGAAATGATTTATTTTAAAGCGTTTTCAGAGTACGAAAGAAGTAGCTGCACGATTGAACGTTAATATTTAAATGACTTGTATATTGTCGACTTGTAGCACGTATTCAAGTTTGAATGCAATATTTGTGTGAAATACTTAATTTAATAGTAACATGTCATAGGTATTTGTTTATTATAATTATGTAATTTCGTTACAGTTAGCGTGGTCGTATTTTAAATGTATTTTATTTATTATTTCTATTGAAAAAATAAAAAAATTGTAATGTTTTGTCTTTATATAGTAAATTATAATTTACTTAATTGATATTTTAATTAACATGTGATATGTTAGTAAGTAGATGGATGTTAGTAGTTAGATAGTAACCATTCCATAATATCCCATAAATTCGGATCTTATTTACCTATATCTTGGTAATCATTTAACCTTAATATTTCCGTATACAAAATACAAAAAAAAAATCCTTAAAGTTTGATTATTTGCTTGAAGGCTCTAACTTGCACAACTGCACAAGCGTGACGTGACCATCCAATTATAAATTTTATCTGCTTTAAAAAGTATGTTTATTAGAAAATAATATATGCTTTAAAATACGTCGCTAAATAGGAACGGAGCAGACAATTTACTTGACATGTATCAAATCTGGTAAAACCAAGCATGATGTATTGTCATTAATAAGGATAAGTATAAACATTACAATACGACATTGTAGGATAAAAATAACTAAAAATATCGATAATACCAAATTCTTAACAGGTATAGCAGAATAAGCAACGAATTATATAAAAATTCACTGAGACAAGGTAAATAAACAAAGAAAAACGTTGGCTAATGTAAACATATCAGTTCTTACAACCGCAATATTTCACGGTCAAAGATCGTTTTAATTCGAAATTTTCGGAACTTTTGTTAAATTCATTATTATTTGTTGTATTATCTAAATTAAAAAAATACATATATAAAATAATTCTTCCAATACAAAGAGCGAAATTCTCATAAATTAAATACATCAAACAGAATTAATTTTTGTAAGAAATTAATTTTAGCTTATGGGCTGAAAATTTTTTAAAAGCTAACAAGCACAAAAATTAGAATAAAACGTGAAATATCAGCATGTAATAAAATTTTCTATGAAGTTTTTTCAATAACTTACTGTTAATTTAAATCGGAACTTTTCAATTTTAGTGACAGTTCAAAAGTTTAAAAGTAGCTTTTTAGTAAATGTATGTCACATCCAATACAATTAAAATTACATTCTCTTTTATTAAAAATAATGTTAAAAAAAAACCTAGAAACTTCAATCTAAAGGAAAGCTCATCAAGTTAAATAAATTAACCGCAAGCATTAACCGGCGGATAAAGAAAACGCTGCAATTTCCCACAGATAATTAAATAGTAAATTAAACAAAAAAAAAAACTATACCTGTAATTATCACGTTATCCATTGTTTTCTTTGATTGATGCGCTAATCGTTTTACAAAAGGCGGGAATATTATATTATCGAAAAGACGTCCGAACCGTGCCGTGGTTGAAACGCGACTGCCATGCCTCCCAAGTTCCATCCTCGGTGGAATGGGGAGATGAAAGATAGGTACTTGACATGGGTTGTAAGAGTTTTGATAGATACGCAATCGAACGACCTCCAATATTCAATTCGGAGATGATATTTTTATTGAGATGAAACTACGACGTTAGTGATGTGTGATGAGATTGATTCATGTATGAAAAACTAATGTAACTTCATTTTCATTCCATTGGTTTGTATTTTTGTAATAACAACTATTTTTTACTCAATTTATGTAAATGTTAAGATAGAATTTATACAATAAAAACATTTTATAAAATAATCGTGTTTGTTCTGGTTAAAAACGCCGGTGTTATATGGGGTAAGGTAAGCTATTTACTTAAAAAAATATGTATACACAATGTAAATTACAACACGAATCGACGACCGTTCTAGCACAGTCTATTTTTTTGTACACTGTGGTTCTAGTGTAGTGGTGCGAATAGTTGCCTCAACACCGCGCGCTGGCAAACCCAACAGAGCCTATGCTTATTTCTGAAGAAAATATGAAACAATATTGTTAACGCAATCCGTTGTCATAAACTATGTTGATACGATTGTGATTATTTTCGATACATCTCTAATACAGTAAGGAAGAGTGAAAGATAATTTATTTAATAATTCATCCATGGGGGTTTAATAAGGGATGCTAGTGTTTATAAAAGATTATATTTGAATTTAGAGATATCAAAATTTTCTTTAGATCAAGGCTGGGTTCGGATTTTTTTTTAAATATACCTAGTGCAACAAGTTTATGTTAAATTTAAAATTATTTATAATCTAACAAACCTCTATTATATAATAATATCTCAATACACAAGCAGAGCCGTAAAGCGCTAATATAATCATTCAAAAATTATTATTTTTCTTTACTGATTTTCAGTAGGTAATATTTTTTATTTGATTACGATTTCATCACCGTAGAATAATTATAGGGAGTAGTACCTACTTTTCTTTATTCCAAACTCATACTCTACTGTACGACCTTGAAAGGTTTTTTTTTCAAAAACGCCAAGTCTTTCTTTGCTTCTCACCGAAATAGTAAATAAAAATGTTCATATATCAAACTCGAGAATTTGGTTCGCCATAAAAGGACTGTGTTATTCAAGTTTTAATCCATTTGTACACCATACTTCAAAATCGGTTCAGTAATTTTGACATAAAAAACGTAAGAATCATGCAGACATAAAATAATATTTGTATAGAAGTGAAAGTATGGATAAGACCGTTGTTTACCGGTGGGAGGGATGCGTTGTGCCGCGCTCCCGGCTGCATGGATATCATTATCTTGCTTGTTTCTCCTGTGAAACAGCTTTGCTGTGTTTCGGAGAGAAGGGCAAGACAGGCACAGACAGTGTAATTACTGGCATCGAGACTTTAACACCTTATGTCTCTAGATAGGCAACACATAAATGAGTTACCCATAACAACACATAGTTGAGAGGGCTAGTTTCAGCTAAACTAATTAATATAACTAGTAAACTAATTTAATATTAGTGTAACCTAATAATTTAGTATTAGTAAACTAATAATATAGAAATACAACGAATATAATAAACACCTATATATGGCATTCATAGACTAAGTACTCTAAAGCTTTCGACAGTGTTTACCACAAAGCAATACTAGAGAGCCTAGATCAACAAGGGGTACCGTCAAAGTACATTCAAATCATCAAGAACATTTACTCAAACAGCGAAGCTAGATTACAACTAGAAACCTTAGGTAAAAAGTTCAATATTATGAGGGGGCTAAGGCAGGGAGATTCTCTGTCGCCGAAACTTTTCTCAGCTGTTTTAGAAAGTGTCTTCCGCAAACTAAACTGGGATGGCTTCGGTCTAAACATATATGGTGCTAAACTAAACCATCTAAGATGTGCGGACGACATAATACTGTTTGAAGAGGATCCGATACACCTACAAGAAATGATAAAATCACTTAATGTGGAAAGTAAGAAGGTGGGCTTTTCCATGAACATGAGCAAAACAAAACTGCTCACAAACTTTAAATTAACACCTATATAAATTGACAATCAACCACTAGAATATGTACAGGATTATATCTACCTAGGACAAGTAATCTCTCACGATGAACAAACAACTAAAGAAATAAATAGAAGAATAGCAAATGGATGGAAAAAATACTGGTCGCTAAAAGAAATCATGAAGTCGACACGAGCTAAACATGTCTTTAAAAAGAAAGGCCTTCAACACCTGCATACTTCCAGTCATTACCTATGGCTGTGAAACATGGGCACTCACCAATCTCCACAGGGAAAAACTGGAACGTTGTCAGAGATCCATGGAGAGAAGCATGACCGGAATTAGGAGGACGGACAAAATAAGAAGTAGTGCAGTAAGAGAGAAAACTAAAGTTTTTGACATTCTCACTCGAATAGACTAATTAAAGTAGAGATGGGCCGGACACATAATTAGAGACAAACATGGCAAATGTAGTACAACCATCTGTGACTGGTACCCCAGGGATGGCAAAAGAAACAGAGGACGCCAAAAAGCGAGATGGGCAGATGACCTAAGGCTAACAGCTGGTCACCACTGGAGAAGGATAGTGCGAAACAGAACCCAATGGAAAGTGCTAGAGGAGGCCTATGCTATGAGGCACTCTGAATTACGGGATATTCTCTAAACTAAATTTCTAAATTGTTAAATTTGCATATTAATTCAGAATAAAGGGCGTATTATTATATTATTAATGATTATCGATTAAGCATAATTATAAATGTTAATAGTCCAGGTTTTTCTGCGATAACAACCTTATTACCAGTCACACCGAATGGCTTTTTCTTCACAATTTTCAGCTTATTGTGAGTTTATGCAAGAGTGTCCCTATCAAAATCAAAATCAAAATGATATCAATATATATATCAAAATGACTTTAATCGATAGGTCTACGTTAGGTCTGTATAGGTCCACCAAAATTTTTGTTAGGTCGCCTATTTTTTTTTAATAAATATTTTTAATAAATAGTTCTATTTTTCAAAAAAAAAACCTAACAACCTAAAAAAAGACCTAATAACCTATTATTGATAGGTTGTTAGGTCTTTTTTTTTTTTGTTGAAAAAATAGACCTATTTATTAAAAATATTTATTAAAAAAAATAGGCGACCTAACAAAAATTTTGGTGGACCTATACAGACCTAACGTAGACCTATCGATTAAGGTCATTTTGATTTCAAAAATCTTTCGATAGGGTGCTAACCATAGAAATATTATTTCAAATATCTTTGGTGCTAACTTTGCGTAGCCGTCATCCAGGTACTAATTATAAAAATTTAGACATGAGTTTGATACCAGTAGCGCCATCCCTCGGTAAACTACACTTCTACATTTTAAAATAGCTTCTACGAACTCACGACGACGAAACTCACGACTATCAGTCCTTAGTTCAGAAAAGATAAATCAGATGGCGCTCTCTGAATAAATAATAAAATAACCTCTAATATGTATAAATAATATCATTATTATCTGGGAAAATCATAAATAATGGTCCTACAGTTCCGGGAGTCGGCTTTCTTTTTTTTGGGAAATTTTCTCGTTTTATTGAATCATTTTTTAAATTTGAAAAATCTTAATTAGTTTTTGAGATATTTGCAAAAAACTAAACCCCTTTTTTAGTTAAATGTCAATAACTTTTGCAATTTTTGAAAACGGAACTGCATTTTTTTTCAAAAGTCATCTAGATGCCATTCCGAATCGAATTAGACACCTCAATCATAATTTTCGGAGACTGCTGAAAAAAGTTAGCCAAAAAGGCACTAGTTGACTAGACTATACAAAAATTAACCACATTGTAATTTTGTTTTGTATTTTAGATATTAATTTAAAAAAATGTTTAATTTGACAATATGTTTAACTTAACAAGTGAAATTATTAATATCTTAACATTGCGGATAATACACAAAAATGTTTTCTGAAGAAGGTATACGCCAACGCGCACTTTTCTGTAAACCTATAAAAGATAAATATTTCCAACATACATTTTTTTGTTATATCTCAAAAGAATAAGAGCGTTTTCGATGAAAACTCATAGACCGCTTAATTTATTCGGATATTTTTAACAATTATTTTCATATTTAATATATTTACACAAAACTTTAACAAATCATATACCTAAAACTTCCTCTTAAATCACTCTGTCTATTGGTGAAAACCGCACAAAAATCGGTTTTGTACTTTTGAGTAAATCGCGTACATACAGACGTGGCCGGGGACTTTGTTTTATAATACCTAGTGAGTTTTGAAATCTGTATCAATAATTTGTCAAGTCTTGACAGATTTATTTTTATTTATTCAGATTACAGACACAAGCTGTGTCTGTAGTTTGAACGTTAGTTTTATAAGTAGATAAATTGTATGAAATCAAAAGTATTTGAACTGTACTGAACTTAATCAGTATATAAATGTCCCACTGCTGGGCAAGGGCCTCTTCTCCATATAGGAGAAGGGTTAAAGATTCATGAACCATGATTATGATAAAAACCTTAACTTTTACAAATAAACCTTTTCCTAGACTTGCACCAGCATCACAAAACTGTGAAACCGCGTCCAACATAGGTCAGCTGATTTTACCTGATGCGGAAATAAGCATAGAAACATACTGAAATTCTAAAAATAATTGTCTTAACTTCTATTGCTCTCATAAATATCCCTATAACTCGTTTCTCCTAAATGTCTCTTACGTACATACATCAGCCAGTTACAATTTGATTATATTTATAGAAGAGCAAACGTACGATAACTCTACGATAATTCTATTCTTTCTCTATATGATTGCCCATATTATTTACATCAGACAGTTTTATAGGTTCATCGCTAGACGCCATTGTATTCGCATTATTGCGCCTACATGTCTTACAGATGTTTTATATTTAGGGCTGTCAGTATCAATATGTAAAACGGCCTACATACAAATTCAACACCGTATATTTATATCTTTGTAACAAGTAAGATTATTTTTTATTTAAAATAACAATTCTTTGACTATTTAATTTTTTAAGTGACAACCCTAATCTATACTTAATATTATAAAGCTGAAGAGTTTGTTTGTTTGAACGCGTTAATGTCGGGAACTACTGGTTCGAATTGAAAAATTCTTTGTAACAAGTAAGATTACTTTTTATTTAAAATAACAATTCTTTGACTATTTAATTTTTTAAGTGACAACCCTAATCTATACTTAATATTATAAAGCTGAAAAGTTTGTTTGTTTGAACGCGTTAATCTCGGGAACTACTGGTTCGAATTCAAAAATTCTTTATATGTTGGATAGTCCATTTACCGAGGAAGGCTATAGCCTATAGACTATTATAACATCACGCTACAACCAATAGGGGCTGTGCAGTAATAAGAAACATTAAAAAACGAGAAAAATAATATTTTTTGCGAGCTTCCGTTGCGTCCTCTATTATTCCTCTCGAGCCTATTGCCATACACCGGTCACCATTCCAGACTCCGTGCTATTTACTGAGAATTTTCGAAAAATAAAAAACAACAATACGACTGTCCCTACGTATACTATCGAAACTGAAAAAAGGTACTTTACAGGAGAGCACTTTTAAGTTAATTTTGTGTACAAAATTGTCATTTATTTGTTAAGTATCGATATTATACTCATGAAAAATGTAGTTTAATATGTATTTTTTAGCTTATTCTCTTTTTTTTTGTATGAAAACCTGAAAACATATATAAAAAGGAGTGTCTTAGTGCAATAAAAAAAAATCGCAAATTTTCAGTTTCGATACTGTACGTAGGGACAGTCGAATAATACGTTGACCGACCCAGAAATCGAAGCTGAGACCCTTCGCTCGGCAGTAGCGCTTGCGACAACTCGACCAACGAGGCAAGCACTCGAGTTATGGTTTAAAAATATTTAAGTACGTCTTAGGGTTCCGTAGTTTTCTCATATTAATGCGGATGAAAACGCAGGGCACAGGTAGTATTTAATAAGTCAAGTCGAAACCAAAAATTTACAAAAATTCTTTTGAAATCTTATTTTATAAAAATATATTATAGCTAATTTGAAACTATTAATTAATACGAGCCGGTAACAAAATCAACAATTAAGAAGATACTATAAACGTATGTTAATGGTTTATGCTCTGCATAATACAATGATGTTTTGTAGGCTATAATAAATATAAGTTGTGTAATATTTTTTTTTTCAATTCTATTAATATTAATAGATTGTCAACCCTAAACCAGAAACTAGAACATGCATCCTCATTTACAATTGTATGACGGAACTCGCTATATCAACTGTAGTTCGTTACGAAATTGCTGTCTTTGCGTTCACACCACGTTCATATTTCATTGAACAAATATAGTTTTATATGTTTGTAATGGAATAGAATGAGATAGAAAACTTTTGCCTTACTTCTGTATATCTAAATTAAGTCTTATGTGTGTATGTGGTATTTATGAGACTTAATTGTGGGTATTTTGCAAAGAGTGGACATCTGTTCTTTATACAATTTACTATACTGGCTTTCATGCAAGATATTTGATTGAATTTATTATTTTTGAGTAATGTATCGATGTAGGCAACCTTTGGGCAGAGGAGTAACATAAAAAGTGTGGGAAGGAGTGCAAAATGGAGAAAAAAGAAACATATAAACATCCATATACACATACAAACATACAACCATACATACATATATACACAAATGATATTTGTATGCATATATGCACATATATACAAATAAAATGCCATAATGTAATGATATAAGAAATTTAAAAAAAAAAAAAAAAAATAAAAGAGTATTTGCTCAACATAATTTACGATGACAAATACTTTTCTTTGGTAAGTTTCTTAAATTTCTATAATGTTTAAATATAGAGCTAATGTATTCCAAATACGACAAGCTCCAACAGTAAAATATTTATAACTAGCGGCCCGCCCGGGTATTTAACTAAAATTTCAAAAATTATAAATTTATATTTTTTTATCACCTACACCTGCGTCGATAGTCGAAAATATTTTATAACAGACGGATTGAGTTGTCAAACATGTCAAAATAAAATGTAATTTAAATAAAAAGCACTAAGGAGTATTGGTATCAACTTCGAAGCAAATAATTTTCAATCCCCTTTTAACCCCGTTAGAGGATGAATTTCGATAAAATACGAAACACATCTTCAATCAATTCTGTTAAAGAATATTTATGCAAAATTTGAAATAGATTGGACCAAGGAATCACGTTGTCCCATACAAACTTTGCCTCCCTTTTTCATCCCCTTAGAGGTAGAATTTCGTAAAATCCGTTCTTAGCTGACCTCTACTCGGCAAAAGGAATATTCCTACCAAAATTCAAGTTTTTAGGTCTCTAGTTTCAGAGATATCGTGATGAGTGACTATATCTATAGAAAGTCTCCTATATATATATATATATATATATAAATAGATAAAAGTGTGAAGAATGGGTTGGGATATTATACAAATATTTAGGATAAGTTTATCATTCGAGCGTAGTGATCGCTCATGTGTGTCACAAAGTAACTCGAACTGATTTTCAAGGTAGTAAGGTGTAGCTAGATTAAATACAATAGAGAATAAAGGTAAAATAATGTGAGTATTTTTGCAAAGTCGAATAATGCGAAATTCAGAAAGTTGGTCATTATAATATGATGTGATATTTGTGAAGTCTAAATATAACTCGGATGTAGAGATTTTATTTATTAGTTTATTTAATTCTTTCTCATTTAAATTAGCATAAGTTATATCAGAATAGTCAAGCATTGATACATTCTACATGAATACATGATCGATACATGACGACCGTTCCGGTGTAGTGGTGCGAGTAGTTGTCTCAACACCGCCTGTGGTGGGTTCGATTCCCGCTCGGAGCAGATATTTGTATTTGTATAATTATTTGTTTCCGGTCTAGATGTATGTCTTTATGGGTCTCCCCACCGTGCCTCGGAGAGCACGTAAGGCCGTCGGTCCCAATTGTTGTCATAAACACGTGATACCGATCGTTACTCATGATAGGGAAAATTATCTGCCAATCCGTAGTGGAGCTCGTGGTGGAAGGCCTTTGCCAAACAGTGGGACGTTTACAGGCTGGTTCAGTTCAGTTCAAAATGACCATTGCTTACAAGTCCTTGACCTTGCCATAAAAGTGCTTTTGAAGCCTACTATTTTAAAGGATTTTTTATTTTATTTCATTTAATTAATAATTTTATAAAGACGTTAACGAAACTATTTTCTGTATCCAGACAGGAACCAGAGACAAAAGGAATACACCATAGAGACATAGACATATATCATCATAGAGTCATCGTAGATAACAAAAACTTCATTGAAAAGTTTTTTTTTTTATTGAGTTACGAAAGAGAGAAAGGCTAAAACTAAATAACAAAACACTATAGTATTCGTGTATATAATTATGTATAAATATAGAAATACATTTTCCCACAGGACTACAGTATGGGGTCCTTCAAGAGGGGAGTAAATAGGTTTTTGAAGGGTCGGCAACGCGCATGTGATGCCCCTGATGTTGCAGGCGTCCATAGGCTACGGTCACCGCTTACCATCAGGCCATGCTTGATTGCCATCGTCGTTGTATAAAAAAAAATCAGCAGTGCGTAAAGACAAAAATCTTCAAGCAGTGCATCCTACCTGTGTTGACATATGGTGCCGAGACGTGGACACTACCGGATTGACGGACGGGATTAGTACACAAATTTAATTCCACTCGACGAGCTATTGAACGGGCTATTGTTGAAGTCTCCCGCTAGGATAAAATCAGAAATAAGATTATCTGCGAGAGAAAACGACAAAGTAAACGACATAGCCCGTAGAATCAGCAAGTTGAAGTGGCAGTGGGCTGGTCATTTATGTCGCAGGACCGATGGCGGCTGGAGCAACACATGTGCTGGAGTTGAGACCGCGTATCGCAACCGCAGTGTGGGGCGTCCTTCGGCCGCTGGACGACTTATGCAAGGTCGCTGGCTGATAATGGATAAGGATTGCGGAAAACCGGGATATTTGGCGCGAGCTTGGGGAGGCCTATGTCCAGCAGTGGACTGCAATAGGCTGAAGCGAAGCGAAGTACAGTTTTTAGGTACCTACCTACGTGTTACGTTTTTTATAGTTATTTACCAACAAAATGAAAGGTAAAAGTCTGTCTCTCAGTTTGTTTGAGCACGATATCGAATTAAAAAAAAAAACTTTGTCTATTGCGTAAGAAGCCTGTCTATTGAGAAAGGTTACAAACTATTAAATAATAAATATCAAACCCATAGAGGCAGTAAAATATATTATCACAAGTGAAACCACGTAGTTCGTCGAGTATTATTATAAAGGTAAAATTATAACATTATAAAAAAATATATTTGTCTTAAAGCTAAATGCTAATAGCGGACGTAATCGGCACAGTTGACCCACCCCAGATACAAACACCATTATAACAAGAACTCTCTCCGCTCCCTCGTTTCATTAAAATTGTTCTGAAAAAAAAAGGAAATCAGTTCAGCCACAGAGGCCGATATTAACTGGATTAGTACGAAGATAGTCCGCGCAATGTTATTCCTATTGCTGACAGAGTTATCGTTACTCACGTGGTTAGATGTTTGTATCTATATTAATAGGTACTGTAAAGCTAAAAAATTTTATTAATGGGTTTTCTTGCGATTATCATCAGTGTCATTATAAATGTATCTTTAAAGAAATCGAATTATTATAGCGAAGCACATTTAATAGAACGTTTTTTTCTACGCCGGAAGTCACTAGTATATGAAGTACATTATATTATTACTCCTTACTATCCGTGCGCAGAAACTTTACCGATGGCCTTGAGACGTCACGCGTCGATAGTCGGTAGGGTTGAAAAAAAAGGTCACATAAATGTAGATTATTATTGTATATATTTTACATCAAACTAATAAAAAAATAGTCTCGGTCGAATTATAAATTTGATATAACGTGTAATTATAAATCTTAAATAAAAAACGCTGTTGTTATTAGGTAGATTATATATTTTTATGTATTTATATTTAGTGAATGAATGAAACGTAGCCGTAAAAATAAAAGTTTAATGGTTCCAAACAACGAAAACAAATAACTAACAAAAATAAAACAAGTAAAACCTAAGAAAATAACAATTAATTAATTCGTAGCGAAAGCAAAAAATTACACGCACGTATCAGCAGCGTTGCTAGCGGTACACATCAGACGAGCGAGGGACGCAGTCAACTCCGGTGGGAGGGGTGGTCATCGGCAAAGTTTTTTGCGCACGGATAGTACTTATAGTAGCCCTGACACAGAATCGAAATACAATTTATTTTTAAGATAGGTTACATGTGAATGTCCAAGGATTGCGGACATTTTATTTGCCTTTATCTTTTCGCAAGACTATTTTATTTGTGATAATGAATCGTAATAATGATTAATATGTTGCGTAAAATAAATCAGCTACAAACATAACAAACACATGTGTCTCGACATATATTAAAGCTTAACGTGTACTAATATACAAACACAATATTCTGTATCGTAATCGGTGCCATATAGGAAATGTTTTAAACAATATGAACGATAATAATAGACTAATTAGGACTTATGCATATGATAAGTACCCTAAGTAGTGTAGTCACTCACGCAACTCATTTTATGCTATATTTTATACTTCATACTTCTAGACCTACATGCGTTTTAGATTTATAGAGCGGGAAAAAAGTTTTTAACCTTATTTACAAAGTGTAATTTCGAGACAACTATTCTGTCATTATATTGACAAAAGTAATACATGTTTTGTGATAATTATTGTTTATACATACGGTACGGCATACAGCGGAGTCTTAGTAATAGGTTTCCATTGGTATTCTTTGAATATGAAACCCTAAAAGGATTTAAATAAATAGCTGTACATTTCGCTACTAAGCCAAAAAAGTTTATATCTGTACCATAATATTTTGAACTTTGTTTTTCTATAATTCATACATTGTAAGCCGTCGAGTTCTGAATCATACCTAATTCGTGAATAAAAGAAACCATCGGTCACGTTTCATTTTCAGTTTTTAAGACGCGTCACATAAAAATAAATAATATATACAACAGATGTAAAGTTTGTAGTTTGTACCACAGTTTACGAGTAATCGTTGCATTGCTTGGACGCGCCTTATTGTTCGGAGTGTATTGTGAGCATCGCTTATCAGTTCTCGGAATTTTTTACTAACGGCCGGTTCTAGTCGACCGGACCGATTAGTGTAATTTAGACCTTATCGCTATGAGTGTGAATCCAATCTCGAGTGACGTGGGAGAAATATGTGAAGAGGAAATAATAGTACCATCACCGATTGTCGGAAATAGCGAGAATAGACTATCTAAAAGAAGCAGGGAAGATGACGGGGAGGAGGCATGGGTGGAAATCAGAAATAGAAAAGAAAGACGAAGTGAATTAAGAGAAATTACCCGCTCGGCATAAAAGTCAGAAAGATGACATAATGTTGTCTGAAACATTGTTGACTTTTAGAGCTCAGCAAAATGTTGTCTTTTCGATAACTTTTTAACGATGTCCTTTTAAAGCAATCTCAATGATAACTAAATGATGACTTTTCGAGGACTTGTGTTGGTGTGACATCAAAGGGATAACTTTCCAATGTTTTTATAATGACCTTCTTACTATCAGCTGATTTTATTTATATTGTGTTCCCTGTAACCTCAAATAATTCCAAGTGTCAGTGTGTAAAATAAATAATAAATATATCATTTGCAATAATTTTTTTGTTAATAAAACTTTATAAATTTTCAGATTTCTGCTATTTTCAGATTTATTGAATTTCCTTAAATCATTTTTAAAAAACAATTTTAATTTGTTACTTTTTCAAAAATAAATTTGGTGTTCAATTCAAAAATAATTCGAAATTGGAATATACGAAAAATTGAATTGTTAGTACTTTTCGCGCCAACAGCGGCCATTTTTGTTCTATATACTACGGACCTCTCACTCATCCATAAAAGAGTTATTGTTGACAAGCGTGAATTGCATCGTACCTAATTCGTTCACCGGCATTGCTAAGTGTTTTTATTCAATTATTAAGTACCTACAACATAAACGTATTACTTTTGACTTAACATATACTGGTTGAAAATATAATTAATAGTCTTTGTGATTCTTATTATTCAGTTAGTTATCAAGAATTTAATTGCCGAACAAATAAACTTGTAAGTATGAATATAGGTTATAAACACATTTTTTTATATTTTATAACTAATTAAATTATATAAAATTGTTGTAACACGATGCTCGTCGCTATTTTAATTAAATGCAGTTAAAATATTTTACTTTTTAAATTATTACTAACTTTAAACATTTGTATACAATTTTGTTAATTTAATATTCATACATAGATGTTTTGATTAATTAAAAAAAAAAAAAAAAACTTATCAGCATCGTCTTTGTGTCTGATAAAATTTAGAATGCGCTAAAATTTAATGAATATTTTCAATTTCTGATTTGATATTTTTTTAGGATTCAACACAAGATGTATTTCGTAGTTTTTTGGGATAAAACGTCTGCAATCGTACCTGCATCATGGGTAGATTCAGAATCTCGAAATGCTTAGAATCATCAGGGATCACTCTCGTCAATCAAACATTAAACAACCGTCTCCTCCCCTTATTCAACCTCTTGCAGAACTTAAAGATGATAACCAGATATCTTTGACTGGTTCAGATACTCATGGTCTCGGCTGTTGTCGTAAGTATTAATCCAGTAATAAAATGTTCAGATTTTTACTTGTATTATCACTATCATACATTTTTCAAAAACTTTCAATATTCATGTTTGGACAGGAAAAGTTTTGAGTGAACTAAAAAGCTTAAAAACTTTGATTTCGTGGATTTATCTAACAATATCAGATAAAAATAATAATGCCAATAATGATACTGTCAAAGAAACAGTAGATTTTGGATTTCCGATCCAAACTCGAAGTCAGTTGGCAGCATTTGAAAGTAAAATTCAAAATGTAGTCGCATCTACTCAATATGTAAGTTTTTTTATTGCAAATTTAACTTCAAATCTATAAACTATTACTATTGATTTCATTTCAATTTATTTTACTTTACGATAGTCAATTTGTCGCTGCTTATTATTTATTTATGTCCTACACTTATTTTTTTTAAATGCTATAATTTTATTCTTTTACTTTTCTCTGTTATTATTTCAAAGCGAGAAAATATTAAACAGCTTGGTGGTGGTTTTTTTCTGACTCGGTTTGTCTCATTATATTGAATGGAATATGAATTAGTTTAATCGTAAGGTAAAAGCCCCAATAGATGCTCATGTAGGTACCAGTAAATTATCACTCCATGTTCTTGTATATCTATATTCACAAATATAGATACATAAAGTGATCATATACTGGTACATGAGCATTTATTAGGGTTTTCACCTTAATTGTAACATTATACATTCAAAATTATGTAAAAATTATATTAATAACTTTATACATAATTCTATTTTTTTTTAGAAACAATTTTACAAAAGTGGAGTGCCTCTGATAAAGAAAAAATTGAAAAAGTTATCAAATCATGGTTTCAGCATGCTGGCGATCGCCTTAAATAACTGAAATAATTATAATAATTACTTGAGCCGTAAAAGTATTTATAATTTTAATAATAAAATTATTTATATCTTAAACCGTTTTGATAAGTGTATTTTTATTTTTAGTTTTTGTTAACTGCTTCAAGGTAAACAATTGGTATGTATTAAAACTTTTGTATGTTCTTTTCTCTTTGTCAAAAATGTAAGTATGGCAACGAATGTATGTTAACTATTTATATCCTTTTTAATTATGTTCTCATGTAAGTGATATTATGTCTTTAAGAGAATAAAAATCTTTAAACCTAAACCTATATTGTTTTGTAATATCGTTATTTAATTTATAATTACTTGAGCCATAAAAGTATTTATAATTTTAATAATAAGATTATTTATATTGGTTTGTAATATCGTTATTTAATTTATAATTAGGGGCCGTCCATAAATTACGTGAGGTGTTTAGGAAAGGAGGGGGTCGAACGAAATCTTACAGAATCTCACGTGTGGGGGGGGGTCTCGGCAAATATCACATAATTTTTTTTCCTTATTAAAAATGTGAAATACTTTTCATGTACCGGTGATGACATTTTTTTTTTTAAGAATACGTATAGCCTGGAGGTGGAAACGCATTTTCAAAAATCTCACGTGAGATTAGGGTGGGGGGGAGAGGGTCGAGCAAAATCTCATCAAATCTTACTAAGGGGGGAGGGGGGGTGAAAAAAACGCTAAAATTGTCTCGCGTAATTTATGGACGGCCCCTTACTTGAGCCGTAAAAGTATTAATAATTTTAATAATAAGATTATTTATATTGGTATGTAATATCGTTATTATTCATTGTGTTATCAAATAAACAATAATTAAACCTATTTTCCATGTCAATTTTAATTTTACACTAGCCTCTTAATTTTAACATAAAAACGTTAACTTTATGATCTCTAGAAAATGTTATCTTTCTGATATCTTTTTAATGACATTAAATGGCTCATAAGAGAGCTTTATGTTAACTTTATGTTGACTTTTTGATTATCATTTCTGATATCAGATCTTGAATAATGTTAACATTAAGAGAACTTTATGCTATCTTCTTGCCGAACGGGTATTGATATCTGTATCACTTCAACAGATATATTACCAAAGCAATTTGCTTTGGCAAAAATATTCATGGACCAGGGAATTACCGACATAAATCGTGTCAAATATATAAACCCATATAAAATAATCGTAGAGGTAAATGGAGTGCGCAATGCAGAGAAATTAACTACGTGCGAATATCTTCTCGGGCTAGGATGGAGATTTCAACGACCGATGGAAGTGGGACTTTCCTATGGAGTCATCAAACACATCGAGCTGAATTTGTCAGAAAAAGAGCTGCTAGATGCGATTACAAGCGTGTGTGAGGTGGCAAGTCTGAAAAGACTCAAGCGTCGGGATGAAGGTGTCGCAGGTTGGACCGATAGTGAGGCAATCAGGCTAGGGTTTAAAGGGCCGTCTTTACCTTCCTACATACACATTTATGGCATGCAAGTAAAAGTGGAGCCTTATATGTTTCCAGTGACACAATGCTCTAGATGCTGGCGATTCGGGCATACGATTAAGATGTGTCCTTCGAAAAGAGTATTTTGCCCCAAGTGTGGCGGGAAACACGAAAACTGTCCAACGACTGTGTATAAGTGCATAAACTGTACCAAGGACCACATGGCACTAGATCGTAGCTGCCCAGAATATCGCAAGGAAAAAAAGATTCGAGAAATAATGGCTCAGTTTAATGTTTCATACCGAAAAGCTATTACAATGTATGTCCCTCCGCAACTTGATGCAGAGGAGACTACGTGCTTGGCGCACCAAAGTCATTCGGACCCTCGTGTGCCAACCCCTGTACCTGCACCAAATCACCAACTCTCCGAGAAGAAAACCGCAGAAGCCCCAACGTATGCTCAAGTGGCATCATCTCGTGCTCAGAAGACAGATAACATAAATAATCCGGAGACAAATAGCAACACAAGTGACGCTAAGAAGAAGAAAAAACAAAAGAAAAAGAAGCAAAAACCGGAGACAAACTGCGATGAAGAAAATAGGATGTCTACAGACTCTGAAGTAAGTGCATCGGATTATTCGGAAGTGGAAAAGAGTAGAAAAAAAAGAAAGTTACCTTCGAGAGACGTACCTTTTACTTCTCAAATAAAAAAAATTATTAATATTTTTTGTAGCAGCAACATTTCAATAAATGAGAAAATTGAAAAGATAGCAAAATTATGTGTCGAGTGGATTATCTATTGGATAGTACAAAATATATCAAGCTTGCCTCTTCTTCAAGGCTTCATGTTTAATTATGGACAGGGTTAATATAAATATATTGCAATGGAATGCACAAAGTTTAAAACCAAAAATAAGTGAGTTGGAACAATTACTATGTCAGGAAAAGATACATTTTGCAACATTATGTGAAACTTGGCTTAGTTCAGTAGATACATTAAAAGTTAAAAACTATAATATTTAAAGGTTGGATAGGGATGACTCTTATGGGGGTGTGGCGATAGTGGCTCACAAGTCCTATAAAACGGAGCCCTTATCAATACAAAGTCGAAATACTGCCATTGAGGTTATTTCGGTTAAGGTATTAAACTGTGAAAGATTAGAAAACATAATTTCAGTATATTGCCCTCCGAATGCTTATACGTCAATCTCTGATTGGGACTTCATATTTTCAATTTCACACAGAAGGACCTTATTACTTGGGGACTTCAACGGACACCACCCAAACTGGTCAAATAAAACTGATGTCAGAGGAATGCAAATATTTGACACACTAATCGACCATGATTTTGTTACTCTCAATGATGGCAGACACACTCGCATTAAACTTGTAAAAGGAGTATTACAACAATCTACACCGGACATTTCAATGGTCTCATCGGATATTGCCTTGGGGTTTTCCTGGAATGTCACTAATGAATGTTTAGGCAGTGACCACCTTATAATAAAATTGTCAACTTCTTTCGACTATAGTCCAATGTTTAATAAAAAACGTAATTACAAATTAGCTGATTGGGAAAAATATCAAAAATTGATTGAGGATGAACTACTACATGTTAGCATGCCAGTTGAACCCCAACAAACCTACGATAGCTTTGTTAATATAATTAATAAAGCTGCAAATTTATGCATTCCATACACTAAGGTCTGCATCAACCCTAGTCCTAAATTTGTCGCGAAAACCTACTGGACGCCGTCAATATCTAAAGCAGTGGCGGAAAGAAGATTGGCATTATCAGCTTTTCGGAAAAACCCAATACCAAATTTCTTAGAAAAATTGAAAGCTAAAACAGCTGAGGCGCAAAGACTTATCAGAAAAGCAAAGAGTAAGGAATGGGGGGACTTTTGCTCTTCAATAAATGAGGAAACTTCTGCCAGTCATATGTGGATGCGAATGAGATGGATAAAAGGACACAAATATGCTAAGCGAATGGTGGGAAGAACCATTGCCGAATCGATGTTAAAAAATCTCACCCCCGATTTTGTTAGCCCATGCCAGCCTTGCTGTACATCGCGAAACTTAAAATTAGAATCCAGCATTTCGATATATGAGTTAGAAAAGTGTTTAAAATCTAAAGACACCGCACCAGGTTTAGACGATGTCTCATATTCAATGATTTTTAATTTACCTACTATAGGAAAAACTACCTTAGTAAATATTTATAATATGTTTCTCAACTGTAATTTTGTTCCTACTCAATGGCGATACATTCGCATACTTTTAATTCCTAAGCCTGGGCGGGACTATTCTCAAATGTCTTCTTTTAGGCCAATATCCCTGATGTCATGTATATGCAAAATTTTTCATGCTATTTTAAAAAATAGAATTGAATGGTACTTAGAAAAAAATCATATATTTTCCGAACAAACAAAAGGTTTTAGAAAAGCACGCTCGTGTTTAGATAATCTAACAGATTTAGTATCTAGCGTACAAATTGGTTTCAGTAAAAATCAAATGACAGTGGGCTGCTTCTTAGACATAGAAAATGCTTACAATGATGTTGATGTATATTATCTTATTTCCAAACTAGATCGATTGGACGTAGGCAGTAAGCTTTGTAATTATTTATGGGCATTTTTACATGAACGTTTTCTGTTGATTGAAGGCCAAGACTTTAAAATTGTAAGATGTTCGGGAATAGGCCTCGCACAGGGAGATCCTATATCTCCATTACTATTCAATGTTGCAACAATTGAAATATGTAAAATGATTAGTTTATTTATTTTTGTAACATCTGATAAATTAGATCACATTCAAAGTCGCTTGCAATGGGCTTTTAATTGTGTAGCCAAAAAATTTCGCGATATTAATTTGGACATTTCATCAACAAAAAGTAAAATATGTATCTTTTCGAGAGGGCGCAAATTGCACAATATTACCATCACTCTTAACGATGTAGTTTTAGAGGTCGTTGATAATGTCAAGCATCTGGGGTTGTGGCTGGATCGTGGTCTTAGGTGGAATAAACATATTAATGAGATTGTGTTACGTGTGTCCAAGTTTATAAATATATTTAAGGTGTTATCAGGATCAGGTTGGGGAGTCCATCCAAAACATATCCGTAAACTTTATATAACGTTACTTAGAAGTCGGTTAGATTATGGTTCATTTTTGTATGACAACTGTTGTAAAACAAATTTGGCTAAATTGGACAAAATTCAAAATCAATCATTGCGAAACATTGGAGGGTTTATAAAAACCACTCCCATTCATGTAATGGAGAGTGAGCTTTGCTTACCACCTTTGTATTTAAGAAGACTATATTTGGCAGGAAAATTTTGGCTTAAAAACAGATCACTGAATAATAATTCTTCTATAACATTAATTAATAATTTAGCAGAACTTACCCAAAACAGATACTGGAATAACAGGAAAAGACCTTTGCTTACACAAATTTCCGAGAAGTTCAAATCTCAACCATGCAATTCTAACTCAACTTTAGGCATGTTTTCGTTAGATCAATGGGTAACTAGTATTGATATGACAAGCATACTAAAAATAAATATAGAAGGATTCACTAGCTCTAAACGTCAGTGTCATCATATTACTTTGCGAAATACTTGTATAAAATACATAAATTTCAATTACTCCAACAGTCAAAAAATATTCACAGATGGTTCGAAAGACAAGTATGGAATAGGAGCTGCATTTCTGGATTTCAATTTTAACATTTATTCTAAATTCAAAATTAAAGTAGATATATCCATCATGGAAGCGGAACTGATAGCTATCTTCGAGGCTTTAAGTTATATAGAGTGTACAGACTACAGTAGAGTAGTGATCCTGTCGGACTCCAAAAGCGCGCTTCAACATCTAGCTCGGTGCACCTCGATCTATCGAGGGCTACCTGTAGCTTACGCGATTCTAAAGCTTCTAACTAAGTTACAATCAGATTCCAAAGTTATTTACTTTCAATGGATTCCATCCCATGTAGGCATAGAAGGGAATGAACGAGTAGATGTACTAGCCAAGGAAGCTATAACTGACGGTATTGAAGTCTTCTATACTCCTTCTTTTGAAAGTTACTTACCCATGCTAAAAAGGTATTGCTATGATTTGTGGAAAGAGTACTTTGACGAAAGAGCTAAGCAAAAAGGTATTTGGTACCGAACGATCCAGCCACATCCATGCAGGTATCCTTGGATTGATAACAAAGTATGCAGCTGCAGTTAGACAAAATTTTGCGGCTTCGATCTGGGCACATTCCATGCAAAAAGTTTGCATTTCTGATGCGGAATACTACAACCCCAAACTGCACAACTTGTGATGTACCTGATGATCTCGTGCATGTATTGATGGAGTGTGCTCAGAACGAAACAGCGAGAGCAAAACTTAACTTAGATCTAAGATCCGTAGGGCAATGTAATGTGATTCTGGCAGACCCGATGTCAAAGCTCGCAAAAATGTTGTCCAAATTAAGTCATAGACCTATTAATTAAGTTAGTCTTAAGTTAGTCTTAAGTTATAATTATGTTAGTTTTGTATTAATCCTCAACCAGGGCGGCATGTTCGCTTATGCGACAAAGCCCTTTTTTTTTTCTTTTGAATAAAAAAAAAAAAAAAAAGTTTGTACCATTTCATAATTTGATAATTTGCAATAGATAGATTATAAATCAATGTTCACAATAATCTGGTAGCATATATAGATAATTATTTATCAATGTATTTATTTATTTTTTACTCTGTGTTATACTTTGCATCAGTATTCGTTTTTCTTTCATCGTAGTTTTTTGGCAGGCAAATCTTAGTTACAATATGGAAAGTTTTTGCAAATAAAGTATATTTAGATACAGAATTTAAAATTTCATATTAGCAAAGATCGATTGATCGAAAGATCGGTAAAGTAATATTTATTGCTTTATGTATAAAGAAAGAAATAAGAAAGAAAGAAACACATTTTTATTAGCCTTATACACAAAGGTAAAAATAACATGAACATAAAAGTTAAGAGTAAATAACAGAAGAAAAAAAACATGGTAAAAATTATAATACAAGAAAAAGTACAATAACATACAACATACACAAGATTGACGGAAGAAAGGCCAACTAGGTAATAGCATAATGCTGAGGTCTTCTAGGGATTTTGCCATGAGCACAATTTATTTATTTATTATTTATTTATTTATGCTTTATTGTACACCATTTTTATACACACAACTTAAATATTCTTAGTAATTAGATAAATGTACAAAGGCGGTCTTATCGCTAAGTAGCGATTTCTTCCAGACAACCCGGAACACACAATATCATCGACAAATCAAAGGTACGATGTACTCGTCGTTATTGATGCCGAATCCTTTCCAATCCATGTGCTTAAAACTGTCTTCCAATGTAGCGGTAAACAGTTTCGGGGAGATAGCATCTCCCTGTCTCACACCTCGCTGCATTTGAATAACTTTCGTAGTATTTTCCTGTACTGCAACCGACGTAGTAGCGTTATTGTACCAATACTGAAATACTTTAATAGACTAGAGAACAGCTTATAAACGTGATGCAGAAGCGAAATTGGTCTGTAATTCTTCAACAACGTGTTATCGCCCTTCTTCAATAAGAGCATCTCCACGCTTCTATTCCAGACTTCCGGCTATACGCCCTCAAGCAAAAGAGTGTTAAAAAGCCTCTGTAGGAATTTAAATACTCGTGTTTCACATGCTTTCAGAAGGTTTGACATAATACTTTCTTTACCTGATGTCCTGGTGTTTTTATGTTGTTCCAGAGCTATACTAAAGTCGGAAATGCAAATACTATATCGTGCAAATATACTTATCGTTTTTTTTCCAATACAAATATTGTTCTAATAAAAAAATGGGATATAAACCTTACCACAGTAATGAGAATAATACAGCCAGTGCGGCAGCGACGAAAGGTCGCGACCGATGACCCCGTCATACAGCACGCTCGTTTTACTAGACTGCTTCTATAGTGCTTTGTTGTCTGAAATACATATTTCAATGCTGATAAAAGAACACAATAAATGAATTCATAACTATGTCTTCAAAGATAACAAACCGTTGACATATTTAGTCATACTAATATTAATAAAAATTGACAAATTTGTTACTTCTTTACACCGAATGTTCCAGAAGTTGAGTGAAAAGTGAAGTGTAGATAGTTACATAATTAAATGAGCATGTACCTTGTAAAGGTTTGTTATAAATTAAAAATGCAAGCCCCTCACCTTCCGTCTGACGCAGGTTCTCACCGGGCACGGTTGCTTTGGTAACTACCTGTGTCGGACGGCCCACAGGGAGCCGATGACTGAATGTCACGATTGTGGCGCAGCGATGCCTAGCACACCCTCGAGGTGTGCCCGAGATGGGCATCGCTGCGTCGCGATTTGACGTCAGTCCTCGGAGGGGATTTGTCGTTCCCGAGCGTCGTCACTGCGATACTCGGTGACGACGAGTCCTGGAAGGCGATGGCCTCCTTCTGCGAGACAGTAATGTCCCAGAAGGAGGCCGACGAGTGTGTGAGAGAGGAGGCTGCCGACGAGGCCTCCCTCCACGGGCGACGAACGGGGTTGCGTATTAGGCGCTACTTAATGCACCTCCAGCAGTGTCCCCTTTGTCCATGTCGGACCGGGCGGGAAACCAGTCCTGCTAGACACGGCGTCGTCGGGACTGTTCCGAGGTGGGTTGGACAGTCCCCATGAAGTAGAAGTCTGGCCGAGGCCAGCCTGTCGCTGGAGGGATCCTGTTGCCTGCAGATCCGGGACCCTCCAATTAAAGCGCCAGAAGGCTCCAGCAGAGATTTAAGAACGTTATTGTCAATCTTAAATTCAACTAGGACGGGCAGGGCTCGGGAAGTTAAAAAACGTGTTTTCATCCGACATACCGTAGTGCCTGAAGTCAAAAGTCTTCAAAGAGTCAGAAATGATGAGATTCGCAAACGAATGAAGGTTGCCAACATAGCAATAGTCATACTATAATCAGATCGAAAACCAAGTTTCAAAAGGGTTTAAAGGATGTTACTGGTGAGGACGCAGTTTACTTGACTAAAGAAAAGTCACTTAAAAATTATACAGAAAAGGATAAATAGAAATAGAAGAATCGTCAGTATATGATAAATGGAAGGATATGATATGATGATGAGATGACCGTACCTTGGCCGCAACTACGGCCCGGCCATAGCACGATGTAATATCAATCATTCTCAATATATTTTTATTGACTCAAGATATATATTTTAATTGACTCTAAGATATAGTAATTAAAATTGTCAACCCACATGTAAAGATCACAGCAATGCGTCACGCTCACGTCCGTTATTCGTCAAAAAGTTTAAAAGTTCAACCAGTAATATTCTTACTCGTAATTATATACATAAGTACCTTTTATAGCCATACTCAAGGAAATTCCCAACTTTCGTACAAAACTGTCGCTTTTATCGTTTGCAAATTTGCGGTAGCAAAATTATGTCCAGGTGTCTGTTTTTTTTTTGTTTTTTTATTTTTTATTTTAATAATAATTCTGAATGTTATGTTTGTGAATAGATTATATTATATAATTATATCTATCTTAACGTGAATGTGATAACCAGCTTTAATACACTTTACAGCGGGACACTGTGTGTGTGGAAAAATAAATTGTTTAGCAAATATCGAATGACATAAATATTTGACAAGTCACAATAAAATCGACAATTTTAAGTCATAATATCTAAATGTCTCCAAAACAAATCGAAATTGTTTTCATTATCGAAATAAAATATGTATATTAACATTTACGTAATAGAATATCATTATCAGATATAAATAAATAAATAAATAATAAATAAATATAAATATTAACCAACAATCACACCACGTTAACCTAGCCCCGTGCTAAGTTCGTAAGAAATTGTGTTACAGGTACTAGGAACGGAAATAAATTTAAGATATAAATACATATATACATAAATACACATCCATGACCTGGTGCAGACATCTATATTCGCCATACAGATTATCTGCACCTGGCGGAATTCGAACCCGCGACCGCTGCGTAAAGTGTCCAGTTGCCTGACCACTCGACCAGCCGGCCGTCATATGTTTAAATTAACATTTGGAAGCAATCAAATAATTAGTGTTTGTAAAAATTGGAAGTTCTTAACTTCTTTTCGCAGCCCATAGATTAGAAATGATACGCCCATCTGACGGTCATTAAGAATCTGAGCCTTTTTTTTTTTTTTTGACGCTGTGAAATGCGTTTACGCATCCCGCCACCCGGAGGCGACAGGTATGTGGGACTCGCTGACCGCGAAGTCAGAATACCCACTAAAACACAGCGGTGCCCTCGTCGTCGTACAAGGACGCCACGGGATCGCTGGCGCATGCCTCCGTGACGCCCCGACGGTTGGCTCGCCTAAGCGGGCCGCCTTCGGTCATAGAGCGCTCGCGGGCACCGTGAGCGCTCTATCTCCGCTGCACCAGGGACCGGCGAACGGGAGAGACTGCGGCAGGTCATGACGACATAGCCGCAGTCTCCTCCGTGACCTGGAGAATTGGACTTTGGGGAGCGGCCGGAGTCTTAGCGACCGCTCTACCCTTCGATTTGGGGGGACGGCAGTCCCGTCCCCCCATCAAGTGAGCCGCCGGTTTACCGGCGGCAGCACACACGGCGCAGCGTAGTGCTCCGGTGCAGTTACGGGCGATGTGCCCCTCGAGGCCACACCGGAAGCACGCGCCGCTGCGGTCAACCGCAGCCGGACAGGTCGGGCGAGTGTGCCCGATTCCCAAGCATTTAAAGCAGCGCATGGGGCGATTAAGAATCTGAGCCTACTGGTACTGGAATAGAAAAAAAAAAAAATTACTTATTGAATTCTTTATCTATATTCTTGCTTATTATTAGGCAATTTAAGTTACCAAAGAGTAGGTAAGTTTTAATTTAAAAAAAAAAATCAATTCTATAGCTTATTAATATAGCAAATAAAAAAAAAAATTATTTAAAACAAACACTTTCTATTTTTCTTTTAAAAATTAATTTAATTTAATAGTTCAATTGAATCAGGTTCCACTTTTTTCGTCTTATGTCAAACATAAAAATAAATAAAATTAATTTAATTTCATATTTATCAGATATTTATATGTTAGGGAACGTATGTCTCACGTTCTGGCAACATTCTCGCAACCGCTAATCGTCAGTCACCGCAGAGTGAGCGCGTGGGTTACTAGTGGCATTTTATTTTTGTGTTGAAAAATCGTGCAACGAATAAACAAAATATTTTAAAAGTGAACACAGTGTTGATAAATAATATAACATTGTTTTAGAAATAAAACGGTAAGTAATATCATTATAAGTATATTTAATTATATGTTTTGTTAATGAAAATATTTATTTATTTTTGTTCTAAAAGATGATTTTTTATGACAACTTATATTTGTTTCTTAAACTTTTTTTTAAGAAATTATATAAATTTGTCTTTTGTTGTTGTTCATTATGACATTTAACGATACGCTTTATTTTACAAAAGCGTTATTTATAACCATAATCTAATAGTTATATAAACGGACTAAGCGGCCCCCGCAGATTCACTCGCGCTAAACTTAGGTAATTGTAAAAAAAATTACCTTCACAGATCTTATTTCGCTCATACTTATTATACCGTAATTTTTATTTTAATACTTTTAGTAAAATAACAAAAGCCATTTATTCTTTATATGTATACTGATTAAAAAAATATATTAACATATTACAGTATTAACAATCTCACACAATATCCTGTTGCCCAGGCAATTAGGCAAAGCCTGTTCTGCGGGTACAAAATACCTGTTAGGCTGTTACAATTTTATTTCCTGATGCTTCGACAGTTGCTCGGACGATATCGCATCCCGACATACAATGATTTAAAAAAATAGACAATAATAATAATATTATATAGGATACAATAATACTCGTATATACAAGAAAAATATATAATAATTTTGAAAGATACATATAGATAACAATATAATAATAAATTGTATGTGTAGTAAACTTATGTATGTGGTTGCTAATTTGGTGTTTAAGAAGCTAGTATTGGATAATAATAGCAATTATCACAATGTTACCAAAAGTTGTTTGACCGCTTCGTTTGTCATGGAGTTTAATCATTCATTAATTTTTTTGTTTTGCTTCGCTAACGCTACATTTTTTGATGTCACATAGACTGACTACTTTATCATTATCACTACATATTATAAAACAAAGTCCTCGGCCGCGTCTGTCTGTCTGTTCGCGATAAACTCAAATTTCATTCATTGATTTGGGTTTTTTTATTTCAAATTGTATACAACTAGATAGCTCCATAGAAATATGTAATTTACATCGTACACCTACTCGTACATCGTGTCTCTTCCATTAAACGTGACATTGGTGAAATTACCCTTTCTATTTGAAACTATTAAAACCAATTGAAATGAATGAATGAAATATGTTAATAAATAATCTGACGATAAACTATGGAAATATTCCACAATACTCAATTCAATGGCTGTTCGTAAATCAAAAGCGATATAAGAATTTACGCTAGTTAAAAGGTTAAAACTTATTGAGAATACCGCTTAAACTAAAAATATATATTAAATAACAAAATACTTTAGGCCGTTTAAAGACAGGTCTAAAAATCAATCTGTCTCTATTTTTGCTCACCAGTGATAGAGTTCTGATATAATTCGTGTGGAGCTTATGTCGAAATTATATATCTAGAAAACCAATAAGTACTTATTGAGAATACCATCTAAACTAAAAATAAATTTTAAAAACAAAATACACTAGGCCGTTCAAATCAGTCTATCTCTATTTTTGCTCACTAGTGATAGAGTTCTGATACAATTCGTATGGAGCTTATGTCATAATTATATCTCTAAAAAACCAATAAGTATATACGAAATAAACAGTAGGCATGTGTGTGAAAACAAAGAAAAAATATTATATCGTTCTTTGTAGACTTTTAAGTTTTTAAGTAAATTTTTTTTAAAGCTTTGAATCGTAAAAATTTTTTTTACGAGAATATTCAGTTAACACGTTGTCGTCAGCTCATATATTTAATTCGTTAATTTAGAAAGAGTGCGTGACATTTACAGATTAAAAGTTTGGTGAATTCATTAAACTCGACTTTAGTTCGTGCGCGAATCCAGAGGGCAGTGAATGGGGTTAATTGCCTCGACAAAATACTCATAATGCGACAAGCATAAAACATTTTTTAAACAAAAACTGCGGTTGAAATAAAATTATAATTAATATAATTTAATTCACTAATTAAAAGCATAAACATTTAGCATAAGGCGTAGCATTTAATTAACTTTAAGATAAGCTTAAGAAAAAATTGTGGCAGGCAGTACCTTATTTGTTTATATAAATTCCTTGGTTTTATATTATTGAATTATTTATTATTTTTATTGATTTAAAAAAAAGGAGGAGGTTCTCAATTCGACTGTTTTTTTTAATGTGTGTGTTACCTCATAACTTTTTACTGGGTGTACCCAATCTGGTTCCGTATGTTTTTATGGTTTTTACAATAATACGTAATGTTTTCTTAGATGGATGTCTTAAAATTATACAATATAGAACAAAAGCCTTGTGGGTCTCCCCACCGTTCCTCGGAGAGCACGTAAAGCCGTCGGTCCCGGTTGTTATCACAAACATCTGAAAGCGATCTTAACTTTTAGTGGGGAAATTATCCGCAAATCTGTTGTGGAACAATGTGGTGGATTAAACTCCAATCCTTCTCCTATATGGAGAAGACGCCTTTGCCCAGTACTGGGACGCTTAAAGGACGATTTAGTTCTAGTCATTGGACCAAACATCAATTGCATTCGTCATTACTTTCATTATAGGAACTAACATAGACAGGCAAAATATATCCGTGTGCTTCTATTGCCTTGATAAAGATCGCATATATTTATTTTACTCTTTAAATAACAGATAAGTAGGTATTTTAATTTATAATTTTTTTATACATATCTGTAAAAGCGATCAAAAGCTTACTTTAGTGTATATAAATATTATTCACACTGATATATCGATCAATAAAATAGACAAATATTTATTATCTGTTAACAGGAAGTCAACTAAGTATATTTATTCTTTGAAAGCGTAACGCCTAGGTTTGTCATTAAATCTTAAAACGATGCAACTAATAAAAATAATAAATAAAAATGCAATTTTAGTTTCATAATGTTAAATCAGAATAGTGTTGAATTAAAGTTACTAATACAAAATTAAATATTGATATATTATTGTAAGATAGTAAAATATAGTCTAGTAAGTAGAGTGTTGACTACCCTAATCTATTACAATAATAGTGACCATGATAAACAATAGATATGGCCAAATGGATACACAAACAAAAAACACTCACACACACACACACAGAAATAGATAAAGAGAGAATTTTAAACTAGAAATAACATACATATTAAGATAAAATTCTATAGAAGAATTTAAACATTCAAATTTTACAATAACGGATATTTTATATAATAATATTCTTAATTGCACTTTAAAAAATGTACAGTAATATTAGTTTAACATGTTTGTTAGCAAAGGTGGACTTATCTCTAGAAGAGATCTTTTCAAACCAACCTGCGCTAGTAAGAAATAATATAATTAAGCAGGCTAAAAAAATGCACATAAATAATACAGATATATAAAAATGAACAGCTAATTAAATATTGAATATAATCTCTTACAATACATGCTAAATACCATATGTATATACATATTACCAATATGAGCAAGAGAATTTTTTAAATAAGAAACAGCCGTTGGCATAGTCGGTTGGTGCGTCGTTCTAAAGACGGGGCCCACTAAAAATTCGCTCGTGACCTACGAGTGGGTCCCGAGCGCGACCCATAGATTGGGAAACCCTTATGTATGTATAATTTATTTATTATTTTTTTGTATGGAATTTTAAATTACAGTAGAATATGAAAAAATACAGAGTCTGCTGATGTTTCAAGGGGTCAACATTCTATTACCTACTTCCTTCAATTAGAAAGACTCAATGACGACTCTCGATGACTGTTATCGCTTTGACCTCTGATATTCAAATTAATTGTACTCCCTGAAATAATAAACTCTATCCATATTATTATTAATGAAATTAGTATGTAAATAAACTTGTACTGTACTGTACTGTATCAGCCTATAAACCACCCACTGCTGAGCGAAGGCCTCTTGTCCATATAGAAGAAGGGTTGTAGCTTAATCCACCACGCTGCTATACTGCCGGTTGGCGGATAATTTATTTATAATGGGTATCGATCGTTATCAGGTGTCTATGATAACAACCAGGACCGGCGGCTTTATGACAGGACATACACCCAGACCGGAAACGAAAGTACAAATACAAATATCTGACCCGAGCGGAAATCGAACCTGCGATCGCCGGCGCGCGGCTTTGAGGCAACTACTCGGCTACTCGCACGACTACACCAGAACGGTCATCATGAATAAACTAAACATATGAAAAAACTTAGTCTCTAATATTGTTTGAAATATCTCATTATTATTGCATTTAGATACCTCTCGCTCATCAATATTTAATATCTACAATGTGTCTAACGGCGAGTTGCACGGAACCGTCGCTAATTTTCCGTTAGTTAAGTTGAAATTAATCTTAAAATTAGTTGATCTCATGATTAATTTAAAGCTGTTGGAATTA
The DNA here is from genome assembly GCA_036937285.1 of Euphydryas editha. Lineage (NCBI taxonomy): Eukaryota > Metazoa > Arthropoda > Insecta > Lepidoptera > Nymphalidae > Euphydryas > Euphydryas editha. The sequence continues at coordinate 3,621,489 of JAUPFZ010000001.1, forward strand.
ATCATCCATTAGATAGGTCTTTAATTAAACTACATTTTTTTTTGTTAACTTAATCAGATGTAGGTTTTGTGCAACAGATAATCACGATTCTTGTGATTAAATTAGTTTAATAAACACTTAAATTTTAAAATTTGTTTCGTGCAACTCGGCGTAAGACGATGTAAAGATTCCAGCGATACCCATAAACAAGTAAGTCGGTTGAGGCGTTAAGATCATGGATTAAATATAACTTATTCTTGCGAGTGTTTCCTTCATGAAAACGACTATTTTTTGCCAGGCATTTACGTAAAATACTTACGTACTTATGGTAACAAAAATAACAAGAAATAATTTTTAATTTATAATAATAAATTAATAAATAAAATAAATTACACCTACCACTCAACCGTTCTAATAGAATGAAAATCCAATATTCGGAAATACACGATACAAATAGACCACGAAAAATATCTCTTCGGCCTATAAAATAATAATCTAAAATAATCATAACCATTATCATCTACAACCATTACGTTAAAAAAAAATTATAATAGTAGTCATTACGTTAAAAAAAAAATAGTAGTTAGTCCCGCTGAGTTTCTTTCGCCAGTTCTTCTCAGGTCAGAGGCTTCTTCTTTCCGAATTGATAGTAGACTCATGACGTGCAGTAAATTATTGTAATAATTTTATGCTGAATTAAATAATATGACTTTGACTTTGAATCGTGAGCGGAAAACGAACATGCGACTTAAAATCAACAGCCAGTCGCAGTGACTATAGCGCCATCCCGTCATTTTCATTTCATGAATAAATCAATGGATTTATTTTTGTCAGACACATGTGTAAATGTCATTAAAACGTTTACACTGTGTAATTAAATAATATAAAACATAAAAATAAATGCGAAATACTTCCATTAACAACGTCGGTTATAGCACAATGACACTAATTAAATTTGACCCATGTTTAAACGAGCTCACATACTCAGAGGTCAAACTGTGGTGTGGTTAATATGAACGGAATTTTAGAACTTAATATATTTATATTAATGCGAAAGTTTGTATTTATATTTGTTATTCAATCATGCCAAAATGTCTGAACGGGTCTGATGATAAAGCTAACCAGACTAACATTTTAGATTTTTTATCCCAAAATTTCCAAAGGATAGGAAGTTACGCGGGTAAAACAGTGAGACGAGATAATTGTAAAATATTTGAGATTCAAAACCGAAACGAATTATAAATTTCTAAATCAGTATCGTTAAAATTCTATAAAAACAGCACACGTGTGAGTACTAATATTTTTAAATATATTCCGAAGATATACTTCAGCTCTAGAATCGTAAATAGCCCGACTTATTACGTTTTGTAATCACATCAATTCATACGAAATTGCCCCAAAGTAATACTTTGAGAAGTAAAATAGACTTATCATGTAATATCAATATTTAAAACTAACGCGTAAACTTTAAAAAAATAAGGATTCCACAGAAGTTATAAATCAAGAATTATGCCTCAAAATACTGCGTTACTAATGAAATTTAGTTGTGTTCTTAATTTTCATTTAAAATTAGATTATAAATTTCATTACAGCAATAATGACAACTCTATACTTTTTTTTATCTATATACTACATAAGTTATTTCAAGTACACAGCAATATCATAATACAATTTACATAAGAGGGTAAATCTTTGTTATTTAAATGGTAATGTGACAATAATTGACAAATATATATTAAACATTGAAATGGACCAATGAACCTACGTGCAATCTCCTGGATGAGTGGTACACTCATTTAGAAAAAAGATCTAGAAAATATTCTTTGGTTCATTGACTTTTTGAAGTTAATTATTCACTTCGAAAGCGAGAGCACCAATAATGTAATATACAGTAAAATTTAAATAAAAAACTACCATATATTCTTTATTTATGGAAGAGTCTTTACTTGTTCAAATTGAAATTGAATACGATACCCTTTGGAGAGGGGATGAAAGCCGAAATGTGTAATCGCGAATGAAGTCGCAGATATACTCGTAGCTAGCTTTGAATATAAATGTTCTGATTAATCATTGCCTATTTTAATTGAATAACGCCGAGTTGCACGAAACAAATTTTAAAATTTAAGTGTTTATTAAACTAATTTAATCACAAGAATCGTGATTATCTGTTGCACGAAACCTACATCTGATTAAGTTAACAAAAACATTTAGTTTAATTAAAGACCTATCTAACGGATGATTAATTCCAACAGCTTTAAATTAATCATGAGATCAATTAATTTTAAGATTAATTTCAACTTAACTAACGGAAAATTAGCGACGGTTTCGTGCAACTCGCCGTAAGCGCCTTAAGTCATAGCGTGCCTTAGGCCGAGACTCCACCAGAGCGGAGATGTGCGGGGATGTGTTTTAACAACCAATAGAATTTCGTTCAGTGATATCCACTGAAGCGAAGGGGAGACTAGGTGTGTGAATAACGAAATTCTATTGGTCGTTTAAAGACATCTCCGCTCTGGTGGAGTCTCGGCCTTAGTTCGACCAGTTCTTATGAGTAATTGATCAGAGATAACTCTAGTAAACAAAACAATAAATTTTAATCGGTCAAATACAACTTAATAAGTAAAAAATTGATTCTTAATTCAACAATCAGTCAAATGTTTAGGACTAAGTAAAATATTTCGCTAAAATCATTATAATTTTATTAAAACAAGCGAATGACGCTGAAGAAACTTAATCATCACTAGTATATTTATGTCTAATTTTCTAAGCTGTAATCTCCTTTTCCAACGCTAAAAGGGCCTCAAGCTTTTAAATTTGTTTTGGTTATGTTAATTCGTCTCCCTTTTTACACTCAATGTTGAATTGTTTTAATGAGTGAAAGTCGGTTTAGTATGAGAATAAACTTTTATTTTGAACAGAATAACAATTATAAGTACTTCACTCGTAGTGTCACAAAATAGAGAGAGCATAGATAATACATAAGGTATAGATTAACCAGAGACGTAGATCAATAAACTAGGAAATAACATAGAAGGCGTAAATTTTAAACTAATATTTCATTACTCAACGACTGAACTACCTATCAGCTTAGAGCTCCATCGTGACTTGGCTTCCGAGGTGATGCTCAAATAAGTTTTATTCCCTCTCAGTCTGGCTGCGAAACGTGACGGCATCACATATAGCAGGAGTACGAAGTCAACACGGTGAAGGATTAAGGCGTGGCCCATCCATACTGTTTAACGGCAGGGCACTTAGCACGCCCATCTTGTCAATATTATCATTACTAGTGATCGCCCAGTGGTCGAAATTCGACCTAATCTATAATTGACAGACAACATCATAAAAATATGATTGCGCATAACATGGTGAGCATATGCAACAGTCATTGGACCTGATCTGTGATAATAAATTTCTATAGAAAAATTCTTTGCAAGACCTGTATAAAGACCATGTTGACAACAGACTGACAATAAACAAAATTTGTCTATTTATGTATTTCTACATATGTGTGTGGGCCGTAGTGTGTGTAGTATTTTTTTTAAAATTAATTTAATGTATTTTTTGAGCATTATTTTAAAAAATATTAGCATTTTGCACTTCTTCTCCACATAAACTTTAACTGTGCCCAATTTCAAACTTCTCCGTCCGCGTAAATTTTCTTAAAAAGGGGTATAAAGTTTTTGCTTCACGTATTAATACACTCATTTGCAAAAAAAACGGGCGGTTTCGATTTTCTTCCTGGCTGAAAAAAATAAAATACCAAAAAGGTTTTAATCATTTGAACATGTTACTGGCCAGTTATAAAAGTGCCATAATGTTTATAAGAGTACATTCCAAATTCAAATTTTTGACTGAGCCTGGTTTTCAAAGAAAATAACTTTTAACTACATTTTGTGGCGCGAATTCCCTATAGTTAATATCGACTATAATTAACTTTTTGTCAATTTTTATTAAATTATCTGGTGTCCTTGACATTTAAAAGTATTGTTATTGCTGTTTAGCAATCTCGAAAATGGTAGATAAAGTGATAAAAGCGAGCAAAATTATTGCGCTGCTTGAAGAAGGTTGCAGTCAATGCTTCGTGGCTCATTGTCAGAGGCTAAATGTGAGTCGGTCGACAGTTCAAAGGACCTGGCAGCGCTATCAAGAGACCGGTTCCGTCAAGAGAAGGCCTGGTTCTGGCAGAAAGACATGTACCGAACCACGGGATGATCGTTTTCTAGTTAGTCAAGCGTTGAGAAATCGCAAATCTTCTTATGTGGACCTCAAGAACACCCTCGAAGAAGTAAGAAATGTGTAAATTAGTCTATGGACGGTCAGGAGGAGGCTTCTCGCTGCTAATATACACAGTCATCGCCCGGCACGCGGCCCTACACTTACACGGCCTTACTCCGTGGACATCGAGTTGCCAGGCTTAGCTTCGCTCGAAATTGTGTGTCATGGACTCATGAAGACTGGGATAGGGTATTGTTCTCCGATGAAGCCAGGATATCTCTGCATGGTGAAGACCGACGTCGGCGAGTGCTACGTAGACGAGGAGAACGCTTTGCAGAGGCATGTTTTGAAGAAATCACACCTTATGGAGGGGGCTCTGTTATGTTTTGGGCAGGAATAAATTCTATGGATCGTACGGAGTTAGTCTTCATCGAAAACGGTACACTGACTGGACACCGATACATAACGGAAGTACTAATTCCTTATGCACAACCCGCTTTAACCGCTCTTGGCGAAAACTCAATTTTTATGGACGACAACGCTCGCGCCCACCGGTCTGGCGGTGTGGATGCGTATATGCTAGAAGTCGGAATTCGTCGTTTGGACTGGCCAGCTAGAAGTCCGGACCTCGATCCCATAGAGCATGTCTGGGACGTTCTGAAGCGACGAGTGAGATCAGTGCAGCCGGCTCCGCAGACCATCAGAGAGCTAAAGAATGTGATTACCGCGGAGTGGGAACGTATTCCCCAAGAAACCATAAAAGATATACTCACTAGCATGCCCAGACGAATGCAAGCTGTGATTTCAGCAAGAGGGGGTCACACTCAATACTAAACTTTTATCTGCTTTTAATGTATTCAAGAAAAACAAAGAAATTAACGCGTTTCATTTTTATTTAGCGAGCAGGTACAATCATAGTGTTTTGAGCTTAAACATTATTTCTTAATAATTTAATTAAAATGTTATGATAAAACTGATGAAAACAATTCCTTCCTAATTAATTTATAAAATTCTGAGGATAACAATACCTAAAATTGTCAAACAAACTAATAGTAACTATAAAATAGTTCTTTGCTTAAGTGCCCGTTTTTTTGCAAAAGAGTTTATATAGATGTTATTCATAGATATTCTCTTTCCAGTGATTAAAAAATGTTAATGATTCTATAATCGTGCTAGGTTTCGTAGTTACAGATTTCAGCGATTACAAGGAATTAAATACATTTTTATATTACTGGCATAGATGATCTTACTCAATAAACAGAGTATCTAATACTAAAACTAACGTTATAATCAGTCCAGTAAATACTGAAATCTAAACCTAATACCAACACAAGCTCATCCATTTCATATAACAAATATAAAAACAATTAAACGAGCAGTGAAATAAAAGCTTTGAATATAAAACACGTTAGCAATAACCCGACTGATAAAGAATGTCACACCGATAAGATCAACCGCGATATCCCCGAGTACTATTTGGACGTCGTCCAGGATTATAAATGGCAGATTGCCGTCTCAATGCAAGTCTGCCTGGGATTCGGTCGGGATTGCCAGATCACTGAATTGGATTGACCAGATGTAATTCACATTTTGAACGCTAATTACATATATTTATAATTGATTTTTGGACTTTTATGTGATTTTATGTATGTTGATATTAAGGTTAATCGTGAAAATAATGTATGATGGTTTGTTTATTTGGGACAACTAACAAGACACTAAACAAATGCTTCGTTAGTACTATAAAAGCAGTGTATACTTAAAATTATGCATAGGCTATTCTAATAGTTGTTTGGACGAAAATCGAACTTGCAATTGTACAGTAGCCATGATGTGACAAAAATAATAATCTTATTAATAGCACAATACTATTATTAAAGCCAAGATGACTCAGAGATAACACACAAAACTCATAACACTGAATTTTTTATATATAAAAGACTCTAACTTGACAACACCTGATCTTTACCTGATCATAAAAATAAATAAATCACAAAACACTTCACACTTAACGACTTAGTAAATCCTGTGTCAACTTTACAACTAAACAATTTAAAATTAAAGGATTCAAAAGTGTTTTTGCTTCTCATTTCATTGTAATTATTTTAGTTCTAAATAAAATTGAAAAATTTATATAAAATTATATATTAAAAAATAAATAAAGAAGAACGGTTTACATTCAACGGCTCCTGTAGTAGAATGAGAATATGTATATATTTGTATACGGAGAGACCCCGTGATCATGGCGTTTGAAACATTGCCGAAATATAGGGAACTCAACAAAATTATAAACGCGGTAAGCACCCGAACGAACAAATATATAAATTGAAATATGAATAGTGATCGCGCTACTTTAAAACAATGAGAATATTGTGTCAAAGGTCCAGAAACACATAACACAGACAACATAAACACGAGCGGAGATCGAAACCACCAGTTGCAACCACTGCGTCAACCGTAGTCTTTAATTCTCTGAAATTTAAATATTGTAAATAAATATAATAATTTGGTGAACTCAATAAGGACTGTGTATTTGTGATTGTCACTGTGTGTTTGTTGATTTGTTGTTGATAATTGTCGTCAGCTTGTGTTAGGTAAGTATTATGTAGATAATATGTCTGTTTATGTATGTATTTATATATGTATTAATAGCTCATGTATTTAATATAACGATTGTTACTAATATTATTATATTATTTTGCCCTTTTTTGAAAGTGAATTTTCTCAGTTTTCAATGTTGCACACCTACAAACGTCCGCTCTTAAATAAATGGTGCATAATATATTATAAAAAAATTAATTAGTTCAATGTTCAAACAATTAAACAACACAATTCCCGTGGGCAGGATGATACAAATTAGAAAAAATTAACAATATACATAATGACGACAATACAATACGAATGACCTTTGACACCAACAGTATGAAATGAATGCCCAGTTATAATATTGAAGTAGTAAAATTTAAAAGCCTTTTAATGTACTTATATGACGTAATGCTGCCACGACTTAAAGATTTGGTGCGAATTTCTTTTATATATTATGCTATTTGTTCGTAATTCTATCTACATATTTGTTTAATATATTCTATTGAACATTCACATTACTAAGCACTCTTCGAATTTATGTAGCAGTTGGATATTTTTATATAGTTCGATTTCTATAACAATATTGTAAAGTGTTAAAATATTTACAGCCAGATTCATCGGTTGCTGATAAAATTTCAGATAGTTACCCATCAGATATTTCTATTAGCAAACAAAAGTTATAGTTTTCAGCAGGTGGTAAAATATGTCCTTAAAGCTAATTTATTAGTTGATTTGATTCTACTTGTCTAATTAAAAAGAAATTGTTTTTTATTTTATAGCTCATCTGTAACGGAAGGTTAGGAAAAGGATAATATATCTTGACTTTTGAACTTCATTTCTTAAAAGTGGGTAACCACGGTTCTTTTTTTTTTAAATGCTTAACACACACAGAAGGCCGTCTGTTCCTAAAGTAGGCAACTTAATGCCTGTGTTTTAGGTAACAGCCGACTGATATACATATAATATATTATAATAAATGTATATATATGTATAATACATATATAATTAAATATATATAACGCACCCAGACTCGAGGCGGGAATCAACCCACAGCCCAGGAGCAGAATGCTGGGTCACAGCCAACGGGACAGTCAAAAAGGTTGAAATACTTGTATCATGGCTTCGAAAACATACCAAGTCTCTAAACATGAATCAGTGTACTTTCACTAATTTTAAGTGACTATTCACTTTTTATCAATGTGAGAATCGCACCAAGCAGAATTAGTGACTATTCAATGTATGAATATGTGAATATCAGAATCCACTGATTTGATCATTGAATATTTGTATACGTATTAGTAAGTATTCACTTTGTTATTGAAATTCACTGATACGTAGTAAATACAGCTTCACTAACGTAATTAATTAAAATTCCACTGATTCATCTTTAGAGAGTACAAAACAAAAACACAAACGTAAAAATAGATATATACAAGCTAAAATTCACATAAATAAAACTGAGTAATAGGAATGACAAAAATACATTTCTAATGAAAGGAATTTTCAATGAAAATGCGAAAATATTCGAACAAAGCTGCCTAAACTTGAAATACCAAGGTCCCTTCGACCGTGGCCGTGACCGAATGCCTGTCAACTATCGATAAAGCTTATTAACCACTGCTATTAGGCTGAGTGCATGTTGAATACTTATTATTTAGGTAAAAATACGAATGATATTATGGCGATATTTCTATATGAATCAGTATTATTTTATTTTATTGACGACGCGTTGGCGCAGTGGTCACAGCAACTGGCTGATGCGCTAGCGGTCGCGGGTTCGATCCCCGCACATGACAAATATTTCTATACAGATGTTTGTCGTGGTCTGGGCATTTGTGCTTGTGTATTGTGTGTGTTTCCAGACCCCCGACACAGGATTCACATCCTACTGGGGGCCGTTAAGTGTGAGACGTTTATTTATTATTTATTTATTATTAGTTAGTGAAGCTGTATTCACTACATATCAGTGAACTTCAATAACAAGTCAGTGAATACACACTAATACACATAGAAATATTGTGAATAAATACACATACAATGATCAAATCAGTGGACTCTGATATTCACAAATTCATACATTGAATAGTCACTAATACTGCGTGGTACAATTCTCACATTGATAACGAGTGAATAGTCACTTAAAATTAGTGAAATTCAACTGATTCATGTTAAGAGAGTGAAGTATTTACTAAACTACCGGCTCCACTATGCGTCGTGATGTTCGATCTCACTCAAACACACACACATGTAGGTAAACCGTCAAATATTTATTAAATATTATTATTGATATATTTGAATACCTTATCTCTAAAATTAATATTATAGTTAACGATAACTATGTACTATAAGCCAGTTCGTGATGTTTAATTTAATATGTAATCGAATTTTAATATTTGACGAGAAATAATAAAATCATTCGATAACCTGTAAGGTTATCTGTTAGCTTTGATAAGTTATACTTATACCGCTTATTGAAATGTGTGTAGGTATATTTTAACTCATCTTGTCGTTGTGTACGTGTATCTGTAAATATACAATTTTTAGACCCAGTTTCACCACTTGCTATTATAATCCGGCTAACCTAACTGGCACTTTTTTGACAGGTAATTATATGGGTTATCTGTCAAAATAAGTGCCAGTTAGGTTATCCGGAACTTAATAGCAAGTGGTGAAACTGGACCTTAATTTGTATGACAGTGACGGACGTGGCAATAGTTGCCCGAATAACACGTGTTCTTATACGTACTCACTTATTTCTTAGTTGTTCTAGTACAATCAATAAAATTGAAATAATCATACTTTTTTTTATGTACTCAACTGTATCTTCATATCACTTACACATAGGACTGTCTCGTGGCGCAGTTGGCAATAGCCCTGTTTTCTGCTCCAGGGATGTGGGTTCGATTCCTGCCCCGAGTCTGGGTGTAATATGTATTTATTTATATGTATATTTATAAAAAATAATAATATGTATATCAATCAACTGTTACCTAAAACACAGGCATTAAGTTGCCTACCTTAGGAACAGACGACCATTAGTGTATGTTAACATAAAAACTGCATAGTTACTAGCTTTACGTACAAAGCGCGCGCCAGTACAAGTGAAATTGATCTGCCGAATTAGCAGGACCCACATTCTTTTTAAAAGAATGACGTCAGCACTGCGGACGTCATTTACTTCTGTATTGTCATCATTTTCCATGGTGTGAACTTAGATTATATACAAATCTAAGGGTGTGAATAATTACAACAACAATTTCTTCAAAAAATCCTTTAATTGAATCGTGAGATATGCACTCTGCGGCTGTTCGCACAAGAATAAGAATGAATCGAGTAACAATAATCACTCGTATTTATATCACAATCATCAATTTTACAAAAACTGTTTAAAACAGTTTTATATTAATAACAATAACGACAATTTAAATGCGATGATTTTAAGATAACTAAACAATTACAATTTAACTTTAATAACATTCTTAGAATAATCAAAACAGCATCTCTATAAAAAAAAAAATTATAAAAACGTAATAGTAATAACATTATTGACTATCTTTATAATTAATAATATGAGATTAAAAAATCACAACGTCGTATATGTCGTTGCGCCGATGTATTAATATTGTAGTATTATCGATAGATTTTTCATTTTGTAGTTCGTTAGAGTTTATCATACTCGATAGAAGAAGAACATACAATCATATAAAATCGGTGAAAAATCGTATCAATAATAAATAAAAAACATAAAACGCATTAAGAATTTTCTTCGATTTCAAATTGGTTAAAAATCTTCAAAAGACCACTTCAATTAAATAATATTGTGGCTTTAGGTAATTAAATATAGCCAGATTTTTTTCAAAATCGTTTCTAAATAGTTTTGATGATTAAAATACAACAGAAATAATCTTAAAACGCAAGAACTGAAACAGATGCTGAAGGAATGCGATGCTCGGAACGACGAGCGCGTAGACATATCTTTGCGCCAACACAATTCTAACGAACTAATTTAACTTATTGTTGTAAATAATATATAGAATGCTGACCGCGTCTCGCAGTTTTGCCCACGTAACATCCGCCTCCGTAATAATTTCGAGATAAAAAGAAGCCCATGTCATGGATCCGCAGCTATCTTGGTACATACTAATAATAAATAAGTATATGTTTAACAAACACACACACACGGTCTTCTTTTCCTATGGTAGGTAACTTAATGCCTGTGTTTACCAGCAAAATATGAAACCAAAATACACGAGAGTACACGATACATATCGATATTTCGTAAATACTCGATATATGCATGCGATATATTGTATCAATCCGATACTATCGATATTAGTATCGATATATTTGATTCGATATATATATATAAAACATTCAATATATATCGAGTAGTATCGATATATTTCAATAGATATATTATATCGCAATGAAAGCGAAGACCTTTTTTTTCATTTTACGAGTGCCCGAAGGTTACAATCAGTATATATTTGTTAGATAAAGGCGATGGCTTTCTTTTAGAACTGCGCCACCATGCGGACCAGATGACCTTTTTCTTTTTTTTTTTTTCGTGTGCAAATTCGAATATATCGGAAAATATATCGATACTTTCGATATAGTTATGATAAGATATGTTTTTTCGATATATCAGAAAGTATCGATACAACGATAGGATATATTATATCGAAAAAAATATAGATACTTTTTTACATGAGCATCCCTTGTTATTTGCTGAAACGATATCATATTTTGTTTACCGGGTTTAATCCATACCAAGCTTTAACACTTTGCAGGTCACTATAACCAGTACCTACTTAAGCTAAAATATAATTTTTTCATTCGAGTCTATCTGTATCTTGGCAGCACATCACGCACATATGGGCATACCCAGTTTTATTTAAATTTGTTTAGTAGTTTTGGCGTGATGTGATTTGAGAGTTACAACACGAGAATATTTTTAATCCTGAAATTCAGCACGATTCCTTTAGAACAACAATTACCCGGTTGAACCGAATTAATGTCTGGTAAATAAATATGAACTTATTTATGTATAAATAAAATAATATTAAAATTACAGCCATCCTAAAATTGTTTGAAATTAATTATTTTTACTAATAAAAAATGGCATCTGGCACTTTATTGTCAATAACTAAAATGTCTGGCAATAATAAATTCATGTTTTTAATAGTGTTTAAAAATTAGTGAAGAAGAAAAAAAAGCTTCCTAAAATTATTTAAAAATCAATATATTTATCTGTAAAGGTGTGATGCGCATTAATAAACGCAACGTTTCACGGCATGCAGATAGCCCGCACGCTGACCGGAAGAGCATAGAGTAAGATATATTAAAGAACCAGCTTTCCTAAAATTCTCTCTCGAAAACGTTGCTAGCTCTTAGACGATATAAAGATCAGTTTTCTACTGTGCTATTTTAGTATTTTAAACAGATTCATAGACAGAACACTTTTTAAGATCTCTTTTACATCCTGTTTTCATTTTTAATTCTTCATCACACAACCTTATTATACCCTGTACAAGTTAGCATGATCTTTTTGACAGATGTAAATTTTTCTGGTTGACATAACTTTGAAATGACGAACATATTATTTTCTTAATTTAAATGATTTTAAAAATTGTAAAAATATTAAAATAATACATATAACACAAAAGTCCCTAAAGATACAAGCGTCGTCCGAAAATTTTAAGACTTTTCATTGCTTCAACGTAAAATTTAAATAGGAACACTGAAAATAATAGACGCTTGTACAATCGCCATTGACGCTTGGACGGATTTTTGTTTCGACTTTGACGACTTTCGAAATTTACATCTGTCAAAAAGATCAAGCTAACTTGTACAGGGTATAAGCTATATATGATATCCTAGTTAAAAAACAATTTCTAACTTAATTCCAACAAGAAATGGCCAAGAAACAATCGCCTCTACTTGCTAACCGACACACGCACACTCACGTCACAGTCTCATCCTTCCGTACACACGATCTGTCCCTTATTTTTTAGTTTCGGGAAACCCCCGCCAATAAGAGAAATTGAGAGTTACCAGCTTCATAGATAATATCTACTAAAAATTAGAATAGTAATAGTAAAAAAGTTAATAAAAAAGAAAAAAAAAAGCATTATTAGACACTATTTAAAATACTTGCTTAAAACAATGCCAACACTGTCTAGAATAAAAATTTGGCAGTTCGTAAACGATTTGCTATTGCAAAGTTACGTAATACCTTTAAAAGCAATCCATCGCGCATGTACCGCGAAATTATCGCCAATTTCTATCGTAATTAACGTAATCGGCCTGCCGAAATATTTACCTTTGAACGTACGACTCATTTTAAGCTAGCCTTATTTTATACTAGCTTCTGCCCGCGGCTTCGCCCGCGTGGATGCCGGTTATCGCGATAAAAAAAGTATCTTATGTTACTTCTAATACCTCCAATAATATGTGTACATAGTTTCATGATGATCGGTTAAGTAGTTTTCGCGTGAAAGCGTAACAAACAAACTTACATTTCACATATTTTATAATATATATATAGGTAGGGAGGTAGGGATTAGGCTTATTGAAAGGAATGGCAAACGCAATCAAAGTCGCGGGTGCAGCTTAATTTAATGAAGGTAAGCGATTAATAATCGTATAAGTAGTAATGAAAAAAATCATTTCAACCTCTTTGCAAGTACATATAGTACTAGCCTATTATTCGATTGTTCAATATCATAATAATTTTGGGAGCATTTATAGATTCGAAACATTTATATACCTATTACGAAAGTTGGCAGTCCGCTCCAAGAGCACATTTGTATATGAGACCTCGATTGTATCTTAGTGTTTAGAGATGTTTTAGAACCATTGACTTGATTTATGAAACGCTATTCGACTCTCGTAATGTGTTATTTTTTATACAACATGTTTGTTATTGGATATTTTTGGTAATTGATGTGATTGATAAAAGGGGATTGATAAATTGATAATGAGTTAAAAATATAGAGAGGAAATAAATAACTTTTTATACAATTCAATTCTCACTTTTTAATTGTTTGACTTTTAGTTATGCCAAACTTGTACAAATTGTTTTTGCCAATGTCACGTACACTAAGAAGTCGCATAGTTTTTTTCTATTTTTTTTTTTTTGTAATATTTATTTATGTAATAAAATACGAAAATAGAATTTGACGTTAGAAAAAAATGCATGTGACAATTTTAATAAAACTAATTTAGTGATTCTTCTATCTGAACTAACGATGATAATTGATTTTTATTTTAACTCGTTATTGACTTACATTTTATTTAAAAAAAAAATTATTACAAAAAAAAAAACTTTGTACAAATCGCCAAAACACGTAAAAAGAATTATTAGGTGAAGATGAATAAAAGCACTATCCGAACATTATATTTGGTATTTTTCATTTCACCATAATATTCACCAATAGTTTTTATAAGGAAGGATTATTTGAGTTGGTGGTATGGTCGAACTTCTTTACATTTCCGTCAACATTCTCATTACTACTGAAATGACGTCTTCATTATCTAGATGCCTTGCATACCACAATGTACTTGCGTCAAGATCCTTTCTTTCTAACTACAGAAAGATGGAAATCATTCCACATTCCTCTTCTCAGGGTTATCCGGAACACTATAATGTGTGTATTTAAAAAGATTCATTTAAGGCAGTTTAAATGATCAATACTTTCCTGAAATTCTTTTGAAAATAGGTATTAACCTGGGGGTTATCTATGTGTTCGTTTGCTCCCTTTTCGTATAAAAATGTAAAATCATTAATTTATGTAATATCATACTCCAGGTCCAGCTCCTCCGGGAACAATGTTCCGGAGCGAGGAGATGGTGCTATGCCAGCTGTTCGTGCAGCCGGAGGCGGCTTACGTCTCCTTGTACGAGCTGGGTGAAGCCGGAATCGCGCAGTTTAGGGATGTGAGTACATATTTTGTAACTATCTTACTTTTAAACTGTGTAATGGTTTATTTTTATTAGTTTTATAATTTATTGGTTACAAATATATCCTTGATGTATTGGGAAATTGTAAGTCATTCAATTTTCAAATATCCTACATAGGCTAATTCCGTAATTTTGTATTCTAATTTTATCATTTGACTGGCCCATTGCCGCGGTTGGCAGTGCCATCCTGCTTTCTTCTCCAGGATGTTCGATTTCCACGAATCTAAAATACCGTGGCGCAAAAACGACACTAGAAACTATTTTAGTATATACTTCGAGATAGTATAACGGTCTGCATATCCCTTAGGAGAGAGAACAAAAATCAAAATCTGTACCTAGTTATGACTGGCCCGTGGCGCATTTGGCAGTGGCCCTGTTTTCTGCTCCAGGGTTGTGGGTTCGATTCCCGCCCTGAGTCTGGGTGTATTATGTATTTATTTATATATGTATATTTATTCAAAAAATATGTATATCAGTCAACTGTTACCTAAAACACAGGCATTATGTTGCCTACCTTAGGAACAGACGACCATGTGTGTATGTTAAACATATTTATTTATTTATTTACCTAGTTATAATCTATTAACGTGAGCAGTTCGAGACCAGAGCGATTTCATTCATTTGTTTTATTTTTTAGGAAGGAGATATTTTAGATTGTCCCATAAACAATTCAAGGTCCTTGGTTCGTTAGTTCTGAACTTGATTAACGATGTCCACATCGTAACCCTTGGTACGAGTATTATGTTCAAAATAAGATGAAACTCGGAATTCAAAGAAACCTTTGAATGGTTAGGGCTCATCTCAAACTGGCGATGATACTTTACGTATCTCATAGGCTCAATGAAAGGGAGTGGCACTTGCGATAAAATCTCAAAAACAACTATATATATATAATACTAATATATATATATATATATATATATATATATATATATATATATATATATATATATATATATATATCTTGAAATAAATAAATAAACATATACGTACTATTACTTATTACCTCAACGTAAACGTGATTTAAGTACTTGAATTTGCACATGAAGATTATGCCTATCCCTAACCTATATTGTTTCTGTTCGTTTAACAATAACAAGCCGAAGCAGTAATAATATTTACGATTGGACGTCTATTCAAATTTTACTGCAATCTTAAAATTCCCTCATTTCATGCTTTAGGGCGTTGTGCTCTGTTTCGGATTAATGGCGCTTCTGGATATTAAAATACTGGATACTGGAAAGTAAAATTTGCCATGGCGTTTTCTTTTTTAAAACGTTTAAAAAATAAGTATATTATGAAAAAAATATTTTAACAGAATACTTTCTTGAAAGAAAGCGTAGCTAGTGATTTTTGATTTTGTTAATGACCATCTGAGCACCCTCCCCCATAGCTACGCCTATAATCTGTGTATCATTATGATGGCATTGTGTTGATGATGTCCGAGTGACAGGACGTACGAAGTATATTGTAATATATATTCTATTTTAAGACAGATCGCATGAGGGATCGGTCAAGCGCTTTATTTGATGGTAGTGTAAAGAACGGATCATAATATTCGTACGAACGCTTCAAATAAAACACTTATTATTCAAAGAGCAGGTAGATTGCTTATTGCTTATTTGTTATCCACAATAAAAATTATACAAATAAATTACATCTAAACAAATTAACGTTATTAATTTCAGCACTTTTATACACCACTTATAGGTAATTAATAAGTACTTAATATTTTTTTTATATATGTTAAGTGAATAGGCAAACTGGCAGACGTTCCACCACGGTAAGTCGTTAACGTCGCAAATGAACATAAACTAGTTTACCTGAAACTAGCCCAGGCAACTCATTTATGTGTTGCCTATCCAGAGACATAAGGTGTTAAAGTCTCGGTGCCAGTAATTACACTGCGTGTCTTGCCCTTCTCTCCGAAACACAGCAAACCTGTTTCACGGGAAAAAGAAGCAAGAATTCTTACAATAGTTAACAATAACTATCAGCTAATCACAACATATCACTTTAATAGGGCAACAATCCTGCCAGATAGATCACAAAGATGGCGAATGACCAATAAGAAATTAGTATTAATCATTCGGAAGAAAGTGTCGCCATCTTTAGACTCTTCCGTTACTTTATAAAAAAAAAACACAATAATAGTACCAATGCTTTATAAAATCAAAAATTTTAATATTAATATTAGAAGAACAATTTTAAATGCTAACAGTAGTGTCAGAAATACTCTTAATAGAAAAAAGAACTTTGTCAAAATAAAACCATTTTATGTTTTATTTTGTTGAATGAGTCGCGGCACATAAACCGCTAATCCTATTTCGGTTCATTTGGTTCGTAACAATAAATTATAATTCGAGGTTGAATTATTTTAAGCCTTAATTATATGTCTGACATCTCATTTTTGATCTGACATCATGGTTAGCTCCATTGTGTCTGCAATTTTGACAACTTTAACGGACTTAACTTTATCAAAAACCGACTGTTCGCCGCAACTTGTTTAAGGTCATCCGTCTACCTGGTGCGGAGTCGCTATCCTCGCCACCAGTTCTTCGAATTATTTGCCTCGCCGCGTGCCGATTACCACTTCAAATTTGCCACGTGTTTAGTTATTTATTCAGATAGAAATATCGGTTTTTACAGACTTCTACGGATCTCTTAATATCTGATTGATCTCGTATATATACTCTAAGTATAGCTACGGTCACCAACTTCCGCTGAGTGACGATGAGATTTTTCAAGAGGCTCAGAGGATCATATTTGAAAACTTTAAGTCATCACTGTCACCTATGACACCCGTTTCCTAGTAGATTCCATCATCAATTCACACTACTAAATCTATAAATATCTTTAAAAAAAGTTAAAAGAGCATTTTCTTTCCTTGGCATGATTTATATATTTATTTAAATATGTATTTATATATTTGTATTAAAGTAATAATTTATGTAATGTTTATGTATGGTATATAATTATACATATATGTATAGCATATACATATTGAATATAAATATAGTATGTTATATATTTCCTTCGCCTATAATTATGTTTGTAAGTTCTAATTCGATTTTTTTTTTTATAATTGTACGTCTACCTTATTTGATTGATGTCTGTAATGATTCCTTTTCGGGTGTGCTGGAAGAAGTCTCTTATAAGGATAAGCAAACCCTTTATACATTTATTTCAATGATTTGTATCTTTGTGAAACATTTCTGTACGTATAATAAAGAGTTAAAATAAATAAAATAGATTCGCCGACAATTTTAAGAACAGAGTTATCAACAATTACCGAGTGGGACGGAACGCATTAGATATTATCTTAGTTTTAATAATGGTCCTATAATAGACCCACCTGTTGAAAAACTCTGTTGATGTAAGTAAGGATTGTGTTGATTGAATATGTGTAATTAATATACGAGTACGAAAACATAACTTATTAAATATTTACATTCAAAGTTAACACATACATATTTATGTATAATGAGCTATTGTGAAAATCATATAGGTGTAATGACGTGACAGGAATGCTAGAATTTCTTTGTTAAATAGGACTTCCTATTTTCTTGTTTCTCTAAGATAAAAACGAACCAGTAGAAATAATACGGATGTGTTATTCGGACACAATTCAATAGATGTTTTAATAAAATTTTATTTGATTTGACTTTTATATGATGATATTATTGTAAGTCAAAATCTAATACTTTTAAAGGAGCGATTCTTGTATATAGTAAATCTGAATCTCGGAAACGGCTCCAACGATTTTCATGTTTAGTATGCAGGGGGTTTCGGAGGCGATAAATCGATATAGCTAATTGTAAAATAAATTTTTCGAAAAATTCATTTAAACTATAAACTACGTTACGTTAAACTGCTACCATATCATTAAGATACGAAGGTAAATTTCGCCACCGTGTACCGGTTATAATTGCTTTGGTGGGAAATCGGGCGGCCCCGTAATCAGAAGACCCCGGTTCGAATCCAGATGTCTCAGGTCCGATTATTTTTTCCCTTTTTTTTTTAAGTTCGTTCTTTTGTGAGAAAAACTATTATTAGGAGCCCTTTATCAACGCATCTTATTCGTATCTAATTATAAAAATATTATTCATATTTCATGAGTTTGTAATTCTTATCTAAATATAATTTCCAAAAAACACGATTTACCAAAAAAAAAAAAAAAAAACGGTCAAGTGCAAGTCGGACTCGCCCATGAAGGGTTCCGTAGCAGCAAGTAACATCATATAAAAGTTCTTGTTTTTTTATATTTGAGTTGATTGAATGAAAGATAAATTGCGGTTTACGATTTATGACGTATTAAAAAAAACTACTTAATAGATCTCGTTCAAACCAATTTTCGGTGAAAGTTTGCATGGTAATGTACATCATACATTTTTTTTTTTTTAGTTTTATCATTCTCTTATTTTAGAAGTTACAGTAGGGGACAAATTTTACCACTTTGGAAGTGTCTCTCGCGCAAACGATTCAGTTTAGAAAAAAATTATATTAGAAACCAAACTTATAGATTTGATGAAAAAATTTTTTTTAAATTTCATTTCTAAGTATGGGGAACCCCCAAAATTTATTGTTTTTTTTTTCTATTTTTGTTTGAAAATCTTAATGCGGTTCACATATATTACCAAGTTTCAATAGTATAGTTCTTATAGTTTCGGAAAAAAGTAGCTGTGACATACGGACGGACAGACATGACGAATCCATAAGGGTTCCGTTTTTTGCCATTTGGCTACGGAACCCTAAAAAACGAGTAAAGCTCGGTCATTCAGGTACGACATTTCATTAAGGTATTTTTATAAAACCATTTTTGAACGAAACATAAGAAAATTAATAGTTACATTTTTAAATGTTATCTAAACACAATATTAAGAAAAATAAATATATTTAAAATTTATATAAACACATAAAATGATAAATTGTTGCTCTGAACGCCCGTTTGACTCCAGCTAAAATTCTCTCTTGAAATACAATCCTCAATTCTCACTTGAACATAATATCCTTTTTAATTAATTTTGGTATCCTTTCTGCAATATATGACCAGTACAGTGGCAATGTCTAAAGCCATTCTTCTTACAGGAATTAAAGGACTAATAAATGTTTATAAGATAGAGAAAAAAAAACAATAAAATAATAAATAAATAAATAAATAAACGTCTCACAACGGCCCCCAGTAGGATGTTTACCCCTGTGTTGGGGGTCCGGAAACACAACACATAAGCACAAACGCCCAGACCACGACAAATATCCGTATGGCCTATACAGATATTTGTCATGTGCGGGGATCGAAACCGCGACCGCTAGCGCATAAGCCAGTTGCTGTGACCACTGCGCCAACGCGTCGTCAAATAAAATAACAAGCATTCGTAAAATGAATACGATACATGCACACTTGTGAGACGGATAAGTAAATTACGCGTAGGCGAACCAGTCTAGATTGTGGTCTAGACATAAGAAAAAACCTGATGTTGGCAATGCGTAACTTCCTGGAACGAAGTTAGAAAAACAACAAAAGTCACATTGGTCCAGACATTGGGCCACTTTATCAGATGTTACAATAATGTCAACACAATAAATATAATTAACATTCTCAAGTTAATTGTTTTAAAGTATTTCGACTCTCATACTTACTAAAACAAGCAAAATAATTTCGAATATTTTGGCTCGAAAACGGATTTTTCGTATTAAAAACACTTCAAACAACTTAAAACAATCATGAAAATAAAATGTGAAAAAATTACTTTAAAAAAAACGTCCACGGTTGATGATGAAAATAAAAATACATATTTTTGTACTAATGATTGTAAATAGCGTTTGGAACATTAGAATCGCATGTGAAGGGTATTTTTTATAGTACCTCTTTAAGTTTACACTTAATTAATCTTAATGATCCGAATGAAATATATATAATTCGTTCTAGTATTTAAATATATTATAAATAATAATAATAATTTTTTTTTTGTGTTATTATGTGTCAAATAAAGTTTATTCTTTCTTTCTTTCTTTCTTCTTTCAAAATATTTACCAACAATCACACCACGTTAACCTAGCCCCGTGCTAAGTTCGTAAGAACTTGTGTTACAGGTACTAGGAACGGAAATAAATTTAAGAAATTTATATAAATACATATATATACATAAATACACATCCATGACCCGGTACAGACATCTATATTCGTCATACAAATTATCTGCACCTGGCGGGATTCGAACCCGCGACCGCTGCGTAAAGTGTCCAGTTGCCTGACCAGCCGGCCGTCGTCGTCGTATATAAAATATATTTTGATATATGTTACATATAAGTATTTATTTATCTAGCTGTTTGTAGATTATAGTGCGCTTTCAACCAGTACCAGGTGGATACTAATTCTCATAATTATGTTATGTGATATTCTAACCAAGCGTCGCGTCGGTCGTGTTGTATCATATGTTAACTCGTATGCACTGAATCGAATTGAATTGGATCAACCTGTAAGCGTTTCATTGCTGGGAAAAAACTTCTTCTCCACATAGGAGAAGGATTTGAGCTTAATCCACCACGTTGTTCCACTGCAGGTTGGCGGATAATTTCTTTACTAAGAGTAACGATCGTTAGCTATGATGACAACCGGTTCGACGGCTGTACGTGCTCGCCGAAGCACGGTGGGGAGACACAAGGTCATACGCGTAAACATGAAACAAATATTTAGACAGCGACGAAGATGGGGACGCTCTACAGCGTCCACCGTCGCTAAGCCTGATGTTGGGGACTCCAGGTCCTCTTTCAACAAATGGATCAAGGCTCTCTGAGCCTGAGCCCTGATCTGAACTGTCTGGTCCGCACTTGGGACTTCCTCTAAGCTCTGAGACTCGACCGAAAACGGTACACTTCCGCGAACACCTCCGCCTGGAGTTCCCAGGGTGGATCACTCGCGAGAAGTGTGACAATGACCCTCTGAGGCCTCCTCAAGATGTCTTGTTATAATTTTCCTACCATTTCCTAGTAACGATAGTTATCAGGTGTCTATGATAACAACCGGGACCGAAGGCTTTACGTGCTCTCCGAGGCACGGTGGGAAGGCCCACAAGGACATACACCCAGACCAGAAACAAATATTTGTACAAATACAAATATCTGTTATATCTGTCCCGAGCGGGAATCAAACCCGCGACCGCCCGGCGCGCGACGTTGAGGTACTCTACTACTCACACCACTACACCAGAACTGTCGTCACACCAGAACGATGACGATTACTTAGGATTAATGCCCATAAATTAATTAACATAATTTTATTTAACACTACTTAACTATCGGCGAGTTGCACGAAACCGTCGCTAACTTTCCGTTAGTTCAGTTGCAATTAATCTTAAAATTAGTTGATCTCATGATTAATTTAAAACTGTTGGAATTAATCATCCGTTAGATAGGTCTTTAATTAATCTAAATTTTTTTGTTAACTTAATCAGATGTAGGTTTCGTGCAACAGATAATCACGATTCTTGTGATTAAATTAGTTTAATAAACACTTAAATTTAAAATTTGTTTCGTGCAACTCGGCGTATATCAAAAGATTTCTGGTGGATTATTAAATAAATTAATCATTGAAGATTGGTAAATTAATTAAGAAATAATAATAATATACATATCTATATATATTATTGAGCGGGTCGAGTGAAGCACCGAAAAAAATAATAATATAAAAACAATTTAATAATAAATCTTAAGATAAAATTATTTCGTATTTTTCTTTTAGCGTCGTCACAAAACATTCGTGTAGACATTTGTCCTTGTTGACAGTACATTGGTTATGAGGATTAAAAAAGATTTATTTTATTTATCGCTTCTGTTTATTTTTATGCCATGATATCTTTCTTAAAGATTTAAAATGTAATAATAAGATGACATTATCATTTTTTAAATTTGTTTTGTTACAAGGGACCATGGAGCTTAGATTTAGTAGTGTGGAGATTTGAATTTCATCCACCGTGCATTTATTCAAATAATTTCGGTATACCTAAACCAAACGGTAGTTAAAAAGCACGTTCTCTCATATCATCATCATCATATCAGCCTATGGATGTCCACTGCTGAACGTAGGCCTCCCCCATCGAACTCCAGAGCGACCGGTTCGAAGCAGCCTCCATCCCATGGCTTCCCCCGACTCTCTTGTCATACATGCGAAAGCGAAGTTTGTATATACTACATATCAATCAATTTATTATAATATTTTCACATAACCTTTTGATGTAGGCTATAAGTAAATAGCTCCTTTTATGTAGATTAAGACACTAGGAATTGGAAGAGTAGTGATTTTTAATGTATTTCTTTTGTTTTTTGCAATATATAAACAAAAAAAATATTCAAAAATAATTTATTTACGTTATAAACCTTTGAGTCACATAAACGATATTAGTATGTATCCCACATATATCACACATAATCGTCTGTTCTTAAGGTAGGCAACTTAATGCCTGTGTTTTAGGTAACAGCCGACGGATATACATATATATACGTATTTTAAAGAAATTTACGTATACATATAATGTTATTACATGTTACACCCAAACTCGGGACGAAAATCGATCCCACAACTCTGGAGCGGAAAGCAGTCACTACCAACTACGCCACTGGGTCAGTCATTGAGTTGATACACATTCTCTACTACTGAACCAGTGAAAGAGAACTAATTTATTTTTAAAAATGAACAAAAGCATGATGATGACGTCATCAAGTCACATATGTTTGAATATATAATATTGCATATCATGAACCCCATTGGGTATTTCCTTCTTTTTAAAGGACTGTAGTCAAAAACTTAACAATTAATTTCAATTTATTTTTATTTACTTATTTTTACATAGCAGAAATGAATTCTTATCTTGAAGTTTATTCTCGTATATAGCATAAGATGTGATATAATAATAAAGAATTAACAATTTTCCGATAACCATGCTTATGTCCCAAAATATCCACTGAATGAGGAAGAACACGGGACACAGCTAGTGCTACGTAATAATACACTGGGGACTGATTCTATTTAATTTCTGTAACAAAGTCATAGATGGGTTTCGTTTGGATAAGTCTTTATGTTCATAATGGTTGTTTTTGATAGTTTGATACTTTACTAATTAAATTTCTTACTATATATGTATATAGTACCTGGATGACCGAGCTTTGCTCGGTTAAACTATATTTAGACACAAATTACATAGTGATAATATATGAATAATATTTTCAATCTTACCGATATAATAATAAAACAATAGTCACTGGTTACATAAATAAAAAAATAAAAAGAGATCCTAATAATATTTTTCTCACCAAAAAAGGAACTTGAAAAAAAAAAAGGAAAAATCTTCCGTTTTCGAGACCGCCCGATTTCCCACCTGAGCTATTATAAATTTACAGATGGTGGCGAAATTTACTTTCTTATTCTAATGATATCCTAGCAGTTTTTAATTGCTCTCGTGATTTTTATTTAAATAACCAGTTTATATCTTTTTTTCCTACCTCTGCCGAAAGTTCGATTTTCGTCCCTTTGAAGCGGGACAAAAGTGACACTTTCTGTCCCCGCTTCACAGGAACAAAACCTGAACTTTCGTCCTAGGTAGGAAAAAAAAGTATGTGCAACATGGGACGAAAGTACTACATCCATTCCCGTATGTTTGCTACCCTCGCCTTCGGCTCGGGCGGCAATTTCATATGAGGGTCAAAAAAATAGTACTTTCATCCCCTTGTGACACAAAATACTATATTATTATATAGGTAAGACCGAAAAATCGTCCGACCGAAGTCGTAGTATGTGTGGTGTTTTTTTTTTTTTTTTTTAAATTAATATAATGTTTTGAGTATCATTGTAAAAAATATTAACATTCTGCACTTCATTTCCGTATAAACTTTAACTGTACCAAATTTCATACTTCTCCGTCCGCGTAACTTTTGTAAAAAGGGGTACAAAATTCTTCTTCACTTATTAATATATAGATTATTTGTAATAATTTTAATATAATGAAAAAAAAAATTTTTTTTGAAAGTATAAAAATATACCACATCATAAACCTAAATAATATTAATATGTTTGTAAATTATTTAAATATATTTATATTATAAATATTTTTTAAGCTTTACATATAATTCTAATATAACTACAGAACCAGCCTAGATTTAACAAAAAGAAAATATTATTATTTAGATAATAAATATAAATAAATATTTTTAATTTAGATATCAGAATTCATTCAAATTAATTAAATAAATATCAAAACCGTGCAAGTTTTTCTCAAATAATTAAATATTAGTAATAAGTTTACTATTTATCATTATTTTATCCGAACGAGTGAAATACACTATTCTAACTTTTTATTGGAACGCCATCAATATCAACAAACTGAAACCATTATGATGGCAATGATCTGCATTCGTCATACAAATGCAATAGTAGATACAGTTAATAATAGCTCAGTATTGGAATATAAAAAAAACGTTTTATGTACATAGGTACCTACTACTGATTAAATTATATAAATACTCTGATTATTAAAATGAAAAGTTTGTTTGTTTGAAGAATTGTTTACTCAATCCAAAATTGCTTTGCCTTAACCCGGCCAATGAGAAAGCATATGGACTATAAAATTAAATCAGTGGAATTTCACTAATTTTAAGTGACTATTTACTTTTTATCAATGCGAGAATCGTACCACGCTAGATTAGTAACTATTGAATGTATGAATATGTGAATATCAGAATTCACTGATTTGACTATTGAATATTTTGTATGTGTATTTTTGTATTATTGAAATTCACTGATATTTAGTTTCACTAACGTAATTAATGAAAATTCCACTGAATCATGTTCAGAGAGTAAACGTTAACTAACCCGAAATACCGAAATTGGTGAAAAATTACTTACATTACTCTAGTTTCGGGAAAGGTCAAAACCAATTTGAATATTACTATGTCGGTTTGCCTGTCAGGATTATCTTCATAAGATAATATCCATTCACGATATCCAAATTAGCCTTATTCCCGAATATTATATTCAACAAAATTGCTAAACCATTATTTTTGCGACCCTCCCAAATCGCGTGCTGTTATAACGCATAGGCGTTACAGCACGCAAGGGAGTGGCTTGAATGACGATCGATCTAATGCGGCCATCTTTTATTATAAATATTATATTAGACGTATCTCATTAATCCTGTATTCATATCCAAGTTAATAGATTCAAAACGACTAGCACCGAATTTTTTTTTTTTTAAAGTAATTTGTTACTAACCTTCTTTATTTAACATAAGTAAATATATACAACACTTTAAACATGAATCAGTGGATTTTCACTAATTTTACTGTACTGTACTTTATCAGCTTGTAAACAACCCACTGCTGAGCGAAGGCCTCTTCTCCATATAGAACAAGGATTGGAGCTTAATCCACCACGTATCTGTCCCGAGCGGGAATCGAACTACATACTACGAAGTACTACTCGCAGCACGACACCAGATCGATTGTCTTTAAGTGACTATTCATTTTTTATCAATGTGAGAAAAGTACTACTAACGTAATTAATGAAAATTTCACTGATTCATGCTTAGAGAAAAGGAATGTTTGCAGTAGAAAAGCGTAGTATATTAAGCTCTAATCCTTTCCATTAACTTCTATTAGATACAAGTTGTACCCTTGAATTCGTTCGCGATTACACGTTTTGTTTCTCTTCCCCTTTCCCAAGGAAATCGAAATCAATTTCGGTATAACAAGTGTCCTACCTCGTATTATGAATTCGAATCAGGCAGAAAAAAATACAATGTACAGAATTGAACCTGTTACAGTTTTTTTTTTCTTTTTTTTTGGTACAAGCTTACTTGCACCTATACCTTTTTATTTCATTTATTCTATTATCACATAGACAGGCGTTTTAACTCAGCAAAAAACAAATAAGTACTTAAAAACTAGACTTAGTATCTCTAGTCTCTGAGACGAGAGTCCAAACTGACCGCTTATATTCTAATATTATATATACATTTATTTTTTAATTTGTTTTTAATGCTCCATACTTTTGTACCATATCTATATCTATATATCTATCTATCTATGTATGTACATTTGCTATATCTAGTTGTATTTCCTACTCTATAATTTCACACCCAACACAAATGTTTAGCTATTTTGTTTAGTTTGTCTTACGGCACCAGCCCCCAGCTGTGCGAGCACATCCTGACGGCCATGTCTCTATTATGAATTGCCATCTTGATCTATCGAAATTCATCATTTCAATAAAATATGAAACACTTCTTCAATCAATTCTGTTAAATAATATTTATGCAAAATTTGAAGTAGATTGGACCAAGGACTCACGTTGTCCCATACAAAGTTTGCCTCCCTGTTTCAGCCCCTTAGAGGTAGAATTTCTTAAAATCCGTTCTTAGCTGACCTCTACTCAGCAAAAGGAATATTCCTACCAAATTTCAAGTTTTTAGGTCTCATAGTTCCAGAGATATCGTGATGAGTGACTATATCTATAGAAAGTCTCCTATATAATATATAGATTTAGTTTATTGTCAAAGTCTGTTGTCAACACGGTTTTAAATACAGGTCATGCAACGAATTTTTTATCGAAATTTTTTATCACAGATCAGGTTCAAAGACTGCTGCATAAATCTCCAAATAACTATAAAAAAATACAACTATAAAAATACTCATGTCCTTTGTATTAGTAGAATTGTTTTTAATTGAAACGACAATGACCAGGTCCAGAGAGCATTTTTATCAGGCTTACGTAACGCGATAATGTAATTGTTTACAAGCGGATAGTGGCTTATTGCTCTTCATTGTTCTACCACTTATCTGTGAATTGTATGAAAATAATACACTTAAAAGTATTGTAAGATCATAATCCCTGTGCAAAGCCGTCCACGTGTACTGAGTTCATTTAAAAAGTAATTATTTAATTGAACTGAAATAACGTCCCGGTGCTGGGCGAAGGCTACTTCTTCTAAACATGAAGAGTTAAAACTGTGTTGGCCAGGCTGCTCCTCTGTGTGAAATGGCAGTGGGCAGGGCACATAGCTCATAGAACTGGCTTCTCGAGTGAAGACCACGTACCAGCAACTGCAGCTTCGGACGCCCATCCACCAGATAGAGAGACAACTTAAGAGGAGTCGCCAAAAACCGTTAGATGGTAGCGGCTTTAAACTGGTTGCTCTGGAAGTGGATGGGGGAGGTCTACGTTAAGCAATGGACATCCAGTGGCTGATATGATGATGATGCTTTACTACGGCTGATAAATAACTTCCCGACAATAATGACGATCGTCATTGTGTGTTTATTAATCATTGTCATCATCAATCAGGACCGACAGATTCAACACAAGGACAAACACCAAAACCAAAACAAATACTTGTATAAATACAAACATCCATTCCGTACCGGCTTAAAACCTTTTTAATTTTCATTTTAACATTATTTAATTGCTAAATATAATATTCTATAGCGATTACATTAAAAAAAAGTTTTATCCTTTATATACACATAAAGAAAAGAAAAAGAGAGAAACGGATCGATTTTATTTTTATATAGTAATACAGTTAGCAGGAAAGCGGACATCGGATGTCAATCAAAATACCATCATTTCTACTACTCTTTATTAGTAGTAGAAATGCTCCTGACAATCTCAAGAGCTACATACATAATCTTATTACATATCTTGATACTTCAAGTATAGTGATTTCTTAGTAAAGTGTTAACATGGGGATTAAAGGATATTATAATAACTATGTTATATTCGTAACAACATCTTGAAACTAGAAGGTAACAAGGAAGTTACTACCTAATCTTTGAAAATTTTTCCATTTTTAATACACATTCTTTCTTCCAATACATTTTTTGGTCCATCCATCCTTCCATTAATTTATGTTGGTACATATCTTTGTTGTGTTTATGGTGAATTTCTTACTGCTTTATTTATTTATTTTTAATATTTTTTATCTTTATAATTTAGTGTAGTGTTTTTTTTTTGTTTTGTTTTAATTGTGTACATATTTCTTTTTCTTTTTTTGTATAAATATTTTAGTCATTGTCTGCAATGTTTGTGATGTCCCAAATAAATATATATTTACTTTACTTACAAAAAACAAGCAATCATCTACAATCCAAATTCTGTCTTAGCTTCACATTATCTATAATTAAAAATGCAGTAATTATTTTATAAAATGACGATTTATAAGTTCTTTTAAATCATAATTGGATAAAGAATTTTTTTTATTTGATTTTAGCAGTAGGAATTATCTTAATATACTCGTATGTAGTTTCATTCAGAGATGTAATAGTGTTTTAATTGTAAAATGACCTATTTTTTTTATGCAATATTAGATAATATTTTTACTTTTAAAATTAAATTGTATCAAATTAATTAAGTTTTTTCATTTCGTAATTTCTGGCATTTTGAATTTTGTTTTGTTATATTGTAGTCTCCAAATTAAATAATTATTTTCTTAAGATTCTGTGAATACTTTTAAATTAAATTTTTACAAGAAATAGTCACAATTATGTAGATAGAATGTCTTGTAAGTTATGTTTTTATACAAATTTTATTAGTAAGCCTTGTAAATAATAAATAAAAAAAATTAGAGCAACAGCACAAAAATGACATGATACATTTGATAATACAACTATTCAAGTTTAATAAATAAAAATTTGATAGAGATGATTCATGTTTTTGCGACTGTCACAACAAAATTAGTGAGCAAGGGTGTCGTTTTTATAGATTTAAAAAAAAATGTCCGATAACTAAAAAACCATGATATTTTTACTAAAGATGAATTGTATTTTTCTGATCCGTTATGATATCTCCAGCTGCAGGTGAAGGATTATCCATTAATTACGCCACACCATGTATATAATATCAGCCATTGGATATCCACTGCTGAACTTAGGCCTCCCCCATCGACTTCCAGAGCGACTGGCTTGAATCACCCTCCATCCATCGGCTTCCGGCGACTCCGCTCAAGTTATCTGTCCATCTTGTGAACGGCATACGACGCTGCGCTTGCCGGTACATGGTCTCCACTCGAGAATCTTTCTGCTCGACAGGCCGTTAGTTCTACGAGCTATGTGCCCTTCCCACTGCCACTTCATCTTGCAAATCCTTTTGCCCATATGGTCAACCTTCGTTCGTCTGCGATTTTCATAATTTCTGATTCGACCTCACAGAGAAACACCAAGCATAACCCTCTCTATTCCTCGCTGTGCGACTTGGAGCTTGTTTAAAAGGACCATAGCCAGAGACCACGTCTCTCGACCAAAGTTGATTACGTTACATGACTATTAATATATTAAAATAAAAAATAAAAATAAAAATAAAAACATTTTCGATAGAGTTTAAGCGAGTATTCCGAGAGTTATTTTTTTTTATGAACATCCACCGTACACCACTTGTTGCTTACTAAAACATCTGTAAATTAACACCAAAAACCCTCAAACCGCCAAAGTAACATTACACTAAATGAACAAAAAGCAACAAGTAATAAATGAGAGCGATAAAAGCAATAAAGGGATCGGATGCTGCAAATGGCCAATTGGTCTATTTTCGGCGTTAAGGTGCGGCCCCGTTAGGTTTTTATATTAGTATATTCACTTTTAGATGTAGTGTTGTAATTTGAATTTATATTTTGTATCAATTACACAACCATTTATGATATATATTTTTAAATATGTACGTATATTAACTAGACTAGCATCGCTGTTTTAACCACGTTAAATCTATAATTGTCAGGTTGAATAACGTTTGTTAAATAAAGCTAAGCTACTGCTTTTTCTTAAACAAAAACAAACTGTAATTCTAAATTTAACTTTCGTAATAAACTGGAGTTTATGAAGAAATAATGTTATCACTCAGTCACTGTGCGGCGCCACATTGACATGTTTGCTTGAGAGCTAAAGAAATAAAAGTAAAATATCAATTTTTTTCAATAAAGATTGAAATGTGTCCATATATTTTTAGTTTTTTATATTAACCATATAATCATATTTTATGTATATGCTACGTCGGCGACAACGGTGCACCACCTACCTTTTCTTTACACATTCTGTGTAATCTGGGTTGTCTGGAAGAAATCGCTACTTAGCGATAAAACCGCCTTTGTAAATTAAAAATACTTTGTATAATTACGTGTGTATAATCTTAAGTGGTGTGCAATAAAGTGTATTTTATTTATCTAATTTATAACTTTATTTTTAATTTAATTTTTAGCTCTTCAATACAATTAATCATACTTTTTTTTGTGATAAATATTAAGGCATGATATATATTGTTTCGTGAAATATAAGAAAATTTTATAGTAACGCCGTTTCGTTTTACAGCTCCTGGATGCTAAATAATTGATTTCGAAATATAATTTTTAACCAACTTCAAAAACAGGTGGAGATTGTCAATTCGAATGTATTGTTTTTAATGTGTTACCTCATAACTTTTTACTAGTTGTAGTGATTTTTTTTAAATATTATAAAGGTGATGCTTGTCATGTGGTCCTATTTAAATTGGAGCGAGATCTGACTAGTAGTTTTTGAGTTATCCCTAAGAATTCGTATTTAAAATGTAATGTATAAAATAAAATGTATGTAAAGTGAATAAAAAAAACCGTACAGGACAGTTTGGAAGAGCATCCCGTGGTCCCTTTTTAGTTTGGTCATGTTCTGATGAAGATCTTCGGAGACATGCAACGGAACTCTTCAATAAATTACAGCAAATCTGCCGTGATTGCTGCAATCACATGCATTGTTTACACAATCACACAATACAACATCACGCCTGTTGAATTCGGTTTTGTTTTTATAAAATTTTAATTATTCGATTACACTAATTGCTCCTGAATTAAACTCGGTACAAATTAATGTTCTAAAGATCATATAACGAGAATTAGAAAATCATCGTTAGAAACTTCCTAAAAGTTAATTTTATTTTCAGCTAAATCCTCACGTGAACGACTTCCAGCGCCGCTACGTGACGGAGGTCCGTCGCTGCAACGAAATGGAACGCAAGCTTCGCTGGGTGAGCGGCGAGCTGCCTGAACCACCTCCTCCGCCCAAACCCTCACCGCGGGTGTTGACTCCGAGAGAGATTAACATATTAGAGGTAGGAGAATCCCTAAAATTAATAGCTTACAAACTCATCCAAAAATGACAAACGTGTAGATATTTAAACACTTTTAATTTTAATCCGTTAAGTCTCCTCGTCGCTTTAAACTGGAACGTCAGTGACTACCATTGACCCCAATTAAGTAACGTTTGAGAATTAGCTCGATTAAAATGTAGAACTAGATTACAATATTTTCTGAAATATAATCCAACATAATACTGCTAATGCTGACAACTTTGATTGACACCGTAAGTCATTGAACGATAACGTATTACCAAGGAATTTATATACAAACTATAAATTCCTTGCGTATTACAGTCCGTATCAAGGAATTTATATACAAACTGGAATGCTAACGTGCACTCAAAAAACGTTCCTTTGCCGGGATTGCATCTCTTTCTACCATGAATTCAAGGCAACTCTCGTAAAAAAGAGACAAAATACCGGTTGTCAACGAAATGCTTGGAACGATTTTTCACTTTACATGTATTAAGCCAATGTCAACCTTACGTCAAATACTTCAAGGTGCATATTTGAATATACAATTTTATTAAGTGAGCGTTCCAGTTATGATATAAATTCCTTGGTCCGTATTTACAATGTCATTTACATGTTAACAGATTGATTTCAAATTAGAGAATATTTAAGTTTTATTGTTTATACTAATAACTTGTTTATTTTTTTTCTAAATGCAAATGTTAGCGAAGAGATTCACACAGAGACATTAAAAATATCATGTTCTTTCTTAATAAAATTATATTTGTTGATATACATATAATTATTAAGAAAATTCTATATACAATTGTACTCAAAAATAATGCAGCATAATATACTTACCTTCAGGAAAGGATCGACTACATCGAATCAGAAATCCAAGAGATAACAAGAAACGCCCAAAACTTGAAGACGGATTATCTCGCTTTAATCGAACTAAAATTATTAATAGAAAAGACACAGACATTTTTTCAAGATCACAGCGCACATAGAAAAATCTCAGCGTCTGTGCAGATTTATAATAACGAAGCGGTATTAGGACATTTGGGTTTCATTGCTGGTGTAGTGGCGACGGCGAGGGTGCCGTCCTTTGAAAGAATGCTATGGAGGATATCGCACGGAAATATTTTCTTCAAGCAAGCCCAAATCGATGAACCACTGAAAGATCCTGTCACGGTAAACTAGTTTTTCTGTCTTTTTTCTAATTCGTAACCATAAACTCGAATTAAATTTATATTGGAAAACGTAAATTTTGGAATCTGAAACCTGTTTTAAAAAAAAATGAAAATTTGAACACCAAATTCAGCAATTGATGTGGCGAAGACTTTTTACTATTATTATTATTATTATTATTTGTTTAAAAAGCAGAACAATAGTCTGAACTCATCAAGTTTTCAGAAAAGTTAGGTTTAAAAATATGTAATAAAATATTTTTATCAAAACTAGATCGAAAGCATCATATATCATAATTTCTGACCTTTCTACCAAAGTATTTAACTACATACCTACACTAACTAGCCATCACTATCTTCCCCGCATGTCAAAGTTCAAGGAGCACTACATTAAAAATGTAATCCATAATCTAATTTGAGGAAAGAAAATAAAAACATAAAAAGTAATATAAGGAACGTACGTAGATGAGTAATTACATAAAAAATAATACAATAACATTTATTTACAACTAGCTGTGCCCCGCGGTTTCACCCGCGTTAATTTGAGAATAAGAACAAAAACGTAAATAAAAAGAGAATAAAAACGTACTTAAATATTTTTAAACAATTATTATAAAAGCCGTTGGCCGCCTCGTTGGTCGAGTGATCGCAAGGGATCCCAGGTTTAATTCCTGGGTCGTTCAACGTATTATTGAGTTTTTTTTTATAATTCTCAGTGATCTCAGTGATTCTCTTCTTTTTTTCTCGAAAATTCTCAGTAAAAGAATGATATTATATTTACTTTAAATTGGAACTACAGTTAAAAAATGTCTCGAGAAGAGAAATAATAAAGGACGCAACGGAAGCTCTCAAAGAAGATTATTTTTTCCCGTTTTTATAACATTTCTTATTATTGCTCAGCCCCTATTGGTCGTAGCATAATGTTGTATAGCCTATAGCCTTCCTCGGTAAAAGAGCTATCCAACACAAAAAAAAAATCGATTCGAACCAGTAGTTTCTAAGATTAGCGCGTTCAAACAAACAAACAAACAAACTCTTCAGCTTTATAATATTAAAGTATAGATAACATTTATTTAAAGTAAATAAAAGCGACATATTGGTTGAAATACTTGAAAATGTAAGCTCTGTGAAGATAAAATATGTGTGAACTGCTAATAAAACTCAAACGGTATCGTTAGAAAGCGATTAAAACATTGATTTGGAATTCCTGTAGACTAATGATATAACCAACAAATACTTTAGTCAGGCATTTAATTAGAATAATAATGTACAGTACACATATATCTATAATTACGATAACAATGTCTATAAAACGAAAATAAATATAATCTTTAAATATTGTAAGTTTT
Organism: Euphydryas editha; assembly: GCA_036937285.1. NCBI lineage: Eukaryota > Metazoa > Arthropoda > Insecta > Lepidoptera > Nymphalidae > Euphydryas > Euphydryas editha. Next base: position 3,655,862 of record JAUPFZ010000001.1, read on the forward strand.
CGGTTTACGCAGTCTGATAGTTTAGTTCGTACTTAACATGCTATGGGCCAAGTTAATGCCATTCGGTCGTTGACCTAGGTTTTTATTGATTTTTTTCATACCGACTAAGGGTTTTATATTTTATTTAATGGAGCGAACGATTACATAAAGATCGAATAACGTGGACTCGAATCGTTAAATATTTTATTGTATGATAGTAGTTAGTAACTGTGCGTTGTAATCGAACGTTGATAAAAATCAACAAGAACACTTGCTACACCGAAATAATACTACTAAGGGGCCGTTCATTTATTACGTAAGACTATTTAGGGAGGGGGGGGGGCGACTATGTCTTATTTTTTCTTACAAGGGGGTGGGAGGGAGTCTTGATAGTTCTTACGTAAGATCACAAAAATGCGCAAAGTTAAAATTATACTTTGAAAAAGCGCGGGCAAGCGCGGGCACCAACCAAAAATTGTTAGTACCTTTGTAAGTACAAATAAAAATTTCTAAAAATTGTTACTTTGAAAAATAAACGTTAAAAAAAAACCAAACGTGTTATTATTTTTCCTTTAGATTTGTGGCGAACTCATGATGTCTATGATAAAATTGACGCCACAATAATAAAATTATTTATTTTGTTAACTTGGACCACCTCCTTATAATTATTCAACTTGGGCCACACGACGACGACGTGACGAATGATGGTGGTACTTGAGGAGCCGAACGACGCTGGCGAACTCCACTAATGCACTTGCTTCGAAACTAACCGCGCGCCTAAATTTTTATATAATTATATCATTCCTTTTAACTTTTCGTATTGTAATCGTTTATTTTTGTGCATTAAATTCATCTCTATATTAAATCGTTTCAATCACATCTCATTCATATAATTTCATATCTCAAAACTAAGTATATCTTTTACGTAAATTATATCCGTAAGTAAGAACTAAGTAAATGTGAGGTTATCAGGATAACTAGACATTCTGGTGACCCCACAGATTGTTACGTAATAAATATTAAACAAGGGGAAGGGGGTTGGCATATTCTTATTTTTTCTTATAAGAGGGGGGAGGAGGTCGAAATGTAGCAAAATTCGTCTTACGTAATAAATGAATGGCCCCTAATTAGTAGTTTATAGAATTTCGAAATGCATAATAAATATGTTTACCAGATATACTCCTGATACGTTATCAAAAAGTGCCGTAATTCGACCTCAGTAAAGTAAATATTGTATGATTTTTAATATATATAATTAAAACGACTAAACTATATATAAAAAAATATTAGCAAATGAAAATAAATGACGTTGGCGATTATTTAAAAAATATATAGACATACTTACAATTAGTTGCGGTAACACTTATCTTAAAAGAAACTTTTTTATAATAACTAATTTTTATTTTTTCATCCAGTTGCTAAATAGGTTCCAATCCAGGCCAAAAGATTTTCTACCCTCTTTTGTCATACTTATTCCACTCTCTCTTTTTTCTCTGACACATACACATATTGTGTCAAACAAGTTAATTTCTTGCAATGTTTCCCGCCGCTGAATATGAGATAAATTATAAATATATATAAATTAATATATTATATAAATCCCAAAGATATATTTAATGCCTTTGGATAACTTTTGAAATGTCTGATTTGAGCCTGCGTCCCCCAATTATGTATGTGCGTATTTTATCCTCTATTTAGTATTTAATCTAACATGTCTCTCCATTCTTATTGTCTCTGTTTCAGAGTCATGAACTGCAAAAGACAGTTTTCGTAGTATTCTTTCACGGAGAACAAATAAAACTTAGAGTCAAGAAGGTGTGCAACGGTTTTCAAGCGACCCTGTATCCCTGTCCAGCAACGTACAAGGAACAGCAAGATATGCTTGCTGGAATAGAGACGAGGATAAAAGACTTAGAAATGGTAAGATAAATTCAGATACGTTATAGAAAATTTTATGGTTACTTACTCATTATATGTAAATAAACGTCTCACATTCAACGGCCCCCAGTAAGATAAAATTCTGAATAAAAGGTTTAGAAATACCTACAAAGAAACACCCAGATCACGACAAAACAAAATTTTGTTATGAACTGGAATCGAAACCGCGATCGCTAGCGCAATAGTCAGTTGTTGTGACCACTAACCCGCCAAATCATTCATATTCAAAGAAAAAATGTTGAAAAATGTTGTACATTTTAATATTTTAATAAAAGTCAGTACTCTACGCATAGTTCTATCAATTACGAAATAAACAATATTATTACACAAAAAACCAAGAAAGTAAACACAGTCCTTGAAAGAGTTAATTGAAGCCTTAAAAAGTATTTGAAGTTTTGCTTAAATTAAAGCTCATCGTGTCAAACAAAATGTAAACAATATTGTTACATTATTGTACATAAATGAACCGAACTGTTCGATTGACGTAATATTGTTATCATAACTTAATAAACAACAGCAATCGGTGTCAAGGATCCCTTATTAAAGTACACTAGTGTTTATTTGATATATTTCTTTTAACAAAGTTTTATCCTAAAATGTTAATGTTAAGTTACTAAATGTTAATTCACATTTTAAAAACTCGATATTTTTTTTATTACTAACTAGCTTCTGCCCGAGGCTTCGCCCGCGTAGATGTCAGTAATCGCGACCAAAAAATAAAGTATCCTATGTTACTTCTAATACCTCCAAGAATATATGCACAAAGTTTCATGATGATCGGTTTAGTAGTTTTCGCCTAAGAGTTCATGATGTTACTTCAAAAAATAACACTACTTATTATGTCTTTTAAAAGTTTAGGCATGAACTGCCTGGGAACTGACGATGTGTTAACGCAGCGACTTCTGCGATATATTTAGAACATGATAAACGCCATACGTAGGCCTTACGTAGTTATAGTAAAAGTATGTACATATTTATCGTGATAGCCAAAAAACAAGATTAAGGAGACAAGGATTAGTACCTAAGCGAAAGTGGCTAGGAAGAGCAGTGGACTAGTCTTGTATGTCACGTAGGTCAGAACCTAACATTTGGAGACCACGCCTCGGTAAACGTAGTAATATGACGCCCTCTAATCACACGAGTAAAGAAACGGAACAGAGACAAAGCTTCTAAGAAGCGAGTAAAATTTATACCTATTTTCGTAGGGTTGGCACAGGAAGTTAAAATTTAGGATAGATAAAAAATTATGTGTTTTTATTCTTTCTATTATTGTTCATACACACTGTACAGTAAACCATATTTACACTTTTATATTAAAACACTATTAAAATTATATTAAAATATTAAATTATCATTAAATGAAAATACGACGCGCGACGTGTATTCCAGCCCTTGAGTTTGAGCACTCGCCGAGCCGGTACAGGCCGGTTTCTCTCCGTACGTGACGGAGCGTGAGTGCTGACGCACACACGCGTCTCAAGCTTGTAGTAGTATACCTATCGTGGCGCGCTTGTATGAAGCTTTGCCTCTTTTTCATTTCTTTACTCATGTGCTCTACGAAGCTGCTGGAAATCAAAAGCCGAAAACCGAGCTCAGTGGCATTCCATTGGAGAGGTATATGTCAGCAGTGGACGAGAGCAGACTGATGATAATGATGATGATGATGATGTTTGTCATAATTCAATCGTTTGTGTATTAAGAGCTCAGTGGCGTTCCATTGAAAAGGTACATATAATTATGTCAGCAGTGGACGAGAGTAGGCTGATGATGATGATAATTATGGTGATGATGATGACGATACAGGTGTTTGTCGTGATTTAATCGTTTGTGTATTATGTGTTTTACCGGACTACTGACACAGGTTTCACTCTACTGGGGGTCGTAGAGTGTGAGAAGTTTTATTATTTATGACGAAGACAAGTTCTTTTTATAAGACATCAAATTAATGATATCTGGTGTCAAACTTAAACACTACAATATTAACTCTCGTAAAAGTCAGCTATCAGTTAAACACGAACTGACTAAATGACTGGTCTAAATTTGTCTTATCTTTACGTAAGGAAAGAACGAAACGTCCTGTCACCATTACTGTTTTATTAATAGACATAATGGTCACTAGATCACAGATAATATACCCATTTATTATTTATTGAACAGAGCAAAGATAGCATCATAATATAAAAATACATTTAAAAAAATCAAAAGAAATTAATTCTGTAACAAATAAATTTCGAATCAATAAAAAATTTCATCCTCTATTTTTTCTTTAAAATTAATTAGGACCAAATGTTAAGTGTACTCTCCCAAACAAAACAAAAAAAAAATCCCCACCGATTCATTAATAACGTAGTTCTGAGGCAACAAACATAAAAGCCTTGCTGTGTTTCGGAGAGAAGGGCAAGACAGGCAGTGTAATTGTTGGCACCGAGACTTTAACACCTGTCTCTGGATAGGCAACACAGATGAGTTGCCTGGGCTAGTTCCAGGTAAACGGGTTTTTGTTCATGGGCGACGTCAACCACTTACCATCAGGTGGAACGTCTGCCAGTTTGCCTATCCAACTAACATAAAAAAGCCATTATAAGCAAATTGACAACCTCCTAATTTTTTTGTAGTCGGTTTAAAAAAAATCACGTTAAGAAAATATATACTTTCCCACTTCAGATTATTAAATCTTATTGAATGATTATAATAACCAATTTAATGACGGTGATTAAATCAAGCTTCAATACCGGATGGAATCGAATATTTGTATAAGAATAACAAATAGCTGGGCGTTGAAGACACATTAACTGCTTAGCATAAAATAGAACTTCTAACGATCTTAAATTATATTAAATAGCGAAAATCAATCAACAATATTTTCGTCGAATAAATATGATTGGTGGTACTTTAATTATTCATAGTAAACTTTGAACTTTATACCGTATGTTATCAAATATGTTTTTATCTTTATAGTCCGTCTTTTTCTTATGAACTCAGAACCAGTAATCTTTCGATTTTTTTTTTTTTTAATTATTTACTTGCATTAAATAATAATATTTTTAACATACACAAACGGTCGTCTGTTCCTAAGATAGGTAACTTAATACCTGTGTTTTAGATAACCGCCGACTGATATTCATTTTTTTTGAGTAAACCTATATATAAATAATACATATATGAATAAATGTACATTACATCTAAACTCAGGGCGGGAATCACATTAAATTAATACCTGGCTTACCTTAACTCTCAAAGTATTTAAAAAATGAAAATCATTTTGGTGTACTCGTAGTGTTGCGAATAGTCACCTCAACGTCGACGGTCGCGAGATCGATTCCCGCTCGGGGCAGATATTTATATATGTGCAAAAATTTGTTTCTGGTCTAGGTGTATGTTTTTGTGTGTCTCCCCACAGTGCCTCGGAGAACACGTAAAGCTATCGGTCCTGGTTGTTATCACAGACACCTGATAACTATCGTTACTCATGGTAGGGAAATTATCCGCCAACCCGCAGTGGAACAGCGTGGTGAAATAAGCTCCGATTCTTCTCCTATATGGAGAAGAGGTGTTTGCCCAGCAGTTGGATGTTTACAGGCTGTTTCATTGGTTCAGTAATAACCAAAAACGTTCCAGGTATTAGAACAAACAGAACAGCATCGTAGGTTAGTTCTGACAAATATAGCGAGAGATTTAAGTACCTGGATGGTCGTGGTCAGGAAAGAGAAAGCGATATATCATACGCTGAACATGTTCAGTATGGACATCGTGAAGAAGTGCCTGATAGCTGAGTGCTGGGTCCCTCGGTGTGACTTGCATATCTTACAAAAGGCTTTGGACAACGGTGTGGTAAGTCTTTAGATTCTTTACAAAGTATTATAATAATTTAAAATAAGTTTACCTTTCAAAATGAAATAGAAGATTAAATAATAAAGATCTTTATTTATCGATCTCCTATTAAATGAGGAATAAAAGAAGAGTTGAAACTTAAATGGAAATTTTGTATTACAATCATATTTTAGCACTGCATTTAGTTACTTTTAGACTATATATCGTCTATTAATCACGCGAGGCTCTAAAGGTGGGAGGGGTTCGGAAAACATCACGAAATATCACAAGAAGGGGGAGGGGGGCTAATGAGATATCATTTGTATTTATTTTCGTAAATATACGTTTTTTTTAACACTTTCCTTTATCATTATTTTTATGCCTTATGCCAGTCAAAAACAATTTGCATCCTTAACCTCTGTCTGGACATTTTAAAAATGTTGCTTAATTTTCCAAAATTTAATCAGATTATAACTGTATTTAAACATAACATTCAGAAATTTTCAGTATACTTTGTACCAAAATTATACACGTGTTTTGAGTATTGGGAAATTCTAATACCTCATTACATTACCAGGAGGGGGTGGTGGTGGTTAAAAAGTTGCTAAAAACCCATAACTGATTAAAGGACGAACGCTATATATAGTACTCGTAGGATCGAAGTATATATACTCGTAGGAAGTATACATATATACTCGTAGGATCAGGGGCCAACATGGTTTAAAAGTAATATGGTTTAATCACTTTACTTCGATTTATTCTTGTGTCACGTCTGCACCGAGCAACCGTCGACTAGCAAAAAATCACCCCATAAGGAAAACGCCGCTTTTCATATCATTCGATATTGGGGTGACTTTGACGTTTACCCGCCACACCCGTTGTTTACAAATTAATATTGACGGCGACTCTGTTATATACTTAACTGAAACAAAATACTAAAACTTGTTCGAAATTCATGGATCTTGAAAGGTTTTCATGTATAATTTTTTTTTTTAGAAAGCAAGTGGAAGTCCGATTCCATCTATTCTCCATCACGTCCCTACGTTAGAAATTCCACCAACCTATAATAGAACTAACAAGTTCACCCAAGGCTTTCAGACTCTTATTGATTCCTATGGAATCGCTAGCTATAGGGAAGTCAACCCAGGTAAGTTCTTGATTTATGTTTACGTAACAGTTCAAATGATTATGTATTGTATAGAATAAAATAGTGTAACTGCAATATGTCCTTAATGCTATACTAAATATCTATTTGAACTTGATACACCTATTGTTGCCTTCAGCATTTGTGAAAAACATTTAGATGCGATATTAATTCAAAATTTAAAATGTATACACATATTCTTTTATGCCTCCTTTATCCTTTCGAAACATATTTTTTATGCTCCATTTTGTCGAACGAATTATGCCAGAAGTCGCTCTTTCATAAGACCTTGTGATATTTATAATAAATTGTACAGTGATATTGATATGAATGAGAATCCGTTTAAATTTTCAGAAATCTTAAAAAACTTTATTTTTTTGTTTTATTCTCTGTTGTAATTTGAATGATATTATTGTTTCATATGTTATCACATTCACTCCATGTTTTAACGCCAAAGAGGGAACATTGTTGACTTATGTAAAACTTACAAATTTGTCAAATGTATATTAACGGTTGAAAGGCTAATTGATGTAAGTGACATTTTGTAAAACTCGCAGGCGGATGTTTTTTTTTTTTTGAAAAAAAAAATCATAAAAAAGTAACTATTTATCAGAATTTTATTTATTCGATACAGTATATCCCAAATTAAATAAGGAAGTTTTTTAAACTATTACTGTTGATAATTGTGTATTATTTTAGAAAATTTATGTCGGTTAGCCTAAAATGCATCAAATTTAGTTATTTTTTGAGAAAGGAAAAATGATTCAAATGCCTATCGTAAATAAAATAGCTGAAAGCATATAGCTTAAGCGCTGACTTAGAATAAAATAATACGAGAGAAAATGAATTTAGCGCCAAGTCAACCTGACAGTTGAATACGCCTAATCTGCGTCAATGTTGACCTAATATGTCTTGGAACAAGTATTAAATAAGGTTGTATATCACCCTAAGCCTAGGTAGTAGTATAGCCACGGAATGCAATTATTAATGTACCTTAGTGGCACTTTATAAATAAAACAACAAATTAGTTTTTCAGGCGACAAGGTTTTTTAAAGTATAAATTGAATGCAAAATGGGTCAAACGATAAAGCTTATTATTTTGGTTTAATGCAAAATGAGCCAAACGACAAAATCACAACTATGGCGAAAAAGCTAAATGCCATAATCGACACACGTTATAAAAAAAAAGAAAAATCAAAATAACTTAAGTCATCGAGTCTGCAAATTTGTCTAATTTTGTGTTGTCTAAATCAATGAGCTTAGAAATGAGGTCTGTTTTGCTGTGGGTGCTAATCGCCAAAAAAGTTGTCAAAAAAATTTGAAACATGACTCAAACTACGGATAAAAATTAGCTGATTCCGAATATGTACTATATATAACTCTCAATATCGCAAAAAATGTCGCTTAGATCAAATAGCCTTTCAACCGTCGATATTATTATCATTTTATGCTGTATGTTTCCCAATAAATACATTTAAAAAAAAAACAGTAATAACCCTATTCCATTTGAACCTTATTCTTAACTATAAAATAGATGTATGCCTAGAATCAACATAAAATCTTCCATTCCAGCTTTATACACAATAATAACATTCCCATTTCTATTTGCCGTCATGTTCGGTGACATGGGTCATGGACTCATTATGACAATTTTTGCTGCCATCCTCGTTATCTATGAAAAGAAATTCCTCAAAAACAAGACGGATAATGAAATTTGGAATATATTTTTCGGTGGTCGATATATCATACTACTGATGGGAATATTTTCCGTATACACCGGTTTGATATATAATGATATATTTTCGAAATCGCTAAACTTATTTGGCAGTAGTTGGAAGAATGTTTATGATGAGGATACTTTGAGAAATCGCAGTCTCTTCAGTTTGGATCCAAAAGACTCGTATACGAACACGCCATATCCTCTTGGAGTTGATCCTGCGTGGCAAGTAAGTATTCAACGAAAACATTAAAATACTATTATTAAGATATAAAACACATACACACATTTACCATGCCACGGGTAAACTGAACATGATGCTTGCAATAGGGTTGCCAACCGTACTATAATATATATATATATATATATATATATAATGTGATGTACTTTGGGTCGCCGTACTATATACTGTTGAAGAAATATATAGTACGCGAAAATACTATATTTCAGACTGAAATTTTCAGTACAATAGATCAATGTTTATATTTTGCAACACTAAAACAAATAAAATAAAAACACACTCCGCTATTTTTGACCGCGCCTTTCGTTTGACACAAAAAAAAATTTTGTTAAAGAATGCAAAAAGTGCAAACAAATATACATAGTTTTTATCAAAAAATAAATGAGTAAAAAATATAACTTAGTCTATTTTTTATTCTTCAAATAAAATACTATATTTTTAAGCGTACTATACTCTACAGCTTTTAAAAAAAAACTATATTTAGACAAAAAATGTTGGCTTGCAATAGTGCCAAAATATCAGAAACTCAAAATGATAAACGACATACATCGTAAATATCCCTTTTTGTGTATTATATACGAGTAAAGGGTTAATTATTATGAAAGCTTAAAATTTTTAAACGAACTTATCACAAATAACTGAAGTTAAATTTAATCACACAGATTATTCATTAAAAAAAAATACAAAATCTAATTCAATTCATATACTGTATTAAATAATTATAATTTTTCAGAATCATGGTAATAAAGAACTACGATTATATTTTAAATTTTTTATTCGTTTTTTTTTTTTTTAATTTTATGACCGTTAAAGTTAAGCTTTAAACATTTAATCAGTTAGGAAATAAATTATGTAATTTATATATTTTTTGTTTATAAGCAATTTTCGGGGTGATAAAATTAAAGATTTATATACTGAACTATATTAATTAAAATTTATATAATTATTTCAGTTCGCTTCGAACAGTATAATATTTCTGAACTCATTCAAGATGAAGCTATCGATAATATTCGGCGTGATACACATGGCATTCGGGGTAACATTAAGTGTGGTAAACTTCAAGTAATTACTGTATTCAAGAAATTCGATAACGTAGTTTTATTTTATCATTAAAAAACGTGATTTTTATATATAATATATTAATATTTCAGCTTCTTCAAAAAAGCGGAGATGATTTTCTTACAGTATATACCGCAGATATTGTTTCTTCTGCTCCTGTTTTGGTATTTGTGTATACTGATGTTTATGAAGTGGATCATGTACTCGGCAGATGCGACAGGTAAACTATCATTACATATTATATAACAAAGTCCTTCGCTGCGTCTGTCTGTTCACGATAAACTTAAAAACTACTACACGGATTTTCATAGGTTTTCCAACAATAGAGTGATTTGATTGATGAGAAAGGTTTCGGTACATATACATACCCCGGGCGCATCCGGGGCGCGCTATCGGCGCGTTAATAATTAATATAAACACTTAAACTGTATGAAATTATGTACAGTTCTACATTTTTGAATAATAGTAACGCCTACCGTCATACGTATTTATACACTGATAAACTATTTTAATGATCATTACCAGTATCAATCTTCAAAATTTCTCTAGCGATTATAAAAAATTTGGTAAATCAAGTAATTTAAATACAAATAAATTTTTGCTGTAAACTGAAAAAAAAAAACAATTCTTAATTTTTTATATACTCTTAAATGATTTGTTAAAAAATTCTTTTTCGATAAAACAATTTTTTTAAGGTTTCATCATAATGCTATTAAAAAAAAACTGTAAAATATTAAACATGTAGAATCAATGTCGAGATTAGTATAACGGTTTTATAAAATACGCGCGAAGGCGTTTTATTTTTTTAGCGTAACAATTTTTTGGGCTTAAAAGCTTTAGTCCCAGGCAGATTTAGAATCCACCTTGAATGTCAAATCAGTACAAATTAGATTAAATCATTATTAACAATTACTTTCAGGGTTTCGAAATAAAATAATAATTTTTATTTTAAAAATAACCTCCTTTTCAATTTATATTTTTTGATTTTTTTTTGCAGATGAAGCCCTAGGGACATATTGCGCTCCGTCAATACTGATAATATTCATTAATATGATGTTGCTAAAAGAATCAACAGCAAAGGACCCTTGTAAGCCCTTCATGTATGACGGTCAAGATATTATACAAAAGACCTTCCTAGCCATCGCATTCTTATGTATACCGATAATGTTGTTCGGAAAACCTCTATATCAAATGATGATGGCGAAAAGACAAAAGGTATATCATTTTTATGTGTTTGTATCAGCCTGTAAACAACCCACTGCTGAGCGAAGGCCTCTTCTCTATATAGATAGGGTTAGAGCTTACCACGCTGCTCCACTGCGGATTGGCGGATAATTTCTCTACCACGAGTAACGATTGTTATCAGGTGTCTATGATAACAACCGGGACCGACGGCTTTATGTGCTCTCCGAGGCACGGTGGGGAGACCCACAAAGACATACACCCAGACCGGAAACAAATATACAAATACAAATATCTGCTCCGAGCGGGAATCGAACCCACGACCGCCAATATTGAGGCGACTACTCACACCACTACACCAGAAACTGTCGTCATTATGTGTTTAATTTTTGTATATTAATTATTAAAAACTGTCAAAAATAAAAAAAAATATACTACCTTGTCATCTTTTGTGGCTCATATTATAGAATCTCGTTGAACTAAATTGGAAATGTCTGTACATTTAATAAAAATTTTAAACGATTCCCAATAATACATATTAATAAAAAAAATATTACAAAGAGTGGGTACAGTGGACACAGTAACTGAATAATGCGCTAACGATCGCAGGTTCGGTCCTACTTATGACAAATACTCGTACAGACTAATAGATGTTTGGCCTTCCTGTAATGTTAGACGTAAGACTGATAATAAATAAATAAATAAATCTTTGTCGTTATCTGGACGCTTGTTTGTTTGTTTCCGGACCCCTCAGACAGGATGTTCAACTTATTTTCATATTACTTTGGTTTATTTATTTATTTAGTATAATGAATAATAAAGTTACATATTAATGGGTAAATTCGCGGCCCTCTTCTAAGTGAAGATTATCTTCATTTTGATATGTGCGCATGAGCACGTCATGTTGTCCCATATCCGCGCATATTGAATGTATGACGTACGCATGCACTCCTATCAAAGTGAAGAAACTCTTCACTAAGAAGGGGGTCGCGAACATAGCCAATATTGTTAATAAGATTTAATTCAGTTATAGATTACTTGAAATCACATTTATTTCTTTCCTTTTTTTATATAGCAATACAGGCGTGGTGTGGAAAGTGGTGAAGTAACAAAACAAGAAACTCCAGAGGAGGGTATGGGAGAAATATTAATCACGCAAGCCATACACACCATAGAATATGTTCTAGGAGCTGTGTCACACACGGCTTCATATTTGCGTCTATGGGCTTTGTCTTTAGCTCATGCTCGTGAGTACTTCACTTTTGTATAAAAACTTGAATTTTTTGCTGTGATAACGCCTTATAAATGAATGCCAATGAATGCCAGCTGCATGTACGAAAAAGCATGACTCGTTGTCACGTTCCTCGAGCGAGAGCGCGGAACAAGTGATAGAGAGGCACGATCCTATCCTAACGGCCTAAGTGTTTGGCTTGTGACGCATCTATCTCCCTTCCACTCCATCGGTAGATGCGTCTGAGTAGAATTCGAGGGAATCGAACCCCCAAACGCTGGAGCAGAAACCAGGGTCACTGCCAACTGCACCAACGGGCCAGTCAATATTATAGAGCTTTGCTTTATAAAAATTTAATTATATCGTGTATGTAGCTGAATCAATTATGGCAGTGTCATATTTTCAAAGAAAATTACCGTGAAAGTTAATATATAGTAAAAAATTGCTAAATTTTTCATTTCGGAAAATCGTGGAAAAAAATATCAGAAGACTTGCTCACATTGTTCTGTAAAAACAAACATTTGCTCGTCTACTTCTTTACTTTTAATAAGAGAGCCTTAGCAGTCTCACTGATGGGAAGAGACAATCCCACACAACCTTCCACTGCGGGATACTGATATATATCTTTAAATTTCTTTCGAATCTTCTAGGTTTCCTCACGAAATTTACTTTTACCGCTGAGCATAAAGATTTTGGAATTTTTTAAACAAATTTATCAATTGTAACGCACTTGCCAACTATAAACTTACCACTTGCTTTTCTCATTGGGCCTCAATTATTTTTTTTTTTTAATTTTTTAAACATATTTATTACTTTTAAAATGCCATTTACCAACTGTAAACTAACCACTTGCTTTATCCATGGGCCATCTCAGTTCGCTGTTTAATACAAATACATACAAATAATAGCACAAATGAGGCTCAACGTAGGAGTGACTCAATCCAAATAAAATGTAAATGTTTTAAAATTACACAAGTCACATTTTTTCTTAATATTTATGAAATTTTAAAGATATAATATTATATTTAAAATATATATAAAAAATCACTATCCCTACACATTATAAAACAAAGTACTCCGCCACCTCTGTCTGTCTGTTCGGAATAAACTCAAAAACTACTGCACGGATTTTCATGAGGTTTTCACCAATAGATAAAGTGATTCACGAGGAAGGCTTAGGTACATATACACACCTCGGGCCAGGGCGGGCAGCTAGTATAATATAAATTATGTTATATATTTTTAAATGAAAACGCTTTCTAATAAAAGCATTTTATCTAAAACTCATGATTTGATAATTTTATCACGTTGATGATTAAACCACTTAAAAATATAAATGCATGACGAATGATGAGGAAATATTGCTCCAACAGAATTGTCAGCAGTATTATGGCAAAGGCTGCTCAAGATGGGTCTAAGGGGGGTTTCCCCGGTGAACGCTATAATTCTGTACCTGATATTCGCCGTCTGGGCGTTCTTTACACTTGCGATATTGGTGCTTATGGAAGGATTATCTGCATTCTTGCACACGCTGCGGTTACATTGGTAAGTTATTTATTTATACTGTTGTTGTTTTAAACTTTATCCCTAATAGGGTAAGGCAAAAGACTATAGTCCATACGGCCTAGTCTAAATTTGTAAATTTCATTCCGGTATAACAAAAGGCCGAAGCCAAGTCTGAAGTAACTTCATTTTTCTTCTAGTTCCATTTTATTCATTTTTAGTCTGTATTGTACACCACAGACTATATATAAAAATAATAATAAGTAAATATAGCACATCGAGCGGTTTTATCATATTCAGTGAACCGAGTTTCATTAGTTGATTATTGGATTTGATAAACGAATACAATGTCTGTAATTCTTTCGAATTGTTGATGAAGTTTCTTCAATATTATACTTCAACAAATCTTAAGAAATTAGATTATTTCAAAAAATTCGTTGTTGATTAGGTTACGATGAAAAATTAAATTTATAAAATTGTAGTTTGCAATGTTCTCGTACATTAAATCTTCTGAATTAATCTAAAACAGAATTTGGTTGATCTATCCGTCGTCACACACTTTACTTATTATCCTGCTACTAATTTTTACGGTCATTTTGAATTTAATGAAAGATGTTAAATATTCAAGTCACTACAATTTTTCAGTGTTATCGTTGTTTTGGCAATTTGTCTAAATTCGGCTAAAATCTAACTTAAAGCATAATGATCTAGAAGCTTCTGAATTTTGGTAACTTTGTCAAATACATTGTTTTATATTACAGGGTGGAATTTATGAGTAAATTCTACGAAGGACACGGGTATGCCTTTTTACCGTTTTCATTTTCCGCAATCCTCGAACAAGATGATATTGACGTTAAAGAAAAGCCTAACGGAGGACCACCCCAGTGACATTGTCTGTATTTAGGGGAATTTCAACCTTATGACTATGAAAATTGTTTAGAAGTGAGACGAATTTGGCATACAGATGCGATCTCTTGAAATATAAGTAAAACTGCCTTACAAATTTAGACATTTTTCTAGTGGACTTAGTATAGTGTTTAACCAAAGGTTCTATTTTATATTATTTAAAAGAAATGGCACTATATATATAATTATGACAAGTGGAACTTTGTTATATTTTGTTTATATGTAAGATATAAAGTTTTTAGCAGAAAATATTAAGAAAATTTTAATTTAAGTCAAGCCCTGCTTACTTTTTACACCCCAATAGTGTATATTTCACAATATTAATATTGTATCATATTTGTATCAATTATGCTATAAATACAAATTTAAGCACCTTAATATCCAATAATATATTTCTTACTTCTGCTTGTTTAAACATTTGATAAAGATCTCCTTGTTCTATGAGATAGCTTTTTTTTGTGCCATAATTTTTTTAAGCATCGAAATCAAATTGAACGTAAATACGTATATATAACGGCTTATAAAGTCCGTTGTTGTTATTATAAATATACGATTTGAAAATCGTTAGAATCTAGAACAATGTCCAATCGAGTACAAAATGTTTTTAAAATTTATAACTTGTATAGATATAAAATTTACTTTTTGAGCAAAAATAATTCAGTTAATATTTTTTTTTTTTGTACTATTGTATAAACTTATGCTATTACTCGTACAGACTACAAACTTTCTATCGACTCGATAATATACACAAGTATACCCAACATTATCGATAAATAAAGCTAATGGTTTACTAAAGTCAGTATGTCACTTTATATAATTATCTGTTTTTACGAGAAGATTAATATTTTTTAAGTAAATTTTATACATTATAATAATAATAAATTCTATTTTTACCCAAAATTATATGAGTAGGTACTACAGAAATTTACTAAGCTCTAATGAGGTTAAAGTAGGTATTTACATTGCACTGCGTTATAATATGTCTCTTGTCTCAAATAGAGAATTTAAGCGACTTCGACTAAACTATCCTTCGATAGAAAGCCTATAATTTGCGAAATCTTTATAATTTATTTCAAAAAAATTGTAGCAATATATAAAGTTATATTCCTTACAAATTAAGTCGTATTATTGTAAGTTGTTGTTGTATTATTATTTACATTTTATAAATTGTTTAGTGGCAAAGTTTTATTGTAAGTTATATTTGATTGCATGTTGGTTGTTTATTGTAAATATAGACTTTCTCGTGCCTTTTAGGATTTAGTCGAACTTTAAAACTATTATCTAGATATAAGTACTAATTACTAATGTAAAGACACTATTCAAATGTTATTCTTTTCTTTGTTTATCTTTGAATATATTTTGATATGAAATATATAATAAATCACTTTATAACTTTTTTTTATTTAAAACTTGTGTTTATTTTTATAATTGATATAAAGCATGTATTATGTATATATGTTTTAAATGGTTTATTTAAACCAAATAAAAACATAAAAAATTAAAATATATATAATTTTTTTATCATTATAAAGTTGTTCTCTTATATTTACGCGACTTTTACTCATTTAATTAAAAATCTACACCGGATTTTATCGCGTTTATTTAAAAAAAAAAATACAGTTTAACGATTTTTTTAAATTATTGCCCGACGTTTCGGATCCTTTACATCGTCCATGGAAGCTGTACCTAAGTTACACTTTATCCGAAATATGATGTTTGTATGTTGTGTGATGACTCTTTTTGAATTAATTTAAGTGTAATAAATTTGTTTTTTATTATAAATATGTCAAAAGTTTTTTTATCGTAATAACTAGTTCCATATGCTATAAATCTATAATTCTTGTAATTGTGACAACTTGATACGAACTAGTGAAAACCAGCTCTATAGATAGAAATATATGATATTGCATGTTTTAAATATAATAAAGCTTACTGACCAGAAGCGCGATTCTGCTATTTCAATAATAAAATTGTTTATCGGCAAGATTCTTTTATAAATTTTTATTTCTTTACAAAAGTTTATCAAAATCAAACATAACAATGATCTACGATTATTGTTGGTCACACTTTTCTGTCCATATATGGCAAATATCACTTTTTGACTTGAGATTTTTTTTTTGACATCGATTTTTTTTTTTTTTTCTATAAAATAAAATTTATTTAAAAGACCTGAAACGTCTTCAAATGACTACGTCTACTTGAAGTGTCTTTAGAAATAGTCAGTATACATAGATATAAAATACTTTTTGCTTATCAACACGTTCAACGTCATGTCCGACACGCTGGTCGACATAATAACTGTCCCGACTTGTTTGAAAATGTGAAAAATAACTTTTGTTTTCTTTGTTTTTTTTTTGTCACTTTTTTCATCCACGACCCGAACGAAACAGTTGAGTCGCCCACCGTTAAGCCCTGACTGAAAATGACAAATGTGTCATTTTATTCTTGGCGTTAAACGTGTTAAAATATGTAATCTGAATTTCGTAACACATTTTCTGGACCAAATGTTGTGGCCTTGAATGTAACATATCGCTTTAATAAAACAATAAAATCAGCAAAATTTTTATTAATCACAATTTTACACCACATTACATTTTACATTACAGACAGACATTGTAAAAAACCACAACACCATTCCTCAATAAAAATATTTTAATCGAAAGTGTCTCTTATTTCAAAACACTAATATACATACATACTATTTAAATATTAAAAAAGTACATAACTATGCATATGTCTTCTTTGCTTACAAAGCATAAAAGACATGCTCTCTGTCTCGTTTTTTTAATGAGATATTTAATAGAAATGGGGTTGAATATATAAATTTAAATATGTAATGTCTGCTTTAAAAGACCAATATTTTGATAACCGTGGTTAAATTATGAAATTCCTTCGTATACCTATACAATTTTTTAATCTGATGAAAGGGACACAAGCTGATAATTAATTATGTATGATTAATGAAAAAAAAAAAAAGATATTAGATTTTTTTCTTAATAACAGCTATGTTTGCTTGTATATCTCCTTAAAAAAATTATACTATATTAATAATTACCAACTTCGAAAAATTAAACTTAAAATTTATCATTTCATATACCTACTAACGTTACCAAGAATTTTCTGTGACCATATTTGCTATCACAAATACCCAGAACTAATCTTCTATCATATCTTAGGCTATATTATAAATATTAATTGGAATATACAACCATTGATTACATTCTTAAAATTTATAAACATTACTAAAATATGTAGGTATGCAATAACTAGGGTTGCCAACCGTACTACAATATATAGTATTGTACTGTATTTCAGGACTCCGTACTATATACTGTTGAAGAAATATATAGTACGCGAAAATACTATATTTCAGACTGAAAATTTCGGTACAATAGATCAATGTTTATATTTTGCAGTACTAAAACCAATAAAATAAAATAAAAACAGATTCCGCAGTTTTTGAACGCGCCTTTCTATTCCCGCCACTTCGGAATTCACAGAAAGGATATTTTCTATTATAAATTCGAAATGGCATGACGAAAAAAACAGATCAAGTACATCTTTACTAAAAAAAATGAGCTTTTGTATGTTTTAAATTAAAAATTGACTGCCATGCCAGTTTTATTGAAGATAAAAAACTGTTAAAGAATGCAAGAAGTGCAAAAAATATAGTTTTTATTTAAAAAAAAGAGTAAAAAATATAACTTGGTCTATTTTTTATTTTTCCCATAAAATACTATATTTTTTTAAGCGTACTATATATTTTATAGGTTTTTAAATAAAATACTATATTCATACAAAAAATTTTGGTAACCCTAGTAATAACGTCAAAATTTTTGCAACGCAAGTATCAAACTACTTTACTCCAAAAAACATCATAATTTTAATAAAAATAACAGCGTATAAGCACTATTATTACTATTCATTTATTTTAGAATGTCAAAAAGTCGATTCACTGTCAACACTTCGCGCCTATGAATTGTTAAGGCACCGAAGAAGCGCTTTTAGCGCTTTAGCCCGACGCTAGGAGCAGCCGTGCTTCTGTATCCAGGTTGTGTAACGCGCTACATCCGCTTGCGTGACAGTTCGGCGTGTTTTCTCTATGGCCACATTTAAATCCTCCTTTGAAACGGGAGCATCTAATTCCGATCGCTTTAAGCGACGGATTTGATCGGGACTTTTTCCAGCTATTTTACGACGCATTGTCATCATCGCTGCATCTCTATTTATACCCATGCAAAGAAAATAATTTAATGTTAAATATAGTTACTCATTCTATATAATAAATGATAAGCTTGTAAAAGATTTTGATAAAGCTGTCGTCTTTTTCTTAATTTTCATCTATTTAATTTTTTAAATTAGGTACATTGTTTCCGTATGTATGTCTTACATTTTTTAAATCAAATATTACTTCAAAGATAATTGCAAAAATTCAATAGTTATTATTATATATATTTTTTAATGGGACACAAAAAGCACGAAAGTTACGTTTTTCAAGTACAATCTACTAATACTAATGTACTAATAATATTATAAAGCGGAAGAGTTTGTTTATTTGTTTGTTTGTTTGAACGCGTTAATCTCAGGAACTACTGGGTCGAATTGAAAAATTATTTTGTTGTTGGATAGCCAGAGGAAGAAACAGAGGAAGGCTATAGGCTATATAACATTACGCTACGAACAATAATAATAAATGGCTGAGCAATAATAATAAACGTTACAAAAACGGGAAAAATAATCTTTTTTGAGTCCTTCCTTTATTATTTCTCTTCTCGAGATATTTTTAACTATAGTTCCACTTTTAAAGTAAATATAACATCACTCTTTTACTGAGAATTTTCGAAAAAAAAAAATCTCAATAATACGTTAAAGGACCCAGGAATCAAACCTAAGACCCCTTACTCGGCAATAACGCTTGCGACCACTCGACCCACGAGGCGGGTACCTACTCTTTAATTGTTTAAAAATATTTAAGTACGTTTTTCCTTCAAATTAACGCCGTTGAAACCGCGAAATACAGCTAGTAGTAAATAAAGAATTAAGAACTAATCATTTATAAGTTACCTGCAAAGGTTATTAATATCGGAGCCGCTGTACCCTTCTAGCTTAGCCGCTAATTCTGTGAAGTCAACATCGTCCGCTAGCACCACATCTCGAAGACAAAGTCTTAATAACTTCACCCTTGTTGCTTCTGTAAAAGCAGTTAATAAAAAATATATATCACTATATAAATATGTCACAAAACATTAAAATACAAATGCTTATTATTTTTTATCAATATCTTGAATTAAATTATATACTATACCATCATATACTGTGGCACACCAATACCTTACTGTGACAAAGTTAGGAATTTGGGCTTGCTTATTGACAATAATTTATCTTGGACAGCTCATGTCAGTGAGGTCAGCAGAAAAATGCACTACACCTTCCACTCTCTTAAGCATCTTTAATATTTTCTCCCTTTCAAAACCAAAATTTTGCTTGCGCAATCCCTTCTTTTACCCATCCTTGACTATGCAGATGTGTGCTATTTGGATGTGACACAGGAACTACTTAATAAATTAGAACGACTACAAAATCTAGCAATACGCTTTATCTTTGGCTTACGTAAATATGATCGCATATCCTATTTTCGAAATCAACTTAAGTGGCTTCCAATCCGCCTTCGCCGTGACATGCACATCCTTTCTTTTCTTTACAAAATACTCCATGATCAAAATTCACCTCCTTACCTTAGATCCCGTTTTAAATTACTTCCTATCCCAACACGCTCTAGGCGGTCTTGCATCACAACAATGCTTGAAGTCCCTAAGCATAACACCAACTTCCTACTTAACTCATTTACTACGCGTGCTGCAAATCTTTGGAATAAGCTTCCGAAAGATATTCAAGAAAGCACTTCACTGAGCACTTTCAGGGACAGGTTGGGGAATCATATTCTTCTCTCCAAAGTAACTGACGATGTATGAGATGTGGAATTCTACACCTTATACATTGGGAGTTGCTTCTGTAATATATGTATGTATAAATGTTTGCTGGTATATATTTATGTTTGTATGTATGTATGTATGTGTGTATGTATGTATGTATGTGTGTATGTATATATATGTATGTATGTATGTACATATTTATGTATGGATGTATGTGTTTTTTATCGTATGTATGTTCAATATATGTATATATTATACAATATACTTAGGTTTTTTTTTCTCTCATCTTTTGCACCCGCGTTAACTTCATCTCTCACCATCATGGGTATACTGGAAGAGATCTCTTTCAGAGATAAGTTCGCCCTTGCCAACTTACTTTGTCAACTTCAATTGTAAAAATATTTTTTTTTAAAGTGCAATAAAGAATATAATAATAATAATAAATTACCTTCTTTCCGAATGAAAAAATAAGAATCGGTTAAAAGTATCGGTAATAAACAAACCGGAGTGAAAAATCTTGTAAAAATAAACTCCGAGCTTAAAGTCTTAAACTTAAGAACATTTTTTAAAGAATTGGCATTTTATTACAAAAGTTACGATTAGTCCATCACATGGCTGTATCTTTTAAAATGTATTATTTAAGCAATAAGATAAAAAAAGGATATAAAATAAGAGTGAGAAAAAATATTTAAATAAGTACCTACTTATCCATATAAAATACGCGTCCTCATACAACTTCAATCAAATATCATAAAAGAAACATCTTTTTATAACCGACTTCAAAAAAGGAAGAGGTTCTCAATTCGACTGTAATTTTTTATGTGTGTTACCTTATAACTTTTTACTGGGTGTACCTATTTTGATAATTCTTTTTATATTTGAAACCTAGTGCTTGTCATATGGTCCCATTTAAATATGAGCGCGATCTAACTAGTAGTTTTTGAGTTATCTCTAACAATGCGTAACAATTGACTTCGACTACGTTGATGATCTATTTTTTTAATTCGGTTAAAAAGTATGATCAACACTTCTATCATTTAATTTAACAATAGGTACAGAAACCTACGCTTGCGTATCGACTTTCTCTTATAGGTTACTCGCCTTTTTTTGAAATTGTCATTGATTTTCTCCGAAATTTTAGTAATTATTAATACATCACTTACTGGCTACTTTAATAATATATTACCATCAGGCAGTCCAACGTAAATCCGTTTTTCGAAACGTCTTCTGAACGCCTCGTCGATGTCCCAAGGGTGGTTCGTTGCGGCAAGCACCATAATTACCTTATCTTGATTACTAGAACAAGACATCATTTGAATATTCATTACAAGTAAGAAAAATGAATACTTATTCATTTATTTAACTTTATGACTTCATATAAATAAATAAAAAATGTTAACTTCTTTGTCGCTTGGATCGTATGAAACTAAATCAAAAGTTTTTGCAAATATTAAAAGCTGAAGAAGCTTCTTATTTGAACGCGCTTATCAACAGCTAACACACTAATCTGATGATTGCATTATATCAATTTTTTATTTTATTTTAAAAAGCTGTTCATTTAAGAATATTATAGGTATTCATACGAATGGAGCTACACACGTATAAATTTGAAATAGTCTAGTATGTACCTCTGTTAATTCGAAAGTTACGACGTGTCATTATTTAAATTTTCAAGTTGATAAATATGGTAGTAGTTAAATATATATAAAATATTAAAGAGCTTGTTTGTTTGAACGTGCCAATCTTAGGAACTACTGGTTCGAATTGAAAAATTATTTTTGTGTATTTTTGTGTCCATTTACCGAGGAAGACTATAGGCTATAAACATCACGCTCCGACCAACGAACAAACCAGAAGCTGAGCATTAATAAGAAATGTTACAAAAACGGGAAATAATATTGAAAACTATGTTGATTTCTAACTGTCTGTCTGTCCGTTTGTTTGTCTGTAAATGTATGTGTGGACCAAGGAATTTCTATCATAACTGGAACGCTCACTTAATAAAATTGTATATTCAAATATGCACCTTGAAACATTTGACATAAGGTTGACATTGGCTTATAACATGTAAAGTGAAAAATTGTTCCGAGCATTTCGTTGACAATCGGTATTTTGTCTCTTTCTTACGAGAGTTGCCTTGAATCCATGGGAGAAAGAGATGCAATCCCGGGTTTAGGACCGGTTTTGGACTGCATGTGAGCATTCAAGTTTGTATATAAATTCCTTGGTGTGGACACTGCTGGTGTGCTAGATGTCGCTACATAATTATGTTTCAGGGCTAATTTACTGAACCGTTTGGGATAAAAAAATTACGGTTATTTATCAATACACCACGGGAGCGAAGCCGCGGGCGGTGTACTTTATCATAATGTACCTACCCATAAAAAGATAAATCAGTTGATGGAAATCCAGATCTTTCAAAACTATTAACATAATTGTTTTTCCATTATGTTACAGTACATAAAAACTTACAACGCTGCAGCCAGACCATCCATCTGAATGAGCAATTCCGCTTTAAAGCGCCTAGACGCTTCGTGTTCAGAATCAGCGCCACGGACCGCGCACAATGAGTCGACCTCGTCGAGGAATATTGTGCTCGGTGCGTGGAAGGCCGCCTGTGGACAAATGTGACGCGAGGTCGACACGAGGACATTAATGTCTATTCTGTACGTACACTGAATTGAACGAAATATTTGTCTATAATATGCACGCGTGTGGCAAATATGTATACTTATGAACAGAATTAATACATCAACAAATGAGTTAAAAATAAATAAAATGCATTCATTATCCAGTACCTACTCATTAGCATAAATAAATTAATAACACTACTACTACTTACTACATTACTATTACTAGCGTCTTTGAAAATCACAAGTATTTACTTTATTGATCAGTCAGTAAACTAGAGTGCAAAATTCCTATCTACTTTAAAAAAAAATCAGGCAAGAAATCATATTCTTTCCAAAAATGCTAAATTAGTATTAGCATTTAAAAAATTCTTATAAATTAGGTATGCTAAGAAAAAACTTTCAAATCGTCACTTTCCATATCTGTCGTGTCAGTTTTACGTGAAGACGGTGTTACGGTTTCTACGACCACTTCTTGTTTTTACCCGACTACGCTAGAAGGAGGGATTATGTTTTTCGAGAGTATATGTACCTATAATTGTTTGTGTTGCTCTGCGGCCTGAACGACTCGATGGATTTTAGATTGAAAGGTGTCATTAGATTCGTATTTACTGTGAGAGTGACACTGGGTATATAAAAAAAAAGTAAAAAAAATGGCGGATTTTGGCGTCAAATTAATTTCATTTCCAAATTACACGGAAACGCAGTCGGGTTTTTAGTTTTTTTAATTACTTTGACTTGTTACCAATACAAATTCTATCGAGAAGATTCAAACTACGTAAGCATAACTGAGTATTAAGGTAAAGTAAGGAACTAAGTATTTACTCCCTATACAATCGTTAATATTGTGTTATACATATATTTACTCATAAAAATATTTATGCGTACCATATCATTTAGAATTCTCTGTTATAACGTACCATATCAAATAGAAGCCTCACGAGCTTCTCCGAATCTCCACGATACTTAGATGTTAAAGTCGCTGATGAAACGTTAAAGAATGTGGTACGACATTCGGTCGCTACCGCCCTGGCCAGCAAAGTTTTCCCCGTGCCTGGAGGACCGGTTAATAGCACCCCTTTCCATGGCCGACGGATGCCCTGAAAGATAGCGTAGATATAGTACCATTAAAATACCATGTCATACAGAAATTGGAATTATTTACGATTATCATTTTATTAACCCTATTTTGATATTTTTTTAATAATTAAGCATATATTATTTAAAACTATTTTTAAGAAAATTTAACTCGTTCAAAAAATTAATTAAAATCTAAGTAAACCACGAAAAAGTATTAATAGTCTTTCATTTATTTCCTTTCTGTGATTCTTGCCTTGTACAAATTATTAAGCGTGCAGCGTGAATACTTGAGTGTACGTAATCGATCACGCGAATCGCCGCTTTAAACTAGGCTAGACCAACGAATTTGGTCAGTTGATTGTTCTTTTCACTTTTTTATTACGTTATACAG
Organism: Euphydryas editha; assembly: GCA_036937285.1. Lineage (NCBI taxonomy): Eukaryota > Metazoa > Arthropoda > Insecta > Lepidoptera > Nymphalidae > Euphydryas > Euphydryas editha. Next base: position 3,680,606 of record JAUPFZ010000001.1, read on the forward strand.
CCAAACTTTAACCCATTTTCTAAGATAACATATGATATTTTTATTTCCATAATGAAAAATATTTAATTACAAACATTGGGATAAAAAATACAAGTAGTCAATTATTAAATATATTAATGCAATAAGAATATATATAAGTATATACCTTGAAATAATCGGGCATTACAAGCGGTAGTACCATAGCTTCTTGTAACACAGACTTCGCGTCGTCCAATCCGATAACGTCCCTCCAACGAACATCAGGATTTTTCTGCAATATATCCCTCTCCAAAGTTTCCACTAAATGTATTTCATAACCAGAAGTGTTAAATATCTTTTCGTCTTTTTCTAACATGGTCACATCTCCTTCTGTGGGTATATCACTTTTTCGCAGTATTGGCTTTATCGGAACCAACTGACGTCGTGTTCGAGGGATTCGATCTACTGAACGCGTCTTTCTTCCACTGCTCACGGAAGAATTTGTGGAAGAGGCCTTTCGAGATACAATTGATGGTAATGTTGGTTGGATATCAGGGTCTCGTTTCCTCAAAGTACCAGCCCATTTCTCAGTAGTTGGATCTGTCTGTTTATTCTGATCACTTGATTGTTCTTGAAATGAATTTATTGGTGTGGGTCGAACAACTAGAATAATAATTGAAGTTATATTTAATATCGAGAAATAAGTTGTCTGTCTTACAGAATTAGCTTTTTACATATTTATTTGATTTTCAGAAAATGTTGTCTTCGTATTTGTATAATACGCTATGATAAAAAATAAGATAGGTAAGTATTTGAGCTATATATAAATCTACCTTGTGTAGGGGGATGTCTGGTGCCGTTCCCAACGTGGGTATTAGGATTTTTGGCTCTTTCCCTCCTATTATCGCTCTTTTCAGTTCTGAGTCCATCCCTTGGACCTTCATCTTTCTTGTCTCCCCCGCGCCGTGTTGACATCCTCGCGAAGCCAAATGGCTGCAAACTCTCTGACATCATGCGATCCATCATTCTGGCCATTTGATGGAAGCCAGATGATGGACTGTTGAAAAGAAAATTATGTCAATATACTCGTATGTATGTAATATATATATAGGGGTGAATGATGCAATTTTTTTAACTTATAACGGTCGCGTACAATCTGCCAATCGAAACTTGAAACTCCTTATGGTGATTAATCTTTCATTTAACAAGAATCATATTCATATTCGGCCTTAACATCATATTAAATAGTATTTACTATACAACAATACCGATTTTCTGGCACTGGCCACATTGGATGGATGAATGCATATTTTAATGCTTTTTTTTAAGCAAATATTTTATTTAAAAAAAAATCTATCATTGTAAATATACCTACATATTTTTTATTTCTGGCACAATACGCAAAATAATAACAAAAATAAAATTATTAATGCTATTTTTGCTATAAGTGATTGAAAGCTAATACCATAATATAATCACTCACAATTAAAAAAAAAAAAAAAAAACATTGACGCATCAATGAAAACTCTATTACGCTTTTATCGTAGCACATTATACAATTGATAATTGCAATTGATCGTCTCTGCATTGTAATATAGTTATAATATGGATAATATCATTATAATAAGGACATAATAAATAATAAATAGAACAAAACATTACAAGTATATAACTTGCATCTTAAAGAAGCGCACAGTTTTCAGATCTTGGGTGTGTGGATGAAGAGTCCATTGTAAGTATACCTACTACAGTTACAATTGTGTTAATATTTAGGTCATAATGATTTGGGGTACAAATGAAATTATCAATTTTTAAGAAATATCTTGCATAAAAAATATCACTGATGGATCATTAAAATATAATTGTAATAGCAGAGCTGCGTACCGCGTGCCTACGTGGGATAAGAGGTCAACTTTACAATTGTCAATAAAATTATATTATAGGATCCTACATATTAAAGCAATTATAAATTACGGAACCGGAACTGTGACATGCCCGTGCATGATCTCGTGCCGATAAAGACTAAAATTTCTCTTCTATTTATTACTATTATTATATATATTTTATTAATTTTGTACTCCGTGTACCTCACCTTCTATTGTACATAAAAATTTATCCTAAATTTAATTACTTCTGTCTGTACACGACATTATCTTATCTGAAGTTTTTGGAAAAAAAAATCAATTATAACCCGCTTTGGTAAAAATATTTAATAATAAAAGTCGATGTATGATATTTTTTTTAATATAAAGGTAAGTCTACTACATTTAACTCGCTCATGTTTTGTCAACAAATACGTACCCAAAAAATGGATCATGCTCAAAAAACTGATGCAGACCACCAACATTGGGGAACAGTGACTCGCCAAAACCAAAATTCATGGTACGTTTTAACAATCTCAACGTGTAAAAGTACATAAGTATATATTATTGTATAAAATGTCACGAAAACATAATTTGTCTGTAATTATGTCATTTGCTAGTCGGCCAAATTGTAAAAATCTTTTGGCAAGTCTGTTTTGTTTCCGTTACCATGGCGACTGACCGGAAACTCCCAACGCCATACCTGTGCGTGTAATAAGGTTACTCTCTCCTAATAGAGGTAAAGGAAAAAGGTCTTTATGACAATAGCCTAAATGCTATTCATATTTTGAACTATTAACATATATATTTTCGTTCAGAAGGTCATTTTTTCCGAACAGATTTTTATCGTTATTCATTATACTGACCCAGTTTTATGGAATATCAAGACTTCTAGAGGCACTCGACATCTTAACCTTCGTATTGTCAAGAACGCATTATAATAACTACTACAGATATGTACTCGTATATTAAAAATAATTAAGACACAATAGTAAAAGACGAATATTCACAATCATCTTCTTAAACCCTAACATTAAAATAATACACGAAAATTATATATAAAATATAATAAACAATAAAAACAGCAATACCAAACAATAATTATTCATACTAGCACGAAGTCTCAATGAAAAAATCCACAACATAACACAATTATCCAGAGGTTATTCAACTTTGTTTGTCCATTGACGGAAATGGGGTAAACTTACAAGCTACGAAGATGTGTGTCAAAGGCCATCGACTACGAGGTGATTGAACTGAAGGGCCAACGATGGTATTGAAACTTTAATGTACATGTCTCTTTGAAATAATTACATATAACATCGCCCTTAAACAAGGTTATGAGGATATCAAGATCTGATACAAAGGATCGTTAGCATGTGTGTTCTAGTTCCTTTGAACATATGTAACTGCTATCACCTATGAGTATTCAAAATACTTAGAATTGTAATAATGTATGCCATATGTCGAAGCACATAATTTAGTAGTTTTTTAATACTTTTTATGCATTATAATCTAGATTTATTTATTAAATTAAACACCGATATAGTAAGTAATTACACGGGGTATGACCCAGCAATGGATTTTTATATCAAACTGCCAAAATATTGAACATTTTCTCATTCCTCAACTATAATACCGTAAAGCAAAAATCATGTAAATGTCACACAAAATATTTCGCAAAGATTTCTGCTATTAATGAAAAGAATACGGAACATAGTTTGTTCCCGGCATAGTTATGCTAGAGTTGCATACACATATAAACATATCCAAGTATTTTTACCACCACTACAGATTAAGAATGTTCTATTTTTTTTAGTTTTTTTTTTTCATGTTTTCAAATAGATTACAATTAAAATTGAAGATAATAAGATTGAAATACAATATTTAATAGTATTTTTTTCTATTGTTTCTTTACACGTTTTTTACATAGTATAACATCATCATCATAATTATCACATCTGTTATGCCAATTTTAAAGCTGTACAATATTTTGCATGGACAATTAATTATTCCGTTTTACTTCCTCAATTGGACGATAGTTAACTACTAAAAAAAAATAAAAATAGTATATTAAATAACTATTGAAAAAAAATTAATGTAGGTAGGTACTTCCCGTACAGATTATAACAAGTGAATCTATAATAGTTTTTATATTCAAATGTCTTTTGATGAAGACACAGATATCTTTTAAATTAGAAATGATATGTTATTTAGCAATGTTATTTTAACAGCCTTATTGAATTTTCATTTGTTTAATATTACAGTCATGTGCGTAATTACAATTTATCCAGAGAGGGTGGGGAAAGCGAAAGAAGACCAATATTTATACATTCTGCAAAAACATTGCCCAAGCAGTAATAAATGAGAGTAAGGACTTCTTATGTCTGTGTCAATGTTGTAGTGGCCTGAATTCTATAAACGTTTATTTTGAAAATCGAAATCGTATGACAGCGGTTCTGGTGTAATGGGGCGAGCAATCTCCTCAACAGCGACAATCACGGTGTCGATTCCCTCTCGGGGCAGATTTTTGTATTTATGCAAATATTTGTTTCAGATCCGGGTGTCTTTTGTCTTTTGGGTGTTGTTATCTTAAATACCTGATAACAATCGTTACTCATGGTAGGAAAATTATCCGCCAACCCGCAGTGAAGCAGCGTAATGGATTAAGCTCCAACCCTTCTCCTATAAGGAGAAAAGTGCTTTACCCAGTATAAGGGATGCCTACAAGCTGTTTCATATATTTATTTCATATAATAAATTGGACGTTTTAATACTGCATAAGCTTTAAATATTTATTAAATATTTAATAATTACTTAAACTCTGTATATGAAAATCACCGAGAGGCTAGTACGTATTGATGCTGACGAAACTACATACGATATGTTTCATTCTTAAGAAAATCCTTTTTTTATGAACTTGATTTTTTTAACGATTACGTTTAATAAAAAAATACTTTCTCTTTAAAGTGGACGCGCAGTTTACGAAATTTATGTTATTTTATCATTTTACATAGGTAAAATGGTACATATTTATACATATTAGTATGGTTACATAGGTACTAATCAACTAGATTGACGGATATAAAGACCATATTCAATCAAGTTGTCGAGATTCAATTCACAAGTACAAGGAAACCCACGCAATAATTTTCATTGAGGCAATCACATCACTTGAATATATCCTTGCTTGTTGTAAATGTGTCCTAGGGTCATTATTAATTTATTTTTAGTGTCCGTGCCCTCAATCATCGTTTTAGAGAATATTATATTTTATAACGTTGCAAATTGCTTGATACGGTTAAATTTAAGACGATTGCCGATTCAATTTAAACGATAAAAATAATTAAGCAAAGTTACTGCGTAGATGCTGGAGAACATTTGCTAATTTAATAGAATCCAGTACAGCAATCTTTAAATTAATACAATTTGTTTTTATGTGTAACTTAATGTAATATAAAAAAAATAATTATATCTTAATAGCACGTGTGCTTAATCAAAAAGCATATTAGAATGTGACTTACAAAACATGAAATAAACTATTTTACTTTTGTAAATAACAAATTACAATTTAAACAAGTAATAAAAAAAATAAAGTCAATTCCTACTTAGGACAACAAAGAAAATATTTACTTTTCTCCCATATAAAAACAAAAACTTATTAATTTAATTGAACACTACAAGTTTTAAAAATGTATTTGAACAATTTTTGAAAATTATTTAATTGGATTAATAAAAAGTATCTTATTATAAATTGAAAATTTGAATAAGATATATACAGGAAAAGTGTAAAGTAATAGTAGGAATTAAAAATAGGACTGGTTATTCAACTGAGATGTAAGGTGTTAACGCCAAAACGGGTCTTATTAACCAAAAATGCTTTAGTGAAAAAGTTTTAGACAAAATTAAAATAAAATAAAGATCTCGGGTTACAATATGATCTAGCACCATTCATTTATTTTTTATTTTATTTTCTTATATATAAATATAAAACTCATATGAATACATCGAATATTCTTCCCTCGTTCCTACGAGAAGAATTATTTGCGTAGCTGTGAAATATTGAATTGTTTTTGTAGTACGGAAAACCATGATGCCATCAAAAACATAACTTGTAAAAAGAAACCATGTCTCGCAACTCACTTCTTCTTCCGTAAAAAGTTGTGATATCCATGTAATACCAAGTCGGCTAATTTATTCAAACCCTACTTAAGGGTTCTTCTGTTTTAATTTATTACGTTAGTAGCTAACCTAACAACATCGTATAGTAATCATATCAATATTAAAAATCTTTGATGTTTTAAATAAATAGACTGACTTGGCAATCGCACTAAACAATCTAATTTAATATAATATTCCTATGTGTTACTTCTTAGATACATTGTTTTCATGCGATTGCCAAGTCAATGTATTTATTTAAAACATTAAAGATTTTTAATATTGATATGATCACTATACGATGTTGTTAGGTTAGCTACTAACGTAATAACTTAAAACAGAAGAACCCTTAAGTAGGGTTTGAATAAATTAGCCGACTTGGTATTACATGGATATCACAACTTTTTACGGAAGAAGAAGTGAGTTGCGAGACTTGGTTTCTTTTTACAAGTTATGTTTTTGATGGCATCTCATTTCTTTTTGTAGACAGTCCTACTTATTTTCCTTTCCGGTGTCTTCTACTTCTTTAATATCAACAACGTATTTTCTTAAAGCCTTCGCTAGGTCTAATGAGCTTTTCATATTTTTGTAGATATTCTTCCTCTTTTTCTTTTCCGATACGATACAGATATATAATTTGATTGTCATGTCATACATATTGTGATCTCAAGTTGACAACTTGAAATACTTGACAAGAGAGATGAATGAAGTATGTTTAGCCGGAAACAGTGTTGTCAGATTGCTGTCGATTTTTTACACCTAAACTTCCATAAAAATAAACTTTTAAAAAATATTTAAAAAAGTGAATGTATACTTATGTACGTACGTAAAAAGTTATACTTATAATAAGAAGATGCGCCGAGTTAATGGTTGGTGCGCGCCATCTGTAAACAGACCCTGAAAAGCCACTAAAACAAAGTACTCGTCAAGACGAATCAAAGGAGCCGAAACTCGATTGGGGTGCGTCGTTTTATTACAGAGTTCCTATGACCACCTTCTAGCTACATCATCAAACCCTGGTTACCATTGAAAGACAAACTACTCGTCTAGAGGATTCAAACGAGTCCGAACTCGATGAGGCTGTGTCGTTTCATTGCGAAGTTCTTATGACTGCGTTCCAAGTCCATTATCAGATTAGACCCTTTTTTTTTTACGCAGGGGAATCCATTTACGGATGATATCCAGGACGCCCGGGTCGGCAGTCCTAGACCTATGTCGGACTCGGCACTTTGGGAGTGCAATACCGTACTAAACCCCTGCGGGAGCCTTCAGCCGCTTTAATTGGAGGGTCTCGGATCTGCAGGCAACAGGATCCCTCCAGCGACAGGCTGGCCTCGGCGAAAAGGCCAGACTTCTCCTCCATGGGGACTGTCCGGCTAACCTCTGAACAGTCCCGAGGACGCCGTGTCTAGCAGGACCGGATTCCCATCGCGGCCTGACACGGGCACAAGGGCGTTACAGGAGGCGCATTAAGTAGCGCCTCCTACGCACCCCCATTCGTCGTCCGCGGATGGAGGCCACGTCGGCGGCCTCCTCTCTCATCATCAGATTAGACCCTGGTAATTATCTAAAAAAAAAACAAAGTACACGTCAAGACAAATCAAACGATCTAAAATTCGATGGGGTTGCGACGTTTTATTACAGAGTTCTTATGATCACCTTCCAGCTCCATCATCAGACCCTGGTTACCTTTGAAAGACAAACTACTCGTCAAGACAATTCAATCGAGCCCGAACTCGATGGGGTTGCGTCGTTTCATTACAGAGTTCCTATGAGCACCTTTCAGCTCCATCACCAGACCCTGGTTACCATGAAAGACAAACTACTCGTCAAGATGATCCAAACGAGCCCGGACTCGATGATGTTTTGTCGTTTCATTGCGAAGTACCTTTGCCTGCCTTCTAGCTCCATCAACAGATCAGACCCCGGTAGCCACCTAAAAATTAAGTACTCATCAAGACGAATCAACGAGCCTAAATTCGTTGTGGTTGCGTCGTTTCATTATAGAGTTCCTATGACCACCTTCCAGCTACATCATCAGACCCTGGTTACCATTGAAAGATCAACTACTGGTCAAGAGGATTGAAACGAGCCCGAACTCGATGAGGTTGTTTAGTTTCATTGCGAAGTCCCTTTGGCCACCTTACAGCTCCATCATCCGATCAAACCCTGGTAACCATCTAAAAACAAAGTACTCGTCAAGGCGAATAAAACGAGCTGAAACTCGATGGGGTTGCGTAGTTTTCATTAGGGTGTTCCTATTACCACATTCCAGCTCAATCACCAGACCCTGGTTACCATTGAAAGACAAACTACTCATCAAGACGATCCAAACGAGCCCGAACTCGATGAGTTTGTGTCGTTTCATTGCGAAGTTCCTATAGCCACCTTCCAGCTCTATTATCAGATCAGACCCTGGTAACCATTTCAAAACAAAGTATTCGTTAAGGCGAACCATACGAGCCAAAACTCGATGGGGTTGCGTCGTTTCATTACTGAGTTCCTATGACCACATTCCAACTTCATCACCAGACCCTGGTTACCATTGAAAGACAAACTTACTCGTCTAGAGGACTCAAACGGGCCCAAAATCCTTCCTTTGGCTACCTTCTAGCTCCTCCATCAAATCAGCACCATGTAATCATAATATTGCATTGTCACATGATTTACTATTATTTTGGATTTTGCAAGATTTGATGACAAATATCGAGACAGGTGAAACAAAATAAAAGCTTGTAAAAAGTGAGTTGACACATCCTGCGCAATGAAGTAAGTTAGCGCAATTGCGCGGCGCCTACTACTTAGCTTTATGTTGTCGGTTTTTTGTCACAGAGTACACGCGCATCGTATAAAAATTTACTCTCATCAAGAAGTTATAGCTTTAAAATACAAAAGTTATTTTGAGTCCTTATTTTCTATATTTATTTTTATTTATTTAATGTTAATATACATTAATTAACAGTTATTGCTGTTATGACTCACTTAATCAATCAGGTGCATTCTAATAATGACATAATTATATGAACTCAAAAATGATGATCACGCTGGCGAAATGGTACGCGCTGTTGTATATTAAGCGGGAGATCCCGGGTTCAATCCCCGGCAGAGTAAATTTTCTTTCTCTGATCTGCTTTGGTGGGAGTCTTTGGTAGTGGCTAATTACCACCCTATCGGCAAAGACGTGCCGCCAAGCGATTGAGCGTTTTCCGATTAGAGGGATAGGTTTAATATAGCTGCCAACTGAATAAAATAAAATAACTTACGTACGGGAAGCGTGGAAGCCGTGGAACGGGCAAATCACCTCAGCCAGTCGCGGTTATGATTTATTAGTGTTCTTTAATACTTTGCGTGATTTTGGTACAGCTACATAAGACATGTCCCATTCTTGCTTTTTCATTCCGTTGACCATTTTACAGGTTACCTTTGAAGATAATTATATCTAGGTACCTATCTACACCTATTCCACTATGTTATACTAATTGTACGGGTACATTGATTCATTCACTGCAAATGTAACTTTGTAATCCTATATATTTATATGGGATTACAAAGTTATTTATGCAGTTGGTGTATCTAGAAAACTGGACCGAAATTACACAATATTTGAATTTTTCCTTGGTTTATATACTAAACACTAATGGTATTCTAAATTTGAAGCTTCTATGTCTGCTAGAAGTGCCTTAGAGTTTTGATGATCGGTCAGTCAGTGAGTGACAAAATTCGAAACTTTGACTAATTATAATTCTTAAACTACTGGTTCAAATTGAATGAAATTCGAAATATACCGTGTTCATACAGTGCCTGCTTGGGTATTGAAAATTCAGACTTCTAGTTTTATCCACAACGAAGTTATAGGGGGTCGAAAATGGCCTGAGTTGCTTCGAGAAAAGATAGTACGGCCGTGCCACTTTTTTTTTTTGCTCGACTTGGCGGAGGCACTGCCGTGCCTCCAGATTAAATTTTTTTTATTTAAATTCGACAATTAACTTGTTTACCACAATGACCGTTCTCAATAATCTACGTATCTCTGATTTTGTTTACTGCTGATAGATTTCATACCCGATTCGAAAAGAACTTTATATCAAAATTCTGTCTCTATTAAACAAAATAAAAAACATATAATGAGATACTGGTCAAAAAATGGAGTCATTGTTATCCAAATCGCTATGAATATTAAAATGTTTCCTTGACAATCAAACTCACCAATCAATTACTCAGTCAGCTTTAATCAATCGATACTGTTTTCACGCTACCAGTGGTATAGTATGTAGTTATTCTTTGTCATTACCGATGTTCGTCTAGACTATTTTTATTTGTTGATTTAATAAATGCAATGCGTCATATTAATTTAAGTGAATTTTTCTCATTGTCTGGGGAATATAGAATCACTCCTAGTTAGTTCAATTAAACTAATTATCGTAAAAAAAAAAACGATTTAAAAATTTATTTACATTCTGTTCGTCACCCTTACAATGTATTTTTTTATCACGGAGATAATAATTATGATCTGAAACGTAGATAGTAAACCACTTTATTTCTTATCAGCTAATTTATAAATGAGACTAATATTTCTAGTGTAGCGACATCTATCTCGCCATATACGAACTAGAAGAAACTAACGAATCCAACATCGCGCTATCGAAGTTTTCAAAGCGATTTAATATATATACAAGAACTCGACAACAAACGTTAAGCGGCGTGTAGCCCACCAGACGCAACACCGTCTGGTCGAAGGATCCTTCCTTTTCAATGGCAGCCTCTCTCTACGCCAAACTGGTGACCCCGAGCATGAACATCAGCGCAACCTTCGCAAATCTTCGTCATCGTGACGTCATCATCACTTCCTCAAGCTTTCGAGCAGCGAGTCACACAGCCAGCCAGCATCCACGGCTACTACGGGTATCCTGACCACTAGCATGCAGCGAACGCGCATTCCTGGTCATCGCCCACAGCCTTCGCAGCGACCTTGGCACAGCACACTGCACTTCGGCCGGTCAGCAAGCAGAGACGCACTTCTCTCCTGGTCGACGCAGCAGCCAGCCACTACGCAGCACTGCACCACCCCGACTCACTGGGGCATCACCGCAGACAGTTCCGACGCACCGTGAACTATGCGGCATCTGGTTCCGACTCACTGGAACATTCCACTGGCCCGGCAAGCATCACAAGATGTAGTATGGACGACTCAACCTGCTATCGACCTCCGGTCTCGGAGGGGGAGTGATGTAGCGACATCTATCTCGCCATATACGAACTAGAAGAAACTAACGAATCCAACATCGCGCTATCGAAGTTTTCAAAGCGATTTAATATATATACAAGAACTCGACAACAAACGTCAAGTGGCGCGTAGCCCACCAGACGCAACACCGTCTGGTCGAAGGATCCTTCCTTTTCAAAGGCCACCTCTCTACGCCAAACTAGTATATCTGATATATGAGTATTTTATGTAAACATAGTAACAGTATCCACCATCCCGCATTAGAGCTCCCTTCTCTCCTTCTTAGAAAAAAAGGCGAATCATGAGTTCTTTTCAGGCTAGCACTGAAGAATTTTCCAGTTTAAATATTTAGTACCTGGATGACCGAGATTTGCTCGGTTAAATTATATAGTTACGTATTACATATTGATGAAATATGAATAATATTTTCCTACCATATTTTCTTACCGACATAATAATAAAACAATAGGAATTGGTTATTTAAATTTTAAAAAAATAAAAAAGAGCTCTCAATAATATTTTTTCTTACAAAAGAAAAAAATTGAAAAAAAAGAGGAAAAAGTTTGTCTGGAGGGACCTGAACTCGAATTCGGGTCTTCTGATTTCGAATCCGCCCGATTCCCATCCGAGCTATTATAAATGAGCTATTATATCGATATAGCAAAATTTACGTTCGTATTCTAGTGATATTTTTTAATTGCAATGCATGATAAAATAAATCCTAGCTAGATCGATTTATCGCCCCCGAAACCCCCTGCATACTAAATTTCATGAAAATCATTGGAGCCATTTCCGAAATATATACAAGAATTGTTCGTTTAAAGGTATAAGATTTTTTGTCTACCTTGGACAAAGATTGTAGACTTGCACATATGAAACTCCAACCCTTCTTTCTAATAAAATCGATCGTTGCACAATATACAATATGTAATATGTAAAATAATCCTCGTATTAACATTTAATAATACAAATCTTGATGTTATGGATATACTTCGGATATGGATATGAATACAGATACATATGTATATCAATAATATTATTCCTGTTTCAGTTACGGATATTTAGACTTTTAAGTTACCTATTGTTAAAGTAAAATATGTATAAATATAGGTAATGATTTGATTTTATGTTTTTGTCCTCTTTGTGTCAGCCGGAAAAATATAAATAAGTACATGACATAATATATCTTATTTAGTGTCCGCCCTATCCGAAATTATTCGAAACTCTTATATCGGATTCGGTTATGGATACGGATACATTTTTGTTTCGGATATCCGATAGTTTTGATTAGGGTTACGGATCTCCATAATATCCGTAAATTAGGAATCCGGACATTAGGTGGACATTTATAGGTTGTAACAATTACAATACATTATTTATTTAAAAAAATAAAAAATAAAATAAAAACATAGTTTTCAAACCCATCAAAGTTGGCTGTTTTTCTTACATTGCTTTTGCATATAAGTAGTTATTAACTCCTTTCCTATATAAATCTCTACAATCAAGTCTATAATTAGTGGTCATATCTGAAAACATCGCGTGAGGAAACGAAAACGGGTCACACAAAATGGAGAGGTTTCAAGAAATAGCAATTTTATAGCAAATGCTATTTCTCGACTTTTGTTGTATTACTGTAGTCTGTAATACACTACTATGTGTTTTTAACAATTGTTTTAAAATGAAAAAGAAAATTGGTGATTAATAGATAATTTAGTTGAACCTAAGAAAACAACTCAATCAATTTTATTTTAGTTTTTATTGAATTTCTTAATTTAAGTAAATATAGTATATAAAGAAAAATTATGTAATATTAAAATAAATTTATATAAGTATAATATAAATAAAATCATTTTATTCCCAAAAAACAAGTTAGTACATTTTACATAGATCAAAATGTACATCCCACATGTTATACAATTAAGCTTGAAAATAACATTGTTGTTAACAAAAAATTATTAACAATAAAAAGTCAAATCTCGATACTCAAAGGCACCCTTAAAGCGCACTATTTGTTACTTAATACGCCATAATCGCCATTATTATAATTGTAATGTATAATAAAATTATCTGTATTTATTTATATATATTTTATGTATAATCTATGTACGAGTAATTAATGTATCTATATATTAATGTATCGTATATTCACTACGCTTATTCATGTATTTTTATTTCCGATTTATTTTATATATAATCGGACATATATGTGTGAGTACATATATGTGTTTGTGCAGATACATATATTCTAGTATGTATTATAAATATGGTATAATTTACTATTTGTATGTCATTATATGGCTCGATCCTTATAGCAATTCTTTGTACACAACCTAAACCGCTTTTACTATGACGATACTATGACGAGTCTTATACCCAAAGGTTGTCTGGAAGAGATCGCTCTTCTAGCGATAAGACCACCTTAATACATATTTCTTTGTTTATTATAAATATAGTTTTTTTGTAGTGGTGTGCAATAAAGAGTATTATACTGGTCATATGCCTCCTCTATATAGAAGGGTTGAAGATTAATCTGGCACGCTGCCGTACTGCAAGTTGACGAATAGTTTCCCAACCAAGTGTAATGATCGTGTTTATTATGACAACCGGGATAGACAACTTTACGTCCTTTACAAGGCACAGCGGGGTTGAATCACAAGAACAATGGATGAATACAAAACGCTTAACTAGCTTAATTGCAAAATTCACAAAAAAATAACGACGAAATATACAAACGGGACTCCTCCCTTGAACTGCTGATTCCAAATTTATAAAATAATTTTTAGTTGTTTTAAAATTACTTTTTACACTTATTAGCGCCAGAGCTTTTTTTCATTACAACTATAAGTAAGTGCTGATTAACCGAATTCATACGTATAAAATTATAAAATTGTAATTGTTTCTTAGAAAACCTTTAATTAAGCATTTGAGGGCTAATGTACCGAATCGAATTTTATTTTATGTATAATATTCACTGCGTTTAATAAAAATAAATACAAAAAAAAATTACTGAAAATTTTAAAATTTTAAAAACTCAAAGTTTTTTAAGATTTTTATTTGGCCTTAAATGTTTACGACTTTGTAACAAAACAAATACTGTCTAATCAGCCAGTGAGGTAATAAAAGTCACGCTTAAACGTATAAATACGAGACAGAATTAGATTAACATAATTCTTTTTAAGGTGTATTTCGGTCCAATACAAAATTGATCCCTAAATTTCTAATTTAAAATTAGTTGTTTCCTAAAATCTGAAGATTTGTGTAACGTGAACAACACGTGACTTGCTTGCACATTCATCAAAATCATGTTGAAATCTTTAAGATTATAAATAGTACAAAATTTGACATAATTTCAAATATTTCTAAATTCAACAATCGAATGATAAAATGTACGTACATGCGTTTATACTGTGTATACGGTGTATACCTATACAATATATAAAAAAAGCAAAAGAAAAATAATATAGATGTTATCGTTGAAACCTTAAAATTGTATTACAAAATAATTGACATACTAATGTGCTAGGAAAGGAAGAATAAGATGCCATTTTTTGCATTTTATAATTAAAAATATTTCTCGTTAGCCCTTGTTGTGTTTACTTACCAACCAATATCCCAGGCGGAATGGAATACAGGATGAGCGGACATCGCTCCCAGTGGAACTCCGAACCCGAATTCAATCTTCACGTTGTCTCGACGGCACCAGCGAGAACCGTTTAGGTCCATCGACGCAGACTTCATATCGTTCGACATTTTATCCCTTCACACTTTTACATAGACATAACTGCTATCAAATAGATCTTATTTTGAATATAGATAAATTACTTTATTATTAAGTGCAATACTTATTCAATAGGTAATCATTATTTTTTAAGATAAAGGGACTATAATCAATTTTTAATATAAATTTAATTTTTTATTATTATTGCCTAATCGCGACAAATATAAAAAAAACTAAATATTCTGTTTTTTACGGATTCAGAATGCATCAAAATAGCAAATAAAAACTTCTTTTAATTCAAATAATAATAAAAAAATGTAAAATTTACGAGAAGTTTTCTAAAGTATCAGTGTGTAATTTCATTAAATTACATAATAAAATAAAAAATAACGACCAACCCTAACAATGCATCTGTCTAACAACGTATATACACGTAATATACGAACACTTATTCTCGTAGCGGTCTACGGAGCTACGCGCCGTGTGAGCACGCGAGCGCGACTGCGGCCGATGACCGCGACACAACCCGTCACTTCTCGCTGGCCTAATTGCACTGGCCTCTGAAAGTCTGTACATTTGTAAGCTATACAATAAAAACATAAAGATATTCCTTGTAATTTCTAAATATAATTTTGAAGTTAATGTTTTATCACACCCCTTTGCGTCGTGACGGTAAGCTTTCCTCTAGAGTCTCATATACCTTCAACCATTTCATTTAAATGAATTCATTTTTTGTCCAAGTTAAATAACCACAACTGTTTATTTAACTGTTTGTTTACAATTGTAAATTTTTAAAAAAAAATGTAAATTTCACTACAGCCATTATTTTAGTCTTACAATTAGTGCGAATAAAAGTTAATATATTTTTTTTTTTTTTTTTGTATCAAAATGAAATAAAATATGTTTTTATTAAACAATATATCACAACAATAAACTATAAAGAAAATGTGAATATAGTAACAAATGTGATCAAAGTGAAAATTCTAGAAAATTATCATAAATAAAACAAAAGTACAAGAAAAACTATAGAAATTGAAATAGATAATATTTGTGCCAGTTGAACTGGCATCACCCATAATGTTTTTTTCGTATTGTTTCAAGTATGGCATATATTTTAACACCATATTTATCATTGGTCCCCTTTCTATAGATTTATTTCTTTCTGTTTCTGCAGATAGTGTTTCGTGATTCTTGTTGTTTTGATTTTGATCTCGTTCTACATTTCTCAATTCTCTTCGAACCTACCAACAAGATATTTAGATTCTCTACACATATGTAAATAAGAACAATTGCAATTCTATACATTTAGATTTTTTAAACTGGACTCACTAAAGAGGCTATATTAAATTAGGCGATAAAAGGTTTTAGTCAACATCATCATAAATACTATTTCTTAAAAAACTTATTCTGTGTAATTCGAATCTTAAAAATAAAATAATACTAAAATAAAAAGTAAACGAGAATTACCTTTCCCGAAACAATCTTAGGTGATGCCAACTTGTATTCCATACGTTTTAAACTTTCTTGTATCTGACGAACTGTTTCAGCTGCATACAAAAGAAATGGCAAGAATAATATTGACTGCTTGTTCACACAACTTAATTTTAGTACAAGTTTAAGTACAATTAAATATCGTTTATTTTCTATTGCCTTAAAATTGTGTTAGAGACAGAGTTATAAACAAAGTTTTATAAATAATCCTCTATTTTGTCTTTCAAATACCGACCAGCTCCGGAATCGCATTACTGCAATTTACTAATAAAGAAAATAAGAATTACGCTCTTCAAAAACAAACTAGAATTAATTTATTTTATTTTTCCAAAAACCTGTGGAATTGTTAATTTAGTATAATATTTTTCGCTTAGATTTGATATTAATATACTCATATGCATATACCATTATAGTATTTTCTATAATTATTAGGTCCTTACATATGAAATTGGCGTTTTGTATGGTCGGAACATAAAGTCGATTTTATATATATATTTAATTAATCATAGTATGTACCATTGCTATATATGCACTTTTGCCATTTTATAGGTAGTTCATTGATACATTTACTAAAAAAACCATTCGGAGCGGAATCATTTAAATGTTTGAAGGCGGTTTGGACTGCCTAATCGGAGTTGAATTTTTTCCCTTGCAAGAAGCTATCCAAATTTTGAAAAAAATTGTAATCTGTTGGAGCAAGGTCCGGGGAGTATGGTGGATGTCTTAGACATCCCAATTGAAGCTCTTCTAATTTGGTAGCCGTCTGTTGTGCAGTGTGTGATCTAGCGTTGTCCTGAAGCAGCAGTGGCCTAGAGCAATTGACTAGCCTCTGTTGTATAGCGGCTAGCTTTTCCATCATGATTTGCAGTTGCTGACAATAGACATCTGCCGTAATCGTCTGGCCAGATTTAAAAAAGCTATAGTGAACGACACCAGCACTAGTCCACCAAACGCTCACAAGTAACTTTTTTGAGTCAATTTTCGCTTTGGGCAGGATTTGGCTGGCTCGCCAGGGTTCCTCCATTGAGATGAGCGCTTCCGAGTATCATACATGATCCACTTTTCATCACGTGTAATGATTCAATTTGGTTGGGTAATGTAACGCAGCAGTCTAAGCGCGTTTGTCGGTTTCAATTCATGATGTACCCACCTTTCAAGATTTTATACCTTCCCAATTTGCTTCAAGTGGCTTAATACATTTTTATTATTTACACCGCAGCATGCAGCTAACTCGGACGTGGTTTGTGATGGATCCGCTTCCAAAATAACCTTCAATTCTTCATTATCAACTTTGGTCTCCGGTCGTCCACGGGGCTTGTTCTGCAGGTCGAAATTTCCACAACGAAAATGTTGGAACCAAAACGCACGTTCCAATTTATACTAGTAAATAAATAATAATAACTCGTACTCGTAATAAATATTTCAAGTTTTCCATTTTGTAAACTGAGTGGCGCAAAGATGAAAAACAAAAGAGAAAAAACCAATGAATTACGGTTTTCGAAACGCAAATTCATGAGTAAATAATGTATAAATTTGAATTTGGAAATACTAACCAAAGAGGAATTAATATTTGAGATCAAAGTGGAGAGTACGACAAAACGCCAATTTCATAAAGATATGTAAGGACCTTATTATTGCAGACTATTTCTATTTCGGTGAATTTTCCAGTTCTTTTTTTTTCCTATATACCAGTCCCAATAATTTCAAACCGAAAATATTAGGCAATTTATCAAACCGATCTTAAGTAATGATAAGTTAACAATCGTCATAGACTTTATTTTTATAAATGTATAACAATAATGTTTTCTTAATTAATTACTTGTAGACCATTAGTACATGTATTTTCCTTGTAATTTTTTTCCCTGTACTTACGATTGGACAGATATTCTTCAATATCGTTTTCGTCTATAGCTGTTTCATTGAAAATATTTGCTAGTGTTAGGTTTGAAACGATGTCGTCTAAATATAAGTCTAATATTTTAGAAGTTAAATTCGCAAAAGTTTCAACAGGCAAAGTTGCGTCTGTATTATTTTTCACATTTATAACTTTCAATGTAGTGTCTGTGAAAAGTTTTTTTTAATCAGTTTTCATCGTAGAAAAGTATACAACTTAAATACGATTTTCGTAAATGTTGACCGTATGTAGAGAAAACAGTTGCTATCGAACTAATAGTTGCAAATGTCGCATTATCTTGAATTTCTGGGAGTTTGAAATCGTCGTAATCATCTTTTTTTTCAGTAGTAGTCACTTCTATTTTGTCATCTGTAACATACGACAATTCGTTTTATAACTTTTTCAATTTATATACAAATTAATTTGCTCTGCTTTCCGAAAACTCACCATCTACTGCGTGGTTATTATGTTCACTCAAATCTTCTAAGTCATAGGGTTTTGGACGACCGACAAAAATACTTTTACGTTTAGGCATTTTTTTACTTGTTATATGGATTGATTTATTATTGATACTTTCAGTACTGTTCAATCCTGTATTTATTAATATTTTATCTCGGGTGTCCTCACGTTCAACTTTATCCATTAGATCACGTTTTTGTATAGAATTATAAGGTATATGTGTTAAAATGGAATTATCAATAGTAGCGACAGCTAACTTTGTTAAATATATTTCATCTAAATTTCCAATATTATCCAATGACGGACTTTTTTCAATTAACATAATTGTGTTCAATAATAAATGTTCCTCAGTTGTCATAACGTTATCTTCATCATATGTTTCATCCATGTCATATTCTGAAATACAAATATGGCTTCTGATTTTCAATTTTCAATTCTTATTTATTTATTCGACTTCATCTGTATTTTGTGGCAATAGAGAACTGTTTTATATTCATTCATTAAAAGAAAGTAGTCTTTTAATTTTACCTTTATATACCTTACCTTTTACCTTAACATATAACTTTAGTAAACAATACTGAATGTAGCAATCATCTGGATAGCCTAATCTGGATAGGTAGTAGACGTAAGTTATATGGGGATTCATGTTGACTTACGAAAAGTACATAGAGCGGGTAAGTCGCTATCAGGACGGGATCTCGGTGGACAGGTCGATGCTGGAGCAGCAGCGGACCACAACGCTCGCCAAGGGGCAGGTCCGCGTGGCGCGAAGTTGCAGACTAATCGTTCCACAGTACGGTAGCGATCATGCCATGCTATCTTAAAATCGAATAATCTTAATTAGCAACGATAACTTAATTTCTTTATTTATCTACAGTCTTTTTTATCTCCATATTTTATAATAGCTGATATTACTTTAGTAATAAAAAATACACATTTCTTTCAAAACAATTTATTAATAAAAACACAATTTAAAGTTACAATTATACGTTGCACAAATTACATATTGTTGAGCTTACTTCTTATAAAAAATACATTAGTTATCAGTCGAAAACGATTTTTATCAATTGACAGTACGTACCATAAATTTGCTTCTTCCGCATCCCACCATATACGTTCGTGACCAAATCATTTGAGCAAAGTCATCGTAGTTATTTTTGTATGAACTGAAAGTAGCAATTAGATTTACGTATTTAATTATACTTCACTATATTTTTACAAATTTTCATACGTTCAAATAACAACTAGTAGTTTTTTTTAAACTTTTCTAAGTTTATCATTATAATGTCAAATTCTTTGTCCGCTTCATACTGACTGACTTAATCAGCCTGTAAACAAAGAACTGCTGGGTAAAGGCCTGTTCTCCATATAGAAGAAGTCTTGGAGCTTAATCCACCACGCTGCTCCACTCCGGGTTGGCGGATAATTTTCAGACCAGAAACAAATATTTGTACAAATACAAGCAGAAATCGAACCAACGATTATTGTTTTCATAGTGTACAATAAAGTTTATTTAGATATAAAGATTATTATTATAAAATCTATGTATATACAATACAAGCCGTTGTCCGGAACTTCTTTCGGATGGAAATCGATCCCAAGGTAACCATAAAAAGTAGGCTTGTGCTATTTCAGACCATAGCATCCATCTTATATAAAAGTTCATTTAGATCCGTTCAGCCGTTTTGGCATGATTAACAAAAATTCACACATCCAAATCTTTCGTGTGTCATGTATGTCACGGTCAGCTGGTTGAAATAATCATTCAATTAGATGGCTAGCGTTTTCATTGAACAGTGTTAACCTAGCAGCAGAATACGAAATGCGAATGGCGAACAACCTTTTTCAAGATATATTTCAACAATACATTTGGACACAGCTGATTATACATAAAGATAACGTATAAAATATATTGCTACAAAATATAATTTGCCCTTAATATTTTACAAAATTAACTATCAAATCAAATAAATATATATAAACAGTATTTACGGTATGTATGAACTAGCATTTCCGTTATACTTCATACTTTGCATGAACCACATATCGACCATCGTCTCCGGACGCAGCCCTGGCGCTTCACCCACCACCGATGTTACACATTGTCCGACTGATATCGAATCTAAATAATAAGATTGCATATTTTTAACCATAATAACCTACCATCTTTTCTGATTAAAAATAAAGAGTAGATCAATAAGTAGGTATGTAAACTTATATGTACAATTATAATAATTGTTAATACACATGAATATGACTCATATAAAAACAGAACACCAGTGCCTTTAATATAAGTATTGGGTAGTTTAATATAAATTTGTTACTCAATGTGAATTGATTTTAGAAGACGTCTATTATTTTGTTTTTCTCGAAACTATTAATTTATATAGCTCTTACGTACGTACGTACGTTTATAAAAATATACCTACGTTTGTAACAATTTTACATTATTTCATACTATTACATTATTTAAATAAAATTAAAAAATATTACTTATATTTTTAGTAATAGTTTTTTATTAATTGGCTTTCATTAACATAAAAGTGTTTTTTTTTGTTAAATTTTCAAGCGCTAATTTTAAAAAAATCATTGTTTATTTTTTATTTTTTTGAAAAAATCAAGGCCTATGATAGAGTGGTGAGGAATGAATTGTGGTCAGCATTGTCCGTGTACGGTGTGAGCAGTGTCCTCATACAAGCATTGCAATCTCTTTATAGGGATTCTAGTGCTTGTGTAAGGATAAACGGGACATACACTGAATGGTTCAATAAAAAAAAGGTGTTAGACAGGGATGTGTAGCGTCACCGTGGCTGTTTAATCTGTTCATGGACAATTGCTTGACAGATTTAAAAGAGAATGAAAGGGGGATGAGAATGAATGAGTTACTCGTCAAATGTTTTCTCTATGCTGATGACCAAGTATTACTTGCGTCTTCGGCCGAGGAGTTGCAGGAGATGGTAATTGCTATGAGTGAAGCTTTTGTTAGAAAGGGAATGAAGATAAATGTAAAGAAGACGAAAGTGATGGTGTTTGAAAGAGAGGAGGCAGTGACAGACTGCAATATCATGATTGGAGATGAACAAATTGAACAGGTGAATGAGTTTGTGTATCTGGGTTCAAAGTTTACAAGAGATGGTAAGTGCGAGAGTGATATTGAAAGAAGAGTGAATGCAGGAAACATGGTGAATGGTGCTTTGCATTCCTTTATGAGGAGTCGGAAGTTGTCTAACAAGGCTCGTTTGGCTGTTCATGAGGGGGTGTTGGTGCCGACACTCATGTACGAAAGTGAAAGCTGGGTATGGCAGAAGAAACATGAAAGCAGAATAAATGCAGTTGAGATGAGAGCGTTAAGAAGTATGATAGGAGTTAAATTGAGTGAAAGGTTAAGAAATAGTAAGATAAGGAAATGTTGTGGTCTGAAAGAAGAGGTAATGACAAAAAATTAGAAAGGTATGCTAAGATGGTTTGGCCATGTCGAGAGAATGAATGAAGAACGGTTGACGAAAACAGTGTATAAGGCGAGTGTGAATGAAAGTGCTGGAAGGGGTAGACCTAGGCGGACGTTTCAAGATCAGATCAGAGACGTCAGAGAAAAAGGCCAGGTCAAGAGTGCCCTAAACCGAAGAGCATGTATGAAGGGAATTATGAAAGTGGACGAAGCGAAACAAGTATGTAAGGAGGTAGCAAGTGGAAAGAAGTGGTCTCTGCCTACCCCTACGGGAAAGAGGCGTGATTATATGTATGTATGTATGTATGTATGTAGAAACTCAATGTCTCGTGAGAAAATAAGCCAATTGGAGTGCCGTGGTTTCACGACTGCGCTCCAAAGCATCAATTATTATCTTTATTGGAAATGACATCCTTTTCCAAGATGTTAAAATAAGATATATTTACATACGCAGATCACGGCAAGCGTCATGTTCTTCCGGAGTGTTAGGTAGTCGACACTGATCCGCCCAGCGCTGGGCTTCCCGCGCTAGTTCTTCCACCCAACGCTGTATGAAAATTTATTAGATAATCTCTAAAAGATTTTGAATATGCATTTAAATTATTTATAAAATTTTGATATCATAAAAAACTAAAATTAAATTTATGTAACACACCATTAGAAAGTAAAGGAGATAAAACTGCCAAATAAACTTAACTATATGAAGTTAACTGTAAAATAATAAATAAATAAATAAATAATCGCCAGCCTTCGTTTTATTTAAAGCAGAGATGCACATACTTATTGGGGTCAGGGGCCACTCGGACAGATTATGAGCTACAGGCGGGCCACAGGAATGAAGGTTCAAAAAATCACATTGAAATTTGTATAATTGTGACAAGCTTTTATTTTACGTGTCTATCTAATTAGATTATTTCAATTAGATGCATGACATTGCATCGTGCTAAAGTTTTTTTTATATTTGGTTCCAGCCGCGAATTCACATATCACGGCGCGTGCAAAATCTTAGTTTTGTTCTATTTTATCAGGTGGTTGACGGGCCGCATGTAGGTCTGTAGTGTGCCGCATATGGCCCGCGGGCCGCGGTCTGTGCACCCTAGATTTAACTACACACTCCAAGTTTCATAGCAAAGGGTTGGCAATAGTTGTTTGTTTTGGCACGAAAGAATACCGAGACTGAAATCCGACCATTACATCATCGTCATCTTCCATTTACTATCGTTTATCAGACTTATATTGATTTTTTTCAACGAAACGTTTTCGTGTTATTAAAATTATTGAAACAATATAATTCTTTACCAATTTCAACATATCCCCAGCGGTGGGTAGTCCACGTATACCGCGTGCCGCTTCACTACGCCTTTGATTCAAACGAGCCAAAACACGAGCCTGCTCCTGAGACGATAGTTTTGAATCGATGTACCCCATACATGAAGGGCTAGGACCGGGCTGGACAAACCAGTCTTGTTAAATAAATATCTTAAACTCTTAAAATGTTTCATTTTATTGGTTATATTCAGAGTGTAATCGTTACATGTGCGTATGCGATTATTCCGTAAATATGAGAAATATTGAAGAAATATAAACTGGTTTTAAAACTTAGTCACTCAGTTGGTAAAATTAGATCAAGCAAATTTAAAAATATAACGCCATATAATATTTGACTTGAATTACTCCAGTACACGTACTATTTATGTAGGTTTTAGTTGCCTTATTTATACCTAAACATAATAATTAGGTACCTTTCTGATACTAAATGTAACCGCTATTAACTTAAAACTACCGCTATTAAATTAAAATATTAAAATTATCTTTAAATGTTATTTTTATACCGAGTAATATTTGATCTTTTCTTTCTATATGACTTATGATAGGACAAGGGTTACCGTATTATTAGCTGTTAAGTCATTAGAATGATTTCGATAATTACAGTTGTTGAAATTTTTTATTTCGTCGTTCATCTTTTGGGATTGGTTCTAAGCGTGGTTCTAAGAGACCAACCGCTGTAAATCGCTTATCACAAGAACATTAAAAATAAGGAAACTAAAACCTAATGTCATAGTAAATATTTGGGTGTAATTAAATTTGTAAAATTGTAAAATTGGGTGTAAATATTTGGGTGTAATTAAAGCTAGCGGAATTTTAGATGTCTCTTTTATTTTTTAAATTTATTATTGTAATTTTATTCATTGAGGATCTCATTTTCAAAATAATCTTACTTTTTTTTTTATTAAATTTTACATTTACGTAATAATCATTGCGCACACTTAATGATTACACCGGTATATGACCCAGGGGATAGAACAGGTGAATGAATACCAAAGGGTTTCAGGTTCAAATCCAGGTTAGCACCGTTAACTTTTCGAGGGCTATAATTGTGTATCTCTTGCTTGGTTGTTAATAAAATGTTCTGAAGACAAATGTGATTCGAAAAGTTTTTTGTTTTATTTGTAAACCCGGAATAATACAGGGTAGCAGTATGCACGGAGGGATCCTATTGCCTGCAGATCCGGGACCGCAGACCGCAGCGCCGCCCATCTCAGGCACACCTAGAGGGTGTGCTGGGCAGAGTCCACCGCCGCGCCACAATCGTGACATTCAGTCGTCGGCTCCCTCTGGGCCGTCCGGCACAGGCAGTCACCAAAGCAACCGTGCCCGGTGAGAACCTGCGTCAGACGGAAGGTGAGGGGCTTGCGTTTTCGACGCATCTACCGCTCAAGGACCGAGTGAACGGCAGCCGTTACGCGTGTGTCATACGGCTGCCCCGCCAGGTCCTCCCCCTATCTCCGCATTAGCGCTTCCTGCCCTAGTACTACACTAAACTTTTTTTTTGTCGCAGGAGAATCCATTTACGGATGATATCCAGGACGCCCGGGTCGGCAGTCCTAGACCTATGTCGGACTCAGCACTTTGGGAGTGCAATACCGTACTAAACCCCTGCGGGAGCCTTCAGCCGCTTTAATTGAAGGGTCCCGGATCTGCAGGCAACAGGATCCCTCTAGTGACAAGCTGGCCTTGGCGAAATGGCCAGACTTCTCCTCAATGGGAGTACTACACTAACCTAACCACTTAATTTCTTTTTTTTTTAACTTATTAATTTATAATGAGCTGAAGTAGTAGGAAAGCACTACCCAAATTTACCTACCTCGCTTTCAGTACTACTTAGAATTTAATAACATTGTCACGCAAGAATAAAAAAAGAAATTAAATTAATTTATATAAACATTAAATTAACAATGTAAATAGTATTTTAGATTTTGTAGATAAAATTACCCATCTTTACGTGTAAATAATGTGATAGAAAATATATTTATACAATCTATACGTACAGGATAGCGACAAAATGTATGAGCGTTAGTATACCCACACATTTTAGCCCCACAGTAATTAATTGATCCGTCCACAACTATTATGTATAAGAATATTAATATCAAGACACATTGCATTTTGTAAACCTTTAATTTTGACATATTTTGAACTAATGTCTTATTGACAGCGATTATATAGAACAGAAGTAAAATAACATAGTTATTATGGTACGAGTTTTCCATACACTCTGACATTTGCAAATCCTTGAGGAAACCAACATTGAAGAAGAAGAAGAAGAAGATTACATCCTTAATGGACGTTCGTTAATTGTGTCTCTTTGCAATAAATAATTTCTAAGTTCTATTTGTAAACACTAAGATTTGTCAGTCAAGTCAGAAATCAGTCGCTATCTTCGCTAATTTCAAACTTTTTTTAGTTTTTAAAAGTTATATCTAGGTTTTTACCTCAGATACATGGTAAACAAGTCATGATTCGACAGTACCTGGTTTTTTCAGATCTTTTGATATGAAGCGTTTGAAGCTTTAATCTAACAGCAAGATGTAGCTGAAACATTTCGCCTCCTAAAAGTGTCTTAGTAGACTAGTAAAATCTCGTCTGTTTCGTAACTTATTCAAGGTCTATGGTCACAATTTTTTTGGTTTGGTCTGTGTCTATTATCATGTTCAAAAATGGTTAGCGCATGATTCGAAATTTATGGAAATTTGGTAAAAAAATTAAGCACCTATTTTTTTACATAATTCGAATGAGAACCATGTACCGAGTATTCTCCTTAAATATTGATAGTAATTCCCCAGTCACCTGTGTATGGATTTCATTAATACTATAATAGTTTTTAGTTTTAAGAAGGGATATAGTAGATGCAGAAAGTCTTGGTTGCATTTTTTTTAGTTTTACTCCCAAAGAGACCCCGAAAGTGTATTTGACCCTGAAATTTTAGAATCACTGAAAAATCGATTCAGTGCAACAAAATTGATGATAACGAAACATGAATTTTCAAACAATTATACAAAAAAAGCTACTACTGCAATTGAAAATGTTTAAATACAATAATACAATACTCAATTACAATTTACAATAAAAAGGATGTGTAGGACTAGGTGGACTGGATGGTAATCCAGTACAACATTTTTATTGACATCGGTTAAATGTTAATCAATTTACTATTAGCATCTGCAAATTGTTTTAAAACGCGATTCAAAATGATTGCAAATCTCTAAACAGAAAACGGGGGCGATATTTTTTGTTATCTGTATTAACCACCCAGTGAACACATGATATAAACGTTTACATTTACATTACGTCATATATAGGTCACACAGACGTCATAAAAATTTCACGAAAGTATGACATAATAGTGACTATGTTTGATGACTTTCATTTGAGGTCATGTGGTATTACATCACTATGACCCAAGGAATTTAGTTATGATAGAAATTCCTTTCTATGACCTCATATTGACATCAAACTTTTTGAAAACGAAATTTTTATATCACTATATTCCGAAAAATATTTATGCTTTACTTTTTAGTGATACAGAGAATAGCAAATTCAGAAAATTTTAATAATAAAAATATTATATTGTAATAATTTTGTTTTTAACAAAAGAAACCCGGTAGAACTGTTAGAATTAAGTGGTCAATGTGGACTCATGGTTCCAGAACTAAAGATCCTAAGTATAGTTCATAGGTATTTAAATAATAATAATATATTGTCTGCTGATGTAATAATGCCTGTGTAATAATATATAAAGGCAGTAAAAAAGGGTACGGGCAGTCATGCGTCTCGTCTACAATACACTACGCGGTAATTTCAAAAACCGCTGTAGACGCCCCCTTCACGTGCTCACCGACCCAGAAGACCCGATTACGCTAGCCAACCCCCCCCCCCCCCCCCCGATAGGTACAGTACACAACCGCACCACACACCACACTACTCACCTACACCGTCTCCGCCGACGGAGACGAAGTAATAGGGTTCAACGGCTCGTACGCCTAGCACGCGCCTTTTTTTTTTTTTTTTTTTTTTTTTTTTTGACGCTGGGAAATACGTTTACGTATCCCGCCGCCCGAAGGTGACGGGTATGTGGGACTCGCTGACTGCGAAGTCAGAATACCCACTAAAACCCAGCGGTGCCCTCTTCGTCGTACAAGGACGCCACGGGATCACGGTTGCATGCCACCGTGACGCCCCGACGGTTGGCTCGCCTACGCGGGCCGCCCTCGGTCATAGAGCGCTCGCGGGCACCGTG
This sequence comes from Euphydryas editha, assembly GCA_036937285.1. Taxonomy (NCBI): domain Eukaryota; kingdom Metazoa; phylum Arthropoda; class Insecta; order Lepidoptera; family Nymphalidae; genus Euphydryas; species Euphydryas editha. The sequence goes on from JAUPFZ010000001.1 coordinate 3,708,393, forward strand.
AGCGCTCTATCTCCGCTGCACCAGAGACCGGCGAACGGGGAAAACTGCGGCAGGTCATGATGACATGGCCGCAGTCTCCTCCGTTGACTGATGCGAACTTTGGGGAGCGGTCGGAGCCTTAGCGACCGCTCTAACCCTCGATTTTGGGGGGCGGCACTCCCGTCCTCCCATAATGTGCGACGCCGGTTTGCCGGCATCAGCGCAAACGGCGCAGCGCAGTGCCCCGGTGCAGTTACGGGCAATGTGGCCCTCCACGCCACACCGGAAACACGCGCCTCTGCGGTCGACCGCAGCCGGACAAGTCGGGCGAGTGTGCCCGATACCCATGCACTTATAGCAGCGCATGGGGCGCTGCTCCAAAACCTGGACCCTGGCCGAACTCCAGCCGACCAAGAGTCGCCCTGCCTCGGCCAGGGCCTTTGCGACTGGGATCGGGCATCGCACCACAGTGCAGCCTAACCCACCCGGTCCGACCGCGATTGCGCCGACTTTAACAGAGCCGACGTCGCACTTGCCAGCCTGCGCTGCCGCAGCGGCCACCATCTCGCAGCTGATTGAGTCGTCCAGCCCAGAAACTCGCAGACTCGCGAGCTTCATGGGTTGGACCACCCTCGCCATTTCGCCCAATGCAGACTGCATCGCCTCCGCCAGGCGTCCCGCCACTTCCGGGGTCTGCCCCTTCGGCAGCTCCAGTAACCTGGCCCCGGTCGCGGCGCGCCGCAGCTTGAGGCCGCCGACGATGCCGAGTTCGGCCAGATCTATCGTATCTGCCGCCCGCTTGAGCAGGTGGCAGTACGTGACGCCCTTACTCACGGCGTACTCGTCAAGCGTGACGAGCACTGCCGGAGAGCGGGGGGCAGCCAGCTTAGGCTTTTTGGCCTTCCTCTTTTTCTTCGCCGGCGGTTGCTGCTGCGGTCCCTTTGGGGCCGGAGTGGCGGCGGCAGCAGCAGCGTAGCTCTTCGGCGCCTTCTTTTTCTTCCGCTTGGCGACGGTAGACCACTCCCCGTCGCCAGTCTGGACTGCGGGTGCCGACACCTCGCTCGCAATGCGTTCGCCTTCTACTAGCCGGAGCGGGCTTTGCGTTAGGAGACGGCGCCTTCTGCGTCGTCTTCTCCTTCCGTCTGTCCGCCGCGAGCGGTGGACGGAGCGTCTTCGCCGGCAGGAGGCGGTCTTCAAGGCCGGCGAAGCGCGCATCTATTATGCGCTGGACAGTCCCCGAGATGGAGGCCGTCATCCGCTCCTCGATGTCCTCTCTGCCGGCCGGTAAGGGCAAGAGAGGAGAGCTTCTCTCACGATCCTGTCGGAGTTCGGCAACATGTTGCCTAAGCTCGGCCATCTCCGACCTCAGACGGGCGTTCTCCCGTTGGAGTTTACGCACCTCGTTTGAGGCCAACCGCTCGCTGAGGGCTTCCGCTATAGACCTCATGGAGGCCGCCGCATCCTTCAGGGCACGTTGGAATGTGCCCTTGAGGTTAGACGACTTCGTCGCCACCTCGCAAATCAACTCCAATTCAGCGTTGGCCTGCTTCATCAGAGCGTCAGCTGTGCGCGGGTCGCCGGTGTCAAAACCTAATGCCCTGCGCCCCTCCTCGGCCGCTCGCACCTGCTCCTCCATGGCTCGATCCGCCTCGGTACAGGGCTCCTCCCGCATTAAAATGCGCTTTTTACACCCGGCGAGGATCACGCTCGCCTCGCCGGTCGACCGCAGACTGCTGCGGAACCGCTTGCCACTCCTCGTTTGGCCACAGTTGATCTCACCAGCCGTCGCTGCCGAACTGTAGTCGTCGGAGTCGATGGCAGTCGACTCCCCGTCCACATCCTTGCTTCTACAAAATTTTAAATTTAAATCTTCCATTTTTGTTCCCACGAGTATGGGGGAAAGACGGTCCACCCAGGCAGTGCCCCCTGTACCTGGGTAAGCCTAGCGTAACTCGTCGCGGGTGTCGGCCGGTACCCGGACGAGGATCGCAGTCGAGACTGATCCACCCGTCAGCCATGCATCCCCTCGCGCTGCGTCGCCGCTTGGGATTCGGGGTAATTTTTTATAGAGGTTTTCTTCCTCGCGGTCCGGCCGGTTAAGGCAAGACCCTCGGTCCCGCACGTGGCCGCGAGACATGACCACGACACCACGTAGCGAGATTACGAGAGGACGGTGAACGACTAAGACAAGCCTAGCCGTTCTGTCTGAAGGCAGTTGAGTGCACATCAGACCCGTCCATTCTCCGTTGCTTCACCACCCGCGAGCGCGGTGGCACCGGAGCCCCCGAGGAGACGACTGTCCCCTTGACGCCATGCGGCCGCTCAACGGGGCAACTCTGCGTAACAGAGGAGTCCCCGGAGCGCTGAATCGCATACCCGGCGTCCCCCCGAGTCGGTCGTTAGCCGTAGGCAGCAGCAGTTCCGCAATCGCAACTGTGCAGCTGCTGCTGCCTACGTTTCCAGGGTGCACCGCGCGGAGGTCACCGACTGTAGCACCCCCGCCTAGCACGCGCCTAGGCACGTAGAGCAGTAGTCCGTTCACCTCAGCGCTCCGCATAGCGCCGCCATGCCGGCCAACCGACGCGTATAGTACTTCAGAGCCGCCCATAAGGAGGCTCTACTTCCTAGGCTGGACCTTAAAGTGTCCGCCCCCCCGCCCGGTGTCGCTGTAAAGGCCAGTAAGGCCAACAGCATAAGTCCTTCCGAAAAAAAAAAAAAAAAAAAAAAGGGGTACGGGCGTCTGAAAGCTCGTAGAGGAAAATTAATAAGCAAAAAAAAAAAAAAACAAAAGAAATCCTGGATATTTAGGAAGTAAGTAGTATTAAGTTGAAAGTTTTATTTAACAGAAACAACAACTAAATTCAAATGATTATATTTTTTATACACAAATTATAAACGAACAACACTAATTTAATTAGTAAAGTTGTGATTTCAGTTCAAAAATATATAAATAAATATAATATATATACAAGTTAAAATACAATAAAAAATTACAAAAAAATTAACCCACTTATCTACGTTAGAAAATTACAAACAAAAATAGTAATATTTAAGTTTAAAATATTATGGAATAGCTTATCTCTTTTCATCTAAGTACATTATAAATTATTTATTGGTGAGAGAAAGAGATAGCAATATCTTTGACATTATATTTATCTACCTAATGTTTTAAACAGTCAATAATAAGAGTTAGTAGTATATAATAGTTAGAAATAAGTTAAATATATTTTACTTTAATTCTTCAATAATTTTTTTAAATGTTTTTAATCACATTTGACGTGAAAAATGCTTCTTTTCTATATTCCGAATAAACCAAACATCAGTAAGCACCGTTACAACAAAATTAAATTATAATTTTCGTGTTATATTATAAAAGATTATAAACTATATTGCACGTTAAAAAAAAATTACATCTTATATAATTATATTCAGCGATTATTAGAATATATAGAATTTATTCATTGTTATTCAAGATTATTGGAATGTTTTACAAGCCCCGAACTACATTAATTATTATATCCATACATTTACAGCTGGTCTCAATAGGTATTCCATTTCTGATTTTGCTAACCAAAGATACAATTTTGACTCAAAATGCGTTGTTTCAGAAACTTATCGCTAGTAAACAAAATGAGATAAATGGATTATTGAAACCGGGCGTTAGTCGTTAACAATAATATTAACATTAACAAAAAATATTTATATACATATAAGGGATCGTCCATTAAATCACGTGAAGCTCGGTGAGGGGGGGGGGGGTGTTTGACGGAAAAAATTACGAAATATCACAAGGAAGATTGTAATGAGATATCACGTTTATTTATATTTCGTAAATATATGTTTTTCATATGTTTTATTTTTACACCTTTTTTTATTATTTTTATGCCTTATGCCAGTCAAAAACAACCTGTAACCTTAATGTCTGTCTGGACATTTTTATTACGATGCTTAATTTTCCAAAATTTATATTAAATTTATGGTAAAAATTTCCAGAGTGAAAACACTTGAAGAAACTTTGTGCTACTATTACTAAAACTGCATTAAATCCATAAAAGTCACAAATTTTTTCGTGTCTTGAGTCGCATTTTACCCCTTTTTTGTAATAAAACTTAAGAATCTATCGAAATTCTTCGTTATAATCAACTTATACCTGTATTTAAAGATAATATTTTGAAAACTTCAATATACTTTGTACCAAAAAATACACGTGATATTGGTTTCTGGGTGGTTCTAAAACCTCGGCACATATCACCAGGGGGTGGAGGGGGTTAAAAATTTGCTAAAAACATCACGAGATTAATGGACGACCCAAAAGCAATTAATCGCTCAACTAGCTATCTGATACCATAAAACTTAGTAGGTCGACGGACAATTTTACTACTAATATAAAAAAAATGGTAGTACGTCTGGTTGAGCTACCGATACATCAAATTCACTAATAAATCTAATAATAAAAAAATAACATGACCATTGAAATTTACAAAATTTGTAAGGTACAAGTACTATGACACATCCAGATAATATCGAACTTTAAGCAGAGTACACAAATCGGGATTCGAACCTGTATCTGAATTAAGATCAATTGCTGGCATTAAGTTATCTTTTCCATGATTTAATATGACAACTTTTATATATGGCAACACCATACAATTTAATTTTTATATATATAGGTATAGAGCCACACGGTTATAAGATTCATTGCGTAGTGTAATTAAATAATTTAGTTTTGTATGTGTATGTGTATCTAGTTATGTAGTAGTAATTTTTTTTGGCCAAAATTGATTGATTGACAACGCATCTACATCAATTTATAAACTGTTTTTCTCTTATTAAAAATTGTACTACAATAATGTGGCAAAATGGCGGATTCGCTTCGCTCGAACTAATATCAACAATACAACTTTTGGAAAACAACGATATCTTTACTAAAAAACTAATGTCCCCACTGACTGATTCATCATAGCCTATCGAAAAATAAAATACACAAAGTTTGGCAAGTAGGATCTTTTTATAATCTTATAAACAATAATAAATTATTTTTGGCAAATATATATGGCAGTTCTGTAATTTTTGAAGTTAATAAGTTCGTAAGTTAATTTTTAGTATATATAGAAAAAAAGTAAATAAACGTTTTCATCGTTGTAATGAGGAATTATCTTATACGCGAGCAAAACCACGGACAGCATGTTAGTATTGTATAAAATTAATTTATTCCTCAACGTTATCCTCCGGCTTTGGTAAATAATACGTAGAATCGATGAAGTACTTCGTGATATCTGAAACGAGGCTTCTGTCCGGGATTCCTTGAGCGACTCCATATATGGCCATCTGAAAAATAATATTATACAATATTATTTGTTATTGCGTCCATACTATTATATATGTTGTTGGTTAGCAGGGAAGAGGACACTTTATTGGTTCTACATTGCAAAAGAAAAATGCGTCTGTTCTTTAATGAAGCTAATTTCACCATACTATTTGCCCAATCCTTTATGTTTCTTACAGCTCCTTCACCATGTGTTCGTTTGATGTTGTTGAAAAATCCCCTCGGTAAATTTATATTTGTTATTGCGTCCATACTATTATATATGTTGTTGGTTAGCAGGGAAGAGGACATTGTCCTCTTCCCTGCTAACCAACAACAAATATTATACAATGTTTAGTCTCTATTAAAAAGTTAGTCTACATTAAAACAAAGTAGTTTTATACTACTTAAATAGTTTTTTTTTTTCTTATAAAACCATATATTACTCGTGATAAGGCTCAACTTCCCTCGTACAGGCTCGCTGTTTTCCTTGCGATGCACGCTCGTCGCGAACAGCACTTCAGCTACAGTACATGCGTGCGTGTGCGTGACTGTGCGTGCGTGTGTGTGCGTGTGTGTGTGCGTCAGGACTATATGTATTTATTCAATTTATAAAGAATATTAAATCGTATATAATTATAAATAAGGCTCACCTTTCCTTCCACGGGCTCGCTGCCTTCCTTGAGGCACGCGCTCGTAGCGGATCGCACGTCCGCTACGAAGCGCTCCGCTACGCCGGGGAGCGTGTGCGCGTGCGTCACTGCTATGTGGATGCTATCGACGGAGATGTTACGTAATTTAGGTTTAACAATATTATCACTTACATATCATATCAATATTCGCACTCGTAAAAAATAAATGACTATAAAGTAACACAGTTATTTAAAATTATTACATTTAACACTTTTTAACTCTAATAAAATAAAGACTAATTTAACGTATTGTTTTAATTTAAATAACTTATTATCTAAAATGTGCTTAGAAAGTTCCTTTTTAAATACGTTCAACGAGTTTACATTTTTTATATGAGAGAGTAGTTGGTTATAAATGTTTGTTTATATTCCTTTACTTAACGCAAATATCAAATAAAACAAAATTTTCGTCAATAAATAAAAACAATTTTTGAAATAATTCTATCGTTGGTAGCAAGAAATTGATAAACTTACGCAATAAAAAGGAATAAAAAAAGATATTGCTTTTATACGACTTAGAATATCTTTTCAGATTTTTTCAATTCACAATATTTACTTTAAGCTTTCTTTTATATTTCTCTTGTAAAATGGCACGTTTAAAAAAATTGATTCGCGACTATATCAATTTAATATTTTTATTGAAGTGAAACTTCTTTATCGGGGTTGGAAAGATTTTTTCGTTACGCGCTATCTTGCGTTACGCGCCATCTTGCGTTACGCGCCATCTTGTTCTTGATTATTGCGTATTTCAGTCGTTTTTTTATAAACACATGCGCAAGGAAGATTCCGAGTGGTAGTAGATGAAATCCTATATATATAAATAAATAGTTAAACTAAATAAATCAAATATCAAATTTTGAATGCTACAACATGTGGCTCTCGCAGGGTTTTGAACTTGCAGCTCTCGAGCGATATACGAAATTCAATTCGCGTTGGCAGCCACTGCGCTAGCAATCTCTAAGATTCTTGAGTGAAATTAAGTATCACTATATAGAAGTTTGCAGTTATTGTATGATGTATTCTATAGTGAGTATTACCTAAATTCGAATATAAATATGTCCGAACGCAAACACAGGACTCATATAATTACGATCGTATAAAAAGTAAACTGTTTTTATTATAAGTTTCACTTCTTACGAGTGTACGCTAGTACACGCAATTTAAATTTTTTATTTTTAAACACATATATTAATAAGGAATAATTATGCAATAAACTACACATATTTTATTTATTTTATATTTCTACAACTTAAGATACAAATTTGGATTCAGTTGGTTGCAAATAGAAATATCAAACAGATAATGGAGAATTTGATGGTGAAAAAGACAAAATATGTCATAAACTTTTATCAGTCGGATACCGCTATACGTCAGATAAAGCATGTAACAAGTGAATCTCCCTCACCCAGACGGGAACTGCAGAGCGTTCAAACTCCATCCCTTTTTGTGCAGCTTGTCGGCCAACTTGAACACGTCGAAAGTATTGGATCCCATTGCGATCACAGTGGTTGCCGGCTTGCCGAATATAAACAGACCGTCGATTTTACGCAACCTGTACGAGAAAATAATAAAACTTATTACTATTATTACTATTGTATATACCAGCGTCATCGAACATCGGTTGTGTATGGTCTATTTGCAAAATTATACAAGAATATAACATAAAAGAATTGTTAAGAGAAATAAAAATATTTATAATTCAACGCATTTTAGACGGACAAATTGTGAATGAAGCTCACAGACATAACAAGAATGAACATGACAATCGATAACAAAAAGGTGAATGCAAAGGATAAGCCAAGACCAAAATGAATATCTGTCAAGATGTCAAAGTAGAGATACGAGTAGAAAGTCGCGCGTCATGCGCACGTAGCGCTCGCGGCCCACGAACATATCATACTATACGGTACAAAGCTCACTCGGCCTCGATGTAGCGCGCCGCGGCCAGCACGTCGCGCGTCATGCGCACGTAGCGCTCGCGGCCCACGAACATATCATACTATACGGTACAAAGCTCACTCGGCCTCGATGTAGCGCGCCGCGGCCAGCACGTCGCGCGTCATGCGCACGTAGCGCTCGCGGCCCACGAACATATCATACTATACGGTACAAAGCTCACTCGGCCTCGATGTAGCGCGCCGCGGCCAGCACGTCGCGCGTCATGCGCACGTAGCGCTCGCGGCCCACGAACATATCATACTATACGGTACAAAGCTCACTCGGCCTCGATGTAGCGCGCCGCGGCCAGCACGTCGCGCGTCATGCGCACGTAGCGCTCGCGGCCCACGAACATATCATACTATACGGTACAAAGCTCACTCGGCCTCGATGTAGCGCGCCGCGGCCAGCACGTCGCGCGTCATGCGCACGTAGCGCTCGCGGCCCACGAACATATCATACTATACGGTACAAAGCTCACTCGGCCTCGATGTAGCGCGCCGCGGCCAGCACGTCGCGCGTCATGCGCACGTAGCGCTCGCGGCCCACGAACATATCATACTATACGGTACAAAGCTCACTCGGCCTCGATGTAGCGCGCCGCGGCCAGCACGTCGCGCGTCATGCGCACGTAGCGCTCGCGGCCCACGAACATATCATACTATACGGTACAAAGCTCACTCGGCCTCGATGTAGCGCGCCGCGGCCAGCACGTCGCGCGTCATGCGCACGTAGCGCTCGCGGCCCACGAACATATCATACTATACGGTACAAAGCTCACTCGGCCTCGATGTAGCGCGCCGCGGCCAGCACGTCGCGCGTCATGCGCACGTAGCGCTCGCGGCCCACGAACATATCATACTATACGGTACAAAGCTCACTCGGCCTCGATGTAGCGCGCCGCGGCCAGCACGTCGCGCGTCATGCGCACGTAGCGCTCGCGGCCCACGAACATATCATACTATACGGTACAAAGCTCACTCGGCCTCGATGTAGCGCGCCGCGGCCAGCACGTCGCGCGTCATGCGCACGTAGCGCTCGCGGCCCACGAACATATCATACTATACGGTACAAAGCTCACTCGGCCTCGATGTAGCGCGCCGCGGCCAGCACGTCGCGCGTCATGCGCACGTAGCGCTCGCGGCCCACGAACATATCATACTATACGGTACAAAGCTCACTCGGCCTCGATGTAGCGCGCCGCGGCCAGCACGTCGCGCGTCATGCGCACGTAGCGCTCGCGGCCCACGAACATATCATACTATACGGTACAAAGCTCACTCGGCCTCGATGTAGCGCGCCGCGGCCAGCACGTCGCGCGTCATGCGCACGTAGCGCTCGCGGCCCACGAACATATCATACTATACGGTACAAAGCTCACTCGGCCTCGATGTAGCGCGCCGCGGCCAGCACGTCGCGCGTCATGCGCACGTAGCGCTCGCGGCCCACGAACATATCATACTATACGGTACAAAGCTCACTCGGCCTCGATGTAGCGCGCCGCGGCCAGCACGTCGCGCGTCATGCGCACGTAGCGCTCGCGGCCCACGAACATATCATACTATACGGTACAAAGCTCACTCGGCCTCGATGTAGCGCGCCGCGGCCAGCACGTCGCGCGTCATGCGCACGTAGCGCTCGCGGCCCACGAACATATCATACTATACGGTACAAAGCTCACTCGGCCTCGATGTAGCGCGCCGCGGCCAGCACGTCGCGCGTCATGCGCACGTAGCGCTCGCGGCCCACGAACATATCATACTATACGGTACAAAGCTCACTCGGCCTCGATGTAGCGCGCCGCGGCCAGCACGTCGCGCGTCATGCGCACGTAGCGCTCGCGGCCCACGAACATATCATACTATACGGTACAAAGCTCACTCGGCCTCGATGTAGCGCGCCGCGGCCAGCACGTCGCGCGTCATGCGCACGTAGCGCTCGCGGCCCACGAACATATCATACTATACGGTACAAAGCTCACTCGGCCTCGATGTAGCGCGCCGCGGCCAGCACGTCGCGCGTCATGCGCACGTAGCGCTCGCGGCCCACGAACATATCATACTATACGGTACAAAGCTCACTCGGCCTCGATGTAGCGCGCCGCGGCCAGCACGTCGCGCGTCATGCGCACGTAGCGCTCGCGGCCCACGAACATATCATACTATACGGTACAAAGCTCACTCGGCCTCGATGTAGCGCGCCGCGGCCAGCACGTCGCGCGTCATGCGCACGTAGCGCTCGCGGCCCACGAACATATCATACTATACGGTACAAAGCTCACTCGGCCTCGATGTAGCGCGCCGCGGCCAGCACGTCGCGCGTCATGCGCACGTAGCGCTCGCGGCCCACGAACATATCATACTATACGGTACAAAGCTCACTCGGCCTCGATGTAGCGCGCCGCGGCCAGCACGTCGCGCGTCATGCGCACGTAGCGCTCGCGGCCCACGAACATATCATACTATACGGTACAAAGCTCACTCGGCCTCGATGTAGCGCGCCGCGGCCAGCACGTCGCGCGTCATGCGCACGTAGCGCTCGCGGCCCACGAACATATCATACTATACGGTACAAAGCTCACTCGGCCTCGATGTAGCGCGCCGCGGCCAGCACGTCGCGCGTCATGCGCACGTAGCGCTCGCGGCCCACGAACATATCATACTATACGGTACAAAGCTCACTCGGCCTCGATGTAGCGCGCCGCGGCCAGCACGTCGCGCGTCATGCGCACGTAGCGCTCGCGGCCCACGAACATATCATACTATACGGTACAAAGCTCACTCGGCCTCGATGTAGCGCGCCGCGGCCAGCACGTCGCGCGTCATGCGCACGTAGCGCTCGCGGCCCACGAACATATCATACTATACGGTACAAAGCTCACTCGGCCTCGATGTAGCGCGCCGCGGCCAGCACGTCGCGCGTCATGCGCACGTAGCGCTCGCGGCCCACGAACATATCATACTATACGGTACAAAGCTCACTCGGCCTCGATGTAGCGCGCCGCGGCCAGCACGTCGCGCGTCATGCGCACGTAGCGCTCGCGGCCCACGAACATATCATACTATACGGTACAAAGCTCACTCGGCCTCGATGTAGCGCGCCGCGGCCAGCACGTCGCGCGTCATGCGCACGTAGCGCTCGCGGCCCACGAACATATCATACTATACGGTACAAAGCTCACTCGGCCTCGATGTAGCGCGCCGCGGCCAGCACGTCGCGCGTCATGCGCACGTAGCGCTCGCGGCCCACGAACATATCATACTATACGGTACAAAGCTCACTCGGCCTCGATGTAGCGCGCCGCGGCCAGCACGTCGCGCGTCATGCGCACGTAGCGCTCGCGGCCCACGAACATATCATACTATACGGTACAAAGCTCACTCGGCCTCGATGTAGCGCGCCGCGGCCAGCACGTCGCGCGTCATGCGCACGTAGCGCTCGCGGCCCACGAACATATCATACTATACGGTACAAAGCTCACTCGGCCTCGATGTAGCGCGCCGCGGCCAGCACGTCGCGCGTCATGCGCACGTAGCGCTCGCGGCCCACGAACATATCATACTATACGGTACAAAGCTCACTCGGCCTCGATGTAGCGCGCCGCGGCCAGCACGTCGCGCGTCATGCGCACGTAGCGCTCGCGGCCCACGAACATATCATACTATACGGTACAAAGCTCACTCGGCCTCGATGTAGCGCGCCGCGGCCAGCACGTCGCGCGTCATGCGCACGTAGCGCTCGCGGCCCACGAACATATCATACTATACGGTACAAAGCTCACTCGGCCTCGATGTAGCGCGCCGCGGCCAGCACGTCGCGCGTCATGCGCACGTAGCGCTCGCGGCCCACGAACATATCATACTATACGGTACAAAGCTCACTCGGCCTCGATGTAGCGCGCCGCGGCCAGCACGTCGCGCGTCATGCGCACGTAGCGCTCGCGGCCCACGAACATATCATACTATACGGTACAAAGCTCACTCGGCCTCGATGTAGCGCGCCGCGGCCAGCACGTCGCGCGTCATGCGCACGTAGCGCTCGCGGCCCACGAACATATCATACTATACGGTACAAAGCTCACTCGGCCTCGATGTAGCGCGCCGCGGCCAGCACGTCGCGCGTCATGCGCACGTAGCGCTCGCGGCCCACGAACATATCATACTATACGGTACAAAGCTCACTCGGCCTCGATGTAGCGCGCCGCGGCCAGCACGTCGCGCGTCATGCGCACGTAGCGCTCGCGGCCCACGAACATATCATACTATACGGTACAAAGCTCACTCGGCCTCGATGTAGCGCGCCGCGGCCAGCACGTCGCGCGTCATGCGCACGTAGCGCTCGCGGCCCACGAACATATCATACTATACGGTACAAAGCTCACTCGGCCTCGATGTAGCGCGCCGCGGCCAGCACGTCGCGCGTCATGCGCACGTAGCGCTCGCGGCCCACGAACATATCATACTATACGGTACAAAGCTCACTCGGCCTCGATGTAGCGCGCCGCGGCCAGCACGTCGCGCGTCATGCGCACGTAGCGCTCGCGGCCCACGAACATATCATACTATACGGTACAAAGCTCACTCGGCCTCGATGTAGCGCGCCGCGGCCAGCACGTCGCGCGTCATGCGCACGTAGCGCTCGCGGCCCACGAACATATCATACTATACGGTACAAAGCTCACTCGGCCTCGATGTAGCGCGCCGCGGCCAGCACGTCGCGCGTCATGCGCACGTAGCGCTCGCGGCCCACGAACATATCATACTATACGGTACAAAGCTCACTCGGCCTCGATGTAGCGCGCCGCGGCCAGCACGTCGCGCGTCATGCGCACGTAGCGCTCGCGGCCCACGAACATATCATACTATACGGTACAAAGCTCACTCGGCCTCGATGTAGCGCGCCGCGGCCAGCACGTCGCGCGTCATGCGCACGTAGCGCTCGCGGCCCACGAACATATCATACTATACGGTACAAAGCTCACTCGGCCTCGATGTAGCGCGCCGCGGCCAGCACGTCGCGCGTCATGCGCACGTAGCGCTCGCGGCCCACGAACATATCATACTATACGGTACAAAGCTCACTCGGCCTCGATGTAGCGCGCCGCGGCCAGCACGTCGCGCGTCATGCGCACGTAGCGCTCGCGGCCCACGAACATATCATACTATACGGTACAAAGCTCACTCGGCCTCGATGTAGCGCGCCGCGGCCAGCACGTCGCGCGTCATGCGCACGTAGCGCTCGCGGCCCACGAACATATCATACTATACGGTACAAAGCTCACTCGGCCTCGATGTAGCGCGCCGCGGCCAGCACGTCGCGCGTCATGCGCACGTAGCGCTCGCGGCCCACGAACATATCATACTATACGGTACAAAGCTCACTCGGCCTCGATGTAGCGCGCCGCGGCCAGCACGTCGCGCGTCATGCGCACGTAGCGCTCGCGGCCCACGAACATATCATACTATACGGTACAAAGCTCACTCGGCCTCGATGTAGCGCGCCGCGGCCAGCACGTCGCGCGTCATGCGCACGTAGCGCTCGCGGCCCACGAACATATCATACTATACGGTACAAAGCTCACTCGGCCTCGATGTAGCGCGCCGCGGCCAGCACGTCGCGCGTCATGCGCACGTAGCGCTCGCGGCCCACGAACATATCATACTATACGGTACAAAGCTCACTCGGCCTCGATGTAGCGCGCCGCGGCCAGCACGTCGCGCGTCATGCGCACGTAGCGCTCGCGGCCCACGAACATATCATACTATACGGTACAAAGCTCACTCGGCCTCGATGTAGCGCGCCGCGGCCAGCACGTCGCGCGTCATGCGCACGTAGCGCTCGCGGCCCACGAACATATCATACTATACGGTACAAAGCTCACTCGGCCTCGATGTAGCGCGCCGCGGCCAGCACGTCGCGCGTCATGCGCACGTAGCGCTCGCGGCCCACGAACATATCATACTATACGGTACAAAGCTCACTCGGCCTCGATGTAGCGCGCCGCGGCCAGCACGTCGCGCGTCATGCGCACGTAGCGCTCGCGGCCCACGAACATATCATACTATACGGTACAAAGCTCACTCGGCCTCGATGTAGCGCGCCGCGGCCAGCACGTCGCGCGTCATGCGCACGTAGCGCTCGCGGCCCACGAACATATCATACTATACGGTACAAAGCTCACTCGGCCTCGATGTAGCGCGCCGCGGCCAGCACGTCGCGCGTCATGCGCACGTAGCGCTCGCGGCCCACGAACATATCATACTATACGGTACAAAGCTCACTCGGCCTCGATGTAGCGCGCCGCGGCCAGCACGTCGCGCGTCATGCGCACGTAGCGCTCGCGGCCCACGAACATATCATACTATACGGTACAAAGCTCACTCGGCCTCGATGTAGCGCGCCGCGGCCAGCACGTCGCGCGTCATGCGCACGTAGCGCTCGCGGCCCACGAACATATCATACTATACGGTACAAAGCTCACTCGGCCTCGATGTAGCGCGCCGCGGCCAGCACGTCGCGCGTCATGCGCACGTAGCGCTCGCGGCCCACGAACATATCATACTATACGGTACAAAGCTCACTCGGCCTCGATGTAGCGCGCCGCGGCCAGCACGTCGCGCGTCATGCGCACGTAGCGCTCGCGGCCCACGAACATATCATACTATACGGTACAAAGCTCACTCGGCCTCGATGTAGCGCGCCGCGGCCAGCACGTCGCGCGTCATGCGCACGTAGCGCTCGCGGCCCACGAACATATCATACTATACGGTACAAAGCTCACTCGGCCTCGATGTAGCGCGCCGCGGCCAGCACGTCGCGCGTCATGCGCACGTAGCGCTCGCGGCCCACGAACATATCATACTATACGGTACAAAGCTCACTCGGCCTCGATGTAGCGCGCCGCGGCCAGCACGTCGCGCGTCATGCGCACGTAGCGCTCGCGGCCCACGAACATATCATACTATACGGTACAAAGCTCACTCGGCCTCGATGTAGCGCGCCGCGGCCAGCACGTCGCGCGTCATGCGCACGTAGCGCTCGCGGCCCACGAACATATCATACTATACGGTACAAAGCTCACTCGGCCTCGATGTAGCGCGCCGCGGCCAGCACGTCGCGCGTCATGCGCACGTAGCGCTCGCGGCCCACGAACATATCATACTATACGGTACAAAGCTCACTCGGCCTCGATGTAGCGCGCCGCGGCCAGCACGTCGCGCGTCATGCGCACGTAGCGCTCGCGGCCCACGAACATATCATACTATACGGTACAAAGCTCACTCGGCCTCGATGTAGCGCGCCGCGGCCAGCACGTCGCGCGTCATGCGCACGTAGCGCTCGCGGCCCACGAACATATCATACTATACGGTACAAAGCTCACTCGGCCTCGATGTAGCGCGCCGCGGCCAGCACGTCGCGCGTCATGCGCACGTAGCGCTCGCGGCCCACGAACATATCATACTATACGGTACAAAGCTCACTCGGCCTCGATGTAGCGCGCCGCGGCCAGCACGTCGCGCGTCATGCGCACGTAGCGCTCGCGGCCCACGAACATATCATACTATACGGTACAAAGCTCACTCGGCCTCGATGTAGCGCGCCGCGGCCAGCACGTCGCGCGTCATGCGCACGTAGCGCTCGCGGCCCACGAACATATCATACTATACGGTACAAAGCTCACTCGGCCTCGATGTAGCGCGCCGCGGCCAGCACGTCGCGCGTCATGCGCACGTAGCGCTCGCGGCCCACGAACATATCATACTATACGGTACAAAGCTCACTCGGCCTCGATGTAGCGCGCCGCGGCCAGCACGTCGCGCGTCATGCGCACGTAGCGCTCGCGGCCCACGAACATATCATACTATACGGTACAAAGCTCACTCGGCCTCGATGTAGCGCGCCGCGGCCAGCACGTCGCGCGTCATGCGCACGTAGCGCTCGCGGCCCACGAACATATCATACTATACGGTACAAAGCTCACTCGGCCTCGATGTAGCGCGCCGCGGCCAGCACGTCGCGCGTCATGCGCACGTAGCGCTCGCGGCCCACGAACATCAGCGTCGCCCAGCACGCCGCGATCAGCCCGCCCGCGCGGCTGCCTGAGGTGCGCAAAAACATTCTAATTAAGATACGGATATTTTTGACGGAAAAGTAATATTCGTAGTCTTAGGACTTGAAAGATCATCACAGGATGTCAGTTTTTCCGATATTTTTTAAATCCATATAATATGAAACATACATGACAGAGATTTTTTTTCACATTTTTCTAATAACTGTCACCACTTGGCCTATCACCCGTTTTCGGCTTATCGTTGATTTCTGGGACATTCTGTATAAATAGCATGATGTATAATAAGAAACGAGCACGGGCAACTAAGAGCCTGTGGATGTTGTGTTAATATAAACAAAAAATATGAAAAAAAAATAAAGTCAATTCCTACTTAAGGCAACATTTTTTTTTCTCCCATATAAAACTAAAATTAATTAATTTTAATACCCCTGTACAGAGTATATACACACATACTCGTACATTGAATTTGTTATATTTAATATATTTTTATGTTATACAACTTCTGTCTACACAGCATTTCACATGCACATTCACATGAATAAATCAGTGTAAAAACAGCACTCGTGGAGTAAAGTCATTTCGCACCTTAACTCCTAATTTGTTGTACGTGTACAAACAGTTCCATACAATAGTTTTTTGGTCCTTCGAGCCGGATTTGAACCAGCGACCTATGGATGTACAGTCCACACGTACGTACATTTGTACGTGTACAAACAGTTCCATACACCTCTATAAGTTTTTAGAACCATTCAAATATCTGCCATCTAGCAGTTCAACCACGAAACATTTCAAAGTCACCAATCACTGTATTTGGCTATAGATAGAACTACTTCCCCTTATCACACATTATGGGTGATTATGGGTGCGTGATCTTAAGATATATATGCATCTTTGAGGGAGTGGCGCGACGGTCATCATCCGTGCAGAACAGGTGTTCCATAAAAGAAAAAATTGGAAGAAACCACAAAAATACATTTTCATTTTTAACGAAAGAATAAAAGCGTAAGCGACAGTACGCAAGTACTCACCGTTGACGGTGGGCGAGCCGTAGACGCCGCCCGGCCAGTCCGTGGTGACGGTGTACTGGTGGTGGCGCAGCGCTGCGCGCCGGTACACCACCACTGACGTGCCCTTCGGCGCGTAGCCGTACTGCGCGGGAGCGGCACGGTCAGCGGGCTATTACGTAACTTGCGGGATCGCGAGAAACCGCTGTGGTGTCGAATTTCAATACTAATTGAGGTTCAGCTAGTATTGAAATTCGACACCACAGCGACTTGTCGCGATCGCGCTAGTTGCGAAATAGCAGCACGGATTACAATTTATATCCATCGTAAATTAACATATCAAGAGTTAGCGTGCCGTAATACATGCATCATAATGCATTCTGCTGACTCCAGACGAACTCAAACAATAGGACAATATGAAACCACATTTTTAACACAATTAATTTCTTTTAATAGCAGATCAGTCTTCGTCTAGCCTCGATTTAATAAAGTTATGTTTTAAATATTTTATATTTGAATAATTGTAATTAATTAATTAAATAAATATTTTTTAAAAAGACTTCTGTTGGTCGCCTTATCATAACTCAAGTTGTTATTATTTTTTTTTATATTTCTAAATTACGTCAATGAGTTTCTTTTTTTTTTGTGACGTATTTGTATGAAAATATACAATACAATACAAAGTACTCTTTATTGCACACTAAAAAAATTACAAGTACAGAGTAAAATATATACAAGAGAAATGTACGAAAGGCGTGCCTTATTGCTAAAGCAGCAATCTCTTCCAGGCAACCTTAAGTAGAGATAATAAAGAGAAGGGTAGGAGTGTACAACACACATCTACAATATACATATCCTTGGACTTTGACTAGTAGTGGGACGTTTACAGGCTGTTTCAGTTCAGTTATACATATCCACATATATATACATACTATAAGCACACCGTATGCATTGCAACTCACGTCTATCACAACCGCTACCGAGTAGGAAGAGCTATTACGTAACTTGCACGTTCACGAGAAATCGCTGTGGTGTCGAATTTCAATACAAGCTGAGCCTCAATTAGTATCGAAATTCGACACCACAGCGATTTCGCGTGAACGTGTAAGTTACGTAATAGTTCCACGTATACACAGCAACCTACGTCTATCATTATTTATTTATGTAACTGCAATGTTTTTAAGAATGTATTTTGTTTGTGATCTAATAAATAATAGTATAAATAAATTACCACTCCCGGCGTATAGTACGAGTAGTAGGAAGCATGGGTGTAGCGAGGTACGGGCAGGGGGAGGCAGTTTCCCCTCTATAGAAGAGCTAGAAGAGCGGTCAGCCACTGATAATTTTTTTTTTCCATATTTTCTTACTCTAAGCAATGTCACTAATAACGATAAGTGAAACGAGTAACCTAAACCTAAACCTAACGTACCTTGTGCGTGTCGGCGGAGATGCTGGCGACGCCTGGCAGGCGGAAGTCGAAGGGCGGCACGGGGTGGCCGGCGGCCGGCATAAAGGCGGCCACGAACCCGCCCAGGCACGCGTCCACGTGCAGCGGCACCTCGTACTCCAGCGCCACGTCCGACAGCGCCGCGATGTCGTCCATCGTGCCGTACGGGAAGTTCGGCGCCGAGCCCACGATCTGAGAGATTAAGCGTTCAGACGTTTAAAAAAAATACTTATTATTATTTGTAAAATTAACCGTAAATTCAGATTGAAAATTGGTTGTCTGTAAAGTCGGTTTACGGCCGATAATTTTACGTGATTACGTTATAAGAAAACGTTGATGAAAAATTGCATACTTTTATGAATTTATGAAATGAATGGAATTATTATCACTGAATTATCATTATTTTGTAAAATAGAGAGAAGGAGTTAATTGAAAATTACAATAATTTTTTTTTGATAAATTTACATTTATTTGCACTCGTTAATTCAAATATTTTTTCTCTTCTACTCGGACGCATCTGCCGATGGAGAGAAAGAGATTAATGCGTCACAAGCCGAACGCTTTGGCCGATCGTGCCTCTCAATCGCTTGGTCGGCGTTCTCGCTCGCGAAACGTGACAATAAGTCATGCTTTTTTGTGCGTGCAGCCAGCATTCATCGATTTATAAGACGATATCACGTCAAAATCCATCAAATGTAAAATCAAACAAAAATATATACGCTTAAAATTATTATACGCCATCCAACAAAAGAGCATGATTTAAAAATAAAAAAAACAACCAATCCATAAATATATCGATATGGTATCATCACTATATCATGATTACAAATGTAACTTATTCATTTTGATAATACTTGAATGCATTTATGCTGTAACGATAGATTTATCTTACAAAATATGTTTTATCAACGATCCGGTGGTAGATTTACATAAATCTAAAAATATTTATTTATAATTTTCATTTAAAAAATTTATTATCAAATAAATATTTAACTTTTTTTAAAATTAGACTTAAATAAGTTTAACTCAATCGCAAAGTATCTGTACGAGTACCGCCCAACAGCTGGAATTACGTTAAGTCGGAGGAGAACCCGGCAGACTGTGCTAGCCGTGGTTTAACAGCGTTACAATTAAGAGATCATAAATTATGGTGGAACGGTCCTACTTGGTTAAAAACGCATAAAAGTGAAGATCAATTTATTAATAAAACGCGTATCGCAAACCGCTGACTCGCAAATAGGCTAATGTACGACTTGCCTCGTACAGTATCAAAAGTCAATAAGCGCACTAAAATGTACATAGCCTCAATAACAACAATTTTAATGTTGCCATATTGAAATTTTCGTATTTAACTCAGACTCAACTTTTGCACAGCAAATTATAAATTCAGTACTCATATACTGGTTCACAACTTACCATACAAGTCCTCCTTCCGATAGCTCGTCTAACGGCGTTCACATCGACAGTATACGTTTCACTCGAAACAGGTACAGTTACCACACCGATACCCAAATACTGTGCCGCCTTATCGAAAGCCGTATGAGCTGTCACTGGCAACACCATTTGAGGGTTGCTAATACCTTTGCTATACGCCAAATCTCTGAATGCTTTGCAAGCCATTATGATTGATTCCGTTCCCCCTGTTGTTACCTAAAATATGAACAAATTATAATTATATACTTGTTGTTTTTTAAAAAAATTAAGGTGTTTATTGAGTTTTTTTTTTTTTAAATAAAATGTATTCTATGTTACTTCTAATACTTCCAAGAATATGTGTACAAAGTTTCATGATGATCGGTTTAGCTTTCGCGTAAAAGCGTAACAAAGAAACTTACATTACACATTTATAATAAATAAATAAATAAATAAACGTCTCACACTCAACGGCCCCCAGTAGGACGTGAATCCTGTGTCGGGGATCCGGAAACACACACAATACACAAGCACAAACGTCCAGACCATGACAAACATCTGTATCTGTATGGTCTATACAAATATTTGTCATGGGATCGAACCCGCGACCGCTAGCGTATCAGCCAGTTGCTGTGACCACTGCGCCAGCGCGTCGTATATAACATAAGGATTAAAAGG
The DNA here is from genome assembly GCA_036937285.1 of Euphydryas editha. Taxonomy (NCBI): domain Eukaryota; kingdom Metazoa; phylum Arthropoda; class Insecta; order Lepidoptera; family Nymphalidae; genus Euphydryas; species Euphydryas editha. Next base: position 3,728,920 of record JAUPFZ010000001.1, read on the forward strand.
AGTAAATGATTTCTTTTTTAAATTAAAACTTACTACGCAATTGAATAACTTGGGTAATCATGATATTCTCATATATTGAAGAGAAATCCGTACATTGGAACTTTTGATGTGGTTTTATTTTAATGCTGTCATATGTCATATGTCATGTCATATGTTATATGTCATATGTCATGTCATATGTCATGTCGTATGTCATGTCATATGTCATAAGGTACGGTTATGAATTTTTCTTTGGGCAGTTATTCTAATTATCTTGGTATTAAGCCACGGTTCCGTGGGAATTTTAGGCTTATATAATCATATTTATATGTTTTTCTCTCATTATAGCGAATGGACGAAATAAAAAATAAGAACAAAAAAAATGGGAAATTAACTCCTTTAAAAATAACCAAATTTTACAACAATTTTTAATTAATTTTAAAACTAGATAAATATTTCATAGATAACATTGAATTATTCATTATTTTAAACTGGTTTTGTTTTTTGAAAATCGACATTAAAATTAAATGTACACTAACTGTATAATTGCATAAAGCAAACATAAATTAACTTCAAGGACAGTATGTTGAATTTTTCTTATGAATTATTTCCTCAATGATTCAGCATTTTTTGATTTCATCATAAACAATACATTTCCTGCTTTTATACACAATATATTTACAGTAATCTAACACTGTAGGTTTAATTTTGCTTGATTGATAAAGAAAATAAGACCTTTTCTCAATATATGCGTACAACTTAGCATTCTGGCTAGCACCAATTCAGAGTTACCAATATCACAAATATTACCCTAAAAATCTAACAAATAAATATTTAGGAAACGTAGTGCCCAATATAGATAAATAATTCATTTACACTGACATTGATTAGAAAAGTTTCTATCTAATATGAAGATGAAATAGAAAACTTACCGTTCCACAGCACTCGTCATCCCCATGGAACAAGTTAATCGACATCCGTACTATTTCAGCTTCCATCTTGTTTATACCCGGAAACACGTCCGAATGTAACGGATTCGTGTAAGCGGTCAACGCATACGCGTCGCACGCAACTTTGCTTATATCCTCGCTCAAATGGTATACTGCCCCGGATACGTTACCTTTTTTCCAGTCGTATAAGCCTGGAATTAAAACATTTATTGATAGATAATGTATGTAATTAAATAAACAAAAGAAAGAGATAGATAGAGTTGTAGACTTTAATTGTTTGTATACAAAAAGTAACATGTCAACTACGTAGAAAATAGATATGATGAGATGTGAGACCTTATTTTCTTTTTGTTTTAAATATAGTTTGTAATATTAATATTATACTATTTAATATTAATTTAATGTAAATATAATACATAATGATAAAAACATTAAAAAAACCTAGTCACAAACAATATTAATTATATATTTTGTGTCAATGTGCATAATAATTTACTGACATTGAGAGGAAAGTAAGAAATGAAGGTTGTACAGTCAACATTAAAGTCAAGAAAAAGTATGTTGAACAACAATAACTACAGACAAGTTTCTCGATGTGTAGATCCCACCCTGGTCGTGTCACAAATAGAGACTCGCCCTGGTGTGACGTCACGTCCATATTATTCATTTGTTATAAATTATTGAACATTGCTTTCTCGTTTCTCTCTTGTCACAACATGTCATGTTTTGTTGATGACCAATTTGCGCCACATTGATATCGTAATGTATTTAATGGCCTTGTAGAAGATAGTAATGTTTATGTATTTGAAATTAACAGAGCTTACAGAGTACACTTGTACAGATTTTAATTCTAGATAGGAATTAGGTTACCTAGTGCCACATGTTTCTTGACTTCCTCAGCGATCTCCTCAGCTGTTAACCCACGTTCTGGCAGTTCCCGGTACACCGTCATACCCGCTAGGCGTTTCGCTACATCTTTCTTAAAGCCTCGCTTGATTTCTGTCATACGTTCTTCTATCTTGCGCCGAACGATTGGCACATGACGAAGCCATCTGAAGAACTCTCTTCTTAACCTCACAGTGACGCCTAGAAAAAATATTTAAATATAATTTTGGAATATTTTAATAGTTGAGAAGCTTATAAACATTTTGTGCTAAATTATTTAACTAAACATTAACTTTATATTTTTTATCGTGGTATCGATAGCTAATATTCTGACATCCTTATGATAATTTATCCTTAAAAGCAAAATAATTAATTCGCTAAAAAAATTAGACCAGCAACAAGTTACAATATTAAATTTTGTAAGTAATAAACCAATATCACTAGAAAATTTATTGAGAAACAATTATGTATTGTCTTGTAACCATTGATCAAAAAATCTGTTTTTGTCTTTGTATGTCTCCCAATAGCTCGGAGAACACGTAAAGCCACACGTAAAGTTTTGTAGAATAAACACCTGATAATAATCAATACTCTTGATATGGAAATACCCCAACTCGCACTGGAGCAGCATTGCTAAGATTCGACCGTGGTTTCGACCCTTATCCTATATAAGAGAAGATTTGCCCAGCAGTGTTTAACATTTACAGGCAATTTGAGTTTGGCAATTTTAATTCATTAATTTGACATCCTATCACGGCAGAGAAAAGCCTCCTTCCTCCAATTAAAAAGATGGTTTTTTTTAATGATTTTTATCATAATTTTTTTATAAATAAAATGTAATTTTTTCGAATTATTCTATTGCTCAGTAGTAACTACTGATGCATATTAACACAACTTCTAAGAATTGTCTTAAATGGATAGGTATTTATGCAAATAACTCATTTAACAACTATCAAACAATTCCACAAAGAATTCTCTAAGCATACCTAAATAATATTTTAATTACATCATAGATAAAGATATGAGAGATATGAAAACTAATTTTAAGTAGTTAAATATGACATTAAACAACTCTATTCTGTTACTGATAAAACTCAATAACAGATTTATATAATGTATGCAAATAATTTATAATAAATTATAATTTAAGCCCCAACATATAACATTATAATAAAAGTTAACGATGATCCATCTTTTGAAAATATAATTTTTTTTAATCATTAACAAGTCAAATAATGTCACATCGAAGTATTCGAAGTAAAAAAAAAGAGACGATAAACATAATACAATAATACAATAAATATAATTATTAGATTTTTTTATAGTAATGAGTATGTTTTAGTGATTATTCCGTTTAATAATGGCAGTCAAGATATTTATTTAAAAGGCACATGAACATCACATATTAAACACTTATAGATGTAAAATACTTAAAACTATTTTATATAAAATACTTAAAACTATTTCTAACATGAGTGAGAATTGCAGTACGGTGACATGCAGAGAGGACAAATTTTTGCGTATGCTCTTTTCTTGAAGGTCCCTAAGTCGTATCCTTTAGGAAATACCGTAGATGGCAGCTGGTTCCATATAGGGGTCGTGCGAGGCAGGAAATGCCGTAAAAAACGAGTTGTTGTAGATTTCCGGACATCGAGGTGATATGGGTGAAATTTGGAATTTTTACGCGATGTCCGGTGGTAGAATTCTGCTGCAGGTATTAGGTTGACAGCCGCAGCGTCCTCTTCGTGAACCGGGAAGGGGACGTCGTCAGGAGGCCCATGTCGTGCGGCGTCCCACAGGGTTCTGTTCTCGGACCGCTCCTGTGGGACATCGGGTACGATTGGGTCCTCCGTGGCCGGCTCCCCCCTGGGCTGGGCTTAGTTTGTTACGCCGATGACACTCTGGTCACAGCCCGGGGTGGGACCTTTGAGGAGGCGGCATCCCTGGCCACCTCAGGTACCGCGGAGGTGGTCAGGAGGATCGAGGCACTGGGGCTTAGGTTGGCCCTTAACAAGTTTGAGGCCCTGCTCTTCCATGGGCCTCGACGTGGTCCACCCGCCGGTGCCTCGATAACGGTCGGCAATACTGTGGTCGGTATCCGGGCCCACATGAAATATCTGGGCCTGGTACTCGACGGAAGGTGGTGCTTCGACGAGCACTTTCGCCAACTCGCGCCGAAGCTCGTCGGCACCGCGTCCGCCCTTGGTCGGCTAATGCCGAATATGGGCGGACCGAGTATAGCATGCCGACGACTCTACGCTGGGGTGGTCCGGTCGATGGCGCTATACGGCGCCCCCGTGTGGGCGGAGTCCCAAGTCACAATAGGTCCCGCCTGTGGCGTCCACAGAGGGTCATGGCGGTCAGGGCCATACGCGGCTACCGCACAGTAAGTGTCGAGGCTGCCTGCGCATTGGCCGGAAACCCCCCGTGGGACTTAGAAGCGGAAGCGCTCGCCGAAATTTATCGACGGGTGTCGGTGGCGCGGGCGGGAGCCACTAATCCCCCGCCGAGCGAAATCACCGCATGGCGGAACGACGCCCCCCGCACCACCTTCACACGGTGGAAGGCTCGGCTGGAGACGCCCCGGGCTGGTATTTGCACCATAGGGGCGCTTCATCCGATATTGGAGGAGTGGACAGTGCGGCAGCACGGAGTCCTCACCTTCTGACTCATGCAAGTGTTGTCAGGGCACGGCTGCTTTGGCAAATACTTGCACGTTGTCGCAAGGAGGGAGATGACTCCGGGCTGCCACCACTGCGACTGCAGCGAGGACTCGGCGCAACACACGCTCGAGTATGCCCGGCCTGGGCTGAGCAGCGCTGAGATCTTGCTGCAGTCATTGGAGAGAGCCTGTCACTGCCGGCCGTTGCGCGAGCGATGGTCGGCGGTGATAGGGCCTGGACCGCGGTCACCGCCTTCTACGAGGACTTAATCTCGCGGAAGGAGGCGGCGGAGAGGACCCGGGAGGACTCACTCCTCTCGGACCCAAATCGCCGCCGGCGGGCGGGGTGGCGCAGACGCGCTCACATGCGCCTGATGCCGCCCTAGCCGCGGCTGCGGACGGTAGGGTCGAAGATTGCCCACCATCCGCCGAAACAGCCTACCGCGAAGGTGCGATGCCCAAGTGCGCGGGGCGTCGCACAGGAGAGTGCCTGATGGGGCTGCCGCCTGCGGGCCACGGAGCAACGTACGCGGTACCCGTAGTCCGCCTTGTAAGGGCGGGTGAGGGCGCACGGCGGGTTATTTTAGTGGGTGAGGGCCCCACACTACCCCATGGTCTCCCCGGACGATGGGGTGTGCGGTTAGGTACATTTTTTCCCGCCAAAAAAAAAGCTTTACTATCTTAAAAATAATAATAAAAAATAAAAATAAAAAGGACCTTAATATCAATCTAAAAATCACACAAAATAGAGATGAAATTACTCCTTAATAATAATAAGAATATAATAAATTTATAATCACTTAACTATTTAAGTTTATATTATCCAATCATGTGCAATTTATAGTAGAATATAAACAAATCAGGCCATTATAGTTGTTTGAACATTTGTTTTAGGAGTATTTGGTTAAGTCATTTACATAAACAGTATCAATTACATAAATAAAATTTAAAATAGTAGGTAGATTTGTTTGTTTCTAATTAATAAACCCTTGAACTGTTTTTAATAATTCTATAATACTTCTTAATTCTTTACAATTAGGAAGGTACATTATCCATATTGTAAAGAATTAAGAAGTATTGTAGAATTATTAATTATAAGCTATTAAAATTCAGCAAAAGGTCCAGAAATACAGGGAACACAAAAACAATGGCTCACACTAAAACAAAAATCTTTTTATCATCTAAAAATGTTTCTCACATGCTTGAACTGGACTTGCGACTGCTAGCAAAACGGCCAGTTGGCATGGCCAATGCACCAATCAGTGGATATTTGGAAATCACCAATAGTGTATTGTAAAAAAAAAACATTATAAGCGCTTAATATATACTTACTGTCTTTAGCATTATAGAGGCTGTGAGCCCAAACTATAGCAAGCACAGAAGAGGCAGTCATGGTTACTATCTGCCATGGTTCCTTCCCTTCAAAGAACCGGTTCACGGCTTTCAATGGCTGCGGACGCTCACTCATCTCTGCAAACAAATAATTAGAAAAAATTATAAAAATATAAATATAAGGTATTCACATAAGAACTGAAACTGAAAGGTTTAAAAACTTTGTGCTGATTTAACATATAAAACAAATGCAAATTAATCTGAAAAAAAAATTATTATTCGCCATTGTCTTCTTTGTCTGGTAAATAAAAAAAAAAACCTTAAATCAAATATTGCTAATAAATGTTACAAAATATATTTTTACGAGTGACGTCAATCTGTGTAATAAAAAAAAAAACTTAATTTGGCTTACCTGTTTCAATTATATTTATTACGAAAAATTACCAATTAGGATATCTTTAATATGATTTTTCTGAACAAATTAATCAATTTTTCACCATAATTGTTATCAATATAATCCCTATGATAACAATAGTTTTAGGTATACAAAATTCACGGCACGATTGTTGTAATTACAACATAGAAATTAGCGAACAACAGTAGATGTTAATTGATGTATAGAAAACTAGAACAGCGTCACTTTACACTTTATCTCTAAAGTCTAACTACGGTCTACGACACAAAAATACAGCTGTATTATTTTGTATCTTGCTGAACCTTGAACCCATACGCCTGCGGCCTGAACCTTTGATCAACTGTCAAATGTCATTGTCATCAAATTATAAAACTCAACAGACTTATGCACTGTTGCTACTTTAAAAATATTTACGATCTTTTATAACGACTTAATTTAAAGATTTTATTAAACTTGACTTCAAATAAAAAGCTATGTACACGGTCCTCTTCTAAGTGATAATTTACATTTCCGTATATTTCGGGGCATGTTGAATGTATGATATGCGCATTCGCTCCTATCTAAGTGAAGAAAATCTTCACTTAAAAGGGGGCCGCGAACATATCCAATAAGGGATTGTTCACACCAACGTATTGTCCGTCGCCGATTGTGAGTATGCTCACTGTCAGCCTCAGTGTGAACGTGTGTACTCAGTTTGCAGCACGTTCTCACCTAGCCGACGATACGCTATAGCGTATAGTGCGTGACCTGTGCGAATACGCCTGTGTACGCTCACACTGAGCGGCCGACTATTCTATACCTATATAAGTCACATAATTTGAAGAAGCTCGTAGTATTTCAAAAACGATCTCAGTGTTCGCTCGTGGTTCTTATTACGTACATACATTCTCTATTCTATAATACATTCTCTAGAATGTACTTCTGCGATAAATTTTTCAGTATCGAACATTGTCGGGACGGGACGGGACACGTCTGTACTCGTTGAAGTTTCTCGAGAATGGTGCCCGGAGCGGGGAGCGGGGCGCACGAAGCGCCGGCAAGGCGTTGCGATTTAATACGCTGTTGCGTTCGGCAACGTAGCCAATCCGCATTCGCCGTGCGCAGACGCGTAATACAATCAGCCACCGTAAAGTCAGCGACAACGCACTACGTAATAGCGTAACCGACCGGTTCGGTGTGAACGAGAAGTTAACAATAAACTGCGTAACGCGCGCTCACAGTCAGCGACCGACAATACGTTGGTATGAACAATCCCTAACAGTTTAGTTTGTCTCGCCCAAAAGGCTTATTTTAATAATTTTTATACAAATCGTCTAATAAATGTAAGTAAATTATAGTCTGTTTAATTCAGTATGTTATAATCTACATCGATCACTTTTGTTTTGCTCTTATTTTGTCCAACCAAAGCAAAGTAAGTAAAAAAATATCACACCTTATTGGCTGAAATTTATGACATACTGTCGTCGCTACGAAACGCGTAACGCGCCTACCTAAAATGAGTCATCCTCCGCCAGTTTCCTGTATTCCAAAGTCCAAACACTGCCAAAATGTCGAAAGCTAAAAAAGTTATCGAAGAAGCGAAAGAAATAAATAATCCTGAAATCGATTTAGTGGATAAAGGAATCTCTAACTTGGACGAAATACCTGGACTATGTATGTTGACTTTCTCAAACTTGTTTTTCCTTTTATAGTACAGAACAAGTTTTATTTCGCAAGTTCTTTAAGATGTTTTATTTTTATTTATAAAATATTTCTTGTGTAGCTTATAGACAATAAATTTAAAGAAAATACTATTAGGGCTTAAAAAAATCAAGTCGGAATTGCTTAAGAATATTAAATATATTGCTGGAAACCACAATATTCCAATTGTGATGATGATCTAATGCAATCGACTTGCGTATAGAATATACTATGTAGGAGGTTCATTTTAATAGTATAATTTTTTGTTATGTTTCAGTTAGCTTAGAAAATATAACACGCTTAACATTAAGCCATAACAAGATACAAGTTGTTCCGGCTGGGTTAGCAAACCTCATCAACTTGGAGATTCTGAATCTTGCGAATAACCACATAGAAGAGTTACCAGTCAGTCTGTCATCTTTACCAAAACTTCGCATTTTAAATGTATCGCTTAATAGGCTTTACACTCTACCAAGAGGTTTTGGTGCTTTCCCCGTGTTGGAAATTTTGGACTTGACTTATAATAATTTGAAGGAGCAAACTTTGCCTGGAAATTTCTTCATGATGGGTAAGTAGACAGTTGTTAATAAAATTGTATGTAAATAATAGTATTACAGTGGTTTTACAGTTTCTCCAGTGGTGCCACATTGACTACCAGTACATCGAAGTGGTGCAGTGCTTGTATAATAACACTAGTACCTATGTCGGTTCAAATACTTGTAGCTTAGCACAAGAGCGATTACAATGCAGCGAGGTTTGAGACAGGGAAATGTCATCTCTCCAAAACTGTACTACAGCATGAGAAGACGCTTTCAAGCTTCTGAAATGGAAAGGATTCGGCATCAACATAATCAGCAAGTACTTACTTTCTATTTGCCAACTATATGGTGCGTATGGCAGAATCCCTGAAAGACCTATGCATTATGTTGGGTGACCTTGATGGAGTTTCTCAATGGGTGGGACTTAAAATGAACATGGAAAAGACGAATCATGTAATACAAAAACAAAAATCATGTCAAATGGCCATGTTGTGCCCACCCCAATATCGGTTAGAAATTCTCCTCTTAAAGTTGTTGATGAGTAAATCTATCTAGGACAAAAGGTCCAACTTGGTAGATCCATCTTCGAGCAAGACATCAATCGAGCTTCAAGTTGCAGTATTTCTTTGCAAGATCGAATCAGAAATTATGAGATCCACAGACGAACGAAGGTTGCCGACATACTCATAGCCATTATAACTTGTATACTACATATGAAAGTGCTTAGTAGTGAGGTACCTTATTCTTAGGTACTGGCTCCGTGGAGCTCACCCATTTTACACTTTCCACATGAAATGAGACTACTGCAATATTTAATATTATTATCTCTTTTTTTTATATTGTAGTGTAAAAGACGGATTCAAATTAAATCCCAATAATATAGATATATGGACTTTCAAATATCCAACATAATAAGTTCTTAATCATTAATTGTTAAATGTGCAAAAATGTTGTATAATATTCAAAATAGTTGTTATAATAACTAGTTTTGAAGGATTTGCTGTATCTGATAATGCTTTTTTACATGTTTTGTTTGTTTTTTATTCTATCAAATTATAACACAATATTTATATTTATTATTTCAGAAAGTCTCAGAGCTTTGTATTTGGGAGATAATGACTTTGAATTTCTGCCACCGGAGATTGGAAACTTAAAGAATTTACAGATTGTAGGTATTTATAGTATTCACATTTATTTTATTATTTTTCCTTAACGTAGTATACAAATGAAGGAAAATGTCACTAAAATATGTTGTTTTACATTTATAAATGGTATTTTAAGTGATATATAGAGTACCATTGTTTATTACAAGCCTTCTTCCTAATAGAAGGGGGCTTTTGTGGCAGTGATTCACTGTTACAGTATGAAAAAATTCCTTATGACACATCAGTACATAAACAACTTTATCATTATAGCTAAATGCCATTAACATGATATCTGAATAGTTTGTTAAAGCATTATAATGCTCTAATTCCTGATACAGTATTATTTAAATATATAAACCATTAAAAAAAATGTGATACATTTTAGATATTTCACATCCAGCAATTCACACCTTTGTCCTACAAAATATTATGTCTAATACAAAAAGTGTAGTACTGCCTTCTTATCTTCCAATTTTAAATAGCAGAATATATTGGTGGCCATTTAAACTTAAATAAAAAAAAAACTGACAGTGATTTCTTTAAAATTACTTATTAATTTATATCTTATAATATTGTAGCTATCCATGCGAGAGAATGATTTGATTGAAGTACCAAAGGAACTTGGTCAATTAACCCGACTGAGGGAATTGCATTTACAAGGCAACCGTCTTGTTGTCTTGCCTCCAGAAATAGGTAAAAACTGTGTTATATATGAATAAAAAAGATTAGGACGTGCTTCCTACATGGAATATTTAAAATATGCAATAACTTCTATAGGATATCTAGAATATCTGATAAGATTCATAAAATTTTTATCAACAGTAATGACTACTGTCTATAATTTGCTTCTTTATTGCTATATAATAATCAACATGACAAATTTGCGAGTATCTGCTAATATATAATATTTTTCAGGTACACTGGATCTAGCCAGCAACAAATCAGTGTTGAGATTAGAAGGTAACTTCTGGGTTCCGCCAATCGAAGACCAATTAAAGTTGGGACCATCACATGTGTTAGATTATTTGCGATCGGAGACTTATAGAGTGTGAGTAATTGTATATTATACAATATGGTTTACACATGATGTAGAGATTCCAAAGCAAAATACCTACTAGACTATACTAACTAACCCTCTGGGCTCCGCTGAGATTTGGTGGAAATATACATCTCAGAATTTCTTCCGAAACATGCAAGTTCCTTCACTGTATTCTTTACTGTCAAGCAGAAGATTATAAAGAGAAATTAAGCACTCACATGTCACATCGTCAAAGGTGGTAACGCGAGTTAGAAACTGCACTCATTTGTTGTCAACTCTCACACATGTTGTCTACTAAGCCATTTTGAATCTCAAAATACAAAATAATAGTCAAAAAGAAACTAATTTTGTATACCCACAAATAAATCATAGTTCCTGGCATCTTAACACCTAATGCCTTTTTTTCGGGCATTGCTACTGATATTTAATTATATAATACCACGGCTGTATTAATTTTTCTCAAAAACTACTGATTGACTTTTCACTATTCAACTGAAATTTTTACAGTATAATCATGGTTTTTATACTTACTTATTACCTAACTAGCTTCTGCCCGCGGCTTCGCCTGCGTGAATGTCGGTTACCAAAAAAAAAAACTATCCTATGTTACTTCTAATATGTATTTCCAAGAATATGTGTACAAAGTTTCATGATGATCGGTTAAGTAGTTTTCGCATGAAACCGCATCAAAAAAAAATTCGTATTTATAATATTGGTATGATTTTTTTGTATTACGTTTGTATACGATTTTCTCAAAAACTACTGATTGACTTTTCACTCAACTGAAAATTTGTAAGAATACGTTTATACTATAATCATGGTTTCTGTACTTATACTTATTACCTAAAATATGTTGCAGACTGTACAGTCGTCACATGTCTGCCAAGCCACCGCCTCCTCCGCAGACTCTGGACAAGAGCAAGAAAGCCTCGAGAGCTCGGTCTTAAATACCATATATTTATTAATATTCGTTCATTATTTCTCATTAGAACAAATTATTTGATATTACGTTTGATTGTCTAAAACTAACTTTAACAAACTACCTTAACGTTATTAAAATAACAGAATTTTACTAAAGAAAAATTTATAAATTTTCTATAAATAATGTGTTGTGTTTTAAATTTTTGACCTTGGATTATTATTCAATCAATTGAATAACAATTGTTCTATTAACAAGTGAAAAGGATGTAAAATTAATTACATGTTATCACAAAACCTCATTCAATTTACTGTATTCAAGGATGACTCGTTATCACTAATTACCATAATTTCTGCCGATGAGAATGACGGAACAAATGAACTAGAAGTTATAGCAAGACTACTTTGTAAGAAACAAATTTAAAGTTCTTAAAATATACATTTTTTTTTTTTTTTTTTTTTTCTGATAAAATATTCATGGTTTTATTTTTCAGAGATGCTAAATAATTGTAGGGGCCACAGATTATAACGTGTTTTTGAATATTGCTTTGTATACTGAATTTTGTTAATATTTTGCCTTTAATTCCTGCAGTGTTTGTAACTTTAACTCTTAACCTAATAAGTTTTAATTATATTATCATTGCGAATTGTCCTCTTAATGTAGCTTAGCCAAATTATAAATTATTTCTTAATTTTAAATAATTCAATACAAAAGTGGCCATAAAAGTTGTATATGCGAACAACAAAACCTGAGTAAATAATTTAAATGTTGCATTGATCTGGGTTTTTTATAGATCAATGAAATGTTGTCAATTTTTATTTTATTTATGGGGGAGGCCTACGTTCAGTAATAGACGTCCAATTGCTGATGATGATGGTGATGATTTTTTATTTCAACATTCATTAACTTTTCAACAATTACGTTTTCAGTTCCTTCAAAATGTGTCATTGAATGTCTCATATATTCCTCACTTTTATGTATTAATAGCATATGTATTGTACTGTATCAGCCTGTAAACCACCCACTGCTGAGCGAAGCCCTCTTTCTCTTCTTGAGCGAAGCTTAATCCACCACGCTGCTCCACTGCGGGTTGGCGCAATAATAGCATATATAACCATCTTATTAAATTGAATTGTGGTCCCTTTGAGTGCCATAATTTAACCATATATTTTATAATCAATGTTATTTAAAAATAATAATTTAATAATTTAAGGGTAATAAAAGAAAATATTTTAATTATCACAAAAGAAAAATTTTTTTTTTATTTAAACTTAAAAATAAGGAACACAATATTATAAAAAAATCGTACAATAATGAAATTCATATACCTACTGAGCGTTTTAAATAAACACAATATGGTGCTATACCGCAAGTTGAATTGTCAATTTGTAACTTAATTATAATTATTTTTAAGAAATAAATCTTTACTAACAAAATGACTTTTTCTGCCTCAATCGTTTTAACATACTGTCCCAATCGACTGTCTCAATGTGAAAAATATTTTATTTTCTCTAAATATCAGTCAACTAAATTTCCAATTTTTTAGAATAATGAAGAATCACATTTTATACTCTTTTTCATTTGACTAAAAAAGTTTAATAAAAATGTTCTATTATAAGTTAAAAAAAATGTTCTTTATTTCAAAAATGTGTTAATTAGGTATTAAAGTTAAAAAACCATAATGAGACACAATTCCTATGATTAAATTTCTACATTTATACATGTCTAATTACCACAGGGACAGTCACGGACAAATGTTATTACAATTTCATATAACTTATAATAAAATACAGACAATAAATTAAAATAAAATTTATATATAATTCTTATTGTTAAAAAAAAAGAATTATTCTTCCAGTGTTAATAGAACTACACAATTGTATGTAAACGGAGATCAATTAATACATTTATTTTTATGGTACATAAAGTAGTAGAAATAATGCTGAGAAATTATGTGAGAAATAAAGAAAAGTTTGTCAAAAGTGATTTTAAAATTGCATATAAAGTATAAATTAATTAAGAATTATATTTATAAGATTAAAGGAAATGACGAATAAAGTTGCCGAAAAATGAGAAAGCATTAGATAACAAATAGAACAAGAAGATAACTTAGACAAACCTAATGGATGTTATATGTTATAATTAGCCATTTTTAGAAAAATGGCAAATTCCCATTCGACAACTCTCCCCAAATCGTACCAAATCTGGGAACGACAAACTTCATCGAGTCGACGAATTTCCTTTAGAAACATTTCCTCAAGTGTAGAGCATCAGACCGACAGTCATTCGACAGTCCACTCAATCGTCCTGATCTTCGTCCGAGGAGTCGTCGTCTGATATCTCCAAGTTTCTGGTGGAGTTGGCGACAGGCTTGGCCAGGTCTGCAGAGAAAGCGTACGACTCGTAGTTCAGGACCTCATCATCGCTCAGGTGGGAACTGCCCTCCACGAAACTAGCGAACCTGAAATAGGAATTCCATAAATATAATAGACTACCTTCTGCCCACGGCTTCGCCCGCGTGGATGTCGGTTATCGCGACAAAAGAGAAGTATCTTATGTTACTTCTATTACCTCCCAAGAATATCTGTACAAAGTTTCATGATGATTAGTTAAGTAGACTTGTCGCGTGAAAGCGTAAGGCGATTTGTGACGTCATATATTTCTCTATGGTACTGCGGAAGTGTACTGGCAGTCTAAAACGGAACGAAGTTTTTACCAGTGACAGCACTGAGCAGTGCTCGCAGTGTGTTTCGGAACACGGCCTTTATCACAACCTAGCGCTATAAAAGCGGAACATGCGAGAAGTTTCTCCGTCTCGCTCGCACGGCTCTCGCCCGGCGCGGCTTCGCGCGCTAGAGAGGGACGGGTGCACTGACCGTTTGCTGTCGTTTAGCTTGAGCATGATGCTCCACTGCTTGCAGTCGGGGCTGGCGCAGTGGCGGCGCAGCTCGTCGAGCGCGCGCTTGGTCTCGCGCGCGCCCTGCTCGTAGTACTCTTCGTTGGTGAGCAGGCGCGGCCGCGGCGGGAAGCGGCGCCGCCTGCGATATGTATGTACATAATATGCTTGTTGTTATTGTTTTAAAATGTATCCCTAATAGGGAAAGGCAAAGGACTATAGTTCATACAGCCTAGTCTAAATTTGTAAATTTCATTCCGGTATATAAGGCCGGAGCCAAATCTGAAGTAGCTTCATTTTTCTGTATGTCATATGCGGTGGCCGTGTAAAAAGGTGTTAGGGTTGGAGAGGGCGGTCCGCTCCGTGTGGTAAAGACCAAGGGATGACAACAACAACTTACTAGAACATCTAAAGAAAGCGCACAAAATCTCCCTCTTTAAACACATATCAACAAATATAACTAGCTACTTACATACTGTATACTTTATCAGCCTGTAAACAACTAACTGCTGAGCGAAGGCCTCTTCTCCATATAGAAGAAGGGTTAGAGCAGTGTTTCCTAACCTTTTTTAGGCCATGCCCCACCTTAACATTTCTAAATTTTTTATGCCCCCATGCATAATTTTTTACCTTTAAAATTGTTTTGTTCCCTTAAGAAATATAAATGATAAGTTTTAGGAAGAAATCACTATGAAAATGTTATCAAAACATTGTGAGTAAAATTTTAAAACATAATAAAAAAAACTGAAATTTATAGATGTAAGCTCTCAAAAAGATAATAAACGGTTGGACAAGGTATAGCATTGCATTTAAATTATCCAAAGCGAAAGGGTTAAAGTCGTGTCGAGTCCATTTTTAAATTGCCCCCTTTAACTATCAAATTGCCCCCCCGCGTGCGTCTGCGTCTGCGTGTGTGTGTGTGTACTGTGTAGTACGCAGAGTATAAAAATCAAATGCAAGGGTTGTCGACGCGTTAATTATAAATTAAAAAACAAAAGATATCAATGTCTATAAATCAAAATATAAAAACTCTTCACACTCCACAGCCCCCAGAGGGACGTGAACGCTGCGTCGGGGGTCTGGAAATACACACAAACATCCAGATCATGGCAAACATCTGTATGGCCTAGTGCGGGGATCGAACCGCGACTGCTAACACATCAGCCAAATTCCGTGCCCACTGCACTAACGCGTCGTCAAATTACTATCTATCAGCAGTTTTTCAGACTTCATTGTCTATTCTTATGTTTTTGATCAAGTTTGCCAATAATACTTACCAATAGCCCTGTATATAGTAGAGAATAGATTTCGGGAAATACTTGGCTCCCAGTGAGACGACCGTGACAGCTGTGGACGCTTCTTGATACTGACTGCTAAATACTGTTACAATTGCACCCACACCCTAGAAAAAAATTAGTATAGTATTTGGGTACCTAAGTAAATACATTAAACACTGTGTGTCTTTACATAGGTTACACCACACCACGACTAACATAGCTAGTATGTGAACTGTGAAGTGGATGGTATTATTTAAAAAACGAGTGAGTGAAATTTTATTCCGAAAAATCAATAAATAATAAATTAATTAAAAACACCAGCGGCCACTTTTGATAGGCAACCCGGTAGATTTATATTCTCCAAATCAAAAATGTATGAAAAAATTAGTTTTTTAGCAAAACTCGATGAGCACACTAATTTTGCAACCGGATCTTAGACCATAACGCTTTTTCGTGAGATAAAAATCCTAAGACCCCCGTCTATACAGAAGTTTCACTTGAAAAATACATCATTATTTTATGTACGGACTCTTGTGTACAAAAAAAAAATAATAGGCAATTAGAGGCTTATGCCCAATAGTGAGACATTTCAGTCTGTTACAGAACTTTTATGTGTAAGTAAATACTGAAATAAAGGTATAATTTACCTGCAAAGTCCACATGACTAGATTTTTACTCCTCTGATTCTTCGGCGGTCCGATCCTATAGCAGACGACAAAACTTACGAAGCCTGCTATTAAGGTATACCAGAATAAATACGCGCGATATGTTGCCACAATACTGCGTATGTTCTCCCATAGCTGCTGAACTAAATATACTCCTACCGTCCAACCTCCGATTAACAGACCGTAGGTTAATGTCCTCTGAAATCAAATTTGTATTTAGATAAATACTTAAAATGAAACTAATTTAAAAAGAAGCAACCATGCATAAAAATCTATTATAATATTTATAAAAATAAAATAAAAAATAAGATATAAAATCTCCTCATTATCACTGTATATTATAAAACAAAGTCCTTCGCCGTGTGTGTCTGTCTGTCTGTTCACGATAAACTCAAAAACTACTGCACAGATTTTCATGCGGTTTTCACCAGATAAGAGTGATTCATGACGAAGGTTTAGGTACATATACGTACGCCGGGCACAGCCGGGGCAGACCGCTAGTTTATTATAAAAGATACAGACACAAAAGAAAGTCGTAAAAATTCAAATCCGAAACAAAGTTTTTACATCAACATTTGGTTAAGTTCTCAAAACGAGAGCATCAAAATACAATTTTTATAATGAAAAAAAAAAATCTAACATATGAAGATAATTAAAGGGCACATACCCCTGGTATAAATTTGGTTATGTAGTACACGAGGACCATGAACGAAGCTGACACACCAATCATAATACCACACAAGTAAAAGAAAACAGGGTTGCCACTCAATGACCGAGATGCAAATATAAGGGCTGTACCGATCACCATCATTAAAACACGCCAAAGATCGACCCCTGGAATTGAAATGCATAAATTGTTTTATTTGTACCATACATTCTAGATATATACAATATATTTTAGTGTATTCATTGATTGTTCGTTTTCTTTTTACATTATTACATAGATGATGTATCCAAGCAGGAATCGAACCCGTGATCGCCGGCGCTGAGGCGACTACTCACACCACTACACCGAAAACGGTAGTCTAATAATATGTCTGTATCAGCATGTAAACCACCCACTGCTGAGCGAAGGCCTCTACTCCGTATAGACGAAGGGCCAAACCTTCGTCGAGCTTAATCCACCATTCATACACCCAGACCAGAAACAAATATTTGTACAAATACAAATATCTGTCACGAGCGGGAATCGAACCCGCGACCGCTGGCGTGCAGCATTGAGGCGACTATTCACACCACTACACCAGAATGGTCATCAATAATATGTCTACTAATATATAATAGTAATATTTATATTCAAAACTGGTTAGATATATGTATATACGTATAATTATGTAGGTCAATATAGTGACTATATTATCTCATATACATAATTATTAATTATATAATTATGTTATGTATACAGAATATTTCATGTACAGCAACATTACCTACTTTATAATTATCTTAAACTGAATTCGTGAGATCTTTCATACATAATTCTTTGATAATAGAACTGTATATTTTGTACAATTTTACAAAAATACTCAGAAGTATTGATATTCACAGCTATCAGTATATGTAGGAACTTAGGAAGGCTCAAATATCTTATAATTACTCAATATTTACCTAATTAAAAATAAATTAATAATTTGAAAAAAAGAGTTACATTAAATATTAATTAGATTTTATTGAAAGAAAATGACATTAAAAAAAACATAGTATGCTAAACCTAGGGGCGTAGCTACAGCTGTATCAATGATACGGGGCCCCCGGTCTACAGGGGCCCCACAATAGAGTTCGGGACAGAAATTAGTCCAGTACATTTTAGGTATACCATATACGACATTAAAAAAAATGTCGATGTGATACGCAACAACCTGTTTTTTTTTTTCATCGTCGTACGCAAACAAATATATTGGGAACCAAAATTTCAAATCACGAGACCTCCACTCCTCTGTTGCCCTGGGCCTCCACACCTCGTATATAAAGTGCTTTTGTTCCATTATTGAAATTTTTTTTATTGGGGCCGGTATTTAATTTTATTTTAAATCCCATTGGGGCCCTTTTACAGATTTTGATACAGGGCCCATCTAAGTCATGCTACACCGCTGGCTAAACCATAGCAGTATATACTAATAATTTATCTTACATTATCATATATAAATTACTGTACAATTTTAACAAATTTTGGTAAATATAGATTGGTCCTTTAGAAAGAACACAGGCTACTTTTAAATAATTGTTAAAAGTTTGTATGGAGATGATAAATATAATTTCCCAAGAAGAATTTGTAAAAAAAAAATATGAATCATCATAGTAAAGAAACAAATATTAATTATTATTAATTGCTTGATATACTTAGATTATTTATTGATTATTAATTTATGCTTATAGTTTTAAGACATCTTTTCTAGCAATTGTTGTATGTACCGGCACAAGAATGTTTATTTAAAATGTGAAGACTTAACTGGTCAGTGAATAATATTCTTGTGAACCAATTACACTGTGTCATAAATACTATTTGTTTTCCAAATAAAAATAAAAAATAAAATAAAATGAAGTTGCTGGTATAATCTAATCATGTGTTTTATTCTTTTTTATTGTAGAAAGGAACTTATAATAAAAATAATAAATTGTCCAACTTACTCTGAATGTGTAATTCAATGCTGTGTTTCTGTTTTGTGTTAACTGCCATACAGGTAGGTTTGAAAATATCCAGGGAAACAGATTTGTAAGATTTCTTCTGGAATGGATTAATAGCCCAACCATAACTGTCCTCATTATAATCTTTGTAGACCTCTTCTGGGTTGTCGCCGAAGTACTGGCTGAATTCATCATTTTTTATTTTTATGTGGAACTAAAAGATATAAAATGTGATAAATTTACGATGTTTAACCAAAACAGCAACCTGTGGTGTAAAAATGTATACCTAATTTAAAGATAGCTGTTATTTAAAAAAAAGGATTTATATGATTGGGTCTCTTATTCCTATTCAAGATTCACATCCAGTACTTAAAACTATAGTCTGACTGTTTTTCAAGGTTTAAAAATAAGCCCAATACACATTACGTTTATCTAGTTAAGATTGTTATTAAAATCGTATAGTTATTACATGTTAAATGTTATTTACCTTGACGGTTTGCCACAGCGTCAATACATTTTTCGAGGTTCCAGTGTAACAGTAGATGTCAATCGTTGGTTTTATGCGCTGCACATCACGCTCGATTGTAGCAGGCCCGCTGAGCCAGTGAACTGAACATAGCATTATTTTCTATTTAATCTCTCGTGCATCCTCAATGACCTAATTATTTTAACCCATATCATAACTATGTAAACCCTCTAATATACTCATTCTTGAATACTTTATTGTTTATACTTTAATTGAACCTTAACGAATACTTGTACAATATCTTTAAATATTAAGATCTAACTGTAAAAATGAGGCTTCAAATACTTTATAGACAAAGATCTTACCGTCATAAGGTAGCGAATTAACTCGTCTGATAATAAACAGTAATAGCACAATAACTCTTCCGTAAAGTTCCATATTTTTACGACATAAAGTGGAAAAAAAAATTTCAACAACGTTAGTGTTTAAGCTAATTAAATACCATGATTTAAAGGCACAAAAAGTTAGCATATACTTCGTTTATTTTGTAAACAAATATCAATAGAAGCTTTAAACCGAGAAATAGAAATGTCAAATGACAACACATGACTGATGATATGTCAATAATAAGGAATGAAGTTTGACATCATTTTGACATATTGAAAATATGTGTAACAGATAACTATAACTAACATAACGCTCGCTTTTTAACCGAAATAAGTCAAAAAAACACTTTTTGTTTCGTGTGGCAACCCAGGTGGTGAAAACCCAAGTAGCCAAATACAAAGGTATTTAATTACTTAGGACATAGGAAAATAAAAAATAAAAATTAGTGTCGCTTATAATAATTTTCTACAAGAGTTATTTTGTTTAATTAAACGAAACTAGTTACCTATTAAAACGTTTTAGTAATAATAATATTTTATATCGCTATATATATATAAGTACTGGCGATGATTAGTAGTACTGGTTTATTAGTATTTATTTTTTATAATAAATCTATTTATGATATTATGATGACATTTACATTTAATTTTAATATACTATTTTAAATTTTAAAATACAAATTCTAGACACACTCACTATGAATAATTAGACGTTTAAAAAAAACAAATAAAAAATTTATTTTTAAGTAACTTCTTTGGTAATGGCATAAAGCAGCATTTTACTCGACTTCAAAATCATTGCACCACTAGTCCACTAATAATCTGGGAGCACGGCAGTGCCTCCTCCAAGTCGAACAAAGAAGCACGGCCGTACCATCCTTTTCTCGAAGCAGTTCAGGCCATTTTCGAATTCGTTGTAGATAAAACTAGAAGCCTGAATTTTCAGTAACCAAGCAGGCATTGTATTAACACAGTATATTGCAAATTTCATTCTATTTGAATCAGTAGTTTAAGAATTTTAACTAGAAAGTTTCTTAATTTTGTCACTCACTGACTGACTGACCGGTTATCAAAACTCTTAGGCACTTCTAGCAGACAAAGAAATTTTCAAATTTAGAATACAATTAGTGTTTATTATATAAATCAAGAAATAACTAAAATATCCATAGCCATCTAATAATTATTTCGCTAATATTTCAATGCTAATTTCGATTAGATTATGCAACAAATAGGCATTATTTCAATAAAATCATGTAGTATAGGTATGTTGTATACCTTATAAGCTTTATATTTAATCATGTAATTGTAATTGAATCGAGTAATAAACATGCAGTCTTGCGTTAAACACGTCTTTTAATTAACGCCCCTCGGTCCCATCCGTACATGGCGACCCTGCAAGTTGACGCCGCGCCGCGCGTTTTCTCTAAGTGTATCAAATAACCGAGAACAATGGAATTGGCGGCGAACTTTTATTAACATATAATATATTAAAATGTGAACAGTGGACAGTATCATTCTAGAAACATGTGAGACTTGAGTTGTGGCGTAATAATAAAATCCAGTTATTTCATTATTATTTTTTAAGAAAAAAAAATAGTGTGTGTACTTATACAAGTCCATCATCATGTGCCAATCAAAGGTTGAGAAAGAGGATGTATTTTTGGCCCAAACTGCATCAGGTGGAGACAACGATGCACATTTACAGCATATCAAGGCGCACATGTCCACTATGAACGTGTTGTTGATCGTAATAATGATAGCACTGCTACTTGGAGGTTTTTTCGTTCTATTGCGTTTCTACAAAAAATGTCACCAAAGCTGGATAAACAGCGCTATGCGAGATGAATCTATTCGCCGATCTGTGAGCCGTCGGTTCCGTGAAGCACGTGAACGTGGAGCCCGTCAACATGAGTCTGGAGCTGGACCGAACGTCTAATCGTCGAACTTCGAATCGTGAGTGCGTAATTATAGTGAAGTGAAATGTCATTAAAGTGCATTTTTTTTTGAACGCAATAGTACCGCGTTTACAATGTGTATATCGAATACCTACCACTATATTTTTATTAAATAAACTGTAGAAGAATATATTTTGTTCCCTAACGTCTCTATATTGTTAATTAAGATATTATAATAAGAAGTTTATTTTGGTAAGTTGTTCCATAATTATACAATAAGTAAAATGCATATTTTAGTTAAGTAATGACTAATAGGTTAAAAGAAATATATGCAGAATTACAAATATTGAGAGAAGCTATATGTAAACTAGGACCATTAAGGAGAACAGAACGGGTTGGTCAGTTAAAGTATAATTTAGTAGATCAATTATATGACGAATATCTTAGTATTTTTGAAAGTTCTACCTATAAATTAGAAGTACTAAATTTAAGTGTCGAAAAAGCAAAATTAATTGAAAATTTATGTTTAAGTATACAGAAGTTGTATCGTAAAATTTATTCTTACGATAGGGGAAGCACCAATAAGGACACCACAATGGCGAAATTTGACCTTAAAACTGCCGTGAGTTTAATCCCGGTGATGGATGGTTCTGAGGATATGACAAAACGAATAATAGATTCGATAGATTTTTATAGTTCTATGATTGAAGCGACAGAACAGAGTTCTCTTATCAATTTTGTTTTAAAAACACGTTTAACAGAAAGTGCAAAGTTGCGATTGGAAAAAACTTACACAAGTTGTTCAATTTTAATTGCTGATATTAGAAAACATCTTCTTACAACAAAAT
This sequence comes from Euphydryas editha, assembly GCA_036937285.1. NCBI lineage: Eukaryota > Metazoa > Arthropoda > Insecta > Lepidoptera > Nymphalidae > Euphydryas > Euphydryas editha. The sequence continues at coordinate 3,751,523 of JAUPFZ010000001.1, forward strand.
CTAGTACAGCCTTGCACTCTCAGTTACTTACTTGTAGCCAAGGTTCGCGATCTATCGAAGAGTACGGTAAGTCGTTAGAGGAGTTATTTACGCAGCTGACTGTATCGCAGGCGGATGGTAATACGTCAGCATATAATATATTAAAGCCACTAAACGAAAAGCTAGCGGTTCATCGCTTCGCAGACGGTTTGCGTAACAAAAATTTGAATTTAATTTTGACAGCACGCAACTACGACTCTCTCAAGGACGTTATTCAAGCTGCAAAAGAGGAAGAGCTGTCGTCAAATCGCAATGAGCCGAGGGAGTCCATGTTTTACGCTCGTCGAAGAGGTCGAGGAAATTTTAACCAGGTAAGGTACCCATCTTACAATCAGCGAGGTCGTGGCGCAGCACAGAGAGGTAACCGTGCATATTTTAATAATTACTCGACGCGCAGTCCTTTTGGTCAGAGATGGACCTCTCAAAATTCTTCAAATTATTTCCAAAATTACTCAAGGTCAGACAATCTTCGTGGACGAAGACCTTTTGCTGGAAAAAGGCCCAGGGGTGGTCAATTCTACCGAGCACGTGGACCTTCGACTAGAGGCCACAACATGCACTATTTACATAACCAAGAGCAAGGTCAAGTAGCTGATGACAATAATACTACCGAAACCCAGTTTTTTCGATCCTAAATTTATAAATGCATTTAAAAGTAGCAATAGTATAGATACAATAGTAAACAGTTTACATTTCAAATGGATGGTCGACACCGGAGCGTCCTTATCAGTCGTGAAATATGAGGCGGTACGACATTTACCTATAGTAAATGATGTTCAAGAAATTAAAGGAATAGGTGGTAAAATTATAACAAAAGGTTTTATTAATTTGAAAGTTTGCATGCAAAATTTAGGCTTTATTCACACTTTTTATGTTATTGAAAATATGAATTTCCCGGAACATGGTATTTTAGGCCGCGATTTTTTACAAAAATATAAGGCTATTGTAGATTATGAAATTAATACCGTAACTTTAAAATTAAATTCAGAAACAATAACTATGCCCATGGATACAGGTTATTTAGGAAAAAATTATTACATAGACATTCCGCCACGTTGCGAGAAATTTTATTTTGTGAGTACCAACTTGAAGGACGACTGTGTTGTATTTCCGAAACAGTTATGCGATGGAGTTTTTATAGCGGGTAGTATAAGTAAGCCAAATAATGAAAAACTTAGAATACAAATATTAAATTGTAGAGATGAAACCATACGTTTAAGTTACTTTAATCCGGAAGTAGAACAATTATCAGAATACGTAATTTGTAGCTATGAAAAGAATGAAAGTGATGGAAATCGAGTGCGAAGAATGTTTGAAGAGTTAAAATTAGATTCGTTAAATTTAGAAGAAAGAAAATGTATAGAAAATATATGTGCGAAGTATTCGGATATTTTTCAATTGAAAGGCGATAGATTGTCAGCCACAAATATTTACTCACATCATATACATTTAAAAAATAATAACCCAGTGTATACAAAGCCTTATCGGTTGCCTTATGCTCAGAGAGAAGAAATTGAGTGTCAAGTACAAAATATGCTTAAAAACGATATAATTGAGCCCGCAGCTAGCGAATGGTCGAGCCCAGTGTTACTGGTGCCTAAAAAAGATGATGGTAAGGAGAAAAAATGGAGGTTAGTGATCGATTTCAGGAAACTTAACGACCGCATAATAGACGACAAATTTCCACTGCCCAATATATCCGACATATTAGATGCTTTGTCTGGTTCAATGTACTTTACACATCTTGACTTATATCAATCATATTATCAACTAACTTTAGACCCAAAAAGCCGAAAATATACTGCATTTACCACCCACACGGGACAATACCAAATGAAACGTATGCCTATGGGGTTAAAAACAAGTCCCAATGCTTTTTCTAGAGCTATGACAGTAGCGATGTCTGGTTTAAATTATGAAAAATGTCTCATTTATTTGGATGATTTAGTATGTTTCGGACGAAATTTACACCAACATAATCAAAATTTAATCGCAATATTTGAACGACTCCGAAAAGTAAATTTAAAATTAAATCCGGCAAAATGTGTTTTCCTACAAAAAGAGTTACTTTATCTCGGACATGTAGTTTCATCTGACGGAATTCAACCCGACCCGAATAAATCAAAAGTAATAGAAAATTATCCCATTCCAAAATCAGCAGAAGAAGTAAAACGATTCATAGCATTTGCTAACTATTATAGAAAATTTATACCTCAATTCGCTAAGTTATGTATACCTTTAAATAAGCTTACGCGTAAAAATGTAATTTTCTCGTGGGACATAAATTGCCAAGAAGCTTTTATAAAAATAAAAAAATCATTATTATCGCCACCTTTGTTGCAATATCCCATACTAAACAATGACAACATATTCATATTACAGACTGACGCTTCTGGATATGCAATAGGATCCGTTTTGTGTAACCAAGACCGCCGACCGGTGTCTTTTGCAAGTCGCACGCTTAATAAAGCTGAATGTAATTACCCGACAGTAGAAAAAGAATTGTTATCTATTGTATGGTCCATTAAATACTTTCGGCCATATCTATACGGAAGAAAATTTATAATTGAAACCGACCACAAACCTTTAATATCGCTTTTTAGTATGACAAATCCATCTAGTCGTTTGATGAAGTTTAGATTACAGTTGGAAGAGTATGACTTTGTAATAGAGCATGTAAGAGGACGTGATAACGTAGCTGCAGACGCGTTATCTCGTATAAGAGTGACAAGTGACGAATTGAAAGATATACACGCTAACATCAGGATGATGGTAATGACTAGGGCAATGCGTAAAATAGCAAATGAAGCAACAACGCATAATCAATCGGATGATGAGGTTTCAAATTACGATTGGTCTGATCAACCAAGAGTAGTAGAAGTTCTCAGAAAACCGAAGGATTATGTGGAGTTAAATTTTGTTAGTAAGACAGAGTGGCAGAAGTGTAAAAGTTGTGTGAGGGAAGAAAACAAGTATTTTGCGTATTTACCAAATGAAAAAATATTATTTGTAAAACCAGAGGCTCAATCACAATGTACACGACGTGTCTTTGCGAGGGATCTGTGTTTAATTAGTAAAAAATTAAAAATAAATAATTTATATATTGTACGTACAAATGAAAATATAGAAATTATAAAGAAGTTAAGTAAATGTATAAATAAAAGTAAAGAATGGTCCGGACTAAGATTACATGTAATACAAGGCGTAAGGAAAATAATATCAAATGACGACAAACGCGTTATCTTGAATGACTATCATTTGTTGGCCACAAGTGGACACGCTGGAATTCGACGTATGATTAATAATATTAGACAGAAATATTTTTGGACAGGATTAGAAAAGGATGTGACAGAGTTTGTACGAAAATGTGATCAATGCCAACGGCAAAAGCATTTTAAGTACATTAAAGAACCCATGGTGATTACCGACACCAGTGGGTCATCATTTGATCGCATACTTATAGATTTAGTAGGTCCTTTAGATAAAGATTTATATAACTATACTTATATACTTACTGTTCAGTGTAATTTAACGAAATTTATGCAGGCTTATCCACTCGAAAACAAGGAAACAAACACCGTAGCATCAACATTGGTAAGTAAATTTATTTTACAGCATGGCATACCACGACAAATTCTAAGTGACAGAGGCACCGAGTTCGTTTCGCAAACAATGCGTGAGGTTTGTAAAATGTTAAATATCAAACCCATGTTTTCCACACCTTATCACCACGGGACAATAGGATCTTTAGAAAATAATCACAAACATTTAATATCATTTCTCAGAATTCAGACTAAAAATGAACCACGCGAGTGGAGTACATGGCTTCCATATTGGTGTTTTGCCTATAATACTACAGTACATAGTGAAACTAAATATACTCCATATGAATTAGTTTATGGAAAACCTTGTAACATCCCTAGTAACTTAGTAAACTCTTTAGAGCCATTATATAATTATTCAAGTTATCCTCACGAACTTAAGTTTCGCTTACAAAAGTCTCAAATGCAAGCTAGAGAAAATTTATGTAAATCTAAGGATATGAGAAAGTTAAGATATAATGGTTATATAAATCCTATTTCATACAAAAAAGGGGATTTTGTTTTATTAAAAAATGAAAATAGAAAAAAGTTTGATCCTCTTTATATTGGACCATATTTAGTTGTTAAGGAAATTAGCCCTAATGTTATAATTTTATTCAAAGGTACAGAGAAAACTGTACACAAAAACAACACTAAGTTGTATTATAATTAAGCATATTATAATTATACTTCTTCACTTTACTTGATACCTATTTAGATATAGATATACATAATGGTAAAAGTTGATCAACCTATGTACCGACGCATTTTTATATACAAAAAAAAAAAAAAAAATACTAATGTAATTTTACTTTAATTTCTTTTTTTTTCCTTTTTTTTTTTGGTTGGGCGTGTAGTATAGGTATGTTGTATACCTTATAAGCTTTATATTTAATCATGTAATTGTAATTGAATCGAGTAATAAACATGCAGTCTTGCGTTAAACACGTCTTTTAATTAACGCCCCTCGGTCCCATCCGTACAATCAAAACACACCTTTCAACTTAATTTTGTTTCTTAATTATTATTATTTTGACGTGATAACGTCTTATAAATCAATGAACACCGGCTGCAAACACGAAAAAGCATGACTCATCGTCGCGTTCCGCAAGCGAAGGCGCGGAACAAGCGATAGAGGCACGATCGGCTTGTGACGTATCTATCTCTCTTCCACGCCATCGGCAGATGCGTCCGAGTATTTGAATCAACGGTGCAAACAAATGTTAATTTATCGAAAAAATGATTTTCAATTAACTCTTTCTTTGTACTATACAAAATAACGATAATTCAGCTATAATAATTCAATTCAATTTATAAAAGTAGATATGAAATTTTTCATTAATGTTTTCTTATGACGTTATCACGGAATATTATCGTCCGTAAACCGACTTTACATATAGCTCATTCTTTTTATTTATTATTAATTTACTCTTTTTGCACACCAATACACAAAAGAACAATACATAGAATTTAATACAATCAACTTGCATCAGTTGCAACAGGCGTCGTTATCGCTAATACAGCGATCTCTTCTAGGCAATCTTTGGGCAGAGGACTTGCATATAAACTAGGGGAAGGAACAATTCTTTTTTATTGTATTTTTATAATTTTTTTCCAAAAAAATTATATATATACAATTATGAATATTATGAAAAAAATAAAAGACAATATAATTAGCTTAAATTTATTTGGTAAAGCATAACACAAAAGTCATGTAATATAGGCATGAAAAAGGCACTCACGATAACACTGTACTCAAGTTAATTGTACTACATAATATTATTATATAATACATCATTAAAAACTCTATTTTAAAATATCGATTATAGGAATGTTCTAAAATACTGTTGGAACTATACTTTCAGTTAGATGTTTTTAAATAATAAAAACTGTCACACCAGTCTTTTGCATTTGGAATGCTTCAATAAATACTTTTTTTTTGCTACAATTCATCTAACAAAAAAATAATCACAGTTACAAATTTTACGATTAATTCATGCACTGTAAATAATAAATATAATTTTTCGAAAAAGATAAATTAATATATTTTTGTATACTTAGGCACTTGTACTTCATAATGAGTGTTATTAAATATTTCTTAAAACTGTAGCTAAGTTATACAAGCAAGTGGTAGGGAAAGTGATCATAACAATATTGATATGGCAACTCTAAATTGGTATAAAATTTTAGTACTTATGATTTAACAATATTTTTTGTTCTATTTTGTACTTTATTTTGTAAGTTTAAAATCTCGTATCTATGTTTTTATACATACATTTATTTTATAATTCAGATAAACTATTTATCACTTATATTTGTAATGTGATCCACAATATTATCAATTTGTTATTACAAAATGTTCTATCCAAATGCATCGAGCATGCAAAATATTGCAAATATTAAAAAATATTTTCAAAAACCAATCTATTTATAATTTACTGTAAATTTAAAAATTTATTTTAAAACTACTAAATATCGACATAGTGCATTTATCGCATAACATTGTTTAAATAAATAAAAAGAAATCTATACACTTTCCCCACCAAAGCTGTTTACAACTAAATTGTGTACTTTAAATTACAAAATATCAATTCTACGGTGGAATATCCTTTGAATACATATTGCACTCTCAAATAACTATATTTCACATTTCGATTGAATTTATAAAGTATAAAATTCAATTTAATTATTCATAATTCGATCAATACACTAAAACACTTTTGCTAAATATGTCCGCTAGGAGCGTATTTATCAGTTCTCATACAAAAATAATAACGAGAAAATATAAGTAAACTAACGGCCATTGTGTGTAATGTGCCTTATGATATAAATTACTATATTTGTCAAAACGGAGTTTCAAACTACCCTCATGGACTGTATGATTCTCAATTTTAAAATTTTTCTTTTATCACAACATTATAATTTACGTTTAAAATATGAAATAAAGATACTTATCAATATATTTATTTGTATATATTATTGTTTTAGTTATTTTTAAATATTTTTTAAACCGTAATGAAATACCATTTATAACCTGTGAAGGCACATTTGAAAGCACTAAGTCACTTGACGTATCTACTACTCATAATTTTGAACTATATTTCTATATTTTGATAATTTAATGGGTTCGTGCTGAAATGTACCCCAATACCTGTAAATAGAAATAATTAATAGGGTTGAAATATACTGTTCTCTTATATATGTATGTTATAATATGTTGTTATGAATTTTACTCATTTAATTAAAAGTCTAAACTGGATTTTATCGCGTTTATTTAAAAAAAATACAGTTTAACGATTTTTTTTTTTAATTTTTCCCAACGTTTCGGACCCTTTACAGCGTCCACACACAGCGTACACGTTTTTAAATAAACGCGATAAAGTCCAGTGTAAACTTTTAATTAAAGGGTTGAAATAACTAAATCTTAAGTAAGTGCGCTGGTGCACAAGTGTCTGACAATCTACCTAGATCGTTCTCAATCAGCTAGTGCGCTAGTGTGCACACTTGTTAGATAATGTCTATGTTCGTCACATCATTGATACACTCCTGCATGCCAGAAAACCAACTATTTTTGGAAAGTTAGTGTGCGGTGGGGAGATAAATTATAATGGGTTGATAAATAACAAGATACTGTATGTATGATATGTACTCATTTAGTGCGTGTGGTTGTAAGGGGCCGTTCAAGTATTACGTAACGCAATTTAGGGGGGGGGGGGAGTAACATAGTTTTTTTTTTAAATTTAAATAAAAAACTAGAAAATTAAAGTTGGCAACTCTATCAGTTTGTTTTACGACGAGTCCATCGATTGTATTGTACGTCATTTTTATTTTGTTCTCTAAATATTACGTGATACGTATACGTATGAGTATATATACGTATATATACGTATGAGTTAGTAATTTCTTATTTTATTTATTATTACCGCAAATACGTTTAAAATAATAACAAAGGTATTTTAGCGACTTTACGGTACCTTGCGCAACATAACTGTGTCTTTTAGTTAAAAATGGCAACTTGGGTGTTACGTAACGCTTAGGGACGTGGGGTACAGAAAAACGTTACGGAGTGTTACACGGAGGGAAGGAAGGTTCAAAAACTTCAAAATTGCGTTGTGTAATACTAGAACGCTCCCTAAGGTTGACCACATCACTCCAGCGTAAATGCAGTTAGTTATCTGAGTATGCTTGATCGCACACACACGTTACCACCTGTCAGATCATGGCACGTATTCTCCCAGAGCGCGCACGCCCACACACTCACCGGTCTCACCCAAGCGTGTCCCCCACACGCGGCACGCGCCCGACCGTCCGCTAGTGCGCGCGCGCGTAGGGCGGGCCGCTGTGCCGCGCCCACTCGCGCTCGAACTCGTGCTCGAGGATCTCTGCACCGCGCTTGCGCGTCAGGCCCGTCTCCTCGAGGCTCAGCTCACACATCTGCATGTCGTCGACACCTGGCACGAACAGTAAGATCGATCGTATTATCCGGCACTTAGAGGACCAATTTTAAATGCTAACTACTATTAAGGATTTTCACGTTATCTCCAAAATATCTACCGCATCATAAAAATCTATCATTACTTGAGATGTCGTAGACCTTACGATGACTACGACGAAAACGACGACCGTTCTGGTGTAGTTATGCGAGTAGTGGCCGCAAAGCCGGCGGTCGCGGGTTCGATTTCTGCTCGGGGCAGATATTTGTGCTTGTGTAAATATTTATTGCCAGTGTACATAAAGCCGTCGGTCCCGTTTGTTATCATAGACATCTAGTAACGATCTTTACTCATGGTAGGAAAATTATCCACCAACTTGCAGTAGAGCAGCGTAATGGATTAAACTCCAGCTCTTCTCCTATATGGAGAAGAGTCCTTTGCTCAGCAGTGGGACGTTAACAGGCTGATTCAGTTAAGTTTAATTTACTTGAGGAATTGAATCCTATTAATATGAAAAAATGTGAAAGTTAGTTTGGATATTTGTTACTCTTTCACGCAAAAACTACTGAACGGATTAAATGAAATTTTACAGTAATATAGCTTATACATCTGAATAACACATAGGCTACAATTTATAAAGATTTTGTGTAATTTGGCTGTAACATAACATAGTTTAAACGTTATCACGCGAAAAAGAAAAAGAGGAACGTTTTTCGTATCCGTCTTTGTTACCGAGCTGTTGTGAGAATTTGGGTTAGAATGATAGATATATGTATATGATGATAGATAGATGAAGCCTGGGGAAGGACATAGACTACTTTTCGACAATACAACTACGCGGGCGAAGCCGCGGGGGGAAGCTAGTTTGACATAAAAGTACAAAAAGAAGTACACATAAGTCAGTAGGTCTAATGATGGGTGGCAGTTCGCGCCGCGACACGCACCCTCGACACGGGAGATAAAGACAAGAGATCGCGACAAGTTAAATCATTGGTCGGCTCGGTTCTGTTCCGATGAAGCGCCACCACAAGTCACTCACCGGCCTGCAGCAGCACCGGCGTCTTGTCCGGGTGCAGCTCCATCTGGCGCGCCACGTACTGGCCGTCGAAGTGCGCGTACCACCAGCCGCGCCGCTCCTCGCCGCCGGGCCGCACGAACGGGATGCGGAAGTAGCGGTGCCGCGCGCCCAGGATGTCGCCCTTCTGCGGCAGGCGCGGCGTCTTCGCTGTGTCACGTGGTGTCGTGTTAGACACGTGTCGTTTAAGATCACAGGATCACAGAACATAAAACACGTCATTACATAGTCTGGTTATAAAGTCCGTACGCAAGCTCCGAGGAATCGGGGGCTGAGGAAGCGAGCGTGTGTGCGCCGCACTCGACCGTCACGCCATACCCCGCACTCTCCCACTACTAGTGACAACACGCTTATCGAGTCTTTATTAGTAAAGAAATATTGATTCATTTATTTATTTTTGACTTAATTTAATAATAATATTTTTTAACACAATTATCGTAAATATATAATTTTTTAAATAGTCGTACGAATAATTTTTTTTTTTTTTTTTACGACAATCGTATGAATAGCAACAGCCTTAAATTAAATAGATACGTGATACGATTGTTTTTATTTCATTTTATTTGAAGTACATAATATACCCTCATAAAATTATTTCATAATTTACACTCGCGCGGAGGCTTAAGATGTGTTAGTATCGACAACGCAATATCGACTAAATCAGAACTTTATCTCATTACGTCAACATTCCTTATAATACCTCGGAACTCACGCGCGCAATATACCTAATGATATAGTAGTACCTACACGTAGCATATGACCGATACCGGCGGAACGCGGACACACCTACTCACCGCACCGCTGCGCTATATATAAATAGAAGAGGGATCAAACGGACAGTCGGCTCACCTGGTGGTAAGTCAAAGCGACACCCATAGACAGCCGCTACACCAGAGACTCACCCGCGTCGAGCACGGACTGCGGCGCGCGCTCCTGCTCGGCGAGCGTGCTCTTGCGGGCGTTGCGCGCCTTCCACGCGTGGTACACCTTCAGGCGCCGGTGGAACTCGTGCCGGCACGCCTGCGGGGGCGCACGACAACACTGTAGCGGGACTGAGACTCACCCGCGTCGAGCACGGACTGCGGCGCGCGCTCCTGCTCGGCGAGCGTGCTCTTGCGGGCGTTGCGCGCCTTCCACGCGTGGTACACCTTCAGGCGCCGGTGGAACTCGTGCCGGCACGCCTGCGGGGGCGCACGACAACACTGTAGCGGGACTGAGACTCACCCGCGTCGAGCACGGACTGCGGCGCGCGCTCCTGCTCGGCGAGCGTGCTCTTGCGGGCGTTGCGCGCCTTCCACGCGTGGTACACCTTCAGGCGCCGGTGGAACTCGTGCCGGCACGCCTGCGGGGGCGCACGACACTACTGTAGCGGGACTGAGACTCACCCGCGTCGAGCACGGACTGCGGCGCGCGCTCCTGCTCGGCGAGCGTGCTCTTGCGGGCGTTGCGCGCCTTCCACGCGTGGTACACCTTCAGGCGCCGGTAGAACTCGTGCCGGCACGCCTGCGGGGGCGCACGACAACACTGTAGCGGGACTGAGACTCACCCGCGTCGAGCACGGACTGCGGCGCGCGCTCCTGCTCGGCGAGCGTGCTCTTGCGGGCGTTGCGCGCCTTCCACGCGTGGTACACCTTCAGGCGCCGGTAGAACTCGTGCCGGCACGCCTGCGGGGGCGCACGACAACACTGTAGCGGGACTGAGACTCACCCGCGTCGAGCACGGACTGCGGCGCGCGCTCCTGCTCGGCGAGCGTGCTCTTGCGGGCGTTGCGCGCCTTCCACGCGTGGTACACCTTCAGGCGCCGGTGGAACTCGTGCCGGCACGCCTGCGGGGGCGCACGACAACACTGTAGCGGGACTGAGACTCACCCGCGTCGAGCACGGACTGCGGCGCGCGCTCCTGCTCGGCGAGCGTGCTCTTGCGGGCGTTGCGCGCCTTCCACGCGTGGTACACCTTCAGGCGCCGGTGGAACTCGTGCCGGCACGCCTGCGGGGGCGCACGACAACACTGTAGCGGGACTGAGACTCACCCGCGTCGAGCACGGACTGCGGCGCGCGCTCCTGCTCGGCGAGCGTGCTCTTGCGGGCGTTGCGCGCCTTCCACGCGTGGTACACCTTCAGGCGCCGGTGGAACTCGTGCCGGCACGCCTGCGGGGGCGCACGACACTACTGTAGCGGGACTGAGACTCACCCGCGTCGAGCACGGACTGCGGCGCGCGCTCCTGCTCGGCGAGCGTGCTCTTGCGGGCGTTGCGCGCCTTCCACGCGTGGTACACCTTCAGGCGCCGGTGGAACTCGTGCCGGCACGCCTGCGGGGGCGCACGACACTACTGTAGCGGGACTGAGACTCGCGCACGACACGTGGCGTTTACACGGTTCTTATCGTGCGAAATTGTCGCACTAATTCCGAAATTTCATGTAATATTTGACTTTTACAGAATTTCGCAGCATTAATCAGTTTTATTTTAATTTTTATGATAAGACTTTCAGAGTCTTTTCAGAGAAGTCTATAAAAGACTCTGAAAGTCTTATGATAAAATAAAAAAATAGTGAGAAATTCTGGAAAAATCAATATTTTCTAAAAATTCGGAATTTATGCGAAAATTTCGCACGAGTTATCATTATTATTACACAAAAAGATCAACTTCTCGTGTAATGTGTACGGTACCTTAAAATCTACTAGTTTTTGGGTAATTTTTCCATTAAAATAATAGGTGCACTCGATTTTATGCAATAATAAAAAGTATCAAATTTTAGTCGAATAAAACTTACAAGGGTTATTTTATTGCATACTAGCTTAAGACAGCGGCTTTGTCCGCGACTCGTAATTTAAAAAAAAATAAAAAGTATTCTTCGTTACTTCTAATACCTCCAAGAAAATGTACACAAAGTTTCATGATGATCGGTTAAGTAGTTTTTGCGTGATAGCGTAACTTACAAATTTACTTTTCACATTTATAATATAAAATAAATATAAAAGTATTCAACTATACCTCCAAAAGTTCGATATCACAGGACGTGTTAATAGTGTCCCGCAGTTCGGAATACTTCCACTTGGACAGGTCGTACTTCTGCTTGCCCTGTAGCGCCTGTTGCATGCGCACGCGCTCCGATCTGTTGTTTATGTACATACATACAGTTTCGAGCTTATTTGTATGTGTGTGCAATACAGTTCGAACGAAATTAGCTCTTGTTTATATACAATATAGTTTGGTTAAGATTTATCGAATAAATATATTAAAACACATAAACTCTTTGGATTTAGTACCTAAAGAAAAATGTATAGAAAAAAAATATATTATACATATTTCTCAAGTTTGTTTAAAAAGTAACATAATTAAAAAAAAGAACAAGAGTACTTTGAAAATTTACAAAACAAGCTATTAAAAATATAAATCTACTATAATATTTATATTTAATTTTTTGTTAATTCACAATCAAAATATATCCATCCTTTTTAGCAAGTCAGTAAAGTCAAAATTGAAAGTAAATCTAAGTAATCTTATTTATTTTATTTGAGAAAAAAAATCTGATTTTTATATTTTTTTTACAAAAATATATTATATTATTAGCTTAATTTTTTACTACACTATCCAATTTATATAATAATCTACGACTAAATATTGTGTAGTATTTTAATATTTCGTTAGAGCTGTATTGCGACAAATGAAGTGCTACAACTAAAAACTAAATAAAGAGATAGTTAAACAGGTTACATACATGCTAATTAATTACAATATCCAAGACTTTAGCTACATAACGTAATGTCATTCAAGAAAGTCATATTTTAAAAAGATTAATAATTATAACAAAGGACCTGGCCGCCAAATGTGTGGACAACTGGAAAATTTATTTATTATGAAATCATATTTTTTCCCCAACTGTACAAAAATACAAGCAATAGAGGATCTTGATATTTGGTTAGGAGTTGTATAAATCTAATAAAGCACATGTTAACAACAATTAAGTTTTAATGTTTGGCTCTATTGTTCAATTAGATGTTAAAAGTTACGGCCAGTGTCGAGCTTTTTAATTGATATAGATTTGTTAAAAAAATAATAACTAAAATATTAAATGAAGGAATATGACATTGCGTTATTAACAATCGAAAAAGAAAAACGTGCAAAAAGAAATAGTAAGCGATAGCCGTAGTGTTAGGAGTTAGTTTTGTTAAGATCCTCTTTCAATATCTTGCTATGTGTATTTTATTTAATTCATATTTAACTGACAGGTATTTTTTATATTTTATTCATATTTAATATATCATGGAATGTAATTTTTTTTTCTTTTTTTTTAATTTATATTTTGTTTCGTAAAAAATAAATTGAAAAAAAATATGTATGATTAATTTATGGTTTTATAAAATATTTCATGGTATGTAAATGTCTTTTTTTTTAAATTATATTTTATTTCGTAAAAAATAAATAGAAAGAAATCTGTATAATTATTTTATCTTCTCCCATGCTTTAAATACTCTATAAAAGAGTTTGAAACAGTTAGCTTATTGCCAACATTAAAACACCCAATGTCCTAATAAACACTCCTTTGTTTTTTTTTGGATTCCTTCTGCACAAAGGGTTTTCTCAAGAGACAGTCACATTCTTACTGCTCGATGCGTGGTATTTGTCTGAATTAAAAAAAGAGCATCTGTATGAATTTAAAAAAAAGAACATTGTAATTCATGCGAGTTTTACTACGAGAACACCGCGCGCCGTAAAAAAAAAGGAAATTTAGACTAGGCTATATGGACTATAGTCCTTTGCCTTTCCCTATTGACGGTAAATTTTAAAACAACAACGTAAAAAAAGTAGGTTATTCGAAAAACCGCCATTTTTCTTCGATATTTTTATTGTTTTGTTTGGATTTAAAGCATGGGAGTAGATAAAGTCTTGTATGTAACTATTGATAATTAGGTATTAATAATCCACATTCGTGTTTTAATATCTCATTTTATACAACAGTTGCATAAACAACTATTATCGTTTCTTTTTCTATTTAAGTGTCTGGAAAATTAGTTTAACAGAATATGTAAATCTTTAACTACATCACTACTACTGACAAAAAGAAGTAATTATTAAAATAATCTTGTTATTTAATTGGCTTTAACTTTATAACAATATATTGAAAGAGTCGTTGATAGCGTGCGGAAGGTAAAGAAACATTCTTTTTTAATTCAACATTCATTGTACCTGTTCAATCTATTCTCTCCGTTCACTGAGTCCATTGTTGGGAAACTGTGCAAACACACATCATTACAACGTGTACAAGCTATGTACAGGAAGATCGCCGATTGTGGACTTATATTTAATTATTTTATATATGATAATAGTGTAATGTCTTATATCGCATTTCGTTTATTGAATGATAATTGCTTTTTGATATTCATTAAAAATATATTAATTATCTATTAAACTGTTAAATATTTTGAATTTATTACTTTTAAATCGGTTTGAATGTGAAAATTATATCTTTATATAGTAGTTAAAAGTACAGTCACTTTGATAGTAAAACGAAACGACGGTGTCAATTTTGTGTCTAGTTGACACTTTCCCACTTTTTATTAAAGCATTTAAAACTAATAAACAATTATCTCACAACAGTGAAATGTGATATTAAAGTACCAACACTCATATCGATTATATTAATAAATTAATAAACTTACACAAAACAATATTATGTCAAAATTGACATCGTAATTTTCAAGAATGTCAAATACAAATCTATATGAGTGCGTTATTTAAAAAAATTGAAATCGATATTTAGAATATTTCAATTGACTTTTATTTGTAAAATTAAAGTACGAAATTAATTGTAATTTGTATATTTTAACAACTTATTTTAAATTATAATAACTGTTATACTTATTGAACTTACTATTATTATATGTCTAATAGATGTTTTATTTTCTAATTAACTTAAATGTATCGGGCAAATTAGCGCTTTTATATATGACACCAACCAGGGCCATTCTTAGCCTTAGGGATTTTTCGTCTTTAATCCCTGGGCACTTAAGATTAATGGGGTTAATAAGACTATTAGTAATATAGTCAGTATTAAAGTTTGAAAATCAGTTTATTTCAGGAGCTAGGGGCATCGTCGATTGCGGTGTCCTTGGTACTCGCTAAGAGTGTGCAGTGGATAAAAAGGGTCTGACTGGGACCTATGGTAGTTTAACTATTAAAATACTTTTTACGATGCGTTAATGATACAAACTTTTTTTGTTAATTTAACAAAAATACAATTTAAGCGATTCCTCAAAAAAAAAAAATTTTTTTTTTCTACTTCTTTGAACTTTCGGCCTAGGTAGGAAAAAACTGACACTTTTTCCCCCACTTCAAGGGACAAAACTCGAACTTTCGGTCTAGCTAGGAAAAAAAAGTATGTGCAACACGGGACGAAAGTACTACATCCTTTCCCGCATATTTGCCACTCTCGCTTTCGGCTCAGGTGGCAATTTTGCATGCGGAACAGAAAGTAGTACTTTCGTCCTTTGTGACATAATATACTATTAATTAAACAATCTTATATGTATAACTGCCCTGTATATCATAATATTTGAGATTATGTTACAATATATTTAGATAATTACCTCCTGAGCTGTGGCGGAGATCCTTCCACGTGTCCGTTTGTCTCGCGCGCCAGACGAACCGCCATCTCGTGATCTCTTCGTTCTTGTTCCAATCTTAAAAATAAATAGATAACATACATAAGATATGTAACGAAGCGAAATTTTATATACAAACATGAGTCATCATATTCATGTTGATTATTAAATACTAGCTTCTGCCCGGAGCTTCGCCCGCGTGGATGTCGGTTATCGCGACCAAAACAATTATCCTATGTTACTTTTAATACCTCTAAGAATATGTGTACAAAGTTTCATGACGATCGGGTTAAACCCTTTTCGCGTGAAAGCGTAACAAACAAACTTACTTTCGCATTTATAATATTAGTATGAAGTATGATATTAAATTCCCACTCGAGACTGTGTGTGAAGTCGATGAATAAGCAGATAATTTAATTAATTTTTCTGCCAACCCTCGGTATTGTAGTGTGGTAGATCAAACTTCATTTACCCATACAGAAGAAGAGTTCTTCTGTATGATAAGAGTCCTTGCAGAGTAGTTGGATATTTAAGGAATTTAATTTATAATTATTACTAATTAAAGATAGTGTCATAGTGATATTATAATTATTATTCTTCTTTTACTTCTATTAAGTATCCCTATGATATATACTGTTGGATTTTAGTAACGCGTTCAATTGTGTTGACCACGATATTTTATTGAGTATGTTGTGCGCTTTTAACATGTCTCAACCGGTGACAGACTGGTTTCTGAGCTACCTTAAAGGGCGACGACAACGTATACGCTATGATGATGTCATATCTTCATGGTGTGATGTCCAAGCCGGGGTACCTCAAGGCGGCGTTCTATCTCCATTGCTCTTCTCAATTTTCATCAATTCGATTACTCAATCTATTTCTTCTCTCTACCATATGTATGCAGACGATGTCCAAATTTATCGTCACACTACGCTTCAAGATCTGCATAATACTATTAATTTAATTAACAGAGATTTAGCCAACATTTCTGTGTGGAGCAAGCGCTACGGACTTAATGTTAACCCTGGCAAATCTCAGGTCATAATTATTGGCACTCCAAGCTTGATTGCAGGGGTTGATCGCTCTACACTACCTACCATCGCATATAACAGTGTTAGTTTGCCTTACTGTGCCACCGTAAGGGACCTTGGTGTACAGCTTGATCCGACTTTGTCGTGGTCAGTACAAATAAAAGAAGTTAGCAGGAAAACCTTTGCTGCGCTGAGCACACTACGGCGCCTCAAGTCTTTCTTGCCAATTCCTACCAAGATTATGTTGGCAAATTCTCTCCTCCTATCAATTCTCGACTACGCAGATGTAAGCTATGTCAATTTAACAGAGGACCAACTTAATAAGCTTGAGCGGCTTCAAAATTTTGCTATACGGTTTATATTCTGCCTTCGCAAATATGACCACGTTTCTGAATTTCGTTCTAAGCTCAAGTGGCTTCCAATACGTTCTCGCCGAAACCTGCATATTTTATCTCTTCTGTACTGTGTGTTATTTGACTCAAAGGCTCCGTCTTATTTAAAAGATAAATTTGAATTCATTGGAGATCATTCCTTACTTAGATCTTCAAGGAGACTAATGTTAAAATTGCCTGTTCATAAAACTAAATTTTTTAGTCAGTCTTTCACCATTCAGGCAATTAAGCTATGGAATGGTCTACCATTGTATGTTAAAGAAGCCAAATCACTCCCAACGTTTAAAAAATTAGTTAAGATGCATTACCTTAATGCTGGGCACGATTCAAATTAAATTTATTTATTTGTATATTTTTATAATTTTAATATCATATTTCTCTTTAATTTTTATGGCGTAATTGACTACAAATGCTATGAGATACTGCTGGTATATTTATTAGTTTATTGTTTTATATGATATTATTATATTATATTATATTATATTATATTATATTATATTATATTATATTATATTATATTATATTATATTATATTATATTATATTATATTATATTATATTATATTATATTATATTATATTATATTATATTATATTATATTAGTGTGTAATATTTATTGCTTGTAAGTATTAATATGTAGATATGTGTATGTAAGCTTATTGTAATATAACTGCACCACCTATCCGATCTCTCAAATAAATACTCATTTCTATCTCGGGTTGTCTGGAAGAAATGGCTAATTAGCCATAAGACCGCCTCTTGTACTACACAATTTGTAATTATTGTAAGTAAACTGTATTACTATATTACATTTGTATGTTGTGGTGTACAATAAAGCATAAATAAATAAATAGATATATACATATGATACATATTATGTTTTAACAAAATGTTGTAGTGATGGTAGGGATGGTATGTGGTGTAGTAGAGTGTGTGTGGTGTAGGAATTTATAGCATTGATTTTTTTTTGATTTTACAAAAAGTTACTTAAATTTTTTTTTTTCGTAACATCACAAATGTCTTGTGTCGTATCGCGTGTTGTGTATCATTTCGTATGTCGCTTGTCATGTCGCGTGTCGTGTCGCGCGTTGTGTGTCGCACTGACATACGAGTCACGCGTGTGACTCGTATGTCACGTCGGCCGCTCACCGCTCGCGCTCGTCGCGGTCGTCGCGCGCGGCCTGCTCCAGCTCGCGCTGCAGGGCCAGCGCGGCGGCGCGGTCGCGCTCCTCGCTGCGCGCGCGCTCCGCCTCCTCCGCCTTGCGCCGCGCCTCCATCTCCGCTTTGCTGAACGATTCCAAAAATTAACACGTGTTCAGCTGTTCTTTTTACAATGTTTTTATGTGCATGTTAAGCTGCATATTCACCGATTATAATCATTCTTTTTTAAATAATAGAACGTAGCTCGAGGCTCATAAATATTGTCAATAAAATTCCAATTAACACTGAACTCTTAATGGTACATTCACACTACGATTACGTTATGTGGAGGGACGTTTTCAAGTGTTATTGGACAAAATCTGATAGCAAAGATTTGAAAGTTATATTTAAATGTTCCCGCGTCGATCTAATGTTGGCGCGTCACAATACAGTAAATATAGCAAGTGTCTCACAGCCGGCGGTGCTCGTCCTCCTGCCGGAGCCGCTCCTGCTCGCGCCGCTTGGCCTCCTCCGCGGCGCGCATCTCAGCTTCGATCTTCCGCAATCGCTCCTGCTCCTCTCTGTAAACATACACATATTATTTTTTTGTAATGACTGGCTTTTTTAATTATGGTCTTTTAAAATCACGATTTTTGATCTTTCAATATTTTTTTGCGTTTTTTTAAGTGAACATTCTTTAGAATCGTTGTTATTTGAAACTTGATATAACGAAATTGCGTCACGATAAAGCAACAAACACATAAATTTATACGAGAGAATGAGAGAAAATATAGTCCACGCGCGAGCTCAGAGGAATCGGGGGCTGAGGAGCGGGCGGGTGTGCGCCGCGCCCGACCGTCACGCCATACCCCGCACTCTCCCACTACTAGTGACGACCTTGCCGTGAGAGCACGCTTATCGAGTCTTTTTTAATTAAGAAATACTAATTTATTAATTTATATTTGACTTTATGTCTAAAGTGCTATAAGGATCACTTTTACTAGCTGATATAATTTTAATATACTCTTTAGTCTCTGACATCTATTAACTATTAATTAATAAATTTTAAATTGAGTTTGCCCAAGAAGTTTCACTTCTGACATGTGTACTCTGTACACACACGATTTTTTTTTGTATTATTACTTTTATAAATTGTGTATTCATGCTCAAAACTGTTTGCTGAAAGTATTTTTAACTGTTATATTTATTAGTTCAAACTTTATTGTTGTGTTTTAGTGTTATTGTTTGTGAATGTAGGTACTATAGAAATTGCTTGCTTTCCAATGAAATAAAAAAAGCAGTCTCTATATAAAAAATTTAAGCAATAAAATATATTGCAAGAATTTTGCCACATAATTATGATGACCAGTGTCGTAAGAACGCCAAGTAGGGCGACGTGAAACGAATGACGGCGACGCATCGCTTTTAAGTTCCTCGAAAATTCTCGAACCGTATGAATGTTACCTGTATTTTCACTACGGCAAATACTACTTTACGAATTTGAGAGATAAATATTGCATAACTGTATACATTGAATATCTGTTTTCTTAACACTGAATTATATTGATTAGAAGTATCTTTGTGACCAAATAAAATTGTTAAATAAAAACAAAATTTATTCTCATTCGATCCTATTTTCATATACTCATCAAATGAATGATAAAATTGCTTTAAAAGGATGCAGCGGTAAGAATTTACAAATACTTTTGTATGTGATATATTTAATAGATTAGGATTGGGTTTTCTAATCAATAAAAATGCTGGTTGCGCTAACCGCTCAGTATTAAGGTTTAGTGGTTAAAACTTTACAAAGTTTGATGACTGATGAAAGTTCGATGACTCCTTATGGATTTAAATTGTGTTCTCTTTAACCTTATTTCCAGGATGAGCTTCGAATTAAGTCAGTTGTAAATAGGATCTGTCATAAATTGACGTAAGTAGGACAAAATACGGATTGAATTGTTCGAACCTAGGCACAAAAAAGTATGTATTTGAAATTGAAACTTTGTTTAAAGCCCGATTAGTAAAATATTTTTTTACAGGGAATATTTTGCGTTACATCTCGTTTCAAATTGTACGGTTAGTAAGCAAAACGAATAAAGGAGTGGTCACAACAACAAATGTTTGTATAAACGACCAGATGACGACAAACATCTTGTTATTGTGCGTCTGTGTGTTATGTGTACTATTGTGTATTATGCGTACTGTGTGTCTCATCATACTAGGGGACGAGTCTCATACTCGTGTGTTTAATATTTACAGGCGTTTATAATTACGAATAAAGAATAATGTATTTGTCACATACCTATTCTTCTGCTCGATCATAGCCTTCTGTAGAGCTGTCATCTGTGTTTCTACCGCTTTCGTCAAATCGGTGTATAGTTTATCCATTTCGTCGCGCGATATATTTTCATTTTTCTGAAAATAAAATAATGATTTTTCATATTAGTAATTTGAGATACAAAATTAATTTTTTGTAATGTAAAAAAGGGTATAAAATGTAACTAAAATAATGAGAACGAAATAACAAACAACAAAATATGGATTTGTGTTATTCCTTCACATATTAAAAATAATTCGTTTAATTTATAATAAGTATTGTTATTAACCACAGCGATTTCTCGCGATCGCGTAACTTACGTAATAGTAGCACGTAACTGTAAGCGATTTGGTAATATAAGCTAATTAGCACAGCGAGTTCTAAGCCACATGTGGACTATTACGTAACCACAGCGATTTCGTAAGCGCAAGTAACGTAATAGCCGCAGCGAGTGGCCCCGGCGCTCACCTTGATGGCGGCGCAGGCGTCGGCGAGGGCGGTGCGCAGCGCGGCGATGTTGCTGAGTGCGGCGGCGCGGCCGTCCCGCAGCTGTGCGGCGGCCGCATCCACGTCGCGCAGGCGCGCCTCCAGCTCGCGCACCTTGCGCACGGCGCGCAGGCGCGGCGCGTGCCGCCGCCGCGCCAGGTGCCCGCGCACCACGCGCTGCACCGTCACCAGGCACTGCCGCCGGTACGCCAGCTTGTTCTTCACTGCGGACCTCGTCACGCTTACTCTTGTGCTCCGAGAGACAGAGACAGCAGAACCGAACCGATGATATAACTTGGCGCGGTCTCTTGTCTCTGTATCTCGTGTCGCGGTCGCGTGTCACTGGGCGAGTCACCCATAGAGGTCTTATAGATAGAGTAGGGGGGCCAGGCCTCATACCCGCCGCCTCTCCGTGGCGGGATGCGTAAATGCATTTCCCAGCGATAAAAAAAAAAAAAAAAAAAAAAAAAAAAAAAAAAAAAAAAAAAAAAAAGGGGGGGCCAGGCCTCCAGCTGTCCCTCGGTTAGAAAGAGAGAGATGGTCGCGATACCGGTTGAATTACATACCAATATAATATTACTGTGCATATTAGAGTTGTTCCTATGATTTATTTGTAGTCGAAAAATTTAAATAGAAGTAAATAATTGATGTTCCCAAAAAAAAAAAATCATGATTTGAACTTGAGATCGCAAGGCCAAAGGGGTACCGCGATCTTCTCTCTCTTTCTAACCATTAGACGTTTCCATTTTTAGGCAGCCGCATGTCTTGCCTACTCTATCTATAATACCTCTATAGAATCGCCCACATTACATGTTTATGTGGACATGTAATTTCTAGCGAGCGATCCATTCTGGTGACGCTAGTATTGGGTTCAACAAAGATACGGGCGAGGCTATCGAGCTCGAAAAATATATATCACAGAGATGTCAAATATATAATCATAGAGTAAGCTAACAACCACTCACGCTTAACAATCGACAGCACGGAGAATATCCCCTTCCTCCAGCGAGACTTCACAAGCCAGGCCAGCACAGAGTCCACGATGGCCTTCAGATTCTCGGGGTCCGAGCGCATGATAGCGTCGAACTCTGAGTACTTGCCGGGCCGGAAGAACACTCGCGTCACGCCGAACTTGTAGTCCTTATCGGATAGCCCGAAGCTGTGCACTATTGCCTGAGGAGTTATCGCAAAATTAAAAAACAACCACCAAGAGACTTCTTAAGACGTTGATCCTGTTTAATAAAAAAAAAGTGTGTGTGTACTTATTATTCGCACATAAGAAGCTATACCGCCATCTGTAATTTTCACTTACAAGCTTGTAGCGTAACGTAATTGTTAGAAACTGGCGATAGATGGCGGTTATGGAAATCAATTTTAATATTTTCCAATTTTATTTTATCAATAAATTAACTAATTATATTTTAAGTAAATATAAATCTGCAATATATAAATACTACAATGTTGACTAGCTAACTTCAGGGTGTAGTATAACTTCAAAAAAGCCAACGTCATGCAGTGTTCCCAAGCGGTCACCCATCTAAGTACTGACCGCGCCCGACGTTGCTTAACTTCGGTGATCGGACGACAACCGGTATATGGATGTTGGTAATTCGTACGTTCAGGGTGTCGGTTTTTCGTCATTTTTCCCTAACGCACCAAAAGAAGTGTAACTTCTTTAAAAAAAATTGCGAATAAACTAACGTGAGGGAAGAAGGAGAGAAATGACACAAAAGCGAACGGACCTGACAGAAGACCTTCGGCGAGAGCGGGTGCAGCTTGGGCGGCAGGTAGCGGCGGTACATGGCGTGCAGGTCGGCGAAGGGCGCGCGCGAGGGGAAGCCGTGCTCCATGAGCGCCAGCACGGCGATGGTGCCGCTGCACTGCAGCTGCGTCAGCACCAGCGAGCCCTCGATCTCGCGCCCCACCATGCGCGAGTTGGGCTTGATGCAGCGCACGAAGTTCGTGCCCTGCCGCCACACAAACAATATTAATAATACGGTTTATCGCACTGTATCAGCCTGTAAGCAACCCACTGCTGAGCGAAGGCCTCTTCTCCATATAGAAGAGGGATTGGAGCTTAATCCACCACGCTGCTCCACTACGGGTTAGCGGATAATTTCTCTATCATGAGTAAGGATCATACACCCAGACCAGAAACAAATATTTGTACAAATAAAAATATCTGTCCCGAGAGGAAGTCGAACCACCGACCGCGCGCGCGGTGTGAGACAACATCTCGCACAGAACTACACCAGAACGGTCGTCAACACTTTATTGTACACCAAAACAGAAATATATATCTAAGGGGGCATCCATTAATTACGTAAGATAATTTTGTCGATTTTTAACCCCCCAAGGGGGGACCTTGGTAAGATTTTGCTCGACCAAAAGATTAGGCTTTCCAAACCTTCCCTCTATAGTCAATCCTTCTCTTGTATGGAAAAACCTTTTCCATACCACATTTAGTTGATTTTATTTAATATTAAACTGTGGCGAAAGGGGGCGCTGCATCGTAAACATTGTTCTAAACGGTCTCCTATTACTATTTTCGTTTTTACGCGCATTTATCAATTTACAATTCAACTGAATCTTACCTAAATGACAATAAACAACTAGCGCAAGTGTGTTAATGTTTGTGTGATTGATAGAAACAGTAAAGTGAAGTTTTATTTTGGACAAAGGACAGTGCTAGTTAGTAAGAGGGTAGACATTGTTCGGATATAAGTGACTTTGTTGAAAAATGTGTATCATTGTGTAAAACTATAAACAAAAGTGCTAAACGTGCTCGGCAACGTATTTTTGATAACCTGAACTTATAAACGCATTCTTTATGACCACAACTTATAATTAAAAATAACAAACAAAAACGAAACGATTTTTGTCATTGACTGCTGACAGAAACGCCATCTTTCGTCGAATAGACAATATCACTAGTACAATCACCTGCTACATAGCGCTAGTGCATCATTAGCAGCGCCATCTATCGTCGAGAAGACAAAATAAAAATATAAAAAATAACATCTTCATCCACTGGATAACGCTTATAAACCTTTAATCATGGAGGAAGTCATGAATATGCTTAAAAAAATTCAAAAAGATTTGAACGATCAAAAAACAACAATTTCACAATCAGCTAATAAAATCACAGAACAAGTAACGCAAAACATAAATCACATATTGGAAGAAAAGTTCAAAGCGATAGATGTAAGATACGAGAACCTCAAGGAAAAGCTGGAAAATCAAGAAAAAAGGTTATACTTTCTAGAGAAGCAGTCCAGACAGAGAAACATCGTTATTTTTGGTCTAGCGGAAACTGAAACATCGTATGCAAATTTAGAAAAAACAGTATTAAAATTCATACATCAATATTTCTCTATAGTGTTAGAAAACAGAGACATTCAAGAAATTAGGAGATTAGGGAAGAAAGGAGATAAACCCCGGCCGATAACCGTAACATTTACCTCACTGGGCACAAAAATAGAAATATTTAAACAGAGGAGAGCACTAAAAGATACCACTTATTATATAAAAGAGGATTTTCCGCAGCATATCCTTGAGAAAAGAAGACTGCTGCGAGAACAAATCAAAGTAGAAAAAGAAAAGGGAAATAAAGCTGTAATAAAATATGATAAACTTGTGATATTAAACAAACCAAGCACATCAAAAAACAATAAAAGATCTCTCTCGACTTCACCTTCGGAACACTGCATCAGACCAGGAAATTCACAACATAAAGCCCAAGCTACCAAGAAAAATAGACCCACTACAGAATACAATGATGACAACAGACCAACAACCACTGCTGAAAATATAGTCAAACCAGGAATACTAAACTTTCTTGTTAACAAGAACCCTACAAGTCAATCACAATCAATAAATAATTTAAAGAATTAACAACCAGCGACCCCTCTCAACAACAACTCGAAAAAAACTAAAAAAAGTTTCACCACAGAATATCTTCCAAGCCGGCTGGTCACCGTGGAAGATAAAGACCGTCACCCTCCAAAGAAAAAATTAAAAACGTATCCAGAACTTACAAAACATTCACAAAAAAATTCTACATTGCAACATATAATGTGAGAACACTTTTATCATACGAACGACTAATAGAAATCGAGGCAGCTCTACAAGGAGTAAAGTATGACGTCATCGGCCTGTCTGAAGTCAGAAGACAAGGTATCCGTATAGAGGAATACAAGAATTTTATTTTGTATCATATTGGACAGACGCCGGGCAAATATGGTGTTGGGTTTCTGATAAATAAAACTTTAAAAAATAGCATTGAAAGCTTCGTAGGAATAACTGAAAGAGTCGCTCTACTAAACCTGAACATAGAAGGGTATTATCTAAGTATAATTCAAATATACGCCCCCACAGAATCAGCAAGTGACGACGAAATCAAAAAGTTTTATGAAGACCTAGATTTGGCAGTAGAGTCAACACATAAAAATCTAATTCTAATCGGAGACTTTAATGCGAAAATAGGACAAACACTGATAGACGAATACATGATAACAAAACAATACGGCTATGGTACAAGAAATGAAAGAGGACAGATGCTGGTGAATTTCGCTTTTGAAAACAAGCTCTCCGTGATGAACACTTTTTTTATCAAAAAGCCAAAACATAGGTGGACGTGGCGCTCTCCGGATGGAAAATGCAAAAATGAAATTGACTACATACTGTCTAATCAACCTAATCTATTTACAAATGTAGAAACACTAAACCTGAATTTCTCGTCAGACCATAGAATGGTAAGAGCAACAATTAATTTAAATGTAAAGAAAAATCGATCTAGGTTTACAAACAAACAACGAAGCTTCCTTAAAACAGACAAAGAAATAAAAATATACAAACAAAATCTTCAACTCTATCTGTCGGATTTACCATACTGCACGACCGCTGAAACAATACAAACATCTTATAACAAATTAATACAAGCTATCAAAACAAGTATGCAACAAGCGAAAGCGACAGCAAAACGCGATTTGAGCCACAAAATTTTGTCAGAGCGAACATTGGCACTACTAAAAAGAAGACAACAACTACAAAAAACACCAAATAAAACTAGAACAGAAAAAAACGAATTAAGTGCTTTATATAAATTGACTAGCAAATATATAAAGGCAGATTACAAGAAGCACCGAATAAAAATAATACAAACTTATTTGAGCCACGGTAAAAGTTACAAAAAAGCAAAGAAAGTACTCCAAACAAATAAAACTTGGATTGAGAGTCTTAACACGTCAGGAATTACAACGAACAGCCGAATGGACATCATAAACATTGCTACAAACTTCTATAAGAACTTATATAGCGAAGGACACCAGAACCAATGCAATAATCGAATAAATGAAGATGACAAATACCATGTCAACCTCAAAAACCAGGTAAACTTAATGGAAGAACATGAAATATACCTAATGACCAAGAAACTGAAAAGTGATAAGAGTCCTGGGTCGGATAATGTACCAAATGAAGCAATACAAATTGGAAGTGAAATATTAGTTAAACCACTTACTTACCTTTTCAATACGATACTAAAGTTTGCTAAAACACCTTCACAATGGTCAGAGTCAAATATAATTTTACTATATAAAAAAGGCAATCCAAGAGATATAGGTAACTACAGGCCTATAAGCTTACTTCCCTTTCTGTATAAAGTGTTCTCTTCCATCATAAATCAGAGAATAGGCGAAACCCTAGAGAAAAAACAACCGATAGAGCAAGCGGGATTCCGGAAAGGTTATTCAACTATTGACCATATTCACACATTAGAACTTATCATAGAAAAATATTCTTGCTTATTTCTTCCGTGAAACAGCTTTGCTGTGTTTCGGAAAGAAGGGCAAGACAGGCAGTGTAATTACTGGCACCGAGACTTAACATCATATGTCTCAGGATAGGCAACACATAAATGAGTTGGCTGGGCTAGTTCCAGGTAAACTAGTTTATGTTAATGGGCGACGTCGACCACTTACCATCAGGTGGCACGTCTGCCAGTTTGCCTATTCAACTAACACATAAAAAAAAAAAAAAAAAAAATATCGGGAACATCAGAGATCGCTCTACATAGCTTTCATTGACTACCAAAAGGCGTTTGACACAATCTCACACAAAAGTATTTGGGAAGCGCTACAATCTCAAGACGTGGGAAAAGCGTATATAGAAGTCATAAAAAATATATATAGCAATAATATAGGCAAGGTTAAATTAGAATTGACTGGACAAAGCTTTCCCATTAAAAGAGGGGTAAGACAAGGAGATCCACTGTCACCAAAGTTATTTATTGCAGTACTGGAATCAGTCATAAATAAACTAGACTGGAAAGAGCATGGTCTTAACATAAGAGGAAAATGTCTGAGTCATGTAAGATTCGCAGATGACCTAGTTCTTCTATCGGAAACCAGCAATAAGCTACAACAAATGATGGAATCTCTCAATATAGCCAGTAAGCAAGTAGGCCTAGAAATTAATTTATTAAAAACAAAAATAATGTCCAACAGTTCTAGGAAAAAAATCACCATAGAAAACGAAACAATAGAGTATGTAGATCAATATATATATTTAGGAAAGCAGATCGGTTTTGATAACAACAACAATGAGCTAGAGGTAGAGCGGAGGATACGAAATACATGGAATAAGTTCTGGAGCTATAAGGAAATAATGAAAAGCAGCGTGCCGGTAGAGCTAAAGAAGAAAATCATGGATTCTTGTATTATTCCGTGTCTTACTTACGCCTGTCAAACATGGAAATTTACCAACAAAATTAAAAATAAGATAACTACATGCCAGAGAGGTATGGAGCGCAGTATGTTGAAAATCAGAAGAGCTCATAAGATCAGACACACAAAAATAAGGAGAGTTACCAAAGCGATAGACGCACTGAGTTATGCTCAAAAACTAAAGTTCAGATGGGCCGGCCATGTAGCTCGAATGGAAGACAATAGGTGGACGTACGAGACCACTACATGGAACGGCCCCGTTGGAAAGCGCCGGGTTGGCAGGCAGTATGCGCGATGGGAAGAAGACATCATAAAAATTGCCGGAATACACTGGTTAACTGTAGCAAAGGACAGAAATGAATGGAAATCTTTGGAGGAGGCCTTCACCCGAGAGGGGTCCATGTTTAGTAAGTAGTTTTTTAGTAATGATAATTAATAGAAAAGTTTAATCTAAATGTATTAATTCTAATGTATCCAACCATATATTAATGTAAATGTACTTATTGAATAGAATGCTATTTTTATACACTGTACTTATTAAATTGAATGCTATTGTAACTTGTATGTATATTGTATAATTTTTGCATGGAATAAAAGGCTTTTTTATTTATTTATTTAATATTGATATGGACGAGATACGAAAAAAATATTGTATTTTCTGTTAACAGTTATAATGTAATGAAATTTCATTGATTTCAAAGGAGTGATATATAAAACACACTTACATTCTCCTTCAATTTGTCCATGAGTTGCGACAGTTGACTTTGGAACTTAGCGCCGACGGATATAAAGTTCAATTTCCCCTTAGCGTTGTTATTGTCAGACATTTCGAACAACTGTTGAACCAGCGTGTTGTTCGACTCTTGAACGAGGAATTCAAGAGAGGCGTGAAGGGCATCGTTGTTCTTTTCTATGAATTGACTCTGTGGAAGAAAGGTATTTGTAATTCAGATCAAATCTATAATATGTCGTTTTCAAAATTTTAATTTGTTTATTTGAAAAATTATTTCCTCGATGGATGAATCAACAAGTAGAATAGGGTAAGCAAAGTTGAGGAGCAATGGCTGCAGTAGCCATACCTATAAGCAACAACGAAACAGATAAGTTTTATTTGTTTATTTTAATGTTTTATCATCATCATAACAGTCACTGGATATCCACTGTTGAACGTAGGTCTCCCCAATCGACCTCCAGAGCGACCGGTTCGAAGCAGCTTCCATTCAATGGTTTCTGGCGCCTCTTCATAAGTCTAGTCCATGTCATGAACGGCCGTCCGACGCTGCGCTTGCCGGTACATGGTCTCCACTCGAGAACTTTTCTGCTCCATCGGCCGTCAGTTCTATGAGCTATGTGCCGCCCACTACCACGTTAGCTTGCAAATCTGCTGGGGTATGTCGGCAAACTTCGATTGTCTGCGGACGTCAGCATTTCTGATTCGATATTGCAGAGAAATACCAATAGCCCTCTCCATTGCTCGCTGGAGTGGAGTGGAGCTCATTTAAAAGGTCCATAGTTAGGGATCACGTCCCAGATCCGTATGTCATTATCATTGTTGGATTATCATGTCATTGTTGGATATTTTGTCCAAGGTATATATCATCAACAACTTCGAGAACGAAATTACCAACTGGTCGGGCGCGAAATGGACATTCGACTTCATTTTCGTCCTATCCATGTTCATTTTAAGGCCCACCTGTTGGGAAACTCCATCGAGGTCACTGACCATTGTGCTGAAGTCTTCCAGGGATTTTGCTATGACTATGATATCGTTGACAAATCGAAGATGAGTGATGTACTCGCGCTTAGTATTGATACCGAATCCTTGAAATAGAGTCGCGTAAACTCGGCTCCGTGCTACGACCTGGGTGACCGAGGTATCCAATTGTCCATAAAACTTCTCGACCTTCCACAATATAATGGCTCTGGATAACGCTATACCTCCATCATGTTTTCAGCTTCGACAACCTACTTTCACCAACAGCCACATCGCTTGAGGACAGTTTTGAGCCTTATTTCCGCTCTATCGTATGTTTGACACCGTTTGTATTAAAGACACGGATATTGTGTCTCAAAGATATCCATATCCATCTGTTGATTCCTCTATATGCTTTAGGGTCATCATAGAACTGCAAGTTTCATGAGCATTGTTCTGCCATAAGATTTTCGGTTTGGTCAAAGAGCTTTCGGGGGTCATTTTTACGACCGAGTCAGTAAAAAAATTTCCACAACTGTATGGACAGTGTTCACAAACCTGTTTTTTATAATGTCTATAAAACAGAATCGTAAAGGCAATGGAAAGGATTAAATAATTCGATCTGAAAGCTCTCGGATTTTAGGTTATGTGCGTTAGGTTATCGGAGTGCAGACTTTATTAGGCGAAAACGTTCCAGTTTGACATTAATATTCAATGTGCCTGTAACCAAGAGGTGATCACTTCCAGTTTTCAACCTATGAATCACCTAGACGTAATTAAATATTTGTCGCCTGGTGGTCATGATAAAATCTGCATCATTGTTAGTGGAACCATCAGGACTCGTTTAGGTATATTTCCTATGTGACGACTTTTGAAGGAAAGAGTTCATCATACTGAGTCTACAGAAAAACCGATATGATATTATTCATATACTTGTTTCCATATTCAGATCCGAAATTTCATATTCACATCTCTGCTATAAAAAAAAGCGCATCAATGTATTGCTCAGCAGGGACATCAATTTGATAACTGCTTTGAAGGTTTTCTACTTAGAAAGATATTGAATATATCTTTGTTTTTATGCCATTTAAAGACAGTTTTATCGCTTCATAAATTTAATAGCGGTTTTATTGTAAGGTCAGTAATTATTACCTTTTATAATAAGGAAACTAAAATCTCATACTAAGGTAATAGTAAATGTATGGGAGTGATTCAAGTCACAATTTTAGAAAATAAGGTTATTATTTTTAAAACTTATTTATATAATTTTACTTCAATACTTGTTTATAGTTATTTTTATTTAATATTCCTTATATTTATGGCATATTCATCTGCGCATATGATAGCGACAACCTGTATACGCACCTATACGTGTCATGACTAGTAAATCTGAGATCACCCTTGATTTTGTTAAAGAAAAGGGCTATTTAAAGCATTTTTGTTTGCTTTTGAGTAAGTAGATAATAAAGGATAGATACACGCGTTTAACAAAAACAATTAACAAGGGTAGGGGTGAGATGGTATATGTAGCAGTTGGGAGAGGGGGGGTGAGTACGCACGGTGTTGTAGCAGACGGCGCCGGCGAAGTGTCGCAGCAGGAAGCCCTCGTGGTCCCGCAGTGTGCGGTGCGCCTTCAGGCGGGACGCGCGCGGCAGCTGCAGCCGGGAGCTGCAAGCGGACATGACACTAGGGATCTTCATCGGAAATAATTATCTATAAATTTATTTAAAAAAAAGTTCGTCGCAACTTCGTACCAATGTTTATCCCTCGAGGGGGTAACCGTAATCCTAAAAAAAGTCATCACGGCCCCCTACATGTGTTCACCCCTCCAGGCTATACGTATTTTTAAAAAAAGGTCGTCACTTCTACGTATCTAAATAATTACTCGATAATTATGGAATGAAAAATTATCGAGTAGTTACGAATTATTGATAATTATCGCACACTCCTAGATGACACCGCACTGTACTGTACTGTGCTGTAACACCATATTCTCGTCTCACTGCTGGCCACAGATCTCATCTCCTACAAAGATGAGAAGTACTGCGGTTTAGCGAATATACATGTCTCAGAATTTCTTTCTAATTACGTGCACTACCCAGTATCGACTCGGTGGTATCTTCACATTAACTACGTCTATAATATAATATTATACAATGACGATTTAAAAGTGCTTTTAAGTTCTACTTAATAAGGTAAAGTAAATTTTGATTTTTAATCGCTTACTTTGAGTTATTGCCGCCGAGTTCCTTATGCACCGAATTTGTGAAATGTCCGTATTCCGGTTTTGGTAATTTTGACTCTTCGTCGAGGATATGGAAAATACCGTGATTCTTGCTTTCGATGAGATCTGCGAAGTTTAATAAAAATATATTAATACCAATATTTTTATTATAGCTGATTATTTACTCCAAATAGTCTATTTGTATAGTCTAAACGGAGTCTGCTGAACCAATTTTATTAAGAATTTTACCGGTAGGTATATGTTATAAGGAATTGCGCCTAAATAATTAGGGTTCTACGAAAACTAATTAAAATTTCGCTAAACGAAATTGCGATTAGCAGTTACTCTACGTAAACAAATGTCATATAGAGAAAATATTTGTACGTTTTAAATGGATATTGAGGTTTCATGAACCTGTAGAGGTAGAGAATAAGAATTACCAATGCAGTCCTGATTATCCACAAATCTGATTTCAGGTACGTTCAAGCCCTCACGCTTGTACAATTCCTGTTCGTTTTTCAAGATACGCTCGTTGAAGAACTGCTGCAACTTCTCATTGCAGTAGTTGATACAGAACTGTTCGAAACTGTTCATTTGGAAGTATTCTAAAAGGAAAAGAAATCACAATTCATATGTACATATTAATAGAAGTCCAATGTAAGTTATGAATATTATAGTTGAACAAAAATCCATTTCGCTTTCACTTCTGAATACGTTATCTGTTTTTGCTAGATTATGGAGTCATATATTTGATGGTTAAGGTATCTGCTTGAGTGTCCGGGCAATGACCTTTAGTCTACCAACTGCCCAAAACTGCCCAAGACCTCTCGCGTTGTTACTAATTATTATTAGTTTTAATCAACTAGCAGTTGACATGGGCAAATTGTCGACCAGTACTTAACACGGGAATTTGGGGTTATTGTGGTTAGTTTGTAGTAACTCTGTCAACTAATTGTTGACACGGGCAGTTCAGCGGGTATAGAATATAATATGATGATGTTGGGATGTGACGTTCTATAGGTGTTTGTTGAACGTGTTTAACGGTGTAGTATGGTAACTCAACACCACGATATCGTTAAATTATGGTGTTGGGCTATGGTGTAAATTTAGTATACAGGTATGGCAGTGTATGGGAATAGAGATGTAGATAGTATCACACAGTGGTTTATCAGTATTAGTGCAGTAGTTACCGAAGCCGGCGATGTCGAGCACGCCGATGTAGTAGGCGGACGCGCTGGAGGGGATGCTGGAGTTGATACGGCGCACGATGTAGTCGAACAGGCGGCTGTACACCGCCTTCGCCAGCGCGTCCCGCGCGCTGCACGCCTCGTACGTCTTCAGCGGCACCCTGCAGCGGGGACGCTATGTTAGAGGCAGCCGCGGGTACCGTTTTAGCAAAAAAACATATGTGAAGTAATGAGAATATATTGTTTTTTTTTTTTTGTATCCCCTTTCACCGCAGCTCGGCGGGGTCGACGTGGTAGTGTGGTGTGGTGTGGTGTGGTGTGGTGTGGTATGGTGTGGTGTGGTGTGGTGTGGTGTGGTGAGCTAGTGGCCCGGAGCGCGTTACATGATGGCGGTTCCCTTGGCGCCGCCGCGCGCGCTCTGCATGAGGCGCGACACGAGCGCCAGACGCAGCTCGGCGGGGTCGACGCCCAGACAGGCGGCGGCGGCGGCGAGCGCGGGCTCGCTCCGCGCGCTGACGCCGCAGCCCCCCCGCGCGCCGCCCTCCTCCTCGAACTCCACGTTCCCGAGGTGCAGCACGCCCGCCACCACGCCGTACACGGTCAGCTTCTCGGCGTCCGTCAGCCCCACGCGGGATAGCGCCTGAGCGATAACGATTGTTACAGTTAAAATCTCTCGCGTAGAAAAACCGTATCGCGCTGTATTTAAAATTTTCCGAAACATGATTTATAAGTAATGTTTAAATTAAAATATAGAAGTAAAATGTAACTTTACACGAAAATAATTAGCTGGATTATAAGTACCTTAATATTAAATTGAAACTTCTAAAGATGACACCGCAATATATCGGAATTTTTTCAAAGACGGCAACTCTAAAGATTACAACGTAGGTTCCTACCTGATGCAATCTCTGGAAGTCTTCGACATCATCTAATATTGGGTCTCGTAAGCCACCCTTCGCTTGTTGTATCTTACTCTTCTGACTCGCGTTTATTTTTTTCTCAGATTGGGGTGAAGTGAAGTACTGTGTGCATCCGTTTTTAAGGTACTGTAAAAAAAGAAATCATATTACTATACCGTGTTTAAAACTATGACTATAACTACCTAATTATTACACTATTAGTTTCTTACCAAATAGTCATCAGGCTTAGTTATCTTCAAAGTTGAACGCAACTCAGGCGGCGCTCCCGCACACAGAAGATAAAACACGTGATAATTCCTCTCCTCGGCACTCTGTGTACATATTCTAGACTTTTCCAGAAGATAGTGCGAAATGTGACCGCCGACAACTTGATATTTATTCGAAAAGTGAACCTCCATAAATTTACCGAAACGAGAACTGTTATTATTACGAGTTGTCTTAGCATTACCGAATGCTTCGAGGATTGGATTCGCTGAAAAGAAATATTTTAAGTGTTATGTTAACTGAAAAGCGACTTTGAATAAGTTACAAGCGAAAAACCAAAACTTTGATGCTAATAAGCATCATTACTTGATAGTCATAATACAGGAGGAATGCTTAAGATAGTTTTTATTTCAAGATATTTAATATTTGTAGGACTAACCGTCTAAAATCTTCTGTTCGACTGGTCCTGCGCCCTTTGCCCATAAATCACAAAGATATTTGAGAATGTATTTGGTAGATTCAGTCTTTCCTGCGCCCGATTCTCCTGATACTATTATGGACTGGGATTGTTTTAGCGATTTCATATCTCGGAATGCTTTGTCGGCTAAAAATTAAGTACAACGAAGGAAATTGTCAATAACGATCACTGTAAAATGGGTAATCCTATTACAAAAAGACAATATTACTTTACTAATTTTGAAGTTATGTTAATAATATTTTGACCTTCATTTACTCAGGTTCTTATAATACCTTATAAATCTTGTAATCGGCATCACAATTTCGATATATAACACACTTTTTATTATAAACCTAAACCTCCAAGTAAATCTTATGAGAATTTCGTAGGAAATTACAATACCTATAGCGAAAACATGTGGTGGTAACTCTCCCAATGATCTGCCTTGGTATTTTTTGATTGTGTTCGAAGAATACATGTCTGGAATGTCTTCATACGGATTGACCGCAAGCAAAATATTTGCTACATATGTCTGAAAAAAAAATTCATTAAAGTTTTAGAAATAATTATTTCTAATTAAATTACGTTATAATTACATTTATATTCTCAGTATGCTGCTGTCTTTAGATTAAAAATCCGATAAGCCTAAAAAGTTGTGTTCGAAAAAAAAAAAACGCTCTTGCACGTCTTCTTATAACCATATTAATCTTGACGATTTAAGGATATCTTTACTTGATATTTTTAAGTTTTTCCTAAAGTTTTTTAGCGTATATTCATTGTAGATTTTTAGTTAGTTAGTTTCAAGTGACGACCTTTAAAAAAAGTCACTTCACGATCTATTAAGTTTTCACATCTTAAAAATAATTGATAATAATCAAAAGCTGTTCTCGAGTACTGCTCTTACTACTAATTTGGATCAAAAATAGTAATTAACCATTCAGTGTTTAAAGAATATTTATTAATGGAGGGCAGTATTGCAGTATTTACTGTTCGATATGTGACGATCATTTTTATATAATTTTACTATTCGTTACAAGAGGGCGTCACTTGTAAAGTAAATTGCACTAAGGTTTGGTTAAGAAGTTCAACCCGGTAGTTTTATTTAATACGCAAAATCAGTGCAAGGCTACCGGCTACCTAAACAATATGATTTCACGTTATAAGATTATTCTTGATAATGATTATTTTTAGCATATCTTTGAAGGTATTATTTATTTATATTTTATTGCACAATACATTATTGAATTGTACAAGACCCGGGCTTAATGCTAAAAACATTATCTACCAGCCAACCTTAATAGGACGTAAAAAAGCGAACGTTTGTAGGTGTACGAAATCGGAAACTAAACAATTTCATGTTCAAAAAAGGTAATAAGATAATAAAATAATCAAATGATCTTTAAAAGTAAACCATGGATGGCTATTTAAATATATATACATTTACATTTCACACTTTAAAATTATAACTATGTATAATTTTATACATTAAATTAAAACTAAGTTAGTGTTCACGTTTATAATACAAGTATGCTTAATTAAAAAAAATCAAAAAACCCGACTGCGTAAAATACTCTTATTATAAACTAAAAAGAATAAAACAATTTACTAGCTTTCATTTGATACCCATATTGCTACAGTAAGAAAAAATATTCAACTCCCCCCCCTCATTCCGCCATTTGC
Organism: Euphydryas editha; assembly: GCA_036937285.1. Classification (NCBI taxonomy): domain Eukaryota; kingdom Metazoa; phylum Arthropoda; class Insecta; order Lepidoptera; family Nymphalidae; genus Euphydryas; species Euphydryas editha. The sequence continues at coordinate 3,787,712 of JAUPFZ010000001.1, forward strand.
GGACGCCATTTTGAAAATTTATATAGCCTATGTCACTACTACAATTTAGACAAATCCAACGACACCTCATATGTCAAAAACCGTCCAGCCGTTTGGGCTGTAGGGCGCGCCAAAGAAATGGACATACATACATACATACATACATACATACATACATACATACACTCGAAAAGCATAACCCTCCTGTCGCAGTCGGGTAATAAGTAATAATAAATAATACATACATACAAGATCTTATTCTTAGGACTGAATCGACACCAGTACACAACCTTTTATAACAAATGCAGCAAGCGACACAAAGCTAACACGGTACTATTTAAACAATATTTCAATATAATTTCGTTATGAGTCTATCAATGTTCTGATGACAAAAATAAAGACAATAGCAGAAAAAATATTAGCCTTTATTTCAAAATATATATTTGCCTAAACCATACCAATACGTATTTAAGAGAGGCAGAGGTGTAAATAAATAAATAAACAAACATCTCACACAGCTGTGTATACATATTAGGGTTTGTGACTTATTGTTAGACCTAAACTATTGTTACATAATATATGCTTTCTACTTTTGTATGTCTCAAACTGTTTTGTATGCCTTATAAAATAAATAAATAAATAAATAAACACTCAACGGCCCCCAGTAGGATGTGAATCCTGTGTCGAGAATCCGGAAACACACACAATACACAAGCACAAACGCCCAGACCACGAAAAACATCCGTATGGCCCTATACAAATATTTGTCTTGTGCGGGGATCGAATCCACGACCGCCAGCGCATCAGTCAGTTGCTGTGACCACTGCGTCAACGCGTCGTCACTGCGCCAACGCGTCGTCAAAAAAATAATTGACTACAGCCCGTATTCGATTGACTCGACCGGGTTAGTAGGTACCAAAATCTCACAGAAAATCGGCATTACGTAGAAAGATCAGAAAGCCAACGTTGCCACAAGCTTTTCATTACGTATTTGAAAATAACATTTTGAAATTAACTCTCAGACTTGATATTACTTTTAAAAGCATAATTGAAGATTTCGTTCAAAGAAATCGATCATAATTTTTTTTTTTGGGAGTTTAATTACTATTATCCGAATAGAAATTAGAATTATAAATATTTATTACTGATTACTAAGAGACCATCTTATAGATATTGAAGTGTTGATGTACATGTAACATTAAGCTCATTTACCTTATTTTCACGTAATTGATACTTTAACATAATAATCGATATGACGCACGGTTGATTCAAGGTAAGGACGATATAGTACAATATTATTCTACAACATCGCCATTTTAAACGGCTTTTATTACCTATTTGGAAAGGTGATCTATATAATCATTAATAATCATAATTTTAGATATTTATAAAAATAAAATTTGTTAAGAAATCGTTTTCATGTTAACCATTAAACCATTTACCATGTAATAGTGATTTTACGAGTAGATATGAGTACAAATCTATTACTATTTCATGGAGATACGAACATATAATATTGTGTATATCGATAACAATCATAAAGCAATAAATTTAGAATTTTTCTATGAATATAATTGTAATAATAATTTTCTTGGAAGTGATGACGACTGATTATTCGATTGACGGGCAGATCAATCGACCACAGCCGTCAGGCGTGAATCACTATCAGGAAGGTTGTTCTATGAACAAATTCGAAAACGTGAGTTCGATGTGAAATGTAAACAACGATTTGATATGCGACGTTGAATACAATAATAACGATTATTAAAGACTTTAAGTACCATTATGGCAAAGTTAATAGATTTGATGACTCTACTGAAAAACATTAGCAAGGTTTATACATGTTATTTCTATGAATTTTTATTTGAATACATATTAATATTTTGAATCAAGTTAGAACTTTAAATTAATTAAAAAGATACATTACGTTACATAAATTTTATGTGTCTACAATCTACATCATCTGTACATATAACCAGGGTATTATTTGTTTTTTTATTTTATGTTAGTTGGATAGGCAAACTGGCAGACGTGCCACCTATGATGGTAAGTGGTCGACGTCGCCCATGAACATAAACTAGTTTACCTGGAATTAGTCCAGCCAACTCATTTATGTGTTTCCTATCCTGAGACATATGATGTTAAGTTTCGGTGCCAGTAATTACACTGCCTGTCTTGCCCTTCTTTCCGAAACACAGCAAAGCTGTTTTTTTTTTAAATTTAATTTCGCTTTTGTTTTGTTAGTTTTTAAGATTTTTTTTTTTTGTTGATAATTGCGGACGAATTTGAAATATCAAATATATATGACTGTACTTACGTAAATTTTGCTTTTCTTGTAACGGGTGAGTATGTTGTTCAATAGCGTCGCCTCGTTGAGGAACATTAATTCGCCTGAAAAATATTAATATTGACTTCATGATGACATTGTTCTAGAAATATTCTACAAGATTTTGAATGGACAATATTCATTAAATATGAATAGGTAGTAAAACTACGAGGGGCTGGTCTGTATTACATAGCGTGACGGTATGTGACAAGTGATAAAAGTGATATTACTAAAACGGCGTGACCGAGGGAAGCGACATGACTGAGGAAAGCGATATAAATCGTGCTAATGTCAATTAAATATTCATAAATATCCCCGAGTGACTTTAGTGATGTTGAAAAAATTATAATGCCAAATAAAATCAAGATTTAAATACAGAAAATTGTAGATTTTTATCAAAACTGCATCTTTGGGTAAAAGTGTAACTGTAACGTAACTTCTATTTCTTTTGTAACGTAATAATTACGAGTATAATTATATTCTAAGATGTAGCAGTAACCCAAGGAAAACAAGTCCACTTCACGCATGACCTTTTCAAGGCTCTCTCCGCTATTGCTATTGTTTACTGTATGGTTTAAATATGCACTAATCGTAAACAGATGTTACATTAAAATATGCATTTTATTACAAGGAGATAAAATATACATAGCTTCATTTAAATATATTATAATAAAAAAAATATATATTATTATATATTTATATATTTTAAACTCGTTTTGAAAATGTTTTGTCATAATATATAAGCATTCGTATTTTTTACATTGTCAACGTATAAAATATGTACTATATAATATGTACTACGTATACTTACAATTATCATCGACATCCTTAGCCGGATCACCCGCGGGGAAGATGTCGTCGAAGCTACACACCCGTCTGGGATACCTGTTGTCCAGTGGGAAGACATCGGCTTCTTCTCCCATCAGCTCGTGGAGTCGTGCTAATATGAACCCATCGTTCGGGTCTCGGACCCATACCAGTTGTTTGTCGATCGTCATTTTTCGTTACTGAAACAATAAAATAATAATCTTTAATACTATTTTTAGTGATTTTATGATATTATAGGTCAAATATCTGTTATATTAACAATTGACAAAAAAATACCACGGGTCTGTTTGGGGTGGTGGTACATATAAGTACCGACAGCCTTTTGTTGTGTATTAAAGGCTGTCGTCGTCGCTGTAAATGGTTAAAGAGAAAGTAATAAAAGTATTCGGATTTTTCTCTAAAGATTTTCATATATTATATATGAAACTGATGGTTGACAAATTTGTCAACCATCAGTTTCATATATAATATACATAAAATATTAATTGTCTTTATTACCTATAATGACAATATATTTTAGGTATGATAATTTGCAAAACATTTAGAACAAAGTGGAACCATACACATTTCTAACTCTATTATGACTACGTGGTGGTGTAAACTAAATTGATTTTGATCAGAAGCATTTACTCTGGTAAAACATATGAAACATGAGACACTGGTACATACGGTGTATGTACCAGGGTCTCGAAATGGTTAAAGAGAAAGTAATAAAAGTATTCGGATTTTTCTCTAAAGAAAAACAATCTAGTTAAAACCTTTTTTTTTGTTTTTAATAACACAACCTTTCTTTTAGCGTTATCAACCATCAGGGTAACTCCATTTACGGCGAGTTGCACGAAACCGTCGCTAATTTTCCGTTAGTTAAGTTGCAATTAATCTTAAAATTAGTTGATCTCATGATTAATTTAAAGCTGTTGGAATTAATCATCCGTTAGATAGGTCTTAAATTAAACTAATTTTTTTTGTTAACTTAATCAGATGTAGGTTTCGTGCAACAGATAATCACGATTCTTGTGATTAAATTAGTTTAATAAACACTTAAATTTTAAATTTTTTTCGTGCAACTCGGCGTTAGTAAATTAGAACAAACAGGTCCAATGTAAAACCAATATCATTAACGACTTAAAAATAAATAATTATTCGATTATTCCAATGCTCAATTTATTATCGTATATTTTAATTTATGCACTAAATTATTAAGTAATCATTGCAAAACTTTATCTTGACCCGCACTTCCTTCGTTTCTCGATACTTTAAGATTATCTTAAAAGGGGCAACTTAGTTAATATAGTCATTAACCCTTTTTAAAGCTACAATAGAGGAAGCGTTTACAAGACGCCTTTTTATTACAATGTGTAATGTACTACTTCCGTAGCACGTGTACACAAACTTTCGTTAATGTTTTCTAAAATTGTTGATAATTTAAATTATTATACCTTTTACCATTATATATTTTTTTTTAATTTTTGAGTTATCATATATTTTTCTATAGGAAAAGAAAAGTAAAAGAAGTGTTGTACTTATGAAAAAAAATTATTATATTATTATTTCATTAAATTATATAAATTCAATTTTGGGTCTCAACGAACCTAATATGACGTTCGTTAAATTCTTAAAACTACTTTATTTTAATTTTTCCTGACTGGTCGCGTTTGCGCAGTTGGCAGTGACCCTGTTTTGTGCTCCAGGGTTGTGGGTTTGATTTTCGCCCCCCGTCTGGGTGTAATATATATTTATTGCAAAAAATCGGCTGTTACCTAAAACACCGGCCCTATCTAAAAAAAAGACGACCGTCAAGGTTGTAGCTGGGATTTTCTGTAGAGGAGAGAGGAATTACAAGTACAAACGCTCTTGTTAGTAACTGACATACGTATGTTACTAAACCAATCTTGTTTATAATGCACTAGTAATGTACTTAGCAATTAGTTATAAGTATGTTTTATTAGAAGTTTTCTTTGTTGTTGTCTCGGCTGGTGGTTTCGGGAGTTTTTTTATTAAATATTTGATAAAAACTTAAGTACATTTTCTTTTACTAATATTATTATTGTAGAACATTACTAGTAATATATTGTTAATATAGTGTATGAACTCGTGGGGAAGTAATTTTTACTGTAAATGTATACCGCAATTTTGTAAGTTTCACAATGCCCCCTGCAAAATAGCACTTAATATATTGTTGTTAAAAAATTTTTTTCATAAATTCATATGAGTAGGGGAGACCGGGGATAGTTGACTACTTTTTAACTAAATCATTCATATTTTTTGTGTTTTTATATATACAGACAATAAAACTGCATCAATGGATAGAAGAACTATTAAACTTATAAAAAAATATAAAAACTAGTCCATTATTTAATAAAATGATCATAATTTAACGCATTTTACAGAATACGAACTCTTAGTCAATTTACCCCGGTTCCGGGGTAAATTGACTATATGCCCGGGGTAAGTAGACTTACGTATCAATAAGTGACAAATTATGAGAAAAATCAAGCACTAAAACCTTTTTTTATAATTTAACAAAACTTTTTATTCAAAAACAATTTTAATCGGGTACAGACATTATCTTACAATAAGTCTTTAACAAAACTATCAACTCCTAGTTTTTATTTAAACATTTATTAGTTTTATTAATTAAACAGTTTCAAATCAACTTAATATCTTATAATATAAGTCTTTAAAAAAACTATCAACTCTTATTTTTTATTTAAACATTTATTAGTTTTATTAATTAAGCAGACTTAAATCAACTTTATATCTTATAATATAAGTCTTTAACAAAACTATCAACCCTTAGTTTTCATTTAAACACTTATTATTTTTAGTAATTAAACAGTTTTAAATCAACTTTTCTTACGCTAGAAATTAAATGCACATTTTTATCGCTCTGTTGAAATTATAGTAATTACTAAATATCTATTTTTAGTATTTAAACTTAATTATCTATATATTTGTTTTATCATCAAAAGTATAAATCATTTTGTTTAAAATAAACTCTTAACCAGTCTCATATTAATCTTTGTATTCTTCAAAAATAAAAATAAAAACAGACAAGTCATCAGTATCAGTCTTCAATATCAGAAGTGCAGTGTTTGCATTCAAAAAACATTAGATTACCTCTTACACATTTGGAATGAGCCCATAACTTACAAGTTATGCACTGAACCCATTGTTCGCCTTTTTTTTTTTTTTTTTTGACGCTGTGAAATGCTTTTACGCATCCCGCCACCCGAAGGCGACGGGTATGTGGGACTCACTGACTTCGAAGTCAGAATACCCACTAAAACACAACGGTGCCCTCATCGTCGTACTAGGACGCCACGGGCTCGCTGGCGCATGCCACCGTGACGCCCCGACAACCCATTGTTCGCCTGGAACACTATTGACGTAGAATTCAGTGCACTCTAAACAAATCGTACTCTCATCATCTGAATTTAAAGCATTACCGTCATTTTCATCGACGGTATATTCCTTTGCCCTTTCCTTTGTCCTTTCTTTTTCCATTTTCTATTCTGTTCTTTGTATCTGTTTTTTTTTTTCTTAAAAGTTTCTCTTTTGTTTTTCATATCTAAAAGATTTAGTTTTTCCGGGGTGTCGGTATATATAGTACTTTTACGTTTCTGAATATTTCTTCTATTTTCTAAGAGTGGCGACGCTTTTGGAAAGGGTTTTTGCTATTCAAATGTTGCTGATGAAGTTGAGGCTAGGCTTAGATTATGTAAAGATGGCATATTTGCTTCTGTAGAATGAACGTTTTCTGGTGTTTTGAGGTTTTCTCTCAGTTCTGGTTCAAATAGATAATTGAATGTTTCATCAAAAAGAGAAGGTGAACTACATTCAGTACTCAAAGATCTTGTAGGAGAGGGTATTGTGGTAGTAATCTGATCTGTATTTACAGATAAACATTGTGGTGTCAGATAGTAAGATTCAGTTATTGTATGGTGATCAGGAATTGGAACCTCTTCGATAATATACAACCTGTTTGATGCATCGGAAGTCGATGGTACAGCAACTGTACTCAAATCACACGCTGAAGGATTATCAACATCACGGGAAGTGAGCATCGGCCTATCTGTTACATACGAACCACCTAAACTCGGAGTCAGGAAAAATGTTTTCATTCAGTGGTGAAATCCCGGATACTCTGAATCCTGATTGAATATTTTCAATTGTAGCAGCCAATGGTAGTGACGTTTTAAGTAGCTCCGGTACTTCATAAATTGTAATAGTTTTTCCCGGGTTACTAGCCAGCCAGTTGTCACATGCTCGGTTAAAATACTTGTTCAAATTATATTGGGGTTGGTTGACTAACTATTCAACCAGCCCCGAAAGAAATTAGTCTACCAACCCCAGACTCCATTTTAAATTTCAACGGCATGGGTTACCTAAACACTGCCATCAACTTAAGAAATAATACATGAAATATAATTAATATGAACTCACGAAACACTCTGACTAATAGGAAAATGGTTAACATAAAATGTGTAGGTGTCAGATGAAAAAATATGCAATGTAGAAATTTTACTTTCATTGTAAGAAAACAAAAAACATGTCACTGCTCCAAAACGAAGTGTACCCGCGATGTGGTGTTTTGGACAAATGAGCAGAGTACGGAGCGTAATATACGACTGTGAGAGGAAGACGCAAAATTTGTACCAGTGACGAGTTTTTTTCGATTAGTCTACCTACCCCTATAGGCAACTATCCCCGGTCTCCCCTATTCGCCATATTTAAAATTGCTCTGCATTAAGTTCTTTGTAGAACCATTGTAGGTAAACTAGTACTTGTATCAGTTTAAGTCTAGATAACTCACCTCCATTTTTAAATAAATTAAGATTCCTTTGAAATCTGCCTAATTGTCTGAATTGAGTTTTTATTGGAATTAAATTACAAGATGGTTGTATTTCGATGTATATTTCGATATATTGTATTTCGATATGAATGTTGACTGTTTTTTGACAAAATATTCATTGGTTTTTCACCCTTTTAAATCGTTTCCAATTGCTTGAATTCATGTTAAGCATTATTTTCACAAGACGAAGGGGACCAACTGAATTTCAACAAAATGACTGACGTTTACTAATAAAGTGTTTGATCTAGTAGATTATAAGCTTTTTTTATCTTATAGCTGTCTTATTAAGTGCTATTAGACTTAAAAGAGTCCTGAGCAAGACTATAACAGCACAAACTTATAGTGATCTCAGTTAAGTATGTTATAAATATCTTGTTCCCTTACAAAATGCTACTATAGGATCAAACTATTATCCAGGACTATTTAATTTCACTGCAAACAATTATAGGAGACTTAATCTTAATAGTATCCTACAAGATAATCTTGTAGTTAACTATAAGACTAAAATATAAAAGCAACTGCTTTTGAGGAAATCTACGCTTGTGAAATAGTGTTACAAGTAAAAGTGTCTAATAAATGTTTCATGGCTCAGTCTTGTAGCGAATTACAAGACCGACATATAAAAGTTAATGCACTTGAGTATGTTAAAGCTTGACAAATGCTGTTATAAATTAAAGAGTCTATCACAATGCCTTTATATGAACCTTATTGGTAGTGACAGACTTATAATCTTTCTTTATAGGATTACTTTGCTTGTTGGGTATTATTTTACAAGTGGATTTTAACATATTATATGACTATCTCATATTAGTACGAGTAGTGGAGGTGTTCTTTTATTCGTTTCACTTATCGTTGTTAGTGACATTGCTTAGAGTATGAAAAGATGGAAAAATATTTTTTATCAGTGACCGGACCACTCTTCTAGCTCTTCTAGAGGGGTATGGGCATACCTCGCTACGCCCATGGTGTGTGTTTAAACTTGATTTATTTATTTTTAACTTTCTTCGTATAGTAACAATAGCAGGCTATGCCCGTATTCTTTGTAAAATTAATACGTTTTGACACACATAGTAACTATTTAATAATTAAAACATGACCACTTTAAATATATATACTTTGTAACCTATACTTTGAAAAAGTGCGGACACCGACCAAAAAATAGTACCTAGTACCTTTGTAAGTACAAATAAACATTAAAACAAACCAAACGTGTCATAATTTTTCCTTCAGATTCTTACGTAATCAACAGGGAGGGGGTCGGCTTATTCTTATTTTTTCTTATAATAGGGGGGGAGGGGTCGAAAAGTAGCAAAATTCGTCTTACGTAATAAATGAATGACCCCTTATATAGTACAGCTGTTTGTTTGTTTTCGCACGTAAATCTAAGAATTTAATGATCTCAAAGATCACGCTGCAATTCATAGTATCGTCACTTATCAAATACATAAAATAATATGACGAAACGTCGGACATTACATTCAATTTTTAATATTCATATAGAGCTGCAACAACTTAATATTTATTTTTAATTACAAAGTATGTTATAATATTAAATGATCATAAATACATTTCAATTTATATCAAAGAGAACAATTAAAAACTAGTTTGGTTAAACTAAAGTGGAAATTTAGTTTTTAATATAAGAATATTCACATAGAGCTGCAACAACTTATTATTTATAGAAACAAATTATTATTACAGTTCCGCATAAATATTAAGCCCTTGAATACTAATTGATGTTCACTGACGTCTCATTAAAATACGAGTCACAATTACAGGCCAAATAAAACATGAAGTGCAAAACGCAGGCATGCATAAGATGCGATCCGGGACCCTCCAATTAAAGCGGCTGAAGGCTCCCGCAGGGGTTTAGTACGGTATTGCACTCCCAAAGTGCCGAGTCCGACATAGGTCTAGGACTGCCGACCCGGGCGTCCTGGATATCATCCGTAAATGGATTCCCCTGCGATAAAAAAAAAAAAAAAAAAAGGCATGCATAAGATGCAATAATAACATTGTTGTACAAAGTTATATAACAGCTGTTTACGTTATAACGAAATCTAAATATACATATATAAATCAATTGCTGTTCGTTAGTCTCGCTAAAACTCGAGAACGGCTGAACAGATTTATCTTATCTTGGTCTTGAAATGTTCGTGGAGGTCTAGGGAAGGTTTAAAGGGTGAGAAAAATTCGAATAATTGTCGGGAAAACCCTAAAAACAGCCTTTTTTCCATATGAATCTTGAAATTTGGTAGGAATATTCCTTTCGCCGAGTAGAGATCAGCTAAGAACGAATTTTATGAAATTCTACACATAAGGGGGTGAAAAGGGGGGCAGTTTATATGGGACAACGTGATTCCTTGGTCCAATCTACTTCAAATTTTGCATAAATATTCTTTAACAGAATTGATTGAAGACGTGTTTCGTATTTTATCAAAATTCATCCCCTAACGGGGTTAAAAGGGGGTTGAAAGTTATTTGCTTCGAAGTTGATATCAATAATATCAATAGTTGCTTTTAATTTAAATTACATTTTATTTTGACACATGTTTGACAATTCAATCCCTCTATTATAAAATATTTTCCAGTATCGACGCAGGTGTAGATAATAAAAAATATAAATTTATAATCTTAATTTTTTTTGTTAAATATCCGCGCGAAGCCGGGGCGGGCCGCTAGTAGCTAATAAAGATCGACCGAAACGTGATATACGAGAGGAAAACGCCGAACGTCATAATTCACTTTCGTTACGAACATGTGTGGAATACTTTCGTGTTGCGTAATTTCAATCATTTTTCGTAAAACTGTTCCGTATATCTGTTAATATATATTTACAGGCCTTTTTGTCACTTCTTTTATGGGGGCACGCAAATTCTCGATAGCTATCAAGTCCATAATTTTTTGTACCCCATCCCCACCCCTTGCCAAATATTTATGGTAATTTTTCGATATTTTCGAAATTTTCTTTGGGGACACTGTGTCACCCAATACCCCCAGAAAAAAACCTTATATATAAATTTGTGTATATCTCATATCTGTATTTGAAATATAGTTACTAATATAAATTTGCAACGTTTGTTTCATAAAGGAGGAATCAGGATATGGTGGTACGATTAAGCAAAAATTATCAACTTACTGTAAACGCAAGTCAAAATGTTTTCGAAACTCAACGTAATAATATAAGGAGAGATATCTAGTTATAGTAAGTTTAGTAAGTGTGCAGTGAAACTGTCAATAATGAAATAGTTACCAGTAAACTACAAGTAAAATTTATAATTTGTTATTACGTAAAATTTTAACTGCTACACTTATGGAAATTATTCCCAATATAAACTCGTATATAGTTCTAATAAAAGACTTAAAAAGACTTTTTTAGAGTTTTATTTGAGTTTGCATTTTTTAGACTTTTTCCTCATTTTCATAAGGGCTATCTACAAAAACTTATTACGTTTTTATTTGCATTTTTAGTTAATGAGAAAGATTATAACAACAGTGCCTTCCTGTATCTTTATTCATTTATTAGGATTAATGGGTTTCAATAGTGTTTAAAGAGAACAAATAATTTTGTCAGCGTCACGTTGAATGGATAATTCACGAAAGCGGATACGAGTAGGTGCGGTCGAGATTAAGATTTTAATATAAAATTTCGAAGACCGTAGAAATTGTATTTTATTGTTAACCCTTAACAAATTGCGTATATTCACCCATAAAACAACACAAACATTTAAAATATAATTAAATAATAAACATACCGAAATATTGAATCACTACTAATACGAATAATACTAATACCTATTAATATACGTAACCTAACCTAAAAATATTAGATTTGACGGTTTCATCACTTCGATAAATTATAATCTACGGAAAAAAAAAATCGTCAAATTGTAAACAGTGTGGTACGGTTTACAATCTTTCGACAGTTCACAATTTCGCGAGATCGATTATAATCTAACGGTATTGACTGACCCGTTGGCGCAGTTTGCAGTGACCCTGTTTTCTGATCCAAGGGTTGTGGTTCGATTCCCGCCCCGAGTGTGTAGGGTGTAATATATGTTTATTTATATATGTATTATTTATAAATATATTTATTTAAAAAAAATGTATATCAGTCGGCTGTTACTTAAAACACAGGCATTAACGGCGAGTTGCACGAAACCGTCGCTAACTTTCCGTTAGTTAAGTTGCAATTAATCTTAAAATTAGTTGATCTTATGATTAATTTAAAGCTGTTGGAATTAATCATCCGTTAGATAGGTCTTTAATTAAACTAAATTTTTTTGTTAACTTAATCAGATGTAGGTTTCGTGCAACAGATAATCACGATTCTTGTGATTAAATTAGTTTAATAAACACTTAAATTTAAAATTTGTTTCGTGCAACTCGGCGTAAGTTGCCTACCTTAGGGACAGACGACCGTGTGTGTGTGTTAAACATATTTATTTATTATTTATTTATTTACAATTTTACGGTGACATAAGAAAACGCAAAAAAAACAACAATATTTCTTAACATCATACTTTAAGTATTATAGCCTCTAATGTTGCCTGTATAATATTCGACTCAAATAAAATATAACATTTGTTTACACACACGTGTATCTTTTGAGACGTGAGGCCGTTTTGTACAATGGATTTGTCATCACAGTCGAAATTAACGGAATTGTTTCTTTTTGTTAAGTACAGAGAACGAGACTCGCTGAGAAATGTTTTTTGTAACATTGTTTATTAAATTTATTATTTATAAAAACGAGTATTATACCACGCTATAGTTTTTTTTTTTGACGATTTTTGTGGATATTTCGGATTAGTTAGACTTTAGAGTCACGTCGTGATCACGGACCATATAACTGGTACTGTTTTTATATTAAAAAAAAAAAAAAAAACTATTTTTTAATTCCGCGATGTCTAAAGCCTAAAAAGGTTAATATTGTTCTATTAGGTTAATGTTAATCTATTGTTATCTTCAATATTATATTATTAAATGCCAACGACCATGCAAGTAATTATTAATTACTTGCATGGTCGTCGGCAACGAGTTAGAGTCAACGACTCCTTTTCTAGTTGGACTACTGTCAGTGCTGGCGTACCGCAAGGTGGCGTGTTGTCTCCTCTTTTATTCTCTATTTTCATCAATCCTATCAGTAAAGTTATATCTTCTCTCTATCACCTTTATGCTGACGATCTCCAGATCTACACTCACTGTACTATTGCTGAGCTACCACAAGCTGTCTCACGTATTAACCATGACTTATTAGAAGTAACTAACTGGAGCAGGTCTTTTGGCTTATCAATTAATCCAAGGAAATCACAAGCTATTATAATAGGAAGCTCTAAATTTATTTCTCGCATAAATAAATCACAATTACCTCCTATACTTTTTGACGGCATTGTAATTCCATACAGCGAGAATGTGACTAACTTAGGTATTCTAATTGATCAAACTCTCTCTTGGGGACCACAGATCTGTGAAATAAGTCGAAAGGTTTTTTCTACTGTCGGATCACTACGTAGACTGCAAAATTTTCTTCCTACTTCCACCAAAATTGCTCTTACACATAGTCTTCTCTTATCTATTCTTGATTATGCTGACAACTCTTACCTTGACGTTACTGAGGAGCAATTAAATAAGCTTGAGCGCATTCAAAATTTATGTATCCGTTTCATATTTGGCCTACGCAAATATGATCATATCTCTAATTTTCGCAACAAACTCAAGTGGCTCCCAATCCGCCTTCGCAGGAATACTCATATTCTTACTCTTTTATACTGCATATTATTCAATCCTGCTACTCCTTCTTACCTAAAAGAGCGGTTTAAGTTTCTCAACGATTCTCATGAACGAAGCTTACGTTCTAATGACAATTTACTCCTTGAAATTCCTTCCCACTCTACTAATTTCCTTACAAAATCATTTACTGTTCAAGCTGCCCGACTTTGGAACTCCCTACCCTTGTCCATTAGACGTGCTCAATCCCTAAAAAATTTTAAAAAATCTGTAAAAAACCATTTCCTTCAATTTTAATCCTTTACTTTTATGTATTCAGTCACGCTCGTATAATCATTTCCTCTCGTCACTTTAAATCATATGATACAATTCCTTATTACATCTATCTATATGTATTATATATGTACGTATATATTTTTATTAATTTTTTTCTATTGTCTATATGTATTGTATATGTTATTAATAAAGCTGTACACCTATACCATTTGCATACCATTTCCTCTGCCCTAAGGTTGCCTGGAAGAGATCGCTCTTTAGCGATAAGGCCGCCTTTTGTACTTATTTCCTATTTTTTATTTTTTATTTTTGTATGTTATGTTGCTTTTTTGTACAATAAAGAGTTATTATTATTATTATTATTATTATATTACGTATATAATATTAAGTTTTATTTTATTTATAGCACAACAAATAATTCTACTATTACTAATACGTAAACATTATTGCCGCGTTAACATTTTCGTTCCGACGAAGCTGCCGTTCCGGTGGGTGCTTCCGGAAGCGAAATGCTAATGTTACCCAGAGTTCGTGGATCCAAACAAAATAACCATCGATCGATAGACAAAACTGTTAAGCCATGTCTGCATTGAGCGTTCCGGGTAAAACGTGTTTTTTGTACTTTTACCCACAAGTATCTATTATTACATCTGTACGTACTAAAATATGAACACGAAAAATTTGTGAGGATTTATGTATGGTTTGTTTGGTTGTTATATAGTAACAAGTCAAATTAATTTAAAAAACTAAAAAACCCGACTGCGTTTCTGTGTAAGTTGGAAATGAAATTAATTTATTTTTTATTTTTTATTTAATATACCCAGTGTCACTCTCGCTGTAAATACGAATCTAATTACACCTCTCAAGCTAAAATCTATCGATCCGTTCAGGGTGCAGAGCGACACAAACATTATACATACATATATACTCTCGAAAAACGTAACCCTTCTTCTGGCGCATTCGAGTAAAAAGAGTACTTTTACTCTATAACTGAATCATTTGCAATGAAAATTTGTAGAGGTTTTTTATGCTGATTTTCTCACAGGATCGGAATTACGCATGTAAAACCGCGAGACATAATAGTACATAGTTGCGTTCAACATGGCTGATTACGCGTATACTGGAACGCGCCGTCAGTACATCGCTTTTGAATTCAGTTTATTTTCTCCTTTTTGTATCCATTGACACTGAGTCTGGTTAACTTAAGAGTCGGCTATTTTTAAATCACTTAATGTAAATAAAAAAGAATGGTATACATTTTTATGGACGAAAGTATAAAACGAAAGCAGTTAATGATGGAAATTAATTTTAAAAATAATTTTCTAAATTTAAATCAAGAATATAATACGGGAGAAACATAATCTTTAGTCCAAATAGTCTTCGAGAATTTTTTTTTTCGTCATAACTACTCTTAATATTAGTGAAAGTAACGAAAACGCGACATTAAACACAAATTGCCCATTGAACTATTACAGCGTACCGTAAATTTTGTGGAACAACGTCGAACAACTATGTAACATTCAAAACGAGCTGCTTTTAATTGAGCGTATCAAATGAAAACGAAATCTTACAAAACTGTTGTATAATATGAAATCTAACACGAAACGAAAGATACAGTGGGATTAAAAAAAATGGTTAAGCTTTTGACGAATTCTGTCGACGACTATAGGTACCTACAGTGGAATCTCTATAACTTGAACGTCAAGGGAAATGCAAAGAAAAAAAAATCGAGTTAACGAGTTTTCGACTTAACAATAAGAACTTCAAGATACATGTGATTTAAATGCTAAAATTTCGACTTACAAAGGAGAGATTTGAGGTATATTTTTCGATTTGTACAGATTTTGAATAACAATTTAAGTTTATTATAGTATTTATTTATTATTAAAACAAATCACATATTATGCACATGTACAAGACAAAAACAATAGCAAACCCGAACATTCATTTTGGATTTTATTGCTATTATTTTTATTGCTATTATATTATTATTGGGAATTCCAAGTAAGACGTCATTTGTTTTTACTAACTACGACTTACGGATTCTCCTTTTTGAAATTCGAGTTATAGAATATAAATATGTATTATCAACACTTCGTAGGGTAATAACACTTTGTTGATCTTCCGAAAAAGGATGAGATTATCTTTAAAATAATTTTTTTATAAATAAGTTTCTAATTATATCAATCAAAAAATCTACAAGGTTATTGACATGCCCATATGATTTGCGGAGATAAGATGACAATCACTCTTTGTTCAGATCAGTAACCTGCCAGATCCAGACTCGAATAATGAATAAGCCTTAGATACTTCAATCTTCAACGAAGTTGGTCTCATTACAATTTGATTAAAATGGAAACCAACCGAGCTAGCTAACAGAACTTCTTAATTAATATACCAAACGTATGTACCTACTTAAAACAATCTTTAAAGATAAAAAATTAAAGAGAAATTATTACTCACAAGATCATCCGTTGATAAATTAAGAAAAACAATTTCAAACAGATTGATTACGACGATCAAGAAAAAAATACAGAAACGTATGTATAAACAATGTAGAACTGGCGGAAATAATTGTACACGATTTGAAAGAAACAGAGGAAAACTGACAAGAGTAGCGAAAGCGAACACAGCCTAAATCATAATGACGGTACCCTTGAGCATACGATAATAGATCATTGAAGAAAGTTAATTCAATAGTCACTGCTGATTTAAAATTTAAATTATAACGTCCTCGTGGGAAAATATTATTATTTCTATTATAATTTAATTCTCATTGGGAGTTATCGATTTCATTTCCTATTGGTTTTGTTTCAAGAAAATTAATGTGATTGTATAATATAGAGTAGCATGATTAATTCGCTTCAAAAATCCTTTAATACACTTGGTATGTGAAGATAAGTGACGTACCTATTTATGTAAAGATAATTATTTAATTCATCATCATCATCATTATTTAATTAATTGAAGTTTATTTGTTTTGTTGTTGTGTTGTGAAGTTTGTTTTTTAAATAGTTTTATTTCTTTATTGAAAATTACATAGAATACATAGATTGTACAAAAGGCGAATTAACGTACAGGAGAAGGAGTTTCTAAATGTGCAAATGAGGTAACATAAATCAAAAATTAAAACACGAAAAAATAAGAAAAACAGGTAACAAAACGAAATAAAAACACATAATATAATATACACACACTAACCTAACCAACACACTAAAGCAAAGTAGAGAAAGTTCATTAAACTATAATTTTATATTAAAAGTATTGTACAAGAGAAATTTAATTTTGTTTATTTCGAATAAAGTTTCAAGGGTCTTTTTATGTGATTTGAACTCTCTATAGTTGTCTCTTCAAAGAGACAACCATTTACATTAATCATGTCCCGGCCTCTGACATTTTTAGAGCGTGTTAGACAACAATGGGTTTTCAATGCAATCTTATAAGACAGAATCGAATTTTATTTGCTAGGTGAAATTATACTTAAATCCTTTCACCGATGGTGTATATTGCAATGACGTGAAATGTTCCGGTCACGGTGAACATTAGACTTGACCGGATAACCTCAAACCGCGGCATTTTCATCGAATCAGACTAAATCACCGCACCTACAAATATTACTGAGACAGCGAATATAACAAAAAAAAAAAAATTACTTTCACAATATTGGTGAACTATTTAATATGTCGAAAGAAAATCCAGCATAATATGATGAATAGGAGTAATTTGCTAATAAGATAAAGGTACCATTTAATTATTATTATTTTTAATTTATATTAATAAAGCTTTGTTTTGCATATTACTCTGTACAAGATTATGTAAATGAAAAGGTCGTGTGAGTTTAGTGGCACTGCCCTTCATGCAGGAGATATGACTACATTTAAAATTTGTGAGTTATGTATTGATATTTTTTTAATGAGTAACTGCTGAATTATTTGCCTATTTTTCTCAACAGAATCTACATTGTGAATCGGTGGTACCTTCACATTAAATATAATTAATTTAAAATGTTATATATTTTGTAAAATAAATGATTGATTTGTTTGATTCAATTAATGAATCTGAGTATTAACTCAAATAGACACTCACAAGGCATCAAAACAAACAATTTTGTCTGTTTTGATG
This sequence comes from Euphydryas editha, assembly GCA_036937285.1. Taxonomy (NCBI): domain Eukaryota; kingdom Metazoa; phylum Arthropoda; class Insecta; order Lepidoptera; family Nymphalidae; genus Euphydryas; species Euphydryas editha. Next base: position 3,805,828 of record JAUPFZ010000001.1, read on the forward strand.
TCTTGTACAGCTTTGTACATTGAGAAATACGCCCATATGTAAAAGTTTTCTTTGCAAGGCTTACGGAAGAATTAGAAATTTCAACGACATAGATATAAATATTATGCCGTGCGGTGACCGGCAGAGAAAAATAGTCCCGACATCTTTCTTGCCGAGGTGTCGTAAAAAGCAACTAAGGCCATAGTAGTGCGAGCAACTGTACACTAACCAGGATGGTGATGGGCAGCAGCTTCATCATATCCTGCCACAACACACTGAGTTCGCTAACTCGCCTGCAAAGCGTGGCGAGTAGTCGCAAATTCCCTGAAAGATAATGGGAGTTCTACGTTCAGCAGTAGATATCTAGCAGCTGATGTAGTGGTGGATTTTTCTATTCTACTTTCAAAGATTTAAATAAATATACATCAGTAGACTGAATCAATTAAAAAAAAAATGAATATAAAGATTATATATTCAGTGGTCACAGCAACTGGCCGATGTGTCAGCAGTCGCAGGTTCGATACTTCGATCACCGCACATGTTAATTATGATGTTTATAAAGGACATACAGATATTTCACGTTGTCTGATCGTTTGTAATTGTTTTGTGTTTCCGGACCGAGGACAAAATATTCTCATCCTACTGGGGACCGATGAACGCGAAGCGTTTATTTATAATTAAAAAATATTAATATTTAGATAAAAAAAATATAATTGTCTAATTCACCGAAGATCTTGCAATAACTAATCTAATGCCATGGTCGTAGATAATGCTTAAGGCATTTTAATTTATGTACGAAATTTGTCAATCTCTAAATATTATATCTAAAGCCACCGCACGTAGGATATATGACGCATTATAATATCTATATCACTTACGGCGAGTTGCACGAAACCGTCGCTAACTTTCCGTTAGTTAAGTTGCAATTAATCTTAAAATTAGTTGATCTCATGATTAATTTAAAGCTGTTGGAATTAATCATCCGTTAGATAGGTCTTTAATTAAACTAAAATTTTTTGTTAACTTAATCAGATGTAGGTTTCGTGCAACAGATAATCACGATTCTTGTGATTAAATTAGTTTAATAAACACTTAAATTTAAAATTTGTTTCGTGCAACTCGGCGTTAGACGACAGATGTTCCATAAAATATCTGATGATATAAACCAGTTATTAAAAAAAAACATTTTATTGGCAAAAAGGAGGAATTTATTTTCAGGGAAAAGTTAAATTGCTTTCAGGTAATATTTCTGTCAACATTTCAAGAACAGCTAATGTAAAAGTAAACAAGTTTTAATCCTCATTCATCGTATTCAAACCACACAAACACATAGGTAGATATGAAATCATTTTAAAGGTAACAGACTCATAGGTAGTATCACTCACAATATACATACATATTGGCAGTACTAATTTAGACCATCCTGTTCTCTTATATTTACGCGAATTTTACTCATTTGATTAAAAGTCTATACCGGATTTTATCGCGTTTATTAAAAACTTTACAGTTTAACAATATTTTAAATTAAATTATTTCCCGACGTTTCGGACCCTTTACAGCGTCCATGATCTCGGGGGACTGAGGTGGTGGGTGTCCGAATTATTCGGACACCCACCGATTTCCGACAGTCCGATTAGACTTTTAATGAAATTAGACCATGCTAGCGGAGAAGTGAAGATTGATGATAAATAAACAGAAACATCACTTTCTCGGCAACTTAAATAGATATTTTAACACTTAAACACCAAATTATGATAATAGTTAGAATAACATCCGATATCAGAGATAATAAGGTTGAGATTCAAGATTAGAAGTCGTCTGATAAACGACGCTCAGAGCGCCCGTGTTCTCATGAGTCAGAAAGCGTTTAAATTGCCATCAGACGACCTCCGGGGTCGGGTTGCGATTTACGGGGCGAATTATGCTTTGTCGAATTGGTACTCATTGCTCAGTTCTGGTAATTAGATTGACATTGAAACGCCTGATAAGAACAGTTTTACGTGGCAAATAGGTATGAATCGCTTAAACTTATAAATAACGTAAAAACGTTATAAATATATCTCATTGAAGATGCAGTTCACATTATGGTGGAATGTGTCCGAAATGAAGATATCAGAAATGATATGCTCCAAATAACCCAAAATTTTAAAGAACTTGGAGGTTGTAATTCAATTTTGGCTTATCCTCTCTTAGAACCTGCTAAATAATTGTATAAGATTGTAATCATTGGTATGCGACGGCGATTTTAATAATTTTATAGTATGTAGCGTGTGAATGTTCCTATGGAGTGTCATAGTCCTTATGGACTAAAACTCCTTAAATAAAGAAAAAAAAAATATCTTTTACAAAAGAATTCTTATAGAAGCATAGAGTATTTCGTAAATGATTTCGATTAGTTAATTTTATTTATTTATTTAGTTAACTCTTTATTATACGTACCTACAGAAAATTACAAAAAAGATATAAGTCAACTACAACTCTTTTACAACTATTTCTATATAGAATAAGCTATATTATAATTTTCTAAATATAAAATAATGGTTCCATAAAGGAAAAAAAAAAAACTAAACTGATTTGAATAGCAACAAGTTCCGAAATAATTGAATATTTCTAACGAAGGTCACGTTAATTGGTATATTGATAAGCATATTAATATTAATGTTAAAAAATTTGTTTCTCATTGACATCAGAACAAATGACACGACTGTTCGTTTCATTATCTTATCGCGCCAAGGCTTCATACACAATGAAAATTCTTAAACGTGAACTAAGTATTTCTCACTTTTTATTTGTTGGAAAAAATAAAGAACAATAACTATGACGTGTTTGAATATCATTACTCATATATACATTTATTACACGTATGATATTCTAATAATAATAAAAATATTTAAAATATTGTACTGTACTGCATCCAGGGCCGGCCTAAGGCGAAAATGGCGAGTGTGCAACTTATATTAAGGATGTTCATGGGTGCCCCTAGGATAAAATTATGCTCCTTTTTATGCCTATCCCAAAAAGCTCGAGTGTGCGGCTGCATACTTCGCACACCCTTAGGCCGGCCCTGACTGTATCAGCCTGTAAACAATCCACTGCTGAGCGAAGGTCTCCTCTCAATATAGAAAACGGAAATTTAAAATATTATACAAAATTAATAAACCATTTGACCATTGACAAAACCTGTAGTGAATAGGAAGCGTAGCTATAGTAGGATACCGGACAGACGAATAAAAAAATTAGATATATCAAAATAATAAAAGTAAAATGCGGTAGGAAAGTTGATCGTTGCAAAATTATGTCAGATGAAGATAAAACATAAAGCCGGTACGAGTCGATGAACGCGAAGATTACGCATGTCTTAAGATGTAGGCGTAACAAGAAAACACCTGCTCATAACGATGATCAAGTGCGCCTACGCATAGATCCTTTTATGTTAATATAAGTACCATTAATTACAAGTCATGTTTTTATAAATGAAACAGTTTACAAAAGAACAACAACCGAAGTAGTGACGTTTTGCACATAATTATTTAACGAGTTTAATTGCAGAACATTAATTGTTAGTGACATTATTTGCTATTGTAGTTATAGCAATATGCTGATTAATAATAATTCATGATCCTCGAACAAGGCGCAAGGTTAAATTAGAGTGATTATTTTTAATTAATTTTACTAAGAAATAGAAATTAAAACATAAAAATTTATCAATAGTTAACGTTTATATTTTCCATTGTAACCGTTCTTAATTCGTAACTTATTATTTTCGCTGAAGTTAATAGTATAAGTAGTACTTACTTTTATATTACTTATATATTATTCCGACAACCGTTTTTGGGTAGTGGTGCGAGTAGTCGCCTTAACGCCGGCGGTTGTGGGTTCAATTCCCGCTCGGGGTAGGTATTTGTGCAAGTATGTATTTGTTTCCAGACCGGAAATAAATACTTGCACAAATACAAATACGGGCGTATGTACTTGTGGGTCTACCCACCGTGCCTCTGAGAATACGTAAAACCGTCGATCCCGGTTGTTATCATAGACATAACTCATGGTAGAGAAATTGAAGAAGCGTGGTGGATCAAGTTCCAATCCGTTTCCTATATGGATAAAGGCCTTTGCCTACCAGTGAGTCGTTTACAGGTTTATTTAGTTCAGTCCAGTACTATATAGTATACTGTAGAATGAAATAGAATACTATATTGTAGAATGTCATTATTACAAATAGCATTAGCCTCGCTCGAGTTTTTTTTCATTGAAACAAGGCTTACGTTTTACATTATTTAAGCTCGTAGCAGTAAAGACGATATATCATATAATCGAGTTTGTAGTTATCACGTATAACAAGTATTTTTATTTAAATAAATAAATATGTTTAACATACCTACACATACGGTCGTCTGTTCCTAAGGTAGGTAACTTAATGCCTGTGTTTTAGGTAACAGTTGACTAATACATACACATACATATAAATATTATATATATAAATAAATACATATATACGGACGATAAAAGACATATATGTATACGGATATATATAGACGGCCGGCTGGTCGAGTGCTCAGGCAACTGGACACTTTACGCAGCGGTCGCGGGTTCGAATCCCGCCAGGTGCAGATAATTTGTATGACAAATATAGATGTCTGCACCGGGTCATGGATGTGTATTTATGTATATATATGTATTTATATAAATTTATTACAATTTATTTCCGTTCCTAGTACCTGTAACACAAGTTCTTACGAACTTAGCACAGGGCTAGGTTAACGTGGTGTGATTGTTGGTTAATATTTATTTATTTATTATTTATATTACACCCAGACTCGGGGCGGGAATTGAACCCACAACCCTGGAGCAGAAAACAGGGCCACTGCCAACTGCTTACTGCGCCACGGGCCAGTCATATTTTTATGTCTACAACATGTCCATTGCGTAAAATTAGTTAATCGAATACGACAATCCAACGATATTTACCACTGTTTCAATTTAAAATGTGAAGAATTTCGTAATATACTAGTAGTTAATGGCATTATTTTTAATATTTAACGAGTTAATATAGTAGTACAATAGTAGTCTCAGCAATTAGATGTTGTGCTAGCTGTCGGGGGTTCGAGCCCCGCTTGTAAAAACCCACCCATACTTAGTTAGGTACCCATACTTCATAAAATAACATTTATACGCCGTGATATGGGCGCGTTTTTTTTTTTTTTTTGGACTGTGGTCCAGGACTTGGACTGTTCTGGACTCCCGACAAAGAATTTCATCCGAATAGGAGCGTAAGTGTAAGACGGTTATGTATTTTATTTAATATTTAATGATCATATGTATTTGATTGTGTGGGTCATATGTATTTGATGGTGAGACAATTGTATTTCCTAATCAACCTTCCTATTTTTTTCCTAAAATATCTGCAATGCAAAACAAAAAGAAAAATGTTTTACACAATTACTATAAAAAAAAACCTAAAATCCAAGTCTTTACGAGTAACTATTGTTCAAAATTAGTCTAAACAGAGGCAAAAGCAGACTAGGGGTGGGAATCGAACCCAAAACCCTGGAGCAGAAAGCAGGGTTGTCAGTGACCCTGCGCCAACGAGCCAATCAGTAAATAACCCTGTAAATTTTTAAATTAAAATTTTCAAACCTTTACGGTCTCTAAGTAAAAGGTAATCATACACCATTCATATTTGACGAGTTGGACGACCAATATATGACAGTCGATATTCAAGCTAATTGAGACGTCACGGTAAAAAAAAACATGCAACTAGCCAAGCAATAAATGGATATGAATAACGAAATGAAATACCACACTTTTTAAACTATAATTAAAACAATGCTTGCGTAAATCATTCACGGACGAGTGAACGAAAAGATGTGTTCATTCAAATTTAATTATGCTCTTAAATAATTTATATTGAATGATGAATACGGTTTATTTTATATGAAAATTGTTTTGCATAACTATTTCGTAGTCTTAAAGTTAAGTACCGTTAAAATGTACTAATGCAATAGGGCTGAAGTGTTCGTTGATCTCAGTATTTGGTTTTTTCGAGTGTATGTACGTATGTATGTCCATTTCTTTGGCACGCCCTACAGCCCAAACGGCTGGACGGTTTTTGACATATGAGGTGTCGTTGGATTTGTATAAATTGTAGTAGTGACATAGGCTATATAAATTTTCAAAATGGCGCCCGCAAATGGCGGAATAAGGGGGGGGGGGGGAGTTGAATTTCTTTTTCTTACTGTAGCAATATGAGTATCAAATGAAAGCTAGGAAATTGTTTTATTCTTTTTAGTTTATAATAAGAGTATTTTACGCAGTCGGGTTTTTTGATTTTTTTAATTAAGCATACTTGTTAAAAATAATTATTTATAAAATAGTTTTATTGAAGACCAACGACCCGCCCTGGCTGCGCCCGGGGTCCATATATGTACCTAAACCTTCCTCATTAATCACTCGACCTATTGGTGAAAACCGTACAAAAATCCGTGCAGAAGTTTTTGATTTTATCGCGAACAGACAGACAGACACGGTGGACTTTGTTTTATACGTAGTGAAGATGTAGACTACAAAACATTCTCTATACTATTTCCCTAAAGGTCGCCTACGCAACAACAAATCCCATAATGTTACAGATGTCCATGGGCGGCAGTAACCACCTAACCTCAGGTGGTGCTGTCTTCTCGTTTGTTCCCTTTTTTATCGAAAAAAAAAATCACGATGACTCATAAGAGTGAAGTAATACAAACTGTTTTGCAATAAAAATTTGATTTCAAAAACCTCCTTAATATTTTTTCCCAGGGATTGGTATTTATGTCAAATATTTTGGAGTTATTTACATTTAAATCTTTATTGTTTATTCATAACACAAGTATTATTATAAGCTGTATTTTTCATAAGTTAATTCTCATTGTTGAGGAAAATAGATGCAACACTAGACTTCTATAACGACTGTTAAATCATAATTACGTTATTTATTTTTCAATGCCGTTCCTAACAAAAACATATTAATACGGTTATAAAAACGAGTCTCGAAATCTTAGTCATCCTTTATCAATGCCAAGGCTCAGTTTGTTGCAGTTTAAAAAACTGGTTGTAATGTCGGTCACAGCTATTTCGTTACAAGTCGACCAGGGTTCGAAAATATCCGATATTTATTATAAATATCAAAATATCGGATATTTATGATATATATCCGATATATATCAAAATTTTGATATATATCCATTTTGTATGAAAGCTATATTATTAATTTATTGTATTATTTATGTACCTACTAGCGGCCCGCCCCGGCTTCTCACGGGTCTTTAACTAAAATTTTAAAAATTATACATTTATATTTTTTATCACCTACACCTGCGTCGATACTGGAAAATATTTCATAATAGACGGATTGAGTGACAGATTTATTATATCTGTATACATACATACATACATATATATGTATATAGATAGTACGGATGAAACATTTGAACTGTTTTTTTTTTTTATTAATTATTTTCTCATTGATGAATACCATATTTTAATAAGTATTATTCCCGACGAAGACAAATCCAAAAACACAAAAATCATAAAAATCGTTCCACTCGTTCTCGAGTTATAAACGGTGTAACTAACACGACTTTATATATATATATATATATATATATATATATATATATATATATTACAACTTAAATAGCTATAACCATCCAACTTTGTACAATCAACAAACAAATAACGACCAAATATTTTAAATTTTAACAACGAACAAACAAGACCGTAGTACCCTAAAGTATTTAATTATATACAAAAAAGAAAAAACAGATTTTTATATACGGGCGAGTGTCATTTTTTTGGCCGAAGTTTTGGTCAGCGCGATTCAGAAAATTATCTGCGCCATCTATCGTATAATTGTAGAATATCGTTTTTATATTTAGTGACATTTAACATAATTAATACTTAACATAATAGTATATTAATTGAAAATGATGTTTATCTAAAATATTAAAACGATTTCTATTCCTATCCGACATATTTAGTAAACTTTTAAGTTTAACAAAATAATAACTCAAATATAAGTTTTGTGAGTTTTTAAGATTCCTTAGACCAGATGGCGTTGGCGTGGTACCTATTTCTATTTTCTTAAATATTTATTTTTAAATTTAATTACAATGAAACAAAAACTAAATTATACTGTGAGTTATTTCTAATTTTTATGTATTAAAGTTATTAACATTGGTTTTGTACTTTTTACGTGATACGTGATCAGAGAAAAACACGATAAGAGATGGCGCTGATACAAAAAAATACGCGCTATTGAAATTTATTCTTGATGATATATAGTGTATTAATAAAACGGAGGTTTTAACAGATTTATTATTTGTATAGATAGGTACTATTTGCATATGTGTTACATAAACATAATGAATTATTTAAAAAAAAACTAGAATGCTTTTAATGTTTTATTTATTTATGTACTTAAAATCTGACAAATGAAACTAAAACATAAAATATAATAGGTATATTAAAAAAACATCTTAAAAACATAAAACCTTTTTATAAATTCTAATCAGTCAATGGTCATACCTACACTTAGGTAACAAAACAAGTTTTTTACCCGACTGCGACAGAAGGAGGGTTATGTTTTTCGAGTGTATGTATGTATGTATGTCTATTTCTTTGGCACGCCCTACAGCCCAAACGGCTGGACGGTTTTTGACATATGAGGTGTCGTTGGATTTGTCTAAATTGTAGTAGTGATATAGGCTATATAACTTTCAAAATGGCGCCCGCAAATGGCGGAATGAGGAAGGGGGAGTTGAATTTTTTTCTTACTATAGCAATATGGGTATCAAATGAATGTATCAATAGTTTTTAATTTTAATTTTGATTTAATTTTAATTTTGATCTTGATTTTGATTTCGATTTTGATTTTGGTCTTGATTTTGATTTTAATTTTGGTTTTGGTTTTAATTTTGAATTTTTTGAATTTTAATTTTGATTGAATTGTAAATTTAAATTTAGCAGGTATTGATTGGATTTAGATTTTAATTTTAATTGTGACTTTAATTGAATTTTAGTAATTCTAGTTTTTGACTGAATTTTAGTACTGATTTTGAATTCTTAATTTTAATTTGTAATTTTCAATGAATTTTGGTACTGATTTTGAGTATGATGATTTTTAATTTTTAGGTGATTGAATTTTGTTGTTGATTTAATTTCGATTTAAATTTGTTATTATTAACGGCTATAAGAAAACTTTGTAACTAACACTATATGGGTTATTCCTGAATTAAAGGTTATTATTATAAAACAATAAACATTACAAATAATAACTCTAGAATATAATCAAATAAGTCTTTTAGTTATCAAATCAGTTATCAGTCATTCGTAATAGTTACGAGTACACTGTTAATTTTCAAAATAAAATAATAAAATAATGCCGTATAGGGAGTTTGTTTTAACTCTACTCCAACGCCTTCTACATTTGTGAAGTAGAAATACAGTAACAAACGCCAAAAATTACTTAATAATATAAAAATTTTAAACCAATTTTGTATTGATATATATCATAAACAGTCATTTGATATATATCGGATATATATCATGATATATATCACGATATATATCCATTGATATATATCCTCGAACCCTGAAGTCGACATCCTACCAACCGGTACAATGGCTAATGCAATATTAAGTATTTAATCAGTAAAAGCGATGCTACTAGTTTTTAATTCTGATGTGTTTTGTAAACGTTGAATAGAAAATTCAATGACTTTGTTAACAAGTGATATTCTGTTCTTAAAAGTTCAAGCAGATTTGAAATTATATTTTAAAGTGTATTTCTGCATTTGATGGCATTTAACCGTTTTTAATATTTACTCTCTAAACATGAATCAGTGGAATTTCACTAATTTTAAGTGACTATTCATTTTTTATCAATGTGAGAATCGTACCACGCAGAATTAGTGACTATACAATGTATGAGAATATCTGAATATCAGAGTCCACTAATTCGATCATTGTATATTTGTATGTGTATTAGTGAGTGTTCACTAACTTGTCATTGAAATTCACGGATATATAGTGAATACAGCTTCACTAGCGTAGTTAATGAAAATTCTACTAATTCATGTTTGGAGAGTATCGATTATTTATATCTTCGCTTGAATTGGAATTCAGTTCTTATTTTATAATGCAGTGTGAATTTATCGAAGGAAGAATTAGTAGCAATCTCAAGAATTGCAAAACGTGAACGGGTTTTGGTATTGTATACTTTCAAATAATAAAACCAGTTTTGATACTGTAAAGGAGAAACATACAAGAATATGGGTTTTAATAAATTACATCTTTACGTTTTAAGAGCACATTCATTACAACGTTATATATTTATAAATAACTAGTTACGAGTTCATTGAACCGAGTCAAGAAACCACCGGACGGTTTCATACTATCACTGATCTAGCCTGTGGTGATTTTATGAATTTAATAATAAATATATGTTAGGTTACGTTAAAAACATTGAAAATTTCGTAAATATCTAACATAAAAGAAAAAGAACAAAGACTATATTGCCAACAGTAAATTTTACAAAACAATTCACTGATAAATTTAACTTTGTTACTTAATCAAGAAATGTCGTTAAACGGTAATAACTTTAGCCAAATCTGTTTTATTGAATCAAAAACAAATAAAATAATATGAAGCTAGCAGTTATTACGCTATTAATTTTTATGCAGCTTCTTACTTGCTACATCATTTTTTTATATATATTTTTATTGTGTTATATAATATAATTCAGAGAAAAAATAAACTAAATTTAAACACATGCACCACATGCAACACATGCACCATATGTTTTTTAAATGTGAATATTCGAAGATGATAATTATAATATAAAAATATACTTGTAGAATTGGTTTAAAACTTATCATTGCATGATTGATGATCTTAAGCATGAAAATTGAGAGGTTTTCTTATAAAAGATGGAATTTTACAAGGCAGGTGCATCGATAAGAATGTTAGTGTCGAAAAAGTCAGGCTTTTAAAGTACACACCGCCCGATGGGAAACATCAATTGACTCGGCTTATTTGGTCCAGGCAGCAAGCATCTAAGATAGGCTCTCTTAAACACATGCAGCACCCGAAATAACAAAAATGCATTGATGGATAAAAGAAGAAAATGAATAAACATGAACAGGAGAAAGGATAGAGATGTGTTCGGCTTTTAGATTCATCATACAAATAGTGGTAAATCTACACTTGTAGATGCTACTTCACGCCAATTTTCCTGTTACATAACTACCTCACTGCCAGCTGTAGGTACACGAGCTACAGAAACATATAGAAAACGTACAGCTAGGCTCGACCAATGTTGTCACGGTGGCATGCGCCAGCGATCCCGTGGCGTCCTTGTACGACGACGAGGGCACCGCTGGGTTTTAGTGGGTATTCTGACTTCGCAGTCAGCGAGTCCCACATACCCGTCACCTTCGGGCGGCGGGATACAGAAACATATTTCCCAGCGTCAAAAAAAAAAAAAAAAAAGGCTCGACCAATGTAATAATTGCTCGAAAAACAAGAACATAAATAGTATACATTTTTTACATACGACGCAATACACGCAAAGACATTTCGATATTCGCAATCCCTAAAGTACAAAGTCACATAAATACGAAGCAATAATTACTAATCTTAGAAGATTAGTAATATTACTAATTATTGATTCGTATTTATGTAACTCACTCTCTGGTAGTTGATACCAATTAGTCCAATCTATAGCAGTGTGTCGCAGGTTAACGAATAAATCATCACAGGGGGTACAGGGCCATATCAATTGATTCTGTTCCCCCATACGGATATGTGACGACGGTATTACGTAGTTACAGGTAAAAGAGACGATATAAATAAATCTATGTAAGTATGAGACTAGTTCGTTAAGTCGTGCGAGTTAAATAAGAATGAAGATGGAAAAGCAAAAACATGAAACCGCTTCAGAGCGTTTACTCAATGAAAAGTCTATAATAATGTATCTATATAATTAATCAAGGAAAGAAAACTCGTTATTACAGTTTTTATACATGATTCATAGTGACATTTTTATAATATTTAAGTACATTGTTATCCGGTATGAAGTAAGTGATCCGGTTTTCTATCATTATTACACATAATAATATCTGTTCATTAAAATTATGGCAGAGAATATAATAAATTATAGTAAAATAAAATCTTAAAAATAGCTCTGCCTTTGGGTTGGTATATAAAAAAGCGTAGAATTGAAAGATAAAATCATCATTATTATTTGATAAATAATATGCACAACTAGCTAACAGAAATAGCGAAGTGGATGTCATACAAGAGCATCGTATTCACCATCATATCATATTATACGGATTCTATATCACATAACTACCACTAATACTGTCACATGTGGCATGTTTAATGTCACATCTGGAATGAAATAAAGGTGTCATTGAAAGTGAATTAATAAGACACCATTTGTCCAGTCTGTCTATTATAACCATGGAGTATAGAGATAAAGTAGCACTATCTCATATGGCTGTTTGACATATATGGCATATATTGGCTGTTATAGCATTAAATAAAGGGGACGCTGTTGTAGTGGACAATATGATCTGAACTTAACTGTTTTAGATAACTTGAAAGTTTGCTGAGTGGAAGTAAGTATAACTTCCAGTATTCTCATATTCTAGAGTAGTAAGTAAATGAATTGTAATTGAAAGTTAAATAGCTAGCGAGTTAAATAAATTATCTAACCTAAAAACGGTCTTCTGGTACAGCAACGCCATCTTTATTTAAGGTTATTTCGGAGACACTTTTCGTAACACAAGATAGTGCTCATTTACCTCTATACTCCATGATTATAACTAACGCAAGCTAAAAACATAATTCCTGAACAACATTTTTGTTACAAGCAATGAAGTCGGTATATAATACTATAAACACGACTGCCCAAATTTCTTCTTAAAAAGGTCGCTTTGAATAATGTAAGAGACGCATTTAAATCGATTTAATTAATTTATATAAAATTTAAGTAAAAAATAATTTTACCAAGATTGTACGCGCACATTAACGCATCTTTTGAAATCAGGTAATACGAAAAATTCAATCCCACAATTTCGTGAATTAAATTGTTTACCTTCATGAGAACGCAATACAGAGATTAATATCAAACATTTAGTTGACCTAACAGCGTTATATTTCGTTTAGTTTCATTATTTTATTAAAGCCGTTATTTCTTAAAACTATTATAAATATAGACAATCCTCTTATAAATAATTAACGTGTTCTCATTTGCTAATTGTTCTTGAAAGTTAAAAACAGTTACTATATTCCAAAAGTAGTTCTTTTAACTTATTAGGTACTGTTTTCTTACGGAGTTTAGAATATTCCACTTATAAGTGAAAATATATATATGAAAATATATATATATATATATATATATATATATATATATATATATATATATATAATGTACATATAATGTACTTATACAATACATACTTCTATTAGTTTCCGTTACTCTATGTTGTCGGTAGAATCAGATTTGATAGGACTTTCACTGGTAAGGGAAAGTACCAAACTACGTGACCCATTTTTTACAATTTATAACCCTTCTCGTTAACCACTCGTAATATTTGCTAATAAACCCCTCGAGTTTTCACGTAGTCATTAATAAAAATAATAATTTAAAATCATTTTTGTAAACATATAATCAAGTGCATTCAGTAGGGGAGCGGGGGGCTAGTTGTAACAAGGGTAAGTAGTAACAAGCATTTTTTACTTAGATAATAGAAGAATATTCATTTGATTTTCAACCTAACTTACTATTTAATACCCATTCTATCATATGAGCGTGATCGGTATCCCGCTGGATGACGCAGAAGGCAGTGTTACGCAGCCGCTCCGATAAGACCACGTAATGGATTTTTATTTATTTATACAAAATTGATTATTCTTGATTTCAAATTGTTTAGCACTTGTTGATTTATTCAAATACATTAAGCATTTGTTAACTTCGATTATATTAACTGTAATTTTACACTAAATAAGACATATATTTTTTTATAGCAGTTATTCCAAAAAACCTTCCAGTGGGGTATGGTGTAACACTTTCGTGGGGCAAGTTGTAACAACTTACAACTTGCCCCTATTGATTTATTATTTCAATGAAATCACGTGGGATATACTTAAATTTCTTCTTTTCATGTTTTGAATACTTTTTTGTTGAACTTAATTGGTTTCATCCATTTCAGAATGAGACACTTTAAAAAAAACTGACAGTACTTCCCAAAGCCAAGATGTGTACGAATTGGCTTCTGTTGAAGTCTTGTAAAATTAAACCAGTCTACGAAAAGCTGCAAAATACTTTAATTTAGGTCATGTGTCGCTATTTAGATATATTTAAAAAAAGGAGTAACAAATCTCTATAATACTTTAATCAAAAGGCTGATTGATTACTTAAGAAGTTGAGATATTGTTGTTATAAATGGGTGAATATTTTTCTACTAGATTAAGAATAAAACTATGTGCCTAAAGTTTTTAATGCTAAATACGCTAAATGAACCAAAAATCTGTTTACTTAAGTAGTTAAGACTATAAATGGCTGTAAATCTATAGTTCCTATATAGTCTAAAAAAAGAAATAACAAGTTTTTGTAAATTTTTGAATATTTTTTATTACATTAAGAATAAAACTTAAAAGTCGAAATCTGTTTTAGCATGTCTACAGTTTCTAATGATAAATATGTTAAATAAACCTTTGAAAAATAGAAAACTGATTTTAAATTCCTACTGTTACAACTAGCCCCAATCACGGGGTAAGTTGTAACACTCGTCACTTTTTTTTCTAAGCCATTTTTACAAGAACTTGTCACAGGTTTGATCAAAATTTTATTTGAAATCACTAGTTGAATAGTTGCTCATTCAAATAGTACTGCTGCATTTCCTAAATACCTAACAAGTAAGCTTCCATAAGGTCCCAACGAAAAATTGTTACAACTAGCCCCTCGCTCCCCTACTAGTAGTGGGAGTACCTACAGTGTAGTGTTGCCACCTGGGGCTCTATTTTTGATTCACTCGTATCGCGTCGAGCGCTCGATTTCTACTGATTTTCGTTCGCCATCTGAAATTCCGTATTTTTGAATCGCTCGACTGCAACGAATGATCCATACCACTCGTCGCGTATGGCGATCGGTATCGATATATTTTTTTTTAATTTCTGCGTGGAATATATAAAATACAATACTTCAAATTGTAGTGGCAACATTTAAGGCGAACGATTCAAAAATACGTAAAAACGAGATCATGCGACATAAGACGAGTGTGACATAAGTCGCATTCGACGATACAATTTCATACGAGTGAATCAAAAATAGAGCTCCTGTGAGTTTCAAAAACGCTAAACGCTGCGCGCCATATTTGAATATACTTAGATCGAAAATGCGCAAGATTTCTCTAGACGGTATTGACTACGTGACGAAAACCTAAAACCAACCCCCGCCCCAGTGACCATGCGTGGTATTTTGGAAGAAGAACGGTTCACGTAGTATGGTTATGTGTCCTAAATAGCTGATGTAGCTAAGGTTTTTATGTTACAAAAAGAAATAGGGTTTCGTACATTATTAAATTTTTCCACGTGAACAAAGTCGCAGGAAGCAGTTAGTAAATTCCTAAAATAAAAGAGAAACGGTAGTTCAAAATCATTCCGTTTAAAACTTTCGTATTTGTAATCTAAAAATAGTAAGTATTTTGTCTCTTTCTGATGGTTAAATTTTTTTATAATATAATCTAAAAAAATGTTGAGTACTTATTTAATCCATTTTTTTATGATTATGAAATAAAAATAATATTGCTCTTTGCTAAAACTAGTTTGTTTTTTTTTCCGTTTTTTTTTTCTTTTTGTTTTTCACAGATGCAGAGAAATATGTACTAATAACTCCGAAAGAAACCACGTGGAGTGTCTAGTAATAAAAAAATCCAGTTTTTAATGTGTATCAACTTTCTAACAAGATTTTGAATATAAGTTACACAGACAAGTGTGCTATATAAAATATATTTTATAAAAATCCTTCCCCAAAGCGAGTATAATGAGGGATGAAAGGAGGATGTAAGTCCTTCATTTATGGAGTGCTTCTATGAAATAAAATAGGCCACACAGCTCGTATACAAAAAAAAAACGTAAATGGTATATATTACACGTAAAAATCTCGTCCACTAGGTCAAAGACATGGATCCGTATACTCTGTATGAGACTTGAATTTATGTTTCCAAATTAGGTGCCGGTCTGTTTGGTGTAATAAAATTACCCTCAAATAAATACTGGTTCAAATATTAGTCGAAAAACAAAGACCTATGTGTTTAGATTATTATGGTTGTTATCATGGACATCTGATAGAGATCGTTACTCATGGTATGGAATATATCCGTCAACCCACAGTGGAGCAGCGTGGTGGATTAAAATCCAATATTTCTTCAATATGGAGACCTTTGCCCAGTAGTGGGATGTTTACGGACTGATTCAATTCAGTTCATGTATTTAGAACTAGATGTTTCGTGGTTTTATCCGCGTAACTACTGCTCTGCTATTACATGTATATTAATGTGATATTTTACAGTGTATGTTACATAATAAGATAGATTTAATTATTTTATGGTGAAATTCTATAATATAGTATATATTATACCTAGAAGGAAGATATGTATAGTATGGAGGGTAAAAAAAAATCTTGTCCTATTGTCTAACTAGAATATTACACACAAACTTTCCGACTTATTGCCAAAATTATATCAAAACTATAAACAAACAATGGAGAATTAGTTGAAAAAAATAAACAAATGATACAAAAAATAATCCCCTAAATGGATAAAAATGTCAAGCGGTATTAGTATAATTTCGATGTCTTGCATATTTGCGTACTATCGTACTATTTCTGTAACTGATTTTTTTTTCTTCATACGCAATTTTTTGTACTTCCATATATATATATATATATATATATATATATATATATATATATATATATATATATATCGTCATAGTCGTAGAATAGTGACGGATCTTGCCGATTTGAAACTTTGCAGGGCAGACGTTTCAAACAGTTATGTTGTTGTTGTTGTTAATTTGAAATGGCTTCCCTGTGTGGTTTTGAATTTGTGGGATCCGTCGCTATTCTACGACTATGACGAAACACCAACAAAACATACAACAACAACAACATAGTTGTTTGAAGTGTCTGCCCTGTAAAGTTTTAAATTTGT
Organism: Euphydryas editha; assembly: GCA_036937285.1. NCBI lineage: Eukaryota > Metazoa > Arthropoda > Insecta > Lepidoptera > Nymphalidae > Euphydryas > Euphydryas editha. The sequence goes on from JAUPFZ010000001.1 coordinate 3,823,065, forward strand.
AAGATCCGTCACAATTCTACAATATCGTCATAATATGTATGTATATATTTGTAGCGGAATAGTTTATTTCGTATTTTCAATGAAATTAATACTTATTGTTAGATAAGTAACTAAGAATATGATATAATCGCTGTTTGAAAGTAAGACGTCTCAATAAATCCTCAACCTTTTAGACAGTAACAAACAACAAAACAACAAATATTTCACTAAAAGTTATGTCATAAGTGCTAAAAGCGTACATAGCCATCGCCTATCTGATAGCTTTTACTGCTTAATCCTAGATAGCTATAGATAAGCGACTATTGGATGTTATAAGAGAGGTTATAATTTATGATAAAATAACACCGAAAACGAGTACATAATTATTATTGTATAGTATATGAATTATTAATGTATATTATATTTAATTCTTAGGACCTGTTTTACCGGTTACTGATATATCTCGCTGATAAGTTAAAGATAAGCTATTTAAGACTTTATCAACAGGACGTAAAACACGTAACCCCCTTAGAGTCTGTCACCTCGACTATTAAACTACAACTTCTGGTTTTACAGCTTCGTTTTTTAACTTTTGGTTGCGAATAGATATATTTGACAGATAAAGTAGTTTGATGGGGAAAAATAGAGAAACATATCAAAAACTTTTATCTGTTAGATACCGTTATACGTTGGAAAACTATTAAAAGTGTATCAGCAACAACTGAACACCAACAAGGATGGTAATTTTACATTCCACCCTCAAAAGTTTCAATACATTTACAAATCTGAATTAATAACAATAAATATTTAAATCTAATTTATTGGTTTTTGTAAACGGTCTATAATTATCGATCTTTGTTGAAATACCTTCTATTTATTAGCAAAACCACGATCTAAACTCTGACGTCCTTTAAAGTGTTTAGCTACTTAGGTACTCATGGGTTTCATTAAATCTTAATACAGTAAAAAATATATATATAAAGTTATTCAATAAGATTATATTCATGTGAGTTATTTTCCGTGTTAAAATACAAACGAAACAAATATTTTTATATCATCAACTATGTCATAGATAAATTAATGAGTCATGCATTTTTATTTGGAGCCCAATGACTGTTACGACTGAAAATAGAGATACTAAAATGTAAAAATATTAAAACAAGGTAGAATTATGGACGTATTTACAGGGGATAAACATGCATAAGGACCTGTTTCACCGATTGCTGATACACTTTTAATAGTTTTCCGACGTATAACGGTATCTAACAGATAAAAGTTTTTGATATGTTTCTCTATTTTTCCCCATCAAACTACTATATCTGTCAAATATATCTATTCGCAACCAAAAGTTAAAAAAAGAAGCTGTACAACCAGAAGTTGTAGTTTAATAGTCGAGGTGTAACAGGCCCTAAGGGCGTTACGTGTTTTACGTCCTGTTGATAAAGTCTCAAATAGCTTATCTTTAACTTATTAGCGAGATATATCAGTAACCGGTAAAACAGGCCCTAAGAATTAAATATAATATACATTAATAATTCATATAATATACATTAATAAGCTGTACTATTACTATTTGACTTCTACAAGGAGTTATGAAAGATGTTACGATAAGGAGAGTGATAAAGAGATTTGTATAATTTAAAATGCTACATTTTTAATCTTTTATCAAATGGTTGTGTTTAGTTCAGTAGGAAAGTTCTGACGAAAAATCTTTAGCTACGCTAATTTTTTATATATCAAAGTTGAAATACGATAGTAGTTGTACTGACCTAGATAAACCTTAACGATAATTGGCCATGAAGATCATTTAGTAATAGGACTAGATAGTATCGATGATAGATAGTATGTTATAGAGCAGCTTCATCGGTATTTAGTATTAAATTACCGATTATAACTTACTTGCTATTATGAAACTAGCGTTTAGCGTCTATCGTGTTTCAACCAGCGGATGTCATGCCGTTAGCGGGATAATCTCCGGACGATTGACTAACGGTACTCGTGCCTTGGATATAAATATAAACAGCTATTAAAGCTTGCCTAAGAAATTTTACTGTGTAGTGTAGGACCCCAATATTAGGTAATGTTTAATTTAACAGACACATAATCGTCATTGATTTAATTATGATTTTTGTGACGTTATTAGTTAATCGTTCCTTGTTTAGGGCCTATTTCACCGGCTACTGATAAAGTTTATCTGGCAAAAATGTTAGTGATAGGCTTCAATAGTTGGAGGTAAAATAGGCCCTTAGGGCTTGTTTTACCTCAACTAACATAAATACTATAACTTTTGGATCTTAGATGGCAAATAGACAGATCAGGTCGAGTTTGTTGTAGAAAAAGAAAAATACATCATAAGCTTTTATCTGACGGATACCGTTATAATATATCAGATAGATTTATCACTAATCGATGAATCCCTTTTTTTTGTTGTCGCAGAGGATTCCATTTACGGATGATATCCAGCCCGGGTAGGTAGTCTTAGACCTATGTCGGACTCGGCACTTTGGGAGTGGAATACCGTACTAAGCCCCTGCGAGAGCCTTCAGCCGCTTTAATTGGAAGTTCCCGGATCTGCAGGCAACAGAATCCCTCCAGCGACAGGTTGGCCTCGGCGAAAAGGCCAGACTTCTTCTCCTTGGGATCAATCGGTGAATCCCTAAGTATAGATAAATCATACAATAGGTTCTGATTTAATGATAGTAAAATTATATTAAAAGCATCAAAGAAATAGTTGGAGTCGACGTACCGTGGCGAAGCCTTGCAAGCACAATCGATATCGTGTAACGTGGGAATGGTGGTAAAGAAAATTGTAATGCATTTTTTTTACTTTTATTGTAATATTATTTATTTTATATATAATTGGCCCGTCTCTGTGTGTTAAATATTTACAAATTTAAGTAGGGATTTAGGTGATGAGGTATGTCTCACGAAAAATCTACTGCATCAAATTAAATATAATTCTAAATATATTAAAATTAGTTACAATTTTGCGATGGTTTTTTGCTTAAAATCATCTAGAAGTGCTTTTAATAAAAATTATATGTAAATTTGAACCTGCCTAAACAAGATACTACCAAAGTAAACGACGACAAAGCGATCATTGACTTTCTCGTAAACAAAAAAGGGGGACCCAGAACCGTTTAGCTGTTTTAATTTACTTCGAAATGTTTTTCTATAAATTTAATCTATCTGGTCTACAATACGGTAGTGTTACAAATTTCTTATTTATGTCTATTCATGTAACTCATTAAATTGTGTTCCAAGTGCCGATGTCCGATGTCAGTGCGAAATTACAAAGTCGTTGTAATAATTTCTTACCATGATTTGAGGAAATAAGTCGCTTTCTAAAGCTTTAGCAATTTAAGACAAACTTGCCGAATCATTGAAGCCTATTCATGCTAAACACTTACGTTAAAATAACTTTCACTGTTTCCTTTTAATATCAGTGACAGGTGGAACATGATTGATACTTGAATTTGAACAACCGAATCCCAGTAGACGCTAGTTCATTAAATATATTTTATAAAAAAAACCGTGAAATGTTACGAACAATGAATCACATGAATCATCTACTATAGAAGTCACAGCCACATGGTTGTAAAATGAAAAAGTAAATATTTCATAAAATGTCATTTTTCAATCAAAAAAAACATACATTTGATTATTGTTAAGAACCGAATCGCAACGGTTAATATCCACCACATGACGCATTAAAAAAAAAAAAATTAGCGACGCATTAGCGGAAAAACATATTAATTCAGAGTTAGGCTCGAAACACATAACGGCGTTGCGGCGCCGCAACGCTAAAATCGGCGGTGGCGTCACCGCCAATTTTAGCGGCGCGGCACCGCCAATTCCGGCGTTGTGACGTCATACTTGTTGACCATGATTTATTGACATTTTGTGTCTATTTTTATATTTTATTTTTTTGTGTCTTTATTAGACATGGGTATCTCAATGAATTTTTATGAACTGCAGATAAGCTCATGAGCCATATGCTTGAACCGGAGCTGTGAAACGGCTCACAGTTCAGCTCAATTGTTGTTATAGGTATTGTTACTTTTAACCACTTTTAACTATTAGATTTACAGCTAATTTATGACTCGGTTCAAAAAATGATGATGTATGATGTACCTAAATTATAAATATGTAATAAAGCAGCGTTTCGAAAAGTTATTATAGTGATATTTTTTCTATCTTACACAATTATAGGGGAATGCTAATTTCATGCATATGATAAACGCTAAAGTGAGTTTCTTTGTTTGTTACGCTTTCAAGCTTTAACTATTCACCTGAATTACGATCATCATGAAATTCTGCATACCAGTTGTCTGGGGTACAGAAAAGGACATAGAGTACCTACTTTACGTACCGACTACCGTTGGTGCCTGTACCATGCGAGCGGAGCCGCGGACAAAACCTATTTATTTATATTTAATCTATAAAACTAATATAGTAAGATATTAATTTATGTATCACTTTGTTTCAATTTTGTTTAGGCTTTATGAGACAAAAGTTGTTTAAAATTCTATCAGCATACAAACTTGATTCACAAAATTATTTCCGTTACAAAGGATTACTTTTTATGCATTCTACTAAATAACAACTTCACAAACAATAATTAACAAATTTCACGTGAACTATAATATTTAAAATAATTAAATTAATATCCACAATAAAAAATCACGAAGAACTGGTTACCCTACAACAACGCTCTTTTTCGCGGCGACGCAACGCCGCAACGCAAACCGCCGATTTTAGCGTTGCGTCGCCGCAACGCCGTTATGTGTTTTGGCTCTTACTGTGGCTTTTAAGTGAGCCGTGCTGTTGAACGTTTCAAATGACGTAACAATTTGCTTATAAAACTAAGTGTATTGAATGTCACTCTTTAATTAAACGGCTAGCCGTCATATCAATGCAGATAAAAAACCCGAAGAAAGGTAGGTCGCCGATGTAACATAGGCTGAGCCCGGTCAAGGCTCATAAATGCCGTCAGAACCGTCTCTATCCGGTCACATTGGAAGAATTAAGGACAGATCGTCTATTATGGTGATATTTACTACAATCGAGTTATTGTAAAATTTACACAAAATTATCCATCACTTTTTATCTTTACGAGCGTTGCAGGTGTTAGAGCAGAGGTGACGATTTTTAAATAAACGAAATGACCCGGGTTCGGACATCCGTGCTTCCGCTGACTGCCGACGCGTGACCACACCTTCCGGTCGTACGTGCTTTTGTTTTACAATCGTATAAACATTTTTAAACATTCGTACTAATTGTTATGTTGTTACAAAACAATTAATGATAACTTATAAATAAGTTTCTTTAGTAATAATGTCAATCATTATTTGTAATGGATTTTTTTTTTTTGTTAATTTAAACATGCATACGGATTTAGTTTCGGAGACCGCCGGAGAAACTGGCTGGCTGGTAACCAGCAATTTCTTACAAAGGTCCTAACTAAACTGGGGCATTCCATGTTAAAACTGGGTAGATGGTGTATTTTTACAATACATATCTACATCCTAATATTAAGGATACCGGTTCTTTGTTCATACAAACGTAGTCGATTGTTTCCCCCCTGGATATTGACACTAAAAAAACCTTTAACTGCCATGACCATGCCCCTATGTCTTAGTTTTACAGCGCAGGCAGGCAATAAGGTAGCGCTACGCGCTGCGCAGAGGAAAATCGCGGTGAGGGTGATTCGGGGGTACCGTACGGTATCGTTGGCTGCAGTTATTGCTCTAGCCGGCGAGATCGTGGCAGAGGTTCTTGCCGAGACTTACTCATACGTCTCGGGTAGGAGGGCTCTTGGTGAGAACCCCACGTTGGACGGGAATCTACGGAGGCGTCGGATAGGGCAGGAAGCGCTAATGCGGAGGTGGGGGGAGGACCTGGCGGAGCAACCGTATGGCACACGCATAACGGCTGTCCTGCACCCGGTCCTTGAGCGGTGGATGCGCCAAAAGCGCAAGCCCTTCACCTTCCGTCGGACGCAGGTTCGCACCGGGCACGGCTTTGGTGACTACCTGTGTCGGATGGCCTTTATGGAGCCGACGACTGAATCTCATGATTGTGGCGCGGTGGTGGACTCTGCCCAGCACACCCCCGAGGTGTGCCCGAGATGGGCGGCGCTGCGTCAAGGTCTGACGTCGGAACCCGGTTCTGCTAGACACGGCGTCGTTGGGACTGTTCAGAGGAGCCGGACAGTCCCTATGGAGGAGAAGTCTGGCCTTTTCGCCGAGGCCAACCTGTCGTTGGAGGGATCCTGTTGCCTGCAGATCCGAGACCCTCCAATTAAAGCGGCCGAAGGCTCCCGCAGGGGTTTAGTACGGTATTGCACTTCCAAAGTGCCGAGTCCGACAGGTCTAGGACTGCCTACCCGGGCGTTATTCTGGATATCATCCGTAAATGGATTCCCCTGCGACACAAAAAAATAAATGAGGGAGGGAGACAGGAACATTTTATTCAAATACAATTATATTATTATTTTTTAAAAGTCTTGTTTTTCCAAAAGTCTCTCAGGTATCCTTTCCTCTTAACATCTTAATTTAAATCGTCATTAATGAGCCCTGAGATAATAACAGAATTTGTAAATATTAACAGTGAATTTGCTTTTTTTATTTGAATAGGTAGATAAATAATAATTTTAATGTCAAATCAACCCTTACGAAAATAAATATAAAAAATAGATTTTCTTTATTTAATATGTATCAGATATTATTAATTATATAAAAAGAAAATCAGATAAATTAATCATTTTCAGTGTAATAAAGTCATAAACTTTTATTTTCTATTTATAAAAAGATTAAATTATATGTAAGTCTAATCTTCAGACGATACCTTACAAATTATAATTCTTTTTCTGATTAATCATATCTATCGCGCATTTAAAATATAGGTATATAATTAACGATAAGGTATTTTACAACGATATATGAAGTCACCGTCTGCAATAACTGCAGAAATACTAAAATCTAGATAAGATCATATTTAAGTCGTATATCGTGAGGTAACCTTTGCCTTGCCCGGCAACGGATTTGCGTCGAGGTTGGATCAATATTCCGTGTGACGTAAGTTTTTCGTATCTATGTATTTGTTAGTGTTTTTTTTCTTTATGAAAGTGATGAGAGGACACTCAACCAGTTAATATTATGTAGGATCAAATTACGTAAACTAGACTCAGATTGAACGAAGAAAAACGATTTTTAAAATATTATACTTTAATCGATAGGACTTAAACATACTGCTACAATTATTTGACTTGATAATTATTTTATCTAAATCCTTTAAGTTATAAGGACACAATAAAATTGCATTAAACAATTTCAGAACGCATCGAGTAGTCGAGCCTTATCTAATCGCCGTAGGTAAGCTACGCATTCTTTCAAACATACTAAGTACACTAACCACACCTTAGGACAAATAAAAAAGTATTAAAAATTATAAAAAAATATATTCATTAAGTTTAATTATACAAATCACATTTGACGTCTATTACCGAAAGAGATACCGGTCTGCTGGCCCTTGTTTGTGCCGTACTGCAACGAAATCACGTTCTGACCGGCTTTCAGTTGCTCTTCGGTAAATTCTCGTACATTCTTTTCGGCTTCCTTTGGTCCGATAGAAGGAAGACCGAAGTTACCGGCTTTCCTGCCCAAAGACTGTAGACAAATCACCACAGAGTATAGGTTCTGTTTCTCCCAAAGATCGATCGTTTGGAAAGTTTCCTGCGCGGGCACGCCCAATTTTTTCACGGCCTCGAGGAAAGCGTTTATATTTTCCATGCACTTGAATGCCATCGTCGATTTGTTTATTTTCTTGACCGATCCCTCCTGGAATTTGTTAACTAGGTCGCAAAGAAGTGTACCATCTTTCAGTACTTCGTAGAGGTTGTCAACGTCTCCCGAGGTATTCTGCGGTTCTCCTGTAATACTCTTGATCCATTCCAGGGTTTCATGAGCGATGTCGTTGTTATATTTGCTGTTGATTCTTGCCTGCGCCTCGGCATTGATGCCAGCTTTCCCTGCGCGATATTCAGCCATTATTTGTGTTGTCAGCTTTACGGACACGTAGCCACTGAGCTCCTTGCGATAAGGAACTCTCAATATCAGCTATATGACACATATGATGCGATTGATAGCGATTATCGTTACATAAATGGAAACGTTTAAAAAATTATCGTTTTCACTATCGGGGCAAAAAATTTATGATTTGATTGTTCGTTATAACAAATTTGATTATTACACTATAATAGTTATTAGGTATATATTTATTTCTTTATAAAGTAGGGTTAATTAATGACGTTTTTTCTTATACGTATCTCGTAATTACCAATTATTTCATACGGAAGAATTTCGTGTAATAAAATTAACGTTATTGAGTTTGAAAATTATAAATTAAGAATGTATAACGTATTTTTTTTTTAATATTAAAAAAATATATAATTAATTAATTTAAACTTAAGTTTTGTTACTGTTATTTACTTATTTTCTAGAAAATCGTGATTTTATATAATTATAAAAAAAATAGTATAAGTAGTAGAAGTTTATATAATTTTTGACTCATTAATAACAAGTCTTAAATTAAAAATATATATTGATAAATAGATATATATAAATTTCTGAATAAATTCTTTCAATACACAAAGAATATTCTGGAAGACTTAAATGGTCAATCTTATCTATTTTATAATAGATTTGATTTTATCATATTAAAATGATATCATCGGTCACTTGAAGGAACTCAACAAGGAGGTATATTATTTTTACATTAAAGTGATTTAAACATTATACGAAATAATATTAATTTATTATTAAAATAGTAATTATTGATATTTAGGGATTTTAAATAGAGGCAATATTTTAATTTTATTTAATTGCATAATAGTATTAGTTATTATTAACTAGCTGCTGCCCGCGACGTCGTCTGCGTGAATGCTATTAGATCACACGTTGTTACAGAATGCGTTAAAGAAATAAAGATTCACTGCTCGTTCCCCGTAGGTGATAGCGTGATAATATGTAGCCTATATGTTGACCCGAATTCTTAATAATATTCGTGGCAAATTTGAAATAAATCCATGCAGTACTTTTTGACTTTATCCCGGACATACATAAAGACAAACAGACAAAAATCCTAAAAACTATATTTTTGGCTTCGGTATCGATTGTAGCTCATACCTCAAGTATTCTTTTAAAAAAATATTCAATGTACAGTTTTGACTTTCCTACCATTTTATTATATGTATAGATAATTAAAACTAATTTGAATAGCTGTTAATTTTTTTTTTCTTTTTCACTTATTACACAATGAAAATTGAACCTTGATGCTGTAAACTTAGTAAGTATATTTTATGAAGTAAAAGAGAGTGTTAGAGAATGTAAAGCCGTCGGTCCCAGTTGTTATTATTGACATCTGATAGCAATTGTTACTCAAGGTAAGGAAAAAATACCCACCAACCCGCAGTGGAGCAGCATGGTGGAATAAGCTCCAACCCTTTTACAGGCTGATTCAGTTTAATTCAGTTCATGTATTAAAAACAATCATACAATATTATAAATACGAAAGTAAGTTTGTTTGTACCATTTTCACATGAAAACTACTTAACCAATCATCATGAAACTTTGTACCCATATTCTTATAATGCATTACTCATGCGGGCGAAGCCGCAGGCAGTAGCTAGTTATAAATTAATGTATAACTAGATATCCTTTTCTCTTTCAAATATACGAGTTACAATAATATATCTAAAATCTTACTCTACAGTTTTATTTAATGCAAAAATAATCTTTCTAGTTTAAATATCTAATGATATTAGAAAGGAATAATAAATAACCAATTCTGCTTTATTATATTACTAGAACATCTTTTGTATGTAGAATACCACGTAAATAAGAGTAAGTTGTATACTTTTATATTTATATTATTTTATTTTGCAACCTTTCCATAGTTTATACAAGTCCTCTGCCCAAAGGTTGCCTGGAAGAGATCGCTCTATTTGGGATAAGGTCGTCTGATGTAACCGATGTAAAATGATTGTTTTAAATTCCTTTTATAGTTATGTTCATGTATTGATATGTATGCAAAAAGAGAAAATAATATACTTGAATTTAAAAAAAAGGTTAATTGTGAATATAATATAATTTTAATTGCTACGCAATGGCTTTATCTCTGTATATAGAAGGGATGGAAGGGTGGGGTTTTATTTGTTACTATTTCACAAATAATCAGGCAGGATAACAAATCAATCAATTAACACCAAGAGAAACAATCATTATTATTATTTTTTTACAGTAAAACAATTTGCTCTAATAGCGACATAAGACTATTATTTTAGGATAAATATATTTTAGGACAGACGATTTAAGGAGAGTCGCTGGAAGCTATTAGATGGAGGCTGCTTCGGACTTGTCACTCTGGAGGTAGATGGGAAGCGACAGCAGTGGACATCCAATGGCTGATATGATGATAATAATGATGATTTTAATGCTTTAAAATTAATGAAATATGTTGAGTGACTCGCAAGACAGCTGATCTATTTGAAAACATTGTGTTTAAGACACAATAACGTAACAAGTAACTTCTGAGTTTCTTTCCGACGTTCCTAATAGAATTTGCATTCTTAGCCGAATGTAGCTTCACATATGAAAAAAAAAGTTTATTTTAAAACCTACTTTATCTCAAAATATAACACGGTATGAACAAAAAAGAGGAGTCCTAAAAGGTAAGGTCATGAAGGCATTTTTTTTTATAAATGAAAAGTCCTATACTAATCTTCTGAACATTGTACTAGTAATAAACAACTCTTGCCCAATTCAACCTTGCTAAATCCCACAGTATTGCATTATTTCATTGTGCTTTATCGCCAAATAAAACAATGGAACTGCAGTGGATAGCTGAAAACAAAGAACATGCTATCGACCAATGATAAAATTAGCTGCAGATATGGATCTATACATTCCCTTGAAAGCTTATTGGACGGATAAACATATTATCATAATTTACATTTAATCATTCTTCAGTGTATACAAAGTGATTATAAAAATATAATTAGGAACTTATTAGTTTTTTCTATTTTTCTATTTAAGTAAAAAAAATATTTTTACCATACAGTCAGCTGAAAGTTAAATTTAAATAATATTATTAATTCAAATTATAAATGGTATATCGTTGAAAGATTTTTTATTATGGAACATTTCATTATTTGATGTTTTTTATGTATTTATTTAATACCCTCAAACTAAAACTCCAAATTATATTAGACTAAAACATTGTCACAGGCGATTTATAATTTAATTATACTTTTCTTAAAACAATTAGAGAGAGAGAGAGAGAAAGATTAAAAGTTTAAACATGTTATAGTACTTTGTTACATGTGGTTAAATAAATTTTAAGAAAAACTATAACTACATTTCAAATAACCATTCGTTAAAACACCGGCTATTTTATTATACATAATTTATTCGCTATAATTTCGCCAAGTATTCATGTCGTGTATTTGAGGAACGGTAAAAATGAATTAATTAGACTTTTTTTCGACTCACGTCAGATAAATTGATAAGCATTGATATCGTGACCAGGTGAGTAGGTATTTGAATATCAGAGGCGAAGTTTACAAAACTTCTAAGATATCTTGACTTACCTTTTTATCAAGTAAACTTTTCACAAAATAATATAACTATACACAAAAAGAGCCGCAATTAACAAACAATATCCATTTTATTATTTCACAACACCTCACTTTCACGAGATAAAGTTTTTACGATCTGCCAACGTTAAACGAACCGTCCGCGCGACGAAATATTTGTTGACACAACAGCAACTTACGTTTATTCAATTAAACGTTCGGAAACATTTCCCGACAACTACCATTCGAAACAAATACCACCACTCGACCCCTTCCACCTCTAGACATGTGACATTCATGTTGTGATTTGATTGGTTACTGTTGAAATAAGAGTTGTGACACGAAAAAATTGTAACTATCGATATCGAATAAGTAGCATCATACAATATAATATTATAACCGAAGATATTTAAAACGAAATGTATTTAAGTTTATGTTAGTAAAATCTTTTACCATTTACTTTTTAACCTAAGTCGAATATGTAATAGGTGTATTATAAAACTTATCGCACATTGTGCTTTCTTATGTGATTTAATATGTCAATGACAGGAATTGAAAGCACCTTCGGTATATATAATTTAGGGTCACAATTAATATTTGTTTTAATAAAATTTGAATTAATAAAAAATTAAATGATTTACTATTTAAAATAAAAATCATTCAAAGAGAAATGCTGATAAACCTGATACAAAAAAATAATAATAACCATCTAGAAATACAATAAAAAATGTAGAAAACAATTAATATAAAACATAAACATAATAATTAAATATAAACAAGAACTATTTAGAAAAATAAAATCTGCTCTATAAGCACGTTTGGGAAATAAATTAAGTATTTATAGAAATATATTAGTAATAATTTTATTGTACATATAAGATCAAGAAACTTGATAAGTTATTTTCAACTAACGTTACATACTATGTTTTAATTTTATATCACATTATTTTTATTGCATTATACATGTTAAAATTTCTTAGATAAATTAAAAGTACTTAGGCCACCAAGGCCTACTCAGTTGAAAATAGAGAAAATGAATTTTCCCAGATATGAGACCTCGGTATATTGGATTTTTACCAATGTAAACCCTTATATTGCCGCTACCCCTATAAGGCTAAAACTCTAGCCTTGCCTTTAGTATTATTTCAATATTTTTATAATTTGAAGACTTACCTGGTATAACGATGGCGAGTCCATTAACATCAGCGGTTGTGACTTCGATTTCTACTCATATCGGGTACTTGTATTTTAAAATAAAAAAGTCGGTTTACGGATGATAATTTTACATTGATAAAAAAATGTGTGTGTATGTGTGTGTAATTATGTACGCATGTAGGAAGTTATACTTATAATAAAACGATGCGCCGAGTTAGTGGCGCGTACCATCTGTAATTTTCACTTAAAAGCTTGTAGCGTAACGTAATTGTTATTAAAGTTGTTAGAAACTAGCGACAGATGGCGGTTATGGAAATCAATTTTAATATCTTACCATTTTATCTTAAATTTTTAACTTTATTTTATCAAAATATAGTTCAAGTAACACGAACTACAAAGTAATTTAATAAAACTAATACATTGAAAAAAAGAAACAAGTTTCTGTATATAAATTTTAAAGTTAAGTTATCTATACCTTGTACCTAATATGATTCATAATAAGATGATAAACAAAAGTGGCTACTTGCAATGCATCATATTTTCTAATAATTGATAGGTAATAGATGAAATAATAAAAACTAAGAAATAATATGCAATACCAATATTATATATACTATTTATCTTTTATTAGTAAAAGCTTCTTTAAAAACAGTTCACGTGTAGGTTATGCCTTTGGCTGTCTCTTCTACTCGGATGCATCGGTCGATGGAGTGTAAGAGAGACAGATGCGTCACAAGCCGAACGCTTTGGCCGATTGTGCCTTTCTATCGCTTGTTCCGCTCTCTCGCTCGCGGAACGTGACAATAAATCATGCTTTTTCGAGCGTGCAGCCGGCTTTCCTCGATTTGCTAGACGTAATCACGTCAAAAAAACTCTTTATTCAAGTAAGCTTCATAAGCAGTTTTGAATCTACATATAACAAAGTATATAACATTTTAAATTAATTAACTGTAGATAATGTGAATTTTTTTTTTATATACCACGACGGTAGCAATCAGGTATACGGCCCGCCTGATGGTAAGCGGTTACCGTAGCCTATGGAAGCCTGCAACACCAGGGGCATCACATGCGCGTTGCCGACCCTTCAAAAACCTATTTACTCCCCTGTTGAAGGACCCCATACTGTAGTCCTGTGAGAAAACCTAGGCAGGGAGTTCATTCCACAGCCGAATGGTCCGTGGGAGGAAGTTCCTCTGATACCGAACTGTACGGGACCATTTGGGCTGCAATGTGTGAAAAAGCTATTACAGTTCCTCTTTCAGAAAAACTAAATTTGTATAATTATTTGTTTTTACGTGAGACGAGTTTATCCTTGTGGTTTTTATACCATGCCTCGGATAGCACATCAAACCATTCGTCTTTGGTGAAAAATCTTTCCTAGATAACGTAATAATAGTCAAGCTTGTTTAAATGAAGAAATAAAAGTAGGATCTGAATAATATCTAAACAATGCACATAAATATAACATTGATAATAATATGAATTGGATATTAAAAATATTAATTTAAAGACGTATAGATCAGTTTAATTCTCAACGTGCTCGGTTTTAAGCGAGAAAGTTTTGGTAAACAAGTGCTAGCATCTAATTTATATTTGTATAATAAATAACTTATTTCTGTAATAATTGAAAATATAAATAAATATTCATTTTCTTAGAAGATTTTCGCAATTTAGTATTTCAAAAGTATAGCTTGTGTGTTATGCCAAAAAATGTAACTGTCTAAACATATATAGTATATATAATTGCAGTTATTATTACAATTAATATAATTACAATAATATAATAAAAAAAAATTATAAATCTTAGCTACATTTTAGCTTATATTAGTGTGATATAAACATAAACGGCATAAAATATCGATAGCATCTCATATATATAACTAGGAACAACACTAGACATACGTTGACATTGACAGCTGACATATCATCATCGTTCGGAAATCAAGAATGAAGTTACATTTTGTTCGTTTAAATAATACCTATTATTTGAATTATAAATCAATTAATACATTATTTTTTGTTATAGTAAATTGAATAAAGCAGCTGTTGCTGGTCGTCCACAATAAAATTGGAATTAGGCATCCTTCATGCATTACCAACACTACAGCTTTGGGTAATTACAAATCAACGTAAAATTTTTGAAACTTTTTGTTATAAAGGGCCACAATAAATTATCGCAGTAACTAAAATAAGATAGACGAAGCCGCGAAAAAATAATTGGCAAAAACTATAAACACAAAATTAGCGGATGACCATAGTGTAAAGTAACAGTCAGGCTCGGATTTGAAGGTATGGAGGCTCTGGTGTAACGAAGAAGTACTTAACAGTACTGTATCAGCCTGTAAACAACCCATTGCTATAAGAATGGTAGGAGCTTAATCCACCACGCTAATCTAATCCACCACGCTGTTCCAATCCACCACGCTGCTTCAAAAACAAAGGAGTGGAGGTCCCTTATTATTTACCGAATAATAGGAACAATTTTTTAGTTAAATATTTCAAAAAAATACTTCAAAACTTGGGTGAACTGCGAATCGCCGTAGTTGAGGAATGGCGGAGACTATCCCAGGAGACCATCGATAACATCATTCTCAGTATGCCTAGACGAGTAGAAACTTTAATAAGAGCACGTGGAGGAAATACGCGATATTAATCACCATTTTTCTAACTTAATTAATTGTTATTTTAGTTAGAGTTTCTCTCACGGTCCCTCAAAGGTCATCTTATAACATTGGTGTACTAACTCAATTGAAGTCTAATTTTACTTACAAAGTACATGTAAATTGTATATTATAAGCTTGTAATTGTGTCTTTTGATCATAACTAAACAATTGTTGTAATAATAAATCTTTGTTGTATTGTGATTTATGAAGTTTATGGTTGATATTTTTGTTCGATACTTTATAGCGTGAAGTCTTAAGCAGTTAACTTTAACAAGCCTGTTTAGGCTATCCAACGCAATAAAAAAATCTTTCGGGAAGAATTTTTTTTAAGGATCAGCTCGTTCAAATATAATATAACACTTCAGTTTTATGCCAGTGAGTATATATAGTGTCGACCTTTAGAAGTCTGAAGTAGGTAAGAACCTAGAAGTAATTTAACAACTAAATATACAAAAACAATAATAAATACTACAAGCGTCATGAGGTCTAAGCCTAAAATTTGATGTTATGCATCTAATCGTTTTTTAAGTTTAACGATTCACGTCTAGACAAATAACATTTATAAAAGGATCAAAATTCATTTTTTTTATTCAGTCTTAAACTATTAAGAAAAAAAAATTACTTAAGAAAACATTTTGTAAGACATTTGACGCTATTCTGAGGAATTTCATGGACCTATTTATATGAAAATATTAGAGGTAAACGCGTCCGTCCGTTAAATTGGATTAGGGTAAGACTTGTGGCTAAACTTATTAACAAGACGAAACGTAAAGCATGAGTAGATCCTAAACAAAAATAGCTAAAAGAATTATTTTGTTTTCTTGTAATTTTTTAGTTAATTGAGTGAGACATTAGTGTCATAGACATACTCGTAGATAGACAACAATTTAATGCAAGTCAAGGTATTTTTGGAAATAAATTTTTGGTTATACATCATAATACACATCTAATGATGTGATATTTTTGAAAGTTGAGAATACTTTAAATAAAATTACTTATGTTCAATTTTTATCTCCAATTAATGCCCAAACTAACTAACGTATTTTTCTTATTCATATACATATATCAGGAATAGCTTTGCGTTATAGTTGAACGTTTTTATTAAATATTTCAAAGATAAAAATAGTAAACCTATCGAGATAGATAATTATTATCATAGCAAACTTTTCTTTAGGTATATTGAAGATCTAAAATTCTTTGCAATTTTTAGTACATTAATAACATTTCATCTTATAACTATATATTACTTAAATTAAACCTTGTTGTTAATGAAACGCAACGTACTTAAATGTTGTTAGTTGTATTAGACACCGGTTCCGTGATTGTCTTGCTCTTGGCATAGGCCTCCCCAAGTGTCTCGGGGCGTCACGGTTGCATGCGCGAGCGATCCCGTGGCGCCCCACTACGACGATGAGGGCACCGCTGAGTTTTAGTGAGGTATTCTGGCACGATCTGCGTGCCAGCGAGTCCCACATACCCGTCGCCTTCGGGCGGCGGGATGCGTAAATGCATTTCCCAGCGAAAAAAAAAAAAAAAAAAGGCCTCCCCAAGTGTTCTCCATAACGATCTATCCAGTGCTATCCTCATCCAACATGGTCCTGCCACCTCCTTGATATCATCCTCTCATCTTCGAAACTGTCTACCTTTACTTCTCTTTCTATATCTAGGGCACCATTCCGTTACTTCTTTCGTCCATTTATCTGTCTTACTTCTTGTTAAGTGTCCTGCCCATTTCCATTTCAGTTTTTTCATTTTGTATTTTATATCTATTATCTTGGTTTGTTTTCTGATTGTTGTTAACTTAATTTTCTCCTTTAATTTTATGTTGAGTATACTTCTTTCCATTCGGTGTTGGCATGTTTCCAGGGATTCGACATTTTTCCTTGTACAACTCCATGTTTCGCACCCATAAGTCATACTTGGCAGAATACACGTGTTGAATACTTTGTTTTTTACTTTAATGGGTATATTCGAGTTTTTCATGACGTCTTTCAGAGCCCAATACCTCTTCTATCCTATGGTAATTTTATTTTGAATTTCTTTTGTTGTGATGTCTGTTGGAGATATTATTTGGCCGAGGTATGTATATTCATTTACATATTCCAGTTCAGCGGCATTTTCTGGTTTAATTGGGATTTTAACGTAATTTGTCATTAATTTTGTTTTACTGGTATTTATTAAAAGTCCTACCTTTTCACTTTCAAGTATCAATTGTTCGATCATAATCTGGAAGGTTTTTGGATCACCACTTATTAAAACAAGATCATCTGCGAATCTAAGATGGTTTAGTAGCACTCCATTAACATTTATACCAAATTCATTCCAGTCCAATTGTCGAAACACATGTTCTAGGGTTGCAAGGAACAGTTTGGGTGATAAAGGATCTCCCTGTCTAACTCCTTTCCTAATCGGGAAAGAATTTTCTACCCTTTCTGTGCGTATTTTAGCTGTTATATTTATGTATATGTTCTTTATTATGTTAATGTATTTACTGTGGACCTGTTGTTCAGTGAGGGCTTCCCATATTTTCTCGTGTTTCAGAGAATCAAATGCTTTATTGTAATCAATAAATGCTAAGTAGTAGTTTATTCCATACTCCTTGCATCTTTGAATCATTTGTTTGATGGTGTGGATGTGGTCGATGGTTGAAAAGCCACTTCGAAACCCTGCCTCTTCTTTCGGCTGATTCTCGTCTAAGGTCTTGGTTATTCGATCAAGAATTATCTTGGAGAAAATTTTGTATACATTCGACATAAGCGAAATAGGTCTGTAGTTCGATATATCATCTGTTCTCCCTTTCTTGTGAAGTAAAATAATCGTAGATGTGGTCCATTGAAGAGGTATATATTCCGTTTTTAGAATTTCATTAAAAAGCTCTGTTAATGTGTCTAAGATAGTCTCTGATACTCCTATTAAAAGTTCGTTAGTGATTTTGTCTTCGCCGGGTGCTTTTCCTCTTTTCTGTGATTTAGTAGCTTTAATAACTTCCTCTTTCAATATATTAGGAACTGATTCTTCTTGGGTCCTCATAACTGTTTCGTCACTTGAAAATGATGAACTTTGTTCTTCATAGTAAAGATTTCGATAGAAATCGGTTGCTGTATTTAATATTTCGTTTCTATTAGATTTATGTTTTTGTGTTTTATAATGTGTAATATTAGTAATCCAGTTTGTATGCTCTTTAAGATCTTTCCATGCACTCTTAATTCCGCCTAATTTTGTTATGTGAGATTGTATTAACCTATTCTTTTGCGTATATCTGTATTTCCTAATTTCAGTGTGTATATCTTTACTTATCTTGGTTATGTTTTGTCTATTGATCTTCCTGTTCTTAAATAAAAGTGCTCTTTGTTTTATTAATTTTCTTGCTACAGCTCCTATTCTATCTTTAAGTGGTTTGTCTCTACAATTTTATGAGTTTCTTTTATTTCTTCTTCTAAGGAATCATATTTTTCTTGGATTGTTTTTAATTCACTTATTGTCATTAACCTAGTTTTGAGGGAGTCTAGAACATGGCTTGGTAATGGTAGTGAAATTGGTTTTTTTAGTATTTTGTATATGTTTCCTAGAATTTTTAGTTTTATTTAGGTGTAATTTACCTCGGAGTAATCTGCGGTCAGTAAAGTAATTAAATTTGTTAAGGACTTCCACATTAAGGAAAAGTTTCGGTTTATTTGTAGTTATAAAGTCTATCTCATTTCTTACTTGGCCGTTGGGAGATTCCCATGTCCATTTTCTTTTAGGTTTTCTTTTATAAAAAGTATTCATAATATATAAGTTATTTTCTAACGTGTAATTTATCAATCTTTGTCCATTATCGTTACGCTTGCCGGTTGTATAAGGTCCAAGTGTTTTATCTTCGTTTTTTTCTCGTTGACCGATTTGGCTATTAAAATCTCCCATCACAATAATGGTGTTGTAAAGGGTCTCCATTGTCTTATTTAGGTATTCATAAAAGCTATTTTTAATCTCCTTTTTCGCTACCTCCGTAGGAGCATATACTTGGACTATAGATGATGGGTGTTCGTGACCGGGAAATATAATGTTTAAGACAGCTATCCTATCTGAAACTCCTTTAAATTCTATTATGTTATTTTTCAGATATTTTTTGACCAAGAAGCCTACGCCGTATATTCCTGGTATTTCATTTTTGTAAGTACATTACTACTAACGTGTCTTATCGCTTAAGCGTTAAAAAATAATTATTTTTGTTTTTGACTTGATTACCAGAAACATTGAACATTATCTATGGTTTAAAAAAAATAGAATATACTTATTACACGTAAAATCATTGTCTGATTAATAATGCTCAAAATGACAATGATACCTAATCATATCAAACTCCGTGGCGAGGATTAGAAGAAAAACGCGGTGAACACGACACGACGATACTTATAACAATTATTTAAATTTTAATAATCATAATTTAACGATAATAAATAATTCATGATTTTATTTTTTGTTCGTGGATATAACCACGTGCATGTTACATAATATCACAATCTTCAATGTATTAGTGTCAAAATGTTATTGTCTTTTTCTATAATAGAGTTAATAGAATAAATATTTTGACTTGCTATTTTTCCTTTTTAACTATTACTTATTAATAATCCCTACCTCCCTACCTATATTATAAACTAGCGGCCCACCCCGGCTTCGCACGGGTATTTAACTAAAATATCAAAAATTATAAATTTATATTTTTTATCACCTACACCTGCGTCGAAACTGGAAAATTTTTATAATAGACGGATAAAGTTGTCAAACATATGTCAAAATATAATGTAATTTACATCAAAAGCACTAAGGAGTATTGATATCAACTACAAAGAAAATAAGATTTTACCCCCTTTTAACCCCGTTAGGGGATGAATATCGATAAAATACGAAACAGGTCTTCAATTGATTCTGTTAAAGAATATTAATGCAAAATTTGAAGCAGCTTGGACCAAGGAATCACGTTGTCCGATACAAACTTTGCCCCCCGTTTTCATCCCCTTAGAGGTAGAATTTCGTAAAATACGTTCTTAGCTGATCTCTACTTGGCTAAAGGAATATTTCTACCAAATTTCAGGTGTCTATTTCTTACGGTTCCAGAGATATCGTGATAAGTGAGTGAGTGAGTGACCTTTCGCTTTTTAGCCCGCGACTTCGTCCGCGTAGAAGTCGAAAATGGTTACCTATAATAGGATTTTTATTTGTTTTTTTTTTACGTTATTAATTCTGTTATAACATATAAATTATTATGATAAAAAAAGAAAAGAAAATATATGAATACTTATAAAATATAACAAGCTTTATTATAGAGAAGGGATTTAAAGTTTAAATAAACATTTAAATAAAAATAAGATTCTCTTATATTTACGCGAATTTTACTCATTTGATTAAAAGTCTATACCGGATTTTATCGCGTTTATTTAAAACTTTACAGTTAACAATATTTTAAATTATTTCCCGACGTTTCGGACCCGAAGAATGAACACGAAGCTCGGATTTTGATCTGAAGAAAGTTACACAGGAGTATTATCTTTTTTCAATGAAATCAAAATACTACACCATCCGTAGTATTTCTTTATAAACAATATTTTTTGTTTTTCCTTCGAGGTGCTAGAATCACCAGACTACTCTGGAACATGCCACATACAACTGGCTGTGAGAGAGAGAAGCAGCTTTCGCTCAAGTATACTCCCGCTACATTAAGAGTTTGACCTTAAGCTTTGTTTATGGTAAATACATACTCATATACACTCATACATTATATTATTATCCAGTTCCCGGAAATCACCATTTCCTATTTTAAGCAACAGGTCTGAGAACAGTCCGGCAGTAACATCTCCCCTTAGATGGACTCTAATATGGGAATGGTATGGTATGGTAAGGCTCGGTTTCGTCACTGAAGGCCACAAATGCTTCTGTACTGTACTGTATTGTATCAGCCTGTAAACAGTCCACTGCTGAGCAAAGGCCTTTTTTCCATATAGAAGAAGGGTTGAAGCTTAATCCACCACGCTGCTCCACTGCGGGACGCGGATAATATCCTACCATAAGTACCGATTATTTATAAGTTATCCATAATAACAAACGGGACCGACGGCTTTACGTGCTCTCCGAGGCACGGTGGGGATACCCTCAAGGACATACACCCAAACCTGAAACAAATATCGGCACAAATACAAATATCTTCCCCGAGCGGGAATCGAACCCACGACCACCGGCATTGAGGCGAGGCGTTGAGGCGACTACTCGTACCACTACAGCAGAACGGTCATCAATGCTTTGTTAATTGTATCGTTGGTATAATTACACCACAAATCAATACGATTTTGTCTCTTAGATTTGAATAAATCCGCCAGTAATTATTTTTTAAATTTTGATTGACTCGGCACAGTTGGTAGTGCCACTGCTTTCTGCTCCAGGATCGTGGGTTCTATACCCGCCTAAAGTCTGGGTGTAATATGTATTTATTTCCATATGTACTATTTATATATATATTTATAAAAAAAATGTATATCAGTCGGCTGTTACCTAAAACACAGGCATTATGTTGCCTACCTTACAAACAGACGATCGTGTGTGTATGTCAAACATACCTAATTATATTTATATTTCATAATAGTCCAAGACAGCTTTTATCTCCTCCTTCTTAGTTTTAGTGTAAGATAAAGTTAAATGGGTACATGATTTATAATGTTTTCTGATCTTGTTCCAACATTAGTCCATGGTGCCAATCTGTACTAATTGGGGTGTTAATGCCGTATAATTCAAAAATATTTCTAAGTTCATTTCGGTGTCTTCTATATCTGTATCATTGTTAGCTACAGATGCCTTGCTGATGAGTCATTTAGTTTAAAACCCCGTTGACTTAAAACAACTCCAACATTGAAGTAAAAAATATTAAATAAAACACTATTTTACAATAAAGCGATCACACGGTATATTTACAACTCAATTTTGTTACGTTTAATATGAAGTCTTGGCTGTTCCATCAGGAGCACCCAAAAAAAGATATCACCTACACCTGCGTCAATACTGGAAAATATTTTATAATAGACGAATTGAGTTGTCAAACATGTGTCAAAATAAAATGTAATTTAAATCAAAACACTAAGGAGTATTTATATCAAAATAATTTTCTACCCCCTTTTAACCCCGTTAGGGGATGAATTTCAGTAAAATACGAAACTCGTCTTCAATCAATTTTGTTAAAGAATATTTATGCAAAATTTGAAGTAGATTGGACCAAGGTTGTTCGACGTTGTTCCATACAATCTTTGCCTCCCTTTTTCATCCCCTTAGAGGTAGAATTTCGTAAAATCTGTTCTTAGCTGACCTCTACTCGGAAAAATAAATATTTCTACCAAATTTCAAGTCTCTAGGCCTTATAGTTCCAGAGATATCGTGATGAGTGACTATATCTATAGTAAGTCTCCTATATATATATATATATATATATATATATATATATATATATATATATATATATATATATATATATATATATATATATATATATATATATATATATATATATATATATGAAATGTAAGTTTGTTTGTTACGTTTTCACGCGAAAACTACTTAATCATGAAATCATCATGAAACTTTGTACATATATTCTTGGAGTTATTCGAAGTAACATAGGATACTTTTTTTTCGGTCCCAATAACCGACATCCACGTGGGCGAAGCCGAAGGCAGAAGCTAGTATTAAATATAATTTTTGAATAATTATTTTATAAAATGATAGATTCACCGCACAAACTTCTATTTTACCCCCCTTTTTCGTGGCAAAACGCTGACTACATATATTAATCTAGATACTAGTTTCGACGGAAGTGTACGAAGAATTATATAAGATGTGTTTAACACAATAATATTTTTGATGTTGATCCTAATTATAAAAGTTTAATAATGCAACCTATCCCAACAATTTTAAAAGAACTACCTATCATAGTTTATGTGGTGTAAACAAATCGAAATTGAGATCGCTTGCAATCGTTGTCTAGTGAACGACTCGTTCGTTGCGCATGCGCAAGGTGCGTGTGCGCGGAGGGCGGGCGGCGAGGGCAGCGGCGGGCGGGCGGTCGGCGTCAGTACGCGCGCGCCCTCGCTATGGCTCGGTGGGTGTCGGGCCTCGCGGCCCTGCTGCTGCTCGTCTCCGTCGCCTCCGCCGCGCGCAAGACGCCCCCCCCGCGCATCGAACCGCAAATCGAGGAGGTCACCGCCAAGCAACTGGAGCGAGTGCTGGAGGAGAAGGATTACGTGGCGGTGTTCTGGTGTAAGTGCGCGTGCGCCGCTGGCCGACCGCCAGCGCCGGGTGCCCCCGCCGCCCGGTGGCTCGTCTCGAGTTAATGATCTTCGGCCACTCGCCGTGGAACGCCGTTCGCCTTGCGCGATATTTTAACAGCGAGCCACGGCCGCCTCCGGTTATGCAACCGCGGAGACAATAAAACCCGAGCCGACCGCGGCGGTCGTCGGCGCCGCCTAAAATGGCGCCGAGACTTGTTCCTCACGGTCCCGTCTCCTCAAGGTTGCCGGGCGCCTACGCTCCCGTTCGGCTGAAACTATATCAGTGTGTGCCGCACTATTAGCTGAAATAGATTTCCATTACGTGATATTGGCATTCCGAATGTTTTAGCTTGTCGCCAAGCTAAGGGTCCATTTTCGTTAACCCGTAGAGAGTTTTTTGTTTCTATCAAAACAGCTCTTTCTGCGTTCTGACAGTTAATGTATGCTATCTCCCCAATATCGGTTACTTTATGGTTTTAATTCCATTCTAAATGTCATAAATGCTATATTTCAATGTAGGATGCCAACAGCCCAACAGATTAACAGTTGTTTTTTGGCTGATCTTCTAAGCCGAACTGAGCTGAACGGCTAACCCAGTCTGTAAATTCACGTCAGAAGACATATTTAATGTTATGCGCTCGTATATCGCGTCTGGTCGAGGTTAAGTCAACATAAACAAAAATAAACAAACTTGCACTCTCCAGCCTGATCTCTAGTCTTCGTACACTAAGACATTTTTCGTACACTCGTTAAAATTTGAATATATTATTACATAGTAAAAATATATCAAAATATTTATATGATCTAAAAAGAAAACCGTTCATTGCTCTTACCAGTAATGTTTTTTTTTTTATTGTTTATTAATAGAACCGTTTCTGCTTAATTTAATGATTGTTTCACAAAGTTCTTGACGCTAAATTTAATGGCTGTAAAAGATTTATTTTTACATGAAAAAAAATTTTCGAGTCAATATTAGATTGTCACAGACCTACTTGGCCTACGAATTACATTTTATTGTTCTTGATTAAGTTAAATAATTAGTAATAAATATGTTTTAAAGAAAAATAACGACCGATTAAATAACTTATTTTTATAAGAACCAAAGTTAAACGTCTTAAAAATAGTCTCAGTTACCTAGTATATGAGAAAATACATAATTACGAAAATTCTGTGGTACAAATGTTTCGTTTGGAATTCTTCCAAAATTATAGTATGTGATCAATTTATTTACTGGATTATTAGAATTTGCGACATTTAATAAAAATAGGGAATTTTTACCTTCAAAATAGTAGTACTGATAATTTCAATTCACTTGATGAATTGAATAGAACATTTTTGAAAAATGCATTTAATGGCATTTAGTACATAATCCTATATGTTATAAAATATAGACAATGTAACCTTTGAGTTCGATTCTCGTAAAATATAAATGATAAGTAAATAAATTAAAAAATAAATTAAAGCAAAAAAAAAAAACAAAAAAAAAAAACAGAAAAGTTAAATTTAATAAAAGAAAGAGCTAATTTTGATCGATATAGTCAATTGGCTTCATGGTACCTTTGATTTAAAAGGATATATACATTCTTATCCTTATTGTGAATGTTCCAAGCGTAGTGTATCTCAGTTAGCCAGTGATTTTTCAGTATATATGTCATAGATGAAACAACAATATGTATCATAACAAAATTCGTCAAGTTTCTTGACTAATTCTCTAAAGAACAGTTTGCGAGATACTATGCCAAACATTAAGCATCTTAGTGATTCTAGATTAACGCCGAGTTGCACGAAACAAATTTTAAATTTAAGTGTTTATTAAATTAATTTAATCACAAGAATCGTGATTTTCTGTTGCACGAAACCTACATCTGATTAAGTTAACAAAAAAATTTTGTTTAATTAAAGACCTACCTAACGGATGATTAATTCCAACAGCTTTAAATTAATCATGAGATCAACTAATTTTAAGATTAATTGCAACTTAACTAACGGAAAGTTAGCGACGGTTTCGTGCAACTCGCCGTAAGTATCTTATTTGACTAAATACGACACAAAAAATTCGTATCTATCTGGAATTTGTTTTTCATATCTTTATAGTACTTTTTGTACTCCTCTGCAGTGTAAAAGATCTTAAAAAAATTAGTCACTAGGATAGACATAATACATTAATTGAATAAATTAAAAATTATTAAGTCTTATATTTATAATTATGAAATGTACTAATTGTACTTTATCAATGATTTTTAAACATAGTTCTTTAGTAGAGAATTATAAATGGCCCTATTATTTGCTATATTTATCAACTCGAATAATGTGTAATATCGTCTGTCCACAGGGTAATTACGAATTAGTTCTAAACTGTAGGTCTGTGAGTTCGTTCATCAAATAGCAAGGTTGTGTCAATATTACCTGATCAAGACCATTTTAGTTTTTGCTTTTGTATAAAGCGTCAGCAATATTAGTCTTTTTTAAATTATTATTAGATGTATTTTATGTTTTTTTTTGTATGTTTATTTCCCTACTTTGGTATGATCTGATTTCGTTTGACCTGGAGAACATTTTTCAAAGTTTTTAGAATCTTCTTTCTGTATTATGCTATTTATTTTGCTTTGTAAATCAAATTTGAAACTCAAATATTAGAAAATCGTCTTCTTATTTTTTTAAGGATTGATGAAAAAAAAATGTGTATATAAAATACAATTGGAAAATAGCCTATTTTCTTCTGTTGCATGTGTATCTTCCTTTTACGTTAAAGAATTGTCTGAATTAGTTTCGGTGTTGTTTCTGTTTCTTTTTTTAATACTAAGTTGAAGATAATACAAAGTTTGTGTTAAGGGCAACTCGATAAGGATTTGCCAATTTTAGTGCCTTAGTTATTTTATCAGATGCTACCTCTGCACCATTTACATACTGTATTTCTGACGACATTTCTCTTTCTTAAATTAACGAGGGCTATTATTTTTCTGATATGTTTTCTATAAAATTGTTATGAATTGAAGTACCTGTTTCTTTTTTAAGATGTTTAATTGAAAGCTTTTATTCTTTCTATCTGATTCTTAATTCCTTATTAGATATTTTTAAGTTTCATTCAGGATAAAGTCTTTTCGTATTTTGTATGTTTAATACATTTAAGAAAAATCTCTTTGGTTGTATTGTTTGTATCTGGCAGGTTTTAATATCAATAAATATAGGACCATAAGAAAAATAAAAATAAAAAGTAAAAACACTTTCTTGCCATTTATCAATTGTTTTCCCTTCCTTAAAAAAGTTTTATTACAAAAAAGGGAAAAATGCGACTGCAACTACGACAAGTAGCGAAAAAAATTGTGACGTTTATAGACCTAATACAGTGTCAGTAAGATTAGCACAAAGTTGGTTCAAGCTTTTTCAGTCTGGGAATTTGTATGTCAAAGATGCAGCTCGCTTTGGTCGCCCTCATAAGGATCAAGTTTATACCATTTTTGAAAAAATAAAGATAAGAGCATATTAGTAAATATAAAATTACGACATAGCTGAGGAACTGAGAATTGATCACAAAACAGTTTTGACAATTTTTGAGAAGATTGATAACTGGTCATGAAAGGTGGATCACCTACAAAAAGAACGTGCAAAACAGATCATGGTCAAAGGGTAGATAAGTTCCACGGACTGTAGTGAAACCCGGATTAATGATATCGATTGAACATTAATTATCAAAAAACCGTAAATTTAGCTTAATATATAATAAAATACATCAAAACGCAAAAGATCACAAATCATCTTATCCTCGGGTAATAATGGCAAGAAAGCTAACATTTCTGCTGTATCGTAATTCCGATAGCTTGAGCGAAATTAAGCCTGCTTTTCGGGTCAAAGTTTTGCAACTGTAACTGGTCCAAAAGTTTTTCAACAATGTAAAATTTACTTTGTAATAGATAATCATATTAATTAGCCAAAATTATGTTCAATAATAGACCAATCAAGACAAATAAAAAATTCAAATATTTTGAAAAAAAAAGAGGGGTTTATTTTTTCCTATTGCAATTGTATCACAACAATTTGTTATTAGTCAATTAATTTTTATGGTTATCCATAAATTTATTGGTGTCTTTATAGCGCTATTGTGACATAATAGCAATAACAGATTTGGGGCTCTGAAAATTTATTTGTCATCTTGTTGTTTTTACGTAATACTGTAAGATTGTCCGCATGTTTGTCATAACAAAAGTGACAAAATTACCTCAGATTTACGACCAGTCCTAAACAAGATAGGACTAAAGTAGAAAGTGATAAAAACTATTTTAGCCGACTTCGAAAAAGGAGAAGGTTCTCAATTTGACTGTATTATTTTAATGTGTGTTACCTCATAACTTTTTACTGAGTCTACCGATTTTGATGATTCTTTTTATGTTCAAAAGCTGGTGTTTGTTATGTGGTCCCACTTAAATTTGAGCGAGATTATTTTTCAGTTATCCCTAATAATGCGTATTTAATTTACTTCGACTACGTTGATGTTGTTCTCATTTTTTTAGTTGTATTTTGAAGGTTTTACCGCCGTTGGCATTTACGATTATTGATCTAGTACGATGAGTATAGCGTGATATTTTATAGGCCTTTGTTACTTCCGGATAAATCACAGACATCTATAGTTTCTAATGATAAAAATAATTGTCTTAAAGTGGTTCAATACTTTTAGAGTAAATAAATTTTAAACATTTCATTATGTTCACATTTTTATAATATTCGGATCGTTTCCTTAGTTATGTGAACATGTAAATTTACACAATTTTTTAATAATAATAATAAACGTCTCACACTCAACGGCCCCCAGTAGGATGTCCTGTGTCGGGAGTCCGGCAACACACACAATACACAAGCACAAACGCCCAGACCACGACAAACATATGTATGGCTTATACAAATATTTGTCATGTGCGGGAATCGAACCCGCGACCGCTAGCGCATCAGCCAGTTACTGTGACCACTGCGCCAACGCGTCGTCAAAATACAATTTAAGAGCAATGTTTTATAAAAGATTTATATTTCTTGTCTTAAATGATTGTACTTACAAGTATTTGTAAATTGTTTAATGTTACTTCAGACAGTTCGTAATTTCGACTGACGAATTGGTTATCTTTTCTACTATTTGACACTTTATAACATTGACGCTGTACCGTTTTAACTAAAACCATACAATTAACTCTTGAAGTTCAAGAACGTGTGTTAATAATGATGACGCCTTGTTGTATTAAAGGAATTTATGAGCAATAAAGTCGATAATTTGGTTTGTAATAAAGAAACGCTTGTTGCTCTCGATAAACAGGCAGGCACTTATGCAGTTCTGCTTTTATGTAAATATTTCAGTTTTAATTATACTTACAAACAAATCTTAATTTCAAATTTCTGTTGGGATTAAAAAAGTTAATTTAAACTCAAAATTAAAATGTATCTTAATTTTTTGTTTGAACGCGCTATTGCTCTATCGGTCTAATTAAAAATACATAAAATGTATGTTTATTAGGAATGGTTACAGTTTATAAAACATTAATCTACCATTCAGAGCCGCAAAAACCGCCCAGCGTTTGGGCGCAGGTATAATAACCTCTCTCATATTTAGTACTTTATAAAAATTGAATTGAATATGTTTTATTTCTCATATTTACGCAGAAACTGACATGCATTTTCGCTTTTGATTTCCAAACGTACATTTGCTATTGTTATGGTTTAAATATTACACATTTCACCCATATCGACAATATCTCAGTCGCAATGACAATGAAAATGATCATAGATGGACGAAGCGAATGAAAAATTGTAAAAGGCACATCATACTACAATTGTATCCATTACAATTTTCCGTGACGGAAATTTTGTTTATGCTAACTACATAAAAAAATTATCCTCACGCAATAGCCCGAGTGTTGTGTTAAGAATATAATTAAGGTGAGGATTTTATTTACGTTTTCAGTGCGATCACTTTTTATAGCGTTATAAGCATAAAGTCAAGAGGAAAATAAAATTTCAGCTTAATATTATCCTCTGTTTTGTTTGGTTAAACTTCCATTCGAGCTGTTGAACAAAACTTTAACGATAGTTAAAGTGATCATTAAAACGTTTAAAATTAGGTACATCGTGTACATTGTCTGCTGTTTACGAAATGAAAGGATGATTTACAAAGGGAGTTTACAGAACGTAGAAAACATGTTTTTCTTATTTTTACACTTTTTTATACATTACGAAATCACAAGAATAGACTGTCCACTTGATGGTTAATGGTAACCTTCGCTCACGGATATCTGCAATACTTACAAATGATGTTGAGAAAGCAATATTTACTATTGCGAAACTTTTTAACACTACTCCTGAAATGCCCCATATTGTAGTGTTTAGGGAAAACATGAATGAATGATGATTTCAAGTAAATGTTCTATCACAAGTAATATAATTTTTTTTTGTTTATTTTAAAACATTAAAATGAATATTCGACTTTTCGATAATATTTATATTATTAAATAATAAAACAACTAATAACTGTATTTAATGTATATTCAATAGTTCTATCTAGACAAATGAACAATTCAGAGATACGTTAGTTTGAGATATAGCACAAGGCAGATAGAGACAAAAGTTGGCACATTACAAGGCCATACATTCCTTGACTGATTTTGAATTCTTTACAAATTCGATTCAGTCATGAATTCAAATAAACCAATTATTTTACAACTTTACATATATACATACACAAAGGTATAACGGGATTAAAATTTGTTTAAAATTTCTATCCCATTCCATTTTTTTGCAAAGTATAAAATCTGTGCAATTCAATTATTAACATCAGCTGTTAATAAAATAATATTACCGAGCAAAAAAAAACATACTTATTAGATGTGAGCCTGGGTTTCGGATTCACGTGCTTTATCCACTAGGTCATCTTGGTCATTAATGAGCTTCTACTAAAAACAATTTTAATGTCACGAAGAATTGTGTAACGTTTTATTTATAGAAATAAAAGGATACAGATGCAGTATTTAATACCAAGATACTACGCTTAATCAAGAATAGTGGCTAGGATTGAGTAATGAAATTTACTTCAAGTATTGAAGAAAAATATGCTCGTAAAAAGAATAAGTACGTCTTATTCCATTTCTACGGTCAAGCTATTATTAGCATATTAGTAATCTGTTATATAAAAACTTAACGGAATTAACAAACACGTTGGTTGTCTGGAAGAGATCGCTGCTTAGCGATAAAACCGCATGTTATACATATGTGTTTTATATTATACTTTACAAATAGTTTGTTTATTTTTTTGTGTATGTATGATAAAGAGAAAATAAATAAAAAATATATATATTTCAAGATCTTTCTTATTTTTAATGCTTATTAATATTGTGTGTCTTAAGAGATATTTTAATTAACCTCTAAAAAAATAGTAATTCTTTCGATGTGACAGTTAATAACAATCTATTGACTGAATACTTGTTGGCGTTCTAGAATCAATTCTTAGTAAAATCAACCGAACGCATTATACGAATTCTCGAGCTATTTTAATATAAGTTACGAACCACGAAATCTCATTTTACGCACGTCTGACGTTAGTTGTTGATGTGTACTCTTTATGAATCAGATCATTGAAAATGTTTAGCAGAGGTTAACGAATTAATATTTGTGTTAACCCATCGTTAATAGAAGTTATCGTGACTTTTATTTTCGATAGTGAAAGTATATCTGTTGAATGTATTGCATATGTTTCTAGATAAACAGGACGTGGTGCAAGGTTTGAAACGAATTGAAATTTATCTTCAAAAGTTTTAAATACGTATAAATATTTTTAGTTTGTGAGCAATGACTGGTGTACCCAAGACTTATGATATGCTCCGTAATAAAATCCAGAGCAAATGACATTTTTTATCGACATCTTGCGAGTGTGCAATGTATTCTACAGTAACATTCGTCTTACAGAAACAGATCATAGGCTTAGTAATGTTTCAGATTACATTCATGACTATTTAAATTTATATTTGTACGGGTTCTTACCGCGTTTATAATTTTGTTTACTTCCCTATATTTCGGCAATGTTTCAATCGCCATGATCACGGGGAGACTATTACTAGAGTAAGCACCCGTACAAATATAAATTTAAATATGAATAGTGATCGCGTTAGTTTAAAACAATATATTACATTCATGACATTTTGTTAAAATGTCACGTCAGTGTTTTCATTGTTTATAATACTTTCGTATTTCACTCGTACGTATAAAAATACTAAATGAATTAAACTGATTTAATTAATAATTGCGAATTTGGGAAATCCCTAATGTTATAAATGTGAAATGTAAGTTTATTTGTTACGCTTTTACGCGAAAACTTAACCAATCATCATGAAACTTTGTAAACATATTCTTAGAGGTATTAGAAGTAACAGAATACTTATTTTTTGCGATAACCGACATACATGCGGGCGAAGCCTCGGGCAGAAGCTAGTATTTTATAGATTGGATTTACACTTTCCTTCAGCCCACATCAGTCCACTGCTGGACTGCCTCTCCCAAGGCACGCCACTCAGGCCGATCTTCGGCTCTTCGCATCCATTTGCTCCCCGCCACCTTGCGCAGATCGTCGCGCCATCTAGCAGGAGGTCATCCCACGCCACATTTACCTAGTCGTGGTCTCCACTGTAATATACTTACTTCACTTTATTTAGTATTTTTATCCGAACAAATGAAATATGTAAGTATAGACAGATTTTTAGAAAGAGAATATTATTGAATGAAGAGGTTATGAGTGTCAGTGGTTATAGATTTAATTAGTACTAACCTAACTGTCAAAAACAACTATTATGAAACGAATAATCTTACTTTGTTATACAAATTTAATATTACCAGTTCGACAGCTAGTAAAATTCGCCGTCTTGGCTAGAATTCTAGATAATATTACGAAACGAATTCCTTATTTTGTACTAACGATTAGCCAACATGACAAAATGTTTTTAGCATTGTCTTATGTAAATTATAGTAATTTTGCCCTCCGATTTTATTTATTTTCCTTAAACGATGTAAATTTTATATAATTAATAATAATTATCATCACTGAAATTTAAACAATTTAGATTTTTTGGAAAAATAGGAAGGGTATCTTATTCATTATGTCTACCAACGATTATTTCAACAAGTGTAAAACTACCTATATTCTTCATTATAAACTCATTTGCAAAAAAAACGGGCGGTTTCGGTTTTCTTCCTGGCTGAAAAAAATAAAATACCAAAAAGGTTTTATTCATTTGAACATGTTACTGGCCAGTTATAAAAGTGCCATAATGTTTATAAGAGTACATTCCAAATTCAAATTTTTGACTGAGCCTGGTTTTCAAAGAAAATAACTTTTAACTATATTTTGTGGCGCGAATTCCCTATAGTTAATATCGACTCTAATTAACTTTTTGTCAATTTTTATTAAATTATCTGGTGTTCTTGACATTTAAAAGTATTGTTATTGCTGTTTAGCAATCTCGAAAATGGTAGATAAAGTGATAAAAGCGAGCAAAATTATTGCGCTGCTTGAAGAAGGTTGCAGTCAATGCTTCGTGGCTCAGAGGCTAAATGTGAGTCGGTCGACAGTTCAAAGGACCTGGCAGCGCTATCAAGAGACCGGTTCCATCAAGAGAAGGCCTGGTTCTGGCAGAAAGACATGTACCGAACCACGGGATGATCGTTTTCTAGTTAGTCAAGCGTTGAGAAATCGCAAATCTTCTTATGTGGACCTCAAGAACACCCTCGAAGAAGTAAGAAATGTGCAAATTAGTCTATGGACGGTCAGGAGGAGGCTTCTCGCTGCTAATATACACAGTCATCGCCCGGCACGCGGCCCTAAATTACTCCGTGGACATCGAGTTGCCAGGCTTAGCTTCGCTCGAAATTGTGTGTCATGGACTCATGAAGACTGGGATAGGGTATTGTTCTCCGATGAAGCCAGGATATCTCTGCATGGTGAAGACCGACGTCGGCGAGTGCTACGTAGACGAGGAGAACGCTTTGCAGAGGCATGTTTTGAAGAAATCACACCTTATGGAGGGGGCTCTGTTATGTTTTGGGCAGAAATAAATTCTATGGATCGTACGGAGTTAGTCTTCATCGAAAACGGTACACTGACTGGACACCGATACATAACGGAAGTTCTAATTCCTTATGCACAACCCGCTTTAACCGCTCTTGGCGAAAACTCAATTTTTATGGACGACAACGCTCGCGCCCACCGGTCTGGCGGTGTGGATGCGTATATGCTAGAAGTCGGAATTCGTCGTTTGGACTGGCCAGCTAGAAGTCCGGACCTCAATCCTATAGAGCATGTCTGGGACATTCTGAAGCGACGAGTGAGATCAGTGCAGCCGGCTCCGCAGACCATCAGAGAGCTAAAGAATGTGATTACCGCGGAGTGGAAACGTATTCCCCAAGAAACCATAAAAGATATACTCACTAGCATGCCCAGACGAATGCAAGCTGTGATTTCAGCAAGAGGGGGTCACACTCAATACTAAACTTTTATCTGCTTTTAATGTATTCAAGAAAAACAAAGAAATTAACGCGTTTCATTTTTATTTAGCGAGCAGGTACAATCATAGTGTTTTGAGCTTAAACATTATTTCTTAATAATTTAATTAAAATGTTATGATAAAACTGATGAAAACTATTCCTTCCTAATTAATTTATAAAATTCTGAGGATAACAATACCTAAAATTGTCAAACAAACTAATAGTAACTATAAAATAGTTCTTTGCTTAAGTGCCCGTTTTTTTTGCAAAAGAGTTTATATTGTAATTTTAAAGATTTTTTGAATCCATTTTTTTGAATCAGTGAAACTAACTGTCAGCCAACGTACAATGTTAACGGGTAGTGAAAATAGAGATCCTTTATATTTTCTTTCCTAAACCACACGGTTTTAAAGCGAAAATACTACGCAAATTTCGGCGTATATAAGCATTTATAATATACTGAATAGATAGTTAATATTAGCTTAAGCCATAAAAGTATTAAACTTCCATTCAAGTCACAAATTTTTTAATTATCACATAATGTTTATACGGAATACAGATATAACAAAGAACTTCTAATAATCAAGAAATATGAAACTGTTCTTAATGACAACATAATACAAGTTATTCTGGGAAAGTTCCTCTTTTACTTTTTAAAGTTAGTGGTTCTGATGGAAAAATATCATCGGTCATACGACTGAAGAAATAAACAAAATAAAAACGATACTCAATAATAAGAGTAGGTATATGAATTTATCCGCTATTATTGCATTGGCACTATAATTATAGTCTGTAAATATCTTGTTCAGATATAAAAAAAAAAAAATATATATAGAGTCGCTGAACTCGACAATAACATTTTTAACATTAAATTATATAATAATGAAGCGTATTTAAATAAAAAATTGTAGTAAAATATTAAAGCACTTTCAATTTAAATAATCGCCAAAAACTGTTTTAAATTATATTAAATGTTACTATCTCCGATACACGCCAAATATTTATGCTTAGATGTTTTTTTTAAACGATGGTTTTTTCAAGAACTTATTCTTTTAAAACAGATTCGTTTAAGAATGCATAAACATTCAGTACTGTTTTATAAATTAAGAAAATCTGATCTTGTTTTAATCTCCAAGAACCGTTAAATCTCAAATAGAAAACAAAAATTAAAAAAAATCTTTGAATTCGATTGTTATTTACCTAACAGTAATTTCGTTAGTATTGGGGAATTTAAAACAGATACTTCAATTCGTATTAGAAGAAAAATCTTTGATAAAGTCAAAATTATCTAGCAAATACAGCTGTTGACGAGAATTTTAAACTCTATTCGGAAGACTATTAGATTTACTTTTTATCAAGAGATGCGGGTCACTTACAACTCTTCTTTACAGAGGTGTTTTTTTCTGCAAATAATGAGTGTACTTACTCCCAAATACATAGGGTGACTGGTGAGTCACTATCAATATTTAAGGAGAATACTCGGTACATGATTCTCAGTCGAATTATGTACTGTCATCATCTCATTCGAATTATGTATTCGAATTATTTACAGCTGTGTTTGTAGGGTTCTGTAGACAAATGGCAAAAACGGAACCCTTATGGATATGGAAGAACTATACTGTTGAAACTTGGTAAGTAGATGTATTCTGTGAACCCCAAAACAATAAATTTTGCGGGTTCCCCATACTTACAACTGGAACTCAAAAAAAATTTTTTCATCACGCCCATACTGTGTGGATATCTATAGATAGGTCTTCAAAAATGATATTGAGGCTTCTAGTATCATTTTCTTCTAAACTGAATAGTTTGCGCGAGAGACACTTCCAAAGTGGTAAAATGTGTCCCCCCTGTAACTTCTAAAATAAGAGAATGATAAAAACTAAACAAAAATATATGATGTACATTACCATGCAAACTTCCACCGAAAATTGGTTTAAACTAGATCTAGTAAGTAGTTTTTTTATATAAAAAAATACACTATTACTAAAACATCGATCAAAGTTACAACGAACTACAAGAACTTTTATATGATGTTACTTGCTGCTACGGACCCTTCATGGGCGAGTCCGACTCGCACTTGTTTAATTTTTTTTCTGTAAACGATGAATGTGCTTACTCCCTAATATATATCGAAAAGAAGTGATTTTATTAAGAATAGGCCTTAATTATTATGTATTTCTGTTTAAAATTTTTGTTTTCTATAGTGACGTTTACTATTTCTAAACATCGAGCAATAATTATGGATTCCATTAATAACATAGTTCAAATATTATTACAGACAACAAAACATAATTTCTGCTGTTAGCATAAGTAAATATACCAAGAATTAGAAATATTATTTTAGGTGTATGTAAACAATAAATAAATCTTCACTTAAATGTCTCGAAAGCTTAGGTATAAATCGAATTAAAGTTTTCCATGGCAATTCTCACAGGATTATGTACCTATTTAAAAAAAATTCAAATAAAAATAAAACTCAAGGTTCTCAAATTGGCTACAATGTAAAAGTATCACTGGCCATTGCAGACGTGAAGAGGGAACGTTTGAAAAATTGGCCATGGAAATTCGGCCTCGTAAAATCAGATAGTGAGATTTCTTCATTTATAAAAATAAAGTAATAAATATAATACTTTATTTTTTCTATCCTATGCTTTAAATAGAACTGAAGTCTACAAAACAGTAGAAGTTAGTAGTAGGTAGTAGGTCGGTGGTAGTTATTATATATTTATCAACTTCTGGAATAATCCAGCAGTTGATAAATATGTGTTCCAACAATGTTTCATAACTTTTTAATAATATTGTCATCTTTTTTATTAGGGTATGTTCAAATTCTATATCATCGGGATTTTAAAATCATATTTTTGAATAAATGAAATAGTTTGCAAAATATGTATTCAATATTACCAATTAGTATAATTTTTTTTTTTATACCACGACGGTGGCAATCAAGCATACGGCCCGCCTGATGGTAAGCGGTTACCGTAGCCTATGGACGCCTGCAACACCAGGGGCATCACATGCGCGTTGCCGACCCTTCAAAAACCTATTTACTCCCCTCTTGAAGTACCCCGTACTGTAGTCCTGTGGGAAAACCTCGGCAGGGAGTTCATTCCACAGCCGAATGGTCCGTGGGAGGAAGTTCCTCTGATACCGAACTGTACGGGACCATTTGGGCTGCAATGTGTGAGCATGAATTCCCTGTCGATGGCGAGCGGTGCGATGATAAAAAGTGGCCGTTGGCATCTTTTCGAACAATTCTTCGGAACACAACCCATTATACAAACGATAGAGCACGCATAGGGATGCAAGATCTCTTCTTAGACTTAAGGGCTCGATATCGCTCGTCAGTATTGGATCGTCGATCTCACAGCTCTCCTTTGAACCGAGTCAAGAGGACCAAGCTGAGAGCCAAGCGCCCAGAGATGAGAGCAGTACTCCATATGGGGGCGGACTTGCGATTTATATAGAAGCAGTCTTTGCCCCGGCGTGAAGTACCGCTTCGCTCTGTTAAGCACACCGTTTTCCCTTTGTTGTACCTACCTATATTTTATTATTGTTTTATCGAAATTCAGATTAATGTGTCAGGAAAAAGTGGTTACCTTATTTACAACTACAAATATTTCTTTTATAGTTCTTTACACTAAATATTAGTATTTATTTAAAGAATTTTGTTTACAATTATCAAAAATTTTAGAACTTTAGTTACACAACATTATAATAAATTAATGCCAGTATATTCTTAAAATACGTACGTGAATATTATGTATATGATAAAATGAAAAACTTGTAAATGTAAATAAAATAAGGTACTATTATTATTACCTTATCTTAAAGCGTAATAAGTAATTAATAAATAAATTAAGAATTACACTAATATTCGTTACAGATGCCAGGAGTTGTGTCACTTGCGACAAAGTTCTAGAAGAACTAGAAAAGATAGATGATGACACTGACACGTTCGGCGTCGACTTCGTTAAGATCAACGACAAGAGACTCGCCAAACAATATGGCATTACGAAATTCCCCGCCCTCACGTACTTCCGTGAGATGGAACCGATTATATACGAAGGTAAACTTGTAGATATGACACGGAATATTTTTAAATGTTTTCATCATTTGGATATGATGAAAACATTAACATTAAAATATGAAGATATATTTTATTAAATTTAGTTCATGAATTGATATAATAATGTAGCGTATCAGCATGTAAGTAACCCACGGCTGAGCGAAGGCCTCTTCTCCATATAGAAGAAGGGTAAGAGTTTAATCCACCACACTGCTTCATTGCGGGTTCGTGGATATTTTCTTACCATGAGTAACGGTCGCTATCTGATGTCTATGATAACAACGGGGACCGACAACTTTACGTGCTCTCCGAGGCACGATGGGGAAACCCACAAGGACATACACCCAGACCGGAAACAAATATTTGCACAAAATCTAATATCTCACCCGAACGGGAATCGAAACCGCGTTGAGATGACTACTCTCACCACTACACCAGAACGGTCGTCGAATTGATATAATACTAATCAATATTTCTACTGAGTAAGCATAAACCCGAGATGGAATCTTTATTTACTAACTATGCTAAATCGAGAAATAGCAACGGATTGAAATCAAAAATACTTAATCTTTGAATAGCATAAATCGGTAACTTATAAAATGCTTTAGAGATTTGTAGATATAAGTAGACACCTGCTTTACTTGTATATTACTACTTTGGTCATCTAGTAGTAAATATAATATGTGTACATATATAAACAAATTGTAAAGACTGACACTGACGCCGTAGCGATAGACGAAAAAAATAGAATGTCTACGAGGTTGATCTTTTTGGCAGCTCTTAGATTTAATTAACTTAGTTATATTTTAAATACATGACGTTAAGTGGTATTATTACCAGGGGAATATGTTTATTTTCAGATTCTTACTTAATTTTTTTTTTCATTTTAGGAGATCTCATGGACGAAGAGAGTGTCTTGGATTTCCTGACGAGCTTAGAAGCAATGGACCTACCTGACCGGATAGAAGAAGTCAACCAAAAGATCTTGGACAAAATCATCGAAGATACTGAATACGTGGCCGTTCTTTTCTGTAGGTATCAGTATACTTTTAAGGGGGTTTGTTTAAAGGATTTTATAAACTATGTGGTTAAAAAAAGCCATCTTTTCTTAACTAACAAATATAAAATATTATAAATACTATCAATGTAGATATATTGAGTAGATAATTCTCTATCGCTTTCACTGATTAGTATTAAACTAAACTGTTTGAAAAGGAGTACATTGTGCTGTGTGTTTGACAGTGTTTTTCACGTAGGTCCTGATCACAAAAATTGCGGCCCGATGAACAGTAAGTAAGGTTTACAGCTGCTGGTATGTTACATTTATGTCGTTGTGGCTGTTACTTCTAGCTTTTTAGATTAGCGTAATTCAATGATTTCGACGTGCTTTCCGCTTTCGATGCGGCTGCGGTGGGCAGTTTCAGAGAGTTATTGAAAATTAGATTAAGAATTGGCGGCTCGACCGGCTGAGGCGAACATTCATTAATGTTTTGGCCAATTAAATTTTTGGCTCTGCTACAACATATCACAATAGCATGAATCATTTGACAAACTTTATCGATTGTATTTTGATGTTATCAAATCAATGTCTCTCGTACACCATAAACGTTTATCTTTCACGTGCTGTGTACTAAACTAATTTTTATGGCTTGAGATCAATAGTTCTGTATCACATCTGGCAAGTCCATTTGTCTAGTGTAAAGGAAGGTTAGAATCAAAAACGCGTTTGCATTATCGGAGCGTGCGGCGATCTATTTCGGCTATTCTATTTATGTCTTGGAGCTCGGATTGACGGACCGACGTGTCACGAACAAGACATCGGTTACATTATCTTCTCTTAACGACCACAAACTATTAAGTCTACATATATATAAGAAGTTATTTGATTTATATAGAACGCATAGTATATTGACCTTGACCTAAATAAATTATTCTAATGAAATGAAATCCTAAGTTTTACAAAGCAGTATTGACTTAGAAAAATATTCAATTTGTAATTTAAACTAATCAAAGAATAATATCTATTTATGAATAGCAGATTAGTAACTAGATACGTCTGATTTTGGTGAACCCTAGATGGACTGTTTTATTTATTTGGGGATATCCTTATTAAGTAAACATTTAGTTATCCATTCCCTATAAAACACAAGAGGACACCGGAAATACTCCCAATTAGTGACCAATTGAACACAAACTGTGGTAACCCACCGCAATCTCTGGCACCAACACTACACCAGGCCCACTAGCCCAATCATTGCACGACACCAAACGCTTGCGACACAATACAATTAATTTTCTTTTAACACACAATCACCTGAACAATGCTCTTAACTGCACTGCTTCGATTCCTTTACGAGGCATGATTTTTTAGGCACACATATTCAAATTGCGTAAACAAGATGTTAATGAAGGATACTTGAATGTTTCAGACAAACCTGAATGCAAAAAATGTGCGAAAGCTCTACAAGAGCTAGAAAATATTGATGATGAAGCAGACCAACTTGGTATTGGTTTCGTAAAGATCCACGATGAGGAACTAGCCGAGGAGTACAGTCTTGGAGATTTGCCAAGATTGGTGTACTACAGGCATCAAATACCTGTTATCTATGAAGGTTTGTGAGTCATTTTTACTGACGTTGGTATTGTGAACTTAGTTACACATTACCTCGTAAGATCTTGTGGTATAAAGCATATTTTTTATGGTTTAATACTTAATTCATGTTCCCTAATATAAATTTTGATGAGTAATTAATATTAGTTTACTTATTACACAGTTTATAGTTAATTAAAATAAAACATTTAGTAATCTAAGGGCCGTTTCACCGCTTGCTGATAAGGCTATCTGATGTATAGCGGTATCTAACTGATAAAAGCTTATTAAATATTTTTCTCTTTCACCATCAAAATTACCTTTATCTTTCAGATATTTCTATTCACAACCTATGAATTTATAAGTTCTAGTTATCTAGTTGAGCTGAAAAAGGTCTTAAATTCGAAAATATCCGATATGGTCCTAAGGCCCTGTTTTACCTAATGCTGATAAAGCTTATCAGTAACTTATGTACGAGGTATTCTTTATAAGTAACCGATGAAACAGGCCCTAATAGTCTGAAACGTATACTTTATTTTATTATAACGAATTAACATACGACGATCGTTCTGGTGTGGTGCGAGTAGTCGCTTCAACGACGCGTACCGGCGGTCACGGGTTCGATTCCTGCTAAATAGATATTTGTATTTGCACGAATATTTGTTCAAATACAAATCCCGGTCGTTATCATGGACACCTAACAATGATCGTTGCTCATGGTAGAGAAATTATCTGCCAACCCGCAGTGGAGCAGCGTAGTGGATCCTCCTCCAACCCTTCTTCTACATGGAGAAGAGCCCTTCGCTCAGCAGTGGGTGGTTTACAGGCTGATACAGAATTAACATACATTTGACGACCGGCTGGTCGAGTGGTCAGGCAACTGGCACTTTACGCAGCGGTCGCGGGTTCGAATCCCGCCAAGTGCAGATAATTTGTATGACGAATATAGATGTCTGCACCGGGTCATGGATGTGTATTTATGTATATATGTATTTATATAAATTTATTAAATTTATTTCTGTTCCTAGTAACTGTAACACAAGTTCTTACGAACTTAGCACGGGGCTAGGTTAACGTGGTGTGATTGTTGGTTAATATTTATTTATTTATTTATTATTATTTATTTTATAGGTGAACTGAGTAGAGAAGAAGATGTCTTGGAATGGCTCATTGCGAACAAGTCGACTGGGGACGAAGAAGACGTAATCGAGGATGTAACAGCTAAAACTCTTAACACACTCATTGGAAATGTTGACAATCTTGTTGTTTTGTTTTGTAAGTGCCTATGACATTGCTTTAACTATAAATAGTTTGTTGTCGTTATCATAATAAAAGTTGCAATTATATCTATATTAAACTGATAGCTCGTTATTTAACTGACCTTAGGACTTGAATATGTAGTTAATTAAATCGTTTGTAAAATGTTAAATAATTTTGCAAATTAAGAATATGTTTTTTTGATTTATTGTCATTTATATTCGTCAATGATTAAAAATGTATTCATACATTAATTAAAAAATATAAAAATCGATACTTTCAATTATTTTTAGGAACTGGGATGTCAGTAACGTTTAAATAATAATTGTCAATGAAAAATGTTACAGATGACCATGGTGATGAAGAGTCGATGACAGTGCTGGGTGAATTAGAAAAAATTGATGACGATTGCGATCGCCACGGAATTCAGTTTGTAAAAATTGACGACAAGAAGGCTGCAGAAGAATTTGGTATCGATGATGTTCCCTCAATTGTCTACTTCGAAAAGCAAATCCCCAATGTTTACGACGGTAATATAATTTTTATTTATAAT
The DNA here is from genome assembly GCA_036937285.1 of Euphydryas editha. Taxonomy (NCBI): domain Eukaryota; kingdom Metazoa; phylum Arthropoda; class Insecta; order Lepidoptera; family Nymphalidae; genus Euphydryas; species Euphydryas editha. The sequence goes on from JAUPFZ010000001.1 coordinate 3,865,760, forward strand.
AAAATTTCAAACATCATTGAAGGTTTGCAAGAAATATTCTATTCTCACATTACAGGTGATCTCGAGAATGAAGAACAAATTTTAGAGTGGCTCGTTGATCAGTTGGAGAAAGATGAGATTGAAGATGTTACCGATGAGATGCTTGATAAACTTATCAAAGATGGAAAAACTGTAGCTGTTTTATTTTGTAAGTATAATTTGAGTATTGATATATGACGTATCTTATAACAATCTATTCATATTATAAAAAAAAGATTAAAATGTCTCTTTCAGATGACAATAACGATCGTAAGTCTCAGAAAGTGTTAAATGAATTGGAAAATATAGATGATGAATGTGACCAACTAGGAATTGCATTTGTTAAAATTGATAATGACGAGGAAGCTAAAGAATACGGTATCGAGAAAGTTCCTACTTTACTTTACTTTGAAAAAGGAATTCCAACATATTATGAAGGAAATTTAGAAGAAGAAGAAAAAGTTCTTAGTTGGCTGCACCGCCAAACTGAAAGCGACGAGATTGAAGATATCACCGACGAAATGCTCGACATGATTTTAGAGAAAATGCCCTACGTTGCTGTTTTGTTCTGTAAGTGTTACATTGCCCAAGGTATTTGACAAAATGCCAGATTTTTATATTTTCGTCACTTCTAAGTAACATGTATTATTCAACTTTATAAATTTAGTTAATTTTATTATTTAAAGAACTGACATAAAAATGAGATACAGTCCTTTCTATTAATTCTAGATGATAAGGATCAAAAAAAGAGTCAGAAAATATTGGTTGAATTAGAAAATATAGATGATGAATGCGATCAAAATGACATTGCTTTTGTTAAAATTGACGACGATAAGGAAGCAAAAGAATATGGCATTGAGAATCTTCCAACGATGGTGTTCTTTGAAAAGGGGATTCCTCATATTTACGAGGGCGATTTGATGAAAGAAGAAGAACTTTTGGGTTGGTTATTGCATCAGAAACGACACAGTGAAATACCCGAAGTTACTGATGAGATGATGGACAAGCTAATCGAAAGTTCTAACTACCTAGCTGTTATATTCTGTAAGTACAAAGCTATATTTCTTAAAGTTCACGAATAATTTTATATTTTTGGCGTATCAAACAAATACCTGTGAAATTGAAATTGATTAGCAATTTGATACAGCACTTTTTTTTCGCTTTTATCTAGATAGATTTATATATTATAGATCAGTTTTTCGTCATTTTACGGGTTTCATCCACCATATTGAATCTGCCATTTTGAATTTTAAAAAATCCAACTGGGATTTAAGAAAGTGGTCGGAAACTTACTTTCTATAAAAAATCTAGAGTATTTATATGTCTTGGAAGATCTTTTTTTCCTACTTTTCTAAAATCATACGTATTTTTTTCGACTTTAAGTCGCCATATTGGACTCGCCATTTTGTTATATTATAAAAGACCACACTGATTTTAAAATAACATATCTGTACGAATATTTTAAGCACAAAATGGATTACATAAGTTGACTACAGTTTTGTCCTCAGCCTTGAGCCGTTTGACGTGAAACGGTTCATATATACTTATTACGATCTAATCAACTAGTGTTACTTTATCTTGTTAAAAAGTTTAGCTACAACGTTATAAGTTGTAATTTAAGGACGCTTTTTTATAGAAAAGACCATTATTTTCATTTTATAAATATTTTGTACGACTATTTAGATTAAAAATAATATAAAATAGTCCTTAAAGCTAACTTACATCCTAATAATGTTAAAGCTTTTGTTTTAAATTAAATAACTTCAAATCTTTCTCATTAAAATATAATTAAAATTTTCTCTTTTTAAAGATGATAAAGACGACAAGCAAAATATAAGGATTCTTAACGAGCTAGAAAATATTGACGATGAATTAGAAAAAGAAGGGATTGTAATCGTTCGAATCGACAATGACGCTGAAGCTAAAGAATATGGCATCGACCACCTACCTACATTAGTTTACTTTGAAGAAAATATTCCTGCTGTATACGAAGGTGATCTATTAAACGAGGATGAGGTCCTAGAGTGGCTTATTGAACAAAAAAACAGCGCAACCATAGAAGAAGTTACTGATGAAATTTTGACAGATCTAATCGAAGAACACGAATACGTGGTAGTGTACTTCAGTAAGTGATTCATTATTATTTTTACTTATTAATTTTTACTTTTAACGACAATACCTTTTTTCGATGACGAGCTGAGGCAGTGGTCAAAACAACTGGCTGATGCACTAGCATTCACGGGTTCGATCTCCGCACATGAACAATGTTTGTGTGGCCCTTGTAGATGTTTGTTGTGATCTGGACATTTGTGTTTGTGTTGTGTATATATTTCTGGGCCCCCGACAGAGGATTCTCATCCTACTGAGGGTCGTTGAGTGCGAGAAAATCTAAAAATATATAAAACTTATTATCTGACAAAATTTTAACTACATATATTGAAATACAGTGAAATCAAAAATATATAAAAGCAATAAACATCTATTCAAACTTTCGTATTTATAATATCAGTAGGATAGTATTATTTGTAACACAACAATGTCAACAATGTAGTAATAACATATATTATTTTAATATTTCAGGTGGAAATTGTGAAGAGGGTGAAGAGTGTGACAATATATTAGAAGAATTAGAAAATATAGATGATGAGCTAGATGAAACAGGCATTATCTTTGTAACTACTGAAGATACGTCTTTAGCAAAAAAATATGGAATCAAGAACTTCCCAACTCTTGTATTCTTTAGAAACAAAGAACCACTTATTTACAAAGGTAAATAGGTTTTTATATGTGCATATGAATTTATATAGCATTTATCCGAAACTTCAGACGCGTGGAATTTGCAATCAGGAGTCCATATTTTTCTTCATTAAAAAAAAATGTATCTAACAATAATATTAAGTAAGGAAGACTTGGGTTCCTTAGAGAAACTTACAGTTCCTTATAAAGAGGAGTTAGAGACCCAAAAAAAAATTTTTTTTTAATATAATTATATGGGTCATTCCGTGCCAAATCGACAAATTTTTTACTCAGCCCCCTTCGATTTTACTGAAAATTTTCTGGCTTATTCTATCCCCCGATAGACGTTTTTCAGAATTTTTTAAAAAATTTACCCAACCCAAAAAAAAAATAATTTTGGATTTTTAAATAAAAATGCTAATTTTTTCTGAATAGCAATAATTTTTTTTTAAATTAATCTACTGGAACTGCCTCACCTATAAAATTTTTGTTTTTCAAATTTAATGTTGTTTTCAAAAATAAATACGAAAAAAATTTTAGAAGTCTGAATATGTAAAATATTTCGATTTTTTTCGAAAAAAAGCGTCATTTTCTCAAAGTCCTTCCATTTTGACGGCCGGCTGGTCGAGTGGTCAGGCAACTGGACACTTTACGCAGCGGTCGCGGGTTCGAATCCCGCCAGGTGCAGATAATCTGTATGACGAATATAGATGTCTGCACCGGGTCATGGATGTGTATTTATGTATATATGTATTTATATCTTAAATTTATTTCCGTTCCTAGTACCTGTAACACAAGTTCTTACGAACTTAGCACGGGGCTAGGTTAACGTGGTGTGATTGTTGGTAAAAAAAAAAAAAAAAAAAAAAATTTATGAATTTATTTTTTTCCTTAATAACTTCGATTAATTCTGCAATAATGACCCGTAAAATAATAATAATTTTGACTGGCTCGTTGATGCAGTTGACAGTGGCCTTGCTTTCCGCTCCAGGTTCGTGGTTTCGATTCCCACCCCGAGTATGGGATTATCATTTGTATATTATAATATACGTATATGTATATTTACAAAAAAAAAAAAGTATTTATGTAAACCAGTCGACTGTTACCTAAAACACAGGCATTAAGTTACCTACCTTAGAAACAGGCCATCGTGTGTGCACGTCAAAATATCCTTTTAAAAAAATCAAGTTGTGCCGAGAATAGTTTTTAATTAACTTTTTGGTCAAAAAAATCATATTTTGCTTATTTTACATAACTTTCTTATTAAATTTCTTAGCCTCCTTAAAAGTTCAGAAACTTTAGAAGTCGAAAAATTAAATTTTATTTGAGTATTTTAAGTGTTTATCTTGCGAAAAACTGTTATTTTTTTCAAAAAACTAAGAAAAAAAAAGAGGAGGACAATCCCTAACTTTAAATAAATGTCATGGAATTAAAAAGGCTTATGTATAAACAATGCAATTATTCTAAAAACTCGTTACGATTTCTTTACGATTTCACTACAATTGTTCATAAAGTAACTTTATAATAACTCCTCTTCTAAACAGTGTATCAGGTCGAAACTTACACAAAATTTTAAGTTACCGTCAAACTTCCAGGACTACTATTGAGTCTTTAGATGACTATCAATCTGGTGTAGCAGATTTGTTCTGTAACGGAACAGATAGAGATAGACCAACAAAAATTTTAAGAATATGTCAAAACAATACCTTCTATTCATGTAATAAAATCTAATAATGTAATTATTTTTTCCTAAATATCTCTCGTGTACAAGCACCAGCAAGAACGGTTACAATTTTATTACGTGTTTACTGTACTGTACTGTGCTGTATCAGCCTGTAAGCAACTCACTACTGAGCGAAGGCCTCTTCTCCATGCAGAAGAAGATATGTATAGATGTAGTTAATTAGAGAATCAATATATAAACCTTTTTTTATTTCAGGCGATATCGGGGACGAAGATGAAGTTTTAGCGTGGTTAACAGATGAAGACACTTTGGAAATTCCTGGCAAAATTGAAGAAGTAAATTCAAAAATGTTAGAAAAAATATTAGAAGAGAACGATCATATCGTTGTCTTCTTTTGTAAGTTATCTTAATTATTTAATAATGTAGTCGAAACATTTGGACCTTAGAGTAGCAGTGCAAAAAAAACTCTAATTGATCCTACGTCTCATAGCCTCCACTGGTGACAGGAGGGCTGGTGTATTTTTTTGCCCAGAGAATCGGAATTGTGATTCAACGGGGAAATGCTGCCAGTATTCTTGGCATCATTCCACGCGGATATGATTTATATTTTATACCAAAACTGTCTGTAAATATTTAGCTTATGGTTTGCATTTTAAATATATGTATAATACTAGCTGTACCCCGCGGTTTCATCCGCGTTAATCTGAGTGAAAAACGTACTTGAATATTTTGAAATAATTACTCTAAGAGTAGGAACCCGCCTCGTTGGTCAAGTGGTCGTAAGCGTTACTGTCGAGCAAGGGGTCTCTGGTTTGATTCCTGAGTCGTTCAACGTATTATTGAGTATTTTTATTTTTCGAAAATTCTCAGTAAAAGAGTGATGTTATATTTACTTTAAAAGTGGAACTATAGTTAAAAAATGTCTCGAGAAGATAAGTAATAAAGGACGCAACGGAAGCTCTCAAAAAAGATTATTTTTTCCCCGTTTTTGTAACATTTCTTATTGTTGCTCAGTCCCTATTGGTCATAGTGTGATGTTACATAGCCTATAGCCTTCCTTGGTTAATGTGCTATCCAACACAAAAAGAATTTTTCAATTCGAACCAGTAGTTCCTGAGATTAGCGCTTTCAAACAAACAAACAAATAAACAAACAAGCTCTTCAGCTTTATAATATTAGTATAGATTGTAAAATTTTATATAAAAAAGTATTAGATATATTATTAATAAATAACTAGCCGCCCGCCCCGGCTTCGCACGGGTATTTAACTAAAATTTTAAAAATTATAAATTTATATTTTTTATCACCTACACCTGCGTCGATACTGGAAAATATTTTATAATAGACGGATTGAGTTGTCAAATCAACTTGGAAGCAAAAGCAACCCCCTTTTAACCCCGTTAGGGGATGAATTTTGATAAAATACGAAACACGTCTTCAATCAATTCTGTTAAAGAATATTTTATGCAAAATTTGAAGTAGATTGGACCAAGGAACTACGTTGTCCCATTCAAACTTTGCCCCCCTTTTTTGACCCCTTAAGGATAGAATTTCGTAACATCCGTTCTTAGCTGACCTCTCCTCGGCAAAAGGAATATTCCTACCAAATTTCAAGTCTCTAGGTCTTATAGTTCCAGAGATATCGTGATGAGTGACCTTTCGCTTTTATATATTAAGATTAAGATTGTAAAATGGACTCGTTAACAGATTTATTACATGTATATATAGTACGGATGAAACATTTGAACTGATTTTTTTATTAATTATTTTTTCATTGATGAATATCATATTTTAATAAGTATTATTACCGACGACACAAAAATCATAAAAATCGGTCCACTCGTTCTCGAGTTATAAACGGTGTAACTAACACGACTTTCTTTATACATATAGATTACAACTTAAATTGCTATAACCATCCAACTTTGTACAATCAACAAACACATAACGACCAAGACCATAGTACACTAATAGTCCAAGATCCCAGTGCCGCCAGACCTACGTCATTTTAGCAAAGCTGAAATTTTGAGGATTTCTAGTCTACTATGTAGTTAAGATAGTATGCGTACTTACTAGTTCGAAAGCGGGGCCCTTTCACAGGTAGCGCGAACTAAAGGTATATAAAAACCTTACTCACCTACGTTAAAGTAGAAAGGCTCATATTTAAATATGTTTTTAAGAATATTATCAAAAACTGATATTTATTATTGCCAGACCATTTCCGTGGGCCATTACTTCCGCCAGACGTTATAAAGGTTATTTAAAAATTAGGTAAACTACGTTATACTAGCAAGCCTACATTTTACATATACCACTCATGGTACTATTTCAAGATCCTTTGTAAGCAGCCAGACCATTTCGATGGGCCAATCATTCTCCCAGACGCCTTAAAGCTTCCCCTGTAAGTGCGAGCGTGAGGGCATTATTCTTGCGCATGAATGCGAGTGAGAACACTACATGGTTTTATAAGATAGATAATTGAAATTATGGTTTTATTATTTATTCATCTTGATTAAAATTTTAAATAAATATAGTTATGATCATTCACTGATATTTAGATTTTTTTTTATATTAAAGGGGGCAAACGGACAGTCGATTCACCTGGTGGTAAATAAAAACGACATCCATAGACACCCGCTACATCAGAGGATTAGCGGCTGCGTTGCCGGCCTTCTAGGGAGGGGAGGGATGTTCCACCGGATCCTGGAGGGAATGCAAGGGATGGGCTACCGGATCTCTCACAAACCGAACGAAACACGACGACAGTGCCGTCATTTCACGTCGGTGTTAAGTGAGAGCGAAGTACTTCCCCGGGCGCGCCGGCCCATTCAGCTGCAAGCAGCATGGCGCTACTTCGGTAAAATAGATGCAATAAATTGGAAACAATAGAAGTGTAAATAATTTTATGGTTATTTTTAGGGTTCCGTAGCCAAATGGCAAAAAAGGAACCCTTATGGATTCTTCATGTCTGTCTGTCTGTCCGTCCGTATGTCACAGCCACTTTTTTCCGAAACTATAAGAACTATACTGTTGCAACTTGGTAAGTAGATGTATTCTGTGAACCGCATTAAGATTTTTACACAAAATAGAAAAAATCAATAAATTGTGGGGGTGTCCCGTACTTAGAAGTAAAACCCAAAAAAAAATTTCATCAAACTCATACGTGTGGGGTATCTATGGATAGATCTTCAAATATGATATTGAGGTTTCTAATATCATTTTTTTCTAAACTGAATAGCCGCTTGAGTGTCCAGGCAATGACCTTTTAGTTTACCAACCGCACAAAACTGCCCAAGAACTCTCACGTTTTGTTACGTAATTTCCTACTGGTAATAATGTAATATACGTTAATTAACCTATAGTTGACAGGTGCTCGTCGCGTACTAATGCACGTGTCGAAAAAAAAGTTGACACTGGCAATATAGCCATGGCGACCATTATTTGACACGGGCGCTGGCGGTTATTGCTATAAGAGGTTATAAATATAACGGTTATTATTATAAGAGTTTGTAAACTCTTGTCAACTAGTAGTTGACACGGGCAGTGGAGCGAATAGTTTGCGCCAGAGACACTTCCAAAGTCCCCACCTCTAACTTCTAAAATAAGAGAATGATAAAAGTAAAAAAAAAATGATGTACATTATTTATTAAAATTTTTGTTGAAAATGTTACAGTTTACAAATTATGATTTAAAAAATATTATCTATTATGTTACAAACTATTCATCTTCATTTTTCATTTCAATTTTTCCGGTTGAATTATTCATTTACATTGACAACTGTATATTTATTAATAAAATGCTGAAATCGCGCAGCATCTACGTCAACTAAGGCTTTCTTTAAGGCGTCTGGGAGAATGATTGGCCCATCGGATTGGTCTGGCTGCTTACAAAGGATCTTGAAATAGTACCATGAGTGGTATATGTAAAATGTAGGCTTGCTAGTATAACGTAGTTTACCTAATTTTTAAATAACCTTTATAACGTCTGGCGAAAGTAATGGCCCACGGAAATGGTCTGGCAATAATAAATATCAGTTTTTGATAATATTCTTAAAAACATATTTAAATATGAGCCTTTCTACTTTAACGTAGGTGAGTAAGGTTTTTATATACCTTTAGTTCGCGCTACCTGTGAAAGGGCCCCGCTTTCGAACTAGTAAGTACGCATACTATCTTAACTACATAGTAGACTAGAAATACTGAAAATTTCAGCTTTGCTAAAATGACGTAGGTCTGGCGGCACTGGGATCTTACTCTATAAGGTACTAAATGCAAAAAAGAAATTTTTTAAATACGGGCGAGTGTCATTCTTTTGGCCGAAGTTTTGGTTAGCGCGATTCTAAAAAATATATTACTTATTCTGCGCCATCTATCGTAGAATGGTAGAATATCGATTTTATATTTAAGTGATATTTAACATAATAGTATATTAATTGAAAATTATGTTTATCTAAAATATTAAAACGATTTCTATTCCTTTCCGACATATTTAGTAAACTTTTAAGTTTAACAAAATGATAACTCAAAAATAATTTTTGTGAGTTTTTAAGACTCGTTAGACCAGATGGCGTCTATGTCGCGTAGTCGTAGGTACCTATTTCTATTTTCTTAAATATTTATTTTTAAATTGAATTACAATGAAACAAAAACTAAATGTTACTGTGAGTTATGTATAATTTTTATGTATTAAAGTTATTTACATTGGTTTTGTACTTTTTACGTGATACGCGTACAAAAAAAGCTTATAAGAGATGGCGCTGATTGAAATTAAATCGCGCTATTAAAATTTATTCTTGATGATATAATTAAAGTGTATTCATAAAACGGAGGTTTTGACAGATTTATTATTAGTATAGATAATACTATAAAAAAACACTAATTTTTTTTTTTTTTAATCTTTAAGATGGTATTATAATGTAATATTGTTTATAATTTACTAACATAACTATCATCTCTTTTAAGATAAAGAAAATGACAAAAAATCACAAAAAATACTAAGCGAATTGGAAAACATTGACGATGAATGTGAAGAAAAAAACATCGACTTCGTAAAGACATCCGATGAAGGAATTGATAAGGAATATGATCTTCCTGACTTGCCCGCATTGGCTTTCTATCGACATAAATTTAGAACTATCTATGAAGGGGACCTCATGCATGAAGACGCAATTCTAAAATGGGTTTTGGAACTACATGATACAAAACCTGATGTTATTGAAAATGTTGATAGAAAAACTTTGAAGGATCTCATTGACGATGTCGAACATTTGGCAGTATTTTTCTGTAAGTGTATTAAAAAATACCCTTAATATTTAGCTATAATAAATAATAAAAAATAAGCAACTATACCTCTACAGATTTAAGTTTTGATTCTACTTAATGTTAACTGTATTATGCATAAAGATGTGCAATTTAATTTTAGATAGTGATAAATGCGATACTTGTGAGGAAATCCTGGAAGAATTGGAAACAATTGATGATGATACCGATAAACACGGAATACAATTTGTAAAATCCAAAGATTCAAAATTAGCCTCTGATATTGGTATATTTAGTTTCCCCGCTTTAGTTTATTACGAAACTGGTGTGCCAATTATGTATGATGGTAAGTCTTATACATATTTTTAGATAAATATTTGTCCTTCTATTCTCAGTATATTTTATTATTCATTGAACTATTAAGACAGACTGTAAATGTCCCACTGCTGCGCAACGTTCTATTTAGTCCATTGAAAAGTTACATTTGGGGTTGCGTTTTTTAGAGGACGCAATTTTATTTTTTTGATGTGTAGGGAGGCTCAGTGTAAAGCTAAAACCAAGTTTGTGGGGTCGCCACCCTTGTCCCACGGCCGCCATCTTGAAAATAGGGGTTGAAATGGTTTTTACGATATATCTCTTAAACTATTTATCTGATAAAAAAAGTTCTTGACATTTTTTGTTGCAAATTAAATTATCTATAACTTTGGTCCAGTAACTTTTTGTCGTAGAACTATAAATAAAAAAGTTATAAGCGAAAATGTTCAGAAATTCGAGAAAAAAATTTAAATATTTCGATATAACTTTTTTTTTTATCATTTTACGAAAATGATATTAGACCATTTTTGTAGATCGTTTTTTGAGGAACAACTTTTTAATAAAACATTTTTTCATTAAGTCAATAGCTAAGGTTTTACAGCGCTCCGAAGTGAGTATTATTTTTCTTAACTATACATATATTATACGTGTGTACTAACAATGTGTAGAGTCTGGAGGCGCGTTTTTGCTTTTACGTGGTATCCCCAATAGGCATAATTCCACGGTGATTTTCTATATTACAACTACTCCGTCCTCAGTCTTTTCTATGGACCAGGCTGCGGCTCAGCATCTGATCGGCTTTATGAATTAAATATCAGTGGGAGAACTGGAGAAGGAAGGGGTGTTAATGTCGGCGGTTCATCATCAAAGTCATCTTCATTTATTAATTCTGAGAGCCCCATTACGTTGCTGCAAGTCTCTCCAGAACAATGGAAGCACACTGCAGAACATTTCAGCCCTGCTTTTCGACATCCACACATCGCTCCACAGTTTCCTTTGCAGTTGCAAAATATCAATTTTAGAAGCTCAGGGGGTGCTGGAGGTTTAGAGTTCTGCACTGGCATCAATAATTTTCCAAATTTCCACACCAAGCCACGACTGGACCTGATGGTAGACTCGGAAAGTATGAAAGCGAGCTGTGTCTTGTGTTGGAGGAAGTGAAGATAAATTAAATGTACTTTTTGTCACTGACTTGGCGAATTGTTTGTATCTTAGGTTGTCAAGAAAATTATCATCTTTATTACCACCGTATACAGAGATAAAAAAACGTTCACCAATTACAGTGAGCAAAGCAGGGTCAACTCTCTTGTTCTCTGTGGTTCTTAAGTGTTTTTCCAGGGTTTTCACAAATTTCATTTTACCGATATTGTAAGGAGCTGAAGTTGTGTCACATCCTGAAAAGGCATGAAGAAACAGCAAGTTATCCGTAATTACATCTCCGTACATAAAAACTGAAGCACTATATAATAGTTCTGCTGTTCGTCCTTTTGATGGTTTAAAAAAAAATACATTTGCTTGTTTTCTACCAAGTGCTGTGAGCAATATCAGTATATCAATATCTTCAGCTACAATAGTAACGGTATTGAATAATGGAGATGCAGCAAGAGCAGAGCGAACGATAAGAGTGTCTGCATCTGATTCTGCTTGGTCAACAGTGAAACCTGCTTCCGAGAATACAGTTTTAAGAAGTATAAATAAAGTTAGATTTGTAATTGTATCGACTGGTATTTTTTCGTGCGGCGCAAACGCCAATAATTATTAATAATTAATTATTAATAAAATTGCAAAATTAATAATTAAAAAAATTATAACAAAAAAAAGAAAAAAAAAACAATAACTGATGACACATTGTTAGTAGGTACACACGTATAATATATGTATAGTTAAGACTACTGAAAAATAATACTCACTTCGGAGCGCTGTAAAACCTTAGCTATTGACTTAATGAAAAAATGTTTTATTAAAAAGTTGTTCCTCAAAAAACGATCTACAAAAATGGTCTGATATCATTTTCGTAAAATGATAAAAAAAAAGTTATATCGAAATATTTAAATTTTTTTCTCGAATTTCTGAACATTTTCGCTTATAACTTTTTTATTTATAGTTCTACGACAAAAAGTTACTGGACCAAAGTTGTAGATAATTTAATTTGCAACAAAAAATGTTAAGAACTTTTTTTATCAGATAAATAGTTTAAGAGATATATCGTAAAAACCATTTCAACCCCTATTTTCAAGATGGCGGCCGTGGGACAAGGGTGGCGACCCCACAAACTTGGTTTTAGCTTTACACTGAGCCTCCCTACACATCAAAAAAATAAAATTTCGTCCTCTAAAAAACGCAAGGTAAGGCCTAAAAAATGTAACATTTCAATGGACTAATTCTTCTATACAAGAGACGAGTTGCAGCTTAACTCGAAATGCTGGCTACGAACATTTTCAAGCTTATAATAAAAAACCGAGACCGACAGCGTTACGTGTCTTCCGAAGTAAAGTGGTGGGAAGAGCCACAAGAACAACACCTAAAATAGAATTAAATATTTGTATATATTTCTATCGGCGTCAAAAGGGAGTCGAACCCGCGACCGTCGATGTTAATGGATCTTTAATTACCACTACACCTGAATGGCCGTCTTTAAAAGTTTTTATAATTATCGATATATAAATGGAATTAACGTAAACAACTTACAAACAAAAAATATTTATGTAAAGATAAATCAGAATAAATTTTAAATCCTTCTCCTGTTTATAGGTGACTTAAAGAACGAAAATAAGGTTCTCCAGTGGCTAGTAGATCAAAAAAGTAAGAATCCACATCCATTTAAAAAGTTTATAATGTAATATCTGTTTAAGGTCTAAGGATTTTTTGATGTATTACAAATAATGAGTTACAAAATTACGTGCATGACATCATTCTTGACATCTCTTTAAATAAAAATGTTTTACTATACCTACGCCTTAAATGCTGGATGTTTGAGCTATGTCATTTTGCATGACAGTTACTAATGCCTGCAGGTGAAGATAGCCATCGATCAAAAAAAAAAGCTTATCCTAAATCAAAGGCCAATGCAGATGTTGATAATAAAACGGGGTTGCTGCGTAGTGGGACTAAAGAATCACCTAAAGAACAACAAAAAATAGTTGAAGTGAAGAAACCAGGAAACGTAAAAGTCGTATATCACAAAGGTCTTACAGATAAGAAACGCCACGAAGGCATTCATAAGATTAAAGTTTATGATAATACCGATGATGATGACAATGAGGATGGTAATGACGACGGCGGCGACGATAATGATGATGATGACGATGACGATGACGATGATGACGATGATGACGACGACGATGGTGACGATGATGACGACGATGACGATGACAACGACGACGATGACGAGGATGAGAGTGATGAAGACGTAGATGTCGATGAAGACGATGAAGATGACGACGGTGATAGTGGCAGTCTAAAAAGTTTTATTCAACAAAAACTAGCATTTTTTAGTAGTACTCCGAAAAAGGAACCAGCTAAACGTAAAATACATTCTTCTGTTATGAAGACGTCAGCAAAATATGATGATGATGACGTAAATGATGAAGACGATGACGATGATGAAGACGAGGACGATGATGACGATGACGATGATGATGACGATGACAACGACGACGACGATGGTGATAACGATGACAGTGATAATGATGACGATGACGATAATGGTGACGGTGACGATGTTGATGATGATGACGACGACGATGAGGACGACGATGAAGACACTAAAGGCGAAACTGAAATTCGAAAATATAAAAAGATATACAATTATAAAGTAGGTAGAACACGTAATATCGATGATAATGACGACGATGATGATGATGATGATGAGAAAAGAGAGGAAGATAGTATATTCAGTAGGATAAAGAAAATGTTTACAGGTAAATTAGTAACGTTGAACCCTGAGATGTGACCCTGCACGGAGGCACGGATGTACCCCAAACACATCTGCATGGTCAAGTAGGAACCCGCATGGGTCCTTTACACCAGCTGTTGCCTGCAGTCATTCGCGAACGCTTACCAAATTTAAAACGTTTTCCAGTTGTTATTATTACTAACATAACATTTAGAATTAATAGCGCTCAAATGAACGCGAGCCGAAATTATAAACATGCACAGTATTAACGTAGTTTACTTAATTTATATAGTATTTTAACGGGTATAAAAACAAATTTTTACTGACTGCAGGCGATCGCTGTTTCTACATTGGATTGGGGGCGAAACCGGCCGTCCCAAAAATGACTTATGAACCCTACCAGTGCTGTCCCACTAAAGTTCAGAGCCCGACAAAAGTAGCGAAGGCGACCCCTACTAAGGTTCCGGCTAAGAAACTCGACAAGGATAAATCAGCTCCTGAAAAGATCTCCAAGGGCAAGAACAAGGCCCTAGTGAAACCAAATAAACCGGGCAAAGGAAAAAAAGGTTTATTTGACTCTGATAATATTTGGTGGTGGTAAAGAGTAAATTTTAGATAAGTGACTATTATGTCACAACACTCGGTTGTTAGTGGCGCTTGCTCGAGCAGAATCAAGTGGACACGAATGTTTAACGATATAAAATCACACAGAACGGTTTCACCTTCAAAAACCAATTTAATAACATCATATTATTATTAAAATATCTAGCTTCTAATAACCTCGTGTCCCTTGATCCCTGCAAGCACTTACCAGGGTTGTATTTATGTACTTATTGCATACGGACTGTATTAATATAAACAATATAATAACTTCTTAATATTAAATCTGTCAGAAACATTAAAAAATGCGAATGCAGCCCGCTCTTCTTTTTATATATGTATATTTATATCAAGGTGTCTAGCTTTTGATATTATCTTTAATTGAGAACTTGTGGAGACTAAATATTGGAATGTCTAGTGATGTTGTCAACAGATGTATAAATTGTTTTTATTGAATGTTAATTAATTCCAATATTTAGAAATTTACCAAAGAAACAACAACACGGGGCATTTTAATTATAACTTATTTTGTTATGCCACATCGAAAGACTTATTGTTGTAAGGATTTCATGTTCATATAGTTTTCTAGTCTTCATAGAATCTCATTATTTTGTAATATATTTAATAAATTTATATCTAGTTTATGCAACACTAGTTTTTGCTGGTTTCATTAATATTCATAAAATATTAAAAACCAAATGCATTGCTAGTAGGTATTGTTCATTTTAAAAATCTTAATAGATCAACAAAACTAAGTTTGTAATTTTTTTAACAAATTTGTTACATTAATTTTCATTTACGACATACAATAATACGAATAAATAATTTCGGTTTCATTTAGGTCTTATATCTGACGCTGCACATCTATAATAATAGGTTGTACTGTTTGGCCGAAATATCGCATGAATGTTTTTTTTTTATTTATTTGTTATGTTTAATTGTCGAATTTACTTGAATATAATTTTTGTTAATAAAAACATTTTTTCTATAAACGTATTTATCATTATTCTATTCAAATTCGAATGATGTCAGCATGCTGTTGCCGTAGTTGTTCGCGCATGCCATTTATTGGATGTCCTCTGGTGAGTTTAAAATACAAAAAATGGATGTGGTTTCTTTTATAATTTAAATTAATACAACAGGTTCTTCAATATAAAGTATTACTTAAAATATTTTAGGGGACTTATTGGATGAAAATGAAGTTCTTGAATGGATGGTTAAACAAAAGGAAGATGAGAGTATAGAGGGAATAGACAGAGATACATTGTTTAAATATATCGAAACAAAAGAATTTTTAGCCGTTGTTTTTTGTAAGTATAATTACGATTGTATAACTATTGGATATTTTATAAACGTGATATTCATTTCTTTTTAATTATATTACAGATAAAGACGATGATCCTTTAAGTCCTCGAATTTTAAGACACGTGGAACTTATAGACGATGAAGCTGCCGAATATGGAATAAAAATCGTTAAGTGCAGCGATCGCTTGATGGCAAAGAAATATGGATTTAGGAATCCACCTGGTATAACATACTTTAGGAAAGCAAAATATATCAATTATGATGGTGATATAGATGATGAAGAAGAAATACTTGATTGGCTAACAAACCCAGAAAATATGGAACTCACGGATCATATTGAAAAAGTCAACAGGAAAATGTTTCAAAAAATAAGACAGACATCAGATTATGTGGCTGTATTCTTTTGTGAGTGTATTTTCTTATTATAATTAAACAACGATAGTTCTATTTGATACTTACATTCAATATTCATATACATCAGTATTTCCTTATAAATGGGTAAAATATGTCCTTAAATTCCATCCATATTCCATTGGCACATGTTTTAGACAGTAATGACTGCAAACAATGTCCAAAAGTACTGGCTGAAATTGAACACATAGATGACGATGCTGATGCAGCTGGTATAAACTTTGTGAAAATAGATGACCGGCAGATGGCAAAAGAATTTGGAGTGTTTGCCTTACCAGCCGTATTATTCTTTAAATTGGGTTCTAAGGAGCCAGTCATATACGCAGGTAATAACATCATATATAATGACTTGTCTATTTTACATCACAAAAAATTATAATTATCAACTCAATTTCGTATCAATACAGGTGATATGTACGATGGACAACAGTTGTTGAGCTGGCTATTAACGCAGAAAGACCCCGCAGGCGATGTTATAGAAGCACTAGAAGGACAAGAATTGTTGGACCTAATAGAAGAATCAGTATCGTTAGCTGTATATTTTTGTACGTTATTATGTTTTTAATTACTAATTTTCTAAAAACAGAGATCAAACATAACTTTATATAGCTGAATGTGAAAATATTATATTCTAAAGAATTTTATACAATAATAAAATATCTTTCTTTTGAGTTTAGTTAAGCATAACTACCATAATAATATATAAACATATAACCAGAATAATAATTTTCTTCAAATTGTTTTTTTTTCTTTTCTTATTTCTTTTCTTTTCTTTTTTAATCAGAAATAACAAATAATCAAGTAACAAGGTAAGAAATTGTGAAAGTATATTATTAGAATAAAATAACAAATCTTACTTTTTATTAGGGAATAGAACATTGTGCGAATTGTGCAATGCAAAAGCGACGAAAAAGCCGAAAAAGAGTATTAGAGAACACGACGAAGAGGAAGGGCAGGAGACAGACGGTACTCCTCTACCCCTTGAAAAAAAAGAACTTATTTGATCTTGAAATTATCCGTCCTGTCTCGATATCATTATCCTATGTTGCATGTAGCATGTTCGTCACACTATAATTACATACGCACTCGTACCTATTTATATCACGTACTATAGAAACTATTGTCATTTTATTATTTTCGAATATTCACTAGATTCACAATGATGTCAGATTTTGTATTTTCAATATCACGCTTAAATTGAAGTTCTTATTATGAAATATGTTAGCTTGGAACTTGAAGATTCCGTAGATTTTTTTTTTGTTATATGTAGTTAGTTGTAAATTCCTTAGAATGAATCCAAAAATTCCTGCATCTTATCTTGTCATTATTTCGTGTTAGTCCGAAGTTAAAATAATAATATTTAGATTTGGAAATAATATAAAATTTAAAATAATATTTAATAATATTTAATTTTAATTTTCACAATAAACAATTCGAAATTTTGATGTTCCTGTAATATATTTTTTTTTCCATAATATTTAAACAGCAGTGGAGAATTGAAATATTATGACGCATTTACAATGTGATTTTCAAATTTAAATATTCCTGTACATTTTATACGGACCTTCTACAATTATGTTTTTAATTTGAATTTTTATTTTAGATTCCCTTGACTGTGAACAATGTAATGGAATTTTGGAAGAGCTCGAGAATATTGATGATGACTGTGATAGACACGGAATTAAATTCGTTAAAACTCAAGATTATTCAATTGCAGAATCTTACGGTGTCACAGACTTTCCTGTTTTAGTTTACTTTGAAAACAATGTTCCTAATGTATATGAGGGCTCTTTGGCTGAAGAAGAAGAAGTTCTTCAGTGGTTAATAACTCAGAAAACTGAAGATCGCATTGAACTTATTACAAGAGTAATGTTAGAGAAAATGGTGGAAGAGACTCAATATCTAGCAGTATATTTTTGTAAGTATACTTTAAAGTACTAAATAAATACAAATCAAGAACGTCGGAGATTTATGTTAGGGTCTCTCTTTGTACAGACGATCAAATGCGAAATTAAATAAAGAGGAAATAAATGTTTTAGAAAGTTTTCGTTATTTGTTTTAGATAAGTTAAACTGCCACATTTGCGACCATATCCTTGAAGAATTGGAAAAGATTGATGATGAATGTGATGTTTATGGTATTCATATGGTAAAAATACAAGATCCACAACTTGCGAAGAGGTATTCAATAAAGACTTTCCCAGCAATGGTTTACTTTAGGTAAGATGAAATATAATTTAGGTAATATTGAATTCGATACTTGTAAATATTTTTTTTTGCAAAAAAGTTTATTTTAAACGATTTTACAGAAATGGGAACCCACTTTTATTCGAAGGTGACCTACAAAATGAAGAATCTATTCTTGAATGGCTAATCGATGATGATAATCGTGAATTAGCAGATGAAATCGAATCGATCAATGAACGAATGCTTGAGAGATTGCTTTACGAATCTCATTTGCTTGCAGTATTTTTCTGTGAGTATTTATAATAACAAAAAACAGGTACTAAATCAAGCGAAACTATTATAAAAAATTTACTAATAGGGTTAATTAAAAGCTGAAAAACTTGGTGATAAGAATTTTTAATATGTTCCATAGTGCGAATGATGTTCAAAATAAACGATTTTATATTTTAGATGATGAAGAAGATTGTCAAGAATGTCAAGATATTCTTGAGTCTCTCGAACAGATTGATGGAGAAGTTGATCAATTCGGAATTGACTTTGTTAAAATATCGAGTCCTGAAGCGGCCGCTAGATACAACATTATTAATATACCTTCACTTGTCTATTTTCGCAAGCGAACACCGATGTTCTATGATGGTGACCTGCATCAGGTAGATCGAGTCCTTCAATGGTTGACTTCTCAAGAAGTTTTCGAATTGAAAAATGAAATAGAGGAAGTTAACCGCAAAATGTTGGATAAGTTATTAGAGGAAAACGAATTTCTTGCTGTTTATTTCTGTAAGTTATTGTCCATTACGTAGTTTAAATATGAATAATGAAAATCTAGGTATATCTACTAAAATAAATTATATTTACTTACTAATCATATATATTTTGTAGATGAGAATACAGCAGAAAGTCGTATAGTCTTAGACAAATTGGAAAATATAGACAGTGAAACTGACAATTTGGATATAACATTTGTTAAAATGCATGATCCAAGATATGCCCGCAAATGGGGCGTTACTAAACTGCCGGCTATCGTTTACTTTAGGAAACGATTTCCCAGCATATACCGAGGTAATGATATGTTACTATAATTATCATATTTAAAAATAATCAAGAAATTAGTTCATATATTTATCATATATTTCAGGTGATGTTATGGAAGAAAATGAGGTTTTGGAATGGTTACGCAAGAACAGATTTAGGCAGCCCGAATTGAATATATTCATGTATGGGTTGATAGCTCTGTCAATAGCGTTCGTCATCTACACGGCGTTTTT
Source organism: Euphydryas editha (assembly GCA_036937285.1). Taxonomy (NCBI): domain Eukaryota; kingdom Metazoa; phylum Arthropoda; class Insecta; order Lepidoptera; family Nymphalidae; genus Euphydryas; species Euphydryas editha. The sequence continues at coordinate 3,885,433 of JAUPFZ010000001.1, forward strand.
ACTTCAATGCTTTAAGCCCATTACAACACAAACAACGCAGCATCCGAAGCAGGCGTGATATTTTTTCTTCACAGGTTTTAGTACCTAAAACTTTCGACTGCCAAGCTTGTGGCTTTGAAGTATCTTCAACATCTATGAATATACAAGATTTTATTCCAGTATTCTAACTTAAATATAGCACCGTTGTTTTAAAGATTTAGAAAGCGATTAATTAAATCCGGTGACTTTAAAAAAAATATTAATATGTTTTAGCTTATTTCCTTATACAAACTATTCTGAACAGTGGTCTAATAGTGCTTAGCTTTTGCTATGCCTAAGTGAATATTCAGACTAACAATAATATGGGATCAAACTTTATTTTACGTAATAGATTTTAGAGTGGAATGCTTTGTTACTTAATTTTGACATTTCTATTTATAGAGGGAAATTAAAGGAAATTTTAAAATAAGAACAACTAGTTGTTAAAAAATGACAGTAACAAAAGTTTTTTTTTAATAACAATGTGTTATATATGTATATCATAATATAAAGAAAATTATCTACTAGTACATATTCCTTCACCACAACAGAAATTATACGGCATTTTCATTTCATTTAAGACTGTATAATATTTTTCATTTGGTTACCATTTGTTCGTTGGTGTGCAACACTCTTTCTTATTATTTATGCATGTGGTTTTGCTATTTTAATGTTGTAATTTTTATTCGTTGAAAGATATCATTAAAATTTGTTCTCATTACAAATTTAATAAGCGGGGATTTATGTTTTATTCGAGAAACATTTAAATATTTGTCGTCTGTTTATACATATATCCAATGTCCTTGACAATGTTTCTACAGTACATCGTTTTTTTTTTTACATTTCTTGTTTATTTTATTTAAAGTTGGTATCATTTTAATAATATTTTAGGTGTATTGTTTCTAAAATAATCTAACCATTCATTCTCTGCCATTCCCGTTCGAATTTTATCGATATCGATATTTTGTTCAGTTACGAGTAGTGCTAGATTTGTCAGTTTTTTAAATAAAAGACAAATAGGGGGAAAAAAGTTGTAATCTACGTCGTGAACTGGATCGTTCGATTAATAATATATTTTTTTGTTATGAACACAGGTTATGTATTATAGACCTACCTTTAGTAACAGCGAGGGCTGTTATTATCGAATGTAACAAATATGCTCAAATGAGTAAAGCGCGCAGCGGTGCAGGCGTGTGTGAAATTGTTAAAACTTGTATATAAAATGTAAATATTAAAAATAAAAATAGTAAAATTATATTTTCGTTTATTTTCGTTTTTTACTATTGCTTCCGTCCGAATCGAACAAATAGACTTGTCACAGAATCGGGACACGAGTCTAAACGGCGCTACGGCGCGGCGCGGCATGGGCGCGGCGCACAGTGGGCTGAAATTCGCGTTTCATAGACATTCAAATAAATTTTTTCAAGTGAGGCTTTTTTTGTTTGAATATGATTGAGAATAACTGCTATATGCCTTATATAATGAACTTTCAGGTTTATAATCGTAAACAGCGCAGTTAGAATTTTTTTCAAAAAAAATTGTATGGAGTCAACATAATAAATGACAATATCTCTATAATCGCTGAATTGCGCCTAATATCCTCTTAGGTTATTAAAATATAAATTATTTTTGATTTTTTGACATACTTCATGCCAAGGTCAAACGTGCGTTTTTTTTTGCGCTAATGCTCACCATGGTTGATGCCAAAATAAAAACATACCTTTCTCCTAACGTAAGATCGAATGCAGCGTGCTACATTTGTTTGGCGAAACCTTCGGAGATGAACAACTTGGAAGAAGTTAAAAATAAATCTACAGAAGATGACTTGATGGAGCTCGGACTTTCTTCATTACATGCGCGCATAAACATGATGGAATGTCTTTTGCATATCGCATATAAATTAGATATTAAGAAGTGGTCTGCTAGAAAAGAAAGTGAGAAAGCCGCAGTGGATGCAAGAAAGAAAACTATCCAAGCCAGGTTCAAAACGGAACTCAACCTATTAATCGATGTCGTAAAACAAGGTTATGGCACAACTAACGACGGCAACACTGCGCGACGGTTTTTTGAATTTCCTGAAAAGACTGCAGCTATCACTGGACTAGATGAAGATCTGATCCGAAGATTTTCTGTAATATTGCAAGCCATAACTTCAGGCCAATCCATCAATGTTTCGAAATTTAAAAAATATGCGTACATAACTGCTGGAAAGTATGTAGAATTATACAACTGGTACTACATGTCATCAACAGTGCACACGATACTTCTTCATGGAGCCGAAATTATCGCTTGTAATGCAATAGTACCGATTGGGAGTTTATCTGAAGAGGCTTCAGAAGCGAGGAACAAAGACTTCAGAAGATTCAGAGAACATCACTCACGTAAGAAGAGCAGAATGAGTTCCAATGAGAATATTTTTAATTTCCTTCTTCTTTCGTCCGATCCACTTATTTCAGCAGTAAGACCAACGATGGACGCAAAGAAAAAGAAATATTTGTTTGCTGAAACATTGGATCTGCTGAATCTTCAAACACCTGAATTCGAGTTCATGGATATTGCTGAAATAAACTCTGACTCTGAGTTCGACTCTAAAGATAGTGATTCAGAATAGGCAATAATTGAAATTAATATATTGATTGCTTTATTTAATTTTATCATATTATATTTTTATTATTGTAATAATTAAGCCTTTTTATGGTTTTCAATGAATTTTACTTTCTAATACAGCACATAATTAATTTGAGTAAATGTAAATAATATATACACCCATGTAAAGCTCAATATAAAGAAAAAACCAAAAAATAAAGAAAACAAATTTGGTAAATTTTTTAAAGATTTAAAAAAAAAAACGCACGTTTGACCTTGGCATGAAGTATGTCAAAAAATCAAAAATAATTTATATTTTAATAACCTAAGAGGATATTAGGCGCAATTCTGTGATTATAGAGATATCATCATTTATTATGTCGACTCCATACAATTTTTTTTGAAAAAAATTCTAACTGCGCTGTTTACGATTATAAACCTGAAAGTTCATTATATAAGGCATAAAGCAGTTATTCTCGAACGCATTCAAGCAAAAAAAGCCTCACTTGAAAAAAATAATTTGAATGTCTATGAAACGCGAATTTCAGCCCACTGTGCGGCGATACGAGCTGTTGACGCAGTCCTTAGGCTGCACAAAATTGGATGACGTAACTGGCCACTTTTTTTTTACTCGGATTTTCGTTGTATTTTTTTTTTTTTTTTTTTTGGTATTACCTAGACCTAATAGAAGTTTGTAGTGGTATGGGTCGAGGGCCTTCGATACAGGATTTCGTCGTAAAGTGTTTTGCATTTTTTTTTAATTTTATTTAATTTAGTGCTACCATAACACACAAGTTATATTTAATGAGAATAATAAGTAAAACAACGAAAAACTAATACAAAATCAACTATTTAATTGTAAACACACATAGATTTATCAAATAACTTATAATACATACATATAATACCTATAACATATAATACATAACTAATTGTATGTATGAGAGTAGATACTTCAATAAAGGATACCTAAAAAAGCGAAAAATGGGTATTCCTGCTTTGAAAAACTATTGATATATTTTTAATGTTTTTTAATTACAAAATGTTTTTATTAAGGAAGTAATACACATATGTACATATTTAAAAATAAGCTTAAAACGTGCTACCTACTTTTTGTATTTGAGCAACAGCTATTTTTGAGCAATGCTTATAAGTTAAAAACGAGAAAAAATTTACTGTAGGTACTATTGTACAAAAAATTAATTTGTTTCATAATATTTATGTAGTCAAATTAATGAAAAATACAATAGTAGCGTTAAAAAAATGAAAATAATAATCAAACGGTTCTTCAAAATGTTTGAAAAATAAAAGTGCCCAAATGACTTAACAAACTTTTTATTTTAGTTCGCATATGCGTTATACTGTGAAATTAAACGCGCAGAATTAAAAAAAAAGTGTTTTATAATTGACTTGAGAGTTACTAACAATATTTATGTAATAATTAAATGTATATTCTCATGGTTCTTCACATATTTCGATTTCTGAGACTCAAACAGGTCGATGAGTCGTTTAGTGAACTCCGCGTGTACAGCGTCTACTTCTTCATCAGTTGGCTCAATGTTTCTATCTACCTCCATTGGTGCGCCGACTGAAATTTAAACAGACTTTAATCAAGTGAAATTTTTTTTTAATGTTAGTTGGATAGGCAAACTGGCAGACGTGCCACCTGATGGTAAGTGGTCGACATCGCCCATGAACATAAACTAGTTTACCTGGAACTAGCCCAGCCAACTCATTTATGTTTTGCCTATCCTGAGACATATGGTGTTAAGTCTCGGTGCCAGTAATTACACTGCCTGTCATGCCCTTCTTTCCGAAACACAGCAAAGCTGTTTCACGGAAGAAACAAGCAAGATGGTGGTACCCAGGCAGCCGGGAGCGCGGCACAGCGCATCCCTCCCACCGGTATAACATACCGGGTGTATTTGGAACGCTTGAAAAAACGAAGAGGTATGATAGTGTTGGCATGACCTGACATGATGCAAGTGAAAAAAACGCGAAAGGAATTATTATTTTTTTGCCTCTTTTTATAACTTTTTTCGGCGTAATCCGGTTTCGGAAAAGTAATGAAACAGAAATTTTAAGATAATGCTTTAAAATAATCGTATTTTAAGAAAATCTGCAGTGTATTTAATTGAATATTACATCGTTACGTACGGTACGTTTACGTTCAAGCGCGCCAACGGCTCAGTGCTGACAAAGTTCAACGCGGCGGCGCGAGGTTAACGTACTCCCGCACCACTCGCGCGCTCCCGTATCCGGGCAAATATTTGAAAATATGCAAATCGCGCGGCGGTTATTAAAGAACGAATACGGAGTTTATATTTTTACTTTTGTGAATTATTTCTTATGTAAAAAAGTATCTTAAATATGGACCGATAACTAAAAATCTTATTTATAAATTGAGTTTAGAGATATTACAAATCAAAGAGCCAAAATCTAATTCCCATTCGTGTCCAATTCTCCATTTTCAATCAATAATTATCCTAAAATTGTTAAATTCTTCTTGAAGATTATACTTTTGGTTAGATATTCATAAACTTAAGTTGTTAATGAACACATAAAACCATGCTGTAACACGCAAAGAACATAACTTATTAAAAATAAGATCAGTTAAAAAATGTCCATCGACAACTTGCTAATTACCATTTGGGAACATTCCGTAATGATTTTTCTTGTAAAAACTGGAATATTCCAACCCAATAGTACATAGGCGCGTGGGTACCAGTTAGAGCTCGGACACCGAGCGAAGGCTATTGTCAAAGATCAGTCTTTTTGGCGCCAATTGTGATTATCTCGTCCTCAAAGTGTTTTTGTAAAAATATTATCTAATAACCATTTATTGTTTTTTAGGTATGTGATCAATTACATATTTTTGATAACATGTTTTATATAGTCTCTATAGTGACTCCTTTTGGATTTTGAGAATAGAATTAGAATGTTTCTAACAAAAGACTGATATATTTAAGAAAATAGTTGAAATACTACTTACCATTTGTCTCATTACCGATATTTGCCGTTCGCACAAGCGAATGGTAATTAGTTTTTTTAGAAATGGTAATTATGTTAAAATTTCGTCATAATTTGTGACAACATTTTTGATGTCTGTGCGGAAAGGAGGTTGATTCTTGTGACAACATTTTAGGTCTATTTCGAAGTCTTGGTCTATTTTATTATAGAAGCAGCGGCCTAATGCAAGCCTTTTGCAGCCGAATTGGGCGGCGCGCCGGTTAAGTACTTCTCTTTAACTTAACTTGTAATTTTTAGCCACGTTTCGGACTACACGGCCTTTCTTGCAACAAGAGTTCAGGTATGTTTTCCCGCCAAAATTCCCTGAATGAAACCATTAAAAGGGCTCTTGCCACCATCGACGTTCCTGCTCTTATTGAGCCTACTGGAATTGGTCGCGATAATGGCAAGAGGCCTGATGGTTTAACGCTGATTCCCTGGGAAATGGAACGGGCGCTTTTATGGGACACAACCTGCGTTAGCTCCATCTTACGTCAGGGAGACAGCTTTAAGAGTGGAAGCCGCTGCGGAGAAAGTTGAAATGACTAAATGGCACAAATATTTGTAACTTATCCCATGTTGTGTTTTTGTGCTATTTACAGTCGAAACACTTGGACCTTGGAGTAGCAGTGTAAAAAAAAATCTAAAAGAATTAACTCCACGTCTCCTCGTATCCTCCACTAGTGACAGGAGGGTTGGTGCATTTTTTGCCTTGCACGGATTTTGTCACTAGTAAGATTTTGCGTCAAATTTTCACGAGTATTGTGAACTAATGGCGTATCCCAAAGTTTTTGTTTTGTAACTTGATTGGGGCTATCGTCATTAGGACACATCAACCTCCAGTTTTCTACTGCGTCTGTAGCATCTGTAATTTGGACTGAACCTAATTTTAAATTTTCGGAACATAGGCCTTTGATACTATGCACAGAAGCAAAAAAAGCAGGAAGAGCGACACTAGAAATTTTTCTCACGTCGATGCTACCATCTCTAATTGGTAAAGCAGCTTTTATATCTTAGTTATCATCTCTAATTTTTTTTTCATAATTACTATTTGAAAACTACATTCAACTCATTACATTGTGAGTGACCTAATTACCAATTATTCATATTTATCACTACCGTTCGTATGAATTTTGAATTGCCTATCATACAAAAAGTAAATATTTTAAGGCACTCCCTTAGATACTATTTTAAAAAGAAAGTACCTGAGATTACAAAAATCATATAAAGAATCATTTTCCTCACCTTTTTTTCTTAATCTCCGAAACTATGCTATATGCGCATTTTCAAATATTTACCCATCCGCTCGCGTCTCCGGTGCGATTTATCGCTTTAGTCGTTCATCGTTTTAGTTTTTACAAATAAATTCAATAACAACCTTCCCATTTTTTGTAATTATTCTTATTTGTTATGAGTGTACATGTTACGCCCAAAAACCCGAAAACGCTCATTGAGCGAAAAATAAAGCCCCAACGCGTTGTGGACACTATAAAACACACGAAACACAGAACATACAAATTATGCAAACAACCACAACGAGTTGTGGACTTTCTGTATGGTGGTTTGTTTTTTTCGCTCAATAAGTCTTTTTCGTGTTTGAGCGTAACATACACACTGCACGCTGAACAATAAACACTGGTAGGTACTTATAAATTTTCATACGAACTTTATTAACATTCATAAAAAATATCTTTACGTAGTACTACAAAAATAATATATAAATACAAACACTGTTTTCTAATATTTACGCGAATTTAACTAATTATAATGAAACAACTTTTACGGATTTTACTTAGTAGGTACATACTGGTAGTAATAACAAGTTAACCTATTCGCGCGGCCGCGGCGACCTTTGTAAAGACATAATATGCCGCCTTTGCCGACTTCCACGAATTTCCACTGCCCGCGCGCCCGCGCCGTTTTGAAGGCGCGTTTACGTTTGCAATTTTTTTATACGTTTTTAGCATGCTCATTCAAAGCATACTAAAAAAGCACGTATTTAGCAAACGTGAATGTGCTATGCTTTTTAGCACGCTATGTGTGTCGTCGTTATGTGTGTTTTGAAAAAGTATCTAATAAAAACGGCGTCGCAAGTTAAGTGGACACGGGAAAAAATAAATTACTAACAGAATACGAAAAACAGAATTAAAAGAAATGCGTGCTTGTGGGATTCATACAGTGAAACTTATAAAAACAAAATTCTTAGAGATAATGCATATGCAAACATTGAAAATAATAAATTTAATTTAATTTTCGACTTGCTTGCTTGCATGCTAAATAGCACTGAATGCTCCAGCAAGTGTAAACGAAGCATATTCGCAAATCACGTGTCGGCAGTCGCCCATCTCGCGGTGAACGAGAGTTCACAGCGTGTATGCATACATGGCGGGTGCGCAAAATAGATAAGTCCTAAAATGTTCGTAAAAAACCGTTTCTGAGATAAATGGTTATATGCATTATATAGTATATAAATAGTATATTATTAGGTTTAAATCTTTTCAAGCGTTCCAAATACACCCGGTATATTCATCGAAATAAAATTTTAATGCTGTTCTTTTGATAAATGTAACTTGAGAACGGTTAACTATACGATTATATTTGACATTTTTTTTAATGTTCTGAAAGAAAAAAAAGTTCGAACTGCGATAGGCGGAAGCGAAGTGTTCGTTTCAATTAAAAGATAAAACGCAACTTCCCGTTTGACTTATGCTGATTTCAAAACTTCGTTAATGATCATTAACGATTATTTATTTATTTATTTAATACTTTACTACACACATCGTTGAATAATAACATTGTAAAAGATTTACAGCAAATGTGCAATGGCGGCCTTATCTCTGTAAGCGATTTCTTACAGGCAACCATGAGTATAGGATTTCTGGACATTTGTGTCCACTTGCAGTTGATTCGTAAAGAATTGGCTTGGCTTCATATGACAATCGTACGAATAAAAATAATTATTAAATATAGTTAAAAATAAATAAATCATACTAATATTATTATCAATGCGAAACTAAGTTTGTTTGTTACGCTTTTACGCAAAACTACTTAACCGATCATCATGAAACTTTGTACACTTTTTCTTGGAAGTATTAAAAGTAACATAGGACACTTTTTTTTTTTTGGTCGCGATAACCGTCGTCCACGCGGGCGAGACCGCGGGTAGAAGCTAGTGTATTAATATTTAAAAAAAAGAAGAAAAAACCTAACAATCTAAAAATAAAAAAGGTTAAAAAAAATACGATAAAATATTATTTAATTAATATAAAAAAGATAGTACCAATAAAAAATTATCTTCCGATAATCGTATGAATAACAAAAAAATATTCGTAAGATAATTGTATTATTAGACACTTCTATAAAAAAATAGTTATACGATAAATGTATTAATAACAAAAAAAAAATATTCCCACGATAATGGTATGAATAGACACTTCCTTAATAATTAGACAAATTATGTTAATGCCCAGTAAGCAATATGAGGTCTTTAAGAGTTCTTTAAGAAATCTCATTCAAGATTTGGACGTCGTAATTGACATTGATATTGATAGGTACCAAAATGTGGTCTCCACGGCGTCTTCAAGATAGGGGTGTGCGATATTTTCATCCGATAATTATCGATAACTCTCGCCAACTATCGATAATTTTCTTCCAATAATTATCGATAACTGTTCATTCGATAATTATCGATAACACAATACGATAATTATCGATAACACAATACGATAATTATCGATAGTAAAATTATCGATAATTTTTTCCGATGCACATCCCTACTCCAGGATGTCCGATGCGTTACCTTAAGAGTAAATCAGAACTTCTTATAGAGCTCTTTTTTCTGAGTTCTTTGCAATATAATTGGCCGAGTTACCTAAGTCTATGTGGGGCGACAGCGAATCAACGCCTTCCCTTTCCAAAAAATCACCAATCTTATAGACTAGCTGCTTGACAAGCAATATAAGCTCATATACTCTAATTAATACAATAATAGTTAATGGGCTACAGATTATCGTCATATACGTCTAGGGTAGAAACATCGTTAGCGCGATTTAATGCACTATACTCGGAATTTTAATTCGATTCCAGATTCGACAGTTTCAGTGTTGCAACGTTATGACAAGTACTAAATAGTGACGTTGCGAAATTATTCGATATGGAAATGGAATATTTCCGAATCGATTCCTCTCGTTTATAGTAGTATATCTAAACAACTACTACTTTAATAGAAACTAAGTATATCAGGAAATTAAACATTTCTGAACGTTTAATTTAGTTATGAAAATTAATTTTATTAAGGATCTGAGAGTTTTCTTTAATAATTGTGTGTGAAATAAATAAAAAAATCTGATCATGAAGGAACATGAGAAATAAAACAAATAGATGTATTATGGTAATATATTATTTTATAAATCGTCGCTATCGCTGTCGCTTTCTGTAACATTTATTATGTGTCTGTGATGTTGTCAATTAACATATCTAGTCTACTCATTTTTTCTTCTTCTTTGACAACATGGGATACGCATTTTTTTTTTTTTTTTTTTTTTTTTTTTTTTTTTTTTTTTTTTTGTCGCGGGATACGCATTTAGACCATTCGGTAGCCGTAATTTTTTGAATGCCTTCCTCAAATAAATTTCTCACGTCTGTCAATTTGAAGGCTTTATTATTTTGAGCTACATGTCCTTTTACCTGCGCCCATATCAATTCGATAGGGTTCAGCTCGCAATGGTAAGGGGGCAGTCTTAAAACCGTGATCCCATGTTGTGCTGCCATTTCATCTACAGCGTACTTATTAAAAGACTCGTTATGTGGAATCAGTTCTAAAAGCGTAGCTTTAACCATATCTGGTTCGTAATGAATATTTTTATTTAAAAGCCAGTCTTGAATGGCAACTTTTTTCCAGCTCATTTTTGGTGCCGTTTCCAATTTTCGGGAGTGGTAAGGTGCATTATCCATCACCACAATTGAGTTTGGTCTTAATTTTGGTAAGACTCCAGCGAACCACTCCTCAAAACAAACTGCATTCATCTCATCATGGTAATCTTCACAATTTTTCTTTGCTTCAAAAATCATGAGCCCCTTGGCTTTTCCAGATGGATTTTTAATCCAGTGGTCAGTCCCTCCAAAAACGCTTGCCGAGATGATGTGACTTTCTTGTCCACCCAAGTTTTTTTTACAGTATGACCTAAAAATAAATATAGTACATGAACATTCAATATTACTATTAAATTTAATGTAAAATGAATATAAATTCAAAATGTTAGCCTTACCTGCGTTAACCCAAGTTTCATCTTGATAATATATATGTCTCCCTTCTCGTCGAAACTGACATATAGATCGCAAGTAACGCTGGCGCCATGTTATTATATCATTTCGATCAATAAGCGTGCTCTTGCGTGACCGTGCAACAAATTTAAAATGAAGATGCTTCAAAATTTTTCTGAGGGTGTCTTTGGAAACCTTGGGCATTTCTGGATCATCGTTTATCACTTGTAAAATCTAAAATAGTAAATGTATAATAGTTTGGAATCACTTACTAATTACTTATATATAAAAGATGTAGGTATTAAATAATACTGTCTGACTGATTGACTAACCTTTGCAATGGTTGGAGGTTCATTTCGGTAAAAGAACTGATGAACAATTCTTCGTATTGCGGAGAATGTAAATTCATCAATTTTATCTTTGAAACTTCGCTTTGGTCCAGTTTTTTTAGGGGGAGTTGGCGGCGCACCTTTATTTACTTCCTTCAAAACGTTACAAACAGAGCGTGAGGTTATTCCCAATATGTCAGCAACTTTGCTCACACATTCATTTTCTTCCACAACTTCAAAGGCGTCCAATTGCGTAGAAATTTCATTTTTCACATACTTGTAGGCGTTGCGGATCATTACTTTTTCAGTAACAGTGAAAGCTTTTAGTGGATGTTTTTTTCTTGGGGACAAGAAAACATCCACGTCCATCCTTTTTGTGATGTACTTGGCTGAGGATCCATTTTGATGGAAAACCAAAACAAATAGATTCACTCAAAGTTCACAAAAAACTATAAACGTAACAACAAACACAACGTAACAAAACTTTAACAAAAACCCAACAAAATAACAAGATATCGATTCGCAATGAAACAAGATATTCGTGCAGTCAGACTGGGAGAATGAAGCCGAAGGACAAGATAAACAAAATGGCGATAGCTGCACGAGCGCACACGGGTTGCCAATACAGAAAACTATCTATCTAGGCTCTTTTATTATAAGTTTTGTTTTTAATATAAAAAAAACAAAAATATTAACTTTTTATAAAATAAAGCAGTGGTTACTAATTAATAAATAATTATGTATTTATTTAAATAAAAATAAATAATTTAGTCTTTAATTGGCACACCAATATTATGATTACATAAACATAAATCGCGATTGTTTATCGATTTTTGTGTTCATCACTACACTATTAGATGTGGTATCATTATTTTACAAAATGACAGTAGCTAATGTCAAATGTGGAATCGAATTATAATTCCGAGTATAGTAGTGGTATCTGACAGTTGTATACCTCGGTCAACCAACCTGTTTGTAGTTCAGCTGAAGATCCACGAGCCGAGCTAATCCGACATTATTCCGAAGATATCCCGAATATCAGCTTGCACAAGATTAGTACGGCTCTGGGACAGCTTAAAAAACAATAAGGCACCGGGTGAGGACGGTATTACGTCAGAGCTTCTGAAAGCGGGTGGAACACCGGTACTTAAAGTCCTTCAGAGACTCTTTAATCCCGTCTTGATCGAGAGCGTAACGCCGGAAGCCTGTAACAGAAGTGTAGTGGTACTCTTCTTCAAAAAAGGCGATAACACCTTGTTGAAGAATTACAAGCCAATTTTGCTCCTGAGCCACGTTTATAAGCTGTTCTCTAGGGTCATTACGAATCGTCTGACGGCCAAGTTTGATGACTTCCAGCCTCCCGATCAAGCCGGTTTCCGTAAACACTATAGTACCACAGACCACATACATACGCTGCGGCAGACTTTACAAAAAACCGAGGAATATAATCGGCTATTGTGCTTGGAGTTTGTGGACTACGAGAAAGCCTTCGATTCGATTGAGACTTGGGCGGTGCTGCGGTCTCTCCAGCGGTCCATTGGAAGACGCTTTCAAGCTTTTGGAATGGAAAGAATTTGGCATCAACATAAACGGCGAGTACATCACTCACCTTCGATTTGCCGACGATAACGTGCTTGTGGCAGAATCCCTGGAGGACCTGGGTATTATGCTCAGCGAACTCGATGGAGTTTCCCGACGGATGGGCCTTAAAATGAATGTGGAAAAGATAAAAATCATGTCGAATATCCGTCGTCGTATCCGTCGTAATGTCGTGACCACCCCGATATCGGTTGGAGATTCTACTCCCGAAGTTGTTGACGAGTACATCTACCTAGGACAAAATATCCATCTTGGTAGGTCCAACTTCGAGAGAGAGGTCAATCGTCGAATCCATCTAGGTTGGGCAGCGTTCGGAAAGTTAAAAAACGTCTTTTCATCTGACATACCTCAGTGCCGGAAGATATCATATTTAATGAGTAATTATTAAAAAAAAATAATATGGAACCGTGGGATCACACTTCGCTACATTGCTATCACTAGTTAGTAAAAGGGGCTGAGTGACGCTGATGCTTGTAGTTTTTATAATTGATAAAATGTAATCGATATGTCAATCGATAAGCTGTATCTATAAAAAAATATTAAATTATGTAACTTGTAATAAATACTTAATTAAGTATTATTTATTTTTTAATTTAATTTAAGTACAATAATTTATTAAGACAAATAATAAAATAAATACTACCCGACTATTCGTCTCCAGTTATGATATTTAAGCAGTGTGGTGACCGGCAGAGAAGAATAGTCCCGACCTCCTTCTTGCCGAGGTGTCATAAAAGGTGACTAAGGTCATAATTGTGCGAACAATGGTGTACCAAGCAATATGGTGTTGGGCAGTAGTGTCATCATATCCTGCCGCATCAAACAGCTCGCTCGCTAATTATTTTATATTAGCTAATTAATATTAGCTATTTAATATTAGCTAATTATTTAATTAAAATATATATTTTCCATTTTGTATGATACCTTGTTGCCATCTTGTAGGTAGTGACATAATCCTGTTCTTGTAGAAATCTTGGGATTTTTCATAAAAAAAATGCGACAAGTAGAGACTTTTGACAGTTTTTCTTGATGTTTACCTAACACTATGTTGTTGGCAGAAGAGATTCGAATATATGTTTTTGCTCGGCGATAAAAGCTCATAATGAACGATGTCCTTCCAATAGCACCATATACACAGCATCACTTTATTGCGTGTTAATCGGGGTATCGCTACAGTCTGTGGAGCTTGACTACCCTTTGACCATGATCTTTTTCGCACATTCTCGTCGTAGGTTACAGTTTTCATCACCAATGATCAATCAATGGTTTAGTTTTATTACGTTTCAATAGAGAATCGCAAATAATGATTCATTAGATTTCTTTCAGTGAGCTCGCGTGGCACCCAAATATTGAGCTTTTTTGTATAGCAATACTTTTTCAAATGGGTCAAAACTGTTTTGTCAATCTTCAGTTCCTCGGTTATGTCGTAACTACTAATATGCTGATCTTTCTCAACTTTTTCAAAAATGGCATCAACTTAATCCACATGAGTTCGACCAGAGCGGGCTGCACCTTTGCGAACGAATCGAACTTCGCGGACTTAAAACGCTGAACCAAATTGGTGCTACTCTTACTGACAGTGCACGTCCATAAACATAACAAATTGTTTTCACAGCTTGAGTCCCATTTTTCCCTTTTGTGTAATAAAAGTTCAGAATATATTGAATTTATTCATCAGATTCACTCATTTTGATGAACAGAAAAACAATGGAAAAATAGCAAAGAAGTGTTTTTATACATACAAAATACGAAAAGACTTTTACCAAGACCTATTAATTTAAATTTATTATTATTACTAAATAGTTATCGCAAATAAATTAGTTTTATACGTTTTAATATTGATTTTGATAATGCAGTTAACAGGAACGACGTCAGATAAATAACACGTTGAATATACCCAAAATATTTGGAATTCGTTTTATATTTTAGATTTTAAATTATAGTAGAAATTTTAGAAAATATATTCCGTTATGATAAAAAAGCTTCGTTGATCGTGATTGTCATACTGTTCTCTTACATTTACGCGAATTTTACTAATTTAGTTAAAAGTCTAAAACGGATTTTATCGCGTTCATTAAAAAAAAAAAAAAAAAAAACTTTACAGTTTAACGTTTTTTTTAAATTATTTTTTTATAAAATTATTTCCCGACGTTTCGAACCTTTTACACTGTCCATGGTCTCGGGGGACTAAGTCAAAGTCAAAGTCAAAATATTTTATTCAGCATAAAATTATTACAATTATTTACTGTACGTCATGAGTCTACCACCAGTTCGGAAAGAAGAAGCCTCTGACCTGAGAAGAACTGGCGAAAGAAACTCAGCGGGACAAATATTTTTTTTTTACGTAATGTTATTTATTTATTTTTCAGAGTATATTGAAATTAACAATAATTCTCTTTAAGTTGAAATAGCCTGGAGGCGATCACATCATTCCCAAGGCGTACTGTCTTCTAGAAAATCGTTGATAGAATAATATCCTTTGGTACACAAACGTTCTTTCACAATTTTTTAAATTTGGCAATAGAAACTTTTTGAACGTTTTCTGGGAGCCTGTTGTATAAGCGTATACATTGTCCATAAAAAGAATTACTGACTCGGCGTAAGCGAGTTACAGGCATTACAAGTTTATGTTTGTTCCTAGTATTAATGCTATGCATGTCGCAATTCCTGGGAAATTCGTGTATATTTTTATGGACATACATAACATTTTCGTACACATATTGAGAAGCAACAGTCAATATTTTTATTTCTTTAAATTTATCTCTTAATGATACTCTAGGACCTAAACTATAAATTGCACGAATAGCTCTTTTCTGCAGGACAAAAATAGTATTAACGGTAGCTGCATTTCCCCATAGTAAGATTATATAGGACATAATACTATGAAAATAACTAAAATATACTACGCGAGCTGTATCTACGTCAGTGAGAAGTCTAATTTTTTTTTACCGCGAAAGCTGCAGAGCTGAGCCGATTCGCTAACCCTTCAATATGGAGATCCCACTGCAATTTCGAATCTATAATTATACCTAGGAATTTAGTGGACTTTACCGGTTTTAACATTTCCCCTCCTAATTCTACACCATTATCAACAAGTTTAACATTAGGTGTCGTGAATTTTATTAATTTTGTTTTTTTGTTATTCAATAGTAAATTATTTGAGTCAAACCAATAGACAACCTTTGAGAGAGCATCGTTTACATCGTCATACATAGGTAAATTACGTTTAACCTTAAAAATAAGTGAAGTGTCATCAGCGAACAATACTATCTCATGTTTGTCCTGTACAAAAAATGGCAGATCATTTATGTAAATAAGGAAGAGAAATGGGCCAAGAATAGATCCTTGTGGAACCCCCGTATCTAGAGGAGCCCCAGGAGATCTCTTACCATTTACATCAACCCTCTGTATTCTATTACTCAAATAGGAATTCAGGAGGTTGAGTGCCTTATTTCTAATCCCATAATGATGCAGTTTCCTGATCATCGTCTCGTGATGCACACAATCAAAGGCCTTAGATAAGTCACCGAATATCCCAAGAGCATCCTGCGATCTCTCCCATGCCTCAAAAACATTTTTAATTAGCTCAACACTAGCATCTGCTGTGGAGCGACCTTTTGTAAAACCAAACTGTTTCTTATGTAGTAGATTGTGTGCATTAAAATGCGATAACATTTGCCCGAGTATTACTTTTTCAAAAATTGTACTAAATGTTGGGAGTACTGAAACTGGTCTAAAATTATTAGGGTCTAGCGTACTGCCCGATTTAAAAATAGGAATCACTTTACTGTGTTTCATTAGATCAGGAAACACACCATGTTCTATACAGCCATTAAATATAGTAGCTAGATGAGGTGCAACAACATCAATTATGGAACTAACAACTTTTACAGATAAACCCCATAGATCAGCTGTTTTCTTGACGTCCAGGCTTCTGAAGGCTACTATTATATCTTTGGGGTTTACAGGTTTAAATGTAAATATTACATTACATTCTTTAACATTTTCCTTTAGCGAAAATTCGGCAATGCCTGGAGACGAATTAAGTGGTTGCGTTGTTGAAAGTGGAATGTCAGTGAAAAATTTTTCAAACTCAGATGCAACTTCTCGGTCTGAGGTAATAAAATTATTATTGATATTTAACTTAAAATCGAAGCTGCGATCTGCGACTCTTCCACTTTCACAAGCAATTATGTTCCATGTCATTTTGATTTTATTATGCGCATTTCTAATTTTATCTTTAATATACAAGGATTTTGCCATGGAACATACTCTTCTAAACATTTTTGAGTAGGCACTTACAAAAGAAGCAAACGATACATTATGATTATAGGCTTTTGTACTGTACAATTCATAAAGCCTCTGCCTGCTCTTGTGTATGCCAGGAGTTGCCCATTCACCAAATGTCAAGAGACCCCCTGAATTGACTGTTTTAGAAGTAAATATTGTAGAAAATTCAGTTTTTACTAATTTAAATAAACAGTTATATAAGTAGTTGGGATCATTGGTGTATGATAAATAAGGAAGTTTTGCCACAATACTACCTCTAAACTTCTCCATACGTGTAGTACTTATAGGTACAAAAGTCTTTTTTAAAATATTTTTGTTGGTATTTAAAGAGTAAGAAAAGGAAGCTAACTGACCACAATGGTCTGAGCTTAACTTATTAATAATAGCTTTAAAATACGGTTTACAGTTTGTAAATATGTTGTCAATACATGTAGCACTGGTAGCAGTTATTCTAGTGGGTTCAGTAAATAAGTTATGTAGGTTATATGATAAAAGCATAGATTTAAATCTGAGACTTATATTAGAATTATGTAATAAATCAATATTAAAATCCCCACATACAACAATAACCTTATTAGAATTATTTAATTTTAACAAAATTTCTTCTAATACTTTCTCAAAGTACTCATATAACCCACTAGGAGGTCTGTATACGCATACAACAATGAAGTGCTCAAGCTCTACGCAGGCTAGTTCAATAGTCTGCTCAACAGAGAGGCTCACAATGTCTTTACGTTCTTTATATTTAAAAAGTTTACTTATAATTATTAAAGAGCCACCGCGTATAGCTTTTTCTCTGTTGAACATACTAGCTACCTGGTGACTGCTGAAGTTAAATATGGACTGGGAAATAGAAAGCCAGTGTTCTGTTAAACATAAAATATTGATATTTTCACCATTCATAAATAACTCCAGTTCAAGATCTTTACCTAACATGCCCTGTATATTTTGGTGCACCAGGTTTACAGTATTTAAATTTTTACAACTGTGGGCATTCCTTATCAACTTATTATGACATTTATCTAATTTAATGTCATGCCTTATTAATTTGCTAGAGGTATCCTCTGTTGTCTTAATTATTAATTTAAATTATTATTATTTGGAACGGATTCCATGTCACAAAATTTCATATTATAATTTTGCTCAATAGGAGCAGATGTCAAAGTAACCAGATTATTGGCTATGTCAGTTTGTATATAATAAGATAGCACAGATGCTATCTGTCGTTTAAAAAAATATGGTAGGCTCAACCTACTATATGTCAACATATAATAATTATTCTTAAATAAATTATTAATGTCAATAACATCTTTTTTTTTCCTTTTTTTAATATTTACATTTAAGTATTTGCAAGTTGTTAATGTGTGCATTAAATTATTAATGCCAAGGTGGTGAGTATCCGAATAATGAAAAACAAATGCTAAGGTGGTGAGTATCCGAATAATGAATTAATTGTTACATACCCCGCTTTTTATATAATTTTAATTATTACTTTTTACCGTTCCCTTTCACGCACAATGAACTTATTGTAAAAAAAAAAAGAACAAACCGTAAAATAATACCTACTTCATGCAAAGCACAATTTCGACGAATCAATTAAAAACAAAATACACAAACACTCACCGACAGTATTAATTGGAGATCTTAGAGGCAATACTCCAAAAGAATACTGGAAAATTCCCCGTCCAAAAGGGAAAATGGGTGATATTCCTGTAATTTGTTTAACTTTCTCCTGGAATTTTCGCAGAAGACTACCCTGAGGATTGTTTGCAGGACAAAACACGTCTGTTTCACCAAATGAAAAGACTGGTACTATTGGAGCCCTGGAAAGTATTTAGAAGTTTATGACTATAGTCAATAGTACCTAAGTTAGGTTTCTTATTATATAGTTAATTATCGTGATATTATCGCTCGTGAGTTTCAGAGGTTTTTATCCTAGATTTAAAAATTGTATATATCTGTTTACTCATTTCAAGATAAGCAATTTTTGTGTCTAAGGAATTCTGCAGGCGTTTTTTAATTAACAGACATGGTACCCTAAATAAATAGAAAAATTATTTTAGACATGTCATATTTTAATAATTAAGATATATGAGTAAAAATACATTTAACTGTATCTTTTAGTGCATATATCGTATCACGAAACCGGATGACTTAGAATATCTATATCACTTACCCAGATTTCATAGCAATGCGAATAAAACCTTTTCTTCTGCTTAAAGTCACTTTATATTCACCCGGGTGAGAGTCTAACGCTTCAGCTGCTCCACCAACAAATAACACAACACATTTTCCTTGGTGTTTCTTCTTATCGAGGAGATATAACAAGCTTTCTTGAGAAGACGCGCAACTACCAAAAGCAAGACCCAATTCTCTTAAAAATGGTACTTTAAAATGGCTTCCAAGCGCTATCAAATTGCAAGTCATTCCTGGAAATATTTTGTAGAAATCTAATGCATTGGTGGCAAATGCGCCAGAAGCTCCTGAACATAATACACCATGGGGAAAGCATGCGAAAATATAGTTCTTGGAGGGGTCCAATTCGGTAGTTTTTACTAATTTTATAGGGAAGTAATCTCTGTAGTAGCGCCACCATGACCAGTTTCTCACCCATTCTACTCTGAAATACAGTTATCATAAAAAATTCTTGAAAAACAACATAAGCAAGATAATCACTGCAATTGTTAGGTAATTATGATTTTATAAAAATTTAAATGTGAGCTAAAAGCTACATTTACATAATTATATGGAATAATTAAAAAAATCAAAAAACCCGACTGCATACAATACTCTTATTATAAACTAAAAAGAATAAAACAATTTACTAGCTTTCATTTGATACCCATATTGCTACTGTAAGAAAAAAAAAATTCAACTCCCCGCCCTCATTTGCGGGCACCATTTTGAAAATTTATATAGCCTATGTCACTACTGCAATTTAGACAAATCCAACGACACATTATATGTCAAAAATCGTCCAGCCGTTAGGGCTGTAGGGCGTGCTACAGAAATGGACATACATACATACAAACATACATACACTCGAAAAACATAACCCTCCTTCTGTCGCAGTCGGGTAAAAATAGCTTAAAGTGAAACTTTATTTAACAGCTTGCAAGTTAATAAATATTTATTATCTTTTATAGTAGAAAGTTTTGTCAGAAAAACTCTTCGTGTAAAAAAAGTTACTTCGATTCAATTATTTTTCACTCCACTTTGAAGTACTAGTTATTTATTATTAAAACTCATACGATGTTTTATATCTCATATTATTATTTTTATACTAATCTATACTAATATAATAAAGCTGATTTTTTGTCATTTTCTTTATCTTAAAAGAGATGATAGTTATGTTAATAAATTATAAACAATATTACATTAGAATACCATCTTAAATATTTAAAATATAGTATTATTATTTAATAATAATATATCTAATACTTTTTTTATATAAAATTTTACAATCTATACTAATATCATAAAGCTGAAGAGCTTGTTTGTTTACTTGTTTGCTTGTTTGAACGCGCTAATCTCAGGAACTACTGGTTCGAATTGAAAAATTCTTTTTGTGTTGGATAGCCCATTTACCGAGAAAGGCTATAGGCTATATAACATCACGCTACGACCAATAGGGGCTGAGAAATAATAATTAATGTTACAAAAACGGAAAAAAATAATCTTTTTTGAGAGCTTCCGTGGAGTCCTTTATTATTTTTCTTCTCGAGACAATTTTTAACTATAGTTCCACTTTTAAAGTAAATATAACATCACTCTTTTACTGAGAATTTTCGAAAAATAAAAATACTCAATAATACGTTGAACGACCCAGGAATCAAACCTGAGACCCCTTTGCTCGGCAGTAAAGCTTGCGACCACTCGACCAACGAGGCGGGTACCTTTAGAGTAATTTTTTAAAAATATTTAAGTACGTTTTTCCCTCAATTAACGCGGGTGAAACCGCGGGGCACAGCTAGTATAATAATAAACTTAAAACTTACTTTCTTCCACCTTTATTGCAAATATCGATGTCGTTTATCATCCAAAATCCATACAAGAGTGCTAGCCACCAATAAGAAGAATATATGAGTCGAATAAAGAGGAGAACACAGGCGACTTCTCCAAATAGCACAACACACATCCAGGCTGCCACAGCCAAGGTCTGGAGACGACGCGATAAGGGAACGTGGAACGGCGCCCATTTTATACCTAAAGCATTTGAGACTGCACTGAAAAGAAGATATAAATTATTTTTTAGTACTTTCTCCTTACGAAATGGATGACAATTGGACCCTATTACTTATAATTATCCTTCTACTTGACGTCTGTTCGTCGGTAAAATATGTCTATATTAATAATTTTGTTCCATCTTTAAATTATATGCTATAAAGACAAAGAAAGAATAATAATAAAATAAAGTTAAAAAGTAAAGAATTCCCATATTTATATCACATAAAAAATGTGGTTTTTAGCATTTTTGTCTAGCTCGTGATAAAAAATGTTAAATTCTGAACAATGGGTATTCAATTATAACGAAATTGAGTTTTCCTGTTGTTTTTTTTTAACTTTATGTTATTATTTTACGAATATATTAATTTACTAGCGGCCCGCCCCGGCTTCGCACGGGTATTTAACTAAAATTTCAAAAATTATAAATTTATATTTTTTATCACCTACACCTGCGTCCATACTCGAAAATATTTTATAACAGACGGATTGAGTTGTCAAACATGTCAAAATAAAATGTAATTTAAATCAAAAGCACTAAGGACTAAGGAGTATTGATATCAACTTCGAAGCAAATAACTTTCAATCCCCTTTTAACCCTGTTAGAGGATGAATTTCGATAAAATACGAAACACGTCTTCAATCAATTCTGTTAAAGAATATTTATGCAAAATTTGAAGTAGATTGGACCAAGGTATCATGTTGTCCCATAAAAACTTTGCCCCCCTTTTTCACCTCCTTAGAGGTAGAATTTCGTAAAATTCTTTCTTAGCCAGCGTTGCCAGACGTCCCGATTTTGCCGGGGCGTCCCGATTTTTAATCAAAATTAAATGTCCCGCGCGGGACATACTCAGTCCCGCTTTTCGGGGATAACTCGACCATGCGTGCAACGTGTTGAGGAAGCGTGGGCGGGTGACACGGACAAGTATGGACTAGCCGCCCGCCCTTTTATTTCAGAAGACGAATAAGACTAAACTATTTAACGATAGGGTAAATCTGATTTCAAATATTATATTTTTATTAAAATACATTTTTTATGGCTATTTTTGCTATCTATTGTCACGTAAACGTAATTTGAATTCAAATAAAAAAGATAAATATTTAAAAACTTTTGATTATATACGTTTTTTTACTATATCCTGCTTTCGACGCAAGAATCCCGCTATTTCACTCAAAAAGTTCCGAAATCCCGACTTGGCAAAAAAAAAATAATCTGGCAACAGTCTCCTATATATATATAGAGTAGGGATTGAAAGTTTAAATAAACATTAAGACAAGAAAAATTGTTATATTTTAGGAACACGAAGCTTCGCCTTTGATCTGGAGTAAGTTACACGGGGGTATTATTATCTTTTTACAACGAAATCGAAATACTACACCTTCCGTAGTATTTCTTTCTAAACAATATTTTTTGTTTTTCCTTCGGGGTGCTAGAATCACCAGGCTACTCTGAAACATGCCACATACAACTGGCTGTGGGAGAAGCAGCTTGCCCTCAAGTATACTCCCTATATATTAAGAACTTTTAGCTTTTAGCTAATTAGCTTTGTTTATGGTAAATACATACTCATATACACATACATTATATTATTATCCAGTATATTATTATCCAGTTCCCGGAAATCTCCACAGGTCTGAGAACTGTCCGGCAGTAACATCTCCCCTTAGATGGACTCTAATATTTATGGTAAGGCTCAGTTTCGTCACTGCAGGCCACAAATGCTTCTGTACTGTACTGTATTGTATCAGCCTGTAAACAACCCACTGCTGAGCGAAGGCCTTTTTTCCACACAGAAGGGTTGGAGCTTAATCCACCACACTGCTCCACTGCGGGTTGGCGGATAATATTACTACCATAAGTAACAATTATTATAAAGTACCTATCCATGATAAAAAACGGGACCGGCGGTTTTACGTGCTTTCCGGGGCAGGGTGGGGAAACCCACAAGGACATACACCCAGACCGGAAACAAATATTTTCACCAATACAAATATCTACTGAAGGATGGGCCAAGTAAGGGAAGGGATGGGCCACCGGATCTCTCACAAACTGAACGAAACACGACGATAGTGTTGTCATTTCACGTCGATGTTAAGTGAGAGCAAAGTACTTCCGCGGGCGCGCCGGCCCATTCAACTGCAAGCAGCATGGCGCTAATTCGGTAAGCGGTTTTTATTTTGTAGATTAATTTCGTACAGGAAGTTTTAACTGCGTATAGTTCTAGGTCTAGGGTATGTTTGCTTGTAGCAGATTATTTTAATTCTTTCAATTTACATTTAGTTTTATTTATTTTTGTTTCAAACTATGAGTTATCCATAAATAATCATATCAGAAGCTTATTTCATTTTTTATCATCATTTTCTGGGAAAGCATTAATTATTTTATGACATAAATATTAATTGTTTTTTATGATTTCCAAGATATTAATTAAACATCAATATTAAATGTATTTTAATTAATTCACACTTACACACAAATTCTCATCATATTTTGAAAAGTACCTTCTCAAATATAAACAAAAGGGTCAAAGTCATTAACATCATCAAGAATATAGATTAATGACACAAATAACGACTTAAAACTATTACTACTGTACTGTTTTGATTTTTAGTCTGAATAATATTAAAGATATATATAAATACATCCCTTATATCTGTTTTATACAGAAACGATAAAGCGAATGAGCGAATTATTTATTTTTTAATTAATTAACGAATTATTTAATTTGTTCTAATGAGAAATAAATTTATCTCAAACCTCATTTTTAAACAATTATCAAGATGTAACAATAAAAAAATCATAAGGTAAATAAAAAAAAAAAACTTACTGAAATTTTTTTATAATTGTATCCATTATTTCAAAAATATTAAATGTTATGTTTTCCGAGCACGAAACTCACTTCCACATCAGTCCGAGTCTAAGAAACTACTAAAGACTAAACCAGTACTAAACGAGTACACATATTGCGATTAATGTAGGTACTTATGTAGGTAGTTGTCACTATTTTCGTTATCGCAGTAATTATTATATTTTAATGTAATACATTTTATTACAATAACTGTGACGCCTTTATACGTTTAACATTATTCAGCTGTTAATAAAACTCAAATAACTCGTATTCGTTATTTATATACTACAGATAACTGCGATGTTATTATATTCTCGTGGACTTTTGGACATGCGACTGACACTGAGTCATCTCTGGTTATGAGTTTAACAGAAAAAAGATAAATAGGTAATCGAAAACTTTGATCATTAACCATGAGTATTAACGGGTACTTCTTGTTATAAAGGAACGTTTTTGTTTTACGTACTGATTTATAATATTTATTAAGCTAATCAGCCAAAAGTCAGTCTTTTTTTCGATACGGGCATTAGTACGCGCGAAGTGCACCTCTCAACTACAGGTGATTAACGTATATTACATTATCACCGGCGAGAAATTACGTAGCAAAAGGTGAGACGCCTTGGGCAGTTTTGTGCAGTTGGTAAACTAAAATACAAAGAATTAGAAACAAAGACAAAATATTGAAAACGATAACTATATTTATGAATAAAAGTTATTCTAAGCCGAAGTTTAATTAAAGCCAATTAAGAACTTTTAGATCAATGCGTGTCCGACTAATTTTTAACCGACTTCAAAAAAGGAAGATGTTCTCAATTCGACTGTATGTTTTTATGTGTGTTACCTCATAACTCTTTACTGGGTGTACCTATTTTCTGATGATTCTTTTTATATTCGAAAGTTGGTGCTTGTCATGTTGTACATTGAGTCAATTTGAGCGAGATCTGACTTATGGTTTTTGAGAATTACCTAATAATGCGTATTTAATTGATTTCGATTATGTTGATGATGTTTATTACTTAAGTAATAATTCTCATTTGAATTGAATCTTGAATTTGAAACTTGAATTGAAAATTTGAAATTGATCAATGAGAATTAATTCTAATTTTATTACTTGTCGATGAAAAAGTATCAAAAAAATATATATGGGTGTTTCTCTGCTATTTGGAAACTTGTCCATACAAGACTGTCCTAAGCAAATTTTATTAATTGTTGAGAATGTTTGTTACTA
Organism: Euphydryas editha; assembly: GCA_036937285.1. NCBI lineage: Eukaryota > Metazoa > Arthropoda > Insecta > Lepidoptera > Nymphalidae > Euphydryas > Euphydryas editha. Next base: position 3,910,827 of record JAUPFZ010000001.1, read on the forward strand.
AAATGAAGGATAATATTAAATGAAATATATCTCTTTGAAAAGCCCATTTATTTTCGTCCTGGTTTTTGAGTTATAGACGATTTCATTCAAAATCGTGACAGATAGATTTTCTTTTAATTCCTTTATTGCTTTATGCTGATGAAATATGTTTATTTCGTGGTTATATTACGCATCCAATTTTTTGTTTAGTTCTTGTATCAGTTCACGCCGACGAACCATTAAACTTTTTTCATTTTGTTAGAGATCGTACTTTTTTCAACTTGGATGCTGATATTCTTGTTGCTATCATCAAACTCTATGTAATCGGGATTCGGGAATCAGGACTTGATAAAACCTAAAGAAAACAGTCTCTTGCGTTATAAAACAGCCTACTGTGCTATGAAATGCCAGGGGACTGTCGGCCAGAGGACTGTCATTTTTACATGTAAATTTAATAAAAACTAAATCGTCTAAACTTATCACATTAACGAAACAAACGTGGTTACATACTTAATAATCAATTAGTTTAAACAAATATTTGTAATTAAAACTCTTAAAATATGGAAAAAATGGCTAACCAGGGGACTGTTTTATCTAACGGCCGAGCTCGTGGTTCACTAGCAGACTCAGTGGTGGCACTAACAAAATGGCAACTGCCCGCCTATCTAGGGGTGTGCGATAATTATCGATAATTCGTAACTACTCGATAATTTTTCATTCGATAATTATCGATAATTATCGATAAGTGTTATTCGATAATTTTGATTCGATAATTATCGATAATTGTTCATTCGATAATTATCGATAATTATCGATAAGTTTTCATTCGATAATTATCGATAATTTGTTGCGATCCGATAATTATCGATAATTTTTTTCGATCCGAAAATTATCGATAATTGTTTCCGATCTGATAATTATCGATATTTTTGTGTGATCCGATAACTATCGATAGATTATTTCGATACCGGACGGCGGATGACCTTTTTTTTTTTTTTTTTTTTTTTTTTTTTCGTTGTCCAAAAATTGTGCCGATAATTATCGATAACTTTCGTGAACTATCGATAATTTTTCTCCGATAATTATCGATAACTTTCGTGAACTATCGATAATTTTTATCCGATAATTATCGATAACTCTCGCCACTACCGATAATTTTTTATCCCATAATTATCGATAACTGTTCATTCGATAATTATCGATAACTATCGATAAGTCAATACGATAATTATCGATAATAAAATTATCGATAATTTTTTCTGATGAACACCCCTACGCCTATCTATACACCCGAACGAACTTCACACTGAATGCGTTCCGTTTCACGATGTTAACGTTTCGAGCGAATACAAAATTTGACTTAAGCGCGGTTTTCAAATGTTATCAGAGGACTGTTTAAAAATTTGAGGACAGCATTCACGTCGAGATTTTTCGATTACATTTTTATAGTAAATATATAATTGTGATTTATAAAGATGCTGACTGTCTTTTTTAAAAGTATTTTAATACATTTTATTCAGTATCAACGGTAAATAAAATAATATTGGTCACAAGACTTGCAATTCGGGAAAAGGGACATACCAGAGGACTATGTTTTGAGGTGTTTGAGATTGATTTAAAGAAATATTACATTATTAAATTATTAAATAAGGTATAGCGTGTCAAGAATACCTAATACTTTGTCATTATTCATACAAAAAACTGAGAAATATTAAAATTTATTATATAAAATTTGCTTAGGACAACGATTTTCCATTTAGTAGAGAAATACCCATATAGATAGTTTGGAAGAGTATCGTAGTATTTCGAAGTGGTCCCTTTCTAGTTTTATGTTCTATAAAGATCTTCGGAGACATGCAACGGAACTCCTCAATAAATGGCAGCAAATGTGCCGCGGTTGCTGAAATCACATATAATAATTATAATATATGTATAGTGTAAACACTATCACATAATATAACATCACGCCCGTTGAAGTCGGTTTGTTTACGGCAATCAAAAAAATGAGTGACCCAATCCACAAAATTACTAACGTGGACTTAAACTCTCCAAATCGTAGAAACTTAAAAAAAAAAAAAAAAAATTGTGTGTGTCAGCTCCGACGCACGACTGGAGTTTACTCCTTAAGTACGATTGTCTAAACATACGCAAAAAGAGTTTATCCAACTGAAAATAAGATTAATACCATATGAAAGGGTAAATTAACAAATTAATGAAAATAATATACATATATAAATATATATTTATTAATTTTATATACATTTATTATAACTAATCGGCGAAATATTTTACATTAAACTTTTCACAATAGTCAATTTCAGATGTGCACAAATATTTCATTAGGAATGTTGATAAATTATGTAATTATTATTATCTGACAATTATCATTTATTTTTTAAATATTATTTTTCAATATTAATTAGAGCAACATTACTTTCGCACCGCACCGTAGGTGCGCGCGCACCGAAAAAGTAACGAGGTCATTCAATAGTAGATTTTACCTCTCATATTTTTCTCATACCGGGCGCCTTCATGAAAATCGATTCTTAAGGAGTAAACTCCAATATTTTGAGTTTTAGATTGGAAGAAAACCCTTAACTATAACAATTAATTTGGTACCCACATAATGCATGCGCGAGCGATCCCGTGGTACCCCATTACGACGATGAGGGCACTGCTGGGTTTTAGCGGGTACCCACATCATAAAGGTAGAAAAGAAAATTTCGTTTACAATCGTTACGGCACCTATATTTTTCGTTAGGAATTTGAGACGTAGATATATCTTGGCCACCCCCAGTGAACATAAGAAAATTAATCATAATCCAACATATAATATAATGTTAATTTTAACTCCTACTTTTTGTACTTAGCTACCATAGCTCGCGGTCGCGAACATAATTATGTAAGTATATGAAGAATCACCTTCTTAAACTGGAGACAGTTTGATTAAGTTTTTATAGTATCAAATGTTGTCATCTTGTAATTTAATTTTTAATTTTTTATGAGAAAGAAAGAAGAAAGAAACACATTTATTTGGGACATTACACAAAATCACAGACAACAACAATTATAAATAAAAATAAAACTTTAAAAAAAAGACAAGAAAACAAAAATCACCAGGAAAAAAAAAACAAATATATTCAAAGCAGAAGAAAAAAAAATTTTATCCATAAAAACACACTTAAAACATTAAAAAGTAAATAAAACAATAATAAAAAATAAAAAAACATAAATCTGTAACTTCGTGTTGTGCCCCAAAAAGGATTATCACTCAGCATTAAGTTGGGTTTGAAAAAGAAAACCCAACGCTGATTTTCAGTGATAACCTATTATGTTAAGCGCGACAAGTATCAATCCTTTTTACATAAAAAAATACATTATAAATAGTAATACTGAATACTAATACTAAATATAACTATAGGATATACGAACCCATGCCAGTTCGCATATCCCATAATTACCACAACACAAAACGAAATAAACATAAATACTGTAAAAAATATATAATATAACATTCAATAATATAATTATTAATATTATTATATTAATAATAATATTTATTCTAATAAATAAGTCAGCGGAAGGTTTCTGCGAAAGTGCGAACCCGATAAGGAAAATTAATATATATCCTACTATATAATCCTACTATAATAATATTATAAATGCGAAAGTTTGTATGTATGTATGGATGTTTGTTACTCTTTCACGCAAATACTACTGAACCGATTACGATGAAATTTGGTATGTAGGTAGCTGAAGACCCAGAATAACACATAGGCTACTTTTTATCCCGGAGTTCCCGCGGGATTGATTCCTAATTGAAAATACATTTATCGCTTCTGAAAACTGAATGCGCGATCTAGCGGCACGGCGGCACCGTAGGCGGTAGCGGGAGCGGGGGCGGGGCGGGCGGTCCGACGAGCGGCGCGTGAGGTGGGAGAAGAAGTCGTTCATAGGGCACAGAGTACATTGTTCATAGGGTTTCCACGCGGACGAAGTCGCGAGCGGCCTCTAGTATTCTATAAATATTAGTGTGTAGACATCACATCCTCCGACCGTCCGGAATTAATCTCGAGTCGACTACAATCCGTCACAGACGCACTAAGCGACTGGTTTCGGATGTGGCGAATCGAAATAAACCCGGATAAGAGCACCGCCGTGTTTTTCGTTAAGGTAATGAAATACCTAGGCCGGCCGGATGAGATTACTCTCCACGGTACTCCTATCAAATGGTCCGATCAAGTTACCTATCTAGGGGTCACTCTCGATAAACGACTCACGTTTAAAAAACACATTAAACGCGCCCGTAACAAGGCCGCCTTCGTGCTGAGCCGACTCTATTACATGATCAACGGCAAAAGTAAAATGTCTCTTAGAAATAAGACGACACTATATAAAACCTGTGTTAGACCTATACTAACATACGGTTGCCCAGTTTTCGCCCGGTGCGAGCCCGGGCTCCTTCAGAAGCTCCAGGTCATACAAAATAGATTCTTACGGAGGGCCACGGCTTCCCCGTGGTACATTCGTAATATAGATCTCCATAAGGATTTTAAAATCGATTCGATCGCCAAGCATATTAAATCGATCGCCGCTAACTATTTCGAGAAAGCGCGCAACCATCCGAACCCCCTTATAGCCCAGTCATGCGTCTACAATACACTACGCGGTAATTTCAAAAACCGCTGTAGACGCCCCCTTCACGTGCTCACCGACCCAGACGACCCGATAACGCTAGCCAACCCCCCCCCCGATAGGTACAGTACACAACCGCACCACACACCACACTACTCACCTACACCGTCTCCGCCGACGGAGACGAAGTAATAGGGTTCAACGGCTCGTACGCGCCTAGGCGCGTAGAGCAGTAGTCCGTTCACCTCAGCGCTCCGCATAGCGCCGCCATGCCGGCCAACCGACGCGTATAGTACTTCAGAGCCGCCCATAAGGAGGCTCTACTTTCTAGGCTGGACCTTAAAGTGTCCGCCCCCCCGCCCGGTGTCGCTGTAAAGGCCAGTAAGGCCAACAGCATAAGTCCTTCCGAAAAAAAAAAAAAAGTGTGTAGACATTAATTGTATACGTAAGTTTATTGTATAACCTACCAGGTTTCGATGTTAAATTCTCCTTGTTTGATATGGGTTGTCTGGACACTACACACGAGTCACGACACTTATCTATAAGCTATGATTAATATGTATTTGTTTTGTACAATAAAGTATAAATATATAAATAAACAAAAACTTTATCCGTGTTCCAGATGACCTTAATATTAATAGCTATACCTATAACTAAGTATCTAGGAACAACTGTAGGATTACACCAAACAATTTTAAATCCCAAAATAGAATATGACCTTTATATATGATTTGAGACCTTAAACATTTATAATATATTAATAAAATAAAATAATTTCGTATAAATTTAAGGCTTAGATTGTTTAGTAGTGTTAAAAAATTAAATTCGATATAGTAGGTATTTATGTCGCGCGACCGAGGTGGTGATGGGCAGCAGAGTCACCATATTCTGTCATAACACACTACGCTCGCAAACCCTTCTGCCAAGCATGGTGAGTATTGACAAACCCCCCAGATGATGGAGGGTGGATGGGGATTGCCTATGTTCAGCGATGGACCTCACTCGTCATTCACTGCTGGACATACTTAGGTTTCTCCAAGTTCGCGCTAAGTATCCCGGTTTTCCGCAATCCTTATCCGGCGACCTAGCGTAAGTCGTCGTCGGTCCAGCGGGCCGGAGGAGGCCCGACACTGCGTTTACGATACGCGGTCTCCACTCCAGGACTGTCTGCTCCAGCGGCCATCGGTCCTGCGACATATGTGATGAGCCCACTGCCACTTCAACTTGCTGATTCTACGGGCTATGTCGGTTACTTTGTTTCTCTCACGGATAATCTTGTTTCTGATTTTATCCTTGAACTGTCAAGGATAAAATGATAATCAGATGTGACTATGATGAGAGTGACCAAGCATAGCCCCACAGCTAAGAGCTGTTGACTAATAAGAATTATTTTGTAAAAAAATAGAACCTCTAAAAAACACATTCAATGTCACTCCTGTAACAATAACAATTTAACGACACCAAATGTTAAAATTACTGAACCTGTAGCTTTGAGAACAATTAAAAAAGTTGACATTTATATTTCATAAATATACATAGGTATATTATATATATATATTTATATATATTATAAAAACTATATGAAACCAAACTATATCAAACCATTATAATACAATTGACGGTGTTTAAGAAATTATAATTAATACAATTACGATAAATTTAAAATTGTGTTATCATAGTATTATCATTATTAATTTTGACCAACTTCCTGTTTGTTACAAAAACTTTGTGGAATTATTGAACAATTTCGATAAAAAAAATTATATTCAGTAATATAATTTAATTAACTGTATAACACTATTAAATTAATTATAATCACTTTGTATAATATCTTTAAAGTTCTTGATTCTTTGTTCTGTTTCTTTTATGCTGTCTTTAAGATCTTTGTGTATTTCACTGTATGCTTTGATAGACTGGTTGGTTTCCGTGAAGATGTTTCTTAAAATTTGTAAGTGTAAAATCCTGAAAAAAAAAATCGGTATAATTTTAGATGTTTTACACATTGTCTTCTAAAACTTTCACTTACGATTTTTTTTTTTAATTTTCTTTGAGAATTCAAAAGAGCATACAAAAATTCACATACTTAGACTTCAACTCTAATATTCTCGTTTTAAGACTTAATAATTCACTAGAATTATTGCTGAATGATGAAACCTCCTGCAAACGATGATTTAACCATTCCATCATCAGCTCAACCTTTTCATTTTCTTGTTCTTTCAAAGTATTTAACTTTTCATCCAAACTCTCTTGCAGTTCTTTTAATTCATTCTTTCTAGATGTCTTACCGTTGCCAATATTCTGTTTTAATTTATCTAGTTCAGAGGTAAAAATTGGGATTTTGTTCTGAATTTTATTTATAATCGCTTGATTCAACTCCGCTTGTTCATCAAATGTTAGTTCTGTGTTTGTTTTATGCATTAATCCTGAAAACAAACATTTATAGTTCATATAATATTTGTCAACTGCAATAAATAATTTTAGTACTAGATTTAATATAATACGTTAATAGTTGTTAGTTTTCTGACGTAAAGACATCTTTTCAGTTATGTTATTAAAAAAAAAAATAAATAAATAAATAAATAAAAAACAGACCTAGTAAAGTGGATGTGCTCTCATCAGCTGTGCTAATTTTATGTAAACTCGAATAGTGAGATAAATCACAATCGGCTATAATTCTATTAACTTTTCCAACAAGCTTGAGTGAGATACTTTTTGAATCCCCACATACTTCTTTTATAATATCAAAAAGAATATTTTCTTGAATAATTTTCTTTTCCTGACAAAGATCTTCAGTGCTTGTAATAATATCCATAATTAATAAACTTTACAAATCAAATCATAAATATGATTCACTTCTTAAATAAATTGCAATAATAATGTTATTAAAACGATTCAAATAATAAACCAACAAAAACAACGTAAAGAGCAATCCAATATCCAATTGTGCAATCAGTGTTCGTTAACTTTTGAATTTAACTTTTTTATTATTTATTGATGGCAACTTCTTTAGCAGTCAACTACATAGTTTTCTTATTATGTACGTTAAGGCTTTTTATTAACAATAATTTAATTTGTCTGCAAAATTTTCAAGACTCGTTTAGAATAATAAATTGTTGATTTGTATTTGGTCTAATTTCTGAACTCATACTACAAAAATATAAAAAACGTTACATATCTACCACAGAGTACATTGAGTGTAGGGGTATAGAGATAACACTCAGAATGATTGTAGTAGCGCCATCTAGCGATATACGACGTCACTAAAGCCAAGCGAACCGCGCTCTTCGGTGTATTTTTTTATTTTTTTATTCCCCCCAAGTAATTTCCAAAAGCCAAATCATATTTTGAATAATTTGATTTGGCTTTTGGAAATTACTTGGGAGACAATAAAATTTAGGTTATTTGGGAAAATTAAACAACAGTTTAGCGATTGTTCGATTTTTTATGTTTTTTTTTTATTAAATAAATTAAACGCAGCCATTTTTACAATATCATCATCGTCTAAATCCAATCTGGTACCGTTTATTATTCTATTTACATCTCTGCACAAGTTGAAAAGAAAAAAAAAATGCACGATTAGTCAAATGATAAGTCGATTATCTGTGATTTATGAATTTCACAACCGAGAAAGTCAAAATTAAACTCTGTATATAAATAAGTTTTTAAAAGTGGTTTAATATTTAAACTCATGGGTTTATTTTTAATTATATAAGTTATCTAATTACTTATATAAGTAAAAATAAACCCATTTTATGATTCATTTAATTTCATTTCATGAGTAGATTGAATTGTCGAAAAAATATTGACTAAGTTATCACTAGGATAAGTTAAATATGTATTGCCTTTTTTATTTTCCTGCACTTTTAAAAAATCACCTCTATTATTTGAGTCATATAAGCATTGTTTGCATTTTTTACAATTCTTTAATACTTTTATTTGGGCCTTTTTTAATAAATAGCCAGTTAGAAACTGTTAAGTTGCTAATACTCTGGGGCTATTCTTTTTTTCTTCATATTCAACATATAAATCGTTTATATTATCAACAATATCTGTCTAGATGGGCTCATTTTCTGATTTATTAAACAAGGTTCCCATTGAGTTAAAAATACTTTGATAATTGTCTTCCTTACAGTTGGGACGAGTGCTGTCCTCTTTAATTATTAATAAGTTAAGCAGCAAAGGACGATTCGAAGCCAGCTACAGTTAGGTTAGTATTTCTACACCTATGGCTTCGAGTCGCCCCAAAGAAATTTAGATCTTGGTTTAGATGCCGCATCCACACAGATTTTATATTGTAGTCATTAAATAGTTTTTGTATTAGATATTCCACATTATTTACAGTTCTTAACCAATTGTTAATTGTCGGAACAGTGACAAGCTTATCAAATGACATTTCATTATTTTTATCAATAAATTTCATTGTGCTCTGAACATTTTTAGCATTTGACCAAACGGTACCATGATCAGATTTGGGCGTTACAAGCATTAATTTTTACCACCTCTCTCTTCTTGGAGTTAGTGAAGCTGCCATTCAATGAGTCGAATAGTTTATCAAAAAATAGTAAAACATCAGCAGTCTCCGCCACATTCAGCTGACAATATATTCCGTTCTGAAAATAGAAAAGTATAATATTTAGAGATCGAGCTATATACCAAGAAATCTTAAACAAACTAAGAGGAAAGAATTTAATGAAAAGTTTTAATTTTTTCATTACACTACAACTGGAAATTTTTATAACATCCCTGGTGCAGTGATGAGCGCTGTGGTCTTATAAGTGGGAGGTCCAGGGCACGATCCCGGCAAGGTCAGTTCGGGAATTAATAATTTAATAAAATAATATAAATTAATAATTGCACTGCTAGATAGCATTCCGATACAATGCCATGTAGAACTAGTAGCGTGGTTAGTAGTTACTAGCCACAGCCGAATCTTCCAATCAGGCCAAACCATAGAAAATTCAATTAAAAAAAAAAAAAGATATCACAAATTTCTGAATTGACCATGTCGGAGATCAAACCCGGGACCTTCCACTTATAAGATAACAGCGCTCACCACTGCGCCAGGGAGGTTGTCAAAGGTTTTATCACCTGTGCAGGTGTATGTAAAATAATTGATATTTGTAGCTTCAAAAAGATAGAACAAGTATAGTAATGTGAAGCTCAGCATGTTAATCAGTGGTACATTTGGTGCGATTTACTATCCCACTACCCACTAGACACATATACTGCGCTGAGTTTAGCTTGCTTATCACTCGCTCATAGAGAACATTGTTGCATACTTTAGTGAAACTTTTAAGTATTTTACAAACAGTTACCTGCTAAAAATCCCATGGTCACTGCAACTTGTCGACTGAACACCTGATTTGCATATTTCACCTTCATCTTTTGAAATTTATCAGAATTAACATGATATTCAGATAATTTTTTTACTAATCTTATTCCTTTATAAGCTGGATCCTCTTTATATAGTATATTAATATGCTCCCATTTTGTGGTTATTTTGAGCCACTAATATGGCATGTTAAAATTTTATTTATTAAATTATTTCTTATTCCCTTTATTAAATGTGGTGTGTCATAGAGAGGGATGATTTCACTGTCCTCAACTTCAAATGTATCTCTATAATGATTCACATTTTGCTTTATATATTTTTCTGTTTGTTTAATAAGGGAATTTATAGCACGGATATTTGTTGTCCCTTGGTCGCAAACAGTTGCTAGAACATGAAGGCCTGTATCATGCAGTTCTTTAATTACCTCTTTTATTAATCTTGTAAGTTCAGTTTTGCTGGTGCTGCCTGAGCAAAATGTATAAGCCAGAGGTTGCTTATAGTTTTTTTTGGATTCCTCGTACCATATGCTCGTTTCATATGCTAGAATTAAGTTATTTTAATTAAATATTTGATAAAGTATGATGATAGTAGTCTGTGAAATATTTTAAATTATACCAAATAACTATAAAAGTAATAAGAATGTGTTATTATTTTCATATATTTGTCATCTATAGAAAAGCATAAGAAACCTCGCAGACAATTCACATAATTAGCATAGCATCAATTTCAAAATTATTGTCCTGTATTTTTCATAGAGAAGAAATATCAATACTTATGTCTAAGAAGATGATTGTAGATAATATAAATACAAAAAGAAAAAACAATATATTTTTATAGAATTTCTGAGTTTGTTTCGTTTTAGTTTTCCTAAACAAATTATTATTAATAATTTTATTACTTAAATGCTCATAATAAATAATATCTGAGTAGATACTAGAAGAAATAATATTATTTCTATTTATATAGAATAAATACATATATCTATACATATTTTAAGTAGGCTTTGAATTTACATATACTTAGGTTTTTTTTAGTTTTCTCTCAATTATATAATTATTTTACTGCTATAGATAAGTGTAAAAAACCTAAAGAGTATCACATCATTCCAACTTAAGCAATTATGATATTCCTTTAAATCATTAAAAAATAAACATTTTCAATTCAGAGAAATAAAACAAAAAGGATGTATTTAAATACAATTTTAAAATTAAATTTTATTATTTATTCCACTGATATATGAATATTATTGTTTATTTATCTTTCAAAATTTGACTATACTTAGAAAAAATTTATGATTTTATCATCTATTATCAAAGTAATAAAAGTTGTATGTATGATAGAATATATATTTGAATCGACTAAAAGTATAATATTCTCAACCTAATTTATAAAAATATACAATTATATGAATGTCTTCATTCAAATGAACATTGGTAGATAGATGATTCCAAACCCAAATGTGAAAAAAATTATTGCTTTCAATATATTGAATTTAAGTACTTTGTGGCATGTTATATATTAATAGTTAATAGTGCAATAATTAAATAATAATAAAAAAAATTAATATATTATTACCATGTTTAAAATGATGTATAGGTTATATTATATTTGATATAAAACAAAAACTGATGGAAAGAAACAATGATTCCATTGAATACTTTTAAATTCAATTTTGATCACTTTCACGAAGTCTTCGAGTCCAGAAATCAAGCAACTTCGTAGAAAATAAATAAATATGAAAAATTGAAAATACAATAAAACAAATGGCGGAATTTGATGACAATTTAAAATGAGTCATTATCACAGAGTACATATCAATGTCTCATCAGAGTACACAGATGCATAATAATGTATTTAAAAAATAGATGTGAATATTTTTTTATAATAATTATCCTGCATACATATAAAATTACGAAATTATTTTTCATGATATGTATATTTTTTGATAATTAATACAATTAAAGATTTTAATAAAGCACGCCGAAAAGCAATACAGTGACATCTAGTAGAGATTAAATGAAACTTTTTAGGGTCATTATGAAAGACCTACAGATGCATAATATTTCTGTGGAAAGACCTAAAAATGACTGCAATGTAACGCCATCTACTGCAAAGTGACGGAACTGATTTTCTCTAAGAAAAAATATTTGTATGGAGTGTTAGGGCCATAGATTATACACTTATGTTAGGGCACTGATATCTACTTTGCGTCAGGTCTAATGTCAAAAATGTTTCATGTCTAATTTACTTGAATTTGATTTTAATATTTTTCAGTTAAAAAAGTGAAAATCATGAATGTTATATGTGAAAATAAGGGTTTCTTACTATAATTTTTTATAGGATACAAAATGTCGGCTCTATCAGTCGAATCAACAAAGAAAGCTGGCGAAATGGACATTGCGTCCAATAGTCAAAACATGCAATCTGAATCTCAAAAAGCGGGGGAAAATAGCGACAAGAGTAAAAGCAAAATCTCATCAGATGCGCTGGGAAATTGTTATTGGTATGAAAATTATTAAAATGATTATAACCATATTAACATTACGAAAGTATTGGTAATTAATTTTTTTTTTCTCGTTTTCAGTGGTAAAGATCGCAACTTGAATATAGTCGAACTATTATGTGCGTCGTGCAACAGATGGTATCACGAATCCTGTATTGGATATCAGTTAGGAAAATTGGTACCGTTTATGACGAACTATCTGTTCATATGTAAAAACTGTTCACCTACTGGATTGGAAACATTCAAGAAGAATCAAGCTCGTAAGTTTCAAATAAATACTACTAGGATACAAGTAGCATTAGCAAAATTAACATTCTTGTATTTTAATTCATAATATTAAGTATTTTTTTATTTCACAATACAATAAAAACTTCTTTGATTTGATGCTTCAAAGTAAACTTAAAACTATAAGTTTAGATCAAGGAATTTATATACATACTGGAATGCTCACGTGCACTTAAAAAATGTGCCTACGGCCAGGATTGCATCTCTTTCTACCATGGATTCAAGACAACTCTCGTAAGAAAGAGACAAAATACCAGTAGTCAACGAAATGCTCGGAATGATTTTTCACTTTACATGTTATACGCCAAAGTCAACCTTATGTCGAATATTTCAAGGTGCATATTTGAATATACAATTTTATTAAGTGAGCGTTCCAGTTATGATATAAAATCCTTGGTTTAGATGATGTATAGATGTTTTTTTACTGTCATGCTCAGAATGGCTGGAATCTAGATAAAATTTTACATAGAGTTAGATTAAAGTGTTAGTACAAGGATAATTTTGATACAAATGTATAGGTGCCTTAGGATATATTTCCATATAAACAATGTTGTGGGCATTCATTTATTATTAATGTCTACTCTATATTGGATATAAAAGTGGTAGATTATGTTCATGTTGTGTAATTTAATTTATCATATTGTAATATTAAGTGATAACTATTTCATTTATTTTATGCAGCGTTTCCGCAAATGTGTCTGACAGCTATAGCTAATCTTAGACAAGAGAGTTGTAAAGACGGCAGCAACAAAACTTTGTTCAGTAAAGATAGAGAGATTATCCCCTACATTGATCAATACTGGGAAGCTATGACAACAATGCCAAGAAGGTAAGTTACAGGTGGTAGGTTCAATACAGAGGTTTCACATGGTCTAGGTACGAGGGAGCGTTTTTACGTTCGCAGAATGAAGGGTAAGGGGTTGAAATAAAAAACTAAATTATTTTTCCTTTTCAATATATTCATCTGCAAGATGGACACATTTTTCAGATCTTTCAATTAATTTATACCCTCATAAAAAAATATTTTGTCATCAAAATACGCTGAAACTGCCTCCTTAACTTCATCATCGGTGGTAAATTTTTTACCCCACAGCTCTTTTTGCATTTTTGGTAAGAGGTAATAATCACTCGGGGCCAGGTCTGGGCTGTAGGGTGGGTGGTTCAAAATATCGAAGCCCACTTTAAGCAGGGCAGCCAACGCAACGCGACTCTTATGGACTGGCGCATTGTCGTGCAAAAGCAGCACACCTTTTGTGAATTTTCCCCATCTTTTCTGTTTAATGGCTTCTTTTAGTCGCTCTAATATTGAAGCGTAGTACACCTTTATCTTTATAATCAATCAATAATATTCCTTCTGAGTTCCAAAAGACCGTTGCCATGAGTTTCCCAGCTGACTGTGACACCTTAAACTTCTTGGGGGGTGCTGTGCCCTTTTTTTGCCACTGCATAGTCTTGTTTTGACTCAGGTTCATAATGATGAACCCAAGTTTCGTCTCCAGTAACAATTCGACTCGTTGTATCGGATACTCCAACCATTTCTGTGAGTTGTTTCTTCTTTAGTCTAGCATCGTCGAGTACAAGTTTTTCGACTTTTTGGATAAGTTCTGGCGTCACCTCCTTTGTCCTCCTTGCTCCTGCCCGGCCTCGGGTCGTCTTCAAGGGATTCCCTTCCTTTTTTAATCAAACTGTGCCACTTGTACACCATGGTTATTTCTGGACAAAAGTCACCGTCAACCGATGACATCTCATCCATTATGGTAGCAACTGATTTTTCTTGCTTGGTAAGGAACTTTATAACGGCACGATATTCGATTTTTTCCATATTTCACTTTTCACTCCTGATTAAGTTTGCTTGGTTGGCGATAGCTCAAAGACTAATAGTCTAATAACAATGAAATCTCGTATTTATACTAATTATGAGTCACTAAACACGTTACGATCCTAATGAGTCTAATCACCCCCCTCCAACCCTCTCATTCCGCGAACTTTAAAACGCACCCTCGTATTTGTGCTTGTGGTATACCACCACCCACTTACTACACATCACCCATTGCAAGTTAACAGGTAACATTCTTAATAAATGTTAAGTAAAAATAATAAACATTATTAACCAATAATATCATATTATTATGTACACATAGTAGTGCAATGTGTAAATAATTACAAAAATATAATTTTAAATTACAATGACTTAAATGTAATAAAATAAATCTTTATATTAAAAAATTATAGGTGATTTTTGTAAAAAAGTTCCTTGTAAGATTCTCATATGAACAATAGAACAATAGAACAAATATCATGCAAGACTTGTTTAAGATTTTGGATGGGGCTTACCTGATTCTTGAGATTCTGATGAAACCAGATGTTTGTTTTAATTTTAGTATTTATTTCTTTATTACATAGGCCTTATATATTTATATTTCATGCTTGTCTGTTCTTAAGGGAGACAACTTAATGCCTTAATGCCTTAATATACTATATCCACAATCGGCGCGAAAATCGAACCCACAAACCTGGAGCAGAAAGCAGGGTCACTGCTAACTGCTCCAGCGGGCCAGTCAAAGTAATATAACACACACACACACACATATATATATATATATATATATATATATATATATATATATATATATATATATATATATTATTTCTTTATTGCACTTAAAAATAAATAAAGTAATAAAATTAGAATTTTTGTTAGTAATTGACTTTTTTCTGAAAGAGATCTCTTTCAGCCAACCTGCAGTTATGGATATAGTGTCTTTATGACAGGCTTAAAAGAAAAAAAAAAACATAATACTATGACTCATCGTATTGTCATTAGGACAACAACTTATTTATGTTTAGTTTTAGATACAACTCATTTTAGACATTAATTATAGCATATATCATAATTTACTTTTTACATAGGGTAACACAATCATGGTATGCGACGGTACAGCGTGCCCTTATCAAGGATATACAAATTTTATTTACATATGAAGAGGATCCCAATCAGGGACCAATGTTTGGTCTCTTCAATATGGAGCTTACAAGCATCAAGCCGAACTATGAAGCTATGATTAAGCAAGGACAATTGAAGGTCACAGACATGGGTGTTGCAACTGGTTAGTATATTTTTTTATTATTTATATACAAGATTGTATTAAAAATTTGAAGTGGATTTATGAAGTTAAAGACTACTACCACACCACATCAGCTGTTGGATGTCAACTGCTGAACGTTGGCGAGCCCCATCGATGGGGGGTTTGCCAATACTTGCCACTCTTGGTAGGCGGGTTGGCACACGCAGTGTGTATTGACAGGATATGGTGACACTGCTGCTCATCACCATCCTGGATGGTGTATAGTTGTTTGCATTATTGCCTTAGTCGCCTTTACGACACCTTTGCAAGAAAGAGATCGTTACTATTCTTCTCTGCCGGTTACCGCTCGGCAATATGTTATGTACCTGAAATTAAAGACAGGCTCGACATTCACAATATTTACGCTCGGATGATTTTAGTTAATTACATGTTTTGTCAAAGATCACTGTGACTATAAAATACTGAACTGGACTGAATCAGCCTGTAAAGGTCCTATTGCTGGGCAAAGGCCTCTTCTCCATGAAGGAGAAGGGTTCGAGTTGAATCCAACATGTTGCTCCATTGCGGGTTGGCGGATAATTTCCCTACCAAGAGTAACAATCGTTAGCAGGTGCCTATGATAACAACTGGAATCGGCGGCTTTACGTGCTCTCTCAGGCACTGTGGGGACCCCACAAGGATAAACTAAATAATAAATAAATAAATAAATATGTTTAACACACACACACGGTCGTCTGTCCCTAAGGTAGGCAACTTAATGCCTGTGTTTTAGGTAACAGCCGACTGATATACATTTTTTAAAATAAATATACACAACCCTTGAATCAGAAAACAGGGTCACTGCAAACTGCGCCAACGGGTCAGTCGAACCGATACCGGTACCAATAAACACCCATACCGGTAACAAATATTTGCAAAAATATCTGCCCCGAGCGGGAATCGAAGCTGCGACAGCCGGCGTGAAGGCGACTACTCGCACCACTACACCAACGGCCGTCAATATAAAATACAACAGGTTATATTACAATACAATTTTTTTTTCTAAAATATTCATTCATTCATTCATTTGGATTAATAGCTTCCAATAGTGCCAAAATATAACGGATGATTTGGCCAATGTCACGTAGAATGGAGAAGACACGAATGAGATTAATCGGTGGGGTCGAGACTACAAATAAAATAATAATGTTGAGGTCTACAAAAAATAAAATCGAAACTTCTAGTTTTGAGATATCAAACAAAAAAAATGTCTGTAAAGTCGCTTTACGGACAATAATTTTACGTGATAATGTCATATGAAAACATTGATGAAAAATTGCATACTTTTATGAATTTAATTGAATTATCATCACTGAATTATTTTATTATTCTGTATAATACAAATACAGAACGAGTTAGAGAGTACGAGTTAATTGAAAATTATAATTTTTTTCGATAAATTAACATTTATTTGCACTCGTTAATTTAAATATATTTTTTCTTCTACTCTGATGCATCTGCCGATGGAGTGGAAGAGAGATAGATGCGTCACAAGCCGAAAGCTTAGGCCGATCGTGCCTCTCTATCGCTTGTTCCGCGCTTTCGCTCGCGGAACGTGACAACGAGTCATGCATTTTCGTGCCTGCAATCGGCGTTCATCAATTTATAAGACGTTATCACGTCAAAAAATGTTTCAACGCAACGAGATTTTATGTGATCTTAAAAATAGGCTGGAAAAAGTAACAATTAAAATACATTAACGAGAAGCTGGATATTGACCTTAGTCCTTTTAAATATAAATCAGATGTTTTCTTGAGAAACATCTATGACATGAAATACATGATATAACATAATATAACAGAAGACATCTGCGACGGGAAGTAATCATTTAGTTTAATATCCAAGTCATAAATGTAGACATGACATATTAGGCGAGTGTTATTACTTACATCTTTTGTATCGTCTTCCTGTGCAGTGATCAGTGAGTTCAATTAATAAATGCAAACATTACACCTGGTATTTGTCACTTTTTCATGACTTTTAATGATTTGTGAATAAGATTTATATTGTATTTGATACTAAATATATTTCTCAGTGTTTTTACAACATCGACGGTTATAGTATCATGAGACGTAATATGGCCTATTAATTTTGTTAACTGACTAAACTGGTTTATGTACCTGTATCAACCTGTTAACTACCCACTACTGAGCGAAGACCTCTTTTCCATGTAGAAGGTTTGGAGCTTAATCCACCACGCTGCTCCACTGCAGGTTGACGGATAATTTTCTTATAATGGGTAACGATCGTTATCAGGTGTCTATGATAACAACCGGGACCGACGGCTTTACGTGCTCTCCGAGGCACGGTTAGGAGACCCAGAAAGGAAACAAATATTTGTACAAATATCTGTCCTGATCGGGAATCGAACCTGCGACTGTCCCGGCGCGCGCCGTTGTTGCAACTACACGCACCACTACACCAGAACGGTCGTCAGTTATGTTATGTACCTTTATTATGTTATGTATCTAATGCCTAAAAATTAAAAACATTTTTCATGTTCGTAGTTCATATAGACTAGCTATTATAATAAAATTAATGAATACAGTTATTTTTTTTGTTGTTGATGAAATTGATGGAAAAAAAAACTATTATATGAAGGGTCTGTTTCACCGGTTCTTGATAAAGTTTCAGATAGTTATCCGAAGTATAACTGTATGCAACCGAAAATTTTTTTTGATACATTTTTTATATTGCAACAAACTCCACTAATCTTCAGATATTTCCATACATAAGCAATGAAACCAAAAGTTGTAATTTATCTCGTACATAAGTTACTGATAAGCTGTCAGAGACTTTAAACTGTAGGTGATACAGGTCCTAAGTAAAATTAACGTGAATGTTAGGGCGCATTCAAATTAGAGGCGTGCTGTGGCGCTTCCAAAGAGAAGCGCTGCAGTGGCGCGACCGTAGCGCAGCAGACGTGCGTCTGTAAAGCTTTGGCAAATGTGATAGTGATATGGCAATGGTGATTTTGACTTCCTCAATAAACACTTCAATGTCAAGTTGATCTGCATTCATATTGAGGTTCAATAATAATTAAAAGCGTGTCACTTCCTTATGCTAAAATAAAGTGCGCGTGTCGCGGCAGTGGCGGTGCGACTGCGCTTCTAAAAATTGTATGAAAAATAGTAGTGGCGCGGCTAGCATGCGACATTGGCGCCACTGCAGCGCTACCTCACGCATCTAATTTGAAGGCGCCCTTAGTCGGTTTAGCGAATGTTAAAGCAGGTTTGATATGTACAAACTTGACGGCAAGAGTTACGGTCCCATCCCAAAGTAAAACCCATCGACCGTCTGCGCCATAGTGGGGTGCCACCGGATACAACCGTGACCCCCCGATGCTTGGCCCGGAGGCCCCTCCGCATGTGATTGGAGCCGCTCGACTGGTCCACTCTGCTAATTCAGAGAAGTACCAAGAGCGACCCCACCACCGAAAACTCCGCGTCCTCTCGGCGCCACACTCTCACCGCGCTTTCGCGCCCCGCCCACCACTGGACCCCAGCTACCCCATATGATCAATACCCTGAGCTGGACCTGCACATCAGCTGGTCCAGGGGCCCAGTGGCTGGTGTGCCTCCGCGCCCAACAACTGCGCTTTTGCTCTTTAGAGCGAGTCATCCCCCTCCTGCGCTTTCGCGCCCACCGCTGCTGGTTTTGGTTCACGGGGATCCGAGACCCCGACCACTCACGAGGCGTTCGAGTGGCTTCCCTTATCCGCCACCCGGGGGACGCGCCCAGTAGGAGACCAGCAAGTCCCTTGAGAGGGTCACTGCAAACTGCGCCAATGTGCCAGCCAGTGTTGACTGCTCGGCATTTCTTGAATATTTACACTGATTTTACATTGATTATCATATTAAAGGTCGTATAGGTATTTTTGTTTTTGGCTTGTTTGATCTCTACTCTGTTTTTAAATCATATATTTTTAATTAAAAAAAAATAAAAAAAAAATATACCATCTATTAATATTATTATATCTGTATTCAACATGTGATAAGATACAATTCATTGAAATGTGTTCCTTCGGTCATAAAAAAGGATGGCGCAGGTAAAAGAAAACAACTGTTTTAATTGTGAAGCGTAAATATAATTATGCTCATTCGTTACATCCGGTTTTTTTAGTAGATGGCGTTAACGGTAACGCTAAAAATTTCTTGCTTCTTTCAAATATTAAAAATTGTGTTAATTTTTTAGTTTTGATTTTAAATAACGTTATTAACTTTTACCAATGATCTTATAAGAAAGAAGAGAAAAGAAGCTTTTACTCGAATTCAACCGCTTGCTCAACTTACTGGCAGAAAGTTATTTTTTAATCACAGTTTACATTTAAATTAATTATCAAATGAATGTTTTTAATTATATAAAATTATGACACAATAAACGTTTCAATTAATATTGTTTGTAAAAAAAAAGCAATATTAAATCACCAGAATCAAAACGTAAATTAAATGATTTATAACATCCCGATGCGATACGATGCGAAACATTTAATTAAATATTATTTGTCAAAAAAAAAAAGCAATATGAAATCACCAGAATCTAAACATAATTTAATGATTTGTAACAAAAAAAAAAAATGTTGAACCCAACACCAGCTGTTTACACATTTTTGTAAAAAAAAATCGGAATTAGAGACGCGATGATGGAGATGACATAGGTATTACACATAATATAATGTCAGTATGTGTTGCTATTGTTAGGTTCTTAAATATGTTTTGAAGTATGTAAAATTGTTACCGTTTCTACAAATAACTAACAGTTAATTAGTAGTATCAGATGTCTCTTACAAGTTTAAAAAAATATTAATCAAACTAGTACGTTTAACATTGAGTCATTACGTAACGTTAAATGCAAATGCATTTCTCTTCTAACTGTTTACTAATCTTAGGATTCATCGGTCTGTTTCTCGTTCTTTTTGTTTTAGAAAGTCTGTTTATTTTAGATGAAAATTACATCCATTAATTATTACCTATTATATTAATCTGACTGTGTCACTCCACCTGTTCAATAATATATAGTTATACATAATATAAAACAATACTTCTATAAGGCATATAATAAATTTACATTAACTTACATAGATAAATATAAGCGGGTGGAGGTGAGGGCTGTAGGCTGAGAAATGCGCGAACAATCCTAGCCGAGTCGAGCAATACCGCCATCTGCATCATGGCTGCGAGCGAATCATCACAGATACCCAGCTACCTCAGATGGTGAGCGAGGCTAACCGGGATCAAACCATTAGACATTTAACCATAGTGATGATTTCAGTGGACTCAACACCCCACATGTCAACAATCTCGTGCGCCAGATCCAGATATTTACGTTTTTTTTTTTCTGTTTCGGCTTTCACGAGGTTCTCGTCATGCGGGATGGTAATGTCCACTAAAAACACCCTTGACCGTGCCCTATCCATCACCACGATATCAGGCTTGTTCGCCAGTATCGTCCTGTCCGTGGCGATAGGCAGGTCCCAGTAGAGCCGGACTCACTATTATTATTATTTTTTAATTTATTTATTTTAATTTATTTATTTACATTTTTTTTAATTTACTTAAATGAAAATGAAAATGGAAAAAAAAAACTTTTTAGTTGTAATTTCGAATCTCGTAGCGTACTGCGACATAAAACTATAGACAGCTCAACTCAAGTATTGAATAATGACATTGTTCTGTGTGCGGTGGTGTTTGTAAACACATCGAATGCGGACGACTGACGAGACGCACACATGCACGGCCGACACTCGTGTAGTCGTGTGTAACGTTACTTCTACTTTAACTCTCACATAGGCAGCGTCGCGTTTGCTCCGCGTTTTCTATATCGATTCCATATTATTTTAATTCACCTTGAACTTCATGGCTGGTGAGTTTAGATAAAGTTTTAGTTAATTATTAAATTAATAAAATATATACGAATGCATGTTGAATAATGATATATATATGTTATTAATATGTTTGTTATCGGCCAGTAGCAGGAAAACTTTGGTGTTGTAAATTATTTGAATCTATTATGTCGTATTTGGGACGCGAACAACCCAATAACTTATCTTATCATTGCTTTGTAAGAATTTGTAAGCATTGAGGTACAACGGTACGAGAATTCAACATGAATAGTGAGTTATAATATTTATATGCTTGCCTTTATGACTACGTAATTTTAATATAAATTATAAATAATTAAATTCACTCATCTCGTAAATCATATTATCAGGAATGTTTGTTACGGAGATATTAATTGTTCATTAGAATTAATTAAGTGCAATTGTGTTGTTATTAACGAGTGTAGAGTTCGAGTCGAGAGTTGTATTTTTTTTAAGCGCAATTATTTTTGCATACATAGGTACCTATGTGTATTTAGTTAACAATGATTATGTAAATTATAGGAACTAAATCTCGCGGTCACAAAGTGATATATTTATAAACGCGTGTTATTGTAAACACGTAATTATTATCCAGTCGTAGTTGTCTTAAAGGGAATCAAAAAATATTTTTTGATGAAGCTTCAATTTTCATTAATTAAGTCTTACGTAAGTTTTATATAATTTTAATGTCGTATATTATGTTATCTACTATATTTTAAAGGGCCGTCTTACTCTTAAGATATAATTTAAGTAATATATTTTAAAAGACCTTAAGATATTTTGTTATTTTGTCGTCACTAGGTTTATTGTTTCAGAACTCCTTTAAGCTTATGATATCCTGGTACAATAGGTTATCTTCTTAGACTGCATGGCGCATAAATCTCTATTTTACGTCTGTAACATTATCGGCGAGTTGCACGAAACCGTCGCTAACTTTCCGTTAGTTAAGTTGCAATTAATCTTAAAATTAGTTGATCTCATGATTAATTTAAAGCTGTTGGAATTAATCATCCGTTAGATAGGTCTTTAATTAAACTAAATTTTTTTGTTAACTTAATCAGATGTAGGTTTCGTGCAACAGATAATCACGATTCTTGTGATTAAATTATTTTAATAAACACTTAAATTTAAAATTTGTTTCGTGAAACTCGGCGTATGTCTGTTATATATATTTTAGCAACATTTTAAAGCAATAAAGGAAATATAGTAAATTGTATTTTTTTACTAAAATTCTGAAAATAATAATAATTAGCAATAATCTATTAAAAGATGTATTAGAACAGTGACGTAATTGCAAAATGTCATATTGTAATAAAAATACAATTTTTGTTACGCGAGCTGTTATAATTCGTTGAAACAACAATTAATTGTTGTCGTTGTTGTATGAAATACTTAATTCGAAGTTAGCAACGTGTTAATTATGCAGCTTATACGTCAAGTTTGACGAACAATTTCATAGAATGTTCTAGTTGAATGTAGACTGTCAGTGTCTAGTCGGATCTTGTAATCTAGGGCAGTAGGCCATTACTTTTTAGGGTAGATTTAATTTTCTCGGTTACGTAACACGGAATTACCAAAATACAAATCTGAAATTTTACATTATATGTATATAAATGAAATTATTTATCTGTGTTTGAATGATTTGTTAATAACTTTTTTTTTCACAAGTCGTAACTTAAAATTAAACTAATATTGTCATTTAGTAGATACTTATTGTAACTACTATGATAATTTTTAAGAATCCCCGAGTATTTGATGAAAGGGTGTAGAGAATGTCTGATTCTTGTCAAAGAATGTTGGCAGTGTAATTACTGGCACCGAGACTTTAACACCTTATGTCTCAGGATAGGCAACACTTAGATGAGTTTCCTGGGCTGGTTCCAGGTAAACTAGTTTATGTTCATGGGCGACGTCAACCACTTACCATCAGGTGGAACGTCTGCCAGTTTGCCTATCCAACTAACATTATAAAAATAAAATAAAAGAATCATCTTGTAATATAATTCTAACAGGTCTAATTGTATACATTAGTTGGCAGTACTATATCTTGATTAAGTATCACGCCGAAACTATTAAATGGAAGTAAAAACGTGTAATCGCGAACGAAGTCGCGGATAAAGCTTGTAATGTATAAAATCGACATAAACGATCAATAAATTACCTTGACATCTTTATACATATCGACATGACTGTGGTCAGTAATTTGTCAAACAATTGTTTTTAGGTCATAGCTGAAATGAAAATAATTGTTATATCAAATGTTATAATATTATGTTGCGAATTATAAATAATGTAAAATAATAATGATAAATGTCATTGTTTTTCGTTTCAATTATTTTAATTTACAATTGTGATCGGCGGTCATCTCCGGTGATGTCAAGTAGTTTAAAATGAATAAAATGTTTATTTGTTAACCGATATTTATTTATTTATTAATTTATTACTACTTTATTGAAGAATTGAACAAAATGTGTGCTTTATGTTAAAAGAAATTTCTATTAGCCAACCTTAGGACGTACAATAGCGGACGTTTGTAGGTGTGCGAAATTGAGGATGGGTAAAATAGTGAGCTTTTTATAGTGTTAAAAAAATGCAAAATAAGATAACGTTAGTAACAATTGTTATTTTATATACATGAGCAATTACATACATACATATATGTACTATATAAATTAGGCATGAGACCGATATATCAAAACGTAACTAATATCGGTTATGCGTACCCATATCATATCATATCGATATACCAAAACGCATAACCGTTTTCACACAACCGACGAAAACTTGAGCGCGAACACGAAACCGAAACTAAAAACTAAAAACCGAAGAACGGTGACGGGCGCGCAAACGCTAAGAGCGGCGCGACAGCTAAAACCATATTATCTGCATCTCTTTCTTATAACGGTAACTTCATACTGAATAAAAGAGATGAGGCGAATATGGTTTTTTGTGTTCAACTGTGTACATCGCAAACTATAACTACAAGTTTAAGCAATAAAGTCGAGTCTTTACTCTTTTATGGTTATGATTATGTATTTAGTTTCCGTCATAAAATGAATCGGTTATTTGAGAAACCCCACATGTCCATGAGACCCTATTTTACAGGAGGAACAAAAAACATTATACTGAAAAATTTTCTTCTGAATGTTATTAAAATGATTTCACTAAAGAGTTACTAGGACCATTCTACACCTAAGTAACATAACACAAGATTTAAAATCCTACATGTTCCACAAAAAAAAAGGATTAAAGTTAATGGACTTGTGGGGTTTCTCAAATACATTAATGAAACGATTATTTAATAAGCTATAAAAAAGTTATTTATTAGATAATTAAAGAAAATGTACATTATTTAATATATAATTAATCATTCTTCACATTCCCTATCCGTAACTGGCCATTTAAAAATGCTTTCATAGAATTTTTGAACTCTTCTTGTTTGTGGCAGGTAAGTCTTCAATTTTCGAAGGTCAATCATTTTCTTCTTGTTTATTGGTCGCCTTTGCATGTTTGCTGGTTCTGTGGGAAACTCTATACATGCCCTATTTGTATTTTTTAACTGAAATGTGTCAGTAGAAAGACCTCCGATGTACATCCGAGCTTCAACAATGCCATCAAAATTTTGATTGTGGTGGAAGAAGTTATACTGGCTAATGTTGAATGAAACTTTTTTATCTCTTGCCACATTTCGCCCAAGTGATTCAAGAGAAAGCATTTTCTTCTTGTAATATTTTGGCCACCAGTTCTTATAATTCAGTATGTCTTTGTGAGTAGGCAAAAGTACCAAAAAATTCTTTTTAACTCCAGAAGACAAAATCAATTCCGCCACTTCTTTCACAGTATAAAACCGGTCATTCCTCCGAATTTTTCTTTTCAAAATGGCAAAATCTCTGTCACATGGTAAGAAGGAGTTACCTCTTATTGGGAAGTATTGTTTTATATCCTTAAAGACTTTCATGGAGACTAAAGAGGCCATGAGTCTGACTATTGTGTGGTTCTTGTTTTGGCCACCACAGCCATCACTAAAAACATGCAGGTATTCGAAATTTCCCATATTTTGCTTAAAATATTCATGTAAAAAGGTGCTAACCTCATTAGGACCTTTTCCACCAATTCCCTCATGGTATATCACAAAATGAACAGAATCATCTCTGAGATTATGTATGCAGAATACATTGACAGTAAGCTGTCTTAGATAGAATGTTTCTTGCACTGGTATCTTAGGTAAATCAATATTCTGCATATAATCAATACAGATCCCTCCAATTTTTCCGGAATCATCTTTTTTAATTTCTTCTGTAACAGTTTTTATTGTATCATACAATTTTCTTGCCCTTCTCAAGTGTACCATTTTTTCTGCTACAGCAACTCTCTTCGCATTGTCATTCAGGAATTTACTTTTAATCTTGACTTCAAGTTCTTCACATGTACAACAAGTGTCGACCTGAGGCCGTCCAAACTTTAAATCTTCTTTAAAAATTTTCAAATAATAGTGATAGTTTACATTCAAAGAAGGGTGCTTGGTTTTAAACAAAGAATGCATAATTTTAATACTCAGGTCAGCAGATAAGTATTTATACTCTTTGTTTCCATAATGTGTGATTTTCTGAGGATATGACTCGATATGCTCCCTGATAGCTTGAACAACATGACTTGGTTTAACATTTCCTGGTGTACTTTTACCTCTATTTTCTACAGGTATCTTTCCTTGAGATAGTAAGTTGCACAATCGTCTAATACGGTCAGGTTTTATGCCGTGGATGCTTCCAAATGCTTTTTTACATATAGTGTACTTTTACATACAGTGTACTTTGGTGAGTGTTGCCAAGGTGTGTATTAGAGAAATCCCACATGTCCTGGACTTATGGTGTTTCTCAACTAACTGCAAAATTCGACCGGCTATAAATCGTACGCATGAAGCAGGACTTGTGTGATTTCTTTGCGACTTATGTATTTACCCTTACTGAAGTAATTGCCATACTTAACTAAATTTTACCAAAATTGGGACTTGTGGGGTTTCTCAAATAATCGATTCAAATAGTGTGTGTAATTAAGAAAAAGTTTGTGAATCGAATCATTTTTAGTTTTATTGAAGTATGCCTTATAATAATTATTATATTAAAATATTATAAATTATAATAATACTATAATATTATTATAATATTTAATATTTTATAACGATAAGACGTAGTTTTTCAAAACATTTGATATTAAACTTGTTATAGTTTATATTTAAACTGTTTTTACTCGACTGTGACAGAAGAAGGGTTATGTTTTTCGAGTGTATGTATGTGTGTATGTGTGTATGTCTGTATGTCTGTATGTCTGTATGTGTGTATGTATGTATGTATGTCCATTTCTTTGGCACGCCCTACAGCCTAAACGGCTGGACGGTTTTTAACATATGAGGTGTCGTTGGATTTGTCTAAATTGTAGTAGTGACATAGGCTATATAAATTTTCGAAATGGCGCCCGCAAATGGCGGAATGAGGGGGGAGTTGATTTTTTTTTCTTACTGTAGCAATATGGGTATCAAATGAAAGCTAGTAAATTGTTTTATTCTTTTTAGTTTAAATTAAGAGTATTTTACGCAGTCGGGTTTTTTGATTTTTTTAATTAAGCATACTTGTAACCTTTGTGTCCAACCGTTTGTTTCGGTTTGTGTTTACGTTACGCACCTGATATTACTCTGATATCGATATCTGAAAACGGTTTTCAATATCGATATGGAAACTTAATATCGGCTACGTAGCCGTTTGATCTAAAAACCGAAAACGCCCATGTCTAATATAAATACATACCTAAAAAGATTCAAACATACATACACATATACATACATACATAATACTTAATAACCTGACGACCACTTTCAAAACACAATTACAGTGTTATTTATAGTAATAATGCCGCGCGGTGACCGGTAGAGAAGAATAGTCCTGACCTCTTTCTTAGCGAGGTGTCGTAAAAGGCGACTAAGGCGATAGCGGTGCGTACAACTGTATACCAACCAGGATGGTGATGGACAGCAGCATCACCATATCCTGCCACACACTGCTCTGGCCAACTCCCCCCTTTTTTTTTACGCAGGGGAATCCATTTACGGATGATATCCAGGACGCCCGGGTCGGCAGTCCTAGACCTATGTTGGACTCGGCACTTTGGGAGTGCAATACCGTACTAAACCCTGCGGGAGCCTTCAGCCGCTTTAATTGGAGGGTCCCGGATCTGCAGGCAACAGGATCCCTCCAGCGACAGGCTGGCCTCGGCGAAAAGGCCAGACTTCTCCTCCAAGGCCAACTCCCCTACCAAGCATGGCGAGTATTGGTAAACTCCCCCAAAGATGATGGGGGAAGCTTACGTTCAGCAGTAGACATCCAACGGCTGATGTGGTGAAGGTATTATAAGGTTGAAAGCCACCTTAGCCACCTAATAAACTTCAAAAAAATCTGCATCTACAGTACGCGCGCGAGTTCATGTCCATCCTGAGGAATGCGGTAGTTCTGTGACCTATCATAATGTCGATATCGATAATCTCATTTGGTCAACCATAATATCTATTCCATATTTATTGCAAATTTAAGTAAGTAAATATTTATTTATTTATTTATTTTTATTTAATACTTTATTACACACGTTATTAAATAATAGCATTGAAGAAAAAAAATTTACAGTAAATGTGCAATGGCGGCCTTATCATGCTTATGTATTATAAAAGTTTTTTTCTATTTGAAATTGTTGAAGGCGAAGTACTCATGGTTTCGTAAAAAAAAATAATACAATAGCGGTCAATAGTTTTTAGTATCGACAAGCACGCGTCACCGTCAACGGACAACACTCGATTTCGGACGAATTCGGCGAGGCGGGGCGCGCTGCTCCCGCCCTTCACCTCAGGCCCCGATGGACATGAACTCGCGCGCGTACTGTAAATACCTCACTCTTTCACAATAATTGAATTATAAATAAATATATTTTGATTAAATTCAGTAAAAATTTCGTAATAAGAAACGGAACATTATTAGCGGAAAGCAGAGATTAATCTCGGTCAGATACACGTATAAAAATAAATATTTAATTACACTTGCATTAAAACTAGTAATATGAATGTTGTTTTATCGATCCGTTTTTATTTTTAGCGTCAATCGCGGCATCGGTTCTCATAAAACAATGTAGTGAAGAATTTCGTTATATAAGTTAATATGAAGTATATAGGGCCGTCCATAAATTACGTGAGGCGTTTATGGGGGCTCGAGCGAAATCTCACAGAATCTCACCTTGAGGGTGGTCTCTGCAAATATCACGTTTTTTTTTTCTGGGGCGGGCCGCTAGTTATGAATAATATGATGTGGGTATCAAGTGATTTTCGTTAACAGTTACACGTAAAAAGAAATAAGTTAATATTAAGAACAGGCATTAACTTATAACTCAACAACACTATCTAGAACAAAAAAAAAAAAAAAGAAAAAAAAATCTAATTTATAATAAGTTCATAACGTACGCGGTACCCGTGGTCCGCCTTGTAAGGGCGGGTGAGGGCGCACGGCGGGGACTAGGTTAAATCACACCCATTGCGAGACTTTGGCTAGACATTCTCGCAGATATTTTGTAATATTGTTAGAAATACTACAATTTTTAATCCTTGAGAACATAGTAAAAAGTAAAGACTCATATCTAAACTAACCAAGCACGTCGAGCGTGTTGTTCGTTGCGCTTTTCACCAATGTTGCCAATATCGAAAATTTGGTTCTAAATTGAACAAAATCTTACAAATGAGGCATCTATTGGTACTGACTACTCTTCTGGTTGGTCTAAGATCTTTACAAGTTATTAGGAATAATAATTATCAAATGGGAGAAATATTACTTGCAGCACAGTACGCTATTACTATCAGGTATCTTTTATTGATCGCTTTCTGGACGTTCGACAAGTAAAAATAGCATTCTTGTTACTGACTTTTTCACACTGCAGATTTTAAAACGCGCGTACGAACTACAAGGAGATAAATGATTAAATATTGAGATATGTATATGAAAGACGTTCATAGCACTTATGATTAACTGTTGAATTTTCGTGCCCATTCTTTTTCGGAAGTTTTTTTTTGAAGCTTACTTGAAGATTTTTAATTTGAGATTGAAATAGTAGCACACACACTACTAATATGATGGTTTCAAAAATAAGTATGCGTTTTTAACTGGTGACAGCAAAGTGATTGTTATTAAATTATAGCTTAAAATATCTGATGAATACGCGATGTGATGAATGAAGATGTTCATTTGTCTGAAGATTATTAATTTACATTTTTTGAATATAATTTCTAAATAAATTTATTTAGTACAAGTTTGTGTGACATAAGTAGGTATAGATTTAGTAACGCAGGCAGCGTTTTTCAGTCTTAATTACCTATCGGTATAAAATAAATTATGACTAAATTTATAATTGATGTGTGGACAGTAATTATGTTATTATATTTATAAGTGTTGAGTTTCCTGCTGGTTCATCTCAGCGTAAAATATAGGTACATTACGAATCCATTGGTGACTTCACATTAACTATGTTATAATTAATTCAAAGAAAATTTGAAAGACTCTGAATAAAGCAAATAAAATTAATTATTGAGTTGATTTGATAAATATATACAACTGCCTACTGTTCCTTTTTTATTTCTAGAATAATGTATCATTTGATTCTATATTTTATTTACTATAATAAAACATATTTAAGGCAATTTATTTAATAAGCTGCGTATACTGGCTATGCGAATTCTATCCGTATTTGTTCGTGAGGTGAAAGAACTGCATCTGCCGACTTGATTTCATGGAAAATTGTCTGAAACTGGGATTTGATTTTCATTCGAAGTATAGTATTGTTTTGGCAAGCGTATTTTATATAAGTTTGTAAATGTGTGTGTTGGAATTGTATATTAGTGTGTGTCAGTACGGAAAACGTAAAAATTATTTTTGTATTCGAGTTTAAAAGGTTCGGTTTAAGGTGTGGTAATTTTAAAGTTGTGAAATTTATAATTCGGCTATGAGACAATACTCATAGTTAGTCGCATTAATACGGTGAAGGATTAAATCTTATACTGCTGATTAATGGATTAATTACGATTTTTTTTAACATACACACGCGGTCGTCTTCCTAAGGTAGGCAACCCACTGCTTGTCGGGGCGTCACGGTTGTATGCGCGAGCGATCCCGTGGCGTCCTACTACGACGATGAGGACAACGCTGGTTTTAGTGGGTATTCTGACTTTGCAGTCAGCGAGTCCCATATACCCGTCGCCTTCGGGCGGCGGGATGCCTAAACGCATTTCCCAGCGTTAAA
The DNA here is from genome assembly GCA_036937285.1 of Euphydryas editha. Taxonomy (NCBI): domain Eukaryota; kingdom Metazoa; phylum Arthropoda; class Insecta; order Lepidoptera; family Nymphalidae; genus Euphydryas; species Euphydryas editha. Next base: position 3,941,867 of record JAUPFZ010000001.1, read on the forward strand.
AAAAAGGCAACCCACTGCTTGTGTTTTAGGTAACAGCCGACTGATACATACAAACATACATATATTATATATTTTATAATAAACGTATTTATTTATTTGTACTTTTTTGCACACCAATACAATTTAGAGATTATACATCGAAATCAAATGAATCACATTGTATCAGTTGCAACAGGCGGCCTTATCGCTAACACAGCGATCTCTTCCAGGCAACCTTTGGGCAGAGGACTAGCGTAGAAGGTGTGGGTAGGGGCGCAAAACTATATTTATTTATAAATAATACATCAAGACCCGGGACGGGAATCGAACCTTCAATCTTGAAGCAGAAAGCAGAATCACTACCAACTGGGCCAACGGGCCAGTCAGATTACCTACCTATTGCAATTAATGTTTTGTTAAAAACTCTATTACATACTTTGAGATTATTAAAATTAAAAGAAAAAAAAAGGTTTTATTACAAATAAAATGTCAATTTTTTCGTAGTCGTTTTATATTATCCTCTTTGGTTACTGTCATTAATATATTTTGTCAGTTTATTGAAGTAATTTGATTATTTGAATCTAGTGCACAATTTTATTTTCATCATGTTCAATTACATACAAAATGCAAATTTAAGACTGAAGTGTCCATTGGGTATGAGTTTTGAACGTTATTGCTGTTATTTTATTGTATTATTTTACGTTTATTTACAAGCATTTTGGTAGTTTTATGGTATAAAATTACCTTAAGACGACCCCAACACCTATTGATAAATCGATATCTCTAAGAGAAAACTGACTGAACTGAACCGAATCAGCATGTAAACGTCCTATTGTTGGGCAAAGATCTTTCCTCCATTTAGGAGAAGGGTTGGAGCTAAATCCACCACGCCTCTCCACTGCGGGTTGGTGGATAATCGATCGTTACTCGTGACAGGGATATCGCTAGTAACGATCGCTATCAGGTGTCTATGATAACAACCGGGACCGTGACGGCTTATGTGGTCTCTGAGGGCCAGTGGAGAGACCCTCAAGGACTTTGCGTGATGCTGAAACAAACGTACAGTTAGAGACACGGAATTTTTAAAATTAAATATATCAGCGTCTATTGATCTCATAAACTCCCTGTAATTCGGTTTACCTAAATTAAATCTCGTGTATACACATCGGCCGTTTACAATTTTGTTATATGTATAGAAACCTACTATTAACGAAACTCAAAGCAGATGAAAATGCGACATATAATTATATCTGACTTCAATGTTTCTACTGTTCTAGGTTAGGGTTTTATTAACAAAATTACAATTATTTTTATTTTCGTTATACAATCTCGACCGCACCAATCAATTTCCTTCACGTATTTTCCATCGATATTATCGGTGTTCTTAGGTAGCATTTAAAGTCATTGAACTATATGAATGAATAATATACATACATACATATATATATACATATATATATATATATATATATATATATATATATATATATATATATATATATATATATATATATATATATTACAGTATAAAATGCTTAAAAATTTGGCTCCCATTACATTTTGGCAGACTATTGTTTTCAGATAAGCTTCGTCTAGCTCTGAGTCATACAAATGCATGAATTATACAGCGTTGTGAACGTTTTAGTTGTTACATAATATTATATTCTGTCGAATTAAACGCTCTAATGTTACAATATATGCAATTTACAAGGTTGTTGACTAACGATAAGTAAATGTTGAATTCTTGTTAATATTATAGTAATTACACTGGTAAATATACAATTTCGTACCATGTATAATTGTATGTTATACGTATAATTAAAATTGTTCTGTACTTATTGTTTAACCCTTTAACCACAATCGCTGTTATATTACGAATTTTAAGAAAGGACTGTGCTCTACACACGTCATCATCATCATATCCGCAATTCGTTGTCTACTGCTGAACTTAGGTCTCCCCCACCGACCCACAGAGTGACCGCTTGTGCCCTGTATTGCTGGTAATTTAGTGTTCCGCTGTAGATAGGAGGATAATTTCCCTATCACGAGTAAGATGTCATGAGTTTGGTATCAGACGTCTATGATAAAAACCGGGGGTGTGGTGACCCACAAGGATATACATCCCAACTACATAGAAACAAATATTTGTGCAATTACAAATATCTGCCCCGAGCAAGAATCAAACCCGCTAACGATTACTCGATCCACTACACCAGAATGGTTTTCACCTTATAAGGGTATAAAGGTATAAGGTGACAACCATTTTAACTTAAATATAATATATTACGTTATCGTATCATAGCAAAATATTAAAGTGTTTTCAAAAATATAATACTTAATCTTTAATACAAAATATACATGTTCTAATTATTTATTGTTGCAGTCCCACTTGGTGGTAATGTAAAAGGACGTCAGGGAAAGCGTCGTCCAGCGGTCGGACTCGAGACTAGTGCTCCAGTGGGCAAGAAAGGACGTTCAGCTGATTTGAGTACTTTAAAACTACCCTCCCACGGCTACCCTACTGAGCATCCGTTTAACAAGGACGGCTATAGATATATATTGGCTGAGCCGGATCCGAATGCGCCGTTTAGACAGGTAAGTTGATAATAAATGTTGCCGATAACCCTCCTTCTCCTATTTTTAGCTTCCTCCTCTTTCTCTAACCAGTCACGCATTTATGGCTCCTTTGGTACTGCATATGTTAATTTATGTACGGTGGTAATCACTGTAGGTAAGAAAAACCACCGAATTGTTTATTGGCTACTACCATAAAAACTGGATTCATGACTGAAAGTGACATTGTAACATTATATTGATATAATTATTTCATGCGCTAGATAACCTATTTCCATATTATTATTTTTATTAATAACCTTAGATTATCTTATAAAAAGTTTAATGGTTCATTGTTGGATCTAAGTTCTAATATATGCTAATACTTTAAAACCATTGGTGGAAAAACCATTCGTAAGTCTTGATGACTTTAAAAACCTTTATATTTATTTTACATCCTTACAATTAAATAAAAAAAGACGCTGAAGCACACACAGTTTTCTTATTAAATAGCCTAATATTAATGCATTAAAAATGATAGAGCTCACATAAAGTTAGTTTAAACACTTAGCAAATAAAGTGTATATTTTTGTTCAACTTCAACTTCTTGTGGCTTAATGGTCTTAACTAGTGCCAAAAGAGCAGTGTTGATTTTGCCAATGTCACGTAGAATCTATTTTTGTTATTATATCATGAAAATGGTACAATTGTCATAAAATCTTTCATGCCTCATTTCCCTTAAAGGTGGGATTCTCAAAAAGGCGAAGCTTTTTCCAGAAAGATATAACACGTAATTATTTATTGCTTACTATATAAGTATTACCGAAAAATAAAGCTTTATTATTCTAGCTTAAAAATTTTCGATTTCTAAACTATTTATATCTCATATAGTATTATTCGTAGAATTATTATCTCAATTTTATCTAAATACGTTTGAAATCATATTAATTTATTTATAATATAAAATCCAAAAATTAAATTCATACTTAAAAAATAGCAACTTCCATATAAAATTTCCATCGCCGTAAAGGTCGAATTTCCAAAACCACTTCAACATGTTTGCTTACAGTAAAGGGCTCAATACTAAAGTTTTTATTTTACTTTGAAGAATTGCCAAAACGCTAAAACTTGATAAATTTATATACATAATAGCCCAAAAATAAAATTAACTCTTATTTCACCTCATTAGATTTGGGATTTCCGAAAATCCTTCTTTAGCTAGCTGGCTGGCCTTATTAGCTAAACCAAGCTTCAACGCTTTAGGATAGCTATGTTTAACCAAGCTTAAACGCGTTAGGCTAGCTATGTTTAACCAGTAATTAGTTACCGTTTAACAATGTGATTTTCTTCTATAATATTTATAGGAATTCGACGAAAGTAACGAGTTGAGTGGAAAACCCATCCCAGGATGGCTCTACCGGTCTCTATGCCCCGGAATGGTACTATTGGCGTTACATGACAGAGCGCCGCAACTGAAGATTGCAGAGGATAGACTTGCTGTGACCGGGGAGAAGGGTTACTGCATGGTTAGAGCTACTCATGGTAAGATATATATTAAGTTTGAAATTATGCATGTTTCGCTGGAATTAGATAATTTGGCTTCCAAAATATTAATTTTTCCATGTTTCATAAAAATAAAGTTAAAAAAAGTTAAAAATATATTTATTTGGGGACAAACACAAACAAACATTGCAGACACTTATTGATAAAAAAATATTTATTCAAAAAAAAAAAAAAAAGAAAATAAAACAAACACAAAACAACAAACAAAACAAAAAAAAAATTGGTTGTCTGTAAAGTCGGTTTACGGACGATAATTTTTACGTGATAACGTCATAAGAAAACATGAATGGAATTGAATTATTATTACTGAATTATCATTATTTTGTATAATATATATAAGCCACAGGTAATTAATTGTATTTAATATAAAAGCGAAATAAAGTTAAATACTTTGAAAATATGTAATACAATAAATAATCAAGTTTAATAAAGAATTTAAGTTTAATTAACTTAAAGTAGTAAAAATATATTAAATAAAAGCAGCAAAATTTTTATACGATCGTAATTATATGAGTCCTAATAAGTTTTTAATCAAAATTGTAATATAACCTTATATTATCTACTGCACTCGCCGACCGATGTTACTTTTTTAATAATCAAATACCAAATATATGAAATTATATCGCTAATCAAATTCTTAAAATGCAAGAATTAATTACCTTTTTGCTGCAATTGTTGTCACTATTATAACTTTAAAAATAATAAATTGACGTTACTTCGTATTGATATAACAGTTTATTATATATTGATAAAACAGTTTGCCGCCATTTGCCGCTGTCATTTCTACTCGGACGCGTCGTAAGTTAGGCCGACCGCCGATCGTGAGCCGAACGCTTAGGCCGAGCCGATCGTACCTCTCTACCGCTTGTTCCGCGCTCTCGCTCACTAATTGTGACAATGATGACGTCATCTTCTTCGAACGGACACCCTTTCATCAATTTACTAGACGTTATCACGTCAAAAAAAAAAAACAATAAAAAACAAAATCAAATTATAAAGAAATGTCCTAAATGTTAATGACAGAAATATTTTTTGTCCCGATGTTCCAGGCGTGTCCCGCGGCTCGTGGTACTGGGAGGCGACGGTGGAGGAGATGCCGGAGGGCGCGGCCACGCGCCTGGGCTGGGGCCGGCGCTACGCCAACCTGCAGGCGCCGCTCGGGTACGACAAGTTCGGCTACTCGTGGCGCAGCCGCAAGGGCACGCGGTGAGTGCGACACTGTTCGCTGTACATTGTACACTCGGCTAAATTCATTGAGTTACCCATGTCTAACTAGGTGTTTTACCTCCCTCCATAAATAAAAGTCCAGTGACGTGAGAGCGAGCTGGCCATGGCACAAACCCTCCGCGCCCTTTCAGCGATCTCCGAACCTATTGTTTAAGTGCTCACGTACTTGCGTCTGATTGCGGATGCTCCGTCGTGTTGAATTGGAATGACTACACCAATGTTCATTGTGTACGTTAAAAACACCAAGCTTAGTAAACGTAGCCTCATCCGTAAACAATGTTTTTTGTCAGTGTTTTGCAAAAACCACCGACAAAAATTTATTCGTGGCTCGTAATCGTTGGCACCGAGTTCTTGAAAATGTCGAAAATGATACGGGTGTAGCCCTTCTTTGTGAAGTAGATTCCACACTGTCCACTGAGATACACCAAATCTAATAGCCTTTCGAGTACTCGTTTCTGGGTTGTTCTCGAAATACTCGAGAATGGTTTTTTTTTTTATTAGAGGGGGCAAACGGACAGTCGGTTCACCTGGTGGTAAGTAAAAGCGACATCCTTAGACACCCGCTACATCACAGGATTAGCAGGTGAGTTGCTGGCCTTTAGGGAGTGATGTTCCACCTGATCTGTGGAGGGAAGGGAAGGAATGGGCCACCAGATCTCTCACAAACCGAACGAAACACGACGACAGTGCCGTCATTTCACGTCGGTGTTAAGTAAAAGCGAAGTACTTCCCCGGGCGCGCCGGCCCATTCAGCTGTAAGCAGCATGGCGCTAATTCTGTTAAGTCTTCTTGTAAAGAGACTGGGTATACCGCTTCACCCCGTCCTTAAGCATGTGTTGGAATACGGAACTGTCCGAAGTCTCATAGTCTTTGATTAGCGTTTAAGATTACGCTGGCAGTAGGACTCGGCGATTGGAGAACGTCTCCCGGTAAAAATTGATAGCACCAGGCAAGCTATCATTCGCACGTGCATAAGCACGAACCATGTCCAAGTACTCTTCATTTGTTTATGGATAAGCCATACCTAATTACTAATGATGGGTAACACTCACACACGAAAGATTAGGTATATGCGTAAGATCGATCGCTAGGTGCGCGCGCGGGAAGACAAACGTACGAACCTTACGGCGGCGATCGCCCAACTAATTGATCTAATTAGTCAGAATTAGAATTATTAGTGCGGTTGGCAAACGACACAGTACAACACGACGTCCATCACATCACACTTCATTGATTTAAATTGAAATTTATGAAAATTTAATCAATAAAGTATCTATTTTTTTTACATAATTCGAATGAGAATCATGTACGGATGTATTCTCCTTAAATATTGATAGTAATTCACCCAGTATATAACTAATATTTAAAAAAAAGTTTGTTTCATTGAAGAATTGTTGTCATCCCGAGATATCCATAGCGCAGCCGCAAGGTACTTTTGACAATCATGAAATTACTGTAACATGGTTAAAATCTTATATCTTTAAACGAGCAATTCTTGTATATATATATATAATCTGAATCTCGGAAACGGCTCCAACGATTTTCATGAAATTTAGTATGCAGAGGGTTTCGGGGGCGATAAATCGATCTAGCTAGGATTTATTTTTAGAAAATGTCGTTTTATCCGTTTTTTGAGGCAATTAAAGAATGTCAATAGAATACGAAGGTAAATTTCGCTGTCATCGATAAATTTGTAATAGCTCGGATGGGAACGGGCGGATTCGAAATCAGAAGACACGGGTTCGAGTCTAGGTGTCTCCATACCAATTTTTTTTCCTTTTTCTTTTTAAAGTTTATTTTTTTGTGGAAAAAACTATTATTGAGAGCTCTTTTTATTTTTTATATTTAAATAACCAGTTCCTATTGTTTTATTATTATGTCGGTAAGATCGAAAATATTATTCATATTTCATTAGTATGTAATTCGTTTCTAAATATAATTTAACCGAGCAAAGCTCGGTCATCCTGGTACTAAATTATAATAGTTCAAATCAGTGTATTTGTTTATCCCTGAATACAGACAACACGACTCTTTATTTTAATAGACGCTTTGTTTACTTTGTTAATAATATATTTTTATAGGAAAGCATAAATAATTTAACAGGTATAACCGTATAAACAAACTTTCTCATTAAAGTTATAGAAGTTTGTTAAAGTAAAAGTTTGTAGATCCACTGCTGAACGTAGGAATCCCTCATTTTTTTTTACTATGTAATTACTAAATACGTGTTAACGTGTGCAGGTTTCACGAATCCCGCGGGAAGCACTACAGTCCCGGCTACGGTGAAGGAGATACACTCGGTTTCCTTATAATAATGCCAAACAATGCTTCCACTAAGTACACACCTAATACATACAAAGATAGGGTGAGTATAGAAAATATTTTATAAATACATTAAGAATTTAATTAATTTAATTAAAGGAATTTAACAAATCGTGATTGACCAAAAAAAAAAACTGGGCATTTTTTATACGTATTTAAAAAAAAAATTGGTTGTCTGTAAAGTCGGTTTACGTACGATAATTTTACGTGATAACGTTATAAGAAAACGTTGATGAAAAATTGCATACTTTTATGAATTTAATTGAATAATTATCACTAAGTTATCATTATTTTATATAAAACAAAGAAGGAGTTATTTGGAAATAATTTTTTTTTCGATAAATTAACATTTATTTGCACTTGTTAATTTCAATATATTTTTTCTTCTACTCGGCATCTGCCGATGGAGTGGAAGAGAGATAGATGCTTCACAAGCCGAACGCTTAGGCCAATCGTGCCTCTCTATCGCTTGTTCCTCGCTCTCGCTCGCGGAACGTGACAATGAGTTATACATTTTTGTGCGTGCAGCCTGCGTTCATCGATTTATAAGACGTTATCACGTCAAAAAATTCTAAATTTTTCACTGTATCTGTCTCGTATGAGTTTTTCCATTCAAACCTAATAAAAATACGTATAATTTTATATCTATTTACAAGTTGTATATGAAAAATATTGTATTGAATTTTATCAAGTCCAATCTCAAGTCAAGTCTATCAATGATACTCATTTAACATTCCTTGTAGCTTCATCGGAAAAACATTTGTTTATTGCTACAGACAGCTCTTTTGACATAAAAATTAACTATGTATGAATTATTTTGATATAAAAAAAGACTTTTTAAAATAAGTCACCCGTTTCGGATTTTCCCGTTTAATTTCTGTATTTGATTTTATAAGTTGTCTACTTCATTCCATAACCAATAAATCAAATAATAATATAATAATATTAACCAACAATCACACCACGTTAACCTAGCCCCGTGCTAAGTTCGTAAGAACTTGTGTTACAGGTACTAGGAAATAAATTTAAGATATAAATACATATATACGTAAATACACATCCGTGACCCGGTGCAGACATCTATATTCGTCATACAGATTATCTGCACCTGGTGGGATTCGAACCTGCGACCGCTGTGTCGAGTTGCCTGACCACTCGACCAGCCGGCCGTCAAATTTATTTTAATATATAGAAAATATATTTAATATACTAATTTTTTTACAGCCTCTAGTCAAATTTAAGAGTCACCTCTATTACGAAGACAAGGATAATATCCAGGAATCTCTCAACAATCTGAAGCCACTGTCCGGTAGTAAGATACTCTACTTCAAAAACGGAGAATGTCAAGGGGAAGCCTTCGTAGATGTTTACCAGGGTTGTTACTACCCTACTGTGTCTTTACACAAGAATGTTACTGTTAGTGTCAATTTTGGACCCAATTTCAAGTTCCCACCCATAACGGAACACAATTTCAGACCGGTATGTTTATTTTAAATAATTTTTCTAGTTATGTGATAAAATGAAATTAAGCTTGATTTCTGGATTTATTAAATGTTTTAAATACTTATAAAAGCAATATTGATTTTGGTCAACGTGATTATTAAGTTGACGTCTCTTATAGAAGTATTCCCTTTTTTGCAGAAAATTCCGAAATTTCAAAGAATATTTGACTTTTTTGAAATGACTTGTTGTTTGAAATATTTCTTTCTAAACCACCGTTTCATCCGACTACTAGAGGCCGAGAATTGTGCCGTCAATTAAATTGTCGTTTTATAATATTAGTATATCTTAAAATTATGACAAAACTAAAAGTAGGTTATTAGTCAGTTTTCATAATGTCGTTGTTAATTTATGACTTCACTAGCTTCTGCTCGCGGCTTCGTCCGCGTGGATGTCGGTTATCACGACCAAAAAAAGTATCCTATGTTATTTCTTATACTGCCAAGAATATGTGTACAGAGTTTCATGATGATTAGTTAAGTAGTTTTCGCGTGAAAGCGTAACAAACTTACTTCCGCATTTATAATATAAAGTATGATGATAATACATGAAATAGCATATTAAAATAGGTCTAAGGAATAAATTTTACAATGTACCCATTTTATTTTACAGATGTCAGAAAAGGCTGAAGAGGCGATCTGTGAACAAACGATGGCTGATTTGTTGTTCCTAACCGAAAACGAGGGAAAGTTACGCTTGGATAACTTCAATCTCTGATACAACTAACACCGTTCAACGGTGTTATAATTATGGACATTTATAAGTCGTAAGATAAAGTGATTTTGAAGATATTGGAGTGTAAGTGAACATTTGTGTATAATGAAGGAAGAAAAAAAATTATTTCTGTGTGATAAAAAAGGCGAAAATTCGTAAATGAAATCAAAATTACGTATTCAAAATTGATCTGATTATTCAGTATTTAAATTAACAAGAAAACAATTATACATTAATTGTATGTACTATAATGGTATATAGATTTGTAATGTACATATATATGTGTGTATGTATACATCAGTATTGTAATTTTATTATTCTTAACAATATGATTTTTTAAATTTTTGGTGCATTTTAGGTTTATATAAAAAACGACGTTAAAGTAATACAAAGATCTCTGAAAGATTTAATGTTAAACTAACATAGTTGTTGGACAAATCGAGTATTTATATAGAATATTAATTTTTAAATCCTTCTTATTTTTTGAAAATACGTATTAATTCTCCCTAAGGCATTCTGTAGACGAATTTTGCAGCCAACTTAACACAGATAATAGAAAACGTAAATCAATAACAAACGGCCACAGGTTCAAATTCGGACTGACTTTGCTAAGTTATGATATGCTTAATTAATCTTTAAAATTTATCCAACGCTTGGTGGTGATGGAAAACATCTTGAAAAAATCTACATATTTCTAAAGAACCGAGACACCTAAATTCATCAACATCACACAGGTCTGTTTCACTGGTTGCTCATAAAGTTTATCATAAGTTACTGATAGGCTTTATTGACAGGAGTTAAAACAGGCCCAAAGACCTTGTTTTTCTTCAACTAATAAACTACACCTTTTGCATTCTAAGGTTGTAATGTTGCTGATAAAGTGTAGTTTGATAGTTAAAAAGAAAAATATACCATACACTTTTTCTCTTGGATACTGTTATATTTCAGATAGCTTTATCAGTAACGCGTGGAAAGTAGAAGAAGTAACATAGAAAAGCACACAGTGGAACAATGTGGCGAATTAGCCTCTTGTCTTTTATTCTTAGACGTAGACATAGTTTTAAATAAAAGATCCAAATTGTTATTCAACTTTGTTATAATAGATGAAATAGATAAGGGGCCATTCATTTATTACGTAAGACGATTTGGGGGGGGGGGGATCGACCGTGTCTTATTTTTTCTTACAAGGGGGTGGGAGGGAGTCTCGATAGTTCTTACGTAAGATCACAAATATGCGCAAAGTTAAAATTATTCTTTGAAAAGGTGGGGGCAACCGAACGAGTGCCGAGGTTCGCTCGGATGCGTATATGTAATATTAGAGATGTTCCAGTGGCAGATCCACTTTTCGAGTCGGTTTTGAGCCCCTGGACTTCTTTTATGGTAAAGATGAATATTTAAAACCAAAGTTTATTACTAAAAACCTAATTTTATAGTATCTTTGTAAGTACAAATAAAATTTCTAAAAATTGTTACTTAGAATAATTAACATTAAAACAATCCAAACATTTATTGATTTTATTTCCTTTTGATTCTTACGTAATAAAAATTAAACAAGGGTGAGGGGGTCGAAAACTAGGTAAATTACGTAATAAATGAATGGCCCCTAAGTATTAAAAAGTGATTCGCATGATTGTATTTATTACGGCCTATATCATATGAGTAAAAAAGTGTTTTGTGTCTGTAAAATTATTGCATATTGCAATAATATGTTATAATCTATTTTATAAAACATATATAATTAGCATAATTATATAAGATACTATAATAATATAAGATACTCTTTGTTAGACATTTTTAAATATAATAAAAAATAGGTAATAATGTAATCTGTATCAGTGAATATATATATATATATATATATATATATATATATATATATTTTTTTTCTGAATAAAGAGTGTTGTATTTATATTTAACTGGTAACTACTCATTGTAAGGTACATAAAAATTATAACAGAAATTAAATGTTTCTTAATATTATTTCATAAAAATTTCCCTGATCCCATCCTAGAATTAAGACAAAGTTAACTATGATGCTGTGATTTTATGGTGAAGGAGGAAAACTTTACCACTTAGTAAAATTCAAATTCTCAGATAGATTAATTATTATCTTCTTAAGATAAACAAGTAAAAGTCGTAAAAAAAGCATAATTTGAATGATGTTTGTACTTAAAAATGATGTGGAGTAATAAATCTTGACAAAGCAAGTGATTAATCAATACATGTTTCTCTTTTTGTAATTTTGTAACATTTTTACTTCATCACAACCAAACGATTCATGCTGTGTTTCCTATGGATTAACCATTCACAATAAGTATGCTTTCTGACTAAAAAAATAATTTTCAAAACCGGACCTGTTATGATCAAAAAAACTATCACCATGTAATATGTATATATTATAATGTATTATATATTATTTTCAGTGATTTAAATAAAGCCAACAAGTCACGGCAGAACTATACAAATTAACATCATATATTTCAATGAAGATTTTTCATACAAAAAAAAAATATCAAAATTTATATTCATGACTTATTCAAACTTATGTTTTGGTCCACTTCGACCATTGAGTAGCAGTGTAAATTTTTTTTAAAAATAATTTGGTACACCCATGTTTTATAGCCTCCACTGGCGACAAGGGCTGGTGAGTTTTTTGCCCAGAGAATCAGAATTGCGATTTAATAGTGAAATGCTGCCAGTACTCTTGGCACTTTCCATGCGGAGATGTATACCAAAACTGTCTGTAAATAATTAAGTTTTGCATTGTAAATATGTATAATATTGTTAAATTATGATAAAAGAAAATAAATATAAAAAAAATAGGTAATATATATCTGACTTTTCAAGTAAATTTCCTAAAAAGTAGCTTTAATCAACATACAACCTTGTTCTGGATATTGCAAGCTCAACAATGAATAAATTTGTCGAAGTGGTACTAGAATATATTTGTTGGCATTTCACATACTTTGAGTCCTTATTTCTGGAATATATTTTGAAAATATTTAAGAGTATAAAAACCCAAGCTTGTTTAATATTATTTTAATATATATTTTAATTGACAAAAACAACAAACCAAGTATTTACAGTATGTTATATTCTAATATTAATAAAATGTTTACAAATTATTATTATTTTATTTGCCAAACCCACCCCTACAATTAGGGCTACTTTCAATCACTTTGTCACTTTCTTCCCATTGTTGTGGTGTTTTGGCTACAATGGATAAAGCATGTATGCCATGTTGTAACTCTTCTTTTAGTATATCGTTAACTAGCCGATGCCTCTGAAATATACAACATAAATTATGTTAATATAATAAGCACATATAATCTGACTTTTTAAATTGAAAAATTACACATTATTATTAGTTTACATATTAAAATTATAAAGTTTACCTTTTTTTTGTTATAATAATTTTATATACAACTAAAGGTGATTAAAAATTTACGATTATAGAAAATGTTTCAAAACAAAACTTTATTTTTCTGATTTTCCATGCTTTCTTATTTGGACTATTAAAAAACTAAAGGTAAAATGGATAAATCAAGTCCGTCTATGTCGAGAGAGTAATAAATAAATACTGGTAGCATTTAATTTTTATTTCTACAGGAAATGTTTCGCATGAGTATTTAGTTAAATCCTGTAAGTGAATTTTAAAATACATTTACCTTAATTAAAGCTAATCCATCGAACTTATCGGATACAACAACAACTTTAAAATGTGTCTCTGCGCCTTGAGGAACATTGTGCATATAGGACTCATTGATTACTTCTAAATGTTTCGTTTTTAAAGCATTTTCAAGCTTAGTTTTTATAGAATTTGCAATTAATCCTGCTGTACTCATTGATCTTGAATAACCTGTAAAATATTTTATAAATAAGGTAAAAATATTTGTTGATTACAAAAAAAAAAAAAAATAATAGCGCCGTATCACCTAAGCGAAATATGTAATACATAAATAATGTTCTAGTCTTACGTATAACACTAGGAAAGAATAATAAATTATTTGTAAGTCAGCTGATCGTGTTGTTTTTATGTCAGAATTAATTCTATTTTATCCGTCAGTCTGAGCTACACAAAGTTAGCACCCCATGGAAGGATTTTTGAAATCAAAATGACTTTAATCGATAGGTCTACGTTAGGTCTGTATAGGTCCACCAAAATTTTTGTTAGGTCGCCTATTTTTTTTAATAAATATTTTTAATAAATAGGTCTATTTCTTCAACAAAAAAAAAAAAAAGACCTAACAACCTATCAATAATAGGTTATTAGGTCTTTTTTTAGGTTGTAAGGTTTTTTTTTTTTTTTTTTGTTGAAAAAATAGACCTATTTATTAAAAATATTTATTAAAAAAAATAGGCGACCTAACAAAAATTTTGGTGGACCTATACAGACCTAACGTAGACCTATCGATTAAAGTAATTTTGATTTCAAAAATCCTTGCATGGGGTGCTAACTTTGCGTAGCCGTCAGTCTGTCAATTTGCCTCAAGTGATATCTATGACATTTTAAGAAATTGTTCTGAATTTTGTTATAAGGTTATTGATATCTTTATAATATTGTTATTCATTAGAATAATAATTGGATATATGTAATATCTTAATTAAATTATCATTAAATTTCTCTCTCATGTCTATTTAACCTATACATAGATAAAAAAAGAGAATATTTATAAAAAGTACGTACCTAATATAAACACGGGCGACCAGAGGAACAGCATTGTAAGCTACGAAAACGATAAAATATCCTGGCTGAGTCAAATAATGTACCTAAGTATTACGTTTTTTGCATCCTGGCTGGAAGCAAACCGTCTAGGAACTAGCCACCTCAGATGTTGAGCGAGAATAATGGGGATCAAAGCGTTGGCAAAAATTAGGATAGGATTAAAGAGTAGGATGTTTTCAGCGAACAAGACACATCCCATATTAATAAAATCATGTGCTAGAGCTAGATATTATTCTTATGTCTTTACTTTCATACGGCTTTAACAAAGTTTTCACCAAGTGGGATGATGATAGTTATCTAACAAAAAAAAAAAAAAAAAATCGTATCCAGTTTATCACGAATACTGTCCCCAGGAGTGTAGCAATATTGTAATAATTGAATCGTCATCATCGTCATCATCATATCAGCTATCATACTACTGAACGTAGACCTCCCCCATCGACCTCCAGAGCGACCGGTTCGAAGCAGCATCCAATGGAATATTTGATAAATTATTAAAAATATATAAAGTATTATTAAACAAAATTCTAATTTGTTCTGAAAAGTATTTAAAATATTGGACATGTTAATAATGTAAGAAATATTTCCTGGCAGAAATATGTAGGTTTTACGTTGATCTTAATATATTTATAAAGCAATGTTATTTCTATATACATACATACATACCTATATTTGACGGCCGGCTGGTCGAGTGGTCAGGCAACTGGACACTTTACGCAGCGGTCGCGGGTTCGAATCCCGCCAGGTGCAGATAATTTGTATGACGAATATAGATGTCTGCACCGGGTCACGGATGTGTATTTATGTATATATGTATATATTTATATATAAATTTCTTAAAATTTATTTCCGTTCCTAGTACCTAGGTACCTGTAACACAAGTTCTTACGAACTTAGCACGGGGCTAGGTTAACGTGGTGTGATTGTTGGTTAATATTTATTTATATTTATTTATTTATTTATATAAAGAGTTTGCCAACAATAACCAGCCACGAACTGACGTCATTTATCATAATGAGGATCAGTAAAGTTATAGCAAATTCAAAGAAATTATAGTAGTATCCACGTTATCTCTATGACATAAGAATGATATTTCTTTTTGAATTATCCAAATCGGACCATTACTTACGAAGATATTAAGTTATAAACATTATGTCGTTCCTGCCCCTAAAAGTCAGTGTACCACGTACGTGTGTGTACGTGCGTGTGACGTCATTGTGACGGTCCGAGCGCAGTTCACGAATCGACGGAGCGGCAGCGACGCGTTTGGTCATTTTATTTGCAATTTATTTAAATAAAGTGTTGTTATAGAGTGTAATTTTGTGATAATTAAATATAAAACGTATTTAATATGAGTACTAATAAAGTAGAAGCTGGTTTTGTGCAAGAAACAATGAAGAAATATTCGAAAAAGATTATGATGAAAACTGAAAAATTGTACTGATATTTTAAAGAAGTCCACGAATTTGTGGAAAACATCAATATATCCGAAACTATTGTAATTGAGATTTGAAATTACTCTTCTATAAATAATATGACATTTGCTTTTTATTATGCAAGGTTATCGAAATAAAACTCTATAAAAGAAACGAACATTTTTATTTTTACACTTGATTACTAAACAGACACTCCTGTAAATTAACTAAACCACAGGCTAATGTTACAATATTATCCAAAAAATGTATGTATGAAACTTTGACACATGCGTGAGGTCTGATCATTTTAAAGTCTCTCAACTTCCCTATGCTTTCAACGTTAACTCTTATAGAAGCAATTCTCTTTGTTTGCAAAACTTCCTCTGCTTTTGAGTTGGAACTCACACTAGGTGACTTCAAGAGTGTAAATAGGAGCGGTGGCGAGGCGTATGGGGTACCCACCCGAGTGGTGGCCCTGGGCCTCGACCACCTAAAGTCCCGCATCAGGGGACTGTTCGACACTAGCATGGTGTCCGGATGATTCCCTGACTGCTGAAAGGAGGAAAGTTCGTGCTCCTGCCGAAGCCGGGAAGGCCTTCTACATCAGTCGTTGCCTTCAGGCCCATCGTGCTGCTGGACGAGGTGGGCAAGCTGTTGGAGAGGGTAGTCGCTGCTTGCATCGTCCAGTATCACACGCGGGTCGGCCCTGACCTGTCCGACGCTTAGTTCGGGTTACGATCGATGCCATTCTGCGTCTGAAGACCGCGGCTTCGGAGGCCGTCGCCTCGAAGGGAGTGCTGTTGGCGGTGTCTCTCGACATGCCAACGCATTCAATAGTCTGCCATTAGCCTGCATCACGGAGGCACTCCGATTCCATAGAGTGCTCCTCTACCTAAGACGGCTGGTGGCGGACTTTCGTGAACCGGGAAGGGGACGTTGTCAGGAGGCCCATGACGTGCGGCGTCCCACAGGGTTCTGTTCTCGGACTGCTCCTGTGGGACATCGGATACGACTGGGTCCTCCGTGGCCGGCTCCCCCCTGGGCTGGGATCAATTTGTTACTGCGATGACACTGTGGTCACAGCTTGGACCTTCGAGGAGGCAACATCTCTGACCACCTCAGGTACCGCGGAGGTGGTTAGGAGGATCGAGGCACTGGGGATTAGGGTGGCCCTTTACAAGTTTGAGGCCCTGCTTTTCCATGGGCCTTAACGTGGTCCACTCGCCGGTGCCTCGATAATGGTTAATAATATTGTGATTGGTATCTGGGCCCACATGAAATATCTGGGCCTGGTACTCGACGGAAGGTGGTGCTTCGACGAGCACTTTCGCCAACTAGCACCGAAGCACGTCGGCACGACGTTCGCCCTCGGTCGGCTAATACCGATTATGGGTGGACAAAGTCTAGCGTGCCGACGACTCTACGCCGGGGTGGTACGGTCAATGGCGCTGTACGATGTCCCCGTGTGGGCGGAGTCCCTGACTGCCCACAATAGATCCTATCTGTGGTGTCCACAGAGGGTCATGGCGGTCAGGGCAATACGCGGCTACCGCACGGTAGGTGTTGAGGCCGCCTGCGCATTGGCTGGAACCTCCCCCTAGGACTTGAGGCGGAAGCGCTCGCCGAAGTTTATCGGCGGGTGTCGTGAAAGTGTGTGTGGACGGGAGGCACTAATACCCCGCGTAGTGAAATCACCGCATAGCGGGATGACACCCGCCGCACCACCTTCACACGGTGGAAGGCTCGGCTGGAGACGCCTCGGGCTGGTCGACCATAGGGGCGCTTCAGCCGATATTGGAGGAGTGGACGGCGCGGAATGGACTCCTCACCTTCCGACTCAACTTCCGTATGTTTTTATTAATACAGCAGGCTTAAAATAAGAGAATACTTAAGTACATGACACGTTGTAGTAGGTACCAACTTATTTTCATATCAACTAAATAATAGGTATAGGTAGTTATGTAGGTACTTACGTCCTAATTATCTTCGCAACAATGTCTTGTAGCCTGGGCAGAAGGTAGAGTTTTATCATCTCTTTTCACAACGACATACTATTTTTTACGTAGTTTTGGGTCTTTCGGCACATATAAAAAGAGTTTTTCAGGCTTTTTAAAAGAAGTATTTGTACATTTTTGGCACTATACAATATTTATACATAGTTAGAAAGGTGAATCAGACACAAATCGGACACTTAATTGTTTCAAAGACACAATTAACCAATGAAAACACCTACGCGCCTTATCCCTGCTAACGGCTAACTAGAATGGACCGTCACTGTGACGTCACAGCCTACCGCGCCGGCCAGTTAGTGAACTCCGCTAGTAATTTGATCATAACTTCGTTATTTTTTGTCGTTGAACAAAAATTGCACTGTATCTTAAGGAATTCTTAGCTCTATAAATCTGCATTCTCAATTAAAAACGTAATAAACGTAATCCTCATTGTGGTTAGTATCGAAGCAAATTTAGTGATTGATAAAGTAAAATAAAAAGTTTCGTAATTGAGTGAATACAACTAAATTTATAAGTTAATAAGTAATTTTTATGTTGTTTTCTTACAATGAATCCAAATAAAGATCCTAATTCCTATTTAACCTCCTGACACCGAAGTATTATTTAAAGCTACTTCAACTGTAACCGGATGTACTTCATATAGTACAAAAGTGTTTGGGCTGTTAAGGCCGAGACTTTTAATTGGCTAAAAAAGTACAAAAATATTTTCACATGGTATTTCGCTAGAACAAACTTTATTAAGGATGACTTAAAGAACACATTGTGTGCATTTTTATTTGCCTATCTTTTGTTCTTTGTAAAGTACATCCGGCCTAAGTTCAAATATCTAAGGAGCGACAAGTATGAGGAAAAGTTGGACCATTTGTGTATATTTATTAGTAAATAATGTACCATTTATTAAAAATAAAACAATATAACCAGTACCAAAGAAAATATATTCATTTTGGAAACAATGATAGGTATAAATAAATAAACAAATTATTTATTTATTTATTTATTTATACCTACATAATTAACGAAACTTTCTTTAGACAAACCGTAAGTTTTAAAAAACAAGATTTATAAAACAAAGAGTCAATAGAATTTTTCAAAATAAAGTACAAAAGTTACTTTATTAACTTTCTAAAGTTTCTCTTATTAATTACAATCTTAGGCAAAAGTTTTACAAAACTGTATACTAATATAAACCTTTAGAAAATCAACTCTTATAAAACTTAAAAAACTTTTGAACTAAATTTCTGAACTAAATTATTCTGCTTAACTCCTACTACCTATCATAAATCAGTCTATAAAGGCTATTTCTTTCAGTCATAGTCTTATTTCTTATGGAATTCTACAAAACAGTTTCTTTTTGGTGTTATACACAAAGGTAAGTTGCAGTAAATGCAAGTTACAGTGGTCTTTTTACTGGATCCAAAGTTTCTGCATCTATTCTGCTTGGTACCCATGTCGGGCAAGTGATTTGCTGCATGAAAACGTTTTGCATCGGGTGGCAGGGGTACTGAACCTGGCCTTCCTCGCTTTTTATTCGGATTTTTGTTCTCCTGATTGTGCTCAGGCTCATTCTCATGTAATGTAAAAAAACGATCACAATATATTATATGACCTGCAACCAACGAATCGCACAACTTTAGAACTACGCTCTCTCCCAATTGAAATCCAGAAGCTGTAGAAAATGTATTCTTGCCCTGGTAAATTATCATATCACAAACCAAACCACTTGGATTAGCTAAAATAAAAGCTTTTAATCCGATAGGGTGGGGTTTTCCTGGACAATATTGTCTCATTGCGCAAGCAGCGGTGAAAGGTATAATCATTTCATCGACTGATATTTTTTGCTGTCGCATCGGTTACATCAAGATCGAATACAAATTTCAGTGAATTTCGTAACCGGATAAATCGGTCTCAAGACATAGCTTCAGTGATAGTGGGGAAGGCGTATTTCTTATTCCAATACATTGTTATATGAGGATAGTTTATGCAGGTCATCAGAAACGTGATGCCTAGAAAAACTTTGCATTCTTCGCGAGTCAGTTTTAACGAATGGCATTTAGTAGCAATAGCACTTTGATTAGTTTTTTCAACAATCAAGTCGATCAAATCATCATCAATATATTCTTTCACGTATTCAGCTAGATTAGATTTATTTTGTATTATTGAAAGTAAGTATGACGGTTCTTGCACTTCTGGTAATGGTACATCAAAAGGTCGAAGAGACCAAGAAGCAGCACCAACTGGTCTACCAACTGGTCTTAGAACACCACCGCGAGTGCTTACAGCGCGTCGAGTTCTAGACCTAGTAAATCGTGTAATACCACGGCTTCGACTAGATCTTGGTCTCAGCAGCCTAGCGCGACCTCTGTCCGGACGCTGAGTAGGCTCATCTTCCTCATTCTCAGATTCATCATCACTAATCGGTAAACTACTGTCATTACCTGGTGAGTCTGACCGCGAATGGAACTTTTCTTCGTGAGGCTCTTTGTAGAAAGGATTTTCATCATAACTGACATCTTCAATTTCGGAGACATCGAGGAGATCTGCAATTTCGTCGTCTTTTAATACTAAAACAAGAAAGAATCGTTTCGACGCTTCGACCGGATGTGCTTTATGCAGGACAAATTACACAGTTAAAAAGAATGTTCTACAACCGAACGGTCTTTATACAGAACAAAATAATTTAAGCTACTGTACATAAAAAACGAAATGACTTCCAGCTCAAAAAACCAATTGTTATTATTAAAGCAATATTTTACATAAATATGAAACTCATAGTAAACTAGCAAATGTTAAAATAGCAACAATTTTTTAATTTTTACTTACCTCGCCAAGCACGCGCAGCCGTTGTTGTTGAAAAATGACCGAACATTTCCGAAATGAGTGAAGATATTGCCTATTGACTGTCATATTTCAAAAATAGACCAATCGCAGCCTATATTTACCTGTGATTGTCTGAAGTCAAAACAAAATTATCCAATGAAAGAAGCTTAAATTTAAAGGTCTGTATTTTGTACTTTGTAAAGGCCGTCCGGTCAAAGTTTAAGTCACTCTTCGAAAATAGTCGGCCGTAACGCTCTAAGCTATTTTGTCCTTTGTGAAGGACGCGAGGTGTCAGGAGGTTAATTATTTATATGATTTTAGTTTGCTTACTTTTCACAAAACAGTTCAAGACCATATTCCTGACATGTATAATTGCAAAATTACATTGTCATTTTGTTACTATGGGATAGTATTTGAGTTATTTGAAATTTATTTCCAGTTTGTAGTAAGCAGCACGGAACCCTAATGCGTGAGCTTACAGGAAAGTTTCTTGAATTATTACTTTATTGAATTTGAACGGTAAAACGCGATTAACTGCTTCGCATTTTATATCCGTGTTCTTGGAAAAAATTGTGTTTAAGGTCATAAATTAAAATCTAAGTTTTAAAAATTATTTTTCATATGAACTTGAATAGAATAGAGATTGTTTTCATTTTATGATAATAGAAATGTTGATCAAATTGAGAACATCAACGTAGCCGAAGTAAATTAAATAGTAAATACGCATTATTAGGGATATCTCAAAAACGACTTCTCCGGTTTCGCTCAAATTTAAATGGGATTACATGACAAGCAGTAGCTTTCGAATATAACAAGTATGCTTAGTTAAAAAAATCAAAAAACCCGACTGCGTAAAATACTCTTATTATAAACTAAAAAGAATAAAACAATTTACAAGCTTTCATTTGATACCCATATTGCTACAGTAAGAAAAAAAAAAAAATCATCTCCCCGCCCCTCATTCCGCTATTTGCGGGCGTCATTTTGAAAATTTATATAGCCTATGTCACTACTACAATTTAGACAAATCCAACGACACCTCATATGTCAAAAACCGTCCAGCCGTTTGGGCTGTAGGGCGTGCCAAAGAAATGGACATACATACATACATACATACATACATACACTCGAAAAACATAACCCTCCTTCTGTCGCAGTCGGGTAAAAATAATGATAAAATTTGATAGACCTACTTATTTAGTAAAAAGTTATGAGGTTGAAACAAATAAAAAAAAATACAGTCGAATTGAGAGCCTTCTCTTTTTTTGAAATCGGTTAAAATAAGGTATTAAGGTTCTATAGTAACTTAAATAATAAAGGTAAAGAGTCACTTTGAACGAGCCCGGGGGCTCTTTCTGTCAAAAATCCTGTCAGTATGTAACTACCCTCGGTTATGACGTCATACATATAAAATATTATATACCGGAAAAAACACAGCAGTTATAACAAATGCTAATCCGAAATGGAAAGAAAAAATCATTACCCTAAAACTCATAAGAACGAAGCAGTAGATAAATTAAGAAAATCATCTCTGGTGAAACCGCGTGGCACGCCTTGTCGTAGGTACTAAGTTTATGCTAAACTTTTACTTAAGTTTGTTAATCGTCTACTTATTTAATTACTACTTCTATTGATAAATAGATTGTTTCTAACATGCAGATTTCACAAAAAAAAAAAAATTATCATATCCGAGAAAGAGATGAATTCTAATAATTTTAGAATAAACTTAGTGATGAATTTGAGTTCTGGAATAAGTTCATTTAGTTCAAACTTTTAATATTAAATGGGATTAAATACCCATCCATTCTACTCACATATTAAATAAATGACCGCACTGAATCCGAACTGCGCCAAAGTGCCAATTCACATTAAGCTCAAAGATTTGAACTTGCATTTATAAGATTGAAAAGAAGTTATGACGTTCAGAAATCCCCTGCAAAAGAACTATGAGCGCCAAATCCTTCCAAGCCATAAAACGATATTAACTTTTCCCCTTACATTTTTTTATTGAGTTTGATGGATTGATTTTTCATTGGATATTTGGGCAACTTTGTTTTTCCGATCTGTCCCATTCCTTTGATATATAGCGCGATCAAATAATACCAGTTGTATTTTACACTTGCCAATCTTTTTATGAGCTTTGCACGATTGGTTTGT
Organism: Euphydryas editha; assembly: GCA_036937285.1. NCBI lineage: Eukaryota > Metazoa > Arthropoda > Insecta > Lepidoptera > Nymphalidae > Euphydryas > Euphydryas editha. Next base: position 3,964,852 of record JAUPFZ010000001.1, read on the forward strand.
TTCATTTTGGGAAAGGGAATAAGGACAAAAAAATAATCCTCTTCATCATTTTTATAGACATTTTTTTATTCCTTTTGTATTTTTAGATACACGAATTATACACAGAGAATTTTTGTTGAAGAGTTAGAAAAATGTTAAATATAGTGAATTCGAGTAGAATTCTACAAGATTTTTTAAATGATAACTGCAGATTGAAGCGGTCGCAGATTCAGTCTCCGCTTCTGACAATTGTTGCATATACTATACATATTTAACTAGATCTGGGTGTTTAGTTTGCCTTGTGTAACTAATCCCTGACTAACTGACTCCCTAATCCTATTTAGGGACCGTTGAGTTTGAGAGTTTATTTATTATTTACTCAAAGTTATAGTGAGAAGATTCGAATGTAATATAATTGTTCATATAATATTATTGTATATCGAAAATTTAATCATCGAAAATTAATATAATAGTAAAGTTATAAACGAAAAGTTTTCAATTACTATTTCAACCGTAAAATTAAATTAAACTTAATAGTATTTAGTATCATTTTAAACAATTTAAACAAGTAATTGCAAACGTTAAATTTTCTATTGAAACCAAGTTAAATATTAAATTTATAAACATGAAATATTTAAATTTTAAATATTTTATTTCATCACAAAAGTCATGCTCATTTTTCTTCCCTAGTCCTATTTATCCCTACATAAACCTGTTTTAGCTAGCAAACAATCTGTTATCTTAGAGATGTCTATGGATGTCTATGATCGTTTAACATCAGCAGGCCTGCTTAAAACATTTTCAGAATATTGATATTATATGAAACTAGTAAATTTATTATTGCTTTACAAAAACTCAATACAATATTGATGTATTTTATAAAAGACCGTGTGTGTATGTTAAGCATATTTATTTATTTATTTATCTTTCACTGAAAAACTACTAAGCCGTTTCCGATGAAACCATACTGCTGATATGCAGCTAGCTGGAGAAACAGAAAAACACACGAATTTTTATCATCTCGAACATCACAAATAATTGAGAATAACGCAATTGTAAAAAAAAAAACCTTGTGTCAGCTCCGACGCACGACTGGAGTTTACTCCTTGAGAACGATTCTCCAAATAGGTACAAATAATTCGTATGTGACACAGAATAACATAGAAAATATAGCGCTCTTTAGATTTTTGAGGCAATAAATTATCCGTTATTAATTGAGCTTCATCATCAAAAAGATTTGATAAGCGTGCTCTCACGTCAAGGTCGTAGTCACGTCTAGTAGTAGGAGAGTGCGGGGTATTAAGCGACGGTTGGGCGCAGCACACAACCGCCTTTTTTTTTTGTCGCAGGGGAATCCATTTACGGATGATATCCAGGACGCCCGGGTGGCAGTCCTAGACCTATGTCGGACTCGGCACTTTGGGAGTGTATTGCACTCCGTACTAAACCCCTGCGGGAGCCTTCAGCCGCTTTAATTGGAGGGTCCCGGATCTGCAGGCAACAGGATCCCTCCAGCGACAGGCTGGCCTCGGCGAAAAGGCCAGACTTCTCCTCCATGGGGACTGTCCGGCTCACCTCTGAACAGTCCCAATGACGCCGTGTCTAGTAGGACCGGGTTCCCATCCCGGCCCGACACGGGCACAGGGGCGTCACTGGAGGCGCATTAAGTAGCACCTCCTACGCACCCCCATTCGTCGCCCGCGGATGGAGGCCACGTCGGCGGCCTCCTCTCTCACCCGCTTATCGGCCTCCTTCTGGGACATTACTGTCTCGTAGAAGGAGACCATCGCCTTCCAGGACTCGTCGTCGCCGAGCATTGCGGTGATGATGCTCGGAAGCGACAAGTCCCCTCCGAGGACTGACGTCAGACCCCGAAGCAGCGCCGCCCATCTCATGCACACTTCGAAGCGCACACCCGCCGGCTCCTCAACCACCGATTCTTCGGAGCTCGCGCGCGGACTATACGTCTTAATACTTACGACTGCGAAGTGATAATAGGTTGCGCACAAAAAAAAAAACGTAACGAGGTCATTCGATCAGTAGAAGTTACTCCTCATATTTTTTTCATACCGGGGTTCTTATATGAAAATCGATTCTTAAGGAGTAAACTCGTATAAACTCCAATGTATTAAAATCCTCTGAAAGTTGTTTGCGTAGTTGCGTGGCCGTTTAGAAGAAAAAAGCGGAGAGGAAGGAATTTGATTATGATGTAGTATCTTACTAAAATATAAAACTCGATTATAGACTGTAAGGTCTGAATTGTAAAACAGTAGCCAAAGACGGTCAACGTAGAAAAAAAAATCTGGCTAGAACCGAGCGCTAGTGAGAGTTGTAACGTTAACTCCATTGTGATGCAAATGAAATTGCGCGCATATTAGAACCTGGATAGCATATATTTTATTAAAGATCTAAATCTATTAAACGTCTACTAAAATGAAAAAAAAAAAAAATGATTCGTTATCATAAAATGTATTGCATCGCCCAAATAAGAATCTATTCTTATAGGAAGACCGTTACATAAAGGGACCTATTGGACCGCAGCGATTTCACTTACCTCAGCCTTCAACAAAAATTTTATAGGTTAGCTTTAATATTCCAAGTATCCGTTAATATTCGTTTAATACGGTTGTCAACGTCATCTGTGACGAGAACTTCCACCGCTCCCAATGCTTCTAACGTTTCTAACACATCCAATATCCGCTTTTGTGGCTCGACCAGATAATAGGGTAGCGAGTCGTCTACTCTAATAGAATGATGTACCTATGTAATGACGAGCTGTACTGTGTGGCCCAATTAAGTTCATTATTGGCATGCTTTGTTAGTCGGATTATGATTTTTTGTTTTACAATAGTGCTTTAAAAGTTAAATAGTATTGTGTTTGAAGAGTAGGTTGTAGTCAATCAATTGTTATATATTTTTTTTAATTACCTAGTTTTTGGGAGTTTGTCAATTACCTAACCTTTTTTTTTAAATATATTTTGTATGTACCGTTTACTATTAAAAATCAAATGTTTTTTATTGTATCAAGCAAGTCATTACAAGGTACAAGGGTGAAAACATAAATGCAGATATATTTTGTTAATTTGACCGCTTTGGTTATTAAAAAACGATTTACAACGGGTTTGAACAGTGTACAGGGCACAGCAACTGTTGTTGCGTTCGCGGTCGTGAGTTCGACCCCCGCACATGACAAAGGTTTGTATAGGTTATACAGATCTTGGTAGCGGTATGGATGTTTATACTTGTATTGTTTCCTCTGGGTCTGTTGACTGTGTCAAATATTCATTTATTTCTTAATACTCCATAATATGTATTTTCTCGGCGGCTTTATTATATCTAAATCTGAATCGCGTGAAAAGACACGCCTTGCCGGCCATTGCACCTATCTCCCTAGCGACATCACCCTCGAAAAACATATCCTAACTGACCGTCTTCACTTTCTCACCAAGTTCCTTTCATGACGAATCACAAATCCATGACTTCATATCATCCCATTCCACACCCATCACTTCCATCTACACAGACGGCAGCAAACTGGACGATGACTCGGTCGGCGCAGCCTTCGTCTGTTTCGATGGAGGAAGACTGCCGGTCACCAAAAAATACAAACTGCATAACAGCTGCTCAGTTTTCCAAGCAGAACTTTTTGCCATCTTACAAGCCTCCAGGTGGGCCTCCACACAGAAATTTACACACACATTAATTTTGTCTGACTCGAAAGCCGCCATCCAAGCCTCTCAAAATCGCAGCAGCACACACCCCTTGGTCTCACGTATACACAACACCATACACGAACACACACAAACCGGCTGTATCAACTTCGCCTGGGTCAAAAGCCACGTAGGTATAACCGGCAATGAAACTGCAGACACAGCGGCCAAGAGCGCGGCTCTCCTACTCAGAGTCCCCGACTATGCCTGCTTCCCAATTAGTTACGCTAAACGTATTGCCAAGGAAGCGAGCTTAGCCGCCTCGCGCGCGAGATACGAGAGTGCCGAGCAAGGACAGCACACCCGCGACTTCCTTCCTACCCTCGACCACATACACACCCTCTTTTAAACAATAAAAATTTCATTCACACTCACACAGACACTCACCGGGCACGCATACAACAAACACTACTTGCACAGATTCCATATAACCGAAGACGACGTCTGCCCCTGCGATGGCAGCTCGTCACAGACTCTCAGTCACCTTCTCCAACTTTGCCCAAGATTTGCTGCCATCAGGCATGACCACGAGGCGACATGTAGGCACTTCGGAGTGTCTCCCTATTCTCTCACTGACCTGGTCTCTTGCAAACCAGGTATCGAGTCATTCGTTCGACTGTCGGACTCTATTATTAGGGCCCTCAAAACCTTCAACAGTACATAAAACATTGTCGCGTCTCATGAAACATTATACATATATTCAAATTATTTATTATCGGTTTTCGGCGGGGGGAGCCACAGTATCCAATCGCTAATCCTCCTCCCCTCATAACCAAACAAATAAAATCTTAGTTTTTAAGTTCTAATGATAAGACGCTTTAAACTGTACCCTAATATAACAAATTTTGCATTATATAACTTTACATCACTATATATATATATATATATCCTTCTTTCTTCTTATCTACCCTGCTGGAGCGTTATTATTATATTTCAATTATGTATATGTACTCCTAAGCGTTAAATGTTAAATAAAGCGAAACAACGTGTTAAAAAAAAAAAAAAAAAACTGAATCGCGCTCAATACTGTCGTATTGACATTTATTTGTAAAATAGCAAATTAGGTATACCCTGTGCAAGTTAGCTTGATATTTTTGACAGATGTAAATTTTCTGCTAGACATAACTTTGCAATGACGAACATATTATTTTCTTAATTTAAATGATTTTAAAAATTGTAAAAATATTTAAAAAAATATATATAACACAAAAGTCCCTAAACATTCAAGCGTCGGCGACGTCCGAAAAATTTAAGACTTCTCATTGCTTCAAAGTAAAATTGAAATAGGAACACTGAAAATAATAGACGCTTGTACAAAGTTACAACGGTCGAAACACGCTTGAATCTTTACGGACTTTTGTGTTATATGTATTTTTTTTTAATTTTTACAATTTTTAAAATCATTTAAATTAAGAAAATAATATGTTCGTCATTGCAAAGTTATGTCGATGAGAAAAATTTACATCTGTCAAAAAGATCAAGCTAACTTGTACATATAATAGGTATGATGTCTATTCCATTTCTCATCACTTTTATAATTTTAATGTAATACTAGCTGCTGCCCGTGACGTCGTCTGCGTGAATGCTATTAGATTACACGTTATTACAGAATGCATTGCAGAAATAAAGGTTCACTGCTCGTTTCCCGTAGGTGATAGCGTGATAATATGTAGCCTATATGTTGACCCGACTTCTTAATAATATTCGTGCCTTTGAAGTAAATCCATGGATTACTTTTTGAGTTTATTTCGGACATACATACAGACAAACAGACAAACAGACAAAAATTCTAAAAACCATACCTATTTTTGGTATCGATTGTAGATCACTCCCCAATTATTCTTTAAAAAAAATAATCAATGTACAGTTTTGACTTTTCTACCATTTTATTATATGTAGGTATAGATGTTCTCCAAATCTGTTCGTGTTGATGAGTAACTACATATTTTATTAGATAAATAAGGTATGTTGATTATAGATAATAGAGAAATATAAAATTGTTCGAATTAGTTTTACAGTACCTGGATGACCGAGCTTTGCTCAGTTAAATAATATTTACTCGTAGATACATTACATACCGATGAAACATAAATATTTTCAATCTTACTGACATAATAGTAAAATAATAGGAACTGGTAATTTTAATAAAAAAAGCTTTCTATAATAGTTTTTCTCACAAAAGAAAAAACCTTGAAAAAAAAAGAATAAAAAAAATTGTTCTGTAGACACTTGGTTTCGAACCCGAGTTTTCTTATTTCTAATTCGCCCGATTCCTATTCGAGCTATTATAAGATTGTCAATGACAGCGAAATTTGCCTTCGTATTCTAATGATATTTTTCAATTGCGTAAAAAAAGGGATAAAACGACATTTTCTAAAAATAAATCCTAGCTAGATCGATTTATCGCCCCCGAAACCCTCTGCATACTAAATTTCATGAAAATCGTTGGAGCCGTTTCCGAGATTCAGATTATATATATATATACAAGAATTGCTCGTTTAAAGATATAAGATAAGATATTCTATTCAAAGTGCAACTTTAAACTACACATAACATGAAAATCAATAAAATTGGATGTAAGAGAGAATAACTATGATTGATATTTATTAAATAGCCACTCCTTACAAAATAGTTTGAGACGTTGATATTTCATCACATGATTAACTAGAAACGTTTCGTGATGGGAAACCTTAAGCCGCTATCAGAGAATCTTGTAATGTAATGCAGCAACAATAATGTTCATTGCAGCGCAATAAACGGAACGAAGAACATTTTATATGGCAACATTAAAAAAAATCTTCATTGTGATTTTTTTATGCTTCGATAATTTTAACATATTAACTGCTATTCTTTTGGGAGATAGTATAGTGGTGGGTGTCCGAATAACCTCAACCTCAGTCCCCCGAGATCATGGACGCTGTAAAGGGTCCGAAACGTCGGGAAATAATTTAAAATATTGTAAAACTGTAAAGTTTTAAATAAACGCGATAAAATCCGGTATAGACTTTTAATCAAATGAGTAAAATTCGCGTAAATATAAGAGAACAGAATGTCTATGTGATTATATTATTATATTAACATCGCTTCTCGCGTTCGCGTTCGCTTTCGCGTAAGATACGTTAGTTACGTTACAAAGATTTTCTTATATGTAGCATACATAATACTTATATGTAATATACATTCAGTAAAGTAAAAAATAAAATAAATATGAAATAATAATTTTTGAAATATATGGTATCTATATGTTTGAAACTGAGATTTGAACTAAGTCCAACGGTCCATCTTTTATAGTTATAACTCTTGTATAAACTTATAGACATATACATTATTAAAAAATATTAAACCAACTTCAACGTCAACTAAAGTTTGTTCATCGGACGTAATTTCTATTTGTATTAGTATTAAATCTAATAATAAACTTACAGACTTTCGAGTATACTGCTGTTACTTCCCGCAATGCTCGTTACAACGTGACGACCAAATTAAGTTTTACGAACAGGTGTCTGAATCAATTATTTTACACCCTAAAGATCTTTATCTTTTAGTCGGTGATTTTAATGTCCCAGCCGCTAATTGGTCTCAAGTTGATAATACTGGCCCTGCTAAACTGCGTCACTCAGTACAAAGTTCACATGTTCAGATAAGTTCGCTGTCGACTTTTTTACACTTAAACAATCTTAACCAATTCAACGCGGTCCCTAATTCAAATAATCGTTATTTGGATTTGGTAATAAGTAATGCTAACAATGTTTTAGTGAAACAGTGTGAGTTTCCATTAGTTAAAGAAGATTCACATCATCCGGCTCTGGATATTGATTTTACTTATTTAAGATCTAACTACCTTACTAGTGTTCCGAGGGTTGTCAAACTTTTTAACAAAGCTGACTACAGTATTATTAATGAAAAGTTGTCTGAAATTGATTGGCTGGAATGTCTGAATTGTTTGGATTTGGAAAGTGCTGTTGATGTATTTTATAATATCATTAATGAAGCTATTGATACGTTTGTTCCTATAAAGGTTGTGTTTGAGCGTAGAAAATATCCTATTTGGTATTCTTCTTCTCTTGTCAAGATTATAAAGGAAAAGCTAAAATTTCATAAAAAATGGAAAATCTATGGTAACTATAGGGACTACTGTACGTTTAGGATGCTGCGTAAAAGACAAAAAGTCGTTGAAAATGAATGCTATAAAAAATACATAAATCGTGCTGAAAATACCATTGCTAAAAATTCTAAATATTTTTGGACATTTGTAAAATCTAAGCGCCAAAATACTGAATTGCCCGATATGTTTTACCTGGACAATTTTTCTACAAGTGATGGACAAGAGATAACTAATCTCTTTAATAAATATTTTTATTCATCCTTTGAGAAAGATTCCAATATTTCTACCTCTAATAATAAAAGCTACGATATTCATACTTGCAATAATAGTATAAACCTGTTTTCTGTTGATATTTCTGTGTCAATGGTGGACAAATATTTAAAATCTTTAAGTTTAAACAAAGGTAGCGGTCCGGATGAGATACCAGCTATATTTTTAAAGAGCTGTTCTGACAGCTTAAGGTTTCCTATATACAGTCTTTTTTCTCGATCTTTGCGAACGTCGATAATGCCTTATCAATGGAAAAGATCTTATGTCGTACCAATCCTTAAAAGCGGTGATAAACACAACATAAAAAATTACCGTCCTATTTCAAAGTTGAGCTGCATTCCGAAGATGTTTGAAAAGATTGTATATGATATTATACTACCTATTATAAGACCTATAATTATTACCCAGCAGCATGGATTTATTAATAGAAAATCAACGGAGACAAATCTTTTGGAATACATTGATTTTATTTCATGTGCAATGGACAAGGGTTTTCAGGTTGACGCTGTGTACACAGATTTTTCTAAAGCGTTCGATAAAATATCACATTTTATTCTCCTTGAAAAACTGAAGTACATCGGTGTGCACGGTGACCTTCTGCGTTGGATTGAGTCATACCTAACTAACCGTAGTCAGGCAGTTACTATAAAGGGATACACCTCATCTTTTATTCCAGTGCCATCCGGGGTACCTCAGGGATCCCATCTTGGGCCTTTATTGTTCAACATATATATTAATGACATTACTTCAGTTTTTGAGCGCTCCAATTTCTTATTATATGCCGATGACAATAAAATTTTTAAGATAATTAAAGACTACAATGACTGTATAGACCTTCAGAATGACCTAGATCGACTTTGTAATTATTGTTCAGAAAACTCTTTATTTCTGAATTTAAAAAAGTGTAATGTAATAACTTTCACCAGAAAGCGTTTTTCTATAAAGTATTCTTATAAATTGAATGGCGAAGTGATATCGAGGGTTGATTTGGTAAGAGATCTTGGTATTATTATTGACTCAAAATTACTCTTAGATGAGCACATCGATTATATAGCTAGTAAAGCATATCGTATGTTGGGATTTGTGCTCAGGATATCCAAAGAGTTTAAGCATGCTTCAACCCATACTCTTTTATATAACACATTGGTAAGATCTATTCTAGAGTATGCCTCTTCTGTTTGGAGTCCTCAGTACAAATGTCATATTCATAAAATTGACCGTATACACGACAGGTACTTAAAGAATTTAATAGCAGTTTCTTCGGATAACACGAATGTTTTGATTAAACCTATGTCGGCCGTTGACCGGCGTGTTCAACGAGATCAAGTTCTACTATATAAAATTGTGAACCAAGAAATTGACTCTTCATATTTACTTTCAAAATTAAATTTTAAATGTCCACGCTTGAATTCTAGACATAAAGTCACCTTTGACGTCCCAGCTACAAGAACAAAATTTTCTAAAAATACTTTTATTAACAGATGTTGTGCCCAATACAACGATTTGTTTATAAATATTGACATTTTTCATCTCTCTCTCAATAAATTTAAATTGCATGTCACGAATGCCCTAATTTAATTAATGTATCTGTGATTGATATGTTAATGTTAATTTTGATTTTGATTGTGATTTTGATCTTGATTTTAATTTTGATTTTGATTTTGATTATGATTTTGATTTTGATTTTGATTTTTGTTTTAATTTTAATTTTGATTTTAATTTTGATTTTGATTTTGATTTTGATTTTGATTTTGATTTTGATTTTGATTTTGATTTTGATTTTGATTTTGATTTTGATTTTGATTTTGATTTTGATTTTGATTTTGATTTTGATTTTGATTTTGATTTTGATTTTGATTTTGATTTTGATTTTGATTTTGATTTTGATTTTGATTTTGATTTTGATTTTGATTTTGATTTTGATTTTGATTTTGATTTTGATTTTGATTTTGATTTTGATTTTAATTTTAATTTTAATTTTAATTTTAATTTTAATTTTAATTTTAATTTTGATTTTGATTTTAATTTTGATTTTGATTTTGATTTTGATTTTAATTTTGATTTCGATTTTTATTTTGAAATTGATTTTAATTTTGTTTTTTTTTATGTTTATTTTGATTTCGATTTTAATTTTGAATTTATTTTGATTTTAATTTTAATTTTACTATTAATATTAGGCATCTCTTCTCAGCTTTTTTATGTTATTTTGTAATATCGGAAACTGTTTGTGGTTAAGTAACAATAATTTGTTTGTTATTTTATATATTCTTGTAATACCGTTTGTTTCCAAAATAAAGGAAAATAAAATAAAAAATAAATAAACTTACTTTGTATAGTTTTTATTAGGTACGTGTTTCGGTGCTACTATTCTGGTATAGTCGTGCGAGTCGCCCCGATGCTTGCAGTCTCCAAATCTGTTTCAGGTCAGGGTAAACCTGCGAAAAAATAAAAACAAAATGTGTGCTGGGACACATAATAGAAGTGAAACTTCAAGTGCTAAGTCCGTTGCGATTCGTTTTGCCACTTGTCCGTTGAAGTTTTACTTCTATTATGTGTCTCAGCACACATTTCGTTTTTAGTTTAAACTTTTTAATTTTTTTAAGTAAATGTAAGGCTTTGTACTTGTATTTCGTAGAGCACGTAAAGTCATCGGTCTTGTTTGCTATTATGTTACAACACTTGATAATGAACGTTACGTTTGGTAGAGAAATTATCCGCCAACCTAGAATGGAACGTCATGCCGTTTTAGGTTCCAATGCGAGAATCATCACAGAGAAGAGACTTTTACCTAGCAGTAGAACGGACATTTACAGGTTGTTTTGATTAAGTTCAATTCACTTATTAAGATAAGGTCAGAAAACAAGGACGTTCGGATTGATGTGGTCACAGAAGTAATTATGTGCCGGCGAAAGGCATTTGTACACAGTATCGTATTATACTTATTCATGTTTCCGACGAAAAACAAAAGATCGACAAATGATTTGGAGAGATTATCCCCTCTAAATTAAAAAAAAAAATTATTTGAGTTGTTGCACGAGGCCCTACAGGCGCAAAGCCTTGGGTGGTTTGAATCTGAAAATGAAGTATTTAATGTTTCTTGGCAAATAATTTTTTGCGGATGATACGAGAGAAGTGTCACTTTTCTAATTTTATTACAACCTAATCAATGAACGATGACATGAATAACGACCGTTCTGATGTAGTGGTGCGAGTAGTCTCCTCAACGCCGGCGGTCGCGGGTTCGATTCCCACTTAGGGCTGATATTTGTATTTGTACAAATATTTGTTTCCGGTCTGTGTGTATGTCCTTGTGGATCTCCCCACAGTGCCTTGGAGAGCACGTAAAACTGTCAGTCCGGGTTGTTGTCATAAACACCTGATAGCGATCTTTACTCATGATAGGGAATTTTCTATATATTCATTATTACTTTTATAGTAGTAAGTAGGTCATGCCTGTAGGCTTAGATGTATTTTTATAAATGGACATTACGACGAAATACAGTTATGTTTTATCAAGCTGTGAACATGACGTGAGTATGAAGTGAAAAACAAAGTCAAATAAGAAAACCATATTAGTGGTTAATAAGGCTTACAATTTAAAATATATCAGCTTTATATGATGATATTTATGTACATTTAAATTACACATTTATTCTCGGAAATAAGATATAAAATAATTAATCGATATAAAACCAATACTTTACACGAGAAAAGAACGAATTACTTCGCTTTTTTTCATAGAGAGTTTTTTTTTATTTTTAAATATATTTATAGAAAGTATTTACAGTTCATTTTAAATATAGATATGTTCATTGTTGGTATTAACACTCACGCAGCAGGTCACTTGAAACTCTCATTCGTCGAATATAAATGAACATTTTCAATCCACTTGCATTGCAGTAAAATCCACAGATATTTTTTATTTATGAAAATGAAAATATATTTCAAATTATGCGATTTTTTTATGAGAATTTAATACTTAAAAATTAAAATTGATATTTGACTCTAAAATATTTTCTAAAGCAATTATTTGTTCCAAATAATTATTTTATTAATTTATTCATAATGTACCTACCTTTAATCAGACAGTCGATAAGTATTTATTAATACTAGAGACTTTAATATTTAAGTGTTAGTTTTAAATAGTTTAATTAATAAATAAGATATTCGCGTATTTATTCCACTAAACTAAAAACTTGGTAAAATACGATGAGATGATTTAATTATGTAAATATAATTAAATGAAAAACAAATTATACCGCTCTAAGCCGCTAGGAGCGTAATGCGAGGCTCTATAAATAACGACCAAGGACATAGCCCAGAAGAAAATGTTTATTAAGCTTTCTAAAATGCAAACCGCTCCTGAGCCGGCACGTCGAGTCGTGCAAAATAAACGATTATTTCAAATCCACGAGTGCTGTGGACATTGAGGAAATAAATATCTTTATCCCAATTCTGTATCGCTCGGACTCCTATGAATTATTTGACGCGATAGAGAATAGCCGTGTGCCGGAGTGTTCAACATCGGCCGTTGCATTTCAAATTACCAGTATTTATAACGTAATATTTTTTAAAACGATCATAGAAATATAAACTTTAAATGGTTTGCGGTTGTGTCGAAATCTCTGGAGTAAGGATCCAAATTAAAATGTACGAAATATCATTTGATGAACACGGAAAGCACTCACTTTGAATAAATTTGCATGTGGTTTACGTGATATGTAAAGGTATACTCTTAATGACACTTCTTTGATTTAAATAATTTGAGAGCTTTATCTGAGCACACATGAATTGTTTTTTATTTGCATTAATGTGCATATTATTTATTTTATTAAAATATAATACTAAAATTACTACGTCACGCACGCTAACTTCAAGTATATAAAAAAAACTGAAATTTATTCTTTAGACGATTTCTACTACAACGAATACTATAATAAACTTTATGTGTACTCATGGAGTATCTATTATATATCTATAAGAGTATTATAACTATATAGTGGTTAGTCGAAATCTGTGTTCTTTTCTTCTACTTAATCATAATATAACAATAAAAAAACAAAGACAACTGACTGTATAATGTCAAAATTTTAATTGCCTAAACCTTCTTTTATTTTTATTTCTGTCTTTCTTTTTTTAAGCGTTTAGATTAATAAGTCGGTGTTGCCATATAAATATTTTCACAAATAAATAAATTAACGTCCTACACTTAATTGCATCAGTACAACAATGTCCTGTTTCGAGGATCTGAAAATACGTAATATAAATGTCAGACCACAAACATGTGTATGGTTTATACAAAAATTGATTTGTCATAAGCCTAACTAAACTATTATCAAGACAAAACAACAAACACAACAATTTAAACATTGTATAATATATAAACAATTATTTTGTTTCATTAATCAGTAAAAGTTTGTAAAATTGTAATGATATTTTATAATAAAATACTGTTAGCGTCAGTCACCAATATAAAACTAAATAGAAACGGTATCAATTATTTTCATTCCACACTTTATTCTAACGATGTGTTTACACAACGAGTTAGTGAAATACCGATAGGAATCAGTTACGTTTGACCGGGTCCTATCAATGATGAATTCAAAAACATTCTCGTCAGAGCGTTCGTTAGTTCCAATAATTGGAGCAAGTTAGTTGTACAAGCGTTGTTCAGGCCGTGCAGTCTTACGAACGATTTTATGTATCTCGAGATATTTTTCAGTCTCTATTGAACAGAGGTCATTCATAAAATATGTCAAGATTTTGGTATTATTATCTTATGTTATCAGTCGTTGCATGTATGAGTATTTAATACTCGATACTACTTAGATTAAATGAAATATAAAGATTAAGAATTAGAAATAGTTACGTTTGTCAAATACAAATGTGTGAAATGTATTTTTTTTTCTACAAAATGACAATTTAGCTTTTCTTTGCTGAAGTTTGTCGCCAGAAATTTATATACATACATATATGTAAGGATATTAATATAGTTAAGTGGTATTTCTATTCTCAGTACTAAGACTATTATGGTCACTATTTATAAATCGGTTCTCTTTTCAAGTGAAATCCTATTTAAATTAAAAATGCTATTTTTCAAAAATGGATGGATACATAGTTGTTACTGATTTACGCAAAAATTACAAAACTAATTACATTGAAAGTTGGTATGTGGTTCTATTCAGAATAACACATAGGCTCCGTTTTTTATTCCAAAATACATTATTAGTTACCATGCGGGTAAAGCTGCGAGGCGCTGTTATTGGTTACTAATATTTTATAAAATAATTAATTTCATAATTAAGAAAATACGTATTCTGCATAAATCATATTTTGTTTTGTAACAAGAAACTCTTTGGGCACTAGGGCGGAAGTACTCCAAAAACTATTTAATCTTTCCTCCAACTATACACAAAAAAAAAACAAATTATTAAAAAAAATAATTGAAATAAATGAATATTATAATCGAAACATTTAAAATTGGTAACATTTAATATATGTCAAACAAATTAAATTGTAACCAGTTGCCGAAGCGAAACAATACAAATGGTGAATTAATTATTTATATGAATAAAATATAATTAAACGTGAAAAGCTAAAACAACGCAAATCATTGCTATTTGAATGCTAAATATGGAAAATTTTAATTGCACTGATTGCTACATTCTCACCGTTAATGTTCGATCATTTATATTTATAATAAAAATAACGTATGAGTAAATATGTCTGTACGTTTATTTTTTATTTTTTAATATATCACGAAGAAAATTTTAATGTTGATAAAATGACTAAAAAGTTCATACTTCTTTGTACTTAAAGAAAGTATCGTAAGCTTGAAAAAAAATAAGTACTTAATCAAGTTTATGAAGTTTTTAATGTTTCGAAATGTATCATGTATGTTTTTAGGAAAATTACTAGAGCAATGTTACATTAAAAAAATAATTAATAAGTCAAAAATGTTTTTGGAAGTATTGTGTGAAGTCACTGACAAATTATATTGTATATCATACCAGTATCTAGAATGATTTCTAAATAATGTGATAAAGAATCAGTAAAGTGTGAGTCGAATTGGCACATAAAGTGTTGCGTACGTGTAATATTTAACAATAGGTACATTTATTAATATCGAAAAGGAAAGTTTAACTTCACATTATTTATGTTTTTTTGTCATTATACCACAGTAATATTTTCTGTTAAATTTTTAAATGTTTGCTTATAATGGTTAAAAAGATTCTCTATGACAAAGGAACGGATGGAAGGACAGCGAAGTTAATGTAAAAGTCAATCAATTACATAGGAACGCTTTGGATACAGAACACTAGTTTATACCGTTGAAAACTAAATAACTTTACCTTATTTAAGCGCAATGCGAGTGAAGTTGCGGCCAAAAGTTCTCCCCAACTTTAATAGACTCTATTGCCTATTATTTTATAATTATGTAGAATATTTGATTCCGTTATTCGAAGGTTCGGTTAAAACGTAATTGTGTTTTAATTGTTTATGGAATATTATTTAACTTTCAGACGTATCTGTTTGTTAGTTTACATGCGTATAAAGCATTGATTATGTTATCGTTTCTGTTTCAATTCTGTCAAGTGACTAACCCGGTTTAGCACTACTGAAAATTTTATTATTGGCCGAGCGCGAAAACGTTCGAGCCAGTGGCTTCAACATAAATGATGATTATTCTATAGTAAAAAAGGAACAGGGTGTAAAGTTCCTCATCCACCATTGAAAAGGGAGGATCCTCCTACCAGACGGGTGTTGTGTCTGGTGGGCTACTGCCCGCAACGGTTGTTGTCGGGTTATTGTATATATTTTCAATCGCTCGGATAACTTTCATAGCGCGATGTAGGATACGTCAGTATTTAGTGCATACGTGGCGAGATAGATGTCGCTACATTAGTATTAATAGTGACGACCGCTCTGGAGTACTGGAGCGAAAACTCCATTAATTTAGACGGTAGTGGGCTTGATTATGCTCGAAGCAGATATTTGTATTGATAAAAATATTTTTTCTGGTCCGCGTGTTAGCCCTTGTGGGTGTTCCTAGATCGCATCGGAAACTACGTGAAGTCGTCGATCTCGATTGTTATCACGTGATAACGATTCATTAACTTGTAGTAGAGCTGCATAGCGGATTAAGGTCTCTTTTTCTATTTGCATAGCTTTGGGACATTTACAGGCTATTTCAATTCAGCCCATTTCATCTACCTACTCATACGTTCGTTCATCTTAACAAACTTTAGCATTTACAATGTTAGTATAATTCATAGAATAGTAAGACAAAAAAACCTGTCCCACAAACGTACTTAAAGTTATCATTTCTAACACCATGAACAATTTATATTTTAGAACGCTGTAAAGTTTTTGAACAGTTGTTTTGCATTAAAAACGTTCGATTAAATTGCGTACATGTCTCTATTGCTATATCGAACAAAAGTTCGATTCTGTTTGAATCAAATTCTTTCAGCTTTGAGATGCCGCTCTCCATCAATGTATATATACACATTTCGCTATTCCCCGTGCGATGTGTCGAAAAATATTTTCTGTATTTTCACCCGTTTGTTATTCTAGATGTATTTTCAGACAATACATCGTTCTCGGTTATTGCACTGAATTCATTATATTTCGAAGCTTGCTTTTGAGAAGACTGTTATGAGATTGGAACGCATCAAGCATATGAGTTATTCTGTTATCATCTGAAATGTCAAACGGTTCAGTTAAATGTGTTTTAAATAACATATCATATTATGTACTACAAGGTACTTCTACACTCACACACACACACACACACACACACACACACACACACACGCACACACACACACATATATATATATATATATATTGATTTTTTTTTCTGCTATATATATACTTCACACAAAAATTAAGGGAGGAGAAAAAAAATTCAAATTTTTGGGGGCTTTTCAACAGGCTGTAACTTATACAAAAATGGTCGTACAGCAAAAAAAAAAAAAAGTAAATTGTAGCTCTAAGTGTCTAGTTTTTGAATCTGAGTTTGAAATTTTTTTTTTGAAAATATTTTTCGAGTAATCATAAGAAAACCATCGAAAATTTTTTTTTCGATTTCTTTGGTTTTTTTTTAATCTACGGACGTGAAATTTTTTTTTTTCGAATTAACCTCTATATGGACTGGATAGCTTGTTTATTCAGCTTTAATTTAGTTTTTTTAAAATCTCGATACGAGCGTCTCTCGCTGAGATATCGGTGTTTGAATGGAAAAAGATCATTTTGTCTTTGATTACCAATATCTCAGCAACCAATAATCGCACAGAAATTTCGAGGTTGGTTTCAAAAACTTGAATAAATTCTCTACAAGGATTGGCAATTGAATTTTGAAAAATTTTTTTTTCAATCATTACATGAATTTGAAAAAGCAACCAAAAAAGGGCTTTTTGTGGTTTTTTGGAAAATCAAGCGCCCAATCAAAAATATTGCGGAAATCACTAATGTTAAGTGTGCCTTTTACTGTTCAATATACACACAAAAACCCTACGAAGTTTCAATTTAATCCAGCCAACCGTTTTTTTTCCACTTGATTGAATTTTTTAAAAAACTTAAAGGAGCAAGAATTTCGCTCTGAAAATGTCATAATTTTTATCAAAAATGAAATTTTGTGAAAGTGACTTGGAAAATTTAAGAAAAAAACGAAAATTTTTGAAAAAAAAAAAAAATTTTTGAAAAAAATTGTTTTATTTTTTTTATTTTTTTTTTCAATTGGCTAAAAAAAAAGTTTTTTTAGACACTGTTTAAATTCGCACAAAAAATTATTGACCCAATATTCGTAGAACGAATATTCGACTTGCCTTGGGGGTATCAACTTTTAATTTATTCAATTTGTGACTAGGAAAATTAGTGCGGAAAAAAAATTTCGTTTTTTTTTCTTAAATTTTCCAATTCACTAATACAAAATTGAGAGAAAAATGAAAAAAAAATTCATTTTTGATAAAAATTATGAAATTTTCAGAGCGAAAATCTTGCTCCTTTAATTTTTTTTTAAAAAATTCGATTAAGTGGGAAAAAAAACGGTTGGCTGGATTAAATTGAAACTTCGTAGGGTTTTTGTGGGTATATTGAACAGTAAAAGGCACACTTAACATTAGTGATTTCCGCAATATTTTTGATTGGGCGCTTGATTTTCCAAAAAACCATAAAAAGCCCTTTTTTGGTTGCTTTTTCAAATTCATGTAATGATTGAAAAAAAAAAAATTTTTTTCGAAATTCAATTGCCAATCCTTGTAGAGAATTTATTCAAGTTTTTGAAACCAACCTCAAAATTTCTGTGCGATCATTGGTTGCTGAGATATTGGTAATCAAAGACAAAATGATCTTTTTCCATTCAAACACCGATATCTCAGCGAGAAATGCTCGTATCGAGATTTGTAAAAAACCAAATTAAAGCTGAATAAACAAGCTATCCATTCCATATAGAGGTTAAGTCGAAAAATTTTTTCCACGTCCGTAGATTAAAAAAAAAACCAAAAAAAAATCGAATTTTTTTTTCGGTGGTTTTCTTATGATTACTCGAAAAATATTTTCAAAAAAATATTTTCAAACTCAGATCCAAAAACTAGACACCTAGAGCTACAATTTGCTTTTTTTTTTTTCTGTACGACCATTTTTGTATAAGTTACAGCCTGTTGAAAATCCTCCAAAACTTTGAATTTTTTTTCTGCTCCCTTAATTTTTGTGCGAAGGGTATATATTATAATATAGATGCGTTCCGTTTTATAATTACGAGCTTGATAAAAAGTTAGTCATTAAAAAAAATCTTTGTGATCTTTGACCCCGAATAAGAAGTTTAGCACCATTCAGATCGAAGTGGACCTTTGAAAGTTCTATTCAAATGTCAAGATGACGCAGTGTACTTTAGAATTTCTAATTCTGACATCATTCTGGTTAAATTGCAATAATAAGTAATAAATACTTAACAACTGCATTGTTCTACTAAAATAATATAAAATAAATCTTTATGTGTACTAATGTTGTGCGGTGACCGGCAGAGAAAAATAGTCCCGACCTATTTCTTATCAAGGTGTTGTAAGAGGCGTCTAAGGCAATAGTGGTGCGAACAACAGTACACTAACCAGGATGGTGATGGGATGTAGCGTTACCATATCCTGCCACAACACACTGCGCTCGCCAACTCGCCCGCTAAGCATGGTGAGTGTTGGCATTCCCTCCAAAAATAACCATCAATACAGAGAACAGACGCTTGCTGTGGAGGTCGATGGGGAAGACCTACGTTCCGCTGTGAACATAAAATGGCTGATATTAGGATGATAATAATGAATATGCGAGTTAAAAGCTACAGAATTTCTTTGCCTATACTTAAATGACTTAGGAAGGAAATAATTTTCTTTATTTATTAATATATAAAACGTAGTTTAATTTGATTTTATAATCTTTAGAATATATTGACTTTATTACGTTGTCGTGTAAGTGATTGAAGATACTACGTCAAACATTCTAATTTCCTAAATATTCTTTTTTCATTTTTGTTTATTAAGTTATTCCCTTGTTATGGGATAACATTTTAATGACTTTATTTACCTACTCTTCTTTCATCTAAAAAAAAAAGACACGTTTTTAAAATGTAATTATGTGTATAGATATAATATATACGTATATCATCAATATCTTATCTACAGACAAATTGGAGCTCTGCGAATAAAATGCTTTTTTTATTAGAATTATTCGTTAAAAAAAATTGTAGAGGTCCGAAAACACTCACTATAAATATATCTATAATTTTTACAAATATCTGTCTGTCTATCTGTATGTCTGTTTGAACACGCGTCATAGCTTAACCCTAGAAAGATAGTCTGCGTAAAATTGACGCATGCAGGTACGAAATATTGCTGTATCTTTTTCAATAACGCAAATACGTCGCTGTGCGATTCGGACATCTCTGTCGTGGCTTGGAGATTCCACAAGGCAGTTTTGTCACTAAGATAAGTGCCACCAATTTCGCAATAGGAGCACCCGGTGAGTCAAAATGACGCATGATTATCTTTTAAGTGACTTTTATGACTTTCTAATATTTTAACTTGATGACTATTTGTGTTGTGTTTTTATTTGCTATCGGTTGTTTTGTGATTTCAAGTTTTTTTATTTATTTTATATATAGATATACTGAGTTGAAAACGTTATAATAGGAAATCGAAGTTTAGAAGAAGATGATATCGTGGCAGCTTTTTGGATTTTGATAATGAATTCACCTGTGAGGAAGCTGATAGTGAGATTGAAAACCAGTAGATTGAAGACGACGTGCAGAGTGACGTAGAGGAAGTTTTTGTAGAAGAAGAGAGAGAAGAAGTACCCACATCTAGCGAAAACGAACACTTGGCCGAAGAAAATGTTGGTCGACTTCAAAAGCAACAAGGCGTTGGCCGAGTCTTGCAACAGAACATTGTTAGGTCTCAAAGAGGTACGAAGCGCATGTGTCTTAACCTGTATGATCCTGTTTTATGCTTCAATCCTTTTTTTACTGCCTTACTTATAGAACAAACGAGAGATACCATCAGACCTAAAAAGTCGCTCGAGACCGGTGGGAACATCGATGTTTTGTTTTGACGGACCCCTTACACTAGTCTCTTATAAACCAAAGTCGGCTAAAATAATTTATCTGTTATTATCTTGTGACGAAAACACTTCTTTCAGTGAAGTTACCGGAAAACCTGAAATTATTATGTACTATAATCAAACTAAAGGTGGAGTAGATACACTGGAACAAATGTGCTCTTTGATCTCCTCTTGAAAAATGAATAGATGGCCTATGGCTTTACTCTACGGAATCGTAAACATTGCTTATATAAATGCTTATATTATATACAATCTTAATGTTGTCAGCAAAGGTGATAAAGCATTAATTCGCAAACATTTTATGAAAAGTCTTAGTAAGTCTCTAACACCGCCGTTCATGAACAAGCACTTAGAAGCTCCAACTTTGTAGAGATATTTGCGGGATAAGATCTCCGCTATATTAACAAAAGATGTACCTACTACATCAAACGATAATTCAGGAGAGCCCGCATTTAAAAAAAACGGATTTACTGTAACTATTGCCCTTCTAAAATAAGGCGAAAGGCAAGCGCATCCTGCAATAAATGTAAAAAGTTATTTGTCGTGAACATAATATTGATATGTTCCAAAGTTGTATCGGACTGATTCCTAAATAATTAAATGTATGTATTAATAGATAATAGCTTAATTTCTTAGTAGAGAAGTTGAAATACCTGATTATTAGTAATAAAAAAATATTTGGGATAAATTAAAAAAATGTTATAAAATCTTGTTAGTTTTTGGATAATTTAACTTTTCTGTACTTTTTTTATATAATAAATAAATATAATTACATAAATTATGGCAATTAATATTTTATTGATGTATATAAAAACGAATCTATGGTATTATTAAAATAAATAAATAAAACACAACATTACCTACTGCTAGTTAAAAGTGAGTCATTTTTACTCATGATTATCTTTTATGTACATCTAAATATGATTATCTTTCTAGGGTTAAACTGTAGGGTAAAAATCAGTATGAAAATCATAAAGCATATTCTGAGGTAACATTTAGTCTATATTTCATTCAAATCACTTTGTATTCAATACTTACTAAACGCAAAAATGTCGGATTGCGATTTATTTTTACACAAAGAAAAACATAAATAAATAATTATCATAACAAATCGTGTTGATAGCGTTTTTTGAATCACGGTTATACTACATACTAAAGTAGCTATGTGCAGGCGACGCTTTGGATACAACTACTGTAGTTAATAATATTTTCTTACTATCGCAGATTTTTCCATTATATCGAAATCGATTTATTTACTAAATTAGTTTCGTATACGATATTATCGTTAATTTCTAACGGATAATCTGTAAAACGGAAAAAACAAATGTAAAGCTCAACTACGACTTAAAGGAGTTGTAACTTTAAATGAAATGAAGCAAAGCAAACTGTATTAATGATTCAAAAAGTAAATTTCATATTCAAGTATAGATACTGTTTTCTTATATTTACGCGAATTTTACTCATTTAATTAAAAGTCTAAAAACGGATTTTTCATTATTCGGACACCCACCACCTCAGTCCCCCGAGACCATGGACGCTGTAAAGGGTCCGAAACGTTGCGAAATAATTTAAAATAAAATATTGTTAAACTGTAATTTGAAATAAACGCGATAAAATCCGTTTTTAGACTTTTAATTAAATTCAAGTATAGATTTTATATTACCGTATTTTTGAGTAATTTTAAAACTCGTTCACCAACATTACGAACTCGAGAAACAAACATCGAAGTTTTCCCACTAACGGAAAGAATACTAGAATCCTCGTCTTTTATGCACGACCGCCTCAGCGAGCGAAGTTGCCCAACTATTAACTTTTGTTTACGTGATGGAGGCGTTCTTTTTGAAGGGGCCTTACAAATTTTGTTGCTCCGCTATAAATCTGAACTTCGTATTTTCACGCTCAACTGTGTTGAAACGCATTTCCTAGTGTCCACTTTCTCTTCTCGCTTATCCGCAACAGGCGCTTCAAGTTTCAGACACAGATTACTTGCCACATACTCGTAGCTTTCTTATAAACCCATTACTTGAATTAGATAAATGATGTTAACATCCGCTGTTTATTATATTTGAAAAAAATAAATAGATGAATAAATTTTTACTTATAATTAATTGCAATCTGTAGTTAAAAATTTGAAAAGCCTGATTAAAAAAGTTCGGAACTAACGCTACGCTGCATTATTACGGGTTAGCAAATTTCTCCACATTTTCTTCAAGCATACCCGGGTTTTCCAAGAGCACGAAAATGGAAAATAAAAATTGAGCAGTAAAAAAACTTTGTGCTATAAAATCATTAAAATTTATTAGTATTTAAACATTATGTCAATTATAAGTCTATCTATCTCTATCTGCTTCAATTCTAATTCCATTTTTACCCGACTGTGACAGAAGGAGGGTTATGTTTTTCGAGTGTATGTATGTATATATGTATGTATGTATGTATGTATGTATGTATGTATGTATGTATGTATGTATGTATGTATGTATGTATGTATGTATGTATGTATGTCCATTTCTTTGGCGCGCCCTACAGCCCAAACAGCTAGACGGTTTTTGACATATGAGGTGTCGTTGGATTTGTCTAAATTGTAGTAGTGACATAGGCTATATAAATTTTCAAAATGGCGCTCGCAAATGGCGGAATGAGGGGAGGAGTTGAATTTTTTTCTTACTGTAGCAATTTGGGTATCAAATGAAAGCTAGTAAATTGTTTTATTCTTTTTAGTTTATAATAAGAGTTTTTTACGCAGTCGGATTTTTTGGTTTTTTTAATTAAGCATACTTGTTATTTATATCCTACTAAATCTTCTTCTTCGCATATTATTTAGGAATCGTAGCTTGATGTTCTATAGCCTATGTTTTGTACATAATATATGGATATGGATAATGTTATTTTCTAATTGTATATTATTAAATCGGTTTATTATTATCATAGTTTATCTATTACAAACAAATATAAAAAGTATTTCTTATTGTTGAATATTAGTAAAGACATTTTACATATCGTTATATCTATTTTTTATATACTCTGTGAATCGTATTTCAGAAGACAAAATGGTAACGGGCGGAAGGAAAACAATTTATAATATAGTGCCTTGTTCGTAAATAAAAGCAGCATTTTAGTCATCATAGCCCAGTAAGCACCTTGGGAAATGGCAGTTGAAGTTTTATTTCTTTAGTATTTATTTTAAGAGCTTTAGTTCTTGTTCAAAATGTACGCTTACTTGGTCTAAGTCGCAAAGTCACGACGGATGCAAGTGTAAACGAATTTTTTTTACATTAAATATTAGAGGTTAGACTTAATATTTTTCAAGACTTAAGCTTTTATTGATAATTTATAATATATAATTATTTGACGATATAATTCTTGTTATTTTGAGAGAATGTTTGGCAATAGATTTAATAAACGCTTAGAAGATTTTGCATCTTAAACTTTTATTATTTTGTCCGTTCTTTCATTTTCTAAATGGGATTTTGTTTTAAAAAACGTCACTTTTCCTATAGATTAATATTATCTCGTAATGATTTATTAGATTCTTGACTATCCAACCCACTTCAGAACCTCAAGAGCTCATCGTCACGTAACGATGCTTCGACAAGAACTCTCATAAAATTTGTAAAATTTTTATTTACAACAATTTTCAGCAAGTGAAAATTCGTCACTTTTTTTTAAATTCTGAATGAAGCGTGAATATTTGTATCCGATGATTTGGTGTCGCTTGTGACTCCTTAAGTCCTTTGTTTTCAACTACTTGCTTTGGCGCGTAATAATAATAAAAAAATTGTAATACACTCGCGATATTACGGACATACTACATAGTATGTCCGTAATGTCCCGAGTGCAAATACAAATTTCCTCAAATTATCTTTGGGTGGCATTTTTTGGTTTCAGTAGGTTAGTTGGTGCAAGTTCCAGTCGCACTAGTCTAATAGTCGATCGTTCCAGTAGCAGTGACGAATGTCCTATTAATGTTGACGATCACGTATTCGATTTTATTGATATTTATATGTGTGTACAAATATTTTTTCTGATCTGGATATTTTTCTTTATAGGTCTTCGTAGTGTCAAAGTGTCTGTCTAGTTGTGCCTCCGAGAGTATTCAAAACCATCGGTCTCTATTATTATCCTAAATACTTGATAACTATCGATACTATTGGTATGGTAATTATACATCAACTCGCACTGGAGCGCGACAGATTAAACTTACCATATAAGGGAACAATCCAATTCTTATGAAAAAAAAAGAAGAAGAAGCTTTTGCCCAGTAATAGGACATAAGCAAGCTGTGCAGATTAGTTCGATTCCACCCTACTAACAACAAACTAATTGGATCCTGGTACATTTTTTTAATGAAAAATAAATAAATATAAATAAGTAAAATAAGTAATTATCTAAGTAAGCAATTAGATATGAATAACAACATGGATATAACGTTGCACGTCGAATTACAGAGTAGGGCAATGTTTAATTCAAGTACTGGCCCGCATTTCATACTTGTAAGTAGGTCGTTGTATTTATGAAATAAGCTTTTACCTGTGATTTCGTTTACGTTGGATATTTTACTTGGTTTGGTATGGTTTATATGTCATGTTATTTTATTGCATTTTTGTCATATGGGGCATTATAAATTCTTGTTGTATATATATATAAGAGAAAATAATATTTTATGTTAGTTGTTTTTTGACAAACGTTGATTTGTGGTTCGTTTTGATATTCCCACCTTTGATAATAGCATAAGACGTAGGATGCAATTTTTATGTATAGTAAATTTACAGACACATTATAGAAAATATTACAAAAACTTACAACTCTTACATTATCATATCTAATGTCAAAATACTTGTTTTTGGTATTGATTAATATAGAGGATTAATTAAGATTCTATGTTCATTCTTGTCAAAATTATGTCACTATGGCAAGACTCTGTAATTCTTTGTCCTACGCGACGTGATGCTACGCGGGGCGACTCTACATACAGCACTGGAGTAGTAATTACCTTGATCATCATGTCCGTTCTCTTACGTAAGCGGTAAACGCGGTCATGCTATGTGACGCAACTTTACGTGCAAAAAAAAAAAACTGGTATTCATTATATATTAAGCTGTACTACAGTACTACTTTAATAATAGCTTTAATTTACGTCATTCGAATTTTCGTGATATTGTAGCGACATCTATCTCGCCATATACGAATTAGAAGAAACTGACGTATCCTTCATCTTTTTCAAAGTTTTCAAAGTTTTCAAAGCGATTGAATATATATACAAGAACCCGACAACACCGTCTGGTCGGAAGATCCTCCCTTTTCAATGGCGGATGAGGAACTTTACACCCCTGTTGAGGAACAGATCACGTCGGGGTCACCAGTTTGGGGGTAGGAAGTTTTAGTGATGCATGAGGATGCATCACTAAAACTTCCTACCCCCAAACTGGTGACCCCGACGTGATCTGTCCATCACATCCCCAAACTGGAAAACCCGACGTGATATGGTCACCCCCTCCAAAATATCTCTTATCACGTACATCGTCCTATATAAGCGACAAATGCGGCAACGTTATGCAGAGCATTGCTACGTTAGTCATTATATCTTAATCTGCTCTACGTCGTGGCGTTAGTTCAAGTATTTTGAAGTATTACTCGTGTTATTATTCACCACATCCTGTTGTCCTGTGTTAGAGAAAAACGCGAAAACACTACACAATGCTACGCGAAAATATTAGGTAGTCTTTGTATCATAAGGTGGGCTACATTATCACGTAATTGTCGACGTTTGAGTTATTTCTCACGTTTTGTCACATCATTATGTTGTCGTGTCGTTTATCTAGGACAGTGCCTTCATTAATATTGACAGTAAGTCAATATTAATGATTATCAGATTTATAAGTAAGTTTATTTACATCACTAATAAAACTGACGTCCATTAAGTTGGCATTGTCAACATAGCGGAATCAACTTTAGTATGGGTAAAATTTTGTTGCTAATTTGTTAAAGCAAAATTGATTTTGTAGTACGAGCCGTTTTTTTTAAAAGATAACGCCAGTTTATGATTAAATTGGCATTATCACGTAAATTTTCGGAACGTAGGGTAGAAATAACTGATTTTAAATTTGTTGCTAATTAGTTGTTAACGTTTTGAATACCTGAATGAAAAAAAAAATCAAAAAAGCCACATTTTTTTGAAAATATGAAAATTTCAAACTAGACACAGAAGATACAGAAGCTAAAAATAGTATTCGGGAATGAATATTTAATCGCTATAGCTAGATAATATTAAGAAATATCAAAAAAGGGCCTTTATTTTAAAATAGAAGCGGTTTCAATGCTACTTGAATGTACAAATGCCAACAAAAATTTTACCTATGCTAAAATTGAATCCACTATGTCGACAATGCCAGCTTAATGGACGTATAAAACTGTCCATAGTACACACTACGATTCTGAAATACACAAGATTGCTTAATGCACACTGCATAATATCACCAGTAAAAAATATTTAAAAGCTATCATTTGAATAGTCATGAACCACTTACTCTTATAAAATAAATTCTTTTATTAAATGGTTTTCGGCAGCGGTAATTCATCAGAAGAAGCTTATTGTAAACTAGTTGTGCCCGTGATGTCACCTGAGAGTAAATATATATATATATATATAATACTATCCCTCCAACAGGATCGGAGTTTGTATCTACAATAAATTTTTCGACTCATCCATACTAGTTCACGCTACTATGCCTCTCGCACTTCTATTCTTCATACTAATTATTTCTTTCATTCGTCATATTTCACACTATGGGTAGCATCCCTTCCTATTTTTAAATTTATTTTGACGTAAGTTGTGATAATTTATTTTATTTATTAATTACAATTATTTAGAATACAGTTGAGTATTTCTCTATTGTTATAATTCTTCGATCAGCGGAATTCGCTATAGGATATGCGTTACGATACACTAACTCCTCCCTCCTTAAGATGGAAACTAGTCCAGCTTTCAAGAGCGTCCTCGCGACTTATGTCCTGCGGTTGTTTCCAGCACTTGTTTATTTTCCATATAGCTAGCTTTACAATTATCCTATCCTATTAATCTTATTAATATTATAAATGCGAAAGTTTGTTGGATATTTGTTAGTCTTTCACGCAAAAACTACTGAACGGATTTAGATGAATCTTTACAGTAATATAGCTTATACATAAAGGTAAATAAATATTAAATAAATATTAACCAACAATCACACCACGTTAACCTAGCCCCGTGATAAGTTCGTAAGAACTTGTGTTACAGGTACTAGGAACGGAAATAAATTTAAGATATAAATACATATATACATAAATACACATCCATGACCCGGGACAGACATCTATATTCGTCATACAGATTATCTGCACCTGGCGGGATTCGAACCCGCGACCGCTGCGTAAAGTGTCCAGTTGCCTGACCACTAGACCAGCCGGCCGTCAATAAGGGTAGACATTATTTTACTTCTTCAATTAACACTACAAACATCTTATAGTTAATATTTTACTTACATCTAGGACCTTACACTAATATTGTATTTTTTACATAACTAGTAGAGTCAAAATATTAGGACAAACGTTAAGTTCCCGAAGTGACAATGGGTGGGGCACATAGAAAAGTCGATGGGCGTTGGGATCCTAAGGTGCTGGAATGGTGACTGGAAAGCGCAGTTTCAGTAGATTCCTTATCAAATGGAGAGACGACTTTCAGCGGGTCGCTGGATGTCCTAGGTTTCTGGCAGCAGAGGACCACGAATGTTGTAAGGTCATAAGGAAGGCCTATGTTCAGCGGTGGACCACTATTAGTTGGGTACGATGATAATAATAATGTTATCTAAAAAAGAGCATGTAAGAAATACTTTTTAAATCGAACTTATAAAACTTAAATAACCTCAATTGAATAAACAACCATAACTTTCAGTATTATCATTAGTGTAGTCTTTCAGAAGTTTGATGTTAAGACTGTTATTTTGCGTAGTCTTACACTCCAGATACTGTAGTTAATATTAAAACAACAGTTACCGAGAAGACGACATTACAAGACTTGGATCTTAAGAAAAATAAACGTGTAAAATTTCAAAGAGAGCCCGCAATACAAATTAGCGACCAGCTTAAGAACGACTTAAATACGTTGACGATTATCCACTTTAATTAAACTTGTGAAATGCGACCTGATTTCTTAAACGGAGCGCTAGACTATTGAAATTAATACGAGACTTTTTTGATTAAATTTAATCAAACTCAACCTTTATATGAGTGAGTAGTTGAATATTTTACATATAGGTACATTAATGTGATTACTAGTGTATGTGTACGTGTATGAAGTATGTATATTTGTGCTACGATGTATGGTCAAAGAACTTTATTCTCATAAAGAATTACAAAGTGTTTAGGATTATCTATTTTAATTAAACCTTCCATTCAATCAGTTTAAAACTTGTGAAATGCGAACTGATTTCAATTTTTAAATGAGAGCTAGACGACTGAAATTATTAAAGGAAACAGATGTTAACGCTCGTTATCATCTTGGTTCTGTAGTTTGCTTGTTAACCTAATTTTTAATCACTATTTATGATGGGATTTCGTTAATTTCTTCGATCCAGAATGTTGTTACACTTGTCCAATTCATATAAATCCATTTGCGGTTTTAGTCTTTCGACTTTGTTTGTGTATATTCTACCATGACATAAGACACGTCTTCTACAAAATTGAACTCTGCGCATTTTGGTGAGTTGGTCTTACCTATGACTATGAGGTATGAAATTCCTTACTTATGAGATTAAAACATATGTGTTCGAATTGAAAACGACAACACTCACAATATCTGAGTGGGGGCAACGTGTATCAAACAAACCCAGGCGACTTAACTAAACAGGATTGAATAGTTTTGCATCAGATACTATTAGTCGAAGATCTTTTATTAACAAGCTTATATAAGTAATCAGTGCACATGGGCTTACAAGTGATGTGTGTACTATTGCTTATTGCACTGCAAGTATATCGGTTTCTTTATTCTCCGTTTTGCCAATGTAGAATGGTGGTTAACTTATATAAATAAAGTATAAATTACTGCATGTGTGTGTGTGTAGTAAGAAAAAAATAAAACAAATCGGCTGTAATCACACAACACAATAGACGTCTTAATTTCTGTAGAGTTACCTTGGTTTTGCTAAGAATCTACCATCACATCATGGTTTGTTGAAAACGAAATCACTTCTAGAGCACATCTTTGATTTTTACAGCTGGAAGGGGAAAACACCTCAACCAAGCTATTTTTAGAATTTCATTTGAAATACACAAAAACGTGGTTAAGCGTTTATAGAAATGTGATCTTAAGCCCCCTCCCCCCTTAGGGATGTGAAATAGGACATGTACGTAGATTATATTTGATTTAATTCTGTGCGAGCATAGCCGCGGGTGTGATTAGTTGTATAGTAAAGTCAATAACCTATAACGTAATGGTAGTAGTACTAAAACATGTCCGCTTATCTTATAGACAAGTAAGTGATAAATGCACGTAAAAGTGTACCCTATAGTCTAGTTGGTTTATCGATAAACACACCCATTTATTTCCCAACACGATATATTTTCAAGGCAATCTACTAAACTAAATAACGAGTGATCAACTTCATTCAGTACAACGGAAACTCAATTCTGATTGACAAATAATAACTATCGTCCACTCGATAATCCAGGATTTACTCTGTATGATTTAATGTTTTTTTTGCTCTATTCTATTCCCGAGTATAATTCAATTACAATGATTACATTCAGGACTATAATTCCAACGTTGACATGTTGAAACTTTAACAAATTAATTTGAAAATCATTAAATTGTTCTCTCTAATTGCGATTTCCATTGTTTGTTTTCGAAAATTCGTTGTGTTATTGATTATTTGTTCGCCGTATTTATATCGGCTTGGATAAAAATAATTTATATAATTACAATAAATCATATGGAACGTTATTACAGTTTTAATAATTTATCATAATATACTGTTGAATTTAGTATTTGAATAGTAATTACCGCTTGCTAAGCTAAACGAAATTGCTGTACGAGCATTATTGGCTCGTACAATACATATATAAATAAATATATATTACACCCAGACTCGAGGCGGCAATCGAACCCACAACCCTGTGGCAGAAAACAGGGCCACTACCAACTGTCACGGGCTAGTCAAAAAAATTATCTTAAATCGATATAATACAATTTGTATCTATTTAACGAATAAGTTAAGTATGTTTATGTTGTTGTAGGTTAAAGACTAATAATAAAAGCGCATTGTTTAATGTCTTCATAATACATGTTGGATTCTCGACTGCACCGAACAATCGTGTTTTCTACATCCAACATAATGGTCATCATCGTATCAGCCATTGGATGTCGACTGCTGAACGTAGGCCTTCCCCATCGACCTCCACAGCGACCGGTTCGAAACAGTTACTAGTGGACTCTTAGTACACCCAGCTCTAACGTAAACCGCTACCGTAGCCAGGAATAGTAGGGCCACTGGGGACTGAAGGCCAGGGATCTTAGTACTGGTCATATCTTTTTTCCTCGCTTGGCAAGTGGGATGGGCGCAGGGTTAGGTGGTCGGAAATGGTGAATTTGCTGCCCATCACCATCTTGGTAAGCGCACATGTTTTCTCACCACTATGGATTTAGTCGCCTTTTACAGCACCATGGCAAGACGAATATCGGAACTAGTTTTCTCTACCGGTCAGAAATAATTTTGTCAAATTGACGCAGCTTAAAACCATATAACGAAGAATTGAATCAAATAATCTTTAATAATAGAAGTAATATGGGAATGGTAACAAAAAAAATATAACATACGTACTTAACGAAGCTAAAATAGTTACATGTCATCGAAAACATGTTTTTCATGCTATTGTTTTTATATTTGTAAAAGAAAGGTAGAAAAACTAACCAGTTATCTCTTTTACACTTCGATAACCATTGCGAGGGTCGGGGAAACGCTGATTGTGTAAAAACTGCAAATAATACTGTTTCCGTATATTTGTCCATTTATGGCCCAGAGGATAGAAGGAGTAAATCTTAATCAAAAGGTTACGGGCCATATTACTAATCCTACTGCAAAGTATGCAATAATATTAAAAAGCACCGCGGCTGTTTTTTTAAATATTTATTTATTGAATTAAAAAAGGTTAAAATTACAAACATCAGTAAGATGTCATAAAAACTCATTCGAGTTTTACCGGACATCAGTATCGTTAATATCAATAATAATTCATATTATATATATTAACTGAAAACTGGAAAACATCGGTAAATTTCCATGTCATGGGCAAAATTCTGAAATATGTGTTATATTATTTATAATATAGTACGCAAAATAGCAGCTTGGCACTTCAGGGTAATGGATAATTTCTTCACCAAAGTAACAATCAGTATCAGGTGTTTATCAACCAGGACCGATGGCTTTACATGCTCTCCGAGGTACCGTAGATTAGTAGATTATTCATAAGAATAAATAACAAGAACGGAAACTAATATTAGTATTAATACAAATATTTGCCCCGACCGGAATTGAAACAACGACCGAGGGTAATAATTATTATTGAACTTTCAAGTTCTTTCTCATCACTATTTCAAACTGGTTGTTCTGGTAACAGTACTGTTATACAATATTTATTTTGTGACAAATAACAGAGACAATTTTATCTCGAGATTTTATCATTAATTCATAAATAAAGCACATAAAATCCTTTAAATTTCTTGCTCGAAAAGCATTGTGATAAGCCTTTGTCTCAAAATGATACTTAGTACCTACCCACCCTAATGCTTTGTTCCGTGTGTTGAAATATCTAAACTTCGCTGATATATAGAATGTTTCAGAATTACTTACGAAGCCATGAGGGAGTTTAAGATCATGGAAAATACTAAATCTCAGTCACAGTTTTAAGTTTTAAAGTCTAATCTTGACACTAATCGCCTCATGTGACTACCTGCGTTACTATTTATAGTTACTGGTCCACTCCTATGTCTAATGTGTCTATGTGTGTCTTACGTTGTAAAGTGTGAAACCTCGTAGCAGGACGTTTTACACTATATAACTTTCCTTAATAAACAAAATTTTAAACGAAAAGGTTTCAACTTTCATTTAATCGGATAGGGTAGATTATGGGTTAATTTTGATATTGGGATTTCAGTGTGATCCTTAACCAATTATAGATCTAGTCATAGTGCCTAGTTTTTATATTAACCCAAGATCACTAATCATTCGTCTCACAGTCGACAGACCCCTTCCGCATTCGGTAGGCATGTTCCCGAAGGTTCACCGCACCGCCCGCGTTAGTACCTTCCTGATTGGTTAATTTGTATCACGTGAGGAAGCGACGCTGATGCACGCATAATAGTTTCGGAGATATTGCGAATTATTCGACCCACAAACGAATGCTTAGTGACACCGTGTGAAAAAAATCCAAGGTGCATTTTAACTTTTTTATTTTGATTTATTATATTATTATTATTATTGTTATTTCTTTTATTCAACATTTTTCCCTATAATTACATTTTTAAATATATTTATAAAAAATACAAATAAAAATATTTAAAAATATAAAAAAGGTATTCCTCCGGTGGCAGGTTGAGTCCCAGGCCATCGGTGGTTAAGGCTCCAGGCTGAGGAACCTCCTCACAATGCGGGCCGTTTCAAGTAACACCGCCTTTTGAATCTGACCCTTGATCCAACAGTCGAGCGAGAGTTTCTTAAGGTGTTGGTCGAAACTCTTCGCTAATAGGCCATTGACCGACACAACAATAGGAACAATTATTGTTGAGTCCACATTCCACATGGCGGTAATCTCGTGGGCAAGGTCTAAATATTTACTTAATTTTTCTTTTTCCGCCTTTACGAGATTATCGTCATGCGGGATTGTAATATCAACAATAATAGCTCGGCGCGTTGATCGGTCTACTAGCACTATATCAGGTTTATTGGCTGCAATAAATCTGTCAGTGATAATAGACCGATCCCAGTAGAGCAACGCATGACTATTTTCAAGAAATGGCGTTGGATTGTATCTATAGTACGGTAACTCATTTTCAACGAGGCCATATCGAAGAGCAAGTTGTTGGTGGATAATCCTGGCTACTTGGTTATGTCTGTGCAAATACTCACCGTTAGCAAGACGACCACAACCGGAAACAATATGTCTGATGGATTCGCCAGGCTTACGACATGCTCGGCATATGTCTGGAGTTCCATCTTTCATGATATGTTTCCGGTAATTGTTCGTCTTGATAACTTCATCCATAATTGCACAGACAAAACCTTCAGTCTCCCCAAACAGATTCCCGTGTTGTAGCCAGGACACAGAACTGGATTGGTCTACATCTATATCTGTCAGAGCTTTGTAGAACCGACCATGTAGTTCTTTGTTCCTCCATATGGCCACGCGGTCAATGGTACTCATTACTATAGGTTTACGCCATTTCTCTTTGCCTAAGGACAACGGAGTAAAGCCCTTATTAACGGCAACAACATCCTTGTGCATATCGTTTTTGATGTTTAAAAAATATTCTCGGAGATTATACACCACACGATTGTGGAGGTCTTTTGCGTTTAAAAAGCCTCGACCACCACATTTTCGTGGGATGTATAATCTCATCAAAGATGAACGAGGGTGATGCATTCGGTATATTGTTAACATTTTACGGACTTTGCGATCAAGGCAATCTAACTCAGTTTGAGTCCATCTCAGAATGCCGAAGGTATAGACGATTAAGGGCATAACCCAACTGTTAAAGGCACGTACCTTGTTACCGCCCGATAAAAAGCTGTTAAGCACTTTCTTCAGCCGGCCAAAGAATCGTTCCCTTATCAGTTGTTTCATGGCTCCGTCATCAATGCCCAATGCCTCTGACATTCCGAGATATTTGTAGGTTTCACCTTCGTTGAGAGATCTAAGAGACAAAGAGTTGGTAAGTTGCAAATTTTCTGATGAGATAATTCTACCTCTTTCTACATGGATGAAAGCGCATTTATCCACACCAAATTCCATTTTTATACAAGTGCTAAAAGTTTCTGTTATTTTTAGCAACTTGTATAACTCTGGTCGTTTGGATGCGAACAGCTTCAGATCATCCATGTAAAAAAGGTGAGATATTGCTTTGCCTCCTTTACGAAGGTGAAAGCCTAACCCTGAATCCTCTAATAAAGTACTTAAAGGATTCATGGCCAGACAAAACCACAATGGACTCAAACTATCGCCTTGAAAAATACCCCGCTTGATCCTTATCGGTTCGGTCGATTCAGGAACATTGATGCCGCCAGGATACTGAAGATACGTGGTCCACTGCTCCATACACGAGCCTAGAAAAGAACACAAAGCTGTATCAATCCTATACAACTTCATGGTCTCCATAAGCCATGAATGTGGCACTGAATCATATGCCTTCTTGTAGTCAATCCAAGCGGCAGCCAAATTTTTCCGGTTTCGACGTACCTGTTGGCAAATAGTCATGTCTATGAGGAGAAGTTCTTTAGTACCACGACTACCTGACTTACATCCATTCTGAGCTGTAGCCAAAATATTATTTGTCGTTATATGTTTCATAATTTTAGTAGCAAGAATGGATGTAAGTAGCTTATAGATGGTTGGTAAGCAAGTAATGGGACGGTAGTTTTTTGGATCAGTGGTACTTCCCGATTTGTATAACAGGAATGTGAAACCAGTTGTCATAAATGTTGGAAGTGAACCCGTAATGAGGGCATCCTGAAATTGGGTTGCCAAAACAGGGTGCGAACTACGAAACCATTTAAGCCAAAAGTTGTGCAATCCATCCCTTCCAGGACATTTCCAATTCGATGAGGAACGGATTGCACGACTTACATCATCTGGACTGATTGTGGTTGGTTCCATTTGTGGAAGTGAGTTGCACCTCCTCCTGACAACACTCATCCAGTCACTATCAATGTGGTCAATGGGATCCGACCAAATATTTCGCCAAAAATTTGTTATCGCGTCTCGGTCCGGTAAATCATCATTGACCACATTAGTAGTGCACTGTTCCCAATTCCTGTATACTTTTCGTTGGTCGCTTTGAAAAATGCTATTTTGATAATATCGATCCCTGCGTTTTTTATACCGCTTTATGCTTTATTATTATTATTATTATTATTATTATTTGAAATGCTTATATAGATTAAATGCAATACAATATTATTTGTTGTTAGTATACCTACTACCGTTTTTGTAAATAATATGAAGATTTCTTAGAAGAGGTATGTGTGTATTAATCGTTGAATTGTGTTTTTAAATGTATTTGTTTTTTTTGTTTTTGTTTTAGACGAATTTAGAAAAATATAATAATAAAATATTGAGTATTCTTGAGAAATGCGATAGCGAAGATGAAGAGGAGGTACCTCAAGACGTAAGTAGTTGTCATAGCTCAAATTCTGACGAAACTGAAGTCAATTTAGAGAATGATTTTGTGATCGACACTGACCAAAGTGAACAAGAATTGGATTATTCCGACCAAGACCTTATCGTCAGCAGAAGAAATCGTAATTGAAGAAGGATAATAGATTCTGATGGGACCAGAAGAACCTCGTTGATCTCAAGCTCTAAATCAAGATACAATTATTCAGTCGGATAAGGATTAGGATAGGGTATGAGTGTTAATCGTAAGATTAAAAGGTGGCCTCAAGCAATATTTTATAATATTTTAAATTTGACCATTGTCAACATATATGTCATTTATGTATCTAATATGGTCAGACTATGTCAAAAGCCCTTAAAACGTACAGTTCCATCCAAAGACTAGCTGATGGCCTTACTGAATCTTGGCTGCACGAACGCTTTGGTACACCAACTTTGAGGAGAGATATAAAAGCAACAATAAAATATATTTTGAAAATTGATGAAGCTGCTTCTAGTTCGACTCAAGAACAGACAAAGAAGAGAAAATTTTGTGGATTTTGCCCATATAAAAAACGAAAGATGACCAAATACTCATGCTACCTGTGTAAGAAACCCATTTGCGGGGAGCACACGGTTCCGACCTGTAAATGACTGTAGGGTTAGTTAAAACACAGGTTTATTTGTTAAAACTCAATATATAATAATAACTCATCCATTTCATATTGTTTTTTTTAGAAATATAATAAATAAAACAAATATTTGTAGTTTTATTTGTTAGTCTGTCAGTCGAATGTTTAGTGACATAGTAACAACGAAATATGTTTAGTGAGCTAGGGTTAAAAGGTCTCTTTTAGTAAGATTTATAATAAATAATAAATGTTTTTTTAGATAAAGGAATTGATAAAGCCTTGATTTCACTTAAAAGGTTTTTGAAGTAACTTACTTTCCACTCTAAAAATTTGTACATATAAACAAATTTCGAAAATAGAATTCCTTGTCTTTGGCAGTCATATTATAATTAAGTTTTACGTTTTTCGCATGAAAACCAAATACGAGTAACTTCGCGTAGTAGGTGTAATTATAAGATTCATACGAACCACGTATTCCATCATTTTATAATACAAAATGTTTAATTTTAAGAATCTTGATTGCACCCCGTTGCGTCCGCGTTAATAAAGATTTTCATTAAGCTACGGGCGTCGGCACGTCTTTATATTACATATCGGTCGTAATTTATGAAGTAAACCGTGCTTTTATCTTTAACATAATACGTTTATGAATTACATTAGAATATATTGTAATTAAAAAATATTACTTTTTGTTATAAAATTTAATTAAGGTTATCTCAAAGTTGTTTCTCTTTATTATGTTGTTTATCTAATAATTTTAAGGAAAATTGTCAATTCTAATAGTTCCTAGTCAGTTCTAGTATAGTTGCTACTCGCAGTCTTTTCTCGTGCAAGATAGATCATGTATATATATTTGAAAAGACTAATGTTATATGACCCTTATTTCATTTACTTAAAGATAAAATTTACTTAAACGATCACTTATTTTGCTTTAATCAAAAACTAAAATAATAAAGTCTTTACTCTTCAAGATTTCGAATAACTTCAACAATGATTAAGTTATGGTAGAACCGTGGGTGTGATGAGGTATGGTGATATCAAACTTCCTTTCTTATTTCATCCCATACGATTAAAAGTTGAAACATTCATGTGTTTATTTTGAATAAAATTTCATTAAAAAAATTTAATTTTAATTTAATTTATATTTTTATATGTTTAAAACACACACAAGGTCGTCTGTTCCTAAGGTAGGCAACTTGATGTCTGTGTTTTAGGTAACAGCCGACTAATATACATTTTTTTTAAATAAATATACCTACATATAAATAATATATATATAAATAAACATATATTACATCCAGACTCGGGGCGGGAATCGAACCCTTGGAGCAGAAAACAGGGTCACTGCAAACTGCGCCATCGGGTCAGTCGAAAATTAATTATACTTCTTGTTTCAAAAATACATAACAGTACTTCCAATACAAGTTTTCATTTCAAGAGTGCAATTCTCATTAACGCCTTGTTATCATATCTTCTGCTTCACAGAGTAAAAATGTGGTATGTTTAGTGATCTTACAGTACCGAATTATCTTGTATCTTATGAAAATAAAGACGTATAACGTTCACTTTAAAAAATCTGAAGGATTCATAATCGATACTAAATTATTGAAGCTAGTTTAGATAGGTTTTGTATAATAGGTATTCATTTCTAAGTCTCTGTCCTTCTTTCCCCGTCGAGCGTTGGAAGGTACGTTCACTGGTATACTTTTAAGGGTCTGTTATACAAACATAATGAATTTTACTATTCATTTGATGAAGAGAATATTTTTTTTACTTATTTAGAGGTTGCAAAGGTAAAATGACAATCGCTTTCTGTAATCAGTATCCTATCAAATGTGGGTTAGAATAAAAGCGAATCCTGCTAGGAAGCAAAATATATTGCTAAAATACTTTATTTCACAGTCGACACAAAAATAATAATTAATAGTATTTTATAAAAGAATAAATATTTTATTATACTCGAAAGTAAAGATAAAAAAGTTTTTTAGTTTAAAATAATATTAATTGACCTTTCAAGCCTTGTTATTCTTTAACTAACATCCAAGTTTTCTCAACTTTTATATTCTTGAATAAATACAACGTTTTGTTGATATAAATCAAGAAAAACAAAGTACGAAAGGTTCTCATATCGCAAGACTTAATCTGGGATCCTGAAATCATAATATTATTCTTGATATTATCTTTGTTTTGTATTTTTATAAGATATTTTCATTAAAAATCTTTAAAATAAACTTAGTTTCCATTTCAATGAAATTTCAAGATAACGTTGAATCTTTTAAGAACATCTTTTAGATGTTTTGTGGTAGCATTTGTATGATAATATAAAATTTATTAATATTTTACCTTATTTAGTAGTATATAATTCTGGAATATTATATTTTTAAAATTAATTATCCTTTTTAATTCTGCTTATCTTTCGTTTGATTCGCTCAGTGTATGCAGCAATAATGTTGGACAGAAGAGGTAACGTTGCCGACTTTTCATCATCCTTAACTCCAACCTCTGAGCATAGTTCTGCTCTCGTTTTCTTTACATTTGGCATAGCGGCCTCTGAACTCATCACGGAGGCTGTGTAGAGGTAACCATTCCATTCTAAGTATTCCTTAACAAGCTCATTCACTAATAAAATTTCATCGCTCGGCTGGGGTGCACCAGAACTTTTGAAGCCAGGATTTAATGACATTTGTCTCTCTTGTAAAACTTCGGTAACTTTTGCACGCATCTGAAGGATTAATGAAAAAAATTATAAAATAAATACTTATATGTGATTCACAGTAACAATAGACTTTTTTATTTTGTTATTTATAAAGTAAAACATAAAACGCGTTTTTCTATCTTCAAATGAAATTTTCTTCTTCAAATCAAATCTTCTATGTTCAAATGAAAATAGCAGAACAGTTTAATTCGGTGAGACCATTCCCAAATTAAGTGTTACTAAATTGAATTTACAAAGATGTGATTTGCAATTTTCATATATTTAAAATGAGATTTTGGCTTTTGGTAACTTACTAATAAAATACTCGATAAGAATTTTGGCATAAATAATTTTCAAAGAATTTTTGCATTATATCACATAGATTAATGAAGTTTTATAACAAATTGATGATGATTTTTGCAGTCACGGCTGCGACCTTAGTACAATTTTTTTTTTCAATGAGAAAAGACTGTAGTTAGATGTGGCTCGTGCGCGCGTGCACACGTGTGCTTGTGTGTGTATATATATGTTATTATGTATAATTATGTATTATATTTTAAAAACACATTTTGAAAAAAACATGTGGATACACTTTAATGAAAGATATTCGAGTAATGGTATCTGGTGCAAAACTATTCAATCCTATGTACTCGTAGTTAAGTTAGGCTGGGGTTTTTGGATCCACGTTTCTCAGATTAAGAAGAAAATAAAGAAGAAACTGCAACAAACTCAAAAAAAAAAAATCTTTTAAAATTTTTTAGTACATACAGCAGTCAATACACGCAGCTACTATATTATTTCACACATCTTGGTCACTTATATAATATTTTACTGAATAACATGCTTTGGATATTAAGGAATTTTTAATAAAAACATTTAATTGACCATTGTCAACATATATGTCATTTATGTATCTAATATGGTCAGACTATGTCAAAAGCCCTTAAAACGTACAGTTCCATCCAAAGACTAGCTGATGGCCTTACTGAATCTTGGCTGCACGAACGCTTTGGTACACCAACTTTGAGGAGAGATATAAAAGCAACAATAAAATATATTTTGAAAATTGATGAAGCTGCTTCTAGTTCGAC
Organism: Euphydryas editha; assembly: GCA_036937285.1. NCBI lineage: Eukaryota > Metazoa > Arthropoda > Insecta > Lepidoptera > Nymphalidae > Euphydryas > Euphydryas editha. The sequence continues at coordinate 4,005,342 of JAUPFZ010000001.1, forward strand.
TCAAGAACAGACAAAGAAGAGAAAATTTTGTGGATTTTGCCCATATAAAAAACGAAAGATGACCAAATACTCATGCTACCTGTGTAAGAAACCCATTTGCGGGGAGCACACGGTTCCGACCTGTAAATGACTGTAGGGTTAGTTAAAACACAGGTTTATTTGTTAAAACTCAATATATAATAATAACTCATCCATTTCATATTGTTTTTTTTAGAAATATAATAAATAAAACAAATATTTGTAGTTTTATTTGTTAGTCTGTCAGTCGAATGTTTAGTGACATAGTAACAACGAAATATGTTTAGTGAGCTAGGGTTAAAAGGTCTCTTTTAGTAAGATTTATAATAAATAATAAATGTTTTTTTAGATAAAGGAATTGATAAAGCCTTGATTTCACTTAAAAGGTTTTTGAAGTAACTTACTTTCCACTCTAAAAATTTGTACATATAAACAAATTTCGAAAATAGAATTCCTTGTCTTTGGCAGTCATATTATAATTAAGTTTTACGTTTTTCGCATGAAAACCAAATACGAGTAACTTCGCGTAGTAGGTGTAATTATAAGATTCATACGAACCACGTATTCCATCATTTTATAATACAAAATGTTTAATTTTAAGAATCTTGATTGCACCCCGTTGCGTCCGCGTTAATAAAGATTTTCATTAAGCTACGGGCGTCGGCACGTCTTTATATTACATATCGGTCGTAATTTATGAAGTAAACCGTGCTTTTATCTTTAACATAATACGTTTATGAATTACATTAGAATATATTGTAATTAAAAAATATTACTTTTTGTTATAAAATTTAATTAAGGTTATCTCAAAGTTGTTTCTCTTTATTATGTTGTTTATCTAATAATTTTAAGGAAAATTGTCAATTCTAATAGTTCCTAGTCAGTTCTAGTATAGTTGCTACTCGCAGTCTTTTCTCGTGCAAGATAGATCATGTATATATATTTGAAAAGACTAATGTTATATGACCCTTATTTCATTTACTTAAAGATAAAATTTACTTAAACGATCACTTATTTTGCTTTAATCAAAAACTAAAATAATAAAGTCTTTACTCTTCAAGATTTCGAATAACTTCAACAATGATTAAGTTATGGTAGAACCGTGGGTGTGATGAGGTATGGTGATATCAAACTTCCTTTCTTATTTCATCCCATACGATTAAAAGTTGAAACATTCATGTGTTTATTTTGAATAAAATTTCATTAAAAAAATTTAATTTTAATTTAATTTATATTTTTATATGTTTAAAACACACACAAGGTCGTCTGTTCCTAAGGTAGGCAACTTGATGTCTGTGTTTTAGGTAACAGCCGACTAATATACATTTTTTTTAAATAAATATACCTACATATAAATAATATATATATAAATAAACATATATTACATCCAGACTCGGGGCGGGAATCGAACCCTTGGAGCAGAAAACAGGGTCACTGCAAACTGCGCCATCGGGTCAGTCGAAAATTAATTATACTTCTTGTTTCAAAAATACATAACAGTACTTCCAATACAAGTTTTCATTTCAAGAGTGCAATTCTCATTAACGCCTTGTTATCATATCTTCTGCTTCACAGAGTAAAAATGTGGTATGTCTAGTGATCTTACAGTACCGAATTATCTTGTATCTTATGAAAATAAAGACGTATAACGTTCACTTTAAAAAATCTGAAGGATTCATAATCGATACTAAATTATTGAAGCTAGTTTAGATAGGTTTTGTATAATAGGTATTCATTTCTAAGTCTCTGTCCTTCTTTCCCCGTCGAGCGTTGGAAGGTACGTTCACTGGTATACTTTTAAGGGTCTGTTATACAAACATAATGAATTTTACTATTCATTTGATGAAGAGAATATTTTTTTTACTTATTTAGAGGTTGCAAAGGTAAAATGACAATCGCTTTCTGTAATCAGTATCCTATCAAATGTGGGTTAGAATAAAAGCGAATCCTGCTAGGAAGCAAAATATATTGCTAAAATACTTTATTTTACAGTCGACACAAAAAGTAATAATTAATAGTATTTTATAAAAGAATAAATATTTTATTGTACTCGAATAAAAAAAAATTAGTTAAAAATAATATTAATTGACCTTTCAAGCCTTGTTATTCTTTGACTAACATCCAAGTTTTCTCAACTTTTATATTCTTCAATAAATACAACGTTTTGTTGATATAAATCAAGAAAAACAAAGTACGAAAGGTTCTCATATCGCAAGACTTAATCTGGGATCCTGAAATCATAATATTATTCTTGATATTGTCTTTATTTTGTATTTTTATAAGATATTTTCATTAAAAATCTTTAAAATAAACTTAGTTTCCATTTCAATGAAATTTCAAGATAACGTTGAATCTTTTAAGAACATCTTTTAGATGTTTTTTGGTAGCATTTGTATGATAATATAAAATTTATTAATATTTTACCTTCCTTAGTAGTGTATAATTCTGGAATATTATATTTTTAAAATTAATTGTCCTTTTTAATTCTGCTGATCTTTCGTTTGATTCGCTCAGTGTATGCAGCAATAATGTTGGACAGAAGAGGTAACGTTGCCGACTTTTCATCATCCTTAACTCCGACCTCTGAGCATAGTTCTGCTCTCGTTTTCTTTACATTTGGCAAAGCGGCCTCTGAACTCATCACGGAGGCTGTGTAAAGGTAACCATTCCACTCTAAGTATTCCTTAACAAGCTCATTCACTAATAAAACTTCATCGTTCGGCTGGGGTGCACCAGAACTTTTGAAGCCAGGATTTAATGATATTTGTCTCTCTTGTAAAACTTCGGTAACTTTTGCACGCATCTGAAGGATTAATGAAAGAAATTATAAAATAGATACTTATATGTGATTCACAGTAACGATAGACTTTTTATTTTGTTATTTATTAAGTAAAACATAAAACTATTTTTTTTCCAGAAGAAAGGAAAATTAGTCAGCAAGGAAAAGTCAAATGAAAATAACAGAACAGTTTAATTCCGTGAGACCATTCCCAAATTAAGTGTTACTTAAATTGAATTTACAAAGATGTGATTTGCAATTTTCATATATTTAAAATGAGATTTTGGCTTTTGGTAACTTACTAATAAAATACTCGATAAGAATTTTGGCACAAATAATTTTCAAAGAATTTTTGCATTATATCACATAGATTATTGAAGTTTTATAACAAATTGATGATGATTTTTGCAGTCACGTCTGCGACCTTTAGTACAATTTTTTTTTCAATGAAAAAAGACTGTAGTTAGACGAGGCTCGTGCGCGCGTGCACGCGTGTGCTACACAATATATATGTTATTATGTATATGTATTATATTTAAAAAAAACATTTTGAAAAAACATGTGGATATACTTTAATGAAAGATATTCGAGTAATGGTATCTGGTGCAAAACTATTCAATCCTATGTACTCGTAGTTAAGTTAAGCTGGGGTTTTTGAATACACATTTCTCAGATTAAGAAGAAAACAAAGAAGAAACGGCAACAAACTCAAAAAAAAAGTCTTTTAAAAATTTTCAATACATACAGCAGTCAATACACGCAGCTACTATATTATTTCACACATCTTGGTCAGTTATATAATATTTTACTGAATAACATGCTTTGGATATTAAGGTATTTTTAATAAAAACATTTAATTTACTTATAAAAAATTGAAAAATCGTTCTCGGCATTTTATTATATATGCGAATAAATTGTCTTAGAAAGGAAACGTTTACTTTACAAAGTCGAAATCTTGGAGCTAAAATTTAATCATTTCTTTTGGTGTTTATGCTACGTTTATTACTGTTTTTGTCAAAATACTCAGTATTTTTGTGATTATACATAATAAAATTAATTTTAAAAACATGTTTAACACTTCTCATACGGTCGTCTGTTCCTAAGATATAGAGCTTAATGCCTATGTTTTAGGTAACAGCCGACTCGTCACGGTTGCATGAGCGAGCGATCCTGTGGCGCCCCATTACGACGATGAGGGCACCGCTGGGTTTAAGCGGGTATTCTGGCACGTTCTGCGTGCCAGCGAGTCCCACATACCCGCCATCTCTCTGCGGCGGGAAGCGTAAATGCATTTCCCAGGGATTAAAAAAAAAAAGGTAACAGCCGACTGATATACATATTCATATTTAAAACCAATAAATAAAATAAAATGGTACGGCTACAGTTAGAATTTGGAAGTATCCTAGTAAGTAACTAGTGTTCCTACTAGTACTTGCGGCAGGAAGTCCCACTATTTTATAATTTTTTTTACATGACACTTAGGGCCGAAACACATAACGGCGTTGCGGCGCCGCAACGCTAAAATCGGCGGTGGCGTCACCGCCAATTTTAGCGGCGCGGCACTGCCAATTCCGGCGTTGTGACGTCATACTTGTTGACCATGATTTATTGACATTTTGTGTCTATTTTTATATTTTATTTTTTTGTGTCTTTATTAGACATGGGTATCTCAATGAATTTTTATGAACTGCAGATAAGCTCATGAGCCATATGCTTGAACCGGAGCTGTGAACCGGCTCAAAGTTCAGCCCAATTGTTGTTATGTTGTTACTTTTAACTATTAGATTTACAGCTAATTTAAGACTCGGTTCAAACAAGTGACATGTATGATGTACCTAAATTATAAATATGTAATAAAGCAGCGTTTCGAAAAGTTATTATAGTGATATTTTTTCTATCTTACACAATTATAGGGGAATGCTAATTTCATGCATATGATAAACGCTAAAGTGAGTTTCTTTGTTTGTTACGCTTTCACGCTTTAACTATTCACCTGAATTACGATCATCATGAAATTCTGCATACCAGTTGTCTGGGGTACAGAAAAGGACATAGAGTACCTACTTTACGTACCGACTACTAGCTGGTAGCTGTACCACGCAAGCGGAGCCGCGGGCGAAAGGTATTTATTTATATTTAATCTATAGAACGAATATAAATGTAAGATATTAATTTATGTATTACTTTATTTAAATCTTGTTTAGGCTTTATAAGACAAAATTTTTTTTAAAATCCTACCAGTATAAAAAAAATTATTGACAAAAATCTTTACGATCGAACATAGAGCTGATATCGAAATTATACGATAATTCAACGCGCACAACATAATTTTGCGATTTTTTTTTTTTGTTCAAATGTCATCGAAATGGAAATTGTAGCTACTGAACTGCCCTCTCGTATTTAGTTTCTGAGCTTTTAAACATATACTTTAGATTTTTACTTTTTAGATTAGATATAGTGGTCATGTACAGGCGATTGTACGATACATTGGAACGAAAAACGATAATTTTACGACCGAAAATACATAATACTGTCAGCAAATAATGCTAACACTGGCTGAATTACACATCACTTATCACTAGTGTCTATCACTCTTGCAAACAACACGCGTCAGTCAACCCAGAAGCAGTATTAAAATTACAATGTCTGACGTTGATATAGATTTATTTATTTTTTATTTTATTTTTTTTTCTACTTTAATAACAACTTCAAATATTAACAAATTTCACGTGAATTATAATATTTAAAATAATTAAATTAATATCCGCAATCAAAAATCACGAAGAACTGGTTACCCTACAACAACGCTCTTTTTCGCGACGCCGCAACGCCGCAACGCAAACTGCTGATTTTAGCGTTGCGTCAACGCAACGCCGTTATGTGTTTCGGCTCTTAAAGTTAATAATATATTTAAAGTTAATAATAAAAGCAATCTTGAGTATGCATGCGTTTGTATAAATCACACAGGAATGTGTGAGAGTGAGGGGAGGGGGGAGGAGGGGAGAGGGGAGGGGAGAGGGAGGGAGTGATTGAAAGAGGATTGAAAAGAAAATAGACATAAAAGAGTTTATACAAAGCTACTAAATACATTGTTATTGTAATTTAAATATAACAAAGCTAATAAAGTTAGAGTAATTTTTTTTTGTCGCAGGGGAATCCATTTACGGATGATATCCAGGACGCCCGGGTGGCAGTCCTAGACCTATGTCGGACTCGGCACTTTGGGAGTGCAATACCGTACTAAGCCCCTGCAGGAGCCTTCAGCGGCTTTAATTGGAGGGTCCCAGATCTGCAGGCAACAGGATCCCTCCAGCGACAGGCTGGCCTCGGCGAAAAGGCCAGACTTCTCCTCTATGGGGACTGTCCGGCTCCTCTCTCACCCGCTCGTCGGCCTCCTTGTGGGACATTACTGTCTCGCAGAAGGAGACCTTCGCCTTCCAGGACTCGTCGTCGCCGAGCATCGCGGTGATGATGCTCGGAAGCGACAAGTCCCCTGCGAGGACCGACGTTAGACCCGGACGCAGCGCCGCCCATCTCGGGCACAACTCGAGAGTGTGCTGAGTAGAGTCCACCGCCGAGCCACAATCGTGACATTCAGTCGTCGGCTCACTTTGGGCCGTCCGACACAGGTAGTCATCAAAGCAACCGTGCCCGGTGAGAACCTGCGTCAGACGGAAGATGAGGGGCTTGCGTTTTCGACGCATCCGCCGCTCAAGGACCGGACGCAACGCAGCCGTAACGCGTGTGCCATACGGCTGCGAAGTTAGAGCTATGAACTGAGTAGTGACAATATTTTTTTCAAAAGGAGAGTTATAGTTTTGTAAGAAACATAATCAAAGCTTAAATTTTTTTTAAATATTGGAACAGATATTTATAACGTAGGAAATTAATACGCATCGCTTTAACAGGAATTTGTTTAAATAAATTAGTACCTCTGCTTGAAATTTATTTAGATGACCGCTCTTTCTCAAAAGGTTTTTTATTGCGTCCAAAAGCTCTTTTTCTGAAATAGTCTGGTTTTCGTTCATTTCGTTGGATATTTAATTATTTCCAAACGAAGTATTCTTTGTGTAACGACGGTAATATAGTGCTTTTTTCAGTATTAAGTAAGCTTTGTAACTGATTTATTAGAATTCAATTAATTATGACAATGATGTATTTTTATTCGGAGTGTCAATGACCTCTTATGTCAATATTATTGGCATTCTATTCAGACACTTATTATTTTAATTTATATAAAAAAAGGTATTAACTATATTTCACGATGTATAAAGCCTTTATTTGTAAGACTTTTTGGTTGAAGTAAGTATTTCAAGAATATTTTTAATTATTTTTATATAAATAGTTTTTCATAATATTTAAGTTTAAAAAAAAAAAAAAAATATTTTACAATGACATTAATAATTTTAATACTGTTGGTACTTAGAACATTAACAATTAATTGAAACAAAAATAAGTCATTTAGAAGTTCGAATCTTACTTTTAGAGTCTGATCTAATCAGTCTTTTCGAAATTCTATTTATTTTATAATTGACTTAGCAAATTTTGTAATAGTACTTATGAAGTTAATAGGACATTTCTGTTAATTTTTGACTCTATTTATTTCTTTAAATGAAAAAATGAAAACGAAAACTTAAATTTCTAGTAAGGATAGTTCAGCACAATAACATTAATACATTGCTCGTCATTTAATCATAATCAAAGACGTAAAAAGATAAAAAAAAGCAACTGAAGCAACAAAAGCCAATCATCTTAAAGTGATATGTCGAAGCAATAGAAGTTTATATCAAGGGACAATTTTATATGAGAGACACGAAACCATTCGTGTTATCCGTCTATCCAGCTAAATTGCCGTCACAGACGATATTTCAAAATCAAATTACTCCCACCGCGCCACGACTAACATTGTAGCCACGATCACTGGAACTATTGTGTCGAAAGTATATTGGAAGATCCTATATAACTGATGGTTTTAATTGGAGTACATTGGAATCTGTTCATCTCTGAATAGAACTGATGTTATTTGATGTAATGACGTCACCTTATGTTCTACATTTATTGATTGGACATTTTTGTTACTATTTATTTCTACCTCATCAAATTATAAAATTTGCTATTGAGTTGAGATGAAAAAGTCGGTAAATATCCCATTGCTGGGCAAAGGCCTCACCCAAGCAGGCAAGCTTAATCCACCAAGCTGCTCCAATGCAGGTTGGCGGATAACTTTCCTACCATGAGCATCGATCGCTATCAGGCGTCCATGTTAGCATATCGGGATAGAAGGCTTAACATATTTTCTGAAGCACGACGGATAGACTTACAACTACACACCCAGACCGGAAACAAATATTGGTTTATATGCAAATAGCTCCTCGAGTGGGAATCGAACCCAAGATCGCTTGTCAAATAGTAACTGAGCAAATGAGCACAAGCTGTACTAAGCCAATCGCTTCGGTAAAGTTATAAGAAAATTTAAATCGACCAAATTGGAATTTACGTACTATACAAATTATGTATTTGCTCTGTATGATAATTATAGACATACTGTAGGGGTAATATTTTGATATATAAATACATTATAAGCTACTATAGTAGCTGTAAATTTGACCAAAACAACTAACAAAGACGAGCAGTAACAAACTCAAGTATTCAACAGACATCTGCCCGCACCGATAATAATTGTCACAAGGCAGAATTAAAATAAAACTCTTATTTTTATGGCTTAAAATAAAATTGTAATAAGTTCGTGATTGGAATATTTTTTACTTCCTAAAAGTAGTAAAAACATTTTCAACCTGTATTTTAACTGCCGAACGTTTTCTAACTTGAATGAAAATATAATTTTCTTATTAATTTAATATTATAATTTATGCGTTCCTTGAACTTAACCTGCGTGATAAATATTTCTGGAAGCCCAGTTTGAGAAATATTTCTAACAAGAATAAAGATCATATCAGGTGTTTTTGATAACCGACACTACATGATGACGATGAGTTAGCGCTGTGGTCACAGTAACTCGCTATTGCAAATAATTAAAAAAAAATGTTGTCGTTTGGCTGTTTATGTGTGTGTTTTCGGACCCCGACACTGGATTTCGTAGGAGGTACGGAAGGGAGGCCCATGACGACAAACCCCTAAACCAGGGACAAATATTTATAACACCATAATAAATACAACTATGCACTCTGAGTTGATCCGATTCATTGAATTTATCCAGCGAACATCATTAAAATTAAATTTTATTAAAAATGTTTCAGCAGTTCGAAAAAAAGAACAAATATCAAACGAACTTCGAACAACGAATCGAAGAAAAACATCTTTATTATATTTTAAAATAGCTAGTTTACAAGTTTTAATTAAAAGAGAAAAAGCTCGAAGGCGGTGGTTTTAGCCCAAGGCGTATAATAATATACCTTGGGCTAAAACCAGCTATAATGTTGGTAATTACCAATAGTAGGAACAGGAAATCCATATCAATATAATAATCGGTATAAATCGAGTAAAGATATGATGTTATAAAAACGAAAAAAGTTGGTAAGGTAGAATAAAAAATAAAAACAAGTCTCGAAAAATATAAAAGTCGAACTAGAGTGAAAAATTTCTAACCGCCTGGCAGTTCGTGTTGATAAGAGTTCGTCAACTGACGTAGTTTGCATGTATACTTCGAGCACCACTTCGGAATTTTTCGATTTTTCAAAAATAGACTTGGTTAAAACGACAAACTAAAATGTGACATACAAACTATACATAATTATATAAAAATATTTTTGTATTCAAAAATATAAATAGTTGACGCAATTATATTTAAAATGGATTGTAGAATTATAATATCTATATCAAAATTTATTAATTGTAAAATTGCTTTAAATAGAAATTTTATATATGCCGGCAATATACTATTTATGTAAATAATTATATTTAAGGAAAATTATGGCATAATAAATACCTGCCTGTAATAGTAGCAAATATGCTGGTTTTATTTTCCCGTTGAAAGGCAATTCCAATTCTCTGGGCAAAACTAAATCATATATTTTGCCATCTAGTCCTATAACTAACCACAAAAATGAAGTTTATGAGGAAAAAAAAACAACTCATTTTTTATGCCTAAAATACCGAATAATTTTGTTTTGTCGTAGCTAATTTCAACTGCTAAAAATAAGACCGTATGGAAACCCAATGCTAATGCGTTTTTGCGTCGTTATAAAGCAGCGACACTACAACTCTTTAAAGACAGCATATACTGCGATTCTTCTACGGATCTTGTCGTTTTAGTTAATCACGAGGTAGCCGAGTATAGCTCAATATCGCTCACGTAGTGATATTGAGTTGACTTTTAAAGCCGACTATTTTCTGTCGATGTTTTGACCATAGATTGGTATTTATATGACGCACTGTTCTAATGGAAGACTATTTATATAATATAATATATGTATATAATACTAATGGTCGCCCAGTGATCGAAATTCGACCTAATCTATAATTGACAGCATTTTCAACATCATGAAAATATGATTGCGTGTAACATGGTGAGCATATGCAGCAGTCATTGGACTTGATTCGTGATAATAAATTTCAATAAAAAATTCGTTGCAAGACCTGTATTTAAGACCGTGTTGACAACAGATTTTGACAATAAACAAAATTTGTGTATATATGTCATTGTACATATGTGTGTGTGCCGTAGGTGTGTAGTGTTTTTTTAAATTTATTTAAAGTATTTTTTTGAGCATTATTATAAAAAATATTAGCATTCTGCACTTCTTCTCCATATTAACTTTAACTGTGCCAAACATACTTCTCCGTTCACATAATTTTCGTAGAAAGGGGTAAAAAGTATTTGCTTCGCGTATTAATGTATAGATGATGAAATCTATAATATAAAAATAAGTCGGGTTTTCCTTCCTGACGCTATAATTCCAGAACGCACGAACCGATTTCCACGGTTTTGCATTCGTTGGAAAGGTCTCGGGCTCCGTGAGCTTTATAGCAAACTAAATTCAGGAAAATTTTCAACAGAAAAGCAGGAAAACAGGGAAAATCATTTTTCACATACAGCGCCATCTCTGATACATAGCATGTACTACAAACCAATATGGTTTTGCATGGCGGCAGTACGTGGTGTGAGTATCCCTCACGAAAATAAGTTGGTGGCAAAACGGAGTTCGCCGGGTTTGCTAGTCTATTATATTACTAGTCGATCCACGCGGTTTACCCGCGTGTTAGTTTTAATGGGTATTGTGTTGTTTATATGTGTGATAGCGTGATGTTCAGATGAATCACATTTATTTTAATTTGTGCATTTTGTTTCTATTATTTGAAAAAGACAACGGCAGACGATTTAAAAAAAAATAGTGGACTAAACGATTCTATTACGATTTGACAACAATTGTTAATAGAGTAACAACTCCACTTTTAGACGATGTATCAAAATTAAACCTACACCAAATTTTAAGTTAGATCAAGGTTTAGACAAGGTTTACAACTCAGACAACCTCATCCAATTCCATGTAGTAGATGCGTGATGCTGCAACAAAACTTATACACAGACAAAATTTGTACAAAAAGTTGTTTTATTTTCTATTGCTCTCATAAAGAGCATTATAATTATTTTTTTAGTGATTATGACACAAAAAGTTATTTATTCGTTTGTTGTAATAAAAGGATTTTTACTGAACGTCTTAATGTGTCAACGGTATTATATACCTATACCTATTAGAAAGTAAAATCGTAAACCCCATAAATACTGAATTTGATAATATAACTTACTTTTATTAATTAAAATAGGCTATAATATATCACGCCACGACTTTTAATATCGGAACAATAATCATAAATGTCAACGTGGCTAAAATCACGAGGGATCTTATTATAAAGCATTGTACAAAAACATTTAATTGACAGTTCAAATCTTGCTTTAAAGGAAATTATAGTCTGTTCGCGTTAAGAAAATAGTGACTCATCAAAGTAAAGGCGTATTCATACTGGGGTAAAAATTAAACCATTAATATTAAAGCAAAGTTTTTATGACAGTATTTTAAAATATTAAAATTAAGTAGTTATTACATTAAAAAAATGATTAGAATCGTCAGAACCGTATTTTTAGAAACACCGCATGCACTGGCCTTTTTCACTACTATACTCTCCATAGTCACGTTTTGGTCACCACACTGTTTAAAGTACTTAAAAACATTGTAAATCACTCGTCTTTCTCCGCTATGTAATATTGATCCACTATTATTTTTAAGAATAGGTGAGGTATTCATTTTTAAAATTGGCAAAGAACACGTGCGTACTGTTTGAAGGGTTTCAACTGTTCAAAGTGAACACGACTTTATAATTTACTGTGATCTGAGGCGTGTGTCAAGAGGCGTGGCTAAGCTGAGTGACAACGATGAGTCACTATTTTCTTAACGCGAACAGACTATAGTGTCGCAGCTTCTAACAAATGTTGCGGGCATTATCTTGCTGGCTACACATCTGTCCGAAGAGCGTCCTTATATCTTTCGACTTATTAAAGCTGAAAAGTTTTTTGATTTAAAACCTCGAACCAAATTTTGCAGTAACTGATTGATTGTACTGATGGTTCTTGATGGAAATTCATATTTACTCATAAAACTACAATCCACTTTTTTATTTTATGTTAATTATAATTTACACGACCGGTTTAGACAAAGTCATCGTCAGGTGAAGGTAGATCTAACTACTCTAAAAAGTGGAAAAGCGTAAAAAGATTGTAGTTTTATTAGTAAATCTTGCAGCTCAAATTAGAACAATATTTTTGGGTTAGAGATCCTGTTTCTTCTTATAATACTAATAGTAAGGAAGAAGAGTAATAGAGGGTCTCTTAGTTAGTAATAGAAAAACTCCACCAATATTATACCTACACAGAAAATTGAACTAGGAAAGATAAAATCTGCAATAAGAAATGTTAAATGTTATTTTAACGTACGTGGTAATTCTTCAAATATTATGTCGAGATAAAGTATCTGCAATATTACTATAGTTTAGTTAGTTTAATTATTTCTGCACAGCCTGTAAAAATTTCAACTGCTGGGTAAAAGGCGTCTAGCTAAATAAAATGATGTGACCTTATAACTTGCTTATCAGTTTCTCGTAAACATTTTCATTACTTTAACGATACATAGAACGATATATCAGCAGTAACGTGCATTAATAACCAACGTTGGAGGGAGTCAAAACATCGTGGTAGATTAACCTTACTTTGTTATGTACAGACATGTTTATATTATTACAGATCATTGACTTCAGCAGACAGAGTTATAAGAACATTCATCTCGTCAGTTTGAGTCAACTTCGAGGTTTGAATATTAAAATATTTGAATAAAAAATTAACTTTGAAAGTATAAAGAGCACGTATGTAAAAAGCAAGTTATTTTAGTTAGAGTTTGCTTTCATTTTAATATTTTAAGCTTTAAGTGTAATATTATATTCTTTGCTATTTACGTATGTAGTAATAAATTATCCAAGGCAAATAAGACAATAAGACATTTATGAAACTACAAATATAAATACAATTTAAATATCGCATCTGAGAATGTAAAAAGTCTCGGCTTCGTTAGACAAATTAGGATCTTTAGCTTTGACCGATCTTAAGAATTTCACAATTCTAGCAAGTTTCCTAAAACCGATTCGTTTGTTAGGTATCCACCAATGCAAATCTGTAATAAAAATATACCTATATGATATAAAAATATATATAAAAAAATCACAACCATTTGTTAAAGGTTTGCTTGATATGTGTATTTTACTACCTCGACTATAATTATTGTTCTTTCTGGTTATATTGAATAGTTATAATTCTCAACATATCTTTATCTCCCTTTATTTAAAGATAGTATTTTATTGTAGAAGGATATAGTTTATGCTTCTTTTGTAAATTGTATTTTTTAAACATGACGGATGACGACATAACATAACTTTTCTGGATTTCATGAGGTGATCATAATAGGATCCTCCTCTTTGCTGTTAGCCTGTATATATTTTATTATATTTGTATACTTGTGCCATACTTAAATAACCAAAGCTTGATTATAACCCACTACTAAACAATGTCATCTACTCCTATGATACTATATGTACCTTTAAATTTTTTATATCTGTCAGTTTTATATATATATTTTTTTATAATAAACGATAAATCGTATCTGAAACTGTAAGTGACATTCGTTGCATCGGACAAATTACGTTCTTCGAGTGTGACCGATGCCAAGGATCGCGGGAGGTTTCCCGCAGACGTTCATCGATCCGGACTTTATCAAACATCGTACTTTATCATGAGATAGGAATTGTAATTGCTTTTGTGGAATTCAATTAATAGATGAAATATTTTGTTTCATTTTTATTGTAAAATTTTATTAAAGGCAATATTAATCCCTCATTGAGATTACTGTAATGTAGACGGTACAGTATTTTTCATTGCAGTATTTTAGTGGAAATCTTGAAATTATATAATCTATACATATAATAAAATGGTAGGAAAGTCAAAACTGTACATTGAATATTTTTTAAAAAGAATACTTGGGGTGTGATCTACAATCGATACCGAAGCCAAAAATATAGTTTTTAGAATTTTTGTCTGTTTGTCTGTTTGTCTGTTTGTCTGTTTGTCTGTATGTATGTCCGGGATAAACTCAAAAAGTACTGCATGGATTTACTTCAAATTTGGCACGAATATTATTAAGAAGTCGGGTCATAACATAGGCTACATATTATCACGCTATCACCTACGGGGAACGAGCAGTGAACCTTTATTTCTTCAACGCATTCTGTAACAGCGTGTAATCTAACGACGCATATTTGAATGTTGTTATTATGTTAATAACCATGCTATAAGCTATCTTCACACTATAAAAATCACGAAATATAAGTAACTTAGGCTGATAAACATAATAAATGTAAGAATGAATGTAATATAAGAAATGAATATAAGTAGTATCAAGACAAGCAGCGCCATCTATGAGATTTTAAAAACATCAAGTCGAATTACATGTGTAAACCCTTTTTGGATATAAATAATTTAAATTTGATCATGTTGGCGAGGTTAATAGTTGTTTACAAAAGTCATAGATGGAGTTGTGCATTTTAATAAAAATTAAAATGCACAACTCCATGAGCAAGACAATTTAAAAAATGTGTTTATATAAGTTTTAAGCTGCTTCATCTATGTCTTATAAAATTCATCGAGTTTTTCTGTATGTAATAACAAACAGAACTCAAAAAGAACTGAATAGATGTATAACAAAATTTAAACTCGAAAACGGCACGCTATTGCTGTAAGCAATTTGAGCTAAATAACGAAGAAAGAGGAAAATGAAGCATGCCATATATGTTATAAAGATAAGAAATGCTTATGCTTCTCCGGAACCTATTTCCTCAAAAGTTGTGGAACGGGACCCGCCTTAAAGTCATCTCGCTCCACAGACACACCATTGAGGTGGAAATTCTTACGGGTTGTGGCGTCGGCGAAGCAGTATTTATACCACGCATTCCCCTCATTCCTCATAACTTCCCGTTCCAGTTCAAGCGCGTACAGTTCCTCGTGAGTGTTTGCTTCGTGATGACCATCAATAAGTCGCAGGGGCAGACACTGAGGGTAGCTGGTTTCGACCTCAGGACGAGCTGCTTCACACGGGCAGCTGTACGTCGCGTCGCTTGCTCCCGCGTCACCAGTCCTGACTCTCTTTACATTTTGGCTGCGGAGAGCCAAACTACTAATGTTGTTTATCGAGAAGTCCTATAAATATGTATTTTTACCCTATTCTGTATTCCTTATTTATTATTTTCTCCATCCGTTTCAGTCACAACTTATGACTTAATTCAGCAGAATCACCATAAAGTCATTTATTCAAAGCAGGCTAAAAATAAGCACTTTTTGAAAGTCAATTTTACAAAAGACAGTCTCCCTCTGTTACTGTACTTTCTGTAGATATGAAATGTAAAGAAGAAACGGGTAAATGAATGTTATTTTAAAAGGTATAATCGTAGGTATTTTTGTTGCTGTATAGCGTTCACGCAGACGACGTCGCGGGCAGCAGCTAGTATGTTGTAATATAGCTTAGACATATAATAAGTTAATCTCGACTGGCTGAACAAAATTTTACTATGGGTTTGCGCAGTGGTAACTGTAACAGTAACTGACCCTATAGATGTTTGTCGTGGTCTGTGCGACTCCGGATTTACACATGATTTTTTTGTAATGGGGGTTGTTGTGTGTGAAATGTATGCTTATTATTTACTTATTTATTACAATTTTTATTATAAGAATAAAATAAACGGCGCACGCTTTACTCTGTTGTGGAAACAAATGTGTGTGATAGTGACATTTATTGTGACATGAAAGTCCAAGCGAAATAGAGTGTGAACAACATAAATCTAATTTGACATTTGTGTCACCATAACTATCGCATCATAATGTTTTCTTTTTTAATTTATAAAATTAACAAGACCAAGCACCAGAGAGCTAGATTTATCTTAAATAAAAAAGTATGTGCCTTATAATAAATACCAATATTTTAAAGGAAAAATATAGGTTACATAGCTAGTAGAATGGGCGGCTGATGGAGCAGAAAGGTTCTCGAGTGGAGACCATGTACCGGCAAGCGCAGCGTCGCACGGTCGTCTGCGAGATGGACAGACGACTTGGGGAATCGCCGAAAGACGTTGGATGGAGGCTGCTTCGAACAGGTCGCTCTGAAGGTCTAGAGGGTAGGTCTACATTCAGCAGTGGATAGATAATAGGTGATACGATGATATAAACTATAAATAACAAACTTCTAAAACTACTTAAGTAATTTTTAAAATTCTTTCCCTATTAATCTTGAATTAAAATAGGCCATAAAACTTTTTACTAAGTAAAAGTAGCAAAGAAGTGGGCATAAATTTAAACGCGGAGAAACAAAAAGGGTTATTTTATTGTTTTATATAGTAATATAAAGAAATTGACTGATATTTCACCAAGTATGTCGTAACCTGAAACAATATATCGACATGTAGGTTTCTTGTGTCACTTTGCCTGAACGAGGGACAACTTTTAAACACTTATATTCCTAAAGTATTTAATATATTGTATTTGGATACGATTCCACGATAATTAAGCAATGTTAAAGCTACTCGTAATTCCTTATTTCAAGTCGTTTAACGTTTAAGTTTTTAATACATTTATGTGTACCACTTACTAAATAATAGACAATGACATGACATGACAGAAACACTAACACAAAACCCAAACAACACACACACACACAACAAAAAAATGAAACAATTGTATGCAGTTAATGTGGATAAGTCTGCAGCTCTTATATCGGAATGTATTGTCACTGTTGTATGTATGTATTGTCAATGTATGTAGATGTATCTATTAAATAAATTAAATTATTTGTTTTAATTAACTAACTTACGTCGCGTACCACTCGGGGTACTGGGCACGATTACGATTCGTACGGCGCCACGATTTGAAGGCGGATTCTTATAGATCTCGACGAAAGAAAACGAAATGAAAGAATAAAATTTTTGGATACCTTCAAATCGTGGCGCCGTACGAATCGTAATCTTCCCGGGTACTGGTCTGAGTGTATCCTTGTAGATCTCCCCACTGTGTACCAGAGAGCACGACGACGAGCACGAGACGTAAAGTCATCGATCTCGGTTATTATCATAGACTGATAGCGATCATTACTCATGGTAGGAAATTATCCGCCAACTTGGAACGGAGCAGCGTGATTGAATAACTCCTTCTCTCCTACCCTTCTTCTACAAGAAAAAGAATCCTATGCCCAGCAGTGTTACGTTTACAGGCTAATTCAGTTCCATTCTATTCAGATGTAAGAGGCGTCGCAAGCTAGTCAAAGATAGTAGTAAATAACAATAATATGCTCTTATTACTTATGAAAATCTTTATAAACAAAATATGTTAAAATAAAATAAAATTTTATATCAAAAAATTTGCATATCAGCATCATTTTGAATTTCAATAAAATATTTCGTGATGCTGTATCAATGATGACTGTCAATGATTTACAAAAGAATATGCGATTTTTATTGCTGTATATTTTATTTTAACAATTGTTATCTTATCTCTTTAAACGAGCAATTCTTGTATATATATATATATATATATATATATATATATATATATATATGTCTGTGTTTATTTTCTTTTGTTTGAAAATCGAATACCATAAATCGAATAAAGTAATCCTCTACTATCTAAAAGTCAAAAAATATTAAAAGCCGGAATAAACAGACATACTAGAAAGTTTATATGTTATTATATACTCGTATACACTACACTATATTTTATAAACACAACAGTAACTGACACTTCGATTTTATTTATAAGTAGGTACAGATTTTACCATTGAATATTGATAAAATTTATAGTTACGCAATATATACTCAGACAAGTTACTCATGTAAGAACTAATCGTATGGTCGAAACTTGGCAACGAAACAATATGCTACTTAGGCACCTTGTATCACTTGAACTTTAAAGAAATATAAAATTTAATCTTGCTGGCAATCTGTCATAACTGAAGATCTTTCGAACTTGATTCGAAATATTTTTAAGTAGTTCGTTCGTTATACATATATGTTTTAGATTAGAAAACTATATATTGTTTTAATATATACTTATAAGATACAATTATTCTAATTGTTAATGATGATGATTGATCTTCGTATTTTTTCCATTTTACATGATATTGGCGAAATTATTCATGCTTTTTGGCACTATTGAAAACTTTTAATTCAAATGAATAAATAAATAAAAGACTCTTCTAAGCTACAAACATGAAAGTGATTGTACTTTGAGTAATTTATTTCCAAATAAATTTAAAAAGTTTTAATGAAATAAGATCAGTGTGTATTATTTTTTAGGTTAGAAATAAATATTGGAATTCCACATTTATGGAGATAAACGATTTTAACAGGAATTTCGTTATTTTTGAAACCCAAATCAATTAATGATATATTTTTGATCTTCTCACTATGCGTAGCTCATTTTTTTTGAGGATTCCACGCTTTTGAAAATGAAGTGAGGTTCGAAATTTTGTACAGGACTCCTACTCTTTTTGAAGCTAGAAGTATAAAAGTTTATACTTATAAATAAATAAATAAACTTTTTTTTTTACTTATGTTTTCTATTAGAATTTAACAAGCAGATTTTTAGCGCCTTTTCTCTCTGGTAAATTTCAGCAATATTTTTCGATGTGAAAATTTGTATATATACATTGTTGTGAGTATAGATGTTTTTTACACTCTGATTGAAGTTTGAAAAATGTAAATTTTTGATATTTTGATTCAAAATAGTTCTTTATTTTTAGTTTTAGTAAGTGATATTAAGTAAAGGATATTTTTGATAACCCTTTCAAATGGTATTTCATTTAATATAAAATAAAGTTTTGCTCACTCAGAGTGAGCAAAACTTTATGCAGCTGTTAGTTTCCTTGGCATAAAAATAATAACGATAATATTTGAAAGAGCTTGATTCATTTACTTTTGAAGCAGGAAATTTTCCAAATTTTCATTTTTCAACATGTCATATATATTATTATAGATTAGAGTACTGTATGGTACAAAATGCATTAAGAAATATTTTTTTAGATGTTTTCCTATGCGGGTTAAATGACGCATGAGATTTTCGATATTTCAAAGGTTCCTAAAATTTTACCGCGGATATAGCTATTCTAGCAAAAAAATATATAAAAATAAAAGCATTAATTGACGTAAGTCGTAAAGCAAGGACAATTCGTGTTTTATGATTAAAAAGAAAATTAAAGAGAGCTGTCTTATGGCTACAAGTATCTCGTATTTTTAAAGTAGGTCAAATATTTCTTTTTAATTTGTTTTAAATTGTAATTTATCCGCTAAAATGCTTTTAATAGATTAAAATTAAGAAAATAAACGTAAACACAGCAATAAGTCTTAGGTTATTGTGAGTGTAGCTGATTTTCAAAGTTGAAATTCGTCTGGCTCACCCGCTGTGTCACCGTATTACTCAGTTTAACCCCGACCGCCGACATCAAAGGTTGTCGCGACTTTCCTATACCCTTAGCGTGTATTTTTGTGACAGTGAAATGAACGAGTGCCAGAATTACCTGATCGAACTCTTCATCGTGACATAATAAGTGTAACTTTAATTTTGTTGTTCCTGTTTCTGGTAAGTTATCAATAAAAATTTATCGATTAATTTTTTTAGAGATGTTATATTTTTTATTTCGGTGAACTTCTTCAAACATGTTACCAACTCGCTTAAACTTTGGACGGAGGAAGTTTAAGTTGAATAGTTTTGGTAAAAACATTTTAAACTTGCGTTGAAATGTGTTTCATAAACCGCTTTGAACTTTTATGTGCTTCCAAAGTAAGCGGTCTGATAGATCCTTGACGGCAATACGCAAACAATTTATAGTCACTGAAGGAATAGGGAATATAGTAAATAGGATACAGTTTGATATTTGATGGAAGACTTAACACATGTTTGAGCGCAGCCTTGAAACTTATTTTGTCACGAAAGGAATATGATGTTACTGTTAACATCTGAAAAATAAAACTTAATGATTTGGATAATTTACACGAAGTGGGCAGTTCAAGACATGATGAAGACATTAGGAGTCTTTAGTAGTCTTTTTGTAGGGAATAATGTATTTTTATTGCTCTTTATTGTATTAAAATATTGTGATGTTAATGATTGGTAGTAAAATAAAAGATATCAAGTAGATATCTTTATGTTGAAGAAAAGTACTTTAGAATCGTTGGACCGTTTGGCGCAGTTGATAGAGTTACTCTGCTTTCCAGGTTTGTGGATTTTGATTCCCGAGTCCGGATGTATTATTTATGTTTGTATATTTATATACACATTTATTAAAAAAAGATACGTGTATCAGGCGGCTTTTACCCAAAACATATTAACCGTAGGAACAGACGGGCATGTGTTTACGTTAAAAACATATATATTTACTCATACATTTATCGTATCGTAAAATGACCATGGTATTTTTTTTTTAAATTTCATCGACCTAAAAATATAGCTTTTATTTGTTTGAAAACCAATTTGTTTGAAAACCATCAAATCGTACATATATATAAATTTTTTGAGTAATATTAACAGTAAGGCCAACACAACTTTTAACTAATATTTATTTATTTTATAGAGGCATTGTCAACAGTAACGTAAAAAATAATTATCTAAGGAGATAAAAAAGAAGTGTCGGTCTAAAAAAAAAACTTTCAACAGAAACCTCCGCTAGTCTCACAACAAAAGCAGATTTCTGTTCCGAACTATTGAGTATAAGAACTCAAAGATTCAACTAGCTTTAAACTTTCGAAAACTTTGTTAGAAGACGGTTCACAAAAACATGAAACGAACCTTTCCTCTACTATATTATCTGATAATTAATTACATGAGGTGATGTACTTACGAAGACATACTACTAATAATATTTGTACTTACTCCGCTGTACTGTTGCTGTTGCTATACTGTTTTACTTTCGCCCTATTCCTACTACGCCGGACCGGCGAAATCGCCGGAAACCGGATCCCGGAACGAGGTGTTCACATTACACCGGATCGCCAAAAACACCGGATCCGGTGTTTTCGCCGGAACCGTATAGTGGGAACGATGTCATTCATTACGCCTCATGATAAAAAATCATGTACCCATGTTCAGATATGTCAGTTTTTTTTTAAATATTATAAATGTTAGTCCACATGTTGATTTCCGTCTTCAAGTATCACACAAAAATGATAACAACCATCCATACATTTATCTGTCCTCATAATTTTTTGCATTTATAACATTTATAAATAACTTTGAATGACCCTGTAAACCCTTATAGGAAAATGTACGATTCTAATAACAATGTAAAAAAAGAACGACCATGGGGATTAGGCGCTGACAGCTGTTGCACAGGTCTTCTTAGTTTGGCTGCATATACTTTCTTTTTGCTTGAATATTAAGTAAGCTCATTAATTCTAAGAAAATTTCTTCTGTACTCACATCTTTTCATTCTCTCATGTTTAGAAAAAAAATGAATTATTATTTTTAAATACCTTTCTTCATATACATGCTGTGGAGCAAGCTGGTGGATTAAGCTCCCCTTTCTTTTATATTAATGTATAAAATATGATTTTTGACTGACCCGTTGGTGCAGTTAGCAGTGACGCTGCTTTCTGTTGCCAGGGTCGTGGGTTCGATTCCCGCTTCGAGTCTGAGTGTAATATGTAAATTATATATTATATTATTATTATAATATTTATTTCTATATGTATCATTTATATGTATATTTATTTAAAAAAAAAATGTATATCAGTCGGCTGTTACCTAAAACACAGGCATTAAGTTGCCTACCTTAGGAACAGACGACCGTGTGTGTGTCAAAACATATTTACTTATTTATTTATTATTTTTCAAATTATTAATTATGAACTGCCACACAATACATCAGCGCGTGATTTTTAGTAAAACTGATAATTGAAAAGGATTTTTTTCATGCGTTTACATTTTTCGTGTAAAAAATTCTCAATATTAATCCTTGTACACATATAGTCTGACTTCTAGTGCTATAATCGCTAAGACAGGATATTCATTTCGGAGTTTATCCTTGATAAAGAGACAGACAGATAAAAAGTTATAATAAGATTTTTCATTGTATCAATATCATGCAAATATTATATAAATTAAAAAGTATATTATTTTAAGTTTGAAATATATAACACACTATATAATGTTTCCAAATCAAAGATAGTTTATCAAAGGTTGTAAGACGTTTGATAAAAATTAAAAAATAAATATATATATATATATATATATATATATATATATATATATATATATATATATATATATATATATATATATATATATATATATATAGGTTTTATTTTAGTTAAATCTCTAAACGAATCGCCATTGTAACATCGCGCATAACTCGATCGGATAACGGAGATTAATGTTTATTGAACTAAAAAAAAAGGTTGACCGAAAAATTTGACTATAAATTTAGTTGCTCACGGACAGAAACAAAATACACTGCCAAAATTGGACTATAGCTCCACTGGACATTCCTACAGAGAAATCGAGATGATAGAAAATCGTTACAGAAATCTTATTGCTATTCAATTTATTTATTCATGATTTTGAACCATAAATTTATATATATAAAAATTTTGGTCGTCTCAGACGTATGGAATAGTGACAAGTTAAAACTAAACAATTTTTTTTTTCATGTTAATGAAAGAGTTATCTTGTAACAAGTGTTACAATTATATAAATTCAAATAGACTAACCCTTTTCATCATCGTTATAAGTTTCTTTAGATGAGTCATCTACACATAATGAACACAAATGTAAAAGAAAAATATACGCAAAGTTAGGGTTGATGAAGTCTAATGTTTTTTTTAGCGAATTAATAAAATACCAAGTGTTTATTTTCAACCAAAGTTAAATAATAATTCCCATAATTAAGTTAGTAAAAAATAGTTAGAGCTGTAATGGTCGCGACCTTCAAATTATAAAAGTTCAAGTTCATGGAAAACTAAAATATATAAAATATATCTAATTTATTTTTATACTGTCGACTTCACTATTGTGTACGGTGAAATTCGCATGAGTTTATGTTTAAAAGATTGTTTTTACAAACATATTTTTTACATACCACCAAACCACATCAGCCTGTCCCATCATCTTTAGAGGAATTTGCCAACACTCGCCACGCTTGGCAGGCGTCTTGGCGAGCGCAGTATGTTGTGGCAGGATAAAGTGCCGCTGCTGACCATCACTATCCTGGTTGGCGTACAGTTGTTCGCACCACTATGGTCTTAGACGCCTTTTACGACACATCCGTAAGAAATGAGGACTATTCTTTTCAGCCGGTCTCCGCACGGCAAATCATACTGTATTATTAAAAAATGTGATAATTAATAAGTCATTAAAATATAAATGTATTTTCTAAAAGGTAGGTACACACTAATATTTTATTTATCAACCGTCTTTATAGATGTCTCAAGTTACAGTATTTGTGGGATTCGATTTCCTTTAACTATGATGAAAAGATCATTCGCTTTAAGATAGTCGATGATTTTGATTAAATGTGTACACATTACTACAGTCACCCACTTAAAGATATATTACAATTTAATGGTAATAAGCCATACCAATATGTTAACCATATCAAAATGTGATCTATCCATAAAAAGTATAGGTATTCTATTTTTGTCTACATTCATTAAATTTCGATTGCATAACTACATACATCGAATATGTACATAACAAATAGAGACCGGACCGCGTTAAACGTTTCGAAGGTTGTAGCCTGAATAGCAGCCTTATTTATTTGTCTAATATCGAATGAGTCTCCCCCAGGAATAATGTCTTGGAAAAAGATGCTACGTAGAAGTTATTTAGTCTTACATTAGTCACGTGATGTTTTATACAACTTTTAAACCTCATCTCTTCCTCCTGGTAACACATTGTGAGGAAAACCTCAACTAACTCTCAAAAAACTCAACAGGTGTGGTTAGAGTGAGAGTGGGTATAGTCTAAAAAGACTATACCCACTCTCACTCTAACCACAATCATGTTTATTGTTTTTGATAAGCAACCTTTAAAAAATTTCAGAATATTATCTTTAAATACAGGTATAATCAAATATAATTATTTAAAATAAAGCACTGTGATAAAAATATCTATCACGTAACTTGCAGATAGTGATCTCACCGACCAAAATTAAGGTTGCAGGTTGTTTCTGAATTTTAATTAAAGAAAGGCGTAATGTTTAATAATCGTGCGTTCTACGAAAAAATAAATACACATGATATCTCTCTACGCCCCCCTCCTCTTGTGATATTTCGTGATATTTTTCCGAACCGTTTTCCCCTTTCGAGAGTCACGTGATTACAAGGTGGATCCTTTTTGACTGTTATCGTTCACTTATTTTATTATTTTAATCTAATTTAACGTCTAATATACTATAACTTCCTGCTTCTGCTTCATTTAGCTATGTTTATTTCTATTTTTTACGTAATAAAACTAGCATAGTTGTCATAAAAAATTAATGCCTTATTTCAACGGTTAAATCCGTTTAGAACTTTTTTCAAATCGTTTTTACGGCTTTGTTTTAGTACCGGCTACTAATTGTATGTAAATGTTTACATACTCGTACTTTTACATATTTTATATACAGGATGACTAGTGAGTCACTATCAATATTTAAGGAGAATACTCGGTACATGATTCTCATTCGAATTATGTACAAAAAATAGGTACTTAATTTTTGACCAAATTTTCATAAATTTCAATTCAAATAAATGAAGCATTGACATTTTTCCAGTCATGCTGGCGGCACGTGCACAGGTTTGTACTATGCCGCTTGTTCACACCAAAAAATTGCCAAAGTTCACATCATTTACCTAGACAACAAATTTGTTCAACAAATCCTAAGCCAGGATTAAAGTATTAAGGGGGAATAGATCATGCTTGTTTATCTCGCTACCCTATTAACACGTGGCGGCATTTGGACGTAGGTAAACTACCTGTTTTGTGTCGAAAGTGCAGCTAGTTGCTAGGGTGTCCAGACGACGCGTAAATAATTAGATAATTGTTGAGTAACTTTACTTAAAAGTTTATTAATATTTATTATTTACCCATTTTTTTACATAATTCGAATGAGAATCATGTACCGAGTATTCTCCTTAAATATTAATAGTAACTCACCATTCATTCTGTATATGTACGTTTCTATTGTCGCTGTCGCTTTAACACCGGCGGTTCCGAATTCGATCGCCGTTCAGGGCAGACATTTGTACTTGTACAAATATTTGTTTTTGGTCTAAGGATATGTATTTGTGAATTTTCTCATCGTGCCTCGTAGAGCTTGTAAAGCCATCTGTGCTCGTGATCATAATAGATGTACATCTGATTGCAATCGTTACACATGGTAGGGTAAATATCCAATAACCCGCAGTGGAGCAGCATGGTGGGTTAAGTTTCAATTCTTCTTTCATATGAAGACGAGATTTTTGGACAGCAGTGGAACGTTTACAGGCTGATTCTATATAAATAAACTCATACACACTCAACGGCCACCAGTAGGATGTGAGTCCTGTGTCGGGGGTCCGGAAACACACACAATACACAAGCACAAACGCCCAGACCACGACAAACATCTGCATGACCTATACAAATATTTGTCATGTGTGGGGATCGAACCCGCGACCGCTAGCGCATCAGTCAATTGCTGTGACCACTGCGCCAACGCGTCGTCAAATGTTAGCAATAAACGTTTCTTTGCATTTATCGACTTTTCTTTTTATTTACAATTGATTAAGTAAAAATCTTCTTAAAAATAGATCTCTACTAAGTAGTTAATAAAGTATTTTTTTGTTTATTTACCTACCATTTTGAAATCCGATGCATAATTAAATAACCACATACTATACCCTGTACAATTTAGCTTGATCTTTTTGACACATGTAAATTTTCTGTTCGACATAACTTTGCAATGACGAACATATTATTTTCAAATTTTAAATTATTTTAAAAATCGTAAAAATATTAAAAAAAATACAGATAACACAAAAGTCCCTAAAGATTCAAGCGTTATCCGAAAATTTTAGGACTTTTTATTGCTTCAAAAGTAAAATTTAAATAAGAACACTGAATATAATAGACGCTTGTACAATGTTACGTCGGTGGGTCGGATTTTTGTTTCGACCGTTGTAACATTGTACAAGCGTCTATTATTTTCAGTGTTCCTATTTAAATTTTACTTTAAAGCAATAAAAAGTTTTAAAATTTTCGTAGTTAGCTTGATTTTTTACAGATGGGCTAGTGATGGGAAACAGAAAATATCTAGTAGTCCAAAAAATAACGTTTTTTAAATATATGTATATGTAATATATAATATATGTATGTGGTGTATTATTTGTGAAATTCTTTGTTGCACTAGACATAAAACATTGGGTAGATAAGCGACGGTGGGTCAATATTCATAATAAGTACTATATTAACTTACATTAATATTACAGGGTTATTTTTGGACCTCAAAATGAGACCCTCCATACGAAATCGACCACGTGATCGAGCAGTTTTCTATGGGAGGGTCGAATTTTTTTTCACTTTTCGTCCCATGTTTCTTTGGAAAAGTTGTTTAGTTTCATGTTCTGAACCACCTATTTAAATTTGACGGGAGGTCCAAAAATAATCCTGTATGTAAAAATTAAGGTTGAAAAATAAAATAGTTTTATCTTTAAAACAGTTTTTATTGAGGAAGAAGAGCACAGCCAAGATAATAATCACCAGAGTCGTCGGAGCTTGTGTCATCATCTCGAACTTCAATTATTATTTCGTGTTCAATAAAATTGTCGAAGTGGACGTCGCGCATCCAGTCCGATAATATTACTTCTTTGACGTGTCGTACTACATTCGCCCAGTTTTCAGCGGTCACTTGACCACAAGCTTCTTCCAATAAGCGGAGCATTTTGTTTGCGGTGAAGGGAGGAGATGTATTAGTAAGTGCTACATTTCCTGTGAATGAAATAAGTGATTGTTAAAATAATACTATTAATGAAATAGATGTTAAAGAATTTATCAAGAAAAAAATTTTTTTTTACTGACCTTTGATTTGTGCCCATATTAGCTCTATGGCATTATATTGACAATGATAGGGCGGCAATCTGATCACTGTGTGACCGCGTTGCTTTGCTGCTTCGTCCAGTAAATATACTGGCTCCCTCGGTTTGTGTGTGGCCACCAGGCCAAGCAGTTCGTACTTGAGCATTGTCATGTCGGCATTTACGCCCTTGTTTATGAGCCACTTTATTATATCAGCTTTTTTGTTTGCCATCGTCGGAGCCTTGTCAAATTGCGTGGAATGATAGGATGCATTATCCATTATTATTATATGAGGACCATCCAGGTTGTCCATCATTTTATATAACCATTTCGAAAACGTTTCGAAGTTCATCTCTTCGTGATACTCATTCGTTTTTTTGGATTTAAATGCCAGTAAACAGTTGGCACAAAACCTTGGGCAGTACCTGCGTGGCAAATTATCAGTCTCTCCCCTTTTCCTTCTGGTACTTTTGTAGACGATTGGGCAGTACCATCGTTCCATGTTTTTTCAACAGTGTGATTGGCATTCAACCAAGTTTCATCTAAAAATAC
This sequence comes from Euphydryas editha, assembly GCA_036937285.1. Lineage (NCBI taxonomy): Eukaryota > Metazoa > Arthropoda > Insecta > Lepidoptera > Nymphalidae > Euphydryas > Euphydryas editha. The sequence goes on from JAUPFZ010000001.1 coordinate 4,033,316, forward strand.
AACTTTTTCCCAATCGGTAATATTTTTGACTTTTCTTAAGAAATCAACTCGTTTGAGGGCAATATCATTCCTTTCCATAAGAATCCTGCGGTTGTTGGATTTTTGGTAATGAAATCCAATTCTACGCAGTAGTTTTGACAGCGAGGTTCGACCGCCGTCATATAAATGAACTTCTCTTAGTGTCACCAGCAACTTGTCAAGTGTGGGCAATTCTTTTCTTGAATAATAACCATAAATGTGGTTCCGTATGGCCGCACATTGAAAATCGTCAAGATTGACGATAGGTTGGATACGCCTACGTTTTTTATTAGGAGACGACAGTTTATTCTCCTCGTTACCTTCTTTACCATATTTTTCCGTAGAGATTCGTGTCACAGTAGCTAATGCAATCAGCAAAGCGTCAGCTACACGTTGCCGCACTTGAGACAATGGCAATAATGGTCCCCCATTTTGTGACTCACGCTCAAAATAATCGCGTAAGCGAATTACAAACTCACGCATTTCACTGTTGAGTACAGATTTTTTCGCCCTTTTAGGCATGTTTAACAAAAGTTCAAAACAAAAACTTAAATTCAACAATAATAATGTTACGGGCAGGTAGTCTTGCTTCCTCCTAACTTCTTCCTTTAACCTCTTCTTTCCTCTTGACTTTACTCCACACTACTGACCCCGAGTGTTCCCGACGTTCGGCTTATTTGGCCAGTCGATGGAACAATGGAACGCGTAGTTCAAATTAGAATTCAATTTTTTTTAATCTTATTTTTCTAAAAAGAGTTATACCAGCTAAAGAGATCCCAACCACTAGCCAAAGAAACCCCAATCAAAAGGACCCCCGTTCGTAACAATAACTTAAAAATGATCTTTAATAATGATTTTTTGTAATCGATATTTATTAAATGTTTTTATAATTTTTAAAATCATTAAATTAAGAAAATAATATGTTCGTCATTGCAAAGTTATGTCAATCAAAAAAATTTACATCTGTCAAAAAGATCAAGCTAAATTGTACAAGGTATAATATAGATTATGTGTGACATTAATAATATAATTACGAACTTCGTAGAGGCTTATTTTTTTAAAAGTATTTTTATTATAATACATTTCGTGTAAACACAATTTTGTACAGTAATAAGTACCAACAGCAACAAAATCAAATCACTTTTTGATTTGCTTATATTATTTATATTTCTAGAGTTCATAATATCCTTATTATATTTATATGGTACGTACTTGGACATACTAATACTACTCCAAACCAAAAATAGATGACGCAGATAGGTCTAACATCAGGTAAATAGATCTTTATACATACAAAAATGCGTTATAGATATTTTTCAAGAGTTCTCTCGATTACACTTATCTTAATTTGGTTATCATTATATGGATATCACCAGAAGTAAGGTGATACACCAGAAGTGTTTCAATCCCATAAAAAATCGTTTCATAACGTAGTAATTTTTTTATGTAGAACACTCTATTTGAAGTCAATTAAATTATTTTGTATATTAACGTTTAAATTGTTAACGATTAAATTTCAAATATTAAAATAAAATTTAAAAATTTTGACTCTGTTGGCTTTATCATAACGAATTTTGATTTTCGATAGTTTTGTTTAAGCGCCTTTGACGTCAAATGCATGTTTCGTGGACTATTTTACTATCGTCATTTCCTGTGATTCTTTTTGATCGTTAAAGCGTGAGTTTAATTGAATCGCGTTATTTTTGACAATATAATACCAAGTGTATTTTTTGAATCTGTAGTGATACAGATAAAACATTATAAGATCAAAAGATACCTTTGAATTGGAATCTTTGGATGTGTGGCTCATCTTAATTGGTTCTGTTGCTGCCTTGTATAAATTAACTGGTGTTAAAAAGTCTGACTATTGACTAGTATATATTTTCGGTATGTCCCACGTATCATCTAAAATCTGTATTAAAAAAAAATTGAACGTTTCATATATCTTAATGAAATTAAACTGAAACAGCCTGCAAATGTCCCTATCATATCTTAATCATGGTATATATCCAATCGTTACTAATGGTATTGAAATTATCCTGAAATCCACAATGGATTGGCGTGGTGGATTAAGATCCAAATCTTCTTCTATATGGAGAGGAAGCCTGTGTCTTGCAGTGAGACGTTAACAGGCTGATTAAGTTAAGTTCATTTTATTATCGTTATTAGTAGTTTTTATAGAACGATTAACCAGAAATATTTATTTATATAAATATAAGTACCCCTTACGAGCGATAGTCAAATTCGCGACTTTCAGCTTTAATGGAACTTTCGCACTACTCTACGTTTCAATTGGTTGTAATATTGCAACAATCTAGTACACTTAGTTAAAGTTTAGGCACAAATCTAAGAAGAGGAATTAGTGTAAAATCATTAGCTCCATATTAAGTAACCATCCCCTATCCTGTATATAACTTTATGGATCTCAGTATTGTTTGGTTATTAATTTGAGAGTAACTTCTAAATACCTTACCTTCTAATACCGCTTTCTCGTTCCGGTCTCACCAGATCTTACTATGCATAAGTTTTTGTTGTTTAGTAACTCAATTAGAAGGCCTCTGAGTTGTCTTAATACAGTTTGGTGTTGCACCCGAGCTTTTCCGATTGCATCCGAAGTTGTACTCGTGCAGTTAGTCCTGAAATCGCGCAGTTTGGCCTCGACCGTTGCGACGTGAGGACGTGTCGACTTACGATAGATTTTCTCTATACGTCTGTGATTGTGAAATGATCGTGTGTCCATTCCGTGAACGAAAACATAATTATAAGTGATAACTTAAAGAAGTGGTTTTCTGATTATATTCAGGTTAGTGCTGCTTTAGTAATTCGTTGCTTGTGACTTTGATTTAATTTTTTTATTACTTTTCCATTAAAGTTATTTTATTGTATAGGATTTTTTAAAACTATTCTTTATTCTTTTTCGATAATTTTAACGTGAATTTTTTATTATATGTAACACTTTTTTTTTAAACGAATTCTTTTTTATTCGAACATATTTATTTCCTGGTGATAATATTTATTTATAATTGTATAATTAGGTTATTCATTCATTACTTAAAGATGATTTATATAATTATGTTTGTATAAGATTCAATAAATTTAATGTACATCTTGTTCTCTTAATATAAATCTATAACGCTTCTTCCGTTTGAATATAATTTTTGAAATATGTTACGTAAGAACTTAAATTTGCTATGAAATTTCATTTTGTCTTCTTTACATTTTTAGTATATTTTATATTTTTAAAATATTACCACAGAATTCTTAATTTGATTATTTTTTTAAACACAATGGCCAGTATAGCGTGTTGGCGGCAAATTTGCTACCAAGATGATTAGGTACCAGTCATTTTATATTAATATATACTTACATAAAATATCGTGAAGAAAAAAATATGACTATTTTTTTTGTATTCAATAAACACTGAAACTACTGAACAGATTAAATAAACAATCATAAAATATAAGTCTATGCCTCTTTACAGTAGAACAGAAACATACTAATTACAAAAAAAAAAAAAAAAATGTAGAAAGAAAAGAAAAACGGATTTCATTTAAGAAAGTATTGATCTCTTTTTTTTATATCAAATATTAAATTAATATCAATACGTATCAAAATAATAGATGAATAAGGCGTAATGCCAAATACATTTAAAAAGATCTAAATCAAAATTTTCTTTATTTAAGTATGCTTTAAAAGAACTTTTCAGTCGTCATCTTACAAAGTGTATAACATTCTTATTTTTAATAATTATAGCTAATGTTAGATTCTACTGAGAAGAATCAACAAGAAACTCAATAGCTACACTTTTAAAAACTGTCAATATATTATTCAACTATTACAAACTCTGTGATAATATCGCTCATTTGGAGCGACAGTGACACAAATGCAAATTAGTTAACTTTACACCAGATCAGAATAAAGATTATTTCATAGTTCAAAAGAAGATTCTGAAGCATTATTACGGCTAATTATTATTTTAAAACTGTTTTATTATAGCTGGATATTGTGGCATTTTCACTGCCAACGCAGATGTATAAACATCATAGTATTTTGGCATTAATAAGTCATTTTCGCGTATTTTTGCAAATGTGTCACTGTTGCTCCAAATGAGCGATATGTCCTGTGTGAAAACCAGCCCTAAAAACGCACATATCTATTTAACTTATATAATTTTGTAACGAATTGCTTTGGCAATTACAAAATGGCAATTGTAAAATCGTTTGTAGGATTATAGTTTCATGGCCTAGAAATGAAGCGTTTAATTTACGTATTAGAAATTTGTGTTGTATATTTGATTTGGTCTAGTTGTATGTACTTCTGAGTATTATATCATGTATGCTTTATGAACTTTGTAAATTAGACATATAGTTGTTGAGATGTATAATTATATTTCTATACAAAGTAGTAGATCACTTATGATATCACCTTTTCGCTAATAGTTACAATTGCTATGTCAAATAACATTTTTTTAAAAAATATTATATTGTAACTTTTGCTTAATTAATAGTTAAAATTAGGTTTCTATTACAGTAATAATTTCATTCTTTGACGGTATATCGAGAAAAATGAAATGTAATTAAAAATAAATAATAATAATAAATAAATAAATAAAATTAAATTAAACGCCATATTTTGTTCGAAATATTTCTTATATATAAACATAAACAGGTATCAATTTTAACTTATTTAAAGATTAAAAGTATTAATTCTAGCGTTGGTTTTACCAAATTAAATAACTGTTCAAAAGCCGATCGTTTATAATAACTAATGCTCTGTCAAATTTTGATTAAATAACGCCATTATGAAAGCAATACACGTGATTTGTTTTAACGCCCCCGGGATCGTTTGTTTGATGATTTATTAATATTTCTTTTTTCGTAATATAATGTTAAATAACGAAATGTTTTTATTAAGATGGAGCGTATTAAATTATGTCGATGTAGTTCAAAATAATTAAAATATTTATTTATAGAAATTATTTTCAGACTTTGAAATAAATATTAAGTTCGAAATGTTTATATATGTAAATATATAAATATATATTAATATGTAATTGTATATATATTATATTTCAAATAAAAATATATTTTATTGTAAATGTATAAATAAATGAAACGATTCTTATATCTTAAGCACGCTGAGCGTAGAGGCTCTACAGCGGAAATCATATTGCTACGTCGTAGAACCATGAATTCATTAAGATAGCAAAGAATATTTTGATTATAACTTAGTTTCGAAAGTATCATATTCAATAAATATTCTAATTATAATTTGTTTTAATTTAATGTGAATACTCGAGATTCCTCAATATGCGAAGGTGTAATTTTATTTTAAAAATAACAAGCTTATGCGTTTGTCTTAAAGAAATTAATATATGATATACAATCAAATTTTTTTGTTTATATCTAAAAAAGCATGAGATTTCTTTATTTAGGTTTCCAGAGATAAAAAAAAATACAACATAAAATCAGGAAAAAAAAGAACAATTTCGACAGGGAGCACGTAACAGCAGTCTCTTTTAAAACCGTAGGAAGGTTCGATCATAATATATAATCGGAAAATGTTCAAATAGTTAAGTTAAAAGAATTTTTTTTTCATAAAGTTTCTAAAATTTTCGTAACAAGACGAAATTTTTAAATATTTACGCATTTTTATTACAAAAATATTCCAAATACATTAAAAGTAAGTATTCAAAATAGGCTTTAACAATACATGTACGTGTTTTTGATGATAACAAACGTCGTCGTGGAAAGTTACTAAAGAAATAGGAATTTCTCCTCAAAATTCATGTCGTTTTGTTTAAAGGAGCAACTGTCTATTGAGATTGCTTCAAGCGATAAGATCGTCTGTGAACGTTATCTGAATTTATTTAACCGTTACAGTGGCTTTATTTAACTGACAGTCGAATTTTCTTTATCTATATTTCTAACTAGCTGCTGCCCGCGACGTCGTCTACGTGAACGCTATTAGATTACATCGTTGTTACAGATTGTATTAAAGAAATAAAGGTTCACTGCTCGTTTCCCGTAGGTGATAGCGTGATAATATGTAGCCCATATGTTAACCCGACTTCTTAATAATATTCGTGCCAAATTTGAAGTAAATCCATGGAGTACTTTTTGAGTTTATCCCGGACATACATACAGACAACCAGACAAACAGACAAAAATTCTAAAAACTATATTTTTGGCTTCGGTATCGATTGAAGATCACACCCCAAGTATTCTTTTAAAAAAATATTCAATGTACAGTTTTGATTTTCCTACCATTTCATTATATGTATGTATAGATAATTCTTGTACAGTTTTATGATCGTTGTTGTACAGTGATGATAAAAGTCCTATTAACAGCGACAATTCAATTTCCGTTTTAAGATTAAATTGATATTTGTATAAATATTTGTTTTTGTTATGGGCGTTCTCTTTCTGAGTCTTTCCTTTGTGCCTCAGGGAGCATGCAAAGTCATCGATCATGGTTTTTCTTATAAGCAATTGATTACAGTCATTATTCGTACTTTGTAAGGGAAATTATCCACAAACTTATTATGGAGCATCGTTTTCAGTAGCGAGGTTTACAGGCTTTTGCAGTTAGTTTGCTTTTTATGAATGACGAAGAATTGTACATTTTAATTTGTGCTTGAATTAGATTATTCTACGTTATAAACAAATTCTATAAATAAACACAAAACATGGAGTTATATTTACACCTCGTCCATTCGCTCTAGATTAAGATTTATAGAATAACATTCATAAAATAAGATTCATAGAATAAGTAAGAGACGCAAATTCAGCGTCTGATCGGCCCACCTGACGTCTGCTGCGCCGAGAATGTAATCATGTCATGTTAAAGATATTAAAGATGTAGCCTCCAAATTGGTTATACGTATTTAATCATTTAATATTAAGTTAGTTTAGTTGAAAGACATTAAAGCCTTTAAATTTTTTACAAGTATTTATTTTTTAATTTTATTTTTTTATTAATTTAAATTCAGTTAGTTAAAGTTAGTATAAAAGTTTTCAAAACGATCTCAAACCAAAAGTATGTCTACAATTTCGTAATTGAATACTATGTTTTGTTTTTCTTAGAAATTTTTATTATAGGATAAGTGTATTAGAAGGTTTTAGTGTATAAGAATTCATCACGTCTATTTACAATTTTCGACTTATTTGAGCTTAATCATTAGAACCACCCCGATCTTGCATCTCCCTATATGTTATTGTTGCATCCTATATATTATTGTTGCATCTCCCTATATGACTGACCCGTTGGCGCAGTTTGCAGTGACCCTGTTTTCTGCTCAAAGGGTTGTGGGTTCGATTCCCGCCCCGAGTCTGGGTGTAATATATGTTTATTTATATATGTATTATTTATATGTATATTTATTTTAAAAAAAAAAAGTTTATCAGTCGGCTGTTACCTAAAACACAGGCATTAAGTTGCCTACCTTAGGAACAGACGACCTTGTGTGTGTGTTATACATATTTATTTATTTATTTATTTATTTATTTATTTATTTATTATAAACTAGGGAGTTTATAAGAAGAAATAAACAAAAGACTTTACTAGTATCTTTTTTGTTATTCTGGTTAGCTCGTCGATATTTTTTAAACGATTTATTGATACATAAATTTAGTACAGTTAAAAATGAAAATAAGGATTATACGAATTTTATAAATACTGTATATGCTTTCCGTAAAATAATATAATTTTATTTTTAAATAAGCAATAGAATATACACTAAATAATTATTTAAGTAGGTTTTGTTTCGATATTGTTTAGTGAACACTGTGCATAATATAGTCGGAGGCAGATTTTACAGACTCGGCCGCAAAAGTGGCACATGAAAGCTCTCTGACCAAACTCAAAATCGCATGGCAGAACGACTCGCATTAAGCTTGCAGGCATCTAATAACGCTGAACCATATAGGCGGATCAACACACGGATATGGAAATATTTGAAACACGATATACGTGTCTTAAATACAAGCTATATTAAATACACGATAGTACGGAATCAGGGCTCAAAAATGTTAAATCTAAAGGTGTTTAATATTTATTTTATTATTTATTTTATATTTATTGTTAAAGGTAGACATTTTAAAATTTTATTTGATTTTGTTTTTTGGCAAATTTTAAAATGTGTATAAGATTTTATTATATACACGAGTTACAAAGAATTAAAGAAATGAACATATAAAACATAAAAATTATGGATTAAAAATATTAAAAAAAAAATAATGACATAAATGTCGTTAAAACTTTAATGCAGTTTCGTTATTTATAATTCTTCCGCAATATTTTATATAGTTAATATTTTCAGGTTTAAGAACTTTATTTCTTATAAGAATAACACAATTCACTTTCATAAGAAACAATTAAAGTTTAAATATAAAAAGGGGCAGTTACGTACAATTAAAAAAAAATGCAAAAAATATTGGAGGTAGTTACATAAAGTTTGTATACAAATGAATATGTTTAAAGATTCCTTAGACTATGCGAAACTGGATGTGGCATGTGTGTCGGTACTTTTTAAATATATGTATTTAAAAATAAAAAATGTTGTGTGTATTATTACTGTGTAATTATTTAGTATGTAGTGGTTCTTAATATATTTTTTCTTTTTTTTAAATTATTATTATTTTTTAAATTTTTATTTAGAATATAAAATTTTAAAAGCTTTTTAAAAGTAATTGTTGTCTTAGAATTTCTTATATCCAGAGGTAATTTATTATAGTGTTGAGCGCCTTCAAACATTATATTTTTTTTACCGTAATTTGTTCGCGGTCTATGTAGTACAATGTGATCAGCGTTCCTAAGCCTAATTTTACTAATTTGAGATTTTTTTGTGAAAGTTAGGTGAGTATGTATGTCTTTATTAAGAATCTTACGAATCAATATACAAGTGTTGTATATATAAGTTTGCGAAATGTCCATTATCTTAGTTTCTCTATAGATTTTTTCAGTTGATGTTAAGAAGTCGTAATGGAATAAGACCTTTATGAGTTTATTTTGCGCTATTTGCAAGAGTGCTAAGTTCGTTTTAGCAGCTGTACCCCAAATCTCTATAAGGTAATCCAGGTGTGGTTTTATTTTAGTTTATTTTCACATTCCTTGATGTTGTTCTTCAATAATAGACTTATTAAAATATGTCAATTAATTATAGAAACTATCGATTAGAAACATATAAGCAAACAAACAAATTTTTCTAGTAAAGTGCTTTAAATTAACATTTTATCATTACATTCCCGAAAGTACGGTAGCAGGACCTTACATTCATAGCTCTTATTACGAACATCCGGTCCAATTAACTTGGATGAAGCCTTACTGTCCCGCGGGGCTTATTTTCATAAACGGTTGTTTAACTTGCCTTTTTTGGGTTTACGTAAGGGCTCAACTCGATTTAGATCAATTTAATCGGTATTGGGTCGACATGAATTTTTGATTTATAATATTGTTATTATAAACACTTGAAAAGCAATACATGTAAGGTATTTTTTATATCGTTTTAAAATTATAAGATATTTATGGAATGAAAAAAGCCTTCTTCTATATGGAGAAAAGGCCTTCGCTCAGCAGTGGGTTGTTTACAGGCTGATACAGTACAGTACAATACTGATATTAATTTGCTTAGAGTAAATTAAAAACTGTATTTTTATTATTTCAATTTACTTTGAAAAAAAAAACCATTACGTAAAAAAAATAATATTGGTCCCGCTGAGTTTCTTTCGCCAGTTCTCAGGTCAGAGGCTTCTTCTTTCCGAACTGGTGGTAGACTCATGACGTTCAGTAAATAATTGTAATAATTTTATGCTGAATAAAATATTTTGACTTTGACTTTGACTTTGACTTTGTAAATAATTATATAAGTCATGCAATAAACATTCAATATAATATCTTTATGATTAATTTCACCAGTGATGAAAATACGACACAAGCTCTGTATGGTTAAAATTCAATTGCTAATATGAAAAACCGCAGATGGACATGTTATTCAAATGAACTATTAACCGACCACAATTTTGTAAAATTATTTTCAATAGTTTCGAAAATAAAAATGTATGTAATACTTTACGTCTGTATATCACTCGGGTCCGAAAGATTAATGTACATCGAAGTAAAACAAAAGTTTCACAAAAAGTAACTAAATATGTTGCTATAAATTTTGTATACAGTTGTCAAAGGTGTCCCACTGAATTATGAGGGTACGTGGAAATAGATCACAAATGAAAAGATTAAATAAAACATTACAATTTTATTGAAAATTGTAATTATTATTTATTTTAAAGCCACTTCAAAGGATTTGTCTCTATTGTGAACCGTTTTTAAATTATTTTTTATGGATCGGTATATTCTAAACGTGTGTGTTTATAGGTATTTCAATAAATTTTGTGAAAATATATCATTGGCTAGAATTGAAAAAGGCGTATCAAATGATAGTCGATTTTACTGAGAAACCATTATTATTTTTTATTTTATTTTGCTATTATTCGACGTCACTGTGAAATACCATTAGAAGCCCGATAATTCAAATTCTATTAATTTTTGAGTTAAATAAATGTATGAAAGATATGATTTTTAAAATGTAACATTGCTAAGTTATCATTTAACTCATTTGTAATTCAAAACTTCTTAACATCTTACATTCTTCCGTGATTGCAGTATGCTTAAATATGAGTATTAAGTTTCTTATCAAAGAAAAAAAAAAGTAGAATATACGAACTCTTTGTTAATGTTGCTTTACTAATCCAACTCTTTTATATTTATAAAATTTATTAGTATAAATTAAAAACAAGAACTGTAGATGACATGTAAGATATGTAAATATGTTATCTGTATCAAAAATTTTATTTTAAAATTATTTTAATTACCCGGTATCCTCACTGTACCTCGGAAAGCACGTAAAGCCGTCGGTCCCGGTTTTTTTCATAATCACCTGATAGCAATCGTAACTAATGGTAGTCAACCTGCAGTGGAGCAGCAAGGAAGATTAAGCTCCAACCTTTTCCCTAGTTAAGAGGCCTTTGTCCAGAAGTGGGGCGTTTACAGGTTTTCTAAAGTATTAATCGATTATGGGCTCGTTACGAACACATGCATATGTCGGGGTAACTCATTGATCTGGGATTTTTTATAGATCAATAGGGTAACTACAGAAATTTAATATCCTCGTAATATACAACAAATTATAAAACCGCTCACTGTAAAAATATGGTCCGAGAATCTTACAAATATTTAAATGAATTTTGGCGAAATAGTGTAGCAGTCGGATTTTCGTGACCCAGTTGCACTTTTGAGTATCAAATACTTAGGATTTTCGTTGATACTGTAAATGGTTGAAATATTTCGTTAAATGTTAAATGATAATAATGTACAACTGTGTGCATTTATAATAGTCAGTATTCGTTAAAAATAAAGTATTATAAAGTCATTCTAAACAACTAAGTTAATTAAAAAACTAAAAAAACTCGACTGCGTTTTTGTATAATTTGCAAAATGACATAAAATTGATTAAGAGCCCAGTAGTTCGAAATAGAACTGATTTAGATCCCAGTAATCCGACTTAGCGCTAATTTTTATTCCATTTAGGTCCGATTTTAGTCGTAAAGTGGAAGAAAAGGAAATTTGTGCTATTTTTGAGTGCTAAGTCGAACCTAATTTAACATGGGTTAGGACCGATTTTGAGTCCTGAGGTTCGACATAAGTGCTACCGTAGGCTTCGCTAAATTTCGTCTCGGGAGCTTATAAAATTTGATTGAATGAGAAAAGTGTGGGCGATCGAATCATTTTTAAGGTTCTGTCATCATTTATAAGGCTACCATATAATAAAACGGAGAGCGAATAAAATTTGCCTTATCAATATTTTATTCACAACTAATATTAAATAATTAACGTTTTTTTTTAAATTATGTATTGAGAAAATAAATAAAAACCACTTAGGAATAACTTGAGGCTTACCCTAGGTAATGGCGAGTCTAACCTTTGTGAAGATGGACGGTAGGGCTGCACACACTCCCTCTGCGTATCGTTCCATATACTGCCGGATGCGCTTGCATAAGTAGAATCCGTGGAGAATAGCCAAAGCAAGGGGTTTCAACGTGTAAAAATTCTACTTAGGCCGGTTCGAGTAACAGCGTTTCCATGCGGAAACAAAAAGGTGGTCATAGCAACTAAAAATTGCGCTAGCAGTCGTGGATTCCATCTGATGAACAAAATAAGCACATATACGATTATGTATTAATTTCATACTTATACAACTTGATCCATAATCATAGTGAACTGGTACTATTTTATGTTGATAAATATCATTATAGATTTAAGCTGACAACCGATACAATTTAATCAGCCGTTTTAATCTAAGAAACAATTAAAATTAAATTAAATTAATTAATCACAATACGTAAAATTTAAATATAAATAATATTAATAAAACTATTGACATAAGTAGTGCAAAATTAAACTAATTAAAGAGACATAGCCTAAGCCCTCTTAAATAAATGTTTTTCATGAAAATATACAGGGCACAAGTGGTATGATATATTATTATTTTCTGATATTTATAAAAATCATATCTTTTGAATAACGACATTGGCTGACAAATTTAAAACATTTATAATATTCCAAATTTTAATTTGTCAAGTTCATTCATAAGCGAGCGCTTTTCGCGGAGTTTCACTAATATTGGTTTGGAATAATATAGACTGCAAATCATGTCAAGATATTTTAGCACTCTCTATCTCATGTTTGGAATTTTAACGTTACATTATGCTTTGCGGATACCGGTCCCCTAAAGGTGACTTTATAGTCCATATAGATATTTGTCGTGGTTCGAAGATCTGAGACTGGATTTTTTTCTATTTCGGGCCACCGAGTGTGGGGCATTTATTTATTACATATAAATTAATGTATTTCATCATCATCATATCAACCATTGGATGTCCACTGTTGAACGTAGGCCTCCCCCATCGACCTCCAGAGCGACCGGTTCAAAGCAGCCTCCATCCAACGGCTTCCGGCGACTTTCCTCAAGTCGTCTGTCCATCTCGTGGACGGCTGTCCGACGCTGCGCTTACTGGTAAGTGGTCTCCACTCGAGAACCTTTCTGCTCCATCGGCCGTCAGTTCATCGAGCTATGTGCCCTGCCCACTGCCACTTCAGTATTTTATTACACAATAAATACATTAATTTATATGTAATACGAGTATAAATATTAATGATCTATTTATTACATATAAATAAATGTATAAATTTTCTACATGGATTAATATTTAAATTGTTACACATGTACGATTTTTTTACTGTCCAGAACATATGCTTGAAATATAATAATAAGTATGTTTTTAAACAAAATAAGATACTAATATTCTTAGTACTATAAAATTATAATATTCAAGACAAAGATGTCTGTCTCATCTCTACTTAACTTTATTTATTGAAACAGAGTGCTTAGGAATCTGGTTTCATCTGATGTTATTTACAACAAAATGCTAGTACGTAGAAAAATAGCCGAGATTTTCTTCAAAAATATCTAAAAGGGTCGTAGTGCTAAGCAGTTTTTCGTCCGTAATCATTAAAGGGGAAATTTTCACACAAAAAAGTGCCAGTGACGCGACAAAACGGAATTTGATAAAGGTCGAGTGGAAAATTAAAAGTAACTGCTATTATAATGTAATTTTTTTCTAATATAATACTTGATTGAATGAAATGAACTGAAATTGGGTTTTCGTTTTTAAGCGGGTCTACGCGTTTAGTGTTAGATTTCGAATGGTAGATAAATTATTAAAGTCAAACCATGTCAATTTCTATAAACCATAAAAAAATGGTTGTCTGTAAAGTCAGTTTAGGACGATAATTTTACGTGATAACTTCATAAGAAAATATTGAGGAAAAATTGCATAACTTTATGAGTTGTATTGAATTATTATCACTGAATTATTATTATTTTTTATATATAGATATATATTATCATTATCCACACAAAGTATAATAAAAAGAAGGAGTTAATTGAAAATTACAATTTTTTCGACAAATTAACATTAATTTTTTCACAACAACAATTCAAATATTTTTTCTCTCCTACTTGGACACATCTGCCGATGGAGTGGATGGAGATTGGAGATATATGCGTCACAAACCGAATGCTTAGGCCGATCGTGCCTCATAAGTAACATAAGGGTGGTAACGTATTACGTTATGTGGTAACTAAATAATAATAATTGAACGATAAAGTAATAAGTAAAATAATAATTTTTTGATTTTTTAGTTAATATTTATGACTATTTAAATTATTATTTATTTTTTGTGCATCAATTAAGAGCTTTTTTCAAACACATGCGTTACATGATTTCCCTAATTATTTATCTTTTTATTGATGATACCTCATCCATATAAATAGAACACACACACACACACACACACATATATATATATATATATATATATATATATATATATATATAATAAATATTCACTATTTTCCTCGTTGAATCCCAATTCCGATTCTCTGGGCAAAAATGCACTCCAGTCCTGTCACCAGAGGAGGCTATGAGACGTGAGGTCAGTTCAATATATCTCATATATTAGTATTAACATCATCTCATATCTCATATATACATATACATATTTCTAAAAGTCATATCACACATTATACATTCATTTATGTTCCCTTACTGACAGGTATTGTATTGTGTTTTTAAGACAATTCATACACATTTATTTATTTATTTGTAACGGATAAAAAAATATATATATGTAAATTTATTAAACTTTTTTATAAATATGAAACGGGTTAAATTTAAATTGAAGCTAAATTGAGTTTAGTTCCCTAAATAAACTCTTAATAGAAAGGTAAAGGTTTAAGCCCTAATTACTATAATTGAGTTTTTCAAGTGTTTTAATATTTAAAATTATAAAATTAAATTATTTAAAATTGTATAATTAATTTCGTGCTAATGAAGAAAAAAAAAAAAAACGTGACCAAACGGACATATACTCGTATATATAATATATAATTATTTCTTGCGGTTTGAATATTGGTTGACATTCTTCTATATTATTCTCTTTCTGTGAGTAATATTGTGACGTCATACAGCCTATTATCTTTCTCAGTAGAAGTGGATTTAGAGAATACAACAGTACCGCATGAAAAAAACAAAATCATCCACTTTATTGCGTTAATATAGCGTTTATTGACTAACGTAAACAATATTTCATTACTCGTTTAATAAAAGTGAGATTAAAGCGCATAAATTATACAATAATTTATACGTACTCGAGACCATAACATAAAAGCTGGTCATTATTTAAAAAAATTATGTGATAAAAAAAATTATTCAAATACACGTTAAGCAAACCAGTGACAGCTAAATAAAATTATGATAATTTAATTCATGAACATGTAAGCTGTTAAGAAATTACTCGTTCTGCGGTAGAAAAATAAAAGCCCGGGTAATCGTTACGGGGTAGAGACACGCACGACATTCGACGCACGTGCCACTTACATATAAAGTAATAAATATACTGCGAAATAGTTTGTTTTTATTTGAAATAAATTGGTAGCTGTTTACCCGTATGAATAACCAAGTGGATTGTTGCTTGAATTACTTAAACTGGTTATGGAGTAATTGATATGTTCATTTTAGTTCACTGTAGTTTGATGACAGATTGGCGCAGCGGTCACTGCAGCTGCTGACTGTTGCACTGACGGTCGTGGGTACGATCCTGAGAGATTTTTATCATGCTCTGGGCGATTATCTTGGTTTCGACCGTGTTGCCGGACTCTGATACAATTTCATTATATATGGGGCCATTGAGTGTGTGATTAAAAAAATCGTAAGAGGCTAGTTGTTCCACTAGAATAGAGAAATCTTAGCTGAAAGATTGTGGTTCAGATCTATGCCAGTATCACTGACTTGTTAAATACTGATTTTGAAGAAATCATGTCATGCTCGGCGATTAAAGTAAATATCCTGAATAAAATTGAATATCTTAAGATAATTTGAGATATTTTCAGTTCAAATCTTTCTTAACAAAAGAGACCTTTGCTCAGGTGTGGGACATTTACACGTAACATCAGTGAAATTTGATATGGGGACTTTGAAATTATTGCCAATTTGTCTTTCTCAGGATCATACTTTGAACTAAACTTAATCGGCATATAAATGATTGATTGGAGCTTAGTCCATCACCCTGCTTCAATATGAAGCGATCGTTATTGTTTATATAGATGCTTGCCAAGATCCATCAAGGATAAAAATCTAAGCAAGAAACAAATAGCATAAAACTATTCGCTCAAAACAGAAATCCAAGCTGTGAGCATCGATGTTGATTATTAATAAAATTACAAATTTTTAATCTCTAAACCAGAATCGGCATTACATTGACATTTTAAGACTGTTATGTACTTAGTCTAAATTAAATAAAAAAAACGTTTTTTCGCCGCGAAAAAAACGCATAAGCAACTTGAGTATACAATGGGTAATCGTGTTCTGTGTTTTAATTTGTACATTATGTAAATGAAGGAATTATGTTAAAGGCTATAAAACATGAGGAAGCGGGTTTTATAATTAACTTCAGAAATACCCTTTTTAACTTACACAACAATTATTTAAAAATAGATGAATGTTTATTGGATTTTTAAGTAAAGATTGTACAGTAAAAGCCCATTAAAGTTCTACTGTTGGATAGAGGTTTTGCTGACATTAATGAAGAAGGTTAGAATAAAATCTGTTAATCCATTTCACTGTGAATATGCGGATACATGTACATGGGTATGTCTCGAAATTTCTTTCGAAATTTGCAGGTTTGCACGATGTATTTTTTTTTTGCTGAAATATATTAGAAAAATACAACAAAGCGTTATCTACTTAAATTCTGTTTACTTTTATTACTTACTTACTTAGAAAATTATCTGCGCCATCTATCGTATAATTGTAGAATATCTTTTTTATATTTAGTGACATTTAACATAATTAATATTTAACATAATAGTATATTAATTGAAAATGATGTTTATCTAAAATATTAAAACGATTTCTATTCCTATCCGACATATTTAGTAAACTTTTAAGTTTAACAAAATAATAACTCAAATATAAGTTTTGTGAGTTTTAAAGATTCCTTAGACCAGATGGCGTTGGCGGCGTAGGTACCTATTTCTATTTTCTTAAATATTTATTTTTAAATTTAATTACAATGAAACAAAAACTAAATTATACTGTGAGTTATTTCCAAATTTTATGTATTAAAGTTATTAACATTGGTTTTGTACTTTTTACGTGATACGTGATCAGAGAAAAACACGATAAGAGATGGCGCTGATACAAAAAAATACGCGCTATTGAAATTTATTCTTGATGATATATAGTGTATTAATAAAACGGAGGTTTTAACAGATTTTTTATTTGTATAGATTTCTTGAAATTCACGCCAGATAAAGTTGTTTAACTAGATGACCTTAGATTAATGGATATATGTACAAATTAAAGAAAAAAGTACACATTTATAAAATATAGATATTTAAATAGGTAATTATTCGGTATCGCGCCACCACCGATTTTGAGGCAGATTTTTTTTAGAGGTTCGTTATGACTTCAGATCATCATAACTAATATTGTTATGATGGCGCATGACCTTTTTTGGCGTAAAAAATAAAAAATGTAAAAAAAAATCGTACGAATAATTACGATTATCGAAAGATTTTTTTCTTTTATTGCTATGTTGTTAGAGGTTTTTTTATATATAGGTTGTTAGGTTTTTTTTTTTTTTTTTTTTTTTTAGTTACAACCATAAAGGTATTTATACCTCTATAGTTACAACGCGTCGTCCCTAGTTAAAAAACTTGTTATTGATAAATGCCTTTGTTAAAACTAGAAGTAACGCTCAAAAAAAAAAGACCTAACAACCTATCAATAAAAAAACCTAATAACATAACATTAAAAACATATCTTTCGATAATCGTATAACAAAAAAATTAATCGTACGATAATTTTTTAAATTTTTTTATTCAAGTCAAAAAAGGTCATGCACCATCACAAAAACACTAGTTATGATGTTTTGTAGTCATAAAGCACCTCTAAAAAAAAATCAGCCCCATTATGGCTGGTGACGCGATACCGAATAAGTACGATAATTTTTTTTTTTAATTTTTAGGTCAAAGACGGCCGGCTGGTCTAGTGGTCAGGCAACTGGACACTTTACGCAGCGGTCGCGGGTTCGAATCCCGCCAGGTGCAGATAATCTGTATGACGAATATAGATGTCTGCACCGGGTCATGGATGTGTATTTATGTATATATGTATTTATATCTTAAATTTATTTCCGTTCCTAGTACCTGTAACACAAGTTCTTACGAACTTATCACGGGGCTAGGTTAACGTGGTGTGATTGTTGGTTAATATTTATTATTTATTTATTATTATTATTTATTATAATTTAACTTGAAAAAATATAACTTTAATAAGCGATTAGATTTTGTTGGTACGAATAGTATTAACAAAAGACGAAATAGTTTTTTTTTACCATTACTGAAACCAATTTACATGAAATTATAGTAAATATAGCACAAAAGAAAAGAGCTTGAATACAATATTTTAATTATTGTTTGGATAGTGAGATTCTGAGTAGTTCATATAGTAAAAGAATATAAAAGAAAAATATGAAAAAGCTTGTTTTGTGTATATGGCTTGCTTTTGGTATTCCAACGAAAATATCAAAGGTCTAGGCAACAATCTGCTAAACTTTATATGCGTGGTCTAAGGTCGCGAAGAGTACTTTTTGTCAATACCTCTATATTCTATACTTTAAAAGAATAATGGTGTATGACAAAGAACCATGTCCCGCTTCTAGGTGGTTTTGGGCCATGGGCGTGCAGAGTTAAATTGTATGCTAATATAAAGTACTGAGTAAGTACAGCATCAATCTGGTGTCTTTATATCCTTGCGGTGAATGCGTGAGTACTTAGCGGAGGTCAAAGTTTTATATATGGGACAACCAAAATTGTGTTTGATCAAAAGGATTTCTTTTTAACACCTATCATTAAGGCACCTTAAGTCTTCTTGTGTCCAGGGCACCTCATGGTGGTGACGGCGGTAACGATTAGAATGTTAATTTTGACCGGCCAAGTCCCTGGACGCAAACCATCATGGTAAGAAGATTAAAAATTCGAAACGTTGAATTGCTTCCGGAGTCCGCCCAGAAAGGGAAAATATCCAAGTGGCAGATGCATCAGGTGGGATTGGCTGGCTCCTGGTGCGGGGACAATCTGAAAGGACTTCTGGCCTTAGTGAAAAACTTACCTATTTGTATATCTTGTGGAATAAATCTCATAAGAAATAGGAAACGTTTGCGGACATTCTTTTTTTTTCTGATTCTAAAATAAATTAAGAAGCCTATGAATTGCCTACGGCAAGAGCATCCAGTACACAATCTAAATGCATTTTTGGCTGTCATTCAGGACGGTTTCGAATATCGCAACAGTCTAGAACGCAAGTATTTAATGATTTTCGATTTTACATTCCTCAGTCCGAAAAATTGTGCACGAACCGTCGGTGCTTGCATTTACGTAATAACGATAATCTAGTTTTTTGGATGTAATAAATATCACAATGTACTAATATCTCCACCATAGAGAATATTTTCATACGATTTGATAGTTCAGATGACGAGGATAATGAAAAATAATTTTCATTTTTAAAGGCCCCGTATACAAAGGTGCATTCGATAAGCGGCGCTAAAAATATTTTTCTGTGAATACACTCCTCCTAAGTATAATTTTACTATACGAATTATCGCTGCACGCCATATGGCCCAAATCGGGGCACGGTTCTTTATAGCTTAAGAAATTTTCAACAAAAAAGGTATTTGGAACTTTATTGTAGTTATGATTTATAGATTTATGGTCTTTTTTAAAGAATGTTCACTCATTTTCTAACAACTTAGACCGCGGTCTTTTATTAATAATGTGTATATTATTCCAAATAGAATCAACGCATATTTTTATTTTTATTTATTACTAGCGGCCCGCCCCGGCTTCGCACGGGTATTTAACTAAAATTTTAAAAATTATAAATTTACATTTTTTATCACCTACATGCGTCATCTATCGTATAATGGTAGAATATCGTTTTTATATTTAGTGACATTTAACATAATAGTACCTATATTAATTGAAAATGATGTTTATCTAAAATATTGAAACGATTTCTATTCCTATCCGACATATTTAGTAAACTTTTAAGTTTAACAAAATAATAACTCAAAAATAAGTTTTGTGAGTTTTTAAGATTCCTTAGACCAGATGGCGTTGGCGGCGTAGGTACCTATTTCTATTTTCTTAAATATTTATTTTTAAATTTAATTATAATGAAACAAAAACTAAATTATACTATGAGTTATGTATAATTTTTATGTATTAAAGTTATTTACATTGGTTTTGTACTTTTTACGTGATACGTGCACACAAAAAAAACTGATAAGAGATGGCGCTGATTGAAAAAAAAAACGCGCTATTAAAATTTATTCTTGATGATATATAGTGTATTAATAAAACGAATGTTTTAACAGATGACAACTGAGCTTCACTTTTAGTGAGCAAAAATTAAACTATTTTATAACAATTTTTCTTAAAAAAGGAACTTTTAACAACATAAAATCTGTTTCTCTGAATGTCTGAATTGAAGGTATGTCATGTCTACTACTTTCCAAAATCAAACATTGAATAATGTGAGTGAAGTTTAAGCATTGAAAAATTAAATTAAATTAAAAGTAATACGACGATATTGATAACGAAGCAATGCAGTTTTTATTAATGTAGCACATAATCAATTAAGTTTTGAGAGAAAATTTGCATTAATCATTGTTTCAATTAAAATTGCGTTTTGATAAAAGCCGTTTAAGATATAACTGTGACCATTGATTTCTCATAATATTAAAAGGATAGTCAGCCTAGATGCAAATTATACTTTCCAGGGTGCCTTCCCTAGACATCTAGTATCAGCACACCAAGTTCCTATTGTGTACAATAAACATATTTCAAAGAGAATAAAGATGTGCATTAAATTATATCATTGGCGTATTATATAATAAAAATACTCTATTTCTTCAAGTTAATAAATAAAAAACCCGACTGCGTAAAATACTCTTATTATTAACAAAAAATAATAAAACAATTTACTAGCTTTCATTTGATACCCATATTAAATTCAGAATAATAAAGAAAAAAAATTCAACTCCCCCCCTCATTCCGCCATTTGCGGGCGCCATTTTGAAAATTTCAATAGCCTATGTCACTACTACAATTTAGACAAATCCAACGACCCCTCATATGTCAAAAACCGTCCAGCCGTTTGGGCTGTAGGGCGTGCCAAAGAAATAGACATAGATACATACATACATACACTCGAAAAACATAACCTTCCTTCTATCGCAGTCCGGTAAAAAATGAGCGTACTCACTATTTTGTATGCCGTTTTTCTTTATAAGCAGATGACTTTTGACAGTTTCTTCTGACCATCGAAAGAAAGCCTGATATCAATATACATATTATATCTTTCGCCTAAATTTTCCTAAGATGAAAAATAATATGACTTGAGTAATAAAACAATTACTGAAATTATATGAGCTAAGACATTATTTAAAACTAGATGTCTTGGTATTGAAGGTGACATGCTCTGCTTTTATGAATCGAAGCATGATCATACTAATATTATAAATGCGAAAGTAAGTTTGTTTGTTATGCTTTCATGTGAAACTACTTAACCGATCATGATGAAAGTTTGTATACATATTCTTGGAGGTATTAGAAGTAATAAAGGATACTTTATTTTTGGTCTCAATAACCGAGATTGATGCGAGCGAAGCTGCGGACAGAACTTAGTAGCATATAAATTACAATTGTCCTGAATATGTTGTAGTTCACCTAAAGCAAATGTAGTACCTATTTCAAACCTTCTAATATAAGCAGAGCATACCATAAGTTACGTAAATATGAAATAGGAGGTATTAAAGTAAAATATACAAGGACATAACATTTATTTCTCCGTCGTATATACCTACTCGTAGCATCGTTTACACCACATAACAGCTGACTTTACTTCCGGCCGTGATGTAGTGCAGGATATATGCTTATTTCCCTTACATTCCCTTATATATCTTTCAATTTTCAAACATTTTTGGTAATAGAAAAATAAGGCAATTTTTAACCATATTTCTTTATATATCAATTTGTAAGTACAATTGTTTCGTGTTAATATTTTTGTTATAATAATATGAACACAAATTTTGTAAGTGATAAGTGTCACTAAATAGTTATAATATTTTTGTTAACTATTGGAGAGTTATATTTAATACTAGTTCTCATAGGATATATAGGCTGATAAAGATCTTATACAATCGGAGCAGTAATAGCCGTAAATTTCTGCCAATTTTTTTGCCAAAATTATGTGGGACAAGATAATATAACTTACTTTTATCAGTCAATTTAGACAGACTTACCCTCCTAGGTTTACCCTCCGTTAAGAAGTTATCACTTCATTAGGGAAATCGGAAATTCAATAACTGGACCTCATCATCGATATATTTAGAAATCGTCAATAAACACATCCCCTAGTAAAAAAGTATTGATTGTAACTGCAAATCTTATATTATTATGTCAAAAAAATGTCTTTTTCAAATTCCTTTACAATTACGAAATGATACCTACTTGGTTGTTGTGTCTTTGAAGTGTTTTGGTTGACTCGGCACAAAAGATGTTTCACAAGAGTTCTTGATCAGATTTTACTGCAAGAATATAATTTTTTTTTATCTCTAGAGTATTTCTTTTTTCTTCATATTTTTAGCGTGAGACTAATTGGGAAGAAATCGATTTGGCCTTCTGTACAGCTTTGTTAATATGAAACCAATAAAAGTAGGTAAGTCTACTTAATTGTACACCAAAGAAAAAATACAATACATTGACACATAAAAATGAGTTTTAACTATGTACAATTGGCGGCCTTATCACTAAATAGCGATCTCTACCAGGCAACTGCGTTGCGGAGGAATATTAAACAACCCTGTGATATATACTGTTAGTTAGCAGGGAAGAAGACATAAGATACCAATCAAAAACACCAATTGCAAATTCATGCGACGTTTCGATCCTTTATTGGACCTTCTTCAGGCATCTACAAAATTTATTGTTATACATGAGTGAAATGCCATACATACAATTTACAAAATATAGGCAATAAGTGAGGTGAACAAACTTTTTCTTTCTCAACCCTGTGATATCTTGTTCTGAATTTGATTGATAGATGAATTTAACATAAAAATAAGTAAGCATTTTATCTTTTTTATCTTCATATATTTTTCTATTTTTTTTTTTTCCAGGATTTTTATAACATGATTTTAACTATCTGGCAGTATTTTAAAAACAATATTCAGTATTTGATTCATCTTGTGATTGAAAATTTGAATAATGTTAAATGTTGTTGAGTAGGAGAAGAATGAAACAAGGTTAGTGTCTTCGATGGAAAAATTTTAATTTTACTAATATAAGCTGTAGAATTCTCTAAGTCGGTTTTAAAATTTTTTCGCTTTTATTAGTAGTAAAATAAGCCAATAATCTGCAAATTGTAAAAAATAATATAATAAAATACTTGTGTTGATATAGACATATATCACTGTTCTCTCGCTTCTTTTAAAACCATACTTTTAAAACACGTTACTGATTAAGCAATTTTAGTTTTTAAGTTTCAATTTATATATGTATACTTATTCCAACCACTTTTGTTCTGTTTAATGTTTTATTTTGCTGTATGTCGTACACATTAAGGGTTTCAACCTAGACATTTTTATGTTATGAACTGTTTTTGTATCTTTTAATGGCTGTAACCTGTTCTGTACGTGATTAAATAAATAAATAAATAAATAAATAAATTTGAAATTATTTCAAATAAAAAAGGTTGTAAATATATTGAAAATAATAAGCAGTTTAAAGTCTTAGATTAATAAAATAATAATATACTCGTGAATACAAAACATTGGTGGTTAATAAAAGACAAAATGACAATATCCTAAATCGTCAGTTTTGAAGAATTAAGCTTTTGGTTAAAAACAGTGCCTTAACTACTCAACTTTTTATAATAAAAAGTTTAATATATCGACTTCGGACAGTGATATATTACAATGCTGAGTTTGAGAGTACTTCAGAAGCTTCCATTTGAACGTTAAAAAGACAGTGGTATTATAGCGATTTCATCTATCGACAAAAGCATGATAAATCTGCTACTACTATTTTCTTGGTCACTACTTTAAAGGGTAGTAAAACTCCATAGTTGATTGATTAAATGCCCGGATGTGGAATGTTTTTATTAAAAAATTTAACACAGTCGGCTATCATTGTAACTAGTTGTTCTAATAATTTTTATCAATACACCTGCGCGAATACACGCGGGTGAAGCCACGGGCCTAAGCTAGCTATTATTATAATATGTATCTAATAGTACACCAAAGAAAAAATACAATATATTGACACATACAAATGAGTTTTAACTATGTACAAATGGCGGCCTTATCGCTAAATAGCGATCCCTACTATAAGGCGATTGTAAGTACATCTATCTTCTTAAAAATATCCCAAATGGAAACTCGAGCTTCAAAATCATAACTCATAGCTCATAGGTTACATAATTTTGTTGATGTCGTGTCTATTTTACTTCGTGTCGGCCAAATTTTGCTTGTCGTATTTGATTTGACCCTAAATTAATAAACAGGCGCTTCGGGCGTTGGCTCGGTCATTCTGTGCGAGTTCTTCTTCTTCTTCAGAGTGATAAATGTAAAAAAATGTTCAGGTAAAAAAAGTATTGATACTTTTTTCGATATAATATATCGTATCGTTGTATCGATACTTCCCGATATATCGCATAAATATATCGATATTTTTGTCCTTATAATATATCGTGTTGTTGTACCGATACTTTCCGACATATCGTATAAATATATGGAGATACACGACGCGCTTTCCTAAAAAAGGTCATCGTTTTTACATATGGATATAATTATATCGAATAAAATATATAGATGCTGCTGTATATATCGAATTAAATATATTACTACTACTCGATATATATCGAATGAAATATAAATATCGATATATGTATATATCGTACACTCCTAATGGAATATGGTCATACTTGTAATTATTCTATACTATTTTGAGTATTCAGAATTCACGTTGGTTGAAAAAAAATCGCAATAAGCTTAGAAGTAGCTACTACTACTGTAGCAATAAATGTTGTTACGGGCGAAATGGCAAGGGAAGTCAAGGAAGCTATCATTACTAAATTTGGTTGTCTCGGTAATTAAAACATGGATAAAACAGTGAAGGCATCGCGACAATCGTGATTATAGTTTTTTTACTGGGTTAAAAGAGAACTAAGACTTTTACTTAAGTTGTACATAGCGAGTAATATAAAACTAATAGGATGAATGAGGAAAGGATTATTTCACAAAAGCAGAACATTTCTTTCAATCGACAAACGGACGAGTTGCAATCTCCTTTTCCTTATAAAGGAATGCTTTGAAAATTTTAATTTAAACACTTTGTTTAAATATTTTGTGACAAATGTCCTCTACAACGTACAAATTGAATAAAAATGTAGCGATTTTAAAGGTTACTTCTATTCTTTGTGACCCTGTCTGTGAAAACTGAATAATTAATGTTGCTTTTGAGTGTCCCATGTTTTGATTTTACGAAAATTTTAATTATTGTGTTTGTGAAAGTATTTTTCAAAAGTAATATTTTTAAAATGAAAATAACGACGTATTTTTAAGCAAAAGATATATTTGTGACAAAAATAAATAGGAAACTATTCTGCCTGATTCTATGTGTGTTTTTATTTTGTAATATATTTTAAAATAGTACAGTTATAATTCGACAATATGAAAAATATCCTCTGGTCTGTATAATTTTCACTTTATTCACTCCTTTGTCATATGATGGCACATGACGAGATATTTAAGTTGTCTAAGTCTGTCTCTCTCTCTCTACTCCTATTTTTCAGAATTCATGTATTCTGAAAGAAAAATTATCTTTTACGGTAAACCAAAAGTTACTTAATTCTATTATAATAATTATTATAGACTTGTAAAATGGTTTAATTTTACCTTAGCTTTATTTTGAATGATTATTAATTCATTAATTCATTATACTAGACAATGCAGCAGTGTTATGGATATGACAATATGATACTATATTAGATAAGCAGAAATATGGTCAAAAGAAGATTAAACCAACCCGAATAACTTATTTATCAGATTTTTGAGAGTATAGGTATTTATTCTGTAAAAAAGAGCTATGATTATTTTGATTTATGAGCTATGACTTATGATTTTGAAGCTCGAGTTTCCATTCGGGATATTTTTAAGAAGATAAATGTACTTCGCCTCATATAATATTTATAATAATACTAGCTTCCGCCCGCGAATTCACCCGCGTGTATTCGCACAGGTGTATTGATAAAAAGTAACTTATGTCCTATCGTAACATACATTTACATAAATACAAACTGAACTAAAACTACAATCCTATAATGAAATTTAAAACAAAAAAAGCATTTCTGACTGAAATAAAAATAAAAAGTAATCTATATGTCTACTTAAAATATACTTACTAAAAATAATAATTAAGAATGCTGTACTAATAGTAATTAATAAATCGCTCCGGGAATCAAATAAGCTATAAGGAAAACAGTCTTAACAAAAAAAATATATATATCGACTTTAAAACAAAAAATTCTATAACAAAAATGCACTAAAAATTAAAAAAATAATTACGTATTCTTTTGTCTATAATCAAAATTATTACGACAATACAATGTAGAATTATTGTTATTTTTGGAGTCGGTGTCAGCCAAGGAAGTACGATAATATACCTAGCAATAATAATAGTGACTGTCACCGCCCAGTTTAGTATTTTTTTATTTTTTTTTATTTTAGTGATGATTTTTTTGTAGTTGTTGAAAAGGTCTAAATTTAAGTAGTGGCAATTAACAAAACAGCTAAGAACTGAGTTATATTCGTAGTAGTTTCTTACTTATTTAATATATTTTTTTGACGGATAGATATACTCGTATTTCGATTTAGAACGTGTAACCGATTATGTTTTAAAGTGTAATATAGTAATCTTCTTTCTATTTAATTTATTACATTTCCTTTCTCCCAATACAGGCGTCTTGAGCCTAACAATCATTTATGTGTGTTGTAAATTTTCCCATCGGATTTGGTACAGCGAAAGGAAATGAGGTTTTCGCAACTCTGTCAATTCCTTTAACGAAAATGTCAAACACTGATTTAACTCCGGTGTTTTATTTCATCAAAAAAAGTATTTCAAATATAAATTTTAGAGTAGGCATTGCAAAAACTTTAATTTAGTATCACCTCTACATAGATATAAAAAAATCTAGAAATTATTTAAATATTACGACGTTTTTGTTGTAAATTAAAATTAAAATCTATTTTCAACCCTTCACAAAATATTTTATTTTCGCAATAGTAAAAATCAAAATGGATCATACGAAACTACGAATTTCTTACGTTTTTAGATACATTCGTAGATTCGTAAGATTACTAATCTTACTAATATTATAAACGCGAATGTTTGTTTCGATGTTTGCTACTATTTAACGCAAAAAATTTTACAGTAATATAGCTTATACATCAGTATGACAGAAAGACTACGGTTAATAAAGATTTAGTGTAATCTGGCTATAAAATAATCTAGTTTAAAAATTATCACCCGAAAACTAAGTGACGCCTATACCATAGCGCTTACGACCTTCTTTTCGCGAGAATTCACTGTCAGTGTCACACAGTGCCGACTGGGAGCATTTATTACTGTGCACTGTGAGAGTGTGGAGGAACGTTTTTTGTATGAAAATCTTTGTTACCGAGCTGTTTTAAGAATTTGATACCGATAGTCTGAAGCTTGGGGAAGGACATAGGCTACTTTTTGTCAATATAACTACGCGGGTAAAGTCGCGGATAGAAGCTAGTTATAAATAAAACTGACATCGCTGGTTGTAATTATTATGATAAATACTTTCAAGTGTTTCTATGATTTCATATCAAAATACATTTGTGCGTTCGAATTAATCGTATTTTGATTTATGTATTTCATTTTTAAATTATATAACATATAAGATATTTGCTTTGTCCTTTGTAAACAGATTAAAGTGAAACTTAGTGGAAATTAAATCATAAATGATGATCGTTGGCTGAAATATTGAAGAATAAAATTAGAATCTCTGTTTCTTAAGATGCTGCTACGAAAATATGACGAAAATGTCTGCATGTGTCGAAATAATACTCGTAAAATGTATATTTGCAGTCCTTCAATTTGGTCATGAAGTGGCGGATAGAAATCCTAATAAGTTAATAATATAAACAGAGGTATAATAAGCATTTTCAAGCATTAATTGAATCAATTGGGCAAATGCCTCATTTTTCTATAGGACAAGATTTGCAGTTTAATCCACCACGCTACTTCACTGCGGGTTGTCGGATAATTGCCCTATCATGAGTAACGATCGTTTTCAGGTGTCTGCAATAACAACCGGGATCGGCGGCTTTACGTGCTCGCCGAGGCACGACTATCTGACAAGACTGTATAACATCCTTACTAGCCCTTGCACTCGAAAAGTATCTGTCCGTCACTGTGCTGTCGTCAGCATACCCAAAGGTACCGGGGACGAGCAGATCATTAATATGCAGCAGGAAGAGGGTAGCGGACAAGACTGATCCCTGAGGAACACCGGCGTCGATAGCCTTTTGGTCTGACGAGTACCCGTCAAGGACAACTCGTATTGAAGTCAGAAATCCAAGCGCAAAGGCCAGGTGGAATACCATATGAAGGAAGCTTGCTTATGAGGCTCGCGTGCCAAACTCTGTCAAAAGCCTTCGAGATATCGAGGGACACGGCAAGTGCTTCACCGTGTTTATCAATGGCCTCACTCCAAATATGTGTGGCATACACTAGAAGGTCCCCAGTCGAACGGTTCTGGCGGAAACCGTATTGCCGGTCGCTGAGGAGATCGTTACCTTCCAAGTGGGCCAGGAGTTTGTTGTTTAGTGCACGTTCCATAGTCTTACAGAGTATGGACGTGACCGAGATGGGACGGTAATTGACAGGGTCTGCACGACTACCTTTTTTGGGCACAGGCTGCACGTTGGCAAGCTTCCAAGATTTCGGCACTTTGCCAGTCTTAAGTGACAGGCGGTACAGGCGTGTAAGAGGTGGAGACAACTCAGGGGCACATGTACGCAGGCAGGCAATAAATAGTTTCAGGTCTTAGATAAATAAAAGAATAATATAATCATAAATACATAACATTGATGGTTAACAGATGACAAAATGACAATATTCTCGTCAGTTTTAAAGAATTAAGCTTGTGGGTAAAAACAGTACCTTAACTACTAAACTTTTCATAATAAAAAGTTTAATATATCGACTTCGGACAGTGATATATATATTACGATGCTGAGTTTGAGAGCACTTCAGAAGCTTCCATTTGAACGTTAAAAAGACAGTGGTATTATAGCGATTTCATCTATCGACAAAAGCATGATAAATCTGCTACTACTATTTTCTTGGTCACTACTTTAAAGGGTAGTAAAACTCCATAGTTGATTGATTAAATGCCCGGATGTGGAATGTTTTTATTAAAAAAATGTATCACAGTCGGCTATCATTGTAACTAGTCGTTCTAATAATTTTTATCAATACACTTGCGCGAAAACACGCGGGTGAAGCCACGGGCCTAAGCTAGCTATTATTATAATATGTAATAGTACACCAAAGAAAAAATACAATATATTGACACATACAAATGAGTTTTAACCATGTACAAATGGCGGCCTTATCGCTAAATAGCGATCCCTACTATAAGGCGATTGTAAGTACATCTCTATCTTCTTAAAAATATCCCAAATGGAAACTCGAGCTTCAAAATCATAACTCATAGCTCATAGGTTACATAATTTTGTTGATGTCGTGTCTATTTTACTTCGTGTCGGCCAAATTTTGCTTGTCGTATTTGATTTGACCCTAAATTAATAAACATTCGCTTCGGGCGTTGGCTCGGTCATTCTGTGCGAGTTCTTCTTCTTCTTCAGAGTGATAAATGTAAAAAAATGTTCAGGTAAAAAAAGTATTGATACTTTTTTCGATATAATATATCGTATCGTTGTATCGATACTTCCCGATATATCGCATAAATATATCGATATTTTTGTCCTTATAATATATCGTGTTGTTGTACCGATACTTTCCGACATATCGTATAAATATATGGAGATACACGACGCGCTTTCCTAAAAAAGGTCATCGTTTTTACATATGGATATAATTATATCGAATAAAATATATAGATGCTGCTGTATATATCGAATTAAATATATTACTACTACTCGATATATATCGAATGAAATATAAATATCGATATATGTATATATCGTACACTCATAATGAGGAATATGGTCATACTTGTAATTATTCTATACTATTTAGAGTATTCAGAATTTACGTTGGTTGAAAAAAAATCGCAATAAGCTTAGAAGTAGCTACTACTACTGTAGCAATAAATGTTGTTACGGGTGAAATGGCAAGGGAAGTCAAGGAAGCTATCATTACTAAATTTGGTTGTCTCGGTAATTAAAACATGGATAAAACAGTAAAGGCATCGCGACATTCGTGATTATAGTTTTTTTACTGGGTTAAAAGAGAACTAAGACTTTTACTTAAGATGTACATAGCGAGTAATATAAAACTAATAGGATGAATGAGGAAAGGATTATTTCACAAAAGCAGAACATTTCTTTCAATCGACAAACGGACGAGTTGCAATCTCCTTTTCCTTATAAAGGAATGCTTTGAAAATTTTCATTTAAATACTTTGTTTAAATATTTTGTGACAAATGTCCTCTACAACGTACAAATTGAATAAAACTTAGCGATTTTAAAGGTTATTTCTATTCCATGTGTCTCTGTCTGTGAAGACTGAATAATTAATATTGCTTTTGAGTGTCCCATGTTTTGATTTTACGAAAATTTTAATTATTGTGTTTGTGAAAGTATTTTTCAAAAGTATTATTTTTAAAATGAAAATAACAACGTATTTTTAAGCAAAAAATTTATTTGTGACAAAAATAAATAGGAAACTATTCTGCCTGATTCTATGTGTGTTTTTCTTTTGTAATATATTTTAAAATAGCACAGTTATAATTCGACAATATGAAAAATATCCTCTGGTCTGTATAATTTTCACTTTATTCACTCCTTTGTCATATGATGTCACTTGATGAGATATTTAAGTCGTCTAAGTCTGTCTCTCTCTCTCTCTCTCTCTACTCCTATTTTTCAGACTTCATGTATTCTGAAAGAAAAATTATCTTCCACGGTAAACCAAAAGTTACTTAATTCTATTATAATAATTATTATAGACTTGTAAAATGATTTAATTTTACCTTAGCTTTATATTGAATGATTATTAATTCATTAATTCATTATACTAGACAATGCAGCAGTGTTATGGATATAACAATATGATACTATATTAGATAAGCAGAAATATGGTCAAAAGAAGATTAAACCAACTCGAATAACTTAATTATTAGATTTTTGAGAGTATAGGTATTTATTCTGTAAAAAAGAGCTATGATTATTTTGATTTATGAGCTATGAGTTATAATTTTGAAGCTCGAGTTTCCATTCGGGATATTTTTAGATAATGTACGTATGCAAGATAAATGTACTTCGCCTCATAGAATATTTATAATAATACTAGCTTCCGCCTGCGGCTTCACCCGCGTGTATTTGCGCGGGTGTATTGATAAAAAGTAACTTATGTCCTATCGTAACATACATTTACATAAATACAAACTGAACTAAAACTACAATCCTATAATAAAATTTAAAACAAAAAAAGCATTTCTGACTGAAATAAAAATAAAAAGTAATCTATATGTCTACTTAAAATATACTTACTAAAAATATTAATTAAGCCTGCTGTACTAATAGTAATTAATAAATCGCTCCGGGAATCAAATAAGCCACAATTATCAATTAGTGACTGTCACCGCCCTGCTTAGTATAATTTTTTTTTAAATTTTAGTGATGATTTTTTTGTAGTTGTTGAAAAGGTCTAAATTTTAGTAGAGGTAATTAACAAAAAAGCTTAGAACTGAGTTATATTCGTAGTAGTTTCTTACTTATTTCATATATTTTTTGACGGGTAGATATAGGTACTCGTATTTCGATTTAGAACGTGTAACCGATTATGTTTTAAAGTGTAATATAGTAATCTTTCTATTTAATTTATTACATTTCCTTTCTCCTAATACAGGCGTCTTGAGCCTAACAATCATTTATGTGTGTTGTAAATTTTCCCATGGATTTGGTACAGCGAAAGGAAATGAGGTTTTCGCAACTCTGCCAATTCCTTTAACGAAAATGTCAAACACTGATTTAACTCCGGTGTTTTATTTCATCAAAAAAAGTATTTCAAATATACATTTTAGAGTAGGCATTGCAAAAACTTTAATTTAGTATCACCTCTACATAGATATAAAAAATCTAGAAATTATTTAAATATTCCGACGTTTTTGTTGTAAATTAAAATTAAAATTTATTTTCAACCCATTACAAAATATTTTATTTTCGCAATAGTAAAAATCGAAATGGATCATACGAAACTACGAATGTTTCTTACGTTTTTAGATACATTCGTAGTTTCGTAAGATTACTAATCTTACTAATATTATAAATGCGGATGTTTGTTTCGATGTTTGTTACTATTTAACGCAAAAAACTTTACAGTAATATAGCTTATACATCAGTATAACAGAAAGACTACGGTTAATACAGATTTAGTGTAATCTGGCTATAAAATAATCTAGTTTAAAAATTATCACCCGAAAACTAAGTGACGCCTATACCATAGCGCTTACGAACTTCTTTTCGCGAGAATTCACTGTCAGTGTCACACAGTGTCGATTGGGAGCATTTATTACTGTGCACTGTGAGAGTGTGGAGGAACGTTTTTTGTATGAAAATCTTTGTTACCGAGCTGTTTTAAGAATTTGATACCGATAGTCTGAAGCTTGGGGAAGGACATAGGCTAATTTTTGTCAATATAACTACACGGGTAAAGTCGCGGGTGGAAGCTAGTTATAAATAAAACTGACATCGCTGGTTGTAATTATTATGATAAATACTTTCAAGTGTTTCTATGATTTCATATCTAAATACATTTGTGAGTTCGAATTAATCGTATTTTGATTTATGTATTTCATTTTTAAATTATAGAACATGTAAGATATTTGCTTTGTCCTTTGTAAACAGATTAAAGTGAAACTTAGTGGAAATTAAATCATAAATGATGATCGTTGGCTGAAATATTGAAGAATAAAATTAGAATCTCTGTTTCTTAAGATGCTACTACGAAAATATGACAAAAATGTCTGCATAATACTCGTAAAATTATTGCATAATACTGCATAATACTCGCATGTGTCGAAATAATACTCGTAAAATTTATATTTGCAGTCCTTCAATTTGGTCATGACGTGGCGGATAGAATTCCCAATAAGTTAATAATAGAAACAGAGGTATAATAAGCATTTTCAAGTATTAATTGAATCAATTGGGCAAATGCCTCATTTTTCTATAGGACAAGATTTGCATCCACCACGCTTCTTCACTGCGGGTTGTCGGATAATTTCTCTATCATGAGTACGATCGTTTTTAGGTGTCTGTAATAACAACCGGGATCGGCGGCTTTACTTGCTCGCCGAGGCACGGTAGTGGGATCCACAAGGACATACGCCCAGACCGGAAATAAATATTTGTACAATTACAAATATCTGTCCCGAGCGGGAATCAAACCCGCGACAAAACACACAAAATACAATGAAAAATCATACAAAAGAGACAGATTCCAAATTCAAACGTAATATTTTGTTTATTTTGAATTGTAACAGTAGTTATGGCCAGACTATGTATATTGTTAGCTGTTAGCCAAGGGACATGATTTGTTACGTTAAAAACAACAATACAAATCACTTCTCTTGTGGACCACTTGATGTTTCCTTTCTAACAAGAAAGTTTCGGCGCTCAGAAGAAGTATGTCTCAGTAGACTCAAATATGAATGTTGACTGGAGAAACATGCGCTTTGCCAATATCTTCTTAACCCAAATGCCTATATTATATTATAATTAAAATACCATATAATAAATACGTTTAAATTAAATGTCTCGAATTCATTTAAGGTTCTTCAAATATACCAAAAAGTGATTTTATTTTACTTTCATAGTGAAAAAGTGATCCAAATTTTCGTTTCGTTTTTGACTCGGTTTACTTTTTTTTAAACTGATTTAGAGAGCTTAAATTATAATTTAAGCTATCAGAGCACTATTTAGCACATTTTTAATTATCGATAGACAAGTCGAATTTGGTAAAATATGACCATTTAACAAAAAGGTGTTTTTTGTCTATTATTATTTTAAAATCTTTAAATGTTAGAAGAGGATATACAAATAAGTAAAATTTTCGGTTTTCTTCGAATCTAAAATTTTTTAAAAGTTTTTTAAAAGTATAATTAAAGTTGTAATTATAGTTTTAAAGAAAATATTTCTAGAAAAAAATTAATTAATATTGTTATTTTAAGCTTAATTTTAGATAAATTATATTTTCTGTTTAATTTGTTTTTTTAATAATAACAAAATATCTAGAAGAATTAGATAATAAATATCTTAGAAGAATTAGAGTTCGTAATGTAATTGACGACAGACAAAAATTTAAAATTATATTTTTAACTATACTATCGATTTGTCCTCCAAAAAAAATTCAAAATATAGCGTATATGATTATTTTTTAAATAACAGTACTTATACAAGCCGCTTATACTAAGTAACTTTGAAAGTCATGTAAATAAGTTAAAATACTTTTCGCATCGAATTTTTTTTTGTCTGAATTTCTTGAATAATATATTCTAAAGGAAAGTTCGAAAGGAAATTTAGAAAATGTTTTATTTCGTATTTTTATTCAGTTACGAACTTTCTACAAAATATTAATGATGTCGTATAACTTATTACTTGTTTTTATAAAAGTATTACCTTTGAAATGTTAACGAATCGTTTTTTTTAATGGAAATAATATTTAAAAATAATTTGTTAAAAGTTTTTGAGATATTTTATCGTAAATTTTTGTTCATGTATTTAGTTGGACGATATTTTAAAATCATCTATATATAGAACAATGGGGAAGGGTTTTCAGTTTGAATTGTACGTTCTATGGGCCATCAAAATGAAACAATACATATTGTTTTATATTATTAGACGAAAATAGAAACAAATTTTAAATATATTGTTTTATATTTCAGCAATTTTTGTATTATAATTTATATCAATAATATTTTAATATTTTCAAAATAATTAAATTTGTAACTGTAATGAGAATACAAAATTTATTAGACTTTGCTAGATGACCAATTTTAAGACGCTATTAAATTTTGGAAAATGATCTTGTTTAATTTTGAAAACGCTCTGTACCATTGAAATGATTCCGGTTCTGATATAAAACCGGTATATATCGTTTTGTGGCCATCGATTTTATATTAAGACTAACTTTACTGGTTATTTTATACGTAATATTACAGTAGCAAGGAGGTAACAATTTTGGAACACTTCGTTCTAACACTATATTCATGAAATTTTTACGTTCAAAATTCATTTATTAAAGGAAAGAAGTCGTTAGATCGAGTAGGAATGCTTGTGCGAGCGCTAAAAATGGTCTTCAAAAAGAATGAGCGTTCTTCAAATAAAACGTAAAATTAAACTATCGAAAGAAAAACTTTCAACATGGCTATAGTTATAATTAATGGACATATTATATGAGCAAATGAAAAAAAAAAAAGATTTTGCATACTTTATAGTTTTATTAGAAAACTTCAACACAGTCAATCTTGTTGGGATTTTTTTTTATTATTTTTACATGTATATTACATACATATATTGACTATAATAAAAGTGGCTTTTTTTAGACAAAGGAATACCAAAAAATGACTGATGCTTTTGCTCCAGTGGCTGTGTCAATTCACTTATTTTAAAATATTAATGATTTAGTTTGTTGTTACTTTACTAGATGGAGTTAGTAGTACTTAATCGCGCTATCGTTATGTTCTAAACTTACGTTAAACTAATGTTCATTTCAGCTAAATCTTCCCCCCCGATAGGTACAGTACACAACCGCACCACACACCACTCTACACTACAAGTAATAGGGTTCAACGGCTCGTACGCGCCTAGGCACGTAGAGCAGTAGTCCGTTCACCTCAGCGCTCCGCATAGCGCCGCCTAAGCCGGCCAACCGACGCGTATAGTACTTCAGAGCCGCCCATAAGGAGGCTCTACTTTCTAGGCTGGACCTTAAAGTGTCCGCCCCCCCGCCCGGTGTCGCTGTAAAGGCCAGTAAGGCCAACAGCATAAGTCCTTCCGAAAAAAAAAGCTAAATCTTAACAAGCTTCCTAACGCAAAAAGAAAATTTTCTGATTCGGGCCGTTAATCTTGAAGTTAACGCGTTCGATAAAGTTACTCGTATATGTAACGGATGTTCATGTAAATAAGAACTGGCTAAGCCTGAGTTGGCATGACACATGAATGGCTGAGTTGGCATGAAACATTAAAAAAAAAATCGCCTAAATTGCCAATTTTCGTCATTTTTAACGGTTTTTCAAAGTTTTCTCAAAAATTTGACGGTGTACGGGTCAAACTGACCTCAGATTCGGATTCAGCGGGTCGAAATACATAGAGATATATGGGTCCCGTCAAAAGTACTGACAACTTTTTTATTTTTGTGTGCCGGTGTTATTAATTAATTTATTTTTTTGTTATAGCCTAATTATGTTCTAAAGATATAGCTCTGTGACAGACGGATGTATGAACAACTGAGCAACTAGCTTTGGGTAATTTTAAAAGGTCAAGACGAAAATATTACAGAATATTCAATTATATTTAGTCAGTCCGTAATAATCTTCTGAATACAAATATAATTGATATAAGTACGATTATACATATTCGTGTAATAAAATACATTAAAAGCCAAAATAGGAATCGAATAGCGGAATCGATTTATTACAATTCGAGTATACCTTAATATTAAACGTTCTTCATTCAAAGAAAGTTAGCTAAATATTAGACAATTCAGCAACAAATAATAGCCAAAACTATGAACAAATGGAAGATTGCCGAAAATACTGCACTTTCCAAACTCTAACCGTTAGGAAAGTTTAACCGATTATTATACTAGTTCCGACGTTACCTCAGTCTGATAATGATTTCGACCAACTTTTAATAGAATCTCGGGGGTAATACGTCAAAGAAACACAAAGATTGGAAATTAGTTTTGTTGAGGTTGTGCGTCCCGCGTTGATGTATTGAGGATGGATATTAGTAATTTTGTAATATTATCTATCCATTATATATATTTTATATACGAGTAATATTACATATTGAAATAGCCTGTACTGAATCATTCTGTAAACAACCACTGCTGGTAAAATGTTTCTTCTCTATATAGGAGATAGATTGGAGCTTAATCTACCACGCTGCTAAACTACGGGTTGGCGGATAGTTTCTCTATCATGAGTACTTAACCATGGCTATCAAGTGTCTATGATAAAAACCGGGATCGATGGCTTAATTGTGCTCTCCATGGCACGGTGGAGTGACCCACAAGGAAATACAGAATCTAGAACAAAAACAAATATTTGTACAAAAACATATGCACTAAGCGGAAATCGAAGCCACGACACGACACACCACTACACCGGAACCGTTGTCTATGTACGTTATTTATGTTATCTATATTATGTTTAAAAAGCACTTATAAGTGTCAAGATAATTTAATGTGTAAATAATTGATAAATATTATATAAGAGCCATTTACATTGTTAAAGTACAATAGAGTACAGTACTTTAACGGTGTATCGTGTCTATGTTCTTTTCAAGAAATGAAAGAACTAAAAACATTTAAAGAGGCATATTTTATGTCTTCCACAAAGTTAAGAAGTTTATATATTTTTTAGTAAAATAATGCTACGCTAATTTCGTATTTTATTATATATTAATATTTCACAATAAAATATTACTGATTGATTGTACTGATGGTTCTTGATGGAAATTCATGTTTACTAATAAAACTACAATCTTTTTACACTTTTCCACTTTTTTTTTGGTGGAAAAGTGTAAAAAGATTGTAGTTTTATTAGTTAACAATAAAATATTGCAATATTTTATGATAAAAATATTAAATAACTTTTTTTGACATTTCCTAAACTCTCAGGGGTATGCTAAGTGACGATATTATATTTAATGCTTTAGCAAAGTCTAATATTATTTCTGTTATTTGATATTATCATTTGATAAACTTCAATAATAAATGTTTCACGGCCATGACTAAGATACTGTCTCCTATCTAAATTGAAAAGTATAATTTTCAAATAAGTACTTGAAATGATAAACCTCTATTCAATAATTTGTAAAATAATTAGTAATAGTAACAAATTAAAAGCTAAAGTTTTTCAATTTTATTTAAAGACATAGTAGATTTAGCCGTCAGCTGAATTCACACAAAGAGAACAGTACAGTTATATATATAAGTGAACAGTGCGGCCATTGTTGAGCGTGCTTTTATCAAAAGTTTTACATTTTTGTTTATACACAAATATATTTGTATAAATGGGTCCTGATGGGGGTAAGTCCGTAGCGTGTTCAAAGAATGAAAAAAAAAACACGGGACACATTAAGATTAAACGGTCGATCAGCCGATCGCTTTATTGAACGACAGTCATTAGCTTGCCTTATTGCAGTCGTGATGGCTTTAAAGATGGCGTTATACTTTCGCATTGATGAAGCGAATTTCCATCGCCAAATACTCGCAAGGCGATGGAAAATAATACTCAAGCTCTTTTCTCAACCTCAATAATCGTTATTTTTTTAATACTTTGAAGTTATTTTATTTTGAGACTGCGATCGTTATTCTTTTGCTAGCGTTATAATTTTCTTTTATATCGAAACTTAGTCTAATTTTCGCATAAGGAAATGTACAGATTTTAAACAAATAACACGAAATTTTGTTTTTTAATTCTAATTTTGCAAATGTGGTCAGCTCAGAGTAACTCGAAAATATAATTATTAATAATGTTTAATAAATAGTATATTAATTGTTTATAATGATAATTGTAAGTATATTTCAATTCATTTGTTTAGTTTTGTCTTTCTTATTACGACATTTCATTGTTTGAGTTAAGCTACAATTTATTATTACAATTGTTATTTATAAATACAAATATAGACTAAAGTCCCTCGCGGTGTTATCTGCAATATCATTCATGGTTACCTACTACTCCACTTTTTATAACCGTTATTTCTGGAAAATATATGTATGAAAGAGTGAATGGAAATATTATACAAACAGGCAAACAAATCATTCCTTTTATAACATGAATAAAGACTTATTCCTAATTATAAGAATAAGAATACTTCTCGTTAACAGTTCAAGTTTATACAAAATACGAAATAACCTTTGTGTTTTTAAAAAAATGGAAAGAAGCTTCTAACATCCAGTACATGGAAGTCAAAATTAAGTCTCAAGTGCAGCACCGTTGCCAAGATACAGAGGTGACTACTTAGATTCAAGAAGTGTCATTCCTTTTAAAAATAGAGGAAAAAAAACTTCATTCGTGAGCACGGATGTTGAGTGTTTAAGATGTTTGATGTCTACTAAATGTCTTTGTGATTTTAACATTAATGATTCGAGGAATTTATTTTTAACGTATCCATGTCTTGTTATATTTTTTATTGTTCATTGACGTCACTCGAATTTTGTTAGCGATAATGAGCTTGGTTTTTTTTTTGTATTACAATTTTAATAATGAGAAATCATTTTAAGTTTTTAAATACATTTATTAGATACGGTGTTGTGTGATGGTTAGATAGATTAAGTTTGAATTGAATTTTCTAGATGAGAAGGAGTTGTGCAGGGTAAATCCACTTCTATATTTGACTACCCTCACGATAATTTTAATTTACAATTAAGTACCATTAATTGAATCCGATTGGACTTATTTCATTAAATTAATTGGACAGTGCAGACATAGCAAAGATGATTTCGCCAATGTCACGTGTGATGAAGAGTACACGAAGGAGATTGATCGTTGTGGTTGATATTGCAAACTTCTTCAATTTGGAATATAAAATGAGTACTAGTCATTTAGTTAATAACCCTTGACATTAAACAAAACAAACTATCAGACTCAACAGTCACCTATTTTGAACCAGTTGGACTGAACACTGACACGGGCTCAAGATGAAAGAGACTTGAACATCATCACGGTTTCCTCTGCATATCGCCTTGTAATTGAAAACGAGGGATATTCATTTTGAATTCTATACTTTTACTTTCGAAAACCAGCTGCAAGATAAGCATTATTTTTTATTTTTTATTCAGATAAAGAAAACGGTTCAGTTAATTTTCTTATGATTTCTTCTTGCGCATAATGCATTAATAATTAAGAAAAAGTAATAATCTATTGTTATGTACAATATTTTAATTCCAATGTATATCTTTCAAACAAGCCGCCTCGAAACTTATAATTTCACAAGCTATTGTGTGCTTTGATTTGTGAAAAATCATACTTTTAACTGTGAATTGATGTAGACGAAGTAGGAAACTTGGGTTTCAAATACTTCCCAAAAATGTCGAAAAGTATATGTATATAAATAAATAGTAAATATGTTTAACATACATACGCCGGTCTCTTCCTAAGGTAGACGACTTATTTGCCTCTGTTTTAAGTAAGATACAACTGATATACATTTTTTTTTTGTAATAAAAAAACATTGGTAGTGGGGGCGGGAATCAAACTCCTAGCCCTGGGCAGAAAGCAAGGTTTTTTTTTTTTTTTTTTTTTTTTTTATGAAATAATTTGAGCGCGTTTGACTTCTATCTTGTCTGATGGTAAACAATGATGAAGTCTAAGGTGGAGCACGCAAACTCAAATAGTGCCTGTTCACTCTTGCCTTAAAAATCCCTAAATTGTACGTATCGGGAAACAGCGACGCAGGAAGAGAATTCCATTCCTTTGCAGTTCTAATAACGAAAGAAGATGCGAACCGCGAGGTGCGAACCGGAGGAATGTCGACCACGTATGGATGAAATCCCCGTCCACGTCGCGTCGTCCGATAGTGGAATGGTGCTGGGGGAATCAATTCGTGCAATTCCTGTGCACACTCACCGAAATGCAACCTGTAGAAGACACACAGACTAGCAACCAGACGGCGATGTTCGAGGCTCTGGAGCCGTCTTGAAGCAAACATGCCAACGAGTTTCCTGGCACGCCTGTCGATAGATTCCAGGGCTTCGAGCTGATACCGGGCGGAACCGTCCCACAGATGGCAACAGTACTCCATGCAGGAGCGGACTTGAGCTGTATAAAGTCTTAGCAGCTGGTCCGGTGTGAAATAGTGACGGACCTTGGAGAGGATGCCCAGTTTTTTTGAAGCAGTCTTAGCCCTGGACTCGATATAGTTTCCAAAATTGAGTTTGGACGATAAGTCTATACCGAGAAGTTCAAGATGGTTAGTGACTGGAACAGGTACATTTCGGAAAGTGGGAGCCAAGTTAAACGGGCTCTTTTTAGCGGTGAAGAGACACGCCTGGGTTTTAGAAGCATTGAATCTCACTAGATTGGCATCACCCCAATCGGAGGCAGCCTGAAGAGTAAGATTGGCACGGTTGACCATTGCTTCTCTAAGATCGTTCACTTCTGTTTGACTCGTTCTTGCACTGGAGAAGTATCTCTCCGCGACAGTGCTGTCATCTGCGTACCCAAAGATACCGGGTTTAAGCAGATCGTTTATGTGGAGCAGGAATAGTGTTGCGGAGAGAACAGATCCTTGGGGTACCCCGGCATTGATAGTCAATAGGTCAGACGAGCAGCCATCAACAACTACACGAATTGACCGTTCCCTCAAGAAATCAGAGATCCAAGTACATAGACTAGTGGGAATACCATAAGCAGGAAGCTTCGCTATAAGACCATCGTGCCAGACCCTGTCGAATGCTTTCGAAATGTCAAGTGAGACAGCAAGGGCCTCACCATATTTGTCGAGGGCTTCCCCCCAGAGATGTGTAGCGTACACGAGAAGATCCCCAGTAGAGCGGCGTTTGCGAAATCCGTATTGCCGATCGCTGAGGAGATCATTATCTTCCAGGTATGCTAGAAGGCGATTGTTGACGGTACGCTCCATTACCTTGCATAGGATGGAGGTGATCGCGATTGGGCGGTAATTCGCAGGGTCAGTGCGACTTCCCTTCTTGGGTACGGGTTGTACGTTCGCGAGCTTCCATGCCTTCGGAACAATCCCAGATCGTAAAGAAAGACGATACAGACGTGTCAGGACTGGAGACAATTCGGCTGCGCAATTTCTCAATACAATAGCAGGAATACCATCAGGACCACTGGCTTTGTTCACGTCCAGATTGCGTAGTGTTTTGAGAACCTCCTTTTGGTAAATGTGAATTACAGGCATTTTGCATCCACAAGGAGGTAACTGAGGTGGAATTTTATTACCAGCATCTAGACGAGAATTTTCGGCAAATAGAGAGGCAAATAAATTTGCCTTATCCACAGCCGTGTGTGCCAGTGTTCCGTCAGGTTTCTGCAGAGGAGGAAGTGAGGAGCGACAAAAGTTTGCTTCAACACACTTCGCCAGGGACCAGAAGGCCTTACTGCCCGATGGGTACGAAGCGAGTTTAGTTCCCACTCGGCCTATGTGGTTGAAGCGCGCTTTTTTGAGCACTTTTTTGCAGGACTTAGCCGCTGTGTTATAGGCTTTCTTCTTTTTTCGCGTATCCGGAGCTTTGCGATTTCTGGCTTCTAACCAAGCGTGGTATGCTGAATGTTTTTCAGCCTCAGCTTTTGAACAGACAGCATTGAACCAAGGTTGAGCTCTAATGCCAGAGGGCCGGTCGGAGAATGGGATATAATATTCCATCGCCTGTTTAATAACTTCAGCAACAGCGTTAGCGCAGCTCGACGGATCGCCTGAAGAAAAGCAGACTAGCAGCCAAGGGTAAGATGCTAGGAAATGTCGCATCTCATCCCAATCCGCTGACTTGTATCGCCACACCCGCCTGGTTCCTCTAGGGTTGGAGTCGGGTGGAGGACACGTAAGGACGGACTTCACCAGACAGTGGT
Organism: Euphydryas editha; assembly: GCA_036937285.1. Classification (NCBI taxonomy): domain Eukaryota; kingdom Metazoa; phylum Arthropoda; class Insecta; order Lepidoptera; family Nymphalidae; genus Euphydryas; species Euphydryas editha. Next base: position 4,076,621 of record JAUPFZ010000001.1, read on the forward strand.
CAGAACTCCCAAGAGGGGCTGAAACAGACACTTGGTATCGGTCCGGTTCAGTCGTCAGCAGAAGGTCCAGACAATTTGCAGTGTGGTTCTCAACATCCGGTACTCGAGTCGCCTGGTCAACCAGCTGGGAGAGGTTCATCGACAAGGCAAACTTGTACGCCTCTCTACCAGCATGGTCAGTTTTCTGGTACGGGAACAGCCATTGTTCATGGTGGGCATTAAAGTCCCCCAGAAAGACGATTTGCGCAGTGGGGTACCTTTGTTGAGCCACGTCGGCGGCCTCGCTCAGATGTTGGAAGAGCCTTGTTGTCTCCTCGTCACCGCTATGCGAACGGTAGACACCAACATAGACAATTTGTTCTATGCCAGTATCCACAAGCACCCAGACAGATGAGCAAGAGGGATCCTCTAAGTTACGGAGACGTTTGCAGCAGATGTCATCGCGCACAAAGAAACAAACCCCAGCCCTGGGCCGAAAATTGTGCTCCAGGATGTAACCTGGGTAGTGGAGGTATGACGTATCGGCAGGGGTTGTGATTTGCGTTTCCGTAAGCAAGAGCAGATGCGGCTTGGCAGTCTCGAGATGGTGGTGAACTGGAATGAGATTAGAGTGCAGACCTCGGATATTTGTGAGGTGCACTTTAAGCGAGAGGCCGTGCATCCGCTGCAGATTCCTCAACTTTCTGTTTCTTTTGTTCATTTAGTTTTTATTTGAAGTGCAAGAGGGAAGGTAAGGCGAAAAGTGGCAGTTACGTGAGGCGCCAGCCAGACTCCACCAGAAGTCACAATACTGCCGCCCGGTGGGGAAAAAACCTAGTTTGGAGACCGCGGGGACGCCCGGACCCCCCCAGTGTCGGCTGTCGAGGCCTCTCATCCGGTTGCCAACCGGCCCGACAGAAGCAACCCTGGGATTATGCGCGCGATGGCGGAGCAGCCTTTCGCAGGTGGCTAGTCTGCAATTGGGCTCCCTACTATCGGCGGGCGGCCAGCGGAAAACCGTTTCTCCGGATCCCGCTGCTCTCCAGAACTAGGCACCGCGGCAACACTGTGAGCCTGGGTGCGGCACGCCGGTAGGCGCAACTACGTAGACCCACCTTTCAAAGGGCTACTCACGGTTAGCAGGGTGGAACGCGCGAACGCTTGGCACCTTGATTTATACCAAGAGGGTGGTGACCAGCCACGGCCGAAGCCTACCACCGGAAAGAATGTCGCTCTTTAGCACCACCCAGGGGTCGCGTGTAGGGTCTCGAGGGTAAAGCCTACGGACGCGAGCGACAATTGACCCCCAAAGGTCAGAATGAATAAATGTTCCTTTATGGTGACGAACATAAGACGCAAATCGGTAGTTACTCTTTAAAAATTTGTAATACCGTCATTTTAACAAAAAAAAAAAAAGCAAAATTTAATAAATATTTTGAAAAATACTCTCATATTAATTTTATAAAAAATAAAAAAACTAATATTTTTATTAATAGCTTTAGCTATTTACCTTATATATTATAAGTAACTCTCATCATCTGCCTTTATTGTTAACCTATAATATTTTTAAAGATATTATAAAACCACCATTTTTAGTTTAGTTTTTGTTATAAAAGCTCTCCTTTTTATGACTGAATAGACAGTGAGCGTTTAACTTGTTGTTGTTGTTGTGTTAGCTATTCACGTTTAAACATGTTTCAAATCTATTTCCCTCTTTTAATATATTTTCATTACAAAATTTTTTGACGTGATAACGTCTAGTAAATTGATGAAGGGGTGCCCGTTCGAAGAAGATGACGTCATCATTGTCACAATTAGTGAGCGAGAGCGCGGAACAAGCGGTAGAGAGGTACGATCGGCTCGGCCTAAGCGTTCGGCTCACGATCGGCGGTCGGCCTAACTTACGACGCGTCCGAAATGAGAGAAATGACACGCTCGCAATGATCGCAATGATCACACGCGAGAGAAATGACAGCGGCAAATGGCGGGAAACTGTTTTGTCAATATTGAAGTAATGTCAAATAGTAAAAAGTTGATAATATAATGTAATGTTATAATATAAGTTAATAATATATAAGTAAATAAATGTAAGTTAATAATATAAAAGTTAATAAAATCATAAAATGGTTACCATAGTTTATTACAACAACAATTGCAGCAAAAAAGGTAATTAATTCTTGCATTTTAAGAATCCGATTAGCGATATAATCTCATACACCTATTTGTTCTTTGATTATAAAATAAGTAGCATCGGTGGGCGAGTGCAGTAATATTAGGTTATATTACAATTTTGACTAAAAAGTTATTAGGACTCATATAATTACGATCATATAAAAAGTAAACTGTTTTTATTTAGTATATTTTTACAATTTTCATAAGTGGTGATAATATGATAATCTAATTTGTTTTGCTAACTTTAAGTTATTAAACTTAGCTTCTTTATTAAACTTGATTATTTCTTGTATTACATATCAAAGTATTTAACTTTATTTCGCTTTTATTTTAAATACAATTAATTACCTGTAGCTTATATATATATATATATATATATATATATATATTATACAAAATAATGATAATTCAGTGATAATAATTCAATTCCATTCATGTTTTCTTACGACGTTATCACGTAAAAATTATCGTCCGTAAACCGACTTTACAGACAACCAATTTTTTTATAATCATGAAATACGTAAATTCCAAGAAATGCAAGTTTGATAAAAAAATCTTTTCGCGCAAAACAGTTTGCTTATTGAGTAAAATATAAGCTAAATAAGATTACGGTTTGAGTTATAAGAGTAAAGCAGTAACTATAAACGCGAGTGACACAGAGTGGATTGACTAGTATGTTATAAAAAATATATGATGTAAGTATTCATATTAGTTATTACTGGTACTACATGTAATATTTAACTATTATGCAACCGTTCTGGTGCAGTGGTGCGAGAGTACGCTGGCAGTCGCGCGTTTTATTCCCGCTCGGGACAGATAATTGTATTGCATAAAAATTTGTATATGATCTCAGTGTATGTCCTTGTGGGTCTCCCCATCGTGCCTCGGAGAGCACGTAAAGCCGTCGGTCCCGGTTGTTATCATAGACAACTGATAGCAACCGTTACTCATGGTAGGAAATTATCCGCCAACTCGCAGTGGAGTAGCGTGGTGGATTGAACTCCAACCCTTCTTCTATATGGAGAAGAGGCCCTTGCTCAGTCGTGGGACATTAACAAGTTTGTTAATTAATTAATTCATTTAATTATTTCGCTCAACATTATAATTCTAAATGAGAATTAAAAAAGTAAAATAAAGAATCTGTTCACGTCCAGACGATGAGAATTGCTGTCCGCATTAACAGTGCTTTGTACAATTTAGATTCTGAATTTCTTTGTACAATTTGAAAGGAATTTTTTTCTTGTCTCCTAGAGGATGCACGGAACGTGTTAATATGCATACTTAAACGAGCAGCCAATTGTTTTGTATTCTACATTTTCAAATATATTCAGCGAGAATGAAAATAGATTAATTGGCTTTTTTTTTTTTTTTGTTAATCAGAAGATACGAGTAAATGTGAAAGTATTGGGTGTTATTCTCTTAAATAGCACTAAAAACTTTTTTTTAAACCGTTCTAAAAGTTCTTAAAGATTTTTTTTTCAAGCGATGGTTACTTATAATCAGTTTTCTTTTAAATCTTTTCGACTCAGTTGCATAATTATAATGGTCGTTTAGTTTTAGTAAAAAATTGGTCAAATTTAACAATGTTTTTCCTTTAATTTACATGTATTACTTCAAGTATTACTAATAGTAAATCCGTAGTAATATTGTACGGCTAAATGTGTTGATTGTTTAATGTGAATTATTTACATTCAGAAACTTTCAGTATATATCTTAAGGTGATATCCTTAGTGAAGCGTGTGTCAGACGGACAGACTAAGGTCTTAGTAATCGTCGTCGTCGTCGTCGTAGTAATAGGGTTCCATAGCCTTTTTGTACAGAAAAACCTAAAAGAGGAAGTCCTGCAGTATCTATACATATAATAAAATGGTAGGAAAGTCAAAACTTTACATTGAATATTTTGTTTTAAAGAATACTTGGGTTGTGATCTACAATCGATACCGAAGCCAAAAATATAGTTTTTAGAATTTTTGTCTGTTTATCTGTTTGTCTGTTTGTCTGTATGTATGTCCGGGATAAACTCAAAAAGTATGCATGGGTTTATTTCAAATGTGGCACGAATATTATTAAGAAATCGGGTCAACATATAGGCTACATATTATCACGCTATCACCTACGGGGAACGAGCAGTGAACCTTTATTTCTTCAAAGCATTCTGTACCAACGTGTAATCTAATAGCTTTCACGCAGACGACGTCGCGGGCAGCAGCTAGTTATTTAAAATAAAATAGCATAAATAGAATTTAAATAGAAAATGTTTTAAAATATTAAAACACTTAAAATTTATACGATTGGCTCTCGAATTGATTTCGTTGTAAGCGTTGAAAACATTTAAATAGCTATCTCTTAATAATTCTTTCGTATTATTAAGATTTCGTTGAAATTTGTAAATTAAAAACTACAGTGTTTGTGAATTACATTTTATTTAATATAATGTATTTACGTCACAGAATATGTACATAGTATTCATCATAATCATCATAATTAGCTATTGGATGTTCACTGCTGAATGTAGGCCTACCAATCCACCTCCAGAGTGACCACCGGGGCCCTATACTCGTATTGCTGGTTGACGACGTTTTATTGTAGTGATAATAATAATATAATTGTATAATTGGACTGGTTGTCACTATTTGTAATTAATTTTTTGTGTTGAATTTTGCATTAAAAATTATTAAACATTTAATGTAAAATTTAACAGTTATTCCCCTTCCCCAGAAGTCCCTTCAAGCAATACTAACTGAATGTTAAATTTGATTTTAAGCATCTGAGTTGCTATTTTAAGAGAAAAATTATTTTGTAGTCTATATTTCGCAATATCCGTGTGAAGCAATTTCAGTTTTTGTTTTATCGAGTACTAGACCTGTCTGACTTCACATGGTTACAATTAATATTTTTGTAGATAGGCCGCAATGGCGCGAAACCGGCCAATCGTTCCGCTGTGAGTGATTTTGTTTATTGCGCCAAATTGTAATCTATTGCATCTAAATGTCATTAGCAGATTATCAGACTGGAATTTCTAGGGTTAACTATATTTTTAATTATTATATATTTATATATAGACTAGCAAACCCGGCGAACTCCGTTTCGCCACCAACTTATTTTCGTGAGGGATACTCACACCACGTACTGCCGCCATGCAAAACCATATTGGTTTGTAGTACATGCTATGTATCAGAGATGGCTTTGTATGTGAAAAATGATTTTCCCTGTTTTCCTGCTTTTCTGTTGAAATTTTTCCTAATTTTTTTTTTGCTATAAAGCTCACGGAGCCCGAGACCTTTCCAACGAATGCAAAACCATGGAAATCGGTTCGTGCGTTCTGGAATTATAGCATCAGGAAGGAAAACCCGACTTATTTTTATATATAAGATTTATATATTTTAATTATTTTGATACATTTTTACGTGTGCTATCAGTGTAAATGTCTTTAAAGTTTTTTTTTTTTGATATTTTTATTAAAAAACTATAAATGAATAAATAAATAAATTAATTAATTGGTATTCTAAAAAAAAATGTAATTGCAAAACTCGTTACGTTTTAGAAGCAAAAAATCAGAAAACAAGAAATATTTTTATATTACAAGCACTTATTCACTAAAACTACGAAAGCGATTTTTTTTAAATTTGTTAATTCATATAACCAGTTAATAAGATCAGTTTCAAAAAAGCCTTAGAAACTAAGTTATAAGTGAGTAAAATTATTCGAGCACGCAATCTTTTCATTAGCAGTCGTTTATCTCTTTGCAATTGTGCAAATGAATAGAAAATGAATAGACTTGCACTATTCCATACAAAAAAACATCACTAATGACCCGCGCACGTCATTCGAGCGCGCTGCTAAGCTTTACGTTGCAATCAAGACTAATTTATTTTGTAAATGAGAAAATAATTGAGTATAATTTTGGTAACGGTCTAAATGAAATTTTACACGGGTAATAAATTTTATCCATACTAATTTTATTTACTAGACAATCCACGCGGTGAATCCGCCTTGATTTAGGGTAACTGCTCCGCCCGTAAGTCGTTGCGTTTTGACTTTTAACCGATAATGTACCTCAATATTAGTTTTCTTACGCAGTATTTTCTTGACTGAACTGATAGACGCTAAGATTATTGATAGCATAAAAGTATAATCTTAAACTGTGTTATAAATAACCTTAATTTTTTTATTAAAACTATTTGTTTTATTCTGACTTAAACTATTAATTATATTCATTTAATCTGTAATACGAGTTAAGCATTTAAATGTTTAAAATTAATTGGAGTATACAGAGAAGGTAAATAATTTTTTATTTCTGCAGCGTGACATTTTTTTAAAGTATTTTACACGTTTTACAAAGTTAAAGTCCAAACATAATTGGCACAAAGGAAAGAAGTTAGCAAAACATAAATAGACCTTTTCTAATCAAATGGAAAGTTAAAAATACAGTACAAAGAAAAAGCAAATTGAATTTTTAAAACAAGGCGAGACAGCTAGCACGTACTAAATCAGGTAAAGGTACAACTTGGAATCGCAGCAAGAGTTTAAAGCGGTACGAATTAATGTTTAAACACACCTGAACTAGATGGCGTTAGTCGTCTCAATATGTATGTAGTCACTGGTCCATATAAAGATTATTCGATTTAGTTCCTCGACCATTTGAAAAATTTTTACAAAGGAAATTGAAGTTTTCTTCGTCCGCATATAAATTTGATACGCTTAAACGAATTTATTTGTTTTACTTGAAGATTTCTGAGTGTATATACTTACTTGATAATTCAGTAAATGCTTTGTAAATTTTGATTTGATATTCTATTTATTCTGTAATTCTGTATTCTTATAATATCTCGCAACTAGATAAAAACCTTTATGACAATCGTTCTTGTGTAGTGGTGCGTGTAGTCGCCTTAACGCCAGCGGTCGCAGGTTCGATTCCTGCTGCAGATATTTATATTTATACAAATATTTGTTTCTGGTCTGGGTGTAGGTCCTTATGGGTCTACCCAGCGTTCTTCAGAAAGAACGTGAAACCGTCGGTCTCGGTTGTTATCATAGACATAGCGACCGTTATTCATAGTAGAGAAATTATCCACCAACCAGCAGTGGAGTAGCGTGGTGGATTAAGCTCCAACCCTTCTTCTATACGGAGAAGAAGCCTTTACCCAGTAGTGGGACATTTACAGGCTGGTTCAGCTCAGTTCAGTTCAGGACAAAAATCTCATAGATATCAATTTATTTCTTTATAAAAATAATGTTAATGCAAATATTTCTCTTCTTTTCTATTTCTGACATTATTGTACATGCTATTAATATTATAATTATAATATTAATAGCATGTACAATAATGTCACACACAATAAATATCTTAAGGCTTGCTAGACGCGTCTTAATTAATTACAATGCTCCTATGATAGATGCATTTCTTAGAACATCTTACGACGTACTCCGGAATATAAGATTCCCTATAATAATTTAGAATTTTATTATTAGAACTACATATTGTTAGCATTTAAAACTTTCCTAATTTTATTATTAAAATATTTCATTCTGTAAAGTGTTGGTTAAATTACTATTGCTGTTGTTTCATAGAAATAAAGTACCGGAAGAGTGCAAATATGGCGACACTGTCTTCCGAATGACTAATAATACTGATTTCTGATTGGTTAGTCGCCATCTTTGTGATCTATTTGGCGGGGTTGTTGCCCTTTAAAATAGGTTGTTGTAAGTGACAAGCAGACATATTGTTGACTATTGTAAGAATTAAGTAGTTATTGTCAATAAAAGTTGTGTATAAAAGTTCTGAAATTATTGGCTTTAATTTGTTTAGATGTAATTTATTAGTGTAATTCTTATTGTGAATAAGCAATTTACTTGCTCTCTGAAATAAGTATTTTATTTGAGTGTTCGTACTTTTTCACTCACTTTAAAAAGAAAGAGGTCGTGCTGCTGTTTTTTTATATACAATTTGTCAATTTTTTTTTAATTTTAATAAGTATTTATATCGCTACATGTGTTGCTTCAGATTAGGGTTGCCAACCGTACTATAATATATAGTATTGTACTGTATTTCGGGACTCCGTACTATATACTGTTGAAGAAATATATAGTACGCGAAAATACTATATTTCAGACTGAAAATTTCAGTACAAAAGATCAATGTTTATATATTGCAGTACTAAAACCAATAAAATAAAATAAAAGCACTAAGCAGATTCCGCAGTTTGCACGCGCCTTTCTATTCTCGCCACTTCGGCATTCACAGAAAGGATATTTTCTATTATAAATTCGAAATGGCATGAAAAAAAAAACAGATATACTTGATATCTTTAATAAAAAATGAGCTTTTGTATGTTTTAAATTAAAAATTTACTGCCATGCCAATTTTATTGAAGATAAAAAATAGTTAAAGAATGCAAGAAGTGCAAAAAAATATAGTTTAAAAAAAATGAGTAAAAAACATAACTTACTATATTTTTTGAATATACTATATTTTTTGAAGCGTACTATATATTTTATAGGTTTTTTAAAAAAAAATCTATATTCATACAGAAAAATGTTGGTAACCCTACTTCAGATCATGTTAGAATACTAAAAATGAATCAATAAGATTTTTATATTTTTATTTTTATTTCTGATTATAGAAATAATTAAGACTGTGTTTAATATTGTAATCATATAATTTATCAAAGACGGTCCATTTTGTGTCTTTTTAATTTTCAGTTGATTAAAAAAGTTTAAATTTACTGTTCTCTTATATTACGCTTATATTATATTCTCTTATATTTATTTGTAAAGGGTCCGAAACGTCGGGAAATAATTTAAATTAAATATTGTTAAACTGTTACTTTGAATAAACGCGATAAAATCCGTTTTTAGACTTAATTAAATGAGTTTAAATTTAGTTTTTTATTCAAAGAAAATTTTAAGATGAAAAGCAATATTGTGTGTATTATAACATAACGTTGAACCTCACGTCTTTAAGGCGAGCTTACAAAGAAAATATATAACATCTAAATGTATTATAAGTAACTTCATACATAGAGGCTTACGTAGAGACTTAGGTGAACCTAGGATTAGTTGTAAAGCTTCGCCTCGGGATATAGTATAGAGATATGATATTAAGAAAATTTGTAATACTAGCTGTGTCCTATGAATTCATCTGTATTTTTTCCGATCTCGTTAATACGTACGTATTAAATTTTATCGTAATCAGTTGAGTAATTTATGCCTGAGACAAATAAACATTCTGTTCATACATCATATCTATATATATTCTCAACAAGTTTCACATTTAAAATATTAGTAGAATAAAATCGTACAATATTTGCTTGGACAAAAATATTTTTAATTTAAATTAATTTTTTTGTTTTAAAATTGAATTAAAGAAAGTTTGAGTTCATTAATCTCTTTATGTATTTATGCGAAAATATTTGTGACTACAATTAAGTATTCGCTCGGATAATTTTATATACTATCTTTTATACCAGTAGGAATTTGTATAAACATATCCGAAGATACATGAAGTTTCACAGGAAGTTTCATTTCTCCTTCGAGAAATCTTTGATTATCGTTGATACAAATATAAAAGTCCAAAGAGCTTTTTTATACAATCGTCCAACGGACACATCTAGATGGGATGATTGTACGGGATGTACGGGCCCAAGCGCTCATACAAGTGTACGAGCGTGTTAGAAGTGTAATTTTAAAAGGTTAATTTAAATATATTTTTGTCTATACAAAATATGAATTAACACATATTTAATGTAAAGATAATAATATAATTCATAATACTCAAAAAAGGAATCTTAATTATTTTATTCTAATAAATGGCAACCTTTAATATTTTGTTTCAAATAATTATTTAACTACCTTCAGTTAAGGAATAAATGGGACAAAAGAATAAAGTCAGGATGGTGTAATAATATCATTTATTTTATCACCAATTATTACTTATTTCGTATACTAATTGATTATAATTATTATGAAGCTACCACCGATTCGGAATGCTGATTCTGCTGAGAAGAAACGGCAAGAAACTCAACAGTTGCTCTTTTAAAATAAGAAACCATAAATACAATATTCCATCATTATAACAATATTGCAACAATAACACAATAATAACAGTATAGAAAATAACAATAATATACAAGAATCTACTTAACTTTGTCAGTGCTGCGGTGCTGCCTGGTCCGTGGTTGTGGCGATTCTAACTCCAACTCCGATTCTAAGTCACAAATATTACAATACTGTTCTGTCCGTGGTCGTGGCGATTCTATTTCTGACTTACAAATATCGCAGCACAGCTGCTTTTATGCACTTAGTCAGTTGATCGACTTATTTCATATGATATTTAAAAACATCTTAAACAATACCAAATCGTAATAATAAACAAAGCTAACTAATTCAAAATACTTTTAACAATTTATAATATTAAATTATTATGTATTAAACCTTTAAATCATTATTACATTTGTTTTATAAGCAACGGTACTAAATAATATTTAATCTATCAAGTACCCACAACATAAAGCTTACATATTTTACACATAAATTATATTAACATATACCCTAATCTGTCAAGCGCTTGGGCCAAGTAAGTACTTGGGCCGCGTCAATTAGGGCTGACGCATTCTATTGTTTAATATATAAATACAAAAATATCTTTCAATTTATTCATGTTTATTTTTAAATATGAGTAAATCAGCTATTTCCCAACACTAGTTTAATACAGGATGCATGTCGAGCTGTGAAAATAAAAAAATGTACTTTTATTACTATGAAAAACTTCACACTTAATCCTTTCTGGTTTTGAAATAATAAACACTTTCTTAATAATCAAAATAATTCTTTATAATAATATATTTTATAATATTTATTCCTGGTACCCTAGACAATGAACTAATGTAAGTAAATTTAGAAGAGGCTATTGAAATAAAAATAAGTTTGTCAACCCTGTAAAGATGTATTCTTGATATTATACGGGAATTTAGCTGTGAAGCACGTTAACACCACTTATGTAGTATATGTATAATAAATTGTATAGTATGTTGGTTATATATTTACCTTTTTATATTTAACTGAAGTTTATTTTGTTCTTTCAGATATTTCATGAAAATGACGTAAGTGCGTGCCACAATGAAGATCGTCAGCCTGCTGTTGACACTTGTCTGTGTCATGTCTTTTAAGGTCACACATGCCAAAATAGGTGAGTTTAATTGAAATCGTCAGTAAATTTGAATGAAAAACCATAAGATATGTTATAAGTTGCTATATTTTAGTATATAAGTGTTATCAAAATTAAATACTTATTACTAGTTTTACATTTGAAAATTATATATTCCAGACAAGAATATAACTGTAAATAATTTAATTACTATTATAACTTAAATATATTGTAAGAGATATATATGTGTGTGTATAGTTACTTGATTTTGTAGTAATTATAATGTTTTGTGGTAAAGTAAAAGGTTTTTCTTTTTTTTGTGACAGTAAATTATATTGTTGAACTGTAATGGAATGAAAAGATTACTATTTGTTCCACTGTTGGTCACTTCTCCCAAACAGGGCAAGAGTAGATAGTACGTCATGTGTATATTTGTATATACAAATACTAGGTTTTAACTCGCGACTTCGTCAGCGTAGATATCGAAAATGTTTCTAATGGTGTTTTTAATTGTTTTTTTTTACGTTATTAATTTTGTTATAACGAATAAATTATTATCTTAAATTATTTGAATACATACTTATAAAATATAACATTCTTTATTAAAATAAAATAAAATTTTGTTATATTTTATGAACAAGAAGCTCGGTCTTTGATCTGGAGAAAGTTACACGGGGATATTATCTCCGGGTGCTAGAATCACTAGGCTACTCTGGAACATGCCACATAGAACTGGCTGTGAAAAAACCGGCTTTCCCTTAAGTATACTCCCGCTACCTTAAGAGTTGGACATTAAGCTTTGTTTATGGTAAATATACACTCATATAGACTCATTCATTGTATTATTTTCGGGAAATCACCATTTCCTATTTTACGCAACAGGTCTGAGAACTGTCGGTATTAAAATAAAAAGTAATTTAAATCAAAAGCACTAAGGAGTATTGATATCTACTTCGAAGCAAATCACCCCCAAAATAACTTTCTCTTTTTAACCCTGTTAGGGGATGAATTTCAATAAAATATGAAACACGTCTTCAATTAATTCTGTTAAAGAGTATTTATGGAAGAAGTAGATTGGATCAAGGAATAACGTTGTCTCATACAAATTTTGCTACCCTTTTTCACCCCCTTAAGGGTAGAATTTCGGAAAATTCGCTCTTAGTGGATGCCTACGTTATACAAAGAACCTTCAAGTTCCAAGTCTCTACGATCAGCGGTTTAGGCTGTGCGTTGATCCGTCAGTCAGTCAGTCAGTCACTCAGGACAAAGCATTTTATATGTATAGATATGATACTCCTATGAAATATAATAAAGTTTTATTTATTTATACACATCATTAAAATGATGATTTAGTACGAAGGCAGTCCTATATTGTAGTACCTACACGTTTACCTACTGTAAAAAAAAAAAAAAAAACTGATATTTTAATTATGATATAATTTTTTTTTTTGTCAAATATCTCTCAGTTAGGTTCCTTATAGTTATTCCTCTATTGCAGAAATAGATGTATATTTACTTTGTTTTTCTGTAAAGTATTTGTTTTAAACTTACTTCTTTATTACATTACGTAAGTATTTTGTTTTGTGATAACTTAATGTTATTTTAGTACGATAATTGTTTAAATGTGAATATTACAACTAGTTTTTTCTTTTCTTTTTGTTCATTTGCCAGTCGACCTTGCGTTGCGAGTAAGATTTCCCAAGGGGAGTAATGCAAGATTACAGAGATACGACATGGACGAAAGAATTGTTTGTGTACGAGATTAGCCTTACAAAGTTCGTCGTGCTAACTTACATTAGTTGAAATGTGGCAGACAACTTATTTCACTCAAGCTTATGTCAAATGTTAAAGGTCTTGGATGCATTCATGAATATAAAGTTTTTGATTCCCAGGAGTTGAGCACATTCTTAGTTTATTTCAGAAAATGACTAGTTACCTGTTTGTGCCTTTGTCATATAAAAACTATTTAAAATTAACTGAAACCACAGACCCGTCCGGTGAGCGTCGTAATTTAAAACGACAAAAATTATATAAGATTTGAAAACTTTTGCGCTTTTAGGGTACATGTTGAGATTAAAATGTCTGAACTGAATTAAACTAAATCAACCTGTAAATACCCCACTGTTGGGCAAAGGCCTCTTCTCCATATATGAGAAGGCTTGGAGCTTAATCGACCACCTTTTTTTAACGATGCTAAATGCATTTACGCATCCTGCCGCCCGAAGGCGACGGGTATGTGCGACTCGCTAACTCTTACCGCTAAAGCCAGAACACCCACTAAAACCCATCGGCCGTCTGGATTGGCCGCTCGACCGGTCCTCTCTGGTAGTTTAGAGAAGTACCATATATACATATATATATATATATATATATATATATATATATATATATATATATATATATATATATATATATATATAACTAAACAAAAAGAATTTTTATAATATATATATATATATATATATATATATATAACTAAACAAAAAGAATTTTTTATACACATAAAATATTCTTAATACGATTGTTATAAAAATCCACCTTATTGAATAACATTTATTCTTTACATTTATCCGTTTATATTAAATATAATTCTATTACAATATTGTATTATATTTGTACTAGACTTTTTAGGTGTGTGGTTTGATTACAGGTTAAGTTGGAACAAACATGTAAATGAAACTTATCAAAAATGTTCAAAATACATTAATATACTAAGTTGTGTTAGTAGTTATAAGTGGGGTGTTCATCCTCTTCATTTAAGAAGGATGTATATAAGTTTAAAAAGAAGCAGATTGGATTACGGAAGTGCTGTATTTGCTAATGCCAGTCCGAATGTTCTCAAAAGACTAGATTATATTCAAAACCAATCACTTAGACTGTGCGGCAGTTTAATTAAATCTACTCCAATACACGTGATGGAGAATGAACTATGCATACCCCCTTTAAAGGTTAGAAGGAAATATTTGTCAGACAAGTTTTTTTTGAAAATATTTTCACGACATAATGACTACTTATTAAAAACTATTATTAAATTTGAAAATATTTTTCAATCAGGTACACGTTACTGGAATAAACATAGTCACTCTTATCTTTTTAATAGCTACAAATACCTTAAACACATACCAATTTCACACTACAGTATTTGGCCTTCTTATAATATTTCCATACAATGTTTTGAAATACCAATAGAAGACATGTTTTACGGACATTCCAACTATTAATCAATCTCACAGAAGTAAAGAAACTATGTCTTCGTTAGAACTCAAAATTGCTAGTGAAGAACTTTTAGCCACTAAATATATTGATTATGTTCATATATATACTGATGGCTCAAAGTCTTTAGGTTACGGGGGTTGCGCCTTTTATGATTCACGACGTAAAATAAAATCTCAATTTCTGATTGATAATGAGGATATTCCGATCATGAGCATAGAATTAATAGCCATACTAAAGGCACTGACATATATAGAGAACTCGGTTGATTATTACCAAAACGTAGTTATTGTAACAGACTCTCAAAGTAGTCTTCATCATCTGGTATCTTGTGGGAACGGTAACATGGGCAGGAACGAGGCTTTCCTCATTATTGAAAGTATTTATAAATTAATACGTAATGGGGTTAATGTTCGTTTGCAATGGGTACCGTCACATGTTGGTATTTTTGATAACGAGACAGCTGACTCTTTAGCAAATGCAGCACGAACCGAGGGGATCATAATCAATGTTACCTCATATTTTAAGGATTATTTAAACTGATAAAAAAGACTTGTTATGATGAATGGGATCAGCACTTCCAACAAAAGTCACTAAGCTCTGGCATTTGGTATAGAACCATTGTGAGTAAGCCACCCAAAAAACCTTGGTTTTTGAATGTTAAACTAAAGAAGAGAGATTTGTCCGTTTGTTTTCGTAATCGTGCCTTTAAATAATTTTCTTTTTCTAATGGGAAAAAACAACAGCCCCAATTGTACAGTATGTAATCGATATGAAGATTTATATCATGTGCTCTTGGAATGTGATAGAAACGAGTGTCTAAGAAATGAACTTATTTTGGACACCCAATGCAGTAAATTGGATTTCTATTTCTTTAAACATAATATTGCAAGTTCTGATTTCAATATAGAAAACAGGGATAGATTAATAAGTTTTATTATACACTCGTTACATTTAAGAGATTTAGACGTGTACTCACCTAATTTAAGTTTGTAAATATTTGGTTAAGGCCGGCTTAATCTTACGATGTATGGCCTTCACAAAATAAAAGATTAAAAAAAAAAAAAATTAAATCTCAGAACCACAGACTAACACAAACTTGAAGAATAAAAATATCATTAATAAAAAAAAAAAATCTTTGTTTATTAAAAATTATTGGCTGTACGCAAATTTCAATTACGATTGGCAATATATAAGTCCGTTGTCCGTTGTCCGTTTTAAAATGTCTGAACTGAATTAAACTAAATCAACCTGTAAATTTCCCACTGTTGGGCAAAGGCCTCTTCTCCATATATGAGAAGGCTTGGAGCTTAATCGACCACCTTTTTTTTAACGATGCTAAATGCATTTACGCATTCTGCCGCCCGACGGCGACGGGTATGTGCGACTCGCTAACTCTTACCGCTAAAGCCAGAACACCCACTAAAACCCATCGGCCGTCTGGATTGGCCCCTCGACCGGTCCACTCTGGTAGCTTAGAGAAGTACCGGGAGTAGCCCAGCCACCGAAGTGAAGGTAGAGAGTACCCTCGATCTCCCTTTTTTAAATATATATATATATATATACATAACTAAACAAAAAGAATATTTTATACGCATAAAATATTCTAAATACGATTGTTATAAAGATCCACCTTATTGAATTACATTTATTCTTTACATTTATCCGTTTATATTACATATAATCATAATATCATAGGCATAAAATTATAAATTAAACAATATTAGTTCAACAATATTTGCGTCAGAGATTCTGAAACAGACAAACGCTTAGAATTGAAACGACATGTGACATCCCGTCATCTATACTTACCCTGTAATCATATGTATGAAGCATACTCATATGATTGTTCGCGATTTATTTATAAACAAATAAAGTGTAAAAATTTGTATTAGACTATTAAATCTCAGAACCACAGACTAACACAAACTTGAAGAATAAAAATATCATTAATAAAAAATAAAAAATTCTTTGTTTATTAAAAATTATTGGCTGTACGCAAATTTCAATTACGACTGGCAATATATAAGTCCGTTTAAAAATACAACATGTAGATGACCAATCGTATTTTAATTTTAGAACAAAATTGAAAGCTTTTCATAAAAGGAATCTCGATCGTTTTTCAGTAATCCTATAAAAATACATCGTTTCAAATTCAGGTGAAGTAATTGCTTATTTTCCATATGTAAATGTGAATGATTTGTTGGTTTAGCTTCGTTATACTTTTTGCCTTTTAGATATTTATATTTGTACCCGGCATCCCGCTGTGCTAGATTATGGGATTGTTTCGAATTGAATATATTAACCTAAATTGTTTTTGAAATAAAAATAATTTCTTATGACCTTTTCTAAGAAAAATATAAATATCGGCGCCTTAGTCCAATTTTATAAAAATGCCAAGTTTAACTTAGCCGACATTATTTAGTTAATTCTCGGTCTAAATGAATATACGTATAATTACGTAATTATAAAGGCATTTTTTACTTAATTACAGTATACGCGTTATTATGTATGTTATTCTTGTTGGTTAGACTAACCATTACCTCAATTTTTTTCTAAATATTCAGTCGCGTGGCTAATGGGAGTAAGTTCATTTGTCAATACTAATTTTGTGTGTAAAACAAAGTTTGTTTTTAATAACAGATTAAGGAAAAATCCTCAAGTTTATTAAATTAAATATTTAAAAACGGATTTACGAGCTGAAATGGCAGCGGGCTGGGCACATAGCTTGTAGAACTGACGATCGATAGAGCAGAAAGGTTCTCGAGTGGAGACCACGTACCGACAAGAGCAGCGTCGGAAGGCCGTCTGCGAGATGGAAAGACGACTGGAGGAAAGTCGTCGAAAGCCGATAGATGGTTGGCTGCTTCGAACCGGTCGCTCTGGAGATCGATGGGGGAGGCCTACGTTCAGGAGTGGGCATCCAATGGCTGACATGATGATAATGATGTTTTAACAAAAATCACGATTTATGACAGCGTCGGACAATTCAACAATAACAATTGAGGTTTTAATACAAGGACAAATAGACTAATGCGAAAAAAAAAAATAGGCTTTTGACAAATAATTACGCTTTTACGTTTAAAATATTGGTATTTATATAACGAATGTGTTTCGTTTTTAATGCTTTGATTGCCATCGACATCGATATAAATGTTTTGAGCAGGATTAAAAGGAATAAATATTTTTGTTGCGTATTTTCTGGTTAAATCTAGCCATTTTGCCATCCATTTTCGATCAGGGCCTTCAAGTATACGCCATAGAAGCCTCGATGTCTGCAACCCTTTATTTATTCATCACCCACGTATACTAACAGATCGTCGACCCATTATCAGACCTTTTAGGCATCTGACTTAACCATAACCCGGTAGGAAATTTTATAAGAAGTTTACTCGTTTCACTCGGTTTTGTTTACTTAATAATTATAATATGTGCTCACCTAAGCTTTATTTATTAATGTATCTATTTATTTAGCTAGCAACAGATGTTAAAATGTTAATAATTAAAATACATTGTAGATTAACAAAAAATGGCGTACCTATTTATTTTTATAGATTAGAATAGGATATAATAATAGCACTGTAAACCTCAGTGTAATTTAGAACAACATAATATTAATAAAATAATTGTAGAATAGAAAGATAGTGTTAGTAAAAGTTTCTGGAATATTAAGGTATATGCGCTTGGCGTTGATAGGGTTCTGTCTGACGATTGTTATCATTTGAAAAAGTATTTAACAATATTCAATGTCATGTGTTCGATTCCCACTCGGGGCATATATAGGTATTTGTAAAAATATTTGTTTCCGGTCTGGGTGTATGTCCTTGTGGTTCACCACCGTGACTCGGAGAGCATGTAAAGCCATTGGTCCTGGGTGTTATCATTGATATCTAATATTGATCGTTACTCATGTAACGAAATTATCCGCCAACCCTCAGTTGATCAGTGTGGTGGATTAAGCTCCAACCCTTCTATAAGGAGAAGAGACCTTTGCCAAGCTGTGGTACGTTTACAGGATGATACAGTTCAGTTCAGTATTTTTAAGTGTGTTAAACGGACGGAATGTTATTAATATTATATTTATGTAAAAATATATATAGATTTATTTATACTATATTTTCTAAGTAAATTCCATCGTACCTCACTTTACGACTATGATACGTTGAGACTCCACTATGCTTTACTATGCACGGTAACTGAAAACAATGAAGTACTAAAACCGGGGACCTTTCCATACTAATATTATATATAGTAAAGATGTGTTTGTTTGTAACTTAAAACTCTGAAATTACCCGTTTTTTTTTAATTTTATACAATTATCAAGCTACATTATCGAAAGTAACATAGGCTATATAGTATTACGCTATAAAACACAATAGCAGAATTGTAGCTATAAACTTTCAAATGAAAAAACCACGAGAGATTTCAGTATTTTATAAAATGGCGTGAAATATAATGAACACAGACTCGGATAAAGTGTGTTATGAGTTTATACGCGTTATGATACTTATATATTATGTACGTGATTATTTTGTCTTGTATTTATGACCTTGGGAAACGGACATTCTTATATATGTACGAATTATGACAGGTGGAATACGATTAGTTATGTTAAGACGAGTTTCCTTGTTAGGGAATATTTATATATATACTTGAAGTGACCAAAGACATCAAGGAAAAGCTAGCGCACCGTTATGGCAAAAAAGCCAAATCAAAGGTGCGTAAAATTGCTACTTAGTGAATGGGTTTCATGAGGGCGTAAAAATAAGCCTTTTTACGGTGGATGAAGCCCCCATGAACCACTTCGGGGCCATAGTGATAGCCGCCTGACTTTCGGAGACTAAGGAAGTGATCTTCGTTGGAGATATCAATTAGTTGCCGTATATCGACAGGTAGAACCTGTTCGTAATGCTGTATTGTAGACCCAACATGAACACAGACATCACATGTGAGTTGTCTTGCACGCATCGGAACCCCAAGGACGTTGCACTCGCCATAAACGAGGTCTATACAAACATCTAATCCTCAAATCCCATTGTCCGCTCTCTGATAATGGAGCGGTTTACTGGCGCTCGAATCCCTGAAAGACAGGACCGGACCCTATACCTGATTTTCACACAAGAGGAGAAGAAGACGTTGATAAACAAGGGATACAGTACCTGGCGGGGTTCGGGCGTCATGACTATTCACGAGGCGCAGGGACAGACATGCGAGTGAGTCATTACCGTCCAGACCAAGGCATTGGATTCATGACAGTGTTCCGCACGCTGTGGTCGCGGTGACTAGACACGCAGAGACCTGTGTCTACTACACCGACGACGGTGGTGATGCAATCGGTCATTTTTCCAAGAGGGCGGTGGAGGCTACACCAAAGGAAATACTCGAGCACACCCTCCAGATGGCGATACAGAAAAGAGACACCGCCGTCATTGAGGATGTAATCCAACAGCTGAGGAGTCTCTCAGGGACGGCTGGAACGAAGTCGGATAAGTAAAAATAAATAAATAGATATATAAATAAATATCGTAAACCAAGACTGGTAGTGAAGATGTGATGGCTGTTTAGCTGAATATAGACCTGTCTAGAATGTAACTAATAAGTTAAGGAATGTAAATAGAACACAAGAAATTGAAAAGCATGTATAAATAGATTCAAGACATCATATACAAAAAAAAAAAAACTCGTATATAATAAAATATTAAATAAGTGGTCAGTGTAAGAACTCGCGTTATAGAGATACTATGTTTAGTTTAAGTCTCGTTGTCTGTAAATAAGTACGCATGTAAACAGACTGACAATTTGAAAATGTTTATAAAAAAGCCACGAGCAAATAAAGCCTGTGGATGTACTGCTATATTAAAAAAAAATTAAAGGTTAATAAAAAAAAAGTCAATACATTACTCAAACATTATAACTATATTCACTCATAATATATCCTGCATGAAAGCCAGAGATAACTAAAAACATAAATCTTTGTTATTTATAAATTCTTTTGCAAAAAAAATGGGCACTTAAGAAAAGAACTATTTTATAGTTACTATTAGTTTGTTTGACAATTTTAGGTATTGTTATCCTCAGAATTTTATAAATTAATTAGGAAGGAATAGTTTTCATCAGTTTTATCATAACATTTTAATTAAATTATTAAGAAATAATGTTTAAGCTCAAAACACTATGATTGTACCTGCTCGCTAAATAAAAATGAAACGCGTTAATTTCTTTGTTTTTCTTGAATACATTAAAAGCAGATAAAAGTTTAGTATTGAGTGTGACCCCCTCTTGCTGAAATCACAGCTTGCATTCGTCTGGTCATGCTAGTGAGTATATCTTTTATGGTTTCTTGGGGAATACGTTCCCACTCCGCGGTAATCACATTCTTTAGCTCTCTGATGGTCTGCGGAGCCGGCTGCACTGATCTCACTCGTCGCTTCAGAACGTCCCAGACATGCTCTATGGGATTGAGGTCCGGACTTCTAGCTGGCCAGTCCAAACGACGAATTCCGACTTCTAGCATATATACGCATCCACACCGCCAGACCGGTGGGCGCGAGCGTTGTCGTCCATAAAAATTGAGTTTTCGCCAAGAGCGGTTAAAGCGGGTTGTGCATAAGGAATTAGAACTTCCGTTATGTATCGGTGTCCAGTCAGTGTACCGTTTTCGATGAAGACTAACTCCGTACGATCCATAGAATTTATTCCTGCCCAAAACATAACATAGCCCCCTCCATAAGGTGTGATTTCTTCAAAACATGCCTCTGCAAAGCGTTCTCCTCGTCTACGTAGCACTCGCCGACGTCGGTCTTCACCATGCAGAGATATCCTGACTTCATCGGAGAACAATACCCTATCCCAGTCTTCATGAGTCCATGACACACAATTTCGAGCGAAGCTAAGCCTGGCAACTCGATGTCCACGGAGTAATTTAGGGCCGCGTGCCGGGCGATGACTGTGTATATTAGCAGCGAGAAGCCTCCTCTTGACCGTCCATAGACTAATTTGCACATTTCTTACTTCTTAGAGGGTGTTCTTGAGGTCCACATAAGAAGATTTGCGATTTCTCAACGCTTGACTAACTAGAAAACGATCATCCCGTGGTTCGGTACATGTTTTTCTGCCAGAACCAGGCCTTCTCTTGACGGAACCGGTCTCTTGGTAGCGCTGCCAGGTCCTTTGAACTGTCGACCGACTCACATTTAGCCTCTGAGCCACGAAGCATTGACTGCAACCTTCTTCAAGCAGCGCAATAATTTTGCTCGCTTTTATCACTTTATCTACCATTTTCGAGATTGCTAAACAGCAATAACAATACTTTTAAATGTCAAGGACACCAGATAATTTAATAAAAATTGACAAAAAGTTAATTAGAGTCGATATTAACTATAGGGAATTCGCGCCACAAAATGTAGTTAAAAGTTATTTTCTTTGAAAACCAGGCTCAGTCAAAAATTTGAATTTGGAATGTACTCTTATAAACATTATGGCACTTTTATAACTGGCCAGTAACATGTTCAAATGATTAAAACCTTTTTGGTATTTTATTTTTTTCAGCCAGGAAGAAAATCGAAACCGCCCGTTTTTTTTTGCAAATGAGTGTATAATCTTGTACTGCACTGTATTAGCCTGTAAACCACCCACTGCTAAGCGAAGGCCTCTTCTCCATGTAAAAGAAGGGTTACAGCTTAATCCACCTCGCTGCTCCACTGCGGGTTGGCGTATAATTTCCTTATAATGGGTAATGATCGTTATCAGGTGTCTATGATAATAACCGGGACTGCAGTTTTTTCGGGGAGACCCACAAGGACATACACCCAGATCGGAAAAAAATATTTGTACAAATACAAATATCTGTCCCGACCGGGAATATGACCCGCGACCGCTCCGGCGCGCGGCGTTGGTGCAACTACTCGCACCACTACACCAGAACGGTCGTCGGTACATAATCTTGTACTGAATAATTAATCGTCGGCTGTTATACCATTACTATACGACTGTTAGTCGAACACTGTTTCTGGGCCTGGCATAAAATATCATCCGTGTTTATCCGGCAGGGACGTATTTTTTGTCAAAATTAAACATAAATATGTATTATGATCTATAATTTAATTAACATCCTACTTCATTCATAGAATTAATCACTATATATTATAAAAAAAGTCATCCACCGCGTCTATCTGTCTGTTCGCAATAAAATAAAAAACTACTGCACGGATTTTCATGCAGTTTTTACCAATGGATATAGTGATTCATGAGGAATGTTTAGGTACATATACATACCCTGGGCGCAGCTGGGGCGGTCCGCTAGTATTATATATAACTATACATTTTAGCGCTCGTGCCAATAAGTAAATTATAATAAATAATAAACGCCTTACATTCAACGGCCCCCAATAAAATTCTGTGTCGCGGGTCCAAAAACACACAAAACACAAACAAATGACGACATATATATGTATGGAATATACAAAAATTAGTTATGAGCGATAACGAAACTACTCATATTCTACGTCATTATTATTTTTCAGTTATTATTATTTGTCCAATGTACTAATTTAATTAGAAGTTGGTAAAATACCAAACAAAACACGAGCTTAATTGACATCGTATAAAGTTATTTCAACTTAAATATCGCAAATGTTAATTGGGACGACCGGTGTGAGATATTCATTAGCTCGCTTTGAGAGGGTATAATTTCTGTTGTAAAAAATGGCTTAGTAATTAGGTTTTTATATTATTTGTGCTCTTTTGTAATGTAGTCTAAATGTGTTAACAGTTAATGCAGTTGTTAAAACCTGTAGTTATTTTTGTAAGTTTTTACAGAATTTATTTTTGTATAGTTAGTTCTAATAGGTAGACATTATATTTATTTGTGTGTTAACAACCGTTCTGGTGTAGTTCAAGTATCCTTAACTCTGGCGGTAGCGAGTTTCATTTCCGCTCGTGGGCGTATGGGCGTCCATGTCGGTATTCCTATCATGCCTCGGAGAGCACGTAAAGCAGTCGGTCCCGGTTGTCATCATAGACATCTGACAGCGATCGCTACTCATGGTAGGCAAGTTATTCGCCAACCCACAGTAGACCAGCGTGGTCGACTAAGCTTCCGCCCTTCTCCTGCATAGAGAATGGGCCATTGCACAGCAGTAGGACATTAACAGGCCATTCAGTTCAAATTATTAATTTTTTTTAAATAAATACATGCCTCATTTAATTAGAAATATTCGTTAACCTTTAGAGTTAGCTTAGTAGATAGCTTATAGAGCATATTATGACTTTTACTCTCAATATGAACTTACCTCTATTAAAGGTCAGTAAGTTGCACAAGGTTAATGTACGAAGGTAATATTAATTTGAAAACGGTAAACTACTAAATCGGCTTACGATAAAATTTTGATGATGTTTAACACAGTTTAAAGATATGATAATCCCTAAGTATACAACCATTTGCAACGTACACGGACTCAGTAATTAAAGTGTTATTTTATATGCATGAAGTTGGAATTAGCGGCCCGAGTGAAGCTCTTAGTACTGTGATAATTTTAGCATTATCTGCTTTATTATCTTATATCTATATCTGCTAATATATTTTATTATTTTATAGCATTTCTGTATTTAATTCATAATATACTTACTAGGTTCCGCAAGCGGTGTCCATACGTGGTGTATTGTTAAAAAGTTACCTATATCCTTCCCCTGGCTTCATACTATCCTTCAGACTATCCTTAACAAATTTCATTACAAACGGTTCAGCAGATTAGCACTGAAACATACATTTACACAGATAAACAAACGGAAAGACAGACAGAAGTTACTTTCGTTTTTATAATGTCAGGTAAGGATTTGTATGCATATTATTGAATATATTGAAGAGGATTGCTTAATATAACGGTTTCTCTTGTCGTAGGTAGCAGCAAAAAACAAAAAATGAAAGGATTAGAATAAAAGACATAGGTAAAATTTATGGATATGTTTTCAGTTTTGGCAGTTTTACTTACTGCCAGCGCGCGGCACGATGCGACATCGTTTCATTTGATTTTACATTATCTCCTAAATTATGTTAAATGAAAATACAAAGTTTATCTTCATTAATTTGCCTCGTTGATGAAGTATTTTTCATTCGTAAGGATTCATATAACTGGTTAATAATAATAATGCGATAAAATCACCTTTTTATTTTTTGTGATCATTGTGTCGTTGCGGAGTTATTTTAAAACTATGATATCCTCTAATTTTAAGATATTCATTGAAATAATATGATGTAAGGGACAATTTTGTTCAAAAATAAATACTTGTGATGAATAACGTATTTATTTGGATAAGGATTATATCATGTCTATAAAACCACATTCGAAAATAACGCATTATTTTAGAACAAACTTGATTACCATAAAAAAGTTTATAATGAGTAAAGCTTAAAGATGACATACGCTGTCGCTGATTTTTTTAGAACTATGGCGATTAATTCCGTCATATTATCATATGGTTTTTCATAACTTTAATTGTTTACGCAGCGCACGCAACGGAAGCTCTCAAAAAAGAATATTTTTTCCCGTTTTTTTATATTTCTTATTAATGCTTAGCCTTACCTATTGGTTGTTGCGTGATATTATATAGGCTTACTTGGTAAATGGACTATCCAACACAAAAAGAATTTTTCAATTTGAACCAGTAGTTCCTGACATTAGCGCGTTTAAACATACAAATAAACAAACAAACTCTTCAGCTTTATAATATTATATAATATACATTTTAATAAATATAAAAGTATCATGAAATTTTAAATCATTAATAGATTAATACGGGAACGTGAATTTTGTATAGTTTTAATCGTTTTATGCGTACTTGTATATCGTATGTGATAATTAAAAAAGCATTAATGAAATACTACCAAACATTTTTCGTTTACATTTAGAGTACATTAGTCAAATACAATAATCTATCGTTGTTTTAAGAAAATATCAATAACATGTTAGTATATTTTGACAATTAAAAATAAATAAATAGATAAAGCGTATTATTCGGTGCAGGATTACTTAGTCGATAAAGATGTGTGGACTTAGTGGCACTGTATTTCATGCAAGATATTAATAATTTTGTACTAAAATTTAAACACAGTTTATATATTATTTTCAAAAGAGTAACTGTGGAGTTTCTTGCCGATTCTTCTCTGCAGAATCTACATTCCGAATCGGTGCTGGCTTTACTTTTACAAAATCATAATCACTTTAAAGTGTTAATTTGTGAAATGAAGATTCGAAGGTGCTTGTGGGGCTTATTTAAATAAAGTTGTTTTTGATTTTGATAATATCGTATCGAGAATACTTGAGAGAACAGAGCTTCGATCACTAATTACAAATAAATAACAAGTTACTTATTAATTATAAGTTATTTGAAGTTTGAAAAGCAAAACGCGATTATTGATATCGATGAATAATAAATAGATCTAATCGTAAATGACCTGTTTGTCAAACATTAAATAATAATGCAGTTATGCACGATCGAACTAATTTGGCGTGTTTGTAACATTTAACACTTGCAACAATACAGGTTTATATTTTGTTTCGGGTTTTCTTCATTGCCTTGTTATTCGACTGAGATCTTGTACAATTAATACCTACACAAACTTTTTAAATTGTCTTACTTTCACTATATACCTATAGTAAAACGGAATTAGGTCGAATACGGTACAGTGAAGATGTTTTGCAAACTTTTTGGAGGACACTATAAAAAAAACTTTAATTATTATTTTTTAATCTTTCTCCGTCTGTCTATATCTTGGCCGTGCATTACTGAATAAATTTAAATCAAACTGATCACGATTTAAGTTCGTACTACGAAATAGGACATTGGATGAAAGTAAAAAATGTGTACTTGTTTATAATTCTTAGTATTAACCCATTGTCCAATTTCATTTATCATTATTTTGAGACAGCGCCATTATTCTGTGACACTCATTGACTTGTTATATTAACGCATTGGCGCAGTATTCACAGTAACTGGCTGATGGGCTAGCGGACGCGGGTTCGATCCCCGCACATGACTAATATTTGTATAAGCCATACAGATGTTTGTCATGGTCTGGGCGTTTGTGCTTGTGTATTGTGTGTGTTTCCGGACCCTCGACGCAGGATTCATAACCTACTGGGGGCCGTTGAGTGTGAGACGTTTATTATTTATTATTATTCAGTTCTGCAGAATTTGCGATTAGATATGAGTCATCTAACCAAAGATAAAACCTTGTTTAATATATTTCAAACAGATTATACAAAGATTACTTATATTAGTGTCATGTAATATATATTGATGCTTTAGGGTAACCCAGTAGACATTAAAACTATATTCATTTATAAAAATCTATTACGATAATTATACTTTTGCAACTTGAGTCTCATTTCGGGACTTTTTTATGACTGGGTTTCTTATAATAAACGACGTAGATATACCACAATATTTGTTATTTAAAAAATGATTATAAATATTACATTGGTACGATAAGTCATGTAATGTAAACAACAATAGAAGAGAAAATTATAAACTTGTAACTTTAAGTTTCTGACTTGGTTAAATTAATATTATATATGTATACATAATAATATTTCAAACAATTCTTCACATGCCAGTGAATAAATTTAAAGTATAAGTAAAAAGTCAATAATAGCCAAAAAAAATTATTTAGTTCAAGATTATATAAATGATTTATATGCGTGGGCGCTTTGGTTTTCATGTAAGTCATAATATAATTAAAATTACAACAAAAGTTATTGAATAACGTATCTATCTATCTAACGTATTACGATTGTGGATTATAAAAAGTATTTAAATGAAAAGTAAAAAAAAGTAAACAATGCTTAATAACAGTAACAATTACTTAATTATCTTCAAAATAAATATATTTATTATTAACAAAATGAAAACAGGACAGGAGTGTTGTTTAGTTCTATAAGAATAATTTTTTTTCAAGTTAATTACCGTTATAGAGGTAAGGTTACGCTATTTTCTGCCGTTGAGACGAGGTTCGTTTATTTCGGGAATTATATACCTTTAACGAGAGCTTTGTAGAAGGGAAGTCAAATAACATTTAATTACTTGCCGTGTTTTTTTCGTTAAATGTAGCTTTTTTTCGTCGAACTCGTTCAATTACTTTCCAGGAAAATATCCTATTACATAACTAATAAATATATATATTTTTATAATAAAATGTGGTTGTTGAAAATTTTCTTTTATATTAAAAATAAATTATTTATTTAGGAAGAAACATAATACTTATGCAAAAAATTGAAAAATAAAATATGTTGTATTTTATTGTTACTTTTATATAAATTTTGCAGTTGTATTAATTTGTAAATAAATTAGTTTTAATGGATTTAAAAACATTGACTTTCTCAACGTCTTAAGAAGTAAGAAGTAAAATAACTAGCCACAGCAAACATTGTATTGTGCGGTAGTGCGATATGGTGCATAGAGGTACGGTGCGGTGCGTTACTATTATTAATTGATCTGTACTAAAACACGCTTTAATTTTTGTCATTTATTTATTTTACAGTTATATAAAGTATAACAAACAACCTTCTGTTCTTTGCAAAAGCTTGGCATCGAGAGTCTGTTACATTGTAGGGTCGCTTTTATCAGGGCCGGCCTAAGGAGAAAATTGCAAGTATGTGTCGAGATAATAGTGCGCATGTGACGGAAGTGTACATAAAAACAAAAACCGCCAGGCTATACGTATTCCTAAAAAAAAGGTCGCCATCGACAGGGAATTCATGCTCACACATTGCAGCCCAAATGGTCCCGTACAGTTCGGAGGACTTCCTCCCACGGACCATTCGGCTGTGGAATGAACTACCTGGCGAGGTTTTCCCACAGGACTACAGTATGGGGTCCTTCAAGAGGGGAGTAAATAGGGTCGGCAACGCGCATGTGATGCCCCTGGCGTCCATAGGCTACAGTAACCGCTTACCATCAGGCGGGCCGTATGCTTGATTGCCACCGTCGTAGTATACAAAAAAAAAGGTCGTCCGAGATCCACCATCGATGTTTACCCTTGTAGTCTATCCGAATTCCAAAAAAAAAGGTCGCTTGAGATCAACCGTCGACTGTAACCTATCCGAATACCTTAAAAAATATGCCCTTCCAAAAAGCTCGAGTGTGTGGCTGCATACTTCGCACATCCCTTAGGCCGGCCCTGGCTTTTATTGACAATGTCAAATGTCAAAGCTACAGGATGTCAGCTCACGTAATAACAATCAGTTCATATTCTTCTATACATATAATAAAATGGTAGGAAAGTCAAAACTGTACATTGAATATTTTTTTAAAAGAATACTTGGGGTGTGATCTACAATCGATACCGAAGCCAAAAATATAGTTTTTAGAATTTTTCCGGGATAAACTCAAAAAGTACTGCATGGATTTACTTCAAATTTGGCACGAATATTATTAAGAAGTCGGGTCAACATATAGGCTACATATTATCACGCTATCACCTACGGGGAACGAGCAGTGCACCTTTATTTCTTCAATGCATTCTGTAACAACGGGTAATCTAACGACGCATATTTGAATGTTGTTATTATGTTAATAACCATGCTATAAGCTATCTTCACACTATAAAAATCACGAAATATAAGTAACTTAGGCTGATAAACATAATGAATGTAAGAATGAATGTAATATAAGAAATGAATATAAGTAGTATCAAGACAATTTTAGAGCAGCGCCATCTATGAGATTTCAAAAACATCAAGTCGAATTACATGTGTAAACCCTTTTTCGATATAAATAATTTAAATTTGATCATGTGATCACGAGATTAATAGTTGTTTTTAAAAGTCATAGATGGAGTTGTGCATTTTAATAAAAATTGTATCGTTTATTCGTTTCAGACTTTCAGAGATGAGCAAGACAATTAAAAAAAATGTGTTTGTATAAGTTTTAAGTTGCTTCATCTATGTCTTATAAAATTCATCGAGTTTTTCTGTATGTAATAACAAACAGAACTCAAAAAGAACTGCATAGATGTATAACAAAATCTAAACTCGAAAACGGCACGTTATTGCTGGAAGCAATTTCTCTCTCTCCGAAGTTGTGTAACGGGACCCGCCTTAAAGTCATCTCGCTCCACAGACACACCATTGAGGCGGAAATTCTTACGGGTTGTGGCGTCGGCGAGGCAGTATTTATACCACGCATTCCCGTCATACCTCATAACTTCCCGTTCCACTTCAAGCGCGTGCAGTTCCCCGTGAGTGTTTGCTTCGCGATGACCATCAATAAGTCGCAGGGGCAGACACTGATGGTAGCTGATGTCGACCTTAGGACGAGCTGCTTCTCACACGGGCAGCTGTACGTCGCTTGCTCCCGCGTCTCCAATCCTGACTCTCTTTACATTTTGGCTGCGGAGAGCCAAACTACTAATGTTGTTTATCGACAAGTCCTATAAATATTTATTTTTACCCTATTCAGTATTCCTTATTCATTATTTTCTCCATCTGCTTCAGTCACAACTTATGACTTAATTCAGCAGAATCACCATAAAGTCATTTATTCAAAGCAGGCTAAAAATAAGCACTTTTTGAAGGTCAATTTTAAAAAAGACAGTCTCCCTCTGTTACTGCACTTTCTGTAGATATGAAATGTAAAGAAGAAACGGGTAAATGAATGTTATTTTAAAAGGTATAATCGTAGGTATTTTTGGTGCTGTATAGCGTTCACGCAGACGACGTCACGGGCAGCAGCTAGTATTAAATAACAAAATATTTTACAATAACAATACAAGCGTAATGACGTTTATAATAAGTTTTTATTAATAAATGCTAATACTATATAATACTCGTATAGGGACTGAGAGTCTCCAGGCACGTGTAGTTATAGGTACATATCAAGCAGATCAGTACTTTATGAACTTAACTGAATTATCCTGTAAATATCCCACAGCTGGACAAAGGCTTCTTCTCCATATACGAAAGAGGTTGGAGTTTAATCTACCACTCTGCTCTATTGCGGGTTGACGGATAATTTCCCTTCCATGAGTAATGATCGTTATAAGGTGTCTGTGATAACAACCGAGTTTTACGTACTTTCCGAGGCACAATGGGTACACACAAAAACACCCAGACCATGAACAAATATTTGTACAACAATAAATATTTCTCTCGAGCTGGAAACGAACCCGCGAACGCCGGCGTTGTCTTGTCACTACACCAGAACGGAGTCTTAATTCTATAACGCGTACCTAACTTTATATTGGGCTTTCCGATTAAGACAACCCTTTTCTTAGTTAAATGATGTAAGAAATGGAAAGAAAACAAAATTAATACCTAAAACCCTAAAGTAATTATTATGACTAACTTAATTAATTTCGGCTTCATTAAAACTTTAAGGATGTAAAAGAAAGTAATACAAATTTGGGTAAGGAAAGTACCACACTAGCTCATACTCTGAGGCCATAATATCGTTTGTTTATTAGGAGCCCACGCAAAATTAGTTATTTCGATTTAAGGGTTTTTTTATTAAGTTTAAAATAGATTACTTTTTTTTTTGTTTTCCGTTTAACCGTCTTTTTACATATAGAACAGGTGCAGTAGACAACTAAATAAATTTGCCTTTTCATAAAAAGCCTAGCTTTATTACTAAATTACGACGTTTAAACAACGGTCTGAATGGCGTTCAGATAATGCGTAGTAAAACAACATTAATTAGTGAACTTCGCAGCTTATAATTTTAAAACTGTTTTCATTAACTCGTAAACTTTTAAAAAAAACATAAAAATATTAACTTAGGTTGTTATAAGTGTTTTTAAGATGCACGCGCTGGTATCTAAGTGATCGTTTTTGAAGTTTTCGTTTCTGTTTGTTGTCACAGGCAAGTCGTTAAACGTTGTTGAACTCATTCTTGAGTTTAGCTGTTTTATTGACGAGACGTACATCTATACAAATAATAAATTGTTAAAACCTCCGTTTTATTAATACACTATATATCATCAAGAATAAATTTTAATAGCGCAATGTAAATATCTTTAATACATAAAAATTAAACATAACTCACAGTATAATTTAGTTTTTGTTTCATTGAAATTACATTTAAAAATAAATATTTAAGAAAATAGAAATAGGTACCTACGCCACCAACGCCATCTGGTTTAAGGAATCTTAAAAACTCACAAAACTTATTTTTGAGTTATTATTTTGTTAAACTTAAAAGTTTACTAAATATGTCGAATAGGAATAGAAATCGTTTTAATATTTTAGATAAACATCATTTTCAATTAATATAGGTACTATTATGTTAAATGTCACTAAATATAAAAACGATATGCTACCATTATACGATAGATGGCGCATGTAGGTGATAAAAAATATAAATTAATATTTTTTAAAATTTTAGTTAAATACCTGTGCGAAGCCGGGGCGGGCCACTAGTTATACATTTCATACATTCAGATCACTGTACAAACAGCACCGCTTAGTAACAAGGCTAGGCTTTAAATTAAATGGCGAGTTGAGATAGGTGGTCGCAACAAATAAACACCTTTTTTAATGTAGAGAAATGATGTGAAGGATTTCCTACAAATATTATATATATATATATATAAAGTATAACACTTATAATCTGGAAAATGTAGGGATATCAAATGGAGAATTATTTATGTTACGGAAATGGATTAACAGAGTGCGGTCAGAATAATATATGCGTACATCTATGAAAAAAAAAGAAGCTTATGCAGGTATATGTACTGTAGTGACTGGCTACATTCTGGTCTTTAATTTTCATGCCCTATTTTGAATCGATGACAAATCCATTTGTCATTTATTCCTCATTAATTCTTCATATTTGCTTTTTGAAACAACATCTATTATTAATATTCATTACATCGATACATACGTATTTTTTCTTTGTTTTTGTTAAAAATAATCAATAGGTATTCAAAACAAGCTGCAACACAAAACCTTCAGTTTCATCATGGTCGTCGTTCCTTATGTTATATATGTATAAACCAATAATATACGTATATTAACGACTGGCACAATTGGCACAGTTGGAGAATTGTGGATTCGATTCCAATACCGAGTCTAGATGAAATATATATATTTATTTATATATGTACAATTATTATTTTAAAAAAAGTTATCAGTCGACTGTTGCCTAAAACATAGGCACCAATTGCCTACTTTAGAAAAAGACGATCGTGTGTCAATGTTAAATACATTGATTTATTTATAATTTAATTCTCGAAACTAATTACACCTATCGTTTAGGTACTATTTTACAAAAAAAAAGTAAAAATGTTCAGACAGTGTCAAGCTACGTATTGAAGAGAGTAAGAGAAGAAGAGAAGCAATTTTCAAAAGAACTTTGTACTTTTTTTGAGTACATACGAGATTATACGTTGGTCGAATGTAGCTTATTACTTTTTAAAGCTT
The DNA here is from genome assembly GCA_036937285.1 of Euphydryas editha. Lineage (NCBI taxonomy): Eukaryota > Metazoa > Arthropoda > Insecta > Lepidoptera > Nymphalidae > Euphydryas > Euphydryas editha. The sequence continues at coordinate 4,109,543 of JAUPFZ010000001.1, forward strand.
CAATAGTGAAAAAAGCCTATATAATAGTTTTTTTTACTTATCTAAAAATTATAATTTATCTGGCAGGGGGAAACATTTGTCTGTAACGAAAATTTTAATTTTTGCAAACGGTTATTATAATAATAATATTTTTGAACGGCTGCTTTAACTATAACCACCATCATCCGGGAGACGCGAAAAAAAAGATCTCTATTTTGACGGCCGGCTGGTCGAGTGGTGACGGCCGGCTGGTCGAGTGGTCAGGCAACTGGACACTTTACGCAGCGGTCGCGGGTTCGAATCCCGCCAGGTGCAGATAATTTGTATGACGAATATAGATGTCTGCACCGTGTCATGGATGTGTATTTATTTATGTATATATGTATTTATATCTTAAATTTATTTCCGTTCCTAGTACCTGTAACACAAGTTCTTACGAACTTACCACGGGGCTAGGTTAACGTGGTGTGATTGTTGGTTAATATTATTTAAAATATTTTACGTGAACTTCAAAAAAATTACCTAGATTAACCATATTTCAGTTTTCTGGTCGTTCAATCGAAACTATACACAGTTTCAACATGGAGTCCTTGTTGATTATAGAACTTCAACAATAGAATATTCATTAATAATATTGAGATAAAATATCAAAAAAGGTTCCATCAAAAGTAAAAAAAGACTTCAAATCTATTTTATTAGGAATAGTTATTGGAATATTTTATTATATTAAACTTTCCTTAGTAATGAAGTTCACAATGAATGTAGTCATCCCCTTTTGCTTCCTCGATGATAAAGCATTCTGACGCTTGATAGAATATCGGCTATCTATAACGTCGTTGGAACACTGCCATGTATTTGATAGATTCGATAATACATTCGCTTTGTTGGTTCAAGTGCGTATTTCGGTACAATTTGTGATAATCGTCTTAAACAGAATATAATTATTTAATGATCCTTTCTTACCTTGGAACTTGAATTTATAGAGATTTGTATGAGTGCGTCTATTTATTCTGTGCAAGGTTAGTTACAAACTATAAAAATTTAAAAATATCACTATCTTGATTTCGTATTCCAAGCTGGTGGTAGCATTTCATTAGTTGTGATTTAATTAATCATTTTATTATATGACTATCAGTTTTTTGCGTTTCAGCTATTTTCGATATTATTTGATTTCGGATTCGGACAAGAAAACCAACGAAAGTAACCCAAATTTTATTTTGGATTTCCAGTTGCTATACATACTAAGTTTCACTTTATAAATTGAAAAAAAAAAAAGTTATTGAAGTAGGTTTCTGCTGAGAAGAGTCGACAAGAATTTCAACAGTTACTGCTTAAAAAAATTGAAAAAAAAAAAAAAAAAACAATTTTTCCTACACGAAAGCATCATCATCAAGTCCACACATTTTTGTCATATATATAATCTTGTACAGAGTAATATGCTTTGGCTTTTAAAGACTTTTTAATAGAAAGTTTAAATTTATTAATTAGCAATAATAAAATTGTTTCTGGGATTTTATTATATATGCGTACACCTTGGCCTATAAAAAACGTTTACTTTCGTAACCGAGAACTTGGCGTTACAATTTTATTGTTCTTTCTCGTGTTTATACTACGACTGTTACTATTTATGTCAAAGTAATCAATATTTGAGAAAACACATAATATTATTATAAATATACTGTGACCCAATTTCAAGTACAACATTATAACCGGTTCTGAGAAAAAACTTGTAGTTTTTGCGTAAAAGACTTCAAAGATCCATCCGTCCATACAGCCTCTATATATCCTTAGAAAATGTTTTATTTTTGTATAAATATAACAACTATTCAAAGAAATTTGTAAAAACATACTTATTGAGGTATATTTAGTGTTTCTAGATGCTTTAAAGTAATTGTATTCAAGACTACCTTTTACTTTAAGAAAAATAAATTAGTTTCGATTTCGTTGAAAGAATTTGTATTCGTTGAGTATGATAAATAGCTTACGTCAGTTTTCATGTCACAAGCTATTACTCTAGCTACTAACATGGTTAACTAAAAAATACTAATACTGAAGTTAGTTTGTTTGTAACATTAAGAGTTAGTCAGATTGTAAAGGATTAAAATAAATAAATAAATAAACGTCTCACACTCAATGGCCACCAGTAGGTTGTGAATCCTGTGTCGGGGGTTCGGAAACACACAATACACAAGCACAAACACCCAGATCACGACAAACATCTGTATGGCCTATACAAATATTTGTCATGTGCGGGGATCGAACCCGCAACCGCTAGCGCATCAGCCAGTTGTTGTGACCACTGCGCCAACGCGTCGTCAAAAGTCTGTATAAAGAACGTAATGACTGCTAATACTAAAGCAAAACTCCCAGAATTTAATTATAAATTAAGAAATAAATATATTGTAACATTATTTAAATCGATTGTATAAAAAAATATAGCATTGAAAAATATTTATCTTAAAAGTAAACGAAGTCCCAAAGGACTACTCCATTTCGTGTTTCTTTCGCGACGACACTTCATTTCACGGTACAATGGCTTGAAGAAGTTCTTTCTTCTATTTTTTTTATCTTAGATACAAATTAAAAACAAATAACAATGACAAGTACTTTTAATAAAACTGTAAATGATTGATTTCTTCTTAAGTGTCTCTTTGTTTAAAATTCTTATATTAAAACAAATCAAGAATCTTGTCCTTTAAATACTTTTATAAAAAATTTGTCAAAAGAAAGAAAAAGAAGGAAAATATAATCTGAAGACTATCTTATATCATGGCATATACGAGTATACATCGAAAATTTAAGTGTACAATTTCTTAGTTGTATTATATGCCATACAATTTACTATGCAGATAAAAAACGTGTGGTGTCGTGTGACACCAGATAGGAACAAAGTTCCTTATTACATAAATATTAATTTCAAGTTCTAGTCGAGGTAAAAAGAAAATAATTATTCGGGTATAAATTTTTTATTATGATTTTTTATCGATAAAAAACAAAAACTACTGTACAAAATTATCTTAACACTTTTATTTTATTCACAATGATTCATAAAAATATATAATAATAATATATGTACAAAGAAAGAGCTATTTACATGGATAAATAATTGAGCCTAATTATGTTCTATCATTCAAACTATATCTTTATGGTAACTAAAATATGATATATACGTTTGTGATTCGATTTTTTTTTTTTTAAAAAAACAGCCCGCTTAAAACAAAAAATTAAAAATATAGTTTTAAACAGATTATACAGCTGTTTAAAACTTTGTTTTAAATTCATTAATAAGAATGTAAATTATTTGTAAAACAGACAAATTAAATTGACTCTATTATACTGGATGAATCTGGGATAATCGATGATATTTTAACCACATGTTCTACTGAGCATACTGAAAAAAACACATGAATCATACCCTCGCAAATAAAGTTTCTTTCTCGATCTCCTATGCAAAGTGCGATATCTACTGTGCCTTTTTTATATATTTATATTTTTATATCATCTAACAAGCGATAAATCAACTAAGCGGGCTGTTTTTTAAAAAAAATAAAACTGTTTAATAATACACCTAGTATTTTTCAATATATTCCCAGAATTAGAACTTAATTTAAATGTTCTCTTATATATTATATATAATATATATAACTTAAAAAGTTTAAATTGACTTGCTTATAATACATATAACAAAGTATCTAAAGTATTGTATTTTGTTAATCTAAGCCCTCACTAAACTAGTTCGAAGTATGTTATTACTAATGGATTAAACATGTTATACACGGGAAATTACATCATAAATAATAATGATACTCTATATATATGTAGATCGATTACCAAAATGTAGTTTAAATTTCATTACTTGTTAGTTCAATAGTAACTGCGCAATTAGAAAATGTCCATATAGATTTTACACCACAACGACTACACACATATCAAAACATATCTGACGACGCGTAGGCGCAGTGGTTACAGCAACTGGCTGGTGCGCTGGCGGTCGCGGGTTCGATCCCCGCACATGAACAATATTTGTATAGGCCATACAGATGTTTGTCGTGGTCTGGGCGTTTGTGTGTGACCCCCGACACAGGATTCACATCCTACTGAGGGTCGTTGAGTGTGAGACGTTTATTTAATATTTATTTATTTATATCAAAATGAGAAAAGTTCTGGAGTAGTGGTGCGAAAAGTAGTTTCAATACTGGCTCATTTGTACAATTATTTGACAGATATTTGTGTATTTGTTTCTAGTCTGGGTGTATGTATGGTTTATGTCCATATGGATCTCCCCACCTTGCCTTGGAAAGCAAATAAAGCCGTGGGTTCTGTTTGTTAATATGGACACGAAATAGTTAATTGTATTGAAGCAGCACCGTGGAGTAACCTTCTCCTATAAGGACAAAATATCTTTGCCCAGCTATGGGACATGTACAGACTGGTTCAACATATAGATTTGATTACATCACTTACATTAGAATTTCACGAACCAAGGGTATTCGTGTTCTCTTTTTTACAGATAAAGACGTATAAATGTATATTTTTAAATGATCTGAAGAGTATGATGATTGATAGATTCGTTATGAAACCAGATGGCCCAGTGGACAAAACTCGTGAATCACTACCGTTCGCGGATTTGATTCCAACGTAACACCTCTGACATTTTAAGTGCCTTTATTTTCAAAGTTCATTATGTGCCTAGTAGCACAAGAAAAATGTCGTGAGAAAACGAGAATTACATCAGAAGAAAATTTGAGACACTTATATACGCCAACCTGTGCAGATATTTGTATTTGTATATACAAATATAATGTGTATATTTGTTTTAGGTCTGGTTCTATTTCCTTGTGGGTCTCCCCACCGTGCTTCAGTAGGCACGTAGAGCCGTAAAAATTAATTTATATTTATTATTCATATTTAATGTTTATTTATCTATAATAGGGATATTTGTTATATTTTTATATATACATATATTGTATAAGTATTAGTATGTAGATATTAGTATGTAAGTTTATTATGTAACTGCACAACCTACCTGGTTTCGTTGTTGAGCTCTCTCTCTCTCTCTCCTTTTTCATTTGGGTTGTTTGGAAGAAATGGCTAATTAGCCATAAAATTGCCTGTTGTACGACACAATATTATCTTAATTAACTTGCAATTATGTTTTGTTGTGTATTTGTGCTGTGCAATAAAGAATGAAAAAAAATAAAAAATAATAAAGCCGTCGGTCCCGGTTGTTGTCATAATCTTCTGATCGTTACTCATGATAGGATAAAGCTCCAACCGCTCTCCTATATGGAGTTGAGGCTTTTGCCCAGCATTGGGATGCTTATAGGCTGATTAATTAATATTCGCAAACCCTCAGTCATGGAGCAGTATGGTAGCTTATTTACAGCCACATTTTACAGTCCACAGTACAGTCCAGATTGTAAGTAGTAACATTTTTGGTTATCCTACCTATTAGTCGTAGCGTGAGTTTATAAAAACTATATTTTCTCTAATATTATAAATAAAATATATAATGCTATTTAAAAAAAAAAAATTCTTAAATCACATATACTCTAAACAAATTCTTCATTCATTTCTAATTAGTGAAAATTTGATTATAGCAAGTCTAAAGTCCAATGTTTATTGATAGATATCTTTTTAATTCAAAGAGTTAGAGGTTCGTTATAATGAATACGTACCTCATTAATAAGGGAATACAGTGAACATTATTCAGAAATCAGACATAATTTTGTTCCCATTATACCCACATTTTCTCGCACAAATCCTGCTTGCTTAATTTGATTTCCAGTTTCAGTTACTCAAATATAGTTATATAATGTAGTTCTTAAATGATTTTAATTAGATAATTTATTTAACTTTTTTTTTTAAATCATTTAAAAATGTTTAACTGATAATTGTGGTGCTAAGTCAAATCAAGTCAACGGGATCGGAATTGGTACGGTTCATTTAGAAACTATGTTTGATAATTCTGAGAGACCGATTGGCTGGGTGCGTAAGGCATAGTGGGGGACACAAAAGTGATGTCAGCGCCCGTTGCGGACAAAATAGAACTACGGGTGGCTCTTTATTTTCTATGACCATAAAAATAACACGTGTGTCAGTTTAATTAAATAAATAAAATAAAATAGGTCATCAAAGTTGTTGTGTAGTCGATTGCAAAAATACTAGTAGAAATAGTAATTGTAAATTTTATAAGTTTCCGGTTGCCTAGTGGAAATTAAATCAGCGAAAAAAATTGATAACTGCTGTTAAAAGGCAAAAGTAAGTATTACTATAACCTACAACCGTATTCTATAGAATAATGACATATACATGTGTATATCGTGTAAGAAAACGGAGTAATAATTTAATTAATTTTTTTTTGTAATGTATTGATGGTTTTGGAGACCATAACGATGGTCTCCAAAACCTATGGATGTTATATGCAGTGAATACTTCATTGGCGGTGAAATATTTCAGATGTTGAATCAAGTCCTAATTACGCTCCAACTATTTTTCCATCAGTTTATAGAAGACGTAAAGTCAACGAATCCGCAGTTTTGAGTAGGTACGTAATAAAATTTAGTTTTGATTAAAATATTTATATTAATAGAGATAATCGACAAAAAAATTAAGACATATTATTTGTTGGATAGAATCAGGCATATTATTTGATATAGTTAATGATTTAGCAATACCTGTTTTATTTTATTAAACACGTTCTTAACAATTCCATTTTTTATCTGCAAAATTAAATAAAAAAAATTAAAATTTAAGATACATTCGTAAATATATAATTATGTTAAATAGAGCTATTTGTTATTTTATATATTATTTTAGATTGTTTTTTAAAATTAATAATGATTTTTTATTCAATATTAATTTTACAATAAAAATTTTGGCAGATTTTAACACTGCTTAACCTAATTCACTTATTGAGACTTGTTTTAGTTCTTGTAATTATTTTACTTACTGTTTTTAGCTGACCCACGGATTTTTTTTTAATTTAATATGCACTCTGTGTAATATATCACATTTTACATTGAAAAATTTTTTTTTTCAAGTTTATTTTATTTTTTCAATAGCTATTTGACATCCAATAGATACATGTTTATTTTCTCAAAAGAGCCACCGTAAGTTGTATCGTTAGATGGCGCTAGGGTCACGCACCCAGCGAATATGGATGTTACAGATTAGTTTTTATGATATTATATAGACTATAGTAATATTATTTTCCATAGGAAATGACAAAGTAATTTCAGTTTATGATATCCGTTGGACCAATTAATTACTGTTAACTGTTGGAATAGCCAACAAAGAAAATAATGTTAAGTTTAATTACTCTTATGTTAAAGGGATGAAGGGGAGTGAGTAAAAGGGACGAGGGAGAGCTTTAGTTGGCTTCAATCTAATTCATTCACCATACGGGACTCTGTTATACTATTTCACGCTTATTTAGTCATTGCATACAACGCCGATATCTTTTTAGGCTATGTAAGACTTTTGATGAAGTATAAACATACTTCTGGCTCTTTTAATGACCTTACGATGAAGAATGATCGAGCTAGACCTACCATTTATCAATTGAAACAGGACTAAAGGAAACTATAACTAATCATCCTGAAAGCCTACAAACTAAATAAAGTTTTAAAAGTTCAATCTTCATATATCGTAATTTTCCCTGAACACACGTATAAAGAAGATTATATCCTCAGCTATATGCTCCGTATGTGATAATTTACGCGCGCTAATCACAGGCCGTACGTCTCTTTGTCGAAGGGTGGGCTTGATTGATGATGGAAGCCTGGAGGCTAATCTTCAAATTAGCTAGTGATATTATACCAACTAACCAACTAAAATTACTGACATTCGGTTTACGGAGGTGTAATAATGGATTTAAATATTTGTTTGTTTATTGAAGATTGAAGTACATAATGATAGTACTTTTTGTATGGAAGATGTTGGTAACATTATAACGTATGTATATTAAGTATTAAGTACCCTTTATTTTTTAGTTATTTTACATTTTTTTGTTCTTTATTGCAAGAAAGTTTTTTGAGTACCTTATATCTGCCATTAAGGTTCATCATGTTTATCATGTGATTTCATCATTTTCTCACGATGTGTGCCTTTAATTTTAAAGACAAATTAAGACTCAATGGTGCAAGTCCAATTCTGAATCCGCGACTGCCTAGTATCGTTTTACGTATTCATCCACTGTGGAAGTTTAGCTCCTTTTAACCATTTAACCATTTAGGGACCTTCAAGAAAAAAGCATACACCCATTTAAAAGGCCGGTAACGTACCTGCTAATCTTCTGATTTAGCGGGTGTCTATGGATATCACGTACACTTAACACCAGGTGAACCGACTGTCCGTGTGCCCCCTCTTACATTAACAAAAATGTACGGTTAAAATAGTTACAAAAAATAAATTTTTACTATGATAATTCTTGACATATCAATTACAAGATATAAAATTCACTATCCGAATTCCAAGAAGTACTATCAATAACATATTAATTTTGTTACAATCACCCTTAACTTAAAATAATTTCGTAGGTACTTGACGCCAAAAAAAACTAAATATGAAAATATTTATATATTAGAACAAATTTTGTGGTGAATTACTTGTCAATCGTAAGGGAAACGTTAATAAGAGTTAAGGTTCAATATAACATAACTTTAACTTTAATGGACAAGTACAGTCCTGTTTAGTGTCGTTGGTAAGTGGTGTGTGTCGCGTATTGAGGTTAAATTGTATACATTACATATAACGTGTTGAGTCATATATCTAAGTCACAAACACAGCATCTATGTTAATTTAACTTAAGTCACATACTACGCAAAGTTTACGTTTGCGGTTCAAATTAGAAGCACCTTTGAGATTTCATCTAACCAATTCAATTCGTGGCCTGCATTTAATTGAAATATTGTGTAAGCAAGGGATTTTAAATGCAATGGTGTTTCAATTCGGTTAGTTAAATTATTGCACTATGATTTATCTTTTATACAAATCGGACAAAATTCTTTTTCATAATTTGTTAATACGTGTTTTATTACGGTAAGATTATTTTAGTTTTCTAAGTTTATTTAATAGGTATTCTTACGCATATTTATTATTATATTTATTGTATTGTTTAAGCCAGACTTTTCTCTTGTCAAGGCGAATGTTGGGAGATTAATTCATTGCGTTGCTCCACTCTAGTAGCTTTTTTTATGTGGTCGTATTGCAACAAGCAAAATTATAATATAAATTTGTATGTCACAGAATTAAATATGTATTAAGATTAATTAAATTATTAATTAAGTGACAACCGTTCTTTTTTATTGTACTCGTAGTGGTGGAAATAGTCAGCGGCGCCGCCTAACGCCGGCGGTCACTGGTTCGTTTCCCGCATGTATGTCTTTGTGAATTTCCCTACAGTGCCTTGGAGAACACGGGAAGCAGTCGATCTCGGCTGTTATAATAAACACCTGATAGTTTTAGATAAGATATTCATGGTAGGAAAGTTATCCACCAATCCGTAGCAGCGTCTTGAATAAAGCTCCAACGCTTCTCCTATATGAAGAAGAGACCCTTGCCCAGTAGTGGAACATTAAAAGCCTGATCTAGTACAGTACACTTCAATTCTTCACCTAATGAAATTCACAGTTTATCCATTGAAATTTTATCATAATTTGATATAATTCAAAATATACAATCAAAAGGTTCAAGTTTTTCAAAACAACGTTACATAAAGCGATTGATCAAATATTGCGTATATTATCTATAGAAACATAAGAAAAAATACAATTTTAATACTTTGCTATATGTAAGCACGTTTTGTAAGTCATTAGAATACTTTGTGTAAATTATTTAATAATAATATTTAAAAAAAATACAACAAAAATTACATGAGCGGAGAACAAGAATTATCTTTTTTGGCACTTACGGAATTATTAAAAACAAAAATACAACTTTAATGACCAATAGAAAATATTTTAAAACAATATTTCTAATATTTTGGTCATTATCCCTAAAAATAAGACAGGAATACTAAAATAATATTTTTCATGCTCTATGTCCGTAAAGACTGTAACTTAAAACCAAATAATATATTTTATTCAAGTAGACTTTTATAAGCTCTAAGCTTTCGAATGGTTGAACTATCACTAGAAATAAGGAAAATCAGTGTCATTGTGACAAGTAAGTCAGAAATTCGCGTCCTCAAACCCTCATTACGCTTCAGATGTGGGTATTATATTGATTTAACAATTTATTTAATTCTTAATACTTTTATTTCAAACTACAAAATAAACCATTTAATACTATTTATTATAATTTTATAGCTCGTAACGTATTGCGAATCGAGTGATAGTTCTCTTTAACCAATTTATTGTTAAAATTCAATGCTCATTTTCAACTAATTATAATTAGTTATAAAATGGTATCATTAAGAAAATTGGCGTTAGAATAGCATTTATTTGGGATTTTTTATAAATCAGGCCAAATGCATGTCGAATTCACATGCGGTTTGTTTCCGCACTACAGAATTCTTTAACAATATGTGTTAATATCGAGCAAAAGGACATTTAAAAATCACATGCCTTTTTATTATTTGTCATTATAGCGGACGTAGTAATTTTGTGCAAATAAATTTTTCCTATTTATCAAGGTTCCAAACCGGCACAATGTTTGTTTTTTGAAATTTTTGGAAATGGAAACAATTTGGAAAAAACGTAAATAGCGCAAAAGCAGATATAGATATTATAAGAATTTCCAACATAACAAGTAGCGATGATTGCTACTCGTAATAAAACATTTAGACATGGAAAAATATTGAAAAAATAATTGACTTGTAGCAAAAAACATTGTTATCAGTAACCTAAACAAATTTTGTTATTGGAAATAACTATAATTATCAGCAATAAAAGCCTGAAGCCTTGTGTGTAACCGAAAAAGTAATAGATAATATTGAACAAAATATTTTATTTGGAAATATTTGTTGCGTTGCTTGTTATTGTATTCATACTACAAAAATGTCTATATTAATCATTTATATTACTTTTTCTATTAAAAATAACATATAACGTATACATTTTTTTTACGATGGAAATATTAAGAGACAAGATGAGACAGTCGATGGAAAATATTAAAAGATAAGTCAAGATAGTCAGTATTAAGTTTTCAAGAATTTAATGTAAATCTCATCATGTGCAAAGAAATTTGCATTCAAAATAAATCATGAGATATGAAGTATATTAATTTTATTTATATTAAATAATTTTCTACTGATTTTATGAATTTTAGATTTTTACTAATCATTTTATCATTGAAGTATACTCATGGTCTGCTTCATCCACTGAAATTTTTATTTATGAGTTTTTTCCACTTGTTAACTCGTACTAATATCTGAAAGTAATCAGTAACGAATTTTCTATCGATACCCGTTCAATAAGCGATTAATAAATAACACTAGACATGATACAATGAGTCGTATCGCTCATGGAACACGCGATGGTGGCGTGATCGGCTGCAGATAGGGGCCACGCACGCCCAGTAACCACATAATAACCCCCTTGATTGATGAATACATCCCTTTGAGTTTGTACAATGAAGCCTGACTGACGCTGCCAATGACTTCCTCTAAGGCCCCTATTAGAGGGTTTACTCGTAATTTGAATGGAACGTTTCCAAAAGTAACTAGGATTACGCATAAATGAGAAAACTTTCGTCTACGTATATCTGAATATTTTACGTATACATTTTTGTATAATAGGTCTCATTTAAATATATTTTAGAGATATTATTACTTTAGTTTTTGCTATCTAATTCGACACTATTTTGTTAAAATTTACAAATAAACTTATTCAGTTTTACCTTTTAAATACTCCGGGCAACTATTCCAATTTTGATTCCTTCAAAATCTTTTAAGACTTAAGATCTAGTCAATATCAGTCCACGTCTCGTGATGCGCTTATTAGCGAAAATATATATCAATTTTTTTTTTTATAGATAAAAGCTGGCCTAAGTGTTTTCGCCTGTGTTTACGATTTTAGACACTTAAATATCAGCTTTCACTAATGCTGAAGTAAGTTTTTAATTATTTATATTGCAAACGATTTTTACACTCACCGAAGTTGAGTCGAGTGGACATTAAAAACAAAAAAATAAAAATTATTCAAATTTCCCGTTTCTCCCTCCTCCCTTAGTTTCAGTTCGTACGACGATAAATTAGTCAAACAAGTTCTTTATACATGTAAATTACCGACCAAATCCGATTTCAGACCAACCTAAATACAAACTAGTTTAGACCTAAAATTGGGAAATGTTAGTAACATGTATATGTTGTTGTACATATATATTTATAAATGTATATGTTTTGTTTCATGTATATGGATTGAACCCTTCTCCTACATGCAGAGGAAACCTTTGTCCAGCAGTGGGTTGTTTACAGGCTGATTTAGTTCATATTGATTTATGTTAAGCCAAAAGCAAAAGCCACTTCTCCTACGTAAGAGAGAGTTGATCTGATTTTATTGTAATAATTTAGAAAAAGATATAATGATAAAGCAAAATCTTGAAGCTCGCGTTATTTATTTATAAATGAATATTAAAATATTCAATGGCCTACTTCTGTTAGTATATAAGTTAAACAGAAGCAGGTACTCGTAAAATAGACAAGTGCTAATATTTTAATAATAACTTTTTTTTTTCCATGTTTTGTGTTTTAGGTGAAACTCTTCACTTTATATTTTCTTGGTAGTGAAATAAAATACCACAACAAAGAACATAAGAAATATATTACAAAAATCTTCGATAAATTTACCAATACCCGTAGATCAGTATGGTTTATTGAGATCCGAATTCATCTCATCGATAGAAGAGCTTTTTGTCTCGAAGTGGTATACTTACACGTACTATATGTTTTTTATCTTTGTTTTTCCTGATATTGGTACAAGATGAATATAAATAAATATAAACCATTCATATTAAAATGTTTACCGTTTTATTATGCTTTATATTATTCATTATAATAAATAAATAAAATAAATAATAAATATGTTTAACACACACACAAGGTCGTCTGTTCCTAAGGTAGGCAACTTAATGCCTGTGTTTTAGGTAACAGTTGACCGATATACATTTTTTTAAAGAAATATACATATAAATAATACATATATAAATAAATACATATTACACCCAGACTCGGGGCGTTAATCGAACCCACAACCCAGGAGCAGAAAACAGGGCCACTGCCAACTGCGCCACGGGCCAGTCAAATTATAATATTGTATAGATTCATTACCACATCTATTTTTTATTAAAAAAAAAATTGTTTTATTTGCGTTCTAACAAAATTTCTCTAGAGGAAAATTTTTAGTTGTTAGTGAGCAAGATTCTGATGCAAAGGCGACTTGTTCAGAATAGCATTGAATGGAACTAGATGCTGAATTATTCATAGACTTCGAAAGAAGGACTAATCGAGTGAAATGGTTCAGAATCTGGAACTTTCTCACTGATTATAGACTTGTTAAAATGTACGTAATTGTTATGCTTTTTACTTTGATCTTGTGAATCACCTTGTTATTATCTTTAAGCATGCGATAAGTGTCTAATAGAAACGATTATTGCTTTATATAAGAGATCTTTTTTCGTTCTTCGTTTTACATATATTTGTATATTTATATATTAAAATTATGAACAATACAGATTTACTAAAATAAAATTTTAAAATTGATGCCAGAGGACCAGTGGTCACATGATGTGATAAGATGATATTTTACTAACGTTTATCTTAGCAAATCTTTAGGTATTATTGATCCCTATTATTGCTAATATTATTTATTTTCAAAAATAGTATCTCTATTGATTTTTATTTGTGATGAGATGAATTGTGTAGATTTAAATTAATTTAATTATGAAGGTGATAATAAAAATCCACTATAACTATTACATATTTCTATAAACGTTTTCTTTAATTATTTAGGTCTTAGTGAAAACATCTTTTAAGTTATCGTTTGTGTTATTGTTATCTCTAGTCACATGCTGCGAAGTTATATCTCTTATTTCTTTCTTTTTTGACGCTGTGAAATGCGTTTACGTATTCCGCCACCCGAAGGCAACGGGTTTGTGGGACTGGCTGACTGCGAAGTCAGAATACCCACTAAAACACAGCGGTGCCCTCATCGTCGTACTAGGACGCCACGGGATCGCTGGCGCATGCCACCGTGACGCCCCGACGGTTGGCCCGTCTATGCGGGCCGCCTTCGCACATACTCTATTTCCACTGCACCAGGGACCAGGGAGGGGCGATAGACGTTGCACCTGCTTTCTTTTGATCTCCTTCCTTTTCGTTGTCATATTGCGCGTATCGGTAGCATTTTTTCCCACACTGGAATTATCAAATGTCCCATCCATATCTTTAGGAATAGAATTTTTCTCTAACAAAAAATAAAATAAAAATAAAATTACCAATAATATAAAAAAAAAGGAAAAGAAAATGTTAATAAAAAAAAATGGTTGTCTGTAAAGTCGGTTTACAGACGATAATTTTTACGTGATAACGTCATAAGAAAACATAGATGTAGAATTGTATACTTTTATGATTCGAATTGAATTATTATCACATATATAATATGATAGTGTGTATTACTTTACATATATATGAAAGTGTAGTACTTTTATATATATGATAGTGTGATATTAAAGATTTTCCAATCTGAGTTATTTTGTTAAGGATAGGAAGATGATAGGAAAAGTAGGAAATCAAGGGGAGTGTTTCAAGTGGTACTCTCTACCAAACAATTGACAAATCACAAAACAGTAGGGGTGTGCGATAATTATCGATAATTCGTAAATACTCGATAATTTTCCATTCGATAATTATCGATAAGTGTTATTCGATAATTTTGATCCGATAATTATCGATAATTTTTCATTCGATAAACATCGATAACTATCGACCGATAATTATCGATAACTGTTCATACGATAATTATTATCGATAACTATCGATAAAACGATTCGATAATCATCGATAGTAAAATTATCAATATTTTTTATCGATGAACATCCCTACTTCTACCAAACAATTGACAAATCACAAAACAGTAGGGGTGTGTAATTTTGATCCGATAATTATCGATAATTTTCCATTCGATAATTATCGACCGATAATTATCGATAACTTTCGTCAACTATCGACAATTTTTATCCGATAATTATCGATAACTGTCGCCAACTATCGATATCTTTTCCTCCGATAATTATCGATAACTGTTCATTCCATAATTATCGATAACTATCGATAAAACGATTCGATAATTATCGGTAGTAAAATTATCGATATTTTTTTCCGATGAACATCCCTACAAAACAGTTCGCGTGTAGATTGCGTGGCGCCACTGTCTCTTTTACTCGAACGCGGTCCGATGGAGTGTAAGACAGAACGCTTAGGGTAATCGTGCCTCTCTATCGCTTGTTCTGCGCTCTCGCTCACTAATTGTGACAATGATGACGTCATCTTCTTCAAACGGGCACACCTTCATCAATTTACTAGACGTTATCACGTCAAAAAATTCTGTTTTGTAACAAAAATTTGTACAATTTTCTTGAATAGTGGATTTTCTTATATTACGAGTACACAGAGATACATCCAGACTTTTTCAATTTTGAGGTAGTTACCTTGCTCTACCAACTCTACTCTCCCTCCTTCGTAAATTAACTGGAAAGATAATTGTTATTACTATTAATAACAAAACAAAAATAAACTTCAAAGAAATAACATGTTTTACAGAAATAATTTACTCGTCGGTCTGTTTGTCTGTTCGCGGTAAACTCAAAAATTAGTTATCGGATTTTCTTGCAGTTTTTACCAATAAAGTGATTCATGTGCAAGGATTATGTATAGAATATGTCAAAGTTTAGTGTGAATTGGTTCATAATAATATGACGATAACTGTCGAAAATATCGGAATAAGTCAAGCAGCGCGGAAGTTTTTATCGAAAACACCACTATCCCTGTGAGATATGACATAATAATGTATGATGGAAATAATTATTTTTATAGGTCTACAGAAAAGACCGCGACGGCATATATCTATATTTTAAGGATAACTTACTATACCCATTCTAATTAAAAAAAAAAATGGTTACATACAATGCGGTAATTGAAAAGCTATTAGGTAGGATACAGTATTCATCCTTATCAATTTACATTATTTACCTCAAACATTTAATGCACATTATGATAATTCTGTACACCATATAATTTAAAAGTATATCTTCAATGTTATTGCAAAATGAAAAAGTAACACGAGTGAAAATAAATTCAAGCGCTGGTCTCACACTGATGACAGGACTCGCTTGATGCAACCACCTCCGCACCGCGTTCCTCAGTGTCACTAAGAATATTTATATGTCACCCGTGGGAAGTCGGGCAAAAGCCAAAATGTACTTTACTTTTTAAAGTAAAAGTACCTACTTTAAATAAATTAAGGTCAGGGCTAAAGTTTTACTTAATTAAAAGTAAATAAGCCATAAGCAAAGAAACGAATGTTAACAAGAATGTATATTTTTAAAAGAAAATAAAAAAGTAAATCAAACGCGTTGGTTAGAAAGTCTTGTTAAGTTTTCGTGGTTATATTATATACAATTTTTTACCACAGCAAAAAGTCCGGAAAAAATACGATTAGAAAGAATACTTTTTACTTAATTGAACTACAATACTATCATAATTATTAGAGTCAATATCAAGACGAATAATTAAAAAAAAAGCTATATTTTTATATATGAAAATATAACATAATATTGTAAATAAAATTATTTTTGTCAAAATCAAATGATGCCCAGGTACAAAATTTTAAACAATAGTTTGAAAATGCTGAATTTTTTTTTTAATTATCTCAAAACCATACATTAACAAACTCATCCGGTTTTTAATATCAATATTATCCTAGTATTTTATTTTCTGTCAGATAATAACATTTGAATAATAATAATAACAACAACAACAAGTACTCTTTATTCCACACGAAAAAAAAAAAAAATTTTTTACAAAATAATACAGAGTAAAATTTTTATAAGAGAAATGTACAAGAGGCGGTCTTATTGCTAAAGCAGCAATCTCTTCCAATCAACCTTAGGTAGAGGATATAAATAGAACGTTAGGGGTGTACAAAACATATCCACAATATATGTACATACATACATACATACAAATTAACACATACAAATACATACATACACATACACAAATAGCCATATGTCTACACATATACGTATATATACATATACTTCAATATATTCTGAAACAAAGCTATAGAGTTAGATAATAATTTGTTATTTAACACCATAACATAATTTATTCGATGAAGTCTTTGAAGAATTGAAGTCTCAACACAAATTGGTCGTAAAATAAACAATAAATTACAATTTTAATTTAGTGGTTAGTAAAAAAGAGACAGGAAAAAATTAACGACTTTATCCTTATATTATCTTTTTACCTTTATCCCGTATTACTATTTATTTTTTGCCTTCATATAAATTGTTACCCCGCAACTACGCAAAAAAAGGAACTACCTACCTTTCTTTTCTTTTTTACCCCAAGAAGGTAGAAATACGAATCTTCAACGTTGGTGTTATAGAAATATGTATTTCAATTATTATAGTTAAAATATATTTCTATTTAAATATTATGTCTTATATAATAATAATAAGACGTTTATTCACCAAGCATACAAAATAATATAATTTTCTCAGAGCTTAATTACGTAAAAAAAATTGTCGGAAAAAGGTTGTAGGCAGGGCCGGATTTAGAGTTGTGGAGGCCCGAGGTCATCTCTGAATTTCAATTTTTTTCCCGAAGTCTCTATTGTGGCCCCTTTTGTGCAGGCACGGAGCAGTTACCCCAGTTATCGTACCCTAAATCCGGCCCTGGTCGTAGGCTCAGCTTACATCTCAGCCAGTTACGTGGGAATATGTGTTGTATTGAACGAATAAACATTATTACTATATTGAGATATTTTCAACGTAATCTTAGTAGGAATATTTTCAACATTCATTTTTCCTTCGATTTTCATCCTTTCATAATATAAACGCGTTAAAAGCTGTAAATATCTTTTCCTATTAGTTATAATGAATATGTGCTTTGTCAAATATACTTTGTGGAATAATATTTCTAAAATTTATTTTTTAATAATAATATTGTTTTATTCATTTTTTGTGTCCAAGTATTTGAGGAAATTTAAGTACTTTTAAGCCCAGCTTTGCTTGCAAAATTTACAGCCATTCATTGTTATTCACATGTACTACATTTTGGACTATTTGGAATCTTTTGCGACAATATCAAAAAAGTAAATAGAACGCCTCACATTCAACAGAATGGAGTAAGATGAAATCTTGTCGGTTCCGGAAATACACAGTACATAAACACAATCGCTTCAAGCACTCCAAACATCTGTATGGCCCATACTAATATTTGTCAGGAGTAGAGATCGAACCCGCGACCGCTAGCGTAATAGTCAGCTGCTGTGACTACTATTTTCAATCTTCGTCACACATTTGATTTTACTACATGCTACCGAACTCAACTTCAAAGCATGGGTAAAGGCTTCTTTTAACGACTATTATGACTCTATAAGGGACAAGTGTTGGAGCTTAATCCGCCTAATTATTTTTCAACTATAATAAATATCGTTATCAGCTTTTTACAATAACAACCGGGATTGACAGCTTAATTAGCTCAATAACGCACATTTAGATTAGAAACACAATTTGTACAGATATAAATAACCGTTTTGAACGAATCGAAGCCGCCATTAATGGCGCTAACTGAACTTTATACTACACCATAACGATTAATAAAATAACAGAACACCGCTACATCAAAACAGTCATTAAAGATATAAACAAAAGAACATTCGACCGAAAATAGAACACAAATTCACCAAAACTATCGTTAAAGAAAAGAAGATTGGTACAAGTATATTCACATAATAATAATTAGTATGTATTATAAATTACTAAAAGCAAATAATAATTAAAAAAAAAAGAACCTAAAATTCTGACAATCAAATATTTTATTTCATTAAAATATTATGACCATATATTAACTTAGCCACAAAATATTTACTATTTTACTATACTCGTAGCAACAAATAAAGAAAAAAATCAATGTGAAATATAATTTTCCGTTTTCCTACAAAATTCTATACTTTGTACGAGGAACCACATTAATATACAATAGTTCATAGTGATGATAAAAATATTACTTTTAGAATATAAAATTTCTCTCTGTAACATTTTCATTAGCTTGTTACGTAACGTGTAAAACATTTTTCCCGATAAGTTTCTTAAGCTTCATTTTGATTTGTATTTAAATAATTTTATATTTTTATATCAATTCAATTCAGTTTTACATCTACTCTCAGATCTTTGATATTAGTTTTAATATAACAGCTATTATTAATTAGTTATCGAAATTATTTAAAATAGTGTTTTATTTAATTAGTACAACTAATATTAATATGACTAAAACTACTACTGACTCTATATTGATATAAATATTAATAATAAATGTATCATTGGTTGTAAGTAAGTTATCATTAATTACGAAATGTATATGAATGAATGATGTTTAATGAAAAAATGTGACGTATCCTTAGACCAAACTCATATTTTTCCGGCTTTTTCGGTTTTCTCATTCTTCTAAATAGTCTTATACAAAATATGTCTATGTCGATATCATTCAAATGTGTCACGCTCAAATAAACACACAAACACATACACACACATACAAACACATATACTTATACTTGCTAGGTGTTTTACGGTAACTACATCTAAATATAATGTCTTAATTCGGAATCGTTTAATAAAATCTCTATGTGAACTGAGTTTCCATATACTACGTTAATAGATATTTCATGCTTAGCAACAGATTTAAAATGCCAAGGTAATAACCTTTTAGTAAGTTGTTAGTACGAACAGCCTGACTTCTTCGCTTGCAAGTTTCAAACGATCCCCAAAAGTTCATTAGCGCACTGCAGACTTAATTAGTCTTCACCGACCGCAAGCTCAAGTTCTTAGAGTCAGTTTGTTGAGTATCGAAGAAACGAAACGCTGAAAATTGCCTATCATTTTAGTTAACTTGGCGTTGAAATGTGATTTTTTAATATAGCGTTTATTTATTTGTAGCGTTTTTTATTTATTTATTAGGAAATGTATCATGCTTGGGCGAAAATCTCTTTTCTAATAGAGATTGATTTCAATTTAACCATACTGTTCCTCTTCGACATAACGGGTATATACATATATCAGAATCTCTTTCAAACGATGCAGAGTACTAAACAACTTTTTAACATTTGACGTTCCAGTTGTTGATGCAGGGCCAAGAATAAATAAAATAATTGATATAATAACAAAAGTAAGGAATATACTCGTATAGTTGTGAATATTCCACCGGTAGTATCTATACATATAATAAAATGGTAGAAAAGTCAAAACTGTACATTGAATATTTTTTTTAAAGAATACTTGGGGTGTGATCTACAATCGATACCGAAGCCAAAAATATAGTTTTTAGAATTTTTGTCTGTTTGTCTGTTTGTCTGTATGTATGTCCGGGATAAACTCAAAAAGTACTGCATGGATTTACTTCAAATTTGGTACGAATATTATTAAGAAGTCGGGTCATAACATAGGCTACAAATTATCACGCTATCACCTACGGGGAACGAGCAGTGAACCTTTATTTCTTCAACGCATTCTGTAACAGCGTGTAATCTAGCGACGCATATTTGAATGTTGTTATTATGTTAATAACCATGCTATAAGCTATCTTCACACTAAAAAAATCACGAAATATAAGTAACTTAGGCTGATAAACATAATGAATGTAAGAATAAATGTAATATAAGAAATGAATATAAGTAGTATCAAGACAATTTTAGAGCAGCGCCATCTATGAGATTTTAAAAACATCAAGTCGAATTACATGTGTAAACCCTTTTTGGATATAAATAATTTAAATTTGATCATGTTGGCGAGGTTAATAGTTGTTCATAAAAGTCATAGATGGAGTTGTGCATTTTAATAAAAATTGTATCGTTGATTCGTTTCAGAGATGAGCAAGAGAATTTAAAAAAAATGTGTTTATATAAGTTTTAAGCTGCTTCATCTATGTCTTATAAAATTCATCGAGTTTTTCTGTATGTAATAACAAACAGAACTCAAAAAGAACTGCATAGATGTATAACAAAATTTAAACTCGAAAACGGCATGCTATTGCTGTAAACAATTTGAGTTAAATAACGAAGAAAGAGGAAAATTAAGCATGCCATATATATCATAAAAATAAGAAATGCTTATGCTTCCGCCTTAAAGTCATCTCGCTCCACAGACACACCATTGAGGCGGAAATTCTTACGGATTGTGGCGTCGGCGAGTATTTATACGCATTCCGCTCATACCTCATAACTTCCCGTTCCAGTTCAAGCGCGTACAGTTCCCCGTCAGTGTTTGCTTCGCGATGACCATCAATAAGTCGCAGGGGCAGACACTGAGGGTAGCTGGTGTCGACCTCAGGACGAGCTGCTTCACACGGGCAGCTGTACGTCGCTTGCTCCCGCGTCACCAGTCCTGACTCTCTTTACATTTTGGCTGCGGAGAGCCAAACTACTAATGTTGTTTATCGAGAAGTCCTATAAATATGTATTTTTACCATATTCTGTATTCCTTATTTATTATTTTCTCCATCCGTTTCAGTCACAACTTATGACTTAATTCAGCAGAATCACCATAAAGTCATTTATTCAAAGCAGGCTTAAAATAAGCACTTTTTGAAAGTCAATTTTACAAAAGACAGTCTCCCTCTGTTACTGTACTTTCTGTAGATATGAAATGTAAAGTAGAAACGGGTAAATGAATGTTATTTTAAAAGGTATAATAGTAGGTACTTTTGGTGCTGTATAGCGTTCACGCAGACGACGTCGCGGGCAGCAGCTAGTATATTATATAGAAAGTCAACGATATCATAAGAACAGGTTCATATAATATCAGAGTATAATTTTATATCTTCATATAAAAATCGTTAAGATAATGTAATATTCAGTAATAAGTAAAAACGTAAGGGCGTCGTAATGTTTATCTAGGTATATGAAAGAGCGAGAGTGGGTAGCAAAATATGCCGTTGAAACAATATCTTTTTACGGGCCATAAATAAGACGAATCTTCGTCACCTGCTGTAATGTTAATATATCGTCATTCAGATCGCGTGCGGCGTGTGTAAATCTATTTAGGTGACTTTTACAGGCGCACCTTCATGCGTGATATAAAAATATAATTTCTCCATTTCAATGTTTATTTATTAAAGTTAGGATGGCATGTTTTGATTTGGTAATGAGGCGTATTTGAAGAAGAGCTTAATAATAAACTGTCCTGTAACAGTCTATAAAGGTCGCACTACTGGGAAAAGAGTTCTACTATGGAAGGAGAAGGGATAGAGCTAAATCTCCCCACCTATCAGTGTCCACTGATCATATAGGTATATCTCTCAGAATTTCAATATACACTTCAGTCTTTAGTCTTCAGTCTTTTTCACCACTAAATAAGAGATTAATTTTAAAGAAAGATATCGCATAAAAACTTCATCATGCAATCTCGGCTTGATACTGCGATCGTTTGGTGTAGATTCATATATTCTTTCAAATACACCAAAAAATAAAATAGTAAAATAAATAACCCCTTCAATAGGTAACCCTTCAATAGAATCCCTTTAATAGTTGTGCCTCCAAACAATCAAATTGTGACCTTTTATACGTTACGATAGATAAACCTTGGTGTCGCAAATGACACTTGGCTTATAAAAATTTAAACAAGAAATCAAAATGGCGGATTTTGGTATGCGGGACTCATTTTCATGTAAAATTTATAGAAATTGGATGGTTCCTGCTCGTTTTTTACCTTTTTTTCAGGATTGTCTGATAACTGTTTTTGTTTTTAGAAAATAAACATAATTATTTTGTTTTAATGAAAACGGTAGTCATCTATGGTATGGTCAATCATAGTGACTATGACAATGATTTAAGCATACATTAACTTTAAAATTTCTTCCTTTTTAAAACAAAATAGTTTTTTCATTTTATTCTAACGTTAAGACATCAAAATTTATTATTCTAAAATATAGAATAAACATTTATGTAATAAATAATTCATTGACATTGCGATGCCTCTAACGAAATATTCGAATAATTCCCTTTGATCATTATTGTTGTTGAACTGTGATATTTTGCTAGGGAAAATAACCAGAAGAAAGGAGATATTGGATAATTATTACAATTAAGCCGAGAAAATATCCAGGACGCCAGACATTTTACTATCTTATTAAATTAGAGTTAACGAGGTACCGGCTTTGGTAATTTAATTACTTATATTTAGGTTTAGCAAAGACAATATCTAATTACTCGATGTAATATCAGTTGTAATGCTATCTTGGTCATTATTTATGAGAAAAAGATATTTTTATTTTATGATAAAACAATAATATTAGGCTCACAGCTTATGTGTTATGCACACGCGTCTGCTAAAATATAAATCAGTATTCCGGAGGTACATGACACTAAGTCCAAAAAATTAATTAAAAGTTAAAATTATTATTTTTAATGATCCCATTATAACTTTTTACGATTTTCATAGTGGCACAAAGCATAATGTTCTCATCCTAAGTTACGGAGATACATATCAACTTTAAAGAAAACACTATGTCACTGAAAAAACAGCGAATAAAAACTTCTTTTTGCACTTCTGTAAAAAAAAAAAAACAGTGTCGTGTACCTCCGGACTACTCGTATAAACCTCAGCAAATATATCTGAACAATACGATCCACAAATCCGCCTACGAACAATTTGAACGTCCCCGACGTGTTTGGGTAAATCGACTTCTACGGGCTGTTGTGTGTTTTTTATAGTTTATTATCTTCCTAACTAAATAGAAATTTTAACGTTAATTAATTTTTGTAAGCTAGCTGCTAGATACTAGATAGCTAGATAATAATATTCTTTATTGTACACCAATAAAAGATAGAACAAAAGTAGTACAATTAGAGAAGATGTACAAAGGCGGTCTTATCGTTAAAAGAGCGATCTCTTCCAGACAACCTTTGGGTATAGGACAAGGCAGAGAAAAGCGGTTAGATAAGCTAGAGATAGCATTCAAACAATTTCTAAACATATGGTCAATAACGTATCAAGCCGTTGTGATTACTGCGCTAATATTAAATTGATTAGGGATTAAATAATATACTGTAGTGTAGTGATTTCAGGCAAATAATATGGTTGTATATGTCTGTATCAGTACAGAGAGTTTTGATATTTTTACTGTTGTACAGAAGTGTCTTTCACACTTTGTTTTGTAATATTTATTCCAATTTCAGATATTTGTAACTGTACAATTGTTGTTTTGGGTCTGGTTGTTTATTCGAGGACTGTTCTGGTGTAGTGGCGTGAGTAGTTGCCTTAAACCGCGCGCCGGTGGTTGCGGGTTTGATCCCCGCTCGGGTTTCCCCACCATGCCTCTGAGAGCACGTAAAGCCGGTCCCGGTTGTTATCATAGACACCTAATGACGATCGTTACGCATGGTAGGGAAATTATCCGCCAACCCGTAGTGAAGCAGTGTGGTGGATTAAGCTCCAATCCTTCTTCTATATGAAGAAGAGGCCTTAGCTCAACAGTACATCAACATACAGTACAATACAGTTTATTCGTATCTCCCCACCGTACCTTGGAAAGCACGCAAACCCCTCGAAACCATCAGTTAGGCATAAAGTATTATAAAGTATTATAAGCATCTCACTCATAGCGATCCTTAGCTTAGGATATCTCTTGGTAAGTAAATTATACGCCAACCCGTAGTGGAAAAAGTTAGTGCATTACGCTCCGATGTTTCTCCTACATAGGGGAAGAGGCTATTTCATTATCAAGATTCCATTGATGTGAATGACACTGAAATTTAAAAGGTTTATTGTTTACTTTAAAAAAAATACAAATCTGAAGCATATATTACAAATATATTATGGAATTAACCAATAAATAACTTCAATTTGTATTTACACTTAACTATATCTTCAAAGATATTCGAAACACTTAATTGTTAAATTTTGATTAAGTTTCTATAATGTAAGATAGATAACCTAGCTAACACATCTTTTGTATTGTAATGTACAATCTCTTATATCTGGACTTTTATCAGTGTCTAACTAAATTTACCAGTGTTACGGTCATTGATTATTATTCAGATCAATTGCCAACTAAGTTTCAAACTTACAAGAGCCAGCCGATAAAATACTAGAATTAGTGGATTAACACGGATTTAGCCTCGATGACATCTATTATTACTGTTTCGATTAATATGCGCACCAATGATGTCGTAATTGCATTGATAATGATCAATACATTTGTCAAACTTTACGTGTTTGATGAAAAATTTGATAGAATACGACTTTGTTTGGCGCGTTTTTCAAGTAGTGTAATATTTGTCAAACTAGATATTTATCGGAGTACAATAACGATAATGACGACAATGAAAATAAATCGACGAAAAATACATGTTTGTCATTTCAAATTTGATCTATTATCTCTCTGGTCAAAACGTTCTTCTTGTCCAACAAGCTTGTCAAACAAACATAGTTTAGAGTTACAGTTATTATTTATAGTCTAAAACCTTACAAACAAACACGCCATCTAAAGAAAAAGTAACCATTAAAATCAGATTTTATTCTTATAATTAACTTAATTATCAAGTAAAATTTCTCTTATACTGGTTTTAATAGCCAGGCAAAAAAGTATAGTTATATATATAGTAGTTATGAATATACACGACTTATTCCAACTTAGAACACGTATTTTCTTCTAAGGGCCATTAATCAGCTGTTTTTGCTTCAACTTGGGTCGTTGCAGATAAGTTCAAATTACAGCGAGCCGCGACACGGTTTTCTTATGGCTTAGAGAATTTAGCGTAATTTGTTTTTATCCATTCCATTTTGTTCGCTAATGTTTTTATGTAAACTCACTCCGGTGAATGTTTATTTAGGGTAGAATTTTTATTTAAAGTTGTAATTATTTTCTTTTCTTAAATTAAGATTTTGTTGAATTAATTCAGAACTGTTTCATGGGTTTTATTTTACTTGATTCTTTCGTTATATTTATCGTTAATTACTTTTAAAATATTAAAACACAATATTTTATTTATTATTTTATATATATTTAATTATTATTTTATATATTAGGGATTAGTATGCTGAAGTGACGGTGGGCTAGTTTCGTATTTCGAAAACCAAACAATTTTGGAATAGACGTAGAAAAAAATACACGTAACTTTAAATAGACTGAACTTCTTTTGAGTATGTATAACTAATATTTAATTTACAATGAAAAGGAGATACATTTACATTTGTAGTTTATATAAAATTATAACAAAAAAATTTTTGACAATAACATGGACTTTTTACATGGAATTATTTTATTATTTTCTATATGCTACCAATTAGAAGTCGGGAGCCAATTGATTTATGAAATAATTATGACTGCTGATATATGTAAATACGTTATTTATTAATTATTTAATTAATGGAAACAGTTGAATTCAATAATAATGTCTACAATAAAATTAATTAAATTAATTATAGACCGCGGTATATATTTTAATATCAATATTGGAAATAATTTTTTGTAATTAAATTAAATATTCCCATATATTTGCAGTCCTATTTTTAAAACTGTTATCTTTTACGACAAACCTATGAGAAAAGCTTGATTGAGTATTCTTTCGAATACCGATGTGCTCCTCGTTTTTAAGATGTATATAAAAATTAAGACTTAAGCTACACTCTGTCGTTTTGTACGGATGCAGTTTTAATATATGTATATAAAATAAGGTAGAAGGAAAGGAAAATATATTGATATAATTATAATGTAGTATAAAATATCAATATATAAGAAGTAAAATAAAACTATTAGATTTGTTTGGAGAAGTTCGTTTCCAACTTCGTATCGTGGAGCAGTAATGTGCTCGTTAATTCTATGTCAAGAATGAATGTTAAGTGGTAGTGGAGCTCCGGCTACTGTGTTAAGTGTTTTACAAGCTCCATTTTTAGAATTGTGTATCCACTCGCATTGGGGTCGCGTGCTATTTTTATTTAGCATTTAAAAGATATCTGCAGTGTTTCTCGCATTGGGATTTATATTCGAGACGATATTGTCTCATTGTTAACTTGATTTCTTTTTTCTGTTTTTAATCTCTTTGTGCTTGTGTAGTCAATGCTAAAGCGAATTTATTGGACTAATAATATTTTATAAGGTTGTACGCTTTTACCTTAAAATGTATATAGTTTCTGATTATAACATTTTTTGTTGAATTGTTTTATATAATAATATGAATGTAGAGGGAGAAATGGAATGAGATGGAGCCGATTTGAATGATAACGGATAGATAGCTCGAGATACTTAAATTTGTCTCAGGACTAAATAATAATAATTAAAAAAAAACTTAGTATGGAAATGAATTAGATAATCGATTATAATATTTTCTTAATGATATTTTATTCAATTTACGCCGTATTATGTTTGACATTTTTATGTCAATAATAGGTTGTTTGAGATAACCGATACAACGCGATGTGATATGATGCAATTTAACGCAACAGTTTTAAGATATTATGAGTATTTGGTATTTTTCCATCATGACGCGTTGTGTGACGTGGACAACGAATAAACAATATAGAGATGTAATTTACGTTTAATCTTATTATTATAATATATTAATTAATATTAATTTTACGTACCAATGTTTCACTGCTAATTTGTCTGTAGCTGTAATAGTCTAAAAGAGATCACTATGCGGAATATTTTCGATTATTTATTGTTCGTTTTTAAAAATGTGGTGTAAATCTTTTTAAAAATTAATTGAATAAAGAATTGTATGTATTTATTTTTGTTTCAGGATACTTCTGGCATATCACGGACTTCCACTACGATCCGCTGTACACAGCACAGGGCGACACTAGAAGACGTAGGTACAAAATAATAACAAATTTCATTAAAAATGTATTACTTGTCTCTTGGTCTTTTTTATGGTACTAGAAATGGAAGTTATTTTTATTAGGTCACTTTCATCAGTTCTCGTAAATTTCAATAATAATTTTGTTTGTTAATTTTCTTAGTAATTGTAATTGTCAATTGTATTAAGAAAATTATTTTTCGATGCATATATGTGTATAGGGACTACTCAAACTTTTGTTTTTATGTTTATAAAAGTATAAAAGTTTAAAGTTTTATAAGAGTCTTAGCTGGAGCTTATTAGTCAAACAGTAAAACTTAGTATCAACAGAATTATCATTAAAAAAAAACCCCAATACGTAATTTGTGTTTTATCGGGAGATATCGAAATTAGGTTATATCAGAAAGTGACCGAATTCTAATTATCGATTTATTTTTATTTTCAATTCCAAAATTGATTGTGGGATTTTATTATACATGCGAATACCATAACCCAGAAAGTAGACGTTTACTTTGCGCAGTCGGAAACTTGGAGTTACAATTTTGTTATTCCTTCTAGTGTTTTTACAGGTTAAACCATAAAACATACATCCCCTTTTTAATCCACGAAGGAATAAAAAGGGACGTAATGTAATGTAATACTGTAAGAGGATTTAATGTACTGGTATACTGTAACAGCCTGCAAACATCCCATTGTCGGGTCCTCTACCCAATCGTTCTTCATCATTCTTCGACGAAGTAGAATTATTGTAGCGAAATGCACCATAATGTTTTAGATGTTAAAAGAAAATTTTAAAATTAGTTTATCTATAGATGGACAACACTACCAGCAAACGGAAAAATAATAAGATATTTGTTCTAGATTGTCGAAGAGCAGACGAACGTGGGAGCTCAGGTCACCATCGGGCGCTCGGTCGTCTTGGTGACTACTCCTGCGATAGCTCTCTAGAACTTATACAGTCTGCACTTAAATATATGAGAACAAGACATTCGGAAAATGTCGAATTCGTACTTTGGACGGGGTGAGTCAATAACTTTATTAATAATAATTGTTGGAAAGAATTTGTTTTTAAAACAAAATAAGATATTATAAACACATTTAATGTTTATTTCATAACAATTTATTGACGCTAAAATTGTAATCAATAGTATTAAATTAAGCCACCATTAATGTTTCTTATTCCTCCTACATTTTCACTATTGATGAGGATTATGAATTTTCTATCGAAATGTTTACTTCCTATTTATATTTTAGTTATTTTTATGTCGTAATATTGAAACATTATCCTATTTTATGAAAATAAAATTACATTTAAAGTTTTTGTTCATTTTTAGAGACATTGTCGCAGCACAATATTCCAATAATAAAGAAAATAGGTACCAGGCAATCAGAAACGTGACGGAGCTTCTTCGTATGACGTTTAGTTCCCACTTCGTTTTTCCTGTTCTGGGTCACACGGATCCAGCGCCCTCTGAGAGTTTGACTAATCTTTGGAGTCACTGGCTTCCAATGGAAGCGTTACAGACATTAAAAAACGGTAAGGGTCACAAAACATTTTTTTTTCAGAAATGTTGAAAATGAAGATTATGATCATGAATACCTATAATATAACAAATATATTATCATATGTACAATACAAAGTGTTAATTTTCTACGCAGTAGGTAGTTTACTGTTTCATTTATGTTTCACAGATGTTCTAGGAAAAGCAACAATATAGTAGTTACTAGGCAATCAGAAATAAAACGAAGTTTCACAAATGTTTGTCAACACATTAGTTAGTTTTTTGTTTCAATGTAGGTATTAAATAAAAAATTATATTATATTTTATTTAATAAAATATAAACTTATAAAAAATAATTCCATTCATTTTTGAAAACATTTTATAAAATTACTTTCACTATATATAATATATATAAAGAAAAAAAAATTAATAAATGATATGACAATGCCAAAAGAAATACACATACGAATAGAATCAGAATTTACTGATCTAAATTCTTACTCATAAATATTCATTGTATAAATCCTAGTACGATAGTTTGGCAATTTCTTTCACTGCAACAACTAAAAAAAAACCTTTGAAAATTGAATGGTACTCTAAACTGGACACTGGAGAATTTTACTTTGACGCCAAGTTATTCTCAGTTTTACTAATCGGATAAATATAAAATACTCGTAGTCAAAGCTTCAGTTTTATTTTTTTATTTTTTAGTTTCTTTATAAGCGATTTGATTTTTGCTTTCACTAAAACTGCAGAATGTTTTTTTTTAACCTAAAAAGCACTACATTTGAGCATCTATTTCAGATTTTTATTTAATATTTTTGTTGTTCTAAAATATAGATTCTAAATTAAATTTAGAATCTAAATTGTTGTTTGCACTAAGCAACTAACAGCTTATTTTCGAAACGTAAATAGTCGAATTGAATGGAATTTAAAGTAAAGTAATGTAAATTATATATACTTTATTAATAACATTACGTCTTAAATATTTTCTAAAACTTAAACGATTAGTTTAGTTCAATCCTAACAAGAATTTCGTTAATTTCTTTATTTGTATAAAACGAAGCTAAATATTTTGAGTTTAGTGTTACTTTACTTTTAGTGATTTTAAACTTTCTTGAAGTAAAGTATTTAAACAGAAATGTATTTTCGTCGTAGGTGGCTACTACACAATAGAGCAGTCACACAGCAAACTAAGAATCGTAGCTCTAAACACGAACCTTTTTAGCGTCAGTGAAGCAAACGGTCCGCAGGCGAAACGACAGTGGGAATGGTTGAATCAAACACTGGAAAAAGCAACAACCAACAATGAAATGGTAAGAATAAATAAGTAACATATAAATGTCTCACACTCAACGACTCAAACAAAAAAGACAATAATAAAAAAATAAAAGTACAAACCACATAAAACATAAGAATGTTAATTTGCCAAGAGTGAAGATCGAATCGGCAGTATCTAGCTCATCAGTCAGTTGCAGTAACACCTTTTTTTTTGTTTTGGCGAAAAAAAATGTACCTGAACGCACACCCCGTCGTCCGGGGAGACAACGGGGTAGTGTGGGGCCCTCACCCACTAAAATAACCCGCTGTCCGCCCTTACAAGGCGGACCACGGGTACCGCCTACGTTGCTCCGTGGTCCGCAGGCGGCAGCCCCATCAGGCACTCTCTTCTGTGCGACGCCCCGTGCACTTGGGCATCGCATCTTCGCGGCAGGCTGTTTCAGTGGACGGTGGGCAAACAGTTGCAGTATCACCTGCACCAACCCATCATTGATAGTCGTTTATAATTGTCATTTAAATTTAAATATTATATTTCATATTACATTTTTTTAAGTATAAATAGTTAACCACGGACTCGTATTTCCATTCTCCACAATGTTAAAACGTTAAAAAAAGGGTTGTCAAAAGGTTGTGTAGCTAATCGTGTAAAGATAGGAATACACTTCTTAATTAATTAATTTTCTAATATGCACGGTTTGTAATGACTTAGGTAAATATTTGGTTTCCTTATATACATTGCCAGTATACGCGGAATAATGATAAACGAACGTGCAAAGTATTATGTTATACTCTTAGAAAGGAAAGACTCGGTAAGCTATCAATAACACATGAGCAATTTAAGATCACCATTTTCATTTATCAAATTCTCTTGTTTTATCAAATTATTTGAGAAACTCTCAATTTAAAAACTATTCACGCTAAAAATATATTAAACGGTTACAGTTTTAGCTAAAAAATTCATTTTTTTAGACAAGAATTTAGTTAAGATGCCTCTTAAAAGTCTAAAAATAATCTAACCTAAAAATCTATACGTGTGAATTTTTATTTGTCTTATGACATTTTATAAAATGTTGTTTTTGGGAATTTTTTAAATAATTTCATAATATGTTACTGGCTTATTTGATGATAATGTGATAGAACTTTAAATGACTATCAAAAATAGATTTTGTTGCAAATGACGCAGTACACATTGGAACCTACTTTTAGCCAACTTTTTAATAATTACACATGAGTGGTACGCAAAATTTGTGTCTTTAACATTAAATTATTATAAAATTTAAGAATAGCATTCCAAAGTATATGAGATTCTTCTAATTGTGTTCTGTTAATATTCTGGTGTCACAAATCTCACCGACTTCGATATTCATTATATATTGCGAATAAACACAGACTCATTTTATTAAAATTCAAATTACATATAATTAATAAGATTAGTTTTAACTTAATCGACTTTTATCACCTTCATAATGGCAACATTTTTGGCAGTTGACATCAATTTTAGATACTTAAAGCATCTTTAGAATATTATTATTATTATTATTAAATGAAAATTCAGGTCCATAATTAAGGTATTGCTATTTATGAGAAGCAGAAGTTAAATTCTCAATGTAACACATTTTAACTATTTAAATTGAGTCATATAGTATCAAAAACGGCAGTCTCCACATTTTCACAAAAGTGATTTTTTTTTTAATTTTCATTTTTAAAAAAGTTATCTATGCCAAAATTTCCTCTATAATCAGCTCTTCCATCTTACTTAATAAAAAATGCAGTAAGAAAAAATGGGGACTGCCGTTTTTCATACTATATGACTCAATTATTCAAGTGCATTTACTTGTTGGGCATGACTATTGTTTTTATAACAATGACAATACAACTATGATTGTCAATAATATTTACTTAACAGTAATTTTAGTATAAAAATTATTATGTAATAAAAATTTAAAAATCAAAATCAAAATATACAAATTTTATTCAAAGATATTTTCAAAATTCATATTGAATTGTGTTTTTATAGTACATAACATAGTTTGTCTCGGAATGTAAATTCTACTGAATAGCGACAGCAGTAAATTAAATGTTTGCCTTTATAAAAATACTAGCGACCCGTCCCGGCTCCGCACGGGTGCAATGCTGATATTAATATAATACAAAATGTCTTTATAATTATACAACTTTCACAGCTTTTTTTGTCATTAGATAATACAAACATGTTTTCTTTAGATGTTATTCTTAAAAGTTTATAGGGACGCGCCACCGGCCCCGTGTCGGTACCGCCGCAACTGCTATGTCCCTGCATTTTAAATTTGTAATATCTTCGAAAATATTTATTTAAATTACATGTTGTAAAAGGCCATATTAATCTATATTAAATGCACAATGTATTTAAAGTAACTTAATTAGATAAGAATTAGTGTTGTATTGCTTAAAATAGCTTTGTAAATAAGCCATTATTTCTCGTGAAAAGTAAATGATCAAAAATTATTATTGTGGGTTATCCCTAAGAGATAGACATATAACATCGCGGACTTTTTTGTATAACTTTTTAAAGTCTATAATACTATACACATTTAAATTAATTTTCACTGTAAGAAGTTTTATATATAAAAAAAAAAAATCCTTTGTGGTCAGCGTCTACTTTTAAAATCTTTATATCTGCCATTTTAACACTCTCATTATCAGAATTTTTATTAAAATTTCTACCCACATCAGAGGCCGCGCTTTTAATTTGCGCCTTTAATTCGTAAAAACTTGTATGATCCATTTCTATGGCTTTGTAAGATCCTTTCTTTTTTGCAGTGCGAATTATGGAAATGTACTGATCCGGTGTATAGATAGGACCCGATTTCAAAGTCTTATTAATGCTCCTTTCAATGACCGAATGCACACTGTCACCTTCATTTTGCGTATGTTCAGAAATTTATGCGTGATACTATTAATATAATCAAAAGTAGAAACAGCGTACATGTACAAGTATACTAATAATGAATTTGTTCTTCTGCTGTCCGCAGCAGTTATCAGAATAAAAAATTATGTCTAGTTTGGCTTCAGTTGTTAGATTTCTGTCAACACTTTTTAAATATTCTAAAATACAGGTGCCTATTTCTATAGCTCCTCTGTTTGCTTCTCCTTCATGCCATACTTAGCAGAGCGCGTTTTTATTATTCATCTCATAGATAGTAAAGTTTAAGGTATAAATGTACTTTTAAAACATAGTAAAAATTTGATACATCTCCCCTACGATATGGTATCACAGCCTGTAAGTCATAAACTGCTACCAGTGTTGCCACCTTGATTTTTGAAAACGGGCTATCCAGGCACCGAAAAAGGGCTAGATTTTAAAAATTCTGTCTTAGAAATTGGGGCCAGAAAGGGCTAAAAAATAATTACTTTTGTTTCAAATAAAATTTCAATCATCAAGATGATTATAAATAGTAATTGAGTAATATAACAATAATCAAAACGCAATGACAAACCCGTATTATAATACTATGAAAAAAATCACCTATTTTAAACTGTTTTGAACTAGGGGTGTGCGATAATTATCGATAATTCGTAACTACTCGATAATTTTTCATTCGATAATTATCGATAATTATCGATAAGTGTTATTCGATACTTTTGATTCGATAATTGTTCATTCGATAATTATCGATAAGTTTTCATTTGATAATTATCGATAATGTTTTGCGATCCGATAATTATCAATAATTTTTTCCGATCCGATACTTATCGACATTTTTGTGTGATCCGATAATTATCGATAGATTATTTCGATACCGGACGGCGGATGACCTTTTTTTTTTTAGTTATTCGATAATTATCGATAACTTTCGCCACTATCGATAATTTTTTATCCGATGAACACCCCTATTTTGAACCAGTCGTGATGGCATTTTAAATTACTTGGTTTATAATGACATGGCAGAGTTTATGTGTTTAGGGTTTTCACCGCTAAAGCTAGAGTTACCACAGTGAAAACAAAAAAAAAATGCTGATGGTCACTGGCAAATTTTATGCCACAAAGCGCTCGATATCTTTTATCAAATCAATAAGTATGGCAAGAGAGGTTTTTGTGTGATGTTCGAAAAGGGCTAGATTGCTCTTTTAGGGCTAAATAGTGAAATCTGGAGAAATCCAATCGTAAAAAGAGCTAGATCTAGCCCCAAAAGGGCTAAGGTGGCAACACTGACTGCTACTATAGTTGATTCTTTATCTTTTACTTCGTTCTTGTCCTTGACCTTCTCTGTTCTTGAAAGCTCTTTTTCTTTTATACATTATATAAACAATTACCCATAATTATTCAATAATACAGGCGTAAATAAAAATAAAACATAAAAATATACTTACTTTTATCAAAAACATCGACTAATCACTAAATATATCACTATTCTTGAAAAATGTTCAGCAACTATTGCAACCGAACTGTAAATACGTCGGTATTTACGAGAATCGACCGTGCATTTACTCGGCTCAACTGAAATGAGCCTTTATTTGTGATTTATGCTAGATTGTTTTGTCTCAAATGAAGAATGACACTTTCTCTTTCTAACGAAAGTTGACGCGGAAATGACGTTGCATCTCTGTTCACGATAAAATATCATAGATTTATGATCGTTTGGCATACAGTATTCAATTTGACAGAATTTTGAATTACGTCGATATTCTCGCAAACCAGCGAAATATGTTATACATGTTATTAATATGATAAAAAATTCAACGAATATTTTTTTTAAAATAAATAATATATTTTTTTAATAATTTGTACCTAAGTCAACAAATAGAATGTGTGCTATACAAGGATGTAATTATTCGTTGTATACTCTATTATTATTGGTATAAATTTTGATTTGTCCTACGGCCTGTTAAAAAAATTCGTATTAACTTTTCTTGGAGTTTATAACAGTTTGTTTTTGAATCAAACAAAAAAAAATTTTATATAGATATAAAAGTTGTCTATTCCTCTCTGATTTATTAGCGATTATAAATGATTATAACTTTGTGAATAAACCAATCCAAACAAACATGAAAAGGCAATTAATCGCCACAATTTCTATCTTATTTTATACATTTGCGGTTGTCGACTCCGTTTACAAAAGCACACATTTATGTCTATAAATGGGTGCCAACTTCTGTACATAATCCTTAAATCTTATCTATCAATTAAATTTCTAATTTAAATTTAAATGATAATTTTATCTCAATATTTTATAATCTGATTTTGCTAGTTTAAATAATCAGTTATATACAGATAATATACGCTATAATTTAAGATCAAAGTTTGACGTGACACTTTTCGTAAAAAAAAAAAAAAAAACTGGTTGTCTTAGTGGAGCGAGTAATCGTCTTAACAGCAGCGGTCGCGGGTTCTATTCCTATTCGGGGTAAATGTTTGTGTTTGTACAAATATTTGTTTTCGGTCTGGGTGCATCTACTTGTATCTACTCACCGTACCTCGGAGAGTATGTAAAGTTCTCAGTCTCGGTTGTTATCATAGACCTGAAAGCGATTGTTACTCATTATAGCATCGTGGTGAATTAAGCTTCAACCCTTATCTTAAGTGTAGAAGAGACTTTTGCCCAGCAGTGAAACTCTTACAGATTAATTTAGTTCAGTTCAGTCCATATAAATTCTGCTTATGGGTTTGTTATTTTAAGATCGTTCGTGTGTTTATGAGTTGTGAGGGGACATAAAAACGAATATACATAAATACAAGTATACATAAAAAATTACACATCTTTTGCGAAAATTAATTAAAGAACCTTTGAGCAAAGACTTTCTCTCCTATTAAGTATAAGGTTATGAGAATCCGCCACGCTGCTCACCGTGGATTAGTAGATATATATTTATCAAAACTTTTTCAGGAATTCAGAATTATTAATGATATTTTCCTTAACTTTTTAAGCTTTACAAAATTCTTACCACTTATAAACCTGCGTTACCTGGAATTAAGGTCACGGGATTTAGGTTCCATATATTCTATCTGCTAGGCCATTTCGGGCAATTAAAGTATCTTCATTTAATTACTCGAAGAAATGAATTTCATTATTCGGACACCCACCATCTCAGTCCCCCGAAATCATGGACGCTGTAAAGGTTCCGAAACGTCAGGAAATAATTTAAAATAAAATATTGTTAAAGTGTAATTTTAAATAAACGCGATAAAATCCGTTTTAGACTTATAATATTAAATGAGTAAAATTCGCGTAAATATGTATAAGAGAACAGTAAATATCTTCATAATATATACATTAGTTGTCTTTGTAATTTCAAATTAATGACTAGTCTTTTTATAAATTCATTATACAAGAAATACGTACGACTGTATTGTTTGGATATTCGATGCCATTAAAATAGTTAGCCTTTTGTTTTCGTTTTAATGAAGCAATATTGTATTCATCGTTGATTTGGGTCACACATTGTGATAGTTACATATATAATTTATTATTATAAAACACTTTCTTGACCGAGATTTTATTCTCTTAATTATCCTGAACTATTTTGGGTTACATGATATAGTTAGGGTGTATTTTTACGAATAATACTTGGTACACGTATTTTTCCGGTGGAACCGGTGGGAGGGATGCGCTGTGCCGCGCATGGTAAGATGGTGATCTTGCTTGTTTCTCCCATGAAACAGCTTTGCTGTGTTTCGGAGGGAAGGGCAAGACAGGCAGTGTTATTACTGGCACCGAGAATTCAACACCTTATGTCTCTGGATAGGCAACACATAAATGAGTTGCCTGGGCTAGTTCCAGGTAAACTAGTTTATGTTCATGGGCGACGTCAACAACTTACCATCAGGTGGAACGTCTGCCAGTTTGCCTATCCAACAAACATAAAAAGAAAATGAATTGAATCATTCCATCCATATACGAGAGGGGCACACATATTCCAATATTCGCCAACCCGCAGTCGAGCAGCGTGGTGGATTAAGCTCTAACCCTTCTTCTATATGGAGAAGAGGCTTTCGCCCAGCAGTGAGTTGTTAACAAGCTGATTCAATTCAGTTTAGATCATAGAATTTTTTTTTGAATCTTCTATCATCACGTCTGCTTTTAACCGTTAGATTCATCAGAATTTATAGTGCTGCAAGTGTTAGTCTAGTTTATTTATGGCCCGTTCTTTCGCAGGTTTTTTAGCTATTTTCTTTTTGTAGACAAAAATGTAAATCGTAATGAAAATGATAAATAGGTCGAAGAAATTATATCAATTTAGTACAAATTTCGTACGGATTACACAAACGGATTTCTAATCTTGTAATTTACGAACCTGGCTCCGGACTTCCGCTGTGGTTCCGGTGCGCCGGTTATGATACCGTCAACTAACAACCCATAATATAGATCTTGAAGAACACATTTATAGTACATAATATGTTTATTAATATGTACGATTTCAGTTGTTATTATTGTCATGTCATCACTTACATATATAATATAATATAATATAATATAAAAGGTCATAAGCGCCGTGGTGTAGGCGTCACTTATGAGTTCTCGCCTGATAATTGTTAAACAATATTATAATACGGCCAAACTAAACAAAATCTTAATAAATGGTAGCCTATGTGTTATTATGATGTATAAGTTTTATTACTGTAAAGTTTCATCTAAATCCGTTCAGTACTTTTTGCGTGAAACAGTAACAAATATCCATTCAAACAAACTTCTGTATTTATAACATTAATAGGATATTATAATACGGGTAATTTGGATATTTAAACGATAAACGGGAAAGTATAATAATTGATCATGCACAAAATCGCGTTTCACCAACAGTATTAAATAAATACTGTGAAATTAAATTATTAATTTAAAAAATTCATTTGAAATAATTTTCTAAGTAAAGTTTTTATGTCGATGTAAGTTGAAATGTCAAGTACCGGATGCAAACTACTCATATGTGGCGTCTTTTATTTTTGTTTTGTTGCTGTTTTTAATAAGTAGGGATATGAGAGTTTGCTAACAGAATATTTGTTTATGTTGCTTAACTTTCAGCTGGCTAACTTTAGAATACGATTCACACTATTGAGTCTACTAAAATTACAAAAAAAACTGTCATAACTGAAAATTATGATGTCAACGATTGTCTATTGATCGATCATTGTACAATGATTGTGATAACAAAATCGCAGTCCATTTCCACTTGGTCATTGTTAGTTATAGACTCCAACTGCATAAATCATCAAATAAAAGTTACAGAATAAAATAAATCTATAGGACTTCTTTTCTTTTTGCTTTAAGTGTACTAATCTCATAAATCTCTGGTCGCCTTAATGATAATAAAGAATATAAGCGGTTTGCCACTCAATCGCCCCCAGTAGGATGAAATCCTGGGTGATCCTGTAATCCGGAAACACTCGCTACATTTATACCGCACATGACAAATATACGTGACCTATAAAAGAAATTTGTCATGAGCGTGGATCGAATCCAAGACCGCTAACGTTAAAACAATAGCGCAAACTCGTTGTTTTTATATTTTTGTTTGGTAGTATGTTTTCGGAGGAAGGTTAAATCCCATAAAATGACTCTTGTGAGCAGTACCTACAATTACCATACAATATGACTAATATTGAAACTCAACGAAGAAGAAATCGCGGTTGGTATATAGTTTAGAATAAAATTAGTAAAATCTTAGTAATTCAACGCAAAAAATCGATATAAAATTAAAATATGATTTTTCGGATTTTATATTTTTACTAAAGGGGAGTTCAAGTATTACGTAATGCAATTTTTGAAGATTTTTACCCTCCACCCATGTAACGCACCGTAACGTTTTTCTGTACTCTCCCCCTCCCTAAACGTTACGTAACACCCATCGTACCATTTTTACCTAAAATACACAATTATGTTTTGCAAGATACCTGAAAGTCGCTAAGTCGCTCAGTCGCTTTTAATCGCGTTTGCGGTAATAATAAATAAACAGGAGATTTCTCACTCGTAATACATGGAGAACAAAATAACAATTACGTACAATACAATCGAGGGACTCGCTGTAAAACATAAGTGAAAGGAGTTGACAACTTAGGAGACTTTAATATCCTAGTTTTTATAGTAAAAAAAAAAACAGTGTTACATAACGCGTTGCATGAACGCCCCTCCCGCACTTGTAATGCATCGTAACGTTTTACAAGATCCCCCCTGACCCCCTAAATTGCGTAGCGTAATACTTGAACGCCCCCT
This sequence comes from Euphydryas editha, assembly GCA_036937285.1. Lineage (NCBI taxonomy): Eukaryota > Metazoa > Arthropoda > Insecta > Lepidoptera > Nymphalidae > Euphydryas > Euphydryas editha. The sequence continues at coordinate 4,149,506 of JAUPFZ010000001.1, forward strand.
TATTATAAATATAAATAAATGAATTACATTTTCAGCGCAAATAAAAATACATTTTATATTTTATGTTTACTTTATACGTTGAATTGTCTCAAATAATATGCAAATACATATTATATTTAGAAGCACCTTCCAGTAACATTCATTCATTCATTTTCCGCATTCATAATTATGAGTAACAGCAGCGTTCTAACAATATTTCAACATTCCAGAGTAATAATATTATGCAACGGTAACATATTAAAAATTCCTTTAATTATTATAACGTTTTCAATATTCTTCCACGAATAAGAAAGGTAAAATTATTTACAATTCTCATTTAAAATGTAATAGAAAATATTTTTGTTAAAATTTATAAATAATTTTAATTAACGAGATATCATTAACGAGTTTATAACAATCAAGCGTCTTTTTAGTTTTTCATTTTTGTTTTATTTTTATATAATTTATTAAACACATTAATAATTGAGTATCTTAAGTCATAATATTTATAGGTTTTCTCACCAATAAATATTGACATAATAAGAAAAATCTGTAAAACATTCAGCGTAACATATAGCTTCATACATATATAGCTATCTTTAAGATACTCATATGGCAATTATATGAAATGGAAATTTCATACGCATTTTTATTGCTTACGTATGCTTATTGTTATAAAATGACTGACCGCTCTGGTAGTACACCAGAACGGCACCACTACACTAGGAAAATTGTTGCCTCAACGCTGGCGGTCCCGGGTTCGATTCCCGTTAGGAACTGATTTTTGTATTTGTATGAGTATTTTTTTCTATTCTGTGTGTATGTCCTTTTGGGTCTCCCCAGCATACCTCGAAGAGCACGTAAAGTCGACGGCCCCGCTTGTTATCGTAGACATCTGATAACGATCGTTAATCATAGTAGGGAATATTATCTGCTAACTTGCAGTGGAGCAGCGTAGTGGATTAAGTTCCAACCCTAGCGATATAGATTATATGGCTTTTTTTCCAATAGTAAAACGTTTTCAGGATGATTTAGTTCAGTTTTACAAACAAAATAAATACATATGTCAATAAGTAATGTGTTATTAGATATAAAAGAAGAAATTGTCTTGTGCGAATTAAAGAAGAAAATGTAGATAATAAAAAAAAAGATGTTACGAAGTCTGTTACACAATGTCGCAACCGTGTTTATCAATGTTGATGACTTTCCTTATTCTATTTTAAATTGGTTTGTACGCGCTGTTTGGGATACAAACAAACACTAATACAGTATTACGTGCTCCGAGAATGGTCGAAGAGCTTTCAATTTATATCATTGTCCTATTAAATAAACGAAATATATTTATTTACTATAACGTTTTATTTATATATTTGAAAAAGGTACATCCATAGAATACATATAAAAATTTGTTAATTCGGAACATCACCCATCCGATATATAAACCAATTATATATGTATACTTAAATGAATAAAAAATCGTTATATCGTTAATATTATAATAAGTAAAATGTTCTTTTGTAAGTAATTTAGGCATTGTTGATGTGAAACATCTATAGCCGCACGTAAAACCGATTTCTGGCGTGGCGACGCGTCGCCACGCTATACGATGGTATATATATACAGTCTATATGCAGTAGTGTGTGCGGTGTGGCGACGCGTCGCCATGCGCATTCGAAGTCACTGATTAAACGAATTAAGTAGTCACGATTTGAAATAAATTCGTAAATTTTTGTATTTAATGAAAATAAATGTTTATTCAATAAATAGTCATCGTTATCTGGAAAAAAATCGTAATATTTTATTTTATTATTATGACATATTTAGTTCCTATCACAATATGTTCTTTTCTGCATATTACTTTTACAAAATAATGTCGATGTTTCACATCTGCCAGGCGTCCCGTGACGGCTCACATGTTTTTTTTATTATATTTTATATTTATGCAAAATTTAAGTTCTTTATTTTTATTTTAATTAAAAAATAGAGACTAAAACAATGTATATGAAGTGGTTTCTTGTTCTAATAAGTCGTCAAATATTGACAGAGTCAATTTCAACAAAAAATAAATTAGTTTTGTGTAAAGGAGGAGGGAAGGATCAAAATATAATTTGTACACAACAAGCACTATATTATTTTTTTATGTTTTTATTTGACATGATAGGATTTGATTTTTTTTTTATTGAACAAAAATAATAATAATAGCCTCGCTAGCTAATAAGGTTAGTCTCGCTCACCATCTGAGGCAGTTGGGTATCCGTAATGGTTCACTCGCAGCCAGAATACAGAAGGTGGTATTGCTCGACTCGGCTAGGATTGTCCGCCGATTTCTCAGCCTATAGCCCTACCGTGTGTACGCTGTGTGGCTTCGGCAATCAAGAATCTAGCCACCCCCTCTCTTCCCGTGGGTGTCGTAAGAGGCGACTAAGGGATACCACAGTTCCACCACCATCTTGGAACTGTTGAAGCCGATAGATGGCGGGATAACCATCCTAATGCTGGCTTTTCAAATACACAGGCCGAGGATGGGCAGCAGCGTCTTCGGTGCGATAGAGCCGGCCCTGCGGTCACCAACCCGCATGCCCAGCGTGGTGACTATGGGCAATCACCCCCAATTAGTGCGCGCAGAAGGATACGGCCCTCAGTTCCCGGCGGCCCCACTATTCCCGGCCACGGCAGCGGCTGCGGTAACGGTGGGGCAGAGGGTGCCAAGAATCTCCGGGGTACGGGAGGCTGCTTTGTGACGAACCTGGCAACGTATAATGGTCGCAGTCTACGGCTGGACCATCACCTCACCGAACTCGAAGTAGAACTAAGCCATATAAAATGGAGTATTCTGGGGTTGTCTGAGGTCCGAAGACAGGGTGAGGACACGATGATCCTGGACTCCGGACACTTATTCTACTTCCGTGAAGGTGATGGTCCTTCCCAAGGTGGCGTCGGTTTTCTGGTCCACAAGACTCTCAGTAACAACGTTGTAGAGGTCAGCAGTGTGTCGACCCGGGTAGCGTACCTTGTACTTAAACTAACTGACAGGTACTCCCTGAAAGTGATACAGGTATATGCGCCGACCTCGACACACTCTGACGATGAGGTCGAAGCCTTGTATGAGGATATATCGAAAGCTCTGCATGGCACGACCTCGGCTTTCTACAACGTTGTTATGGGAGACTTTAACGCTAAAGTGGGAGTACAAGACCGCGACGAATCGGTAATCGGACCACACGGATTGGGGCGCAGAAATCGCAGGGGGCAGATGCTTGTCGACTTCCTCGAATCGGAGGGGCTCTTCTTGATGAACTCGTTCTTTCAGAAGAAGCCCCAAAGGCGGTGGACATGGCAGAGCCCGGATACTGTGACGAGGAACGAGATAGATTTCATCATAGCGGACAAAAGGCATATATTCAGAGATGTCTCAGTGGTTAATAGGTTCAACACCGGTAGTCACCACCGGCTCCTGCGAGGCTCTCTGAATATAAGTCTACGCAAAGAGCGAGTCCGCTTGATGAAATCTATTATCCGACCCACGCTGCCCCAAATACTATGTGGTTCCGAGCAGTTCCAACTGGAACTCCAAAACCGATTCGATTCGCTGGAAACCACTGGCGACGTGGATCAGATGACCGACAACGTGGTGAAGACGGTGTATTCACTGGGTCGGAGACATTTTACGCCGACGAGACCAGTTAAGCAGTCCAAAATTTCTCCCGAAACCTTGGGTCTGATGAGGCGGAGGCGCGAGATGCCCGCGGCTCAAGCAGCTTCGCCAGAGCAGAAGGCTCTTTCCAAGCGGGTGAGGAAACTCATACGCAGAGACCTCCGCTGCTCAAATACAAGAGACATTACGACTCTAATGGAGCAGAATAGGGGGTCAAAGGTTTTCCGAAAACCATTGGGAAGAAGTCTTCTTGCGAAGCTAAAAACAGCTGATGGCAGAACCGTTTGCTCCCGCCCTCAGATCCGAGAAGAGGTTGAGAAATTTTATGGGCAGCTGTACTCGTCGAGCGTACAGAAGTCTGAGACCCAGGGCGCCGAAGATCCACGTGCACCACTGCTGCGCCATTATTCGGAAGACGTCCCGGATTTCGAAGTCGGCGAGATTAGTGCGGCGCTCGGGCAGCTTAAAAACGGGAGGGCCCCGGGGGATGACGGCGTTACGACTGAGCTTCTTAAGGCCGCAGGGCGACCTGTCCTGGAGGCCTTAGCTAGACTCTTTAATGCCGTCATCCAACGAGGTACCACACCGGAGGCGTGGTCCAGGAGTGTGGTGGTACTGTTCTACAAAAGAGGCGATAAGTCTCTTTTGAAGAACTACAGACCTATCTCACTTCTGAGCCACGTCTATAAGCTCTTCTCGAGGGTCGTTACGAATCGTCTCGCCACAAGGCTCGACGACTTCCAACCACCGGAGCAGGCTGGGTTTCGAAAAGGCTACAGCACCGTAGACCACATACATACTGTTCGGCAGATTATACAAAAGACCGAAGAGTATAATCAGCCGCTGTGTATGGCTTTTGTGGACTACGAGAAGGCCTTCGACTCCATCGAGACCTGGGCTGTTCTGGACTCTCTGCAGGGATGTCATATCGACTGGCGATATATCGAGGTGTTGAGGTGTATGTACGACGCGGCGAAGATGACCGTTCATATCCAGGACCAGCAGACAAGACCGATTTTCCTTCGGCGCGGGGTAAGACAGGGCGATGTCATATCACCGAAACTGTTTACCACTGCGCTGGAGGACGTCTTTAAAACCCTGGACTGGGGGGGACGAGGCATCAACGTCAACGGCGACTACATCTCTCACCTTCGTTTCGCTGACGATATCGTCATCTTTGCGGAGACGTTGGAGGAGCTAGGCCAAATGTTGAGCAGCCTAAATGAGTCTTCCCGACGAGTCGGTCTTGGTATGAATCTTGATAAAACGAAAGTTATGTTTAACAAGCATGTCATACCGAGACCGGTATCGGTTGATGGTATCCTCCTCGAAGTTGTTCAGGATTATATCTACCTAGGCCATACCATCCAACTGGGCCGAAACAACTTCGAGAAGGAAGCCGAGAGGAGGATTCAGTTGGGCTGGGCGGCATTTGGCGGGCTTCGTCGGGTCTTCACTTCGAAGATTCCGCAAAGCTTGAAGACGAAAGTCTTCGAGCAATGCGTCCTACCTGTGTTGACATACGGTGCTGAAACGTGGACACTGACGAAGGGACTGGTCCACCGATTTAAAGTCGCTCAACGTGCCATGGAACGGGCTATGCTCGGCGTTTCTCTCAAAGATAGGATCAGAAATGAGACTATCCGCGAGAGAACCAAAGTGACCGACGTAGCCCAGAGGATTAGCACGCTGAAGTGGCAGTGGGCTGGTCACCTGTGTCGTAGGACCGATGGCCGTTGGAGCAGACGTGTCCTGGAGTGGAGACCACGTATTGGCAAACGCAGTGTGGGACGCCCTCCGACCCGCTGGACCGACGATCTTCGCAGGATTGCCGGTGTTGGCTGGATGAGGATTGCGGAAAGCCGGGATGTCTGGCGCGAGCTTGGGGAGGCCTACGTCCAGCAGTGGACTGCTATAGGCTGATGAGATGAGATGAGCCCTACCGTACTAAACCCCTGCGGGAGCCTTCAGCTGCTTTAATTGGAGGGTCCCGGATCTGCAGGCAACAGGATCCCTCCAGCGACAGGCTGGCCTCGGCGAAAAGGCCAGACTTCTCCTCCATGGGGACTGTCCGGCTCACCTCTGAACAGTCCCGACGACGCCGTATCTAGCAGGACCGGGTTCCCATCCCGGCCCGATACGGGCACAGGGGCGTTACTGGAGGCGCATTAAGTAGCGCCTCCTACGCACCCCCATTCGTCGCCCGCGGATGGAGGCCACGTCGGCGGCCTCCTCTCTCACCCGCTCATCGGCCTCCTTCTGGGACATTACTGTCTCGCAGAAGGAGACCATCGCCTTCCAGGACTCGTCGTCGCGAGCATCGCGATGATAATGCTCGGGAGCGACAAGTCCCCTCCAAGGACCGACGTCAGACTCTGACGCAGCGCCGCCCATCTCGGGCACACCTCGAGGGTGTGCTGGGCGGAGTCCACCGCTGCGCCACAATCGTGACATTCAGTCGTCGGCTCCCTCTGGGCCGTCCGGCACAGGTAGTCACCAAAGCAACCGTGCCCGGTGAGAACCTGCGTCAAACGGAAGGTGAGGGGCTTGCGTTTTCGACGCATCCACCGCTCAAGGACCGGGCGAATGGCAGCCGTTACGCGTGTGCCGTACGGCTGCCCCGCCAGGTCCTCCCCCCACCTCCGCATAAGCGCTTCCTGCCCCATCCGACGCACCCGCAGGATCCCGTCCAACGTAGAGTTCTCACCAAGAGCCCTCCTACCCGAGACGTATGAGTAGGTCTCGGCAAGAACCTCCGCCACGAGCTCCCACGGGGGGTCGCCGGCTAGAGCAGTAGCTGCAGCCCACGATACCGTACGGTACCCCCGAATCACCCTCACCGCGAAGCCTATAGCCCTAACCCCTGGCCGATTGTTCGATTGTTATAATAAGTATTGTTTTATATTATGTATATCTATATATATTATGGAACGGGTGAAGTGAACCAGTTAGAATAGTAATAATAAAAAAAATAAGTGTAGAAGACGGGAGCGGAAAGTGAGTAAATAGTGCGAGTTTGGCTTTTGGCATATTCAGTCTTTGTTCTCAACGCAGCTATAGATATATATATGCTGTTTTTCTGTAACAGAATAGTAGTACACCGGTCGACAACAACATGAGCTTTAGGCAATTACTATTATGCTCAACCATAATATTTTCTTTATCATCTTAAAATTTTGAAAATGTGAATCTTCTAGCAAATTCCCTGAAATATGAATACAGGGAAATGATTGACGTACGTTTTTTTTCTTACAAAGGGATTTCGAAATCAATTTATTCTTGATTTTGTCGCCTCGGGAAGCTGGGGATTTGTAGGCAATTTCTACAAAAAAGACGCTTCAAGGTCGGAGAGATTGTTTTGTTGATTCGAACAAACCGAAGACGTAATATGAATATTTTGATTATTTTCAGTTTTTCAATTGATTTTATTGTTTCTTTAAATGTTTCTACCTTACACGACATAAATAGTAGTAATATAAAAAAATACAATTGTTTTAATATTCTTTTAGGTAATTTAAAGTAAATTTATTAGGTGATAATGTTAATTTTCTCCAATTTTCTTAAAAATAAAATAAAAATTTCTTTCTCTGGGTTAGATAAAAGCTTGAAAATATAATAATACATATATATGGATTAGATAAAAGTTAGAAAAAAGCTTGATTTTACATACAATTTTTTGTCGTACTTTATGTATTATATTAATACGGATACACAAAATCCTCAATAATGTAGGATGTCTGGTCTTTTAACCCAAATATCCGGCCAAACTGGCTGGTCTGTCCGGCTATTAGATTTGGCGACCTGCAACCCTATCTACGAGATTCTTTTCTTTACAAATTTAGAAAGTCTTTTCGACATTTTCGTTCCAGTCCGAATTTGTTGATTAAATACTATGGCATACCTTGTTTACCATCATTCCGAAGAGACTTACTATTGTACTTAAAATACTTTTCCTACAAGATTAATTATCATTATCACGTATTGATGATAAGTATCGTAAACAAACAGGATAAAGTGGACTTTATGGTGTTGTGGAGGAGATCATAAGGACAGAGTAACAGATACATTTGCTACAACATTGATTTGACGACGTTTTGACGTAATAACAGTAACTGGCTGTAGAGTTAGTGGTTGCGGGTAAGATAAATAAAATATTTGTGTAAATTATAGAATAAACAATTTACTACCCATTTTTTCAAATATCTTGGAAACAATATACTTACTCGTAATATATTGAATCTAATTTAATAAGGGCTTTAAGATATCTCAAGTAGTTTCAACTCGATTTTAAAATTTTTAACGATTTCGTTACTCCTCTGAGTGTTTCATCTATCGGTTACCTCAGTTACTATTGTGATTTACTTCTAAGCAGCCATGTAAAAATATTTTGTGTACCTACGTCGAATTCTAATTATGTACAACACTGTGTTGCTTTGTTGTGTAAGATCATCATATCATCATCATATCAGCCGTTGGATGTCTATTGTTGAACTTAGGCCTCCCCCAATTTGGTGGGGGGGGGGGGGGGGTTGCCAATACTCGCCACGCTCGGCAAACGTGTTGGCGAGCGCAGTGTGTTATGCCAGGGCGAAGTGACGCTGCTGCCCATCACCACCGTGGTCGGTGCATAATTGTTCGCACCACTATGGCCTTAGTCGCCTTTTACGACACCTTAGCAAGAAAGAGGTCGGGAGTATTCTTCTCTGCCGGTCACCGCACGGCCAATTTGCGTAAGAAAAGCCTAAAATAATAGTTATTGTTAATAGGTCTACATAGTGGGACACGCAGCGCCGGGATCCGATTCCAGATACAACGCTTACTCAGTCGACGCCAATTCGAAGTACCTCCGGTTAGTACGACGTCACGCGCGGATTATCGCCGGCCAGTTCTTTGGACATCTGCACGTTGATACATTCAGAGTTATATATGATAAAGGTAATTATTTTTTATTAATTTATATAATAAACATAAATATCAATAGTTTTAGAACTAAATAGCTATAGTTATTATAAGTTGTACACGTTGTCTAGCGACATAGATGTGTTTTTAACTACCCTTCAGTTATTATAACAGCACTCTGAACTAACGTCCAATAGTAGAAATATGGTCATTCATTTTTGATATGTCATCATAATTATGTCAATTGAAGTTTTTTTAGGAATAAACTGTATATTTAGTTTTAGTGTTGGATCTAACCCTTAAGAATACTTTTTAGGCTAACTACGTTCCGCTGAATTATTTCCTTATCACTAATCTCTCACAATGCAGTATTTCTTCTCACTTAACGAAGTTTTTACGAAACACTTTTTAAGATTTTGCACAAATTGTATTTGGTAAATGGATTTGGTACGATATATCCAGTAATATTATTGTTGAAATGACCGTTTAAAATTTAAGATACAGTATAGTTTGTAGACCTGAATGCCTAAATACCAGCGGATGATGCGTAGGCACGCTCGGATTAACGCCGACAGTTCGAATATTTTGCTAGTAGATATAAGCAGGTTGTGGTATATTTTGACGGTGAAGCTTTAGACCTGAAATGGTTCGGTAAATTTAATGTGGATTTAAACGAACAATTGCAGCTACATTTTCAGAACAAGTTTAGAAACTGCATCTACGTTAATAATAAAATCTTTACGTTCATCTATTATTTATTTTTAAAATTGTGTATCGCGTGAGTTCTGTAGGTCCTTATTGAATTTATGTGTGTGTGTAAAATTAGTTCATAATATAATTATTATTTGAAATTATAAGGATATAGATTTGATACTCGTTAACAAATTGGCATGTTGCAATAGATATTTTGACTGGCTCGTGCAGTTGGCACTCATCTTCTGCTCCAGGGGTTCGATTCCCACCTGAGTCTGGGCGTAATATTTATTTCTTAAAATATTGAAAAGTAAAGTAATTCGTTCATGATAATCCTTTTATGGAGATTCTTTTATGTGATTGTTAAATGAAACATTTGAATCTGATTGTTTTATAAAATTAAAAATATATAGCACCGTCGAAAATAATAAGCTGTGATCACTTTTTCGCGCAATCGGCCACTTATAGTTAAACTAAGAACTGTTTTCATATAAAGGATATTTTTTTATTGCACTAAATTATATAAGTTTAATGTTGTTATAATTTCTAAGTCATCTAAGTTATAGTGCAATGTGCACACGCAGGCGTTCAGCCTGTATCAGTACATTAACTGCGTGTGTATATGTGTGTCGACAGAGTCTATTATAGATAAATGAGTGTTAGATATGTTAGTGTCGTGTTTCGTTATGAAAATGTCAAATGATATGTTTAATAACTTTACTTGACTTTAAAAAAAAGGTAAAGATATAAACTATAATAAATATAAATAATATAATAATGATAAAAAATAACTCGAAAATTAACTGACGGGTACGTTTTTAACAAATTAATACTTGCACAAAGTGACATGCGCGAAGACGAGATAAACGATCTGCATCATTCAAATTATTTAAACTCGAAAAATACATAAAGTCGTATATACAGCAATAATACCATACGTTAAAGTAAAGCATTCATGTTATTTCGTTTTTCACGCTAGTTTGCGACGTCGAAATGTTTAAACGTAGTTAATAATTGCGTGTGTATTTAAACATGAACTAACTTTTTCGAAACCACTTTAATGATGCCGTGAAGCAAAGCATTGCATGTTCAACATAGCCTACAATTTAACAGGAACATTTTAAATCGATATCGTTTGATAAGTGGTGAACGAAAAAAAAAAAAATTTTTCCGCAGAATGAATTTTCATTTATGTTTACCAGTTATTGCGTTTATGGTGTTTTTGTGAGTTTTGATTTTAATTTTATAGAGATTTATTAGGGTTTTTATAGGGTCATTAGGTTTTTAAATGAGTTTGTAGGGAATGACTTATTTGTTTACGTAAACGTTCTAATCTCGGAATACGCTGATTCGATAAAAAAATATTTACGCGTTAGAAAGCCTTGTTTACTAAAGAATATTATTATTATTCGCTTCTCGTTCTATTGGAAAAATAACGTATCTGTTAATACCACCAGTCTATTAAACTGATTTTTGTAGCTAATTTTTATTTCAATATTAACTTATCATTTTCTTCATATTTGGGATTGTGGCTTAGATCTATACTATTGTTATATGTTTTACACTCTTATATATCTATTTTCTGTAGGAATGAATAATAAAATAAACAAATTTATTACTGAGGATGGTCTAAAACATAAAAGATTCACAGGAGCGAAGTAATAACTATAAACGCGTTAAAACCATTTTGGTCGTCTATATATGCATATAGTACAATAACTTAATAAATATATTCATTTTTTGAATTACTTTGTAAAGATTGTTAATTTAAATAGATAACTTTGTTGAAAATTTTAAATACTTAAAAATATTTGTATAAAATTGTAAATAATTTTCTATCTTCTCAAAATGTTTTTCTTAGAGCACGAGCAGAGGCTGAACAAGGCAAATAATAAATTAAATTTTTTGACATTTTGTTTTTTATTTAGATCAACCTGTCTCGTGGGCGTTTCTCGCACCTTCTTTAAGCCCTCACCATGATCCGGCGGGATCTTCAAATCCAGGTCTTAGGCTTTATAAATTCGACTCTGACACTGGTAAGGTAAGTAAACAATATTTTTTAATTAGTCATTAACCGTTCTGGTGTAGTAATGAAAGTAATCGCCTCAACACCGGCGGTTACAGGTTCGATTCCCGCCCGTACAGATATTTATATTTGTTCAAATATTTGTTTCTGGTCTCGGTATATGTCATTGTAGGTATCCTCACCGTAATTCGGAGAGCACGTAAAGCCATCAATTCTGATCTTTATCATAGACACATAATAGCGATCGTTACTTCGATAGGGAAAGTAGCCGCCAAACTGAATAGGAGCAGCGTGGTCAGTTAAGCTCTAATCCTTCTCCTATACAGAGAAGAAGCTTTTACTCAGCAGTGGGACGTTTAAAGACTGATTCATTCAGTTCAGTCATTAATTAGGTACACTAAATATTATCTGTACTGCACTGTACCAGCCTGTATCCCACTCACTGCTGAGCGAAGGCCTCTTCTCCATGTAGAAGAAGGGGTGGAGCTTAATTCACTGCGCTGCTCCACTGCGGGTTGGCGGATAATTTCCTTATAAAATCAAAATCAAAATCAAAAATAAATTTATTCAAATAGGCCCTACGAGCACTTTCGAATCGTCATTTTACAAAATTAATATTGTAGTGATTATTATTATTTTTTGTAAAAGTAAAGCTACCACCGATTCGGAATGTAGATTCTGCAGAGAAGAATCGGCAAGAAACTCCGCAGTTACTCTTTTGAAAATAATATATAAACTGTGTTTTAGTACAAAATTAGTAACAGCTTGCATGAAATACAGCGCCACTAAGTCCACACGTCTTTATCAGCTAAATAATCCTGGACCGAATAATAAGCTTTATCTATTAACTTTTTCTTAATAAATTCTTTAAATTTATTATGAGACAATTCCAGAATTGTTTGTGGGATTTTATTATACATGCGAATACCATAACCCAGAAAGGAGACGTTTACTTTGCGCAGTCGGAAGCTTGGAGTTACAATTTTGTTATTCCTTCTAGTGTTTACAGCGCGATTAATACTATTTATTTCAAAACAACGAATATTCTGGTGAATATATATAATATTGTTATAAATATACTGCGACGCAACCGTTAATATGTCTACCTTTGGAAAAACATCCCGTAGGGAGACTCGAGCTCCAAGATCGTAAATGCCGCGAATAGCCCTTTTTTGTAAAATAAATACAGTCTCAATATCTTTAGCATTACCCCACAGTAACAGACCGTAAGACATTATACTATGGAAATAGCTAAAATATATTAAACGCGCAGTAGCAACGTCGGTCAGCTGTCGTACTTTTCTAACAGCGAAAGCTGCGGAGCTGAGTCTAACATTCAAGGATGACAATATATAATGGGTAACGATCGTTATCAGGTGTCTATGATAACAACCGGGACCGACGGTTTTATGTGCTATCTGAGGCACGGTGGGTAGACCCACAAGGACATACACATACACCCAGACCGGAAACAATTATTTGTACAAATACAAATATCTGTCCCGAGCGGGAATCGGACCCGCGACCGCCACGGCGCGCCGGGTTGATAATACTACTCGCACCACTACACCAGAACGGTCGTCGATTTATTTAAAATTAAATATTATCTGCTAATAATTAATTTTAAATAAATCGAATAATCGAAATACAAATTTTATTGAGCGTGAGAGATAAAAAGTAAAAATAAAAAAAATAAAATAAAAAAAAATTGTGCTTACTAAAAGTATATTAAACTTTACCTCTATAACGCGTCAAATCAATACCTATTTGTGTACATGAGTAAGTCGCATTGGTAATGTCAATTAAAAATGGCGCTCACTGTCAATGAGCTGTCAACCGTGTCAAAAGTACGTCAAAGGAAGTAATATCCCCTGTTCTTATAATTACGTGGCTTTCAATACTTACAACGACATAAACGAGAAAGCATTGTTGTTCCTTAATAGAATGTTTGATGTTATCTGGATGAAGGTTTACCATCAGTAACGGACTATTATTAAAATGAAGCCAATTGAATATATGTATATAGTATTTAAGTATGTGTTTTAATAGTCAGGATATAATACATAATATACAGGAATATCCCCTATATTGAATATTCCCATGTAAATAGTTAGCTGTGACACAAGAAAATTAAGCCTAAAAAATGGAGTTTATGCTATTAATGGGTAAGATAAGCTGCTGTGGGGAGTGAGTTGATTTAACAATTCGAAATTACAGTTAGTATATATCATTGTAACAATAATTTCCAAATTTAATTTTATAGAAATAATAGCGTTGATCTATACAACATATTGATTTATTATTTGGTACGAGTTACTTTAATAAATAAATTTAATTATAAATATTGATGCTTTTTCGGTTCAATATAATTGAATATAATTTTATGAAGCTTACTTATGCTTCAGTGTTTTTAGTACATTATTATTAGTTATATCAAAATTTATTTATTCACAATTTTGATGAGTCAGGTCACATATAATATATCATATTGTTCACTAAACTAATTATGAAAATATGTATCATTAACATCAATTTACTTAAAATCGTATATTATGGCTTGGTAAAATTAATTTAGTTGATAAGAGAAGTTTGATTGTTAAACATATATCTAATATTACCATCTAGGTATCAATTTATTGAAGACTTAATAAAAATTATTTAAGATAAAACAGGCGTACCGAAGTTTCACTTTTTTATCATACAATCAAAAAATAATGATGTCTACATGAAAAAAAATGCCTTAACGATTGCGTTTCTGTGGACAATACAAACAGCAGGTTAGTGAACACTGTCCATGCAGTCGGAAGCCGATTTTGCTGACCTGGCCGTAAAAGCCGCCCCCTGAAAATTCTCTGAATAAATTCAAAGTTTCATTGAAGAACGGCGCTTAAACCTGCAGTCCTCTGACGCTGAAGCATATAGGCGGATCAACAGACGGATGTGGAAACCTCTAAGACACGATATGCGTGTCTTTAATACAAAACGTATTAAAGATACGATAGAGCGGAATCAGAGCTCCAAAGTGGTTTCAAGGAATTCGTCTGTTGATCACAGCCGTTTGTCAAAGCCGAAAACAAAGGATGGAGATACAGAATCGACCGGAGCCAAGATATTGAGGGAGTTCGAGAAATTTTACGGAGAGCTGTATACCTCGGTCAACCAACCTGTTTGTAGTTCAACTGAAGATCCAAGAGCTAAGCTTACCTGACATTATTCCGAATATATCCCGGAAATCGGCTTGTGCGAGATTAGCGTGGCTCTGGGACAGCTTAAAAACAATAAGCCATCGGGCGAGGACGGTATTACGCCTGAGCTTCTGAAAGCGGGTAGAACACCGGTTCTTAAAGTCCTTCAGAGGCTTTTTAATGCCGTCTTGCGCGAGGGCGTAACGATGATAACCTGGAATAGAAGCGTGGTTGTGCTCATATTCAAAAAGGGCGACAAAACCTTGTTGAAGAATAAAAAGCCCATTTTGCTTCTGAGCCACGTTCATAAGCTGTTCTCTAGGGTCATTACGAATCGTCTGTTGGGCAAGTTTGATGACTTCCAGCCTCCCAAATAAGCCGGTTTTCAAAAAAAAAACTTGACCATAGACCACATACATTCGCTGCTGTAGATTATACAAAAGACCGAGGAGTATAATCGGCCATTGTGCTTGGCTTTTGTGGACTATGACATCCTTCGATGCGATCGAAATTTGGGCGGTGCTGCATTCTCTCCAGCGGTGCCACATTGACTACCTCTATATCAAAGTGTTGCAGTGCTTGTACATTAATGCTAGTTTGTTGGTTAGTAGTACAGAAGCATAAGCATTAGAGCGATTCCAATGCAGCGAGGTATGAGACAGGGAGATGTCATCTGTCCGAAACTGTTTTGTCCGCAATATTGGAAGATGTTTTCAAGACGACATCAACATAAGCGGCGAGTACATCACTCACCTTCGATTTGCCGACGATATCATGCTCATGATAGAATCCCTGGAAGAACTCAGCATTATGCTTAGTGAGCTCGATGCAGTTTCCGACGGATGGGCTTTAAAATGAATATGTACAAGACAAAAATCATGACGAATGTCCATGTTGTGCCTACTCCGATATCGGTTGAAAATTCTACTCTCGAAGAGAGTAGTAGAGACTCTAACTACGAGAGAGAGAGGTCAATGGTTGAACCCAGCTAGGGTGAGCAGCGTTCCAGAAGTTAAAAAAGTCGAAAGTCTTCGAACAATGTGTGTTACCAGTGATAGCATACGGATCTGAGACGTGGTCTCTGACTATGGGCCTTTTAAATAAGCTCCAAGTCGCACAGCGTGCAATGGAGAAGACCATGCTTGATATTTCTCTGCGAGATCGAATCAGAAATGATGAGATCCACAGACGAACGAAGATTGCCGACATAGCCCAATGTATTTGCAAGCTGAAGTGGCGGTAAGCAGGGCACATAGCTCGTAGAACTGACGGCCAATGTAGCAGAAAGGTTCTTGAGTAGAGACTACGTACCGGCAAGCGCAGTGTCGGACGGCCTACGTCGTGCAGTGGATATCCAATAGGTGATATGATGATGATGATGATTGGATGCCAGAAGAGCTATTTAGAATGAATTAAACTTTTTGTAGAAACGTTGTGCGGCTACGAACAATATATATAGTAGGCAGAGTCAACAGAAGAATCAAACAAGACTTATTAAGCCACATAAAACGTTTCTTTGACTCAATTATACTTTTTCAGAGTTACTAAGAGAAAATAAAAATATTTAGTAGAATTTTTTTATAGTTTTTTTTCAGATAATTTTTTTCCACAAGGGTAATCACGTTTTTAAAGAAAATATAATAAAATAAATAACTGTTCATACATAGTCTTCTAAAGCGCCTTTTACTTAAACGGTTTTTAATCGCGGAATAATGAAGGTATTAAATTATTACGTAAATTGACAGGTATTGGATTATACACAATTTTATTTGGATTTGGCGGTGGCGAACCGGGCGGTCGCGGGAGCGGGAGCTGAATGGGTCGCGGAATACAACTTGACTCAGTACTACGTGCTGAGAGACGTTTCCGCGGAATCACTTCATCATCTGGCCGACAAGCTGAGAATAGGCACGACTCAAGAAATGACGATGTTTCACAAGTAAGATATTTTTTTCATTACATAATGACGAGAGTTTTAAATTTTATTTATAATGTTTAGTTAGTTCGTATTTACTACTAAAAAAATTACTAATAAAATGTACACAAATCGTACAATACATAATAATTTTATGTGCAAGATTTATTTTAAAAATAGAATAAATTTATATTTGTTTTTTGTTCATATATTTATTTATTTATTTTACACTTTGGAAAACTTACAGCCAGTAAAACATACCTATATAACACAAATTCGACAGTTATAAGGCCAATTAAAAGTTTTCGCTTATATACAATAGTTTAGTACCTAATTACAAGGTATTGTACATTATAATGTATGTGATTAAGTAGCTATACCAAAATATAATGGTTAGGAGACAAAAAAGCTATCATACAATGTTTTCTTTAATTTTGGAACATATGTTCTTTTAATTTGTCGTTCTTACTTGAAAGTTATATTGTATTTCTAATCATAGATCTATCATACATAACGTTTTCTTACCTTTAGGTATTTACGTGCATACAATGTCAGACATGATAGTGCTGACAATTGTGATGGCGCATGCGCACATCAACACTTTTGTGCCATTACTTGCTTAGAGCATATCGCGTATCGGCAGTGCGTGGAAGCGGCCGCTAGCGCTCTTGCCGCCTCCGGGCGTTCCGCTACTCTCACCGCTCCGCTTGTGAACATGATATTAACCCTTATTTTATGTATCGTTGTACTTTAATTGTTTTATTGTAGTAAGGGTATAGAAATAACAGTGCTTTAATGAAGGAGTTATGTGGTGATAAAAACAATACCGTGGAAATGTAGGTGAACATAAACTGCTGGTTATGCTCAGGCTGTTTGTGATATGACGTGACTTTATCTTGTAAAACGGGTTATAGTGTATTTTAATTGTCGCTGGTTATAAAATAAAAGATATTTTTGTTTTTTATTATTATTATAGTTTATAGGCAAAAAGCCTTTAAAATTCTGTATGTAATTTGAAATGTGTCAAATTTTAATTGGAAAATTGTTTTTTTGAAGTTTTGTTACCATTGTTAGATTAAAATTTAGCTCAATTATAGTTTTACAGCTGTAATATTTAGCAAAATTGTAACCATAGATTATAGGTGAATAAAATTTTTTATACGGCAGTATTCGGCGTAAACGTCATTTGATAATTAATTAATGTAAGTCGATGGACATTTTTGTAAATATTAGTAAAATGCCAATTTTTTTTGGTCAAATGTAATTTTATTATTTTATAAGTCAACTGTATCGATTCTCAATGTTTCTGAATTAAAATGTTTTAATTTTTTTTTTGTTCATAAAATGATTCTTGTCAGTTTCAAAAGTGATTGCTGTTTGATTGCTTACGTACGACTGTTTGGACATTCAATATTAAAATGTTTTTGGTTAATCGTGTGTCATTTGTATTTGATTGGAATGAGTTTACAATCTGCTTCTATAAGGATCACTAGAACTATTATTGGATTATGTGACTATAAAAAAAATATTTGTAATTTAAAATAAAATAAATGCCTTAAAATCGTATTTGTAAATGTAAAGGCAACATCTTAAAATGTTATTCGTTTTTTCAATGATTAAAAAAAATGTAAATATTTGTAATTTAGGTCTCAATTCATAATGGAGGAGCAACTAGCGATTAAGATTTACACTAAGAATAGCTTACTTTATTTGATTGCCGTGACCAATAACTTTGTGTAGAAATAACTATATCGATGTCTTAAGTATTTTTTTTAACAGTGGGACATAGTGGGATGGATATTTTATACTTTATTTTAGGCAAAATTTCCAGTAATTCATGATAACTTATGTGAAAAAAAATAATGAAAGAAGGTTCGTTGATATCCGAATCTATAATTAATAATCTTGCGATGGCGATGCAATTGGTTAGAAAGATTCATGTGAATTAGTCATGTGTCATTTGCCTCTTTATGGCAGTGTCTTCAACATCAGTCTAATAAGCTGATTTTTTTTTTAAATTTCGGAGCGTAACGTCAAGGATGTTTTTGGTTTTCATTTCCTCCTTACTATAGCTGTATATTTTATGTACTATTTCGTCAAACAATGTTTCTTTCAACAACAAGAACGTAACAAAGTAGGATATTTATATTAGAAAAGTCATTAAATTGATATAAATATTATTTGTTATTATAATTTTGTTTAAGTGTAGTTGTTTAAAGATTCAATCTTGTGTTTTAAACATTTTAGTTCTCAAATTAATTGTATTCCTTGGCTCTCTAATACTCTAGTAATAAAGTCTAAATATGTATTATTATATTGCTGTTTCTGTTTTAAATTAATATAAAACAGATTTTAAATAGGTACATATTTTGTAAATAATTATTACTATATTTAAATTTAATGCGCAAATTATACCTTTTATAAACAGGTAAAAAACTTTTGGTGTGTTTAACATTTTAAGTAATAGGTTTGCTTTTATTGAACTTCTATGATAAAATATGCCATAGTATTTAGTTTTATATGTTCGGCGAATGTTACAATTGTAAATATCGCGTTCGACCACAGCTTAATATAATAACTCATTAATTATATACCAAGATAAATATAACTGTATGTAATGAATGTTTTGAATTAATTTTAATAAAGAATGGAAATGATGGAATTTGTTTTCTTGAAATTGTTCTGTTTTTGACATTGTATGAAAGAAAAATAACAAGAAAATTATAAGAAATAAATAAATAACTAAATATTTTAACATACACGGTTGTTTGTTCCTATGGCAAGGTAACTTGCCTGTGTTATAGGTAACAGCTGACTGACTTTATACATACTTTTTTAAAAATAAAAGTACATATACGAGAGGCATTTGAAAAGTTCGTAGCCTAACCACGAAAATGAAAAGATATAAATTTATTTATTTTTTAATTTTTAATATATTCTCCCCCAAATTCTATTCACTTCTTTCATCGGCTGGGCAGGGCTTCTACACCAGCTTTAAAAAATTCTTCGTTGATACCTGCAAAATATATGTCGACAGCAGTTTTAACCTCCTCATTTACAGAAATTTTTTGATCTCCTAAGTGTTTTTTGAGCTTTCAGAATAGATAAAAGTCAGATGGAGTGAGATCAGGAGAATACGGGGCATGTGTTAACAAATCGAAGCCACACTGATGGATTTCTGCCATAGTCTCGCCTGACCTATGAACTTGCACATTATCATGGTGAAACAAAACTTTTCTTCGTAAAAATCCAGGACGTTTTTCTTTAATTAATTCACGTAAATGTTGCAAGAGGTTACAATAATAAACCGATTTTAAAGTAACCGAATTTAAGTAGTCCACAATGGAAAACACTCTTCGCATCCCAAAAAACTGACGCCATTACGTTACCGGCAAAACAACTTTAGCTTTTTCCAGAGCTGAAGATTCTGGTCTTTTCCGTTGTTAAGATTGAATTTTTTTTTTCACATCTACAGGCTTACATGCGCCTATACCCTTTTCTTTTCATATATTTTATTGTAACATACAGACGTTTTTACTCAGCAAAAGTAAATAAGTACTTAAAACTAGACTTAATATCTCTAGTCCCTGAGACGAGAGTCCAAACTGACCACTTTTATCCTAATATATATACATTTTTTTTACAATACTATACCTATACCTATTTTTTTTTTACAATACTATAACTACATGCATTTATTATATTATTCCATTTATATATATTTATAAATATTACATTATTTATAATTCTCCTATTTTGGTACTCTATAATTTCGGTTTATTTTAATCAGCACCAGCCCCCAGCTGTGCGAGCACATCCTCAATGACTGCTGTGTCTCTATGATGAATTGCCATCTTGAGGGTGTGCTCGAGGATTTCTTTTGTAGTGGCCTCCGCCGCCCTCCCCACGAATCGGCCGATTGCGTCATCCCTGTCATCGGCGTAGTAGACACAGGTCTTGGTGTGCCTACTCACCGCGACCACCGCATGCGAAACGCTATTGTGTATTCGCAGCCTCTTAGCCCTCGTTTGGATGACAATGACGTCCTCGCTCGTCCGACCCTGCGCCTCGTGAATGGTCATGACGCTCGACCCTTCTCCGGTACCATATCCCCGGCTTATCAAAACCTTCTTCTCCTCTTGCGTAAATACCAGGTATAAGGTTCGGGCTTGTTTTTCGGGTATTTTAGCGCAAGTGAGCCTCTCCGCACGCAGGGAGTGGACGATGGGGTTCGAGCTGTAGATCCTGTCGTAAACCTCGCTGATGGCAAGAGCGACATCCTTGGGATTCCGATGCGTGCATGACAACTCACATGATATATTTATCGTCAGATTAGGCCTGCTGTATCGCACCTCGAACAGGTTTTCCCTGTCAATGTAAGGCAGCTGATTAATGTCTCCGACAAGGATGACCTCTTTTGCTTCCGACAGTCGGGCGGCCATCACTATGGCACCAAAGTGATTTACGAGGGCCTCGTCCACCGTTAAACGGCTTATTTTTATGCCCTCACGAAAACCATTTACCAATATGGAAGCCATAGTGCGCACCTTGGATTTGGCTTTGTCGCCATAATGGTGCGTCAGCTTCTGCCTGAGATCATTGGCCGCCTCGACTGTGGTCGTAACTACGACCTCGTTTTCCTCGTCGAAGTTTCTGACTATGTAAGTCGTCTTGCCGCATCCAGGAACCCCGTTTATCCATTTCAGTGCTGGTAACTGCCAGGCTCCGAAAACGCTGCCGACTTCCGGATCTCCCGTAATGGTTTTTGCCATCTCGAGTATCCGGTCGCCTAGCATCACTCTCGTGAAGTGTAAGATTGATTTTTTATCTCTGGAGTATGTTGGTGCACCCAGATTTCATATGGATGAACTATGGAATTACAAGTCTCTCAATAAATTCACTTGGGTCAGACTCAAACAAGCCCCAAAGTCTTAAGAAATTGTTAGTCGAACGCGTTTCAACCGAAAGCATCTGAGGCACCAACCGCGCAGACACCTTTGAAAAGTGCAGCTAAGTGGAAATTATGTAGTGCGTTCATTCAGATGAGATTCCAATGGTGTCAGCTATCTCCTCATTCAATCATTAACAGTAAATCTCCGGTCTGATAAAATCAAATCACAAATTTTTTCAATGTTCTTGTCGGTGGTAGACGTCGATGGCCGACCGTTACATGGGTCATCTTCGACACTTTCGCCACCACGTTTGAACTCTGCTAAAAAACTTTTTTACAATAGCATACAAAGGTCCAGATTTCCCTAAAGTTGCCTACATTTTTTCATAAATTTGTTTTTAACTTTTCCCATTCCCATCCATCGTCAACAAATCAAATCTCACCAAGGAGCCCTGTAAAATTTAAGCGGGTCCCAGCTGTTAATCCTTCTATTTTCCAAAGAATTATTTATGTGTATCGATTATAAAACTATTTCAATGATAATGTTGTTCAGTATTACTTTTGACAACATTCTAAACTACTGGGCTTGTTTTTTTCTTTTTAGTTTATTTCTTTATTTCATGTATTTTTTAGTTTTTTTATGCAGTCGGTTTTTTTAAACATTTAAAATAATCACTACTTGTTCGACGTTATAGTGTGAGAAACCGTAACGAATGCAAATAATTAAATAAAATTTTACGCAGTTGCTCAAGAATAATGTAGCTTTATAATGAGGGTTGTTTCATAAAAACAGCATGCTCCTAACTATATTATGCTATTAAATTTTCATCTGCCCTTAGTTATATAATACTTACATTAATAGATACGCATAAATATACATATACAAAGGATGGGAATCAAACCCACAACCATGGAGCAAAAAGCAGGATCCCTGCCAACTGCGCCAACGGGCCAGTAAAACATTTCATTAGGATTAAGTAAACTTCTAAAATCAGCGACTTAAGACTAATGCCACTATCCTATTAGCATTCATTTAGCAGAGACATTGTATTGACGCTTAAAGAGGAGTTATGCTGCATGTACCCGGTCATAGTACATTCAGATATATTTCATATGCTTTGCGAAAACCTTGCGCGTGTTGCATTGACACCGGTTGATATAATTACATATAAAATACATTATAATATATGTCTAAAAGCCTTAAATCATCACGCTACTATACAAATGAGCGACTAACGACCGTGACTAAGTAACTACTAATGTCAGTCAGTGCTATTAGTGTCGATTTTCAACACGGGTAAAAGTTCTAAGGACACTTCAAATAATTATATATAATAGATAGCAATAGCATATAAAACCTATTGTTTATTCATAGGCATTGCCCCTGATAGAAACATTAACAATTCTATACATTATAAATGCGCCATCTATCCATGGAATCTAAATTACTTTGTATTTAGTACCATTAATTATACGTAAATGACTAGCTATCATTCATGTTTCATGTTAGTATAGTATTAGAAAAAATACCTTACAAGTATATATTAAAGTATATAGTGAGTTGGTAATGGATATATGTTGAAACATCTCTGCTGGGACATCCAAAGCGTCGGTCTTTATTAAAAAAAGGTAAAAAAAGAAAAAGAAAATAAAAGTTATTTATTGGCCTTATAATAGAACAGTTACATCTTGTACAGAAATTACATAGTAATAAATTAAAACAAGAGAAAAAGGAATACAGCAGCAAGATTAAAAAATTAAAAACATAAAAACAAATTCAAGAAGGCCAACTAGGTCTCTGCCTCAGCATTGCTTAGCAGCAAATATTTACAGTTAAGGCGCTGTTCTTCAGTCAGAGCCTACATTGGTGACATCAGATGTCAAACGGCATCAGAACATAGTAACTCGTTCACTACTGTACATAGGACTCCTGCATGGATTTATAACTCTCGTGGTCTTTCACCACCAGAAATATGCCAATTCTCCGTTTGAACTCATCTATCTACCAAGTGAGGGATCTGCCGTCACTATGCTTTCCAGGTCTGCGTCACTATTCCAGCACCTTGCATACTCCGTCGATTGCCACTTCCTTCGTGACGCGTCGAGTAATAATAGCTACTTTCTTTTAGAAATATCCTCGTTTTGGATTTCATCGCATAGAGACACATCGAACACAGACCTTTCTATGGTTATAAATCTTTATATTTATTTCTATGTACATCTATGGCTCATAACCATAGACAATTACTAACATTTTAAAGCTTTTGTGTTTTGTCCCCCGGAGAAATCTAAAACCGTTACCAGGGTCAGAAACAACAGTACTAAGATTGATCATGGGTCTTGGGATGTGTTGGCAAAAAATTAGGTTTCAGAGTTAGTCTGGTTCACACAGATGTACTAGATGCCCAACATTGATCTGGAATTTTTCGCTCTAGCTTTTATGAAACGGCTATACTGAGGTTTGTTCATTGTCAAAGCCTCGTTTGTTAATCAGTAAAGGAAACCACGTGCAAGTGAGGTATTACGTTGCAAAAGTGTGCAAGTGAAATTTCAATGTTACATAAAATTAGACTCCAAGTGCGGTTCCCATTAATGGGTACTGTTTCGTTCCTGTAAGTAATATTGTAACGTTTTATAGTTTTTATTTCTAAATAGTCCGACTTTTTAATGCAAAAGGATATTTATTAAATGGGACCGACAGATTTCATGACTGGTGTGAAAATTCCTTTCTATTTATTTTATTTATTATAATTACAATTAAACACAATGAGAAAAATTCTGGAAAGTTGTTTTCTCACAGCTAACCCAATTGACAGTGTTATGATGACCCTCAATGAATAATGCTCAGTAGTGAGAAGTGGATCTTTTCAAGTGCTCCTGACTTTGACATCGAGTAAGTACTTTTCAGGCTTTTAGCGTTTTTTTCGTTTACATTATTTCGGTTTTAAATATTTAGGCACGAGTTTTTAATTATATACAAATATTAAACTTTTTTAAAAAAAATCTTCATTTTAGTTATGTTTGTCTATTTTGAATACAGTTTGCACTATAAATACTTAGTAATTGTATATAGATTATTGTGTATATATTATATTCTGGACGACTTTCACTTTTTCAAATTCGTAATTGAGTGTAATTGTCTCATATC
The DNA here is from genome assembly GCA_036937285.1 of Euphydryas editha. Lineage (NCBI taxonomy): Eukaryota > Metazoa > Arthropoda > Insecta > Lepidoptera > Nymphalidae > Euphydryas > Euphydryas editha. Next base: position 4,173,897 of record JAUPFZ010000001.1, read on the forward strand.
GGTAATTATATCCAGGTAAGTTAACTCGTTGACCAGTATAAAGATATATAAAACTGTGCAGATTATATTTAATAATTATATATATTTTATATTATATTAAAGTTGTGGACACGTAAATTGCTGAACGTAATAGATATAAATTTCATGGACCTTACCTCGCAATAAAACAAAGGATTTAGAAGTGGTCTGTTTAGAGTTTCCTGGTCCATTGTCTTTATCTTAAATAACCAGACATTTAGCAATTTACTCGCGTTCCTTTTTGATGTTTTCAATTGTGTGTCATTTTTACCTACAGTTCACAGACACACACACACACACACGCACACACCCACACAAACACATATATACACATTACCACAAAGATTGCTTGTGTATACAAGTACGTGTTGCCATCTAATCAATATTACCTAATGAACAATTTTACAACATTTAAGAAATAAAAATGTTGTCAATATTTTTATATGACGCTATTTTTAATAAACAAAAAAAAAATTATGTTAAATTTAAATGTAATATTTTGCTTTTAATTTTATTTAAAGGGAAATAAAATTGATGTTACAGTAAATAGTACCTCAGTATTTATTTTTTACTTTTAATGGGAAATGCTTTAGCTCCTCTGTCGTCAAAATAATAATAATATTTTAACGATAATAATCACGTTTACAGACAATGGAATTTATAATGTTGTTTATAACTTGAGGGAATATTTCATGGCGTCATTAAATAAAACTTTCGTCATTGTTTTATTTAGCATTTTAGTTTGGACAAGACATAGTGGCTAGCCAGCTGTACCGCCTTTTCAATTTGTGCTGGCGAAATGGGCAAGTACCGGGAGACTGGTGCAAAGCCGTAATTGTGCCATTATATAAGGGAAAAGGGTCACGGCAGGACTGCATAAATTACCGCGGTATAAGCCTTCTCAGCGTCGTCGGTAAATTGTATGCAAAAGTGTTGATTGAAAGGGTTGTGAAAGTAACAGACGAAAAAATGTGGGATGCACAAGCAGGATTTAGAAAGGGAATGGGATGTACGGATCAGGTCTTTTCTTTACGATGCATAGCCGAAAAGTATTTGGCTAAAAACAAGAGGGTCTATTGCGCATTCGTGGATCTAGAAAAGGCCTATGATAGAGTGGTGAGGAATGAATTATGGTCAGCATTGTCCGTGTATGGTGTGAGCAGTGTCCTCATACGAGCATTGCAATCTCTTTATAGGGATTCTAGTGCTTGTGTGAGGATAAACGGGGCATACACTGAATGGTTCAATATCGAAAAAGGTGTTAGACAGGGATGTGTAGCGTCACCGTGGCTGTTTAACCTGTTCATGGACAAGTGCTTGACAGATTTAAAAGAGAATGAAAGGGGGTTGAGAATGAATGAGTTACTCGTCAAATGTTTTCTCTATGCTGATGACCAAGTATTATTTGCGTTTTCGGCCGAGGAGTTGCAGGAGATGGTAACTGCTATGAGTGGAGCTTTTGTTAGAAAGGGAATGAAGATGAATGTAAAGAAGACGAAAGTGATGGTGTTTGAAAGAGAGGAGGCAGTAACAGACTGCAATATCGTGATTGGAGATGAACAAATTGAACAGGTGAATGAGTTTGTGTATCTGGGTTCAAAGTTTACAAGAGATGGAAAGTGTGAGAGTGATATTGAAAGAAGAGTGAATGCAGGAAACATGGTGAATGGAGCTTTGCACTCCTTTATGAGGAGTCGGAAGGTGTCTTACAAGGCTCGTTTGGCTGTTCATGAGGGGGTGTTGGTGCCGACACTCATGTATGGAAGTGAAAGTTGGGTATGGCAGAAGAAACATGAAAGTAGAATAAATGCAGTTGAGATGAGAGCGTTAAGAAGTATGATAGGAGTTAAACTGAGTGACAGGATAAGAAATAGTGAGATAAGGAAACGTTGTGGTTTGAAAGAAGATGTAGTGACAAAAATTGAGAAAGGTATGCTGAGATGGTTTGGTCATGTCGAGAGAATGAATGAAGAACGGTTGACGAAAAAAGTGTATAAGGCGAGTGTGAATGAAAGTGCGGGAAGGGGTAGACCTAGGCGGACGTTTAAGGATCAAATCATGGACGTCTTGAAAAAGGCCAGGTCAAGAGTACCCTAAACCGAAGAGCATGTATGAAAGGAATAATGAAAGTGGACGAAGCGAAACAAGTATGTAAGGATCGTAGCAAGTGGAAAGAAGTGGTCTCTGCCTACCCCTATGGGAAAGAGGCGTGATTATGTATGTATGTATGTATTTAGTTGAGATAATCATACTTGAATCATTAATATATTTAACATTACTATTTATTCTTAATTATACATGAAAACACATATAATTAAGATATTACAGTAAAAAGTGTAAATTATTAATAACAGACGGTCCGGCAATTCCTGACAATTAAGGTCAATGTTATTATTAATATTAAATAAAGTGAAAAGGGTATAAGGAATAAATATAATACAATTTAATACATGAACACGTTTATTTAGGTTGCCTGACTTGTTATAAAGACTGACTTTATGCTGTATAAGTTTGACCAGAGAATTCGTTTGCAATTACGCATTTTGATTTTCATCCGCTCTCCCAAGGAAACCTTACGGAATTTCGGGATAAAGAGTATCCAGTGTCCTAGCTTGTAGTATGTACTCACATTATTCTCTTTAATATAATCTCATTACAAAAATTGGTTGTCTGTAAAGTCGGTTTACGGACGATCATTTTACGTGATAAAAGTTATAAGAAAACATTGAAAAAAAAAAACTTTTATGAATTGAATTGAAATATTATCACTGAGTTATCATTATTTTGTATAATACAAAGAATAAGTTAATTCAATTAACTACATTTTCTTTTTATAAATTAACATTTATTTGCACTCGTTAATTCAAATATTTTATTACTTAAATTATACACATTAATTACAAGTAAAAATGTGCTATTAAATATTTATTTACAACTTATATACATGTGTGATATATAAGATCCTCCAATCTGCGTTATTGTTTTTCATTTACAAGCCGAACGCTTAGGGCGATCGTGCCTCTCTATCGCTTGTTCCGCGCTCTCGCTCGCGATACGTGACACTTCTTCGTGCGTGCGGCCGGCATTCATCGATGTACAAGACGTTATCACGTTAAATAAAAAAAAAAAAATATATATATATATATATATATATATCTAATATATATAAATCTCGTGTCACAATGTTTGTCCTCAATGGACTCCTAAACCACTTAACCGATTATAATAAAATTCGCACACCATGTGCAGTTCGATCCAACTTGAGAGATAGGATAGTTTAAATCTCAAATTATAGTCGCAATTTTAATTTATTGCTAATTATTTGTCTGTTATTATTTGACAGTCACAATTATCTGTTAACTCCAAATGATTCTAACAGATGTCGATACCTTTCGACTGGGTTGAGTAAGTAATCAATAGATGGCGCTGCTATGGTAAATCTACGAACGTGTCATATAAGCTACATTTTAACAGCATAATTACCACGTGTTGTTGAGGCTAAAGTATAAATTAAATTTATTTTTATAATTTTTAAAATTTTAGTTAAATACCCGTGCGAAGCCGGGGCGGGCCGCTAGTATATATATATATATATATATATATATATATATATATATAATGTATAATATTATATTTGTACATATTAAGTATTTAAGGCATTTTTTTGCGACAGGTAAACTCTTCAATGGATTATCTCTGGAAAGTGGCATGTTGGTTGTAAGCACAAAGCACGTTTTGATGCTCATACTCGTATATATGCAAAGCACGAAAGTCGACTCTTAATGAAACAAGACATATTGCATATGTAATATGAGCCCGGTGTTATTTGAACATGTGGTGTTGGCTCTTGAAGTCGACGACGTTACGGGGACTTTTCATTATGGGAAGTGAAATGTTACTAAACTTATAAAAATTTGGTCGTAAGTTGGTGAAGGTCTTTTCACAATGGTAGTACTAAAATGTAATAATCTATTATTATTATTCTACAAAAATAAGTGGTTTCAAGTTTAAACAAAAATATCGATTAAATATTCTTAACATTATTTTTGTCGAAAGAGGAATTTTCGGATCAGTGGATAGTGAATTATCAATAGAAGTATGCGGTTTTAAATTAAATGTAGCACTATTGAGTTTTTTTAGTACGAAATTAAGTCTTTAGTATTTATTTCGCTGATGAAAGAAAATTTTTAGACAACCTATAGGTTTCAGAAAAAAATTGTCGTGATATATATATATATATATATATATATATATATATATATATATATAAAATTTTAATTAATTTTTCACGAATGTACCAGTACGAAAAAAAAAAAAAATTCGAATGGACTAAAAATATCAGTCACGTTAATTCATGTAATTTTTATCATTTTAAAAGTATTAATGTACCACAATAACTTATTTCATTTAGGAATTCCACGTAACTTAACCTAAGGAACATATATTGGTTATGGTTTTTAAAGCTTCTTTATATAAGCGTTTTCCTCCATAATGCGTCTCAGCAGTAGAATGTTACCAAATGATACAGTACGTTACAGTATGGTTTTAGAATCAGAGATCCTATAATAACATTTAACTGCGCAAGACTACATCTACAAAGTTTTAAAGCAAATTAATTAAAACTTTGCCCTATTTACGAATGCCGCTTAAAATATATAATTGTACTTGAGACCGGCTCACAATTGCATTCCCTCCTTCATTGTTTGCGATCATTGTTGTATTTTTTTCAGAGCAACTGTACATCGTATTGAGGTAAGCAATTATGCATATTTAGATCTTGTAATAAATATCAATCAATACTTATATTAGAAAAAGCTTCATGGGTTGTACATAGTATAAAATGTAGAGAATTATCGTTAATTACTTTTATTATTCTTTATAAAACTAGGCGATTTGTTTGATTTTACCTGCGTTGACTTTAATAAAAAAAGAGAAAAATAAAATTAAATAAGTGTATAAAAAGAATTCGTTACGATTTAACTACACTTGTTTATAGAATAATTATTACACTTCTAGACAATGAATCAAGATGAAACCTACACCAGATATCAAGTTTGACCAATGTCATGAAACAGATTTTGCGTGGTGTGGGAGCAAACATAGTCAGACATACAAAAAATCTAAAAATAGGCGTTTTGGTTTCTATTTTTCTAGGAAGATTCCTATAGTTCGATTTTCATAAATAAGTATCTCTCGTAGATCAACCGTTAAAGTAAGTTAAAATTTTATTACATGTATAGATTTATTATTCAAGTGAGGATTACTAATCATTTCTTTTCTAGTTTACTCATTGTTCTGCTTCGACGGCTTACTGAATGAATACCAAGAAATATTATTTAATATCTAAACTCTATGGTTTTTAAAGCGAAAACTAATAATACTAATATTAGAATTAATAAACTACAAAGAATAGGCAATGATTATTTTTAGCGGGTTTATGATTACAAGCGAGACGATCAGTTTACGTATAATTTGATAGATACGTCCAATTGTAATTAGTAGACACGAAATGCGGTGCGATACGGTTGCTACTTTTGTCTAAATTTGAATATGTACGGAAGTCTGCGGAATAATTAGATAAGTTTATATCTTAGATAGAATGTTCACACAACGTTTACTGTATGAAGTTTGCAATAATTCGTCGGCCGTTTTGCTGCAAACATAGGCGCGAATTTTGATCATGTCTGTTTTATCTATCGCTGTTGCGGTTGCTTTCAATTTGCACAAAGACAAATGTCTAATAGTCAGTCGCAAACGTCGTTTTTTTTTGGGTCAGCAATCTGTTTTTCTAGAGCGAAAGAAGCCCATATTACCCCTTATTTAATTTTACTCCCTGTGAGGTAATGTTTAAAAATACGCTGACATCCTTATTATAAAAGGACAAATAAAGTTTATATTTTAGCATCTCTCAGAAAGAACTCTCATATTTTTAACCCCCTTAAGGGTAGAAGATCCGAAAGCACCTCAATACACGTATATTTGTTAATTTCTAAGCTCGTAAAACAGAAAAAAGAGTTTCATGCTCACATCTCACTTGAAACTAGAGAGCTTTTATATAAACTTTCGTCCTTTCTCTTTCACTATGTAGTTTTCAAAAACGTTTAACAGTTATACATTTAATAATTATAAAAATCCACAAAAAAAAAAAATTACATACATACTTATTGCTCCAAAGATTGCTTCTATTCTTTACTTTGAATTTGTTACAAACCTTTTCTGTCTATTTTACACTGATAAAATAGTATTATTGAAATTTTTATTTATTTTTCTTAAACTATAAATGTAATCTTTAAAAAAAAAAAAGAAAGAAAAAGACTTTTATTTAAACTTCATTACCCTATATTACATATTTTATATATCGTTTAGGGGTAGAATTTTCAATAGGTACACATTGTAAAAGAGCTGAACGTGCTAAATTTCATGTGATTAACTTAGCTCAGCAATGATGAATCAGTCAGTAAACCTGAACATACTATTTCATAGGTATAATTTAAGAAACATACATATCTAAGTTAGAACATTGTGTTAGTGGTAATGTCCAATGTGAGCGTGTGTGTATTAATTTAAAATATTAAACCAAGACCCTAAATGTATTCATTAAAATTAAACACAGCAATCTGTTTAAATGTAAAACGAATTAAATAAATAATATTTTTTATATTTATAACACTATAATTATATAAAATGAGTATATTTTCATCTATATGCGACATTTGATTATATCAAGGTCGGATATTGCGTGTAAAGTCAGGGGTCAATGCGACTTATGGAGCTTATCTTTCTTTATTATTGGTGAAAATCTAAATGACGTGCCAACGATTATATTAATACAGAAATATTTGAACAACTACGCAGAAAAAATATAACCATTAACTGTACTGTATTAGCCAGTAAAAAGCCCACTGCTGAGCTAAGGCCTCCTCATCATATGGAAGGGTTGGAGCTTAATCCACCACGCTGCTCCACTGTGGGTTGGCGGATAATTTATCTACCACGAGTAACTATCGTTAGCAGGTGTCTATGATAAAAATGGGGACCGACGGTTTTACGTGCTCTCCGAGGCACGTTGGGGAGACTCACAAAGACATACACTCAGACCGCAAACAAATATTTGTACAAATATAAATATCTGTCCTGAGTGGGAATCAAACCCGTGACTGCCGACGCGCGGCGTTGAGACGACTACTCGCACCACTACACCACAACGGTCGTCACCATCATCTGCACTAATAATAATATAAAGTTATTTGAGGATGCACTGACGTTGATCACGTCGGGGTCACCAGTTTGGGGGCTAGTGAAAAGGGAGGATCCTCCGACCAGACAGGTGTTGTGTCTGGTGGGCTACGGCCCCTTGTCGCGGTATAATATAATATTATATCGACGAACAATAAAGAGAAATAAAACCAATATTAAATGAACAAAACTACAACATTTATTTTATATAGTGATATATATGTAGGCAAGATACAAAAAAGGTTAGAATTAGATCAATAACAATGTTTTTAAGATAGTCTACGTGGTAATTCAATCTTTACGTATTTAATTTTAAGAGAACATGAGCACGTGGTTCGATAACTATTCCTGGTTCTGGTCTAAGGGTTAACCAGACGGGCACTTAACTATAGGCACGTGGAGCATGGATGCCCCCAAGCGGTCTCCGCCTTGTGCTAGGTGACGGGATGATGTGCGCGCCGGGACACGTGGACTGCGTTCCCCGTCCGACGCTCGACGTCTCTCGCCGTAGAACGGTTGTAGGTCACGAAAAAGAACCCGGTTATTGTTGGGGTCCGAGGTTCACCACCAGAAGTCGCCACGTGGTAAGAGACAGTGTCGACCGCTCCGTACGCCTACCAGGACCCCAACAGTTCGCACCCGGCACCGAAGAGACGAGAAAAAGGCAAGATTCTACCGAGCCCGTCCTTTTATAAGGGCCCGAGCGGCTCCTACTCCGATCCCCTCTAACAATTCAGTGGTAAAATGCTACCCGCAATTATATATGTTACACACTTATATTTGTAGGGACCACACTTTATTTCTATGAACTAATTGTGACCAGAAACGAAGTACAAACTAACATTAGACTGTCATAAGTCTGTCATAAGTCTGATTATATAAGAAATTATAATTTTTTTTATCTCGATTTTTACGGTAATTTTGAAGACTAATTAAAGAAATATTTTTATATAAAAACTTTAATTATATTGCTCTATTTAGAGCAATTTTGATTACTATCTATAAAAAAAGTTTAGTTTACTATCTCTATAGTAAAAAAATAGTCACAGTGTGATAATTGTTACTACATGTTAAAAAGTAAGTATTTTTCGAAAAATTGTAATTTATGTTAAAAATGTCGAAATTCATTATATAAAAAATAAATATTTTATATCTCAGCATTGTATTATTAGATTCTTTATTTTGAATAAAATAAAAAACAAAAAGTGCTTAAACATATAGTAAAAAATATCTTGAAAATACAGGTCTTTTCGGTCTCTTCATGTCACCAAAAGTTGCGCGCGCATCGGAGGGTTAAATGCTGATTGTGCTTGTACGTTTTCACGTGTGTATACATTCAACTACTACTAAATATTTAATACAATATATATGTTCAAAACGCTAACCAGTATTTTGTTTCAATTAATATAATTGTATGTAAAGGTTGTCCAGCGCTCGACAGATGGCGTATAGATCAAAATAGATCATGCTAAAACTTCTAGTATACGGTATATTATATACGGTTAATAATTTGAATATTAAGGTCGAATCAGTCCATCAGTCAGGTCGATCGGTCGGTGTCGGTAGTCGATAGGTAGATCAGAATACTGTCGTGGTTTTATTTAATCAACCATTCAAGCAGTTCACAACTAGTTGAATAGTCGATCGCCAGGCGCCATAGCGCACCCAGTGCTATACAATATAAATATACGGCCTTAACAAAGTTCTCACCAAATGGGTGATGATAGTTATCTATTAAACAATTTTTCGACCGTGTTCAGTTCATCACAAATACTGTCCTCAGTAAAGTAGCAATATTTTAATAAATATAAGAAAATATAAACGTACGAATCATCATCATCGTCATCATCATATCAGCCATGGAAAGACCACTGCTGAGCGTAGGCCTCTTCCATCAAATCAATCGGCTCCTCCAGAGCAGCCGGTTCAAAGCAGCCTCCATCCAACGGCTTCCAGCGACTTTCCTCAAGTCGTCTGAGTAGTCAGTCTTAATTTGTCTCAAATCAACACATAAAAAACTAAATATATATATCCTTCACGAGTAAGTTAAGCCGGGGTCAATGTCATTGTTAAATAAACGTATAAGGAAAATACAATCATATGGATTTTCCGTAAATCCTTTTTGTTATTGTCGTCGCAGAAATGCGTCGAATTGCACATATATAAAGGATAATCTTTTTCCTATAATTCTTTCTCGCATTGTGTCGATTTCTTGGTTAGAGAAATAGATTATGGTCAATATTATGATAACCACAATTCAATAACAATACTCATCCATAAGGATAAAAGCAATAATACAATGAACACGCATAAAAATAATTATATCTTCCTTGCAGTTTTACCTGCGTTGACGTAAGTGGCTAATGTAGTATGTTTCGCAGATGTTACTTGGAACATTATTTTTGAAAGCTTTCAACCATTTACCTTCTATATATTAAATAACTAGCCTCTACCTTCATACTAGCTGGAACCAGATATTATATTTTAAAAAAATCGAATTTGCGCAGTCTTCGTATCTTCTCGAAACCATATTTATCGGCTGGCCGCCCATTTTCTAACTATATAAATTGTCGAACTTGAAAATCGGGACCTTGGAAGAGGTGTCTATGAAAAACTGAAATTTTTGCCTCTTTTAAGGGGTTTTATAGTGGCGTCAGGTAACATAGGATTCTGGATAATGTAGCTTTTGAATATTGATTTTTTTTAAGTTGTTTATAATATTTGGAATAGATGTCTTAAACATAGTTTCAGAATTTTACTTACTTATACAAGGGTTAAAAATATAGCTATTACTCGTGGCAAGTGTAATCTGTGTGTTGCAAATCTTTGATGTTGAGACCATTATAACAAAGTGACTTATTTCTTTTCGTACCCAATATTACTAACGCAACCTCTTCTGATGATTTGATCTGATGGTAATGTCACCCAAAACGGATTCAAGATTGGGAATCCAGGTCAATTGCCTAAGGTGCAAGTCCAAATTAAATTTTTTTTAAAACAAGTTGGCTGTCTTTGTTTAGCTATGTACGCCGGCTACATTCACAGATCGGTTCGACTTCAAATTTAGACATTAAAAAATAAAAAAAACACCGAGCATGAAATAAATTTCCAAGCAAAAATATTTAGTTCCTTTTATTGAACCATTTCAGCTCTTAATATATGCCTTCATCGATATAAATTTCAAGAAAAAAATATCTCATACAAAATAATATTCCTCGATACGAAAATTCACTCCGTATTTTACCTATATTTTTACGCTGAAGCCAAAACGCACCAATCCATAGCGGGCTCGATACAAAGTAATAATTTATTGCCCTAATATTTCCCTTTTTAGTGGTCATTAGAGCGTTCAGTAGGGAAAGGTTCTGTCAGTTCCTTTGCGAGATTTTGGACGAGGCATAAACATAACACATACACACTAAAACCGCTTCGAATCGAACTCGTACACTAATGGTCCAATACAATCGTACAATATTAGACATAATATAAATGTATAAAATATTTTTAAGATTAAATTATAATTCCAAAACACGTGTTTCTTATATAAGGACCCTCTTGAATTTTTAACTTTAATGTTATTAGTTTTCGTTACAGCGGCCATTGTAATATACTTTAAAAGCTCTCAAGTAGCAAATATTATAGCTCCAAAAACGACTTGTAACGATTAATAGAAGGATTGACCGACATTGAGATAATTCGAGAATGAATGTAAGGCAAATGGATTGATGGATAAAAACTTTTTAAAAAATTTATAAAAATCAGTTTATTCCTTACATTGTATATTTCAATTCATGACTATTTTGTGAGCATTTTACTTCATTCATGACAACAACAACAACAACAACAACAAAAACACTCTTCAATAAATTTATATAACTCGACTATCTAGTCGTGTTATACAAAAAACATAACCCTCCTTCTGTCGCAGTCGGGTAATTAACAAAAAATAAAGTATCTTTTATCTAATATAATTCATACAAAATATGATTCTATGTATGCACGCGTGTGTGTGTGTGTGTGTGTGTGTGTGTGTGTGTGTGTATGTAGGTCATTGCGCGCGCGTGCGTGTGCGTGAATATCTTCATATCTTTTTGTTTTTAACCGTCGAAACATTATTAGAATACCACTTTGAGTTACATTTCCCAATTACTATATGTAAAGACTTTTGCCGTTGCAGTCTTAACAAGTTTCAAGAAACTAGAGGAGAATATTATTCTATCCAGGGGCGTTATCTCTCTTCAGAGTCATGAGGGCATCATTTATTTATTTAGGGTCGGTATCTAATATAACTAGTGAATTTAAGTAGGTCTAGTACAACATGCAGGCGAATTTAGCATAATTATGCCCAGTTGAGAGAATGTCGTTGACCGGGTCATTATCTAATATGGTGAACTGATTCAAGGGAAAAGAACTTATTAGAAGATATTTTGAGTGTTTTAAATTAGTTATTAATTTAATATTTTAGCAATTTTTTTTTAGTCTCGATCATACTTGCATATTAATTTTTTAATTCATTTATTGCAGAAATGTATAACTTTTATAACTAATGAATGGATGGACCGATTGACTAACAGATAGCAGTGATAGTAATAAATGTTCCATTCATTGAATACAAAACCCTAAAAGAGCTTAAGCAAAGGAAGAATTTGTAAATCTTTATGGTTTTTACTGCCCAAATATATTTTAAGCCGATCCAAGTTATTAAATCTCCTAGCAAATAATAAAATGAAAAAATATAGTCGGTATATAGTATTTGATTTCTATGATCCTCAAGCTTATCGTCTAAATACCTTTATTAAAGCTTGATACTTGTCAGACTATTGGCATGATTGGATGACGCTACGCTTCTATGAGTCATAACATGTTTCATTCCTTCCTTTCTGGAATCAGCCCATTTCAAGTTTTTAGCTGTAGCGACATCTATCTCGCCACATACGAACTGACGTATCCTACATCGCGCTATCAAAGTTATCTGAGCGATCGAACAACCCGACAACAACCGTCAGGGTGTAACATATATAATTGCGGGTAGCATTTTACCACTGAATTGTTAGAGGGGATCGGAGTAGGAGCCGCTCGGGCCCTTATAAAAGGACGGGCTCGGTAGAATCTTGCCTTTTTCTCGTCTCTTCGGTGCCGGGTGCGAACTGTTGGGGTCCTGGTAGGCGTACGGAGCGGTCGACACTGTCTCTTACCACGTGGCGACTTCTGCTGGTGAACCTCGGACCCCAACAATAACCGGGTTCTTTTTCGTGACCTACAACCGTTCTACGGCGAGAGACGTCGAGCGTCGGACGGGGAACGCAGTCCACGTGTCCCGGCGCGCACATCATCCCGTCACCTAGCACAAGGCGGAGACCGCTTGGGGGCATCCATGCTCCACGTGCCTATAGTTAAGTGCCCGTCTGGTTAACCCTTAGACCAGAACCAGGAATAGTTATCGAACCACGTGCTCATGTTCTCTTAAAATTAAATACGTAAAGATTGAATTACCACGTAGACTATCTTAAAAACATTGTTATTGATCTAATTCTAACCTTTTTTGTATCTTGCCTACATATATATCACTATATAAAATAAATGTTGTAGTTTTGTTCATTTAATATTGGTTTTATTTCTCTTTATTGTTCGTCGATATAATATTATATTATACCGCGACAAGTGTAACAACATTTGCATTGGGTTTTAGATATCTCATTAAAAACGTCCACTCCAAATTTATGCAGATTTTAATCCGTAATTATATATATCCGTAATAATTATTTATGGCTTGCGTTTATCACCAATATCAGAATTTATTTTCGCATCATTATGCATTTTCGAGGCAAGGAGGACTTTTCTTTTATTTGGTGTATACGACACTAACGTACAATTCGGCTGAAAGCCAAAATATGTGGTGTTTTCTAATCCCATAATCTTCATGTAATTCTGTCATCAAAGGGAAACTTGTGAACCAGTTGTCCATCACAACCTTACGATGAGAGCCCCTGATTTGCTTAACCGTTCGTTTTACAACATCCGATGGGAAATTACTAATATTATGTATTCCTGCATTTTCCTTTCTAGTGTCCACTTCTAAGTAAGCAGTATAGTAAGATCTTGAATCGGTCATCGCAAATATTTTAATCACATATTTGGCAGGCTTATTGTAAATTTCTCCTTCGATATCATCGTCTTCCAAACTTCTGCTATTCTTTTGTCATCTAAGCGATTTTGCGATATCTACAAACAAAAATAAAACCAATAATAATACTATGATCATAAATAATTTACTTACACAAGACGTCGCGCGTGGGTCGAAACGACCCATACTCACTTTAGACGTCCGTACACTCCGAGCACCAAGCGCGAACTTGCTGAGGTGGTGCGTGCGGGCAGTCCTTATACTAACTTGAAGGTACTGGGCGCGAACATTTGAAGTAACTAATAATTAAAAAGTTATCGAACAGAAATCGAGGTACTGGGTCTTTTCGACCCACGCGCATCCACCCGCGGGTTAAATACGCACTAGACAAGTGTGGTTGATTCAGTTCCATTTTTCAAGATAAAACCGTTAGCATCAGTGTATAATCAGTCATTGTTATAATACATACTGTCATAATAAAATATACGTAGAAAGGCCAAGAAGAAGAAAACACAAATCATGCAAGAAATTAAATTTCTGTCAAAATACTTCTTCATTTTCTGTTTTAAACATAAAATGTTTGATTTACGATGACTGAATCATTCTTATAAACAACATTATTAACGTAACACAATTTTTCTTTTTCCCTCTCGTTATCCATGAAAGCAAATTGAGTTCATCAGTATTTTACATTAATAAAAAGCATTTTCTCATTTACGAGTACAACCACTTTTTACCAGAAAGCTTCAGTCGAGACTAGATTTAATGCCTTTCACACCATTATATTTAACGTTGCTTCTAACTTGGATTTCATATTATAATAATAAAGTGACAGATTTTTGTTGAAGTTTGAAATATATAATATTTCGATTTTTTTCGCGCCAATCCCCGGTGTGCATAAAATAGCGGTTTTATTTTAAAACTTAGGACATATAAAGATGAATGCATTCCGTTCAGTTAGAGTCTGAAGACGTGACAGATGTCATGAGGAACCAACCCCGTCGAACAAAATACGGATTGTGAAACGTACTCGATTTTCATACATATTCTTCTGTGGAAGACGCGATTATTTCACGGTGGCGGACAAAAAACGCACCTGCATTTTTTGCTTCATTGTTTATGTACTTTACACATATTTCGTTTAAGAAAATTTTGTACATAAAATAATAATTTCACCTGTATACTGCAAGTAAAGATCTAAGTGTAAAATTTAATGTCAAAATTTAAAATTCTTATTTCATAATCTCACCCCCAAGTTTGCGTTTTTGTATGAGCACTGGTGGTGTTACAGCTCTCCAAGCGAAAATAGCACAAATTAGGATTCATAAAATGTAAGAGAAATCTCTTAAACCTCAACTTCTATTTTGTTGATAAACGTTACTTATAATTTTGCGTCATGATATAAATTTCACCATACAGTTTCTGTTATTGAAATTAAAGAATAAAATAAAATTCGACTAAGTTATTTAAAAACAACAGTATTGCACAGATTTCTCTATATTTTTTATAACCTCAGTCATTTTGATAAAGAATATGAAAATAACAAGAAAATGTTGAGCTTTATAGCAAAGTATCATCAATCTTTTTCACAAAGACAGCCTTAAAGAGTTCATGGTGTTCTTTAAATTGAAAAATGTCTCTGTAATATAAATCTACTTTTTACATAGGTTAGATTTACAATCTTGTTACTTCATTTTTATCTAAAGGGTGATTAGGTAATGATATAAACTCTTGCAGGGGTTAAGTGGGTAGAAAAGTAGGTATGTAATGTAGAACACATTTGCATAGTATATAGTAGAAGTATATATGAGTAGTTGTTATACTATTGTCTGAAACCTAGTTATATCTGAGTTATTTCACATTTGTAGTTTTTATATGACCTTTTATAAATTGTTTCGTAAGAATAAATTTTTTTATGGAAAGAGGACTAAAACCTATTATATAGATAATACCACTATTTTTGTGAAAAAAAAAACCTTAAACCTAAAATCCTTATCTTGTATTTTATGAAAAATATACAAAAAGGACTGCAAATGAAAAACTAGAAATGTCTGTTCTTTATTTAAGTATATAATATGTATTTCGTGATCCAACTTACACATTTGAATACTTGAATGATTTGAAATAGGTATAAACCATGCAGTATAGAGATAAAGGAGCACCATCTTATATGGCTGCTTGACACAAAAAGTTTCCACAAAATGTCATTGAATAATAGAGGAGCTGGTGTAGTGGAGAATATGATCCGAACTTAACTGCTTTAGATAACTTGAAGCTTGCTGAGTGGAAGTAAGTATAATTGTAAGTATTCTCATAGACTAGAGTAGTTAGTAAATGTGTTGTTATCAAAAAGATAAATAAATGATCTAAAGTAAAAACGATCCTTTAGTACAAACAACGCCATCTTTATTTAAGGTTATTTCGAGGACACTTTTCGTAACACAATATAGCGCTCTTTGTCTCTATACTCCATGGTTTAAACATAACGTCTAAACATCAAAACTCTTTTGAGTCACAAGGAATTTATATATAAACTGGAATGCGTACGTGCGCTCAAATAACGTTCCTAAGAGATGGATTGCATCTCTTTCTAGAATTAGACATTCTCTTCCATGGATTCAAGACTACTCGTAAGAAAGATTTCTCTCTTTCTATACCAGTAGTCAACGAAAAGTTCGGAACGATTTTTAATTTTACATGTTGGAAACAAATATCAACCTTATGTCAAGTCTTCAAGGTGCATATTTGAATATAGAATTTTATTAAGTGAGAGTTCCAGTTATGATATAAATTGCTTGGTCACAGCATTATATAGTTGACATATCATGCCGTTTTCATTTACGTATTGAAACCGAAGTCATAATCTTTTATAAAAGACTTTTATTGACATAAGGATGTAAATATACACCAAATATACACTGCAATGTAATATCTTTTTTATCATAGTCATTAGGTTCAAGTGTGCATTTCATGTACATTTTCATTTTCGCTTATCGTCATTATATGACCCAAGTAGGTGGATGTATCCGTGTCTATAACTTTTTATGAATCTAAATGAAAATATTTTTAAAGATTTACATTGAACCAAGTATATATTAGATATTTTTTGTGTTTAATACGACATTTATATATATGTCGTTTTTTATTATTAATGCACATTTTGAAATAGATCTGTTCGACTTTTTATGTCACCGTCGTACACAATAGTGACATGGGTTACAGAGCCCTTCTCCGATCGGATGCGTATATTCCTTACAAATTGCATCCCGATTGGACATCACGTCCCTTATGGGATTTGGTAGCACTTTGTTTACAACTTCGATAATTTTCATCTTGATGGATTGTTACATGATGTACTTGAGTTTTACGTGAAAAATGGCAAGGTATCAAATACTCGTATACGTTAATAACGAAGTTCTTAATTTGGATTTTTTTTTACAGTGCAAATATGTATCATAGATGCCACAGTCACAATTGTCTTATTATTTCTCCACATCCAGGAATAGCTAGTTTATTTTTTTTACTTATTTATTCAACAAAAAACTTAAATTGCTGTATAATTTTATATAAATATATAGATAATAATATTGCAAAAGATAATAAGCAAAAACACTAAAATATTATGTTAATCAAATGTAATATTGTTGTGATAAAGCTATGTAGAAATTTCATTTAAACATATTAAATTTATTTTTATTTATTTTTTATATATTGTGAAATAAATTATACATACAAAGCTCTTTGTAAGATTTACAGTACAGATTTTATATATAGGATCTTGACCAGGTTCTTTGGTTTTTATAAAGAACATGTTTGTGTAAATGGAGTGTGGTGTTTCCTATTAAGTATGAGTACAATTATTATGTATTTGAATTATGCCAGAGGATATTTGGTTGAAATTGAAAGTGGTATTAAATAAAAGTATGAGCTATGAAATTGAAATATTTTGTAGGAAGTTAAAAAGAAATATATATTTAATTACATGTTTTTTATTTGTTCATAATTTTCTTTAATGTAACATACATTAGGGTAATCCATTGTAGACCTAAATTACGTGCGGTATCTTTTTTTTACATTGTTCATTATGGCAAAACTTGTATTTATTATGGCAAACTCATTCATAATAGTCTATCTTTTACGCTGATCTACATACATTCTGCATCCCATTTTCTTCTTGCATCCATCGTCATTCATTCTTAGGCTTAAGGCTTTTGTGTGCTTACATGCGCATTAAAACGCATGGGGGAAAGTGAAGGGGGAGACAGGTTTATATCTTTAATTGAATTTTTACAATTTTCTTTATAATCTAATTCAGAATATAGCTAGCAATTTTAACTTAATACTCATTATTACAAAACAGGAAAATATGTTTATGTACATATATACTTAAGATATATCTATGATATAAACTACAAAACTTAACTTATTTACAAGAGGCAGCATTTAAAAAGAAAAAACAAATTATAAAAAGACAGGACGGTAAGCTATATTTACAGATATTAATAATCGTTGTATAAAACAGGAGTTTTATACTTACAATTAAACCTTATAGCTATCTTATATTTATTCCTTAAATTAATGACAAAATTCAATATGTTAACCTAACTATATAACTATAATCACTTAACATATTTTTTGCTTAACTCTTACCCGATGTCCCACAGGATCGAACCCAGAACTGATCCCTGCGGGACACCGCAGCCGACTCGCCACCAGTCCACGGACTCCGACCGGTTCTCGAGGCCTACCCTCCGATCGGAGAGGTATGCCTCCAACAGCCTCCTTAGATACGGGGGCACTCCGAAGTATTTTAGTGCCTCCCGTATCACCACGTGCGGGAGACTGTTGAAGGCGTTCGCGATGTCTAACGACACCGTGACCACCACCTCCCTCCCATATTCCGCCTTAGCCGTCACCGCCCGTAGGCATTTGAGGGCGTCAACGGTCGACCAGCGTGCTCGGAACCCGAACTGGAATTCTGACAGTCTAGGTCCCGAGCCCTCCTCCAGGTGCTGAACGAGCCGGGAGGCCACTATCTTCTCCATTCCTATGATTAACTAGCCTACATAATTTTATACAGTAATTCAGGAACAGATCCCTGTCCTTTCTACAAACTAACTCGGAAAGTGAGTTTAGCTCGATTTTAGCATCCATTCTAAATTCCACGTTCTGCCTCTCGTGATCATGGGCCGGGCAGTCCAGAAGGATGCGGAGGACAGAGTCCGAACACGCAGGATCGCAGATGTACGATGGACTCTCCTTGCACTTGAAACGGTGCAAGTACTCGGAGAATCCACAGTGCCCCGTCAAAACCTGAGTGAGAAATCTGTCCACCTTTATTTTGCCGATGATCCGGTATGCGGCTATCGCGTCAGGGAAATACACCCTGATGACTCCGGCCGTTTCGCTACTACGATACCGCTGGTTCCATTCATCAAGCGATTGCATACGAATGCTATGCTTGATGAATGAGACCGGGCAGCTAAGATGGAGTAGGTTAACCTGTTAGGAGTTGGCAGTTATGTGAAACCCATCTGTCTAATCGGTTTCTACACTGCATTCTAGCAAAACGCTCAATCACTTGGCAGCACGTTTTTGCCAATAGGGTAACTAGCCATGATCGAACTCTCACTAAAGCATACCAGAAATAAAGTCGGTTTACGGACAATAATTTTACGTGATTGTTGATTGCATACTTTTATGAATTGAATTGAATTATTATTACTGAATTATCATTATTTTATATAATACAAAGAAGGTGTTAATTCATTTAATTTTTTTTTTCGATATTTTTATTTGCACTCGTTAATTCAAATATTTTATTCTCTTCTACTCGGACACATCTGCCGATGAAGTGGAAGATAAATAGATGCAACACAAGCCGAACGCTTAGCCTCTCGCTTGTGGAACGTGACAATGAGTCATGCTTTTTCGTGCGTGCATCTGTCGTTGTCATTTAAAAAAAAAATGACCGGGGTGGAACCCGAGGTCTGCCGCATAATAAACAACAGCGCTTACTACTGCGCCGCTAGTCATCATTTTCGAGCAAATATATAGCCTGTTATTATTACAATGCACCAAATTGATTAAATAAGTCATAACAGTAATAACTGTTAGTTAATTTATATGATAAATAAATAAATAAATAAAAAACAGAAAATAAATACTCAAAATGACTTTTGTATTTTTAATATTTTTTCTAAAGCTTGTTATTGTGACGATTTAGGTGAAATTTAGGTCGATAGCAACCTGACAACACTGTTTCCGGCTAAACACTTCACTTCATACAACTCTTTGTTGTATGAAGAATAGAAACTGAAGTTGTCAACTCGACACAATATATATGTCATGACAATCAAATAAAAGATTTTTTTAAATTTAATTATAAGCCGCCTTTATCACTTCTAGACTATCATTAAAAATCTAGTTTCAATTAATAATTTAGTTAATAGCATATGAGGCACGTACCGGGGCACAGCTTCATAGAAAAGTGATCATTGTCCTTTCGCGACAAGCTTTTATATGATATAAAATTGAATCGGTTATTTTGAAAGGGGCGTAAGTCACATCTTTTGGTCAAACTGAGTTATGAATGTAGTTGTGTTTGTCTATAGCCTCCGCATATTATTTCTGAAAACGGCGTTAATCCATTGTTTCTTCTACGAGATATGACAGCTTCTACGTTTCGTTTATTTTGAAATGGGCGGAAGTCCGAACAACCGACCTTTTCAAAATACCTAAACATAAACTTCTTCTTACCCTGCGTTCGAGATTTTGGACTCGTAAAACGAAAGGTAAAGCGATTTGATAGAGTATACATACCTTCGGATTATGAAAATATTATAGTCACCAGTAGTAATATAAAAGATAAAATTCGTATTTACGAAGTCGACACACAGCTCATTACTGATTTTAAGGGTTGGTGGTCAATATACTATAAGAGAAACTGCCTAGCGGTACAATCATTAGGCAAAAAAGTGCCAAAGGACAAAAAAGTTAACTTCAGTGTTTCTCTTTTTAATCAGTTTTGTTATCAGTTGTGTCCAGGCTTTGTTCAAACTGCAGACTTCATCGACGGTATGGTTACATATGACTTCAAGCTTTACGCTGGACGGGAAGTTGTGAATATGCCTGTTGACAGAGCATATAGAGATGACCAAGTACCTATAAATTATAAGAAATTTAAAGACATTAAAAAAGTCTTGAAGCATATTCCTAGCGAATATATTGATTTTTATAATGACATTATTAATTGAAAAACAACTACTATAGAAAATGTAGAAGAAGACGGAATAGTAGTTACGATGATGCTTTTTTATTTACAATTAATAATTTGTAATTGTCTAATAAATATCTTACATAAATTCATAAAGTTTTGTATATCTTTTCCCAAATTATTAGTATATTTTGAAAAAGGCGCAAGTCCATCAACTTCAATTTTGATTTTTGTTGTAACCGCTCATGTGACATCAATGAAAGTATAATATGTATTGTATATCTTTATAGCGCAAATATTGAATTAAGAAAAAAAATTACAACCCTACAAAATTTTTCAATAGACAGTTTTTTGTTGCTCCTGAAAAATTCGACTTCTAGGACTTAAGCCCCTTTCAAAATAACCGATTCAATTGTACAATGCAACAAAATGATGGGATTGACTACTACAAAGTTTTTTCATTTTTTTTTTCAGTGAAAATAATACTAATTATTTATAATTGCATTGTCATTCGAACTAAAGGTGTGTTTAAAATTTAAGCTCAATCGGACACTAAGAACACTTTTTTTCGGTGGGTAGACGCACAAGAGTACAGACGCAATTTTATTAGCTCCACATATTTAATATTTTAAAAATATAGTTAGTGCATATGTTCTGAAGTTTACATTACCTGTGCCTCAGTTGACTGCTAACTTATTCTCACACTAACTTTCCTCACCAAATAATGGAATCCACAGCAGAAAAACTTGTGAATAGCTTTGCTGAGCTATCTTCCAGGTTTGATGCCAGAATGGCTGAGTTTGAGAAAAATCTTCAACAACCCAGCTCTAGTGTTCCTAATCCAACAGTGAAGGCCTTGGCTGCAGAGTTTTACGCATTCAAGACTTTTATATGGAATTCACTTGGCTTACTAAAATCGCAAGTGCAGCTTGTTGCAAGTGGCTTGGACCGGTTAGAGACTCATTCACGTAGAAAAATTCTTCTCTTTCACGGTGTCAAGGAGGATAAGGATGAAGATGCCTCAAAGAAGATTTTGACTCTGTTAACCAGTCAAATGAAACTCACGAACATAAAGCCTGACGCAATTGAACTCTGTCACAGGTTAGGTATGAAGAAGGAGTCTGCCAGGCCTATACTAGTGCG
Organism: Euphydryas editha; assembly: GCA_036937285.1. NCBI lineage: Eukaryota > Metazoa > Arthropoda > Insecta > Lepidoptera > Nymphalidae > Euphydryas > Euphydryas editha. The sequence goes on from JAUPFZ010000001.1 coordinate 4,195,634, forward strand.
ATTCACAAATATGCAAGCACGTTCCATGGTTTGGATGGCTAAAACTTTGTTGAAGGGCACCAAAACAACAGTGACAGAGTTTTTAACTAAGACTCGACAAGGTGTATTTGTTGCTGCACGTAATCACTTCGGGATGAAGAAATGCTGGTCTGCAGATGGTGTGGTGGTCATACTTCTCCCTGACAAATCTCGTGTAAAAGTGACATCCTTACTAGAATTAAAAAAGTTTACGACACAATTTAGTAAAACCGACAAAAACTAAGACACTTATTTCTGTTTACATCTTTTTTATATTGTCGGATTATAGTGGATATGTGTTAAATAATAGTTTAAATTTTGCAGGGTAGATATCCGTATCATTACTATAGGTAACTATTTTCATTGTATTCTGTACTTCAAAACACTTTTAATTTCTTTGTCACAGTGCATAGTTATATTTTGTTCTTTGTATAAATAATAAATATTGTGTCAATTGTCAACTGTCTAGTGTTAGAATGTCATTTGTCGTTAATGTTATTCGCACAGATTCAAATTTTTTTTTTTAAAATGTTTGTGTCATATGGGCAAGATCACGTCAACTGGACCCCCCATTTCCCACTTGATCATAAAAATTAAGTTCATATATATTTTTTATAAGTACATACCATCACAAATTGATCCCCCAAAACGATTTTTAAAAATTTCGATTTTAACAACAATTTTTTTTACAATGAAAATTTTTGGTACTTTTAATTAAAAAATGGATTGTAAATCAACCGTTAAAGTTAAATTAATGGGGTTTGAAGGATTTATTTTTAAAATGTTTATATTTTAAGAAAATATTGATGACTAAAAATTATTTGTTTATTATTATATTGTTAATTAACTTTTAAGTTAACAAATGCAAATTTCATTGACTTCTCGGTGGAAAAATGAAGTTTTATTTTATCGGTTACATGCTTTATTTATTAAAATTTAAGATTTCAAAAAAAAATTTCACTGCACGCGACTAGTTTAAGCAATATGAATTTATTTATCAAAGCGCGCCGAGCGCCAGGCGCTGTCAGAATACCGCGCTGTCGAGCGTCAGACGACGTCGCAGCTTCGATTCATTATAATTAAAAATATAATTATCAAATAAATTTTATTATTATTACTATTATTATTATTATCATATTATTGTTATTATTAAACAAATTTTATTCTTGTAAATATCATAAACAATGCAATGAAATCATTTTTTATTTATTCATTAAACAGGGAAAATTAATAAATAATCAATTAAAAATGTTACAAAACCGTGTATTTTATATTTATTTTTGCCGTGTATTTTAGTAAGCTATCATTTTTAAATTTACGAGGAAGTACTCCACTTTTAGTTTAAAAAAAATTGGTTGTCTGTAAAGTAAAGTCGGTTTACGGACGATAATTTTTACGTGATAACGTCATAAGAAAACATGAATGGAATTGAATTGTTATCACTGAATTATCATTAATTTGTATAATATATATATAAGCTACAGGTAATTAATTGTATTTAATATAAAAGCGAAATAAAGTTAAATAATTTGATATGTAATACAAGAAATAATCAAGTTTAATAAAGAAGCTAAGTTTAATAACTTAAAGTTAGCAAAACAAATTAGATTATCATTAACCACTTATGAAAATTGTTAAAATAAATGGTTACCATAGTTTATTACAAGAACAATTGCAGCAAAAAAGGTAATTAATTCTTGCATTTTAAGAATCCGATTAGGGATATAATCTCATATATTTGTTCTTTGATTATAAAATAAGTAGCATCGGTGGGCGAGTGCAGTAATATTAGGTTATACATATTACAATTTTGACTAAAAAGTTATTATCATATACGATATATTACGATCGTATAAAAAATAAACTGTTTTTATTTAGTATATTTTTACAATTTTCATAAGTGGTTAATGATAATCTAATTTGTTTTGCTAACTTTAAGTTATTTAACTTAGCTTCTTTATTAAACTTGATTATTTCTTGTATTACATATCAAATTATTTAACTTTATTTCGCTTTTATATTAAATACAATTAATTACCTGTAGCTTATATATATATTATACAAATTAATGATAATTCAGTGATAACAATTCAATTCCATTCATGTTTTCTTATGACGTTATCACGTAAAAATTATCGTCCGTAAACCGACTTTACTTTACAGACAACCAATTTTTTTTAAACTAAAAGTGGAGTACTTCCTCGTAAATTTAAAAATGATAGCTTACTAAAATACACGGCAAAAACAAATATAAAATACACGGTTTTGTAACATTTTTAATTGATTATTTATTAATTTTCCCTGTTTAATGAATAAATAAAAAATGATTTCATTGCATTGTTTATGATATTTACAAGAATAAAATTTGTTTAATAATAACAATAATATGATAATAATAATAATAGTAATAATAATAAAATTTATTTGATAATTATATTTTTAATTATAATGAATCGAAGCTGCGACGTCGTCTGACGCTCGACAGCGCGGTATTCTGACAGCGCCTGGCGCTCGGCGCGCTTTGATAAATAAATTCATATTGCTTAAACTAGTCGCGTGCAGTGAAATTTTTTTTTGAAATCTTAAATTTTAATAAATAAAGCATGTAACCGATAAAATAAAACTTCATTTTTCCACCGAGAAGTCAATGAAATTTGCATTTGTTAACTTAAAAGTTAATTAACAATATAATAATAAACAAATAATTTTTAGTCATCAATATTTTCTTAAAATATAAACATTTTAAAAATAAATCCTTCAAACCCCATTAATTTAACTTTAACGGTTGATTTACAATCCATTTTTTAATTAAAAGTACCAAAAATTTTCATTGTAAAAAAAATTGTTGTTAAAATCGAAATTTTTAAAAATCGTTTTGGGGGATCAATTTGTGACGGTATGTACTTATAAAAAATATATATGAACTTAATTTTTATGATCAAGTGGGAAATGGGGGGTCCAGTTGACGTGATCTTGCCCATATGCATGATACTCTGTGCTCACTTGTGCATCTTACAATTCAATTTAATTCATTACTCTGTCTGTCTGTTCACTTGTTGTTTATTTTACGATTATGTGTTTTTTTTTTATTTGTTTTCTTTTTTTTTTTGTAAATGTATAAATTAATCTTTCTTGCAGTCAACTGGTGCGTGATAGTGGTTATTTGTCAGTTGTTTTTTTTTTTTTGCATTTTATTATTAGTTTTTTTTTTTAATTTTTTTATTATCATTATTTAAAAGTTATTTATATTTATTTATATTTTTGTATATTTTTATTTATATTTTAATCTTTTTTTATTATTTACATATATTTTAAGTATTGGTAGTAGTATGGATGAGGATAAATATTTTTCTTGTTCTTCTTCGGAAGAGTTTGAAAGTACTGGTGATAGCCTGAACTCTTCAATTTCGGATCATGAGCCACTTGAAGACAAACTTTTAAAGGTTTTCCCTAATAATCCTAGGTTTCTTACCTTAGTGCATATTAACGCGCAGAGCATCCCTGCTCACTACTCAGATCTTCTCACATCCTTTAGTACCGGCGTAGTGGATTGTATACTGGTGTCTGAAACCTGGCTTAAACCTTCACTCCCATCGACTAGCTACTCTATTCCTGGATATCGGCTTTTCCGTAATGATCGCACTAGTCAGGGTGGTGGTGGTGTGGGTATTTACCTCCGCAGCAGCATCCCTGCCAGTGTTGTTTCCACCTCCATCTCACTTACTACAGGTTCTCTTGAATATCTCTTCTTAGAATTAGTATTGCACCATAAAAAGTTACTTCTTGGGGTATTGTATTGTCCCAGCGACAAAATTAATTATTTCGCAGAGTTAGAAGATATCCTTGAGAGCTTTGTTCCAAAGTATAATCATATAATTTACATGGGCGATCTAAATACTTGCTTATTAAAAAATGACGCCAGAGCACAAGCTTTAAATGACTTGACATCTGCAGCCAATCTACATATTCTTCCCCTGAATTCTCCAACTCACTATTTTCCGAATAGTCGGCCATCTCTTATAGACATAATCTCTGTCTCTCAACCCGAACTTTCTGCTTCGCATGGTCAAATGACTGCACCCTTCTCTCATCATGACTTAATCTACCTCGCTTACAAAGTGCGCCCTCCTAAGGTTAGAGGCAAGATTTTACTTCAGCGCAATTTTAAGCATATGGATTTAGAACGCTTGAGAGAGGATGTTAACAGTATCGATTGGTCAGCCTTAATGTCGTTAAATAACATCAATAGCATGGTAGACTCTTTAACTGCTGAACTGATTAGACTGTACGACAAGCACGCTCCGGTAAGACCGGTGCGAATGAAACACATTCCTGCCCCATGGCTATCACCTGAAATTAAGAGGTATATGGCCAAACGCGATAAAGCCAAATCCAAAAACAAAAAGCATCCATCAGTTGAAAATTTTGATGCATATAAAAAACTGCGTAACGTCTGCAACAGATTGTGTAGGGATGCTAAACGTCGCTATATTCATTCCACTATTCAGGATCTTTGCCAAGCGCAAGTTTGGAGATTCCTTCGGTCAATAGGTGTGGGCAAGGCCACAGAGACCTATCAAAACTATGTGGATCTCAATGCTTTGAACTGTCATTTTACCACTTCACCCATAACTTTAGACTCTCATACAAAAACTTCTACTCTTACATTCTTATCTAATCTTGCTACACCTGACCTACCTCCATTTGTCTTTAAATCAGTCTCTGTAGATGAAATTAAGAAATGTATCCGCTCCATTTCCACAAAATCCATTGGTAGTGACAACCTCAGCCTTGATATGATTCTTCCCGTACTGGAGGATATTGCGCCCGTGGTCACCCACATAATTAACTTCTCATTCACACGTAATGTCTTCCCGTCACAGTGGAAGAAGGCATTTGTCATCCCTCTCCCAAAAACCTCGAATCCTACCAGTCTCAATCAATACCGCCCCATTTCAATCCTTCCTATCCTATCAAAAGTTATAGAATCCTTGGCTCACAACCAACTGTACTCCTATCTGACTCACAACAACCTCCTATGCTCTTATCAGTCCGGTTTCTGCTCCTCGCACAGCACGGTTGGGGCACTGCTAAATATTACCGAGGATATTCGTGGTGCAATGGATAGTACCAAGCTCACTGCGATGGTGCTTCTTGATTTTAGCAGTGCTTTCAACTCGGTTGACCTTGACATCCTAATTGCAACTCTCCGTGCGGTCAACATTTCTTCTACTGTTTTAGACTGGTTTCACTCTTACCTCTTCGGGCGCCAGCAGTGCGTGAAAACCAACGATGTAGCATCGGATTGGTTAGATCTTACTGCTGGTGTACCCCAAGGCGGCGTACTTTCACCTTTGCTGTTTTCCATTTTCATTAATAATATATCCAAAGTCATTTCTTCTCCCTTCCATCTGTATGCAGATGACTTACAGATATATCGACACTTTGGGCTGACCGAGTTGCATGAGTGTATTGTGGCATTAAATTCGGACCTTGATGAAGTTCAGTCGTGGGCTAATTCTTTCGGCCTCATTGTGAACCCCAACAAATCGCAATGTATCATTATTGGCAGCAGTAGACTGAGATGCAAAATCGACTGGAACTCAATACCACAGCTCAAATTCACTGGCGTTGCAATTCCTTACAGCAATAGAGTTAAAAACTTAGGTCTAATTATGGATTGTAACATGACGTGGGCAGCACATATCAACGAGGTCAGTAAACGAATGCATCACACGTTTCACTCTCTCAAGCGTCTCCAATATTTTCTCCCTTTTAATACCAAAATTATGCTTGCTCAATCTCTTCTTCTCCCCATACTTGACTACGCTGATGTTTGCTATTTGGATGTGACTGAGGAGCAACTCAATAAATTAGAGCGTCTTCAAAATCTCGCTATCCGTTTTATTTTTGGTTTGCGTAAGTATGACCACATATCAAATTTTCGCGCTCAACTTAAATGGCTCCCAATCCGCCTTCGCCGTGATATGCACATCCTCTCGTTCCTTTTCAAGATACTCAATGACCCAAATTCTCCTTCATACCTCCGTTCACGTTTCCAAATTCTCCCTACTCCCTCACGTACCAGGCGGCCTTGCGTCACTACGATGCTCGACACACCGAAGAGTAACACAAAGTTTCGGTTGCAATCTTTTTCGGTGTATGGCGCATCGCTCTGGAACAAATTGCCTAGGGATATCCAACTCAGTCCCTCTTTTGACACCTTTAAAAAGAAGTTGAAGCAACATTTTCTCACTCAATCGAATCCGTAATTATTACCTACAATTACTTATTATTATGTGCTACATATATGTATAGATATGTATATGTGTATATGTGTGTATATGTGTATATATATATATGTGTGTGTGTATGTATATGTATATATATGTATATATAATATGTATTTATGTATGTAGTATTGTGTATGGTTTGTAGTATGTATTGTAAACCTATATATATTATACTTAATTAGCTACTTACTTTTATGCATGTGTATTATTCATATCACTGCACTTTTTTTTTGTTTTTTCTTTTGCCCACTTAATTATATTATTTCTTACTACCACAGGTTGGCTGGAAGAGATCTCTTCTAGAGATAAGTCCACCTTTGTAAACAACTTTTTATACTAATTACTGTTATATACTTCTTAAGTGCAATAAAGAATATTATAATAATATAATATAAGAAGTGAGTCAAATTCAGCTTTCAAGATTTGACCTAAACATTCAAACATTGTAAGTTAAGAAAAAGCTAAATAATCAAAATAAGTCTGGTAAAAAGGAAGTATATAGTTGAATTGTATTAATATATGTACATAACGTCCTTCAGACTTATGGTATGTTACAGAACGATATTAACTATCTGCCTTTTGTGTGAAATCTTATAGATACCCTCGCGGAATAATCATAATGCCAATACCTCTGGCATATTTCATACCGAATACCATCAATTTGACAAGGGTGTGACATGGGTCCATCGGCAATTATACAACTGGTAACGCACTTTCAAGAATCAGAAGATCAAGTAATATGAATGAATTGATTTTCGGTCATTTATAAGGAATTCTTTGTAAAGTTAATGTCGTGTAACGTGACGTGTTAGATATCTTTAATTTATATATTTCACGTGTAGTTGTTTGAGTTTTTACACCATACGACACGATATCGTAACAAGTAACACATTAAGTATTTCTCATATAGTAACTTGGTGTCCCAGACAGTCCCCATCGAGGAGAAGTCTCGCCCTTTCGCTGAGGCCAGCCTATCGCTGGAGGAATCCTGTTGCCTGCAGATCCGGGACCCTCCAATTAAAGCGGCCGAAGGCTCCGCAGGGGTTTAGTACGGTATTGCACTCCCAAAGTACCGAGTCCGACATAAGTCAGGGACTGCCGTCCCGGGCTTCCTGGATATCATCCGTAAATGGATTCCCCTGCGACACAAAAAAAAAGTAACTTGGTGTTGCCACAGTGTGTATGAAGAAAAAGTTTTGAAGATACCCATAAAGGACAATATTACAGCAACCTCACCTTCTATAATAGTTCGAAAATTCCCTGCAAACGCGCAATATTTTTACAAAATTAACATATTTGGCGAATTAAGTTATATTAGAAATTAACGAATTATCGTTGAAAACATTAAAAATCGTTTAAAGTTTAACATTTTATTTTGGTATAGTTAATTGTTATTTTTATGGACAGTTATGATTAATGGAGTGTTTAACTTTTGTGGGTTTCCAATGAACGCTAGTTTTTAGGATGTGAACGCTAGTTTTTAGTATTGACAAATTAATTAACTGTCGATTAAAATTAGATGTGAACCTATAAACGTCTCACTACTGCGCCTGTCTCCATTTCGAAGTAGGGTTGGAGCTTCATATATTACGCTGCTTCACTACGGGTCGGCGCATATTTTTCCGTATCATGAGTAACGATCGCTATCAGTGGTTATGATATCAACCGGCACCGATCTCCGTCTAAATAAATATTTGTACCTATACACACATCTGCACCGAGCGAGAATCGAACCCGCGACCGCCGGCGTTGAGTCGATTTTTTTGTCTGATTAGCGCATCTCGGCCCGTTAAGGTCTGATGCGCTATCAGCAAATTTATGCTGCTAATTATCTAAGAAAGTACTTTTTTTGTTTAAAATAATAATATATTTAATAACATAATTTTAACGTAAAATATATTGTAAGTCTTATATAATGACAAATTTATAATTAATCAGTAAATTAAAATGCTATTTCACGCCATTTTAAAACAAATGAATTATTTTGACGTTTAGTCGCGTGACCTTGTGAAAAGGAAATCTAGTGCTAGTTTAAAATGAATTGTATGAAGTGCGTATGTAATGACGTTTTAAGAAATGTTTAAAGTAGCATTGGCATTGATCGTTGATTACCAGATTTAATGATAATCAACGTTTCCACAACGTGATCAAAATTAATTGTTGATTACTTTTGACAGCGCTGTCGATCGACGATCGAATATTTGATCGGCCTTTCAGGCGCCTAATGTAATATTTTGGAACGAAAAAATAACAACAATTTATAAAGTATAAAACAAATATAAAATTATATAATCCAGAATCAAGACAAGAGTGATAAAAGGTTGAATGGGTAAAAAGTAAAAATTCAAATTAATTTATTTTCAGGGATTTAAAATATATTTTGTCAGATATAAGGTGTCATACATATTTTATACTAGCGGCCCGCCCCGGCTTCGCACAGGTCTTTAACTAAAATTTTAAAAATTATACATTTATATTTTTTATCACCTACACCTGCGTTGATATTGGAAAATATTTTATAATAGACGGATTGAGTGACAGATTTATTATATCTATATACATACATACATACATACATACATATATATGTATATAGATAGTACGGATGAAACATTTGAACTGTTTTTTTTATTAATTATTTTCTCATTGATGAATACCATATTTTAATAAGTATTATTCCCGACGAAGACAAATCCAAAAACACAAAAATCATAAAAATCGTTCCACTCGTTCTCGAGTTATAAACGGTGTAACTAACACGACTTTATATATATATATATATATATATATATATATATATATATATATATATATATATATATATATATATATATATATAGATTACATCTTAAATAGCTATAACCATCCAACTTTGTACAATCAACAAACAAATACTTAACGACCAAATATTTTAAATTTTAACAACGAACAAACAATCAAGACCGTAGTACCCTAAAGTATTTAATTATATACAAAAAAGAAAAACAGATTTTTAAATACGGGCGAGTGTCATTCTTTTGGCCGAAGTTTTGGTCAGCGCGATTCAGAAAATTATATTTTGTATACTGCGCCATCTATCGTATAATTGTAGAATATCGTTTTTATATTTAGTGACATTTAACATAATTAATATTTAACATAATAGTATATTAATTGAAAATGATGTTTATCTAAAATATTAAAACGATTTCTATTCCCATCCGACATATTTAGTAAACTTTTAAGTTTAACAAAATAATAACTCAAATATAAGTTTTGTGAGTTTTAAAGATTCCTTAGACCAGATGGCGTTGGCGGCGTAGGTACCTATTTCTATTTTCTTAAATATTGATTTTTAAATTTAATTACAATGAAACAAAAACTAAATTATACTGTGAGTTATTTCCAATTTTTATGTATTACAGTTATTAACATTGGTTTTGTACTTTTTACGTGATACGTGATCAGAGAAAAACACGATAAGAGATGGCGCTGATACAAAAAAATACGCGCTATTGAAATTTATTCTTGATGATATATAGTGTATTAATAAAACGGATGTTTTAACAGATTTATTATTTGTATAGATTTGTATAGATGTTGTATACACCTATAAAGACGTATCTGTTATAATTAACTTTACATGTACTACTAAAAAAAAAATTTTTACTGATATTGTCGATGGTATATCTTTTTATAAATAAATAAATAATAACTAGCTTTAAAAACTAGCTTAAACTCAACATTAACTCTTTAAAAAATGATCACTGCATATTTAATAATTATAAATTTCCTGCATTAAAATCAGCGCTTCTTAAACTGCACATCTTTGTAATTTATAATAACCATATTAATTATTTTTTTAAGAGAGTCATGTAACAAAATATACTATTTCAACGCGTTCAAATATTTTTGTTGCAATTCTACAAATAATAATACTATGCACAATACTTAAGAACATCTATTATATCTGGGGTAGATTCAAATATAATATCTAGCTTTAAGTAAAATGTCATAATATTATAGACGAATGTTGATTAAAATCAAATTCTATTTTACGCTTAAAAAAAAAAAACAAATTAATATAAGACAAATAAATTAATAGTTTTTTCTTATTATTTTGATAAATAACGTAATGAATTCCTGTACTCAAATAAAATAATCGTAAAGGAAAGCAGTCCAATAGTTGTGAAAATATTATTAATAAATTATAAGCAACGCGCATTCATACCGACAGTCAAATATATGAGAGTTCGAGACCCCAGTATCTTAGTGTTCTGTGTGTGGACGCACAATAGAAATCAAGCTGGTCTACCACAGGCGTAGCGAATAGTAGAGGAAAACTTCGTTTATATCGCACCTCAAAGTTAATCTTTCAAACAACCAAGTTGTCTTATTTTAGGATTTATTGCACTATCATAATATCAACTCAAAACGGTTGATGATATCTTGTGACATCATAATCATAATCTACGTATCACGTTCACTGTCACATTTTCTTAGAAATAAATGATATCATATTTGTTAAAATTATTTGCTTACTTGAAAATACTGAAAGAATAAGCAATGTGTTAAAATATTCTAAGTTTACGCTTAATTATATCTAATTTTTGAAATAGCATTGTCTGTCATTAACAACGTCGTTACGGATAATGCACTCTCTACGATATTGATCAATTAGTTCGGTATCGGAATGCAAACACCACCTAATATTGCTAAGCGGAGAGTAGTCGACTAATATGATTGATAAGTTGATAAGTTACTGGGTTATCAGAAATTGTTATTTATTGTAATATCAACTATATGGAAGGAATGTCGGCTCAATATAGTTCCTCTTCGGTTGCCTCGCGTGGTGTGATTGATTCTTTTCATGTTTTGTTTAGAAAAATCGTGCTAGGATCAAACTCTACTGTACTGCGTATATCAGAAAATATTTAATCAAGCGATGGTTCAATAGAAATTTCAATTCTTTTGTTTCGGTATCTAAAAAGCATATTTTTGAAAGAACTTTTACAAATAGCAAATAAGAACATATTTCGGATACTGCCGGAAAACAGACTAAAAATGGCGAAAATTGTTTCTCTGTTTTTGTTAATAACTCCATGTAAAAACATACATATGTACTAAGTAAATGGCTGTTGTTATATATAATGGACACTACAATTTTGTTTCTTTTGTATATATTTGTAACTACAGATAAATAGTGGATATTACCATAAAATATTTTGTATAAAAATTCCAGATTCCAATACATATCCATATATGACAATAATATATGCATATATTACTCATAAATAATAATTAAAGTAGGAACAAAGCAGTGAATCGTAAAACGGAACACATCTTGTTGGTCACTGCCACCCCATTCGGCTCGGTGCCAGGTCCATATACGACTGCTCTAGTAACTCTTTCACCCATTATATTACCACAAAACAACGATCAAAATATTTGTCACAAATAGAAAGAAAAAAAAATGTCATTACTAAGAATTCTTAAAGTTATAAATCGTCTGTCGATCCCATCTAAGACATTATTTTTACTTTAGAAAGCAATATTAATGCTACCATCGCCTCTAGCTCAATTAAACTTACTTTTCCATTATTAATTCAAATGATATTGTATGTCTTTGTGTGTATAATAGTGTATATATAAACTTGATATGATATCCATTAGGAAACTCAAAACGGACCTATTTAGTAATGAAATTTGATCACTTAGGTATACGTAAATATAATATACATAACGTATAGATAACGACCTAGACATAACGGAAATATGACATCTTGTCGTCTGAATAAAATATATCTATATTTAAAGAACTAGCTGCTGCCCGTGACGTCGTCTGCGTGAAGATTACACGTTGTTACAGATTGTATTGAAGAAATAAAGGTACACTGCTCGTTCCCCGTAGGTAATAGCGTGATAATATGTAGCCTATATGTTGACCCGACTTCTTAATATCGACCGACCGATAATATCCGTGCCAAATTTGAAGTAAATCCATGCAGTACTTTTTGAGTTTATCCCGGAGATACATACAGACAAACAGACAAACAGACAAAAATTCTAAAAACTTTATTTTTGGTTTCGGTATCAATTGTAGATCACACCCCAAGTATTCTTTAAAAAAAAATTCAATGTAGAGTTTGAATTTCCTACCATTTTATTATATGTATATAGATAAGCAAAATAATCTTATTATTTAATAATTTTAAAATAATATAGTTATTGATAATAATAGTAAGGGTAATAATAGTAAAGAGTAATCACTACTGAACCGCTTTTGAAGCTCAGTAATCTATATTATCTATATCTATATATCTATAATCTATATATAATATTGGTATTATTCAATACTAGTGATCATCAAGTGAGTCAACTACAGCTCTAATAATACTTCATCATTTTATTTGTACGTGGTTCAGAAATTATGTCATAAAGACTAATATATTTTCAACAGAGTTGATGCATTTTTTTTGAGTTTTTTTAAAAGGCTATTAATTAAAAAATTTAATGAGAAGAATCGTTGGTTCATGTCAATTTTTGTTTTTAAATTCGGAAATATTAAAAAACAAGACATAGATATTTATTTAAAAAAAAAAAAAAAAAAAAAAAAAACAGAGGACTTAAAAAAGGCAATATAACTGAAACGTACATTTTTATCTTAAAATACTTTGGTAATTAAAATAATGAGTTTAATAAAACCGCTAATTATACTGAATAATAAAATGTTCATAAATAATAACGTTCTATTTCAGAATATTTTCATGATAAAGTTTTGTTTGATCGACTTAAGGAGTTCTGTAGTCTAATTAAAGATATTCTTCTGATCTGTGTTATTTGAATTGTTGTAAATTAATTACAATATCAATTGCTGAGTTTTTTTATAGCTACCGCGTTAAGCTTTAAATGTTATAGCTAGGGAGCTGGTGGCAATTTAGGTATATGATTTCGTCGTCGTTGATACCAAGACGTAATGTAGTCTGGACCTATGTTAACTAGAAAAAATAAGTGATGAGCTTAGCTAGCTCTGTTTTTTTTTTTTTTTTGTAAATAATTTTGAAATTGTAAAACAAAAAACTGTCACAAATTGTATTATCGTTTCTGTTATCAATTATATCTTATTAAATACATTTTATAGATAGTGAAATTAAAGCTGGCAGAAGTCAGGATGGTGGGTTTGTAAAAATAATTATGAAAAGAAAAAATTACTGCTATATCATTCCATCGTTTTTTCAAGAATTCCTTTTATGTTATGTAAAATATTTGTAAATATAAAAAAAAAGGTTGCAGACATCTACAACTCTGATTTTAGATGTAATATAAAAAACAAATATAACATATATTCTAATATTATCAACCTCTGTCAGACGATGAAATCATATAAAAATTACTGCCACCAGCTCCCTTGCTATTGGGTAAGGCCCTCTGCTGTTAAGACGAATGACGTGGGTCGTGGGTCTTTAATTCGTTGCACTATTCTTCTGTAGATTCGCGGATATATATTTAATTTCAATAGATTGAGGTGAAGTTCTTAAAAATTCAATTCTATCATGGGTCGTTGTGCCATCTTGTCTAAATACATATATATATATATATATATATATATATATATATATATATATATATATATATATATATATATATATATATATATATATACTCGTATATTGGTAGTCATCATATAAAAGGGCAAGAAAAAAAAGTATTATTAGCTATAAAACAAATCTTGAATTCTAAATACTTATAATTCAACATTTAAGATCATAGAATAGTAAAAAAATATCTATGAAGTATACTAAACCGTCGAAACGATTGAAGTTACAACAAATCTATGAATGTAACAAAATTTAATATGACATGGTTCTAAACATACTCGTGTTTGTGAATGACGTTGTACTCGTAGAATCCGTCGTCTGTTGCCGACTTTCCACAATCGACATGACGTTTGTTTGACAATAATTCATATCACAATCGTATACTACGTTTAGTAAATATTATCAGAAATACAATTATAATTTATTTATTTATTTACTTTCATTCATATAAAAATAGACATGTTTGATGTGTATTATTCTTTTTATCGTTAATCTCGAAAAATATGGCGTAAATGTATTTTAATGTATGACGTAAATGTATTCATATGTTTATTGGAGACAGGTATTGTTAACAAATCTATATATAGGTAGTTCTTAAAGGTTATGTAAATATTTAATTAAATTTAAAACATCAATGTAAAAAAGAAGTTTTTTTTGAATGCGCTAATATCATCCTCTTCTCTGATTAAGAAAAAATGTTTTTGTCTTAATCTCTAAAGGTATATCCTTTGTAAAGTAACATTAATTGAATACTGCGAAATATCAGGTCATCGTCAGACGAACGTCACTGCTTGACACAAGCTATTTATCGCCGAGGCATATATTACCAACTTGAGCGGTGGATGCGTCAAAAACGCAAGCCCCTCACCTTCCGTCTGACGCAGGTTCTCACCGGGCACGGTTGCTTTGGTGACTACCTATGCCGGACGGCCCAGAGCGAGCCGATGACTGAATGTCCCAATTGTGGCGCGGCGGTGGACTCTGTCCAGCACACCCTCGAGTTGTGCCAGAGATGGGCGGCGCTGCGTCAAGGTCTGACGTCGGTCCTCGAAGGGGACTTGTCACTCCTGAGCATCAACACCGCGATGCTCGGCGACGACGAGTCCTGGATGGCGATGGTCTCCTTCTGCGAGACAGTAATGTCCCAGAAGGAGGCCGACGAGCGGGTGAGAGAGGTGGCCGCCGACGTGGCCTCCATCCGCGGGCGACGAATGGGGGTGCGTAGGAGGCGCTACTTAATGCGCCTCCAGTAACGCCCCTGTGCCCGTGTCGGCCCGGGATGGGAACCCGATCCTGCTAGATACGGCGTCGTTGGGACTGTTCAGAGGTGAGCTGGACAGTCCCCATAGAGGAGAAGTCTGGCCTTTTCGCCGAGGCCAGCCTGTCGCTGGAGGGATCCTGTTGCCTGCAGATCCGGGACCCTCCAATTAAAGCGGCTGAAGGCTCCCGCAGGGGTTTAGTACGGTATTGCACTCCCAAAGTGCCGAGTCCGACATAGGTCTAGGACTGCCGACCCGGGCATCCTCATACGCAAATGGATTTCCCTGCGACAAAAAAGGCATATATTACCAACACTGGTGGTCTTGTGATGCCATGAAGCAGCTTGTCCCTGCGACTTGTTTAAAAGTAGTTTATTCATCTGAGGGTCTGCCTGTGCTGCTTACACTGCTCTTTCGCGTGCGGGATTTTAGCATCCTGGGACCGATACAAACATCGGTTTTTCGAACTGTGCTCCACCTATTGACAATTCAGCCGTAATTTATAATTAATTTTACGCAATTACTGTTGAGGTATATTTAAGAAATATGGAACTGAAAAATTAGATTGAGCTTTGACAAGTATTTTTTAGAAATGACAGTGTATACTGTACCCTTTTACTCCTTTTCTTGATAGACTATAGATTGTGCATGAATCAAACAACTACAGATTGTATATTTATGGCAGTGAAGGTAATGCATTGCTAACAGATAATTATGTAAATAAATAAAAAATAAACAAATATATATATATATATATATATATATATATATATATATATATATATATATATATATATATGTGTGTGTGTGTGTGTGTGTGTGTGTGTTTGTGTGTGTTGTGTTTCAGAGAAGCGTATTTATATATATTTTATGTAATGATGTTTACAACTACCTAGTAACTAGTTCATTTCAGAATGTTCCATTTTTTTTTAATTTCCATCCAATTACCGGCATATTCTTCAGAAAGGAAAACATATCTTTCATACAGCTTAAATTGATATTACGTAGAAAGACAGGTCTCTCATTAAAATCGTAAAACAGCATTCAGATTTGTATGTCGTATTTCTTTTGAGTATCTTACTAGGAAGTCAGTACAAAAGCAAATTAAAATTGAGCAGTTCACATCTTTAAGTTTACTTTTTTAATGACAGTTAAAAGGAAAAAGTTCTGTGCCATTACGTGTCCCGTAAATATATTTAAATATTCTATAATTTTAATATAAATTGCACAGCGTTGTAGAATACTATATAAAAATAAATATTTGGATTTTATTTGATTTTATAAGCATAAAAGCATTCTAAGCAACAAAGCGGCACAAAAAAATGTAAAATAGTTTTAACTTCACGACTCATAGCCGCTACTGGTGACAGGAGGACTGGATTATCGTTTTCTCTCTCTCTCTCTCTCTCTCTCTCTCTCTCTCTCTATCTATGTATTTATATGCTTGTCTAGAGGCAACAATATCAACAAACCACTAGCTTTAACAGTTTTTACTATGCAATGTGTGTTTTGCCCACTGCCCGTGTTGCCTGATCTAAAATCACTTAATTTTCTTAACAGTACAGTTATTATTTATTATATAACTAAAAGAAATGACAGTAAACCTTAAAAATTAAAATCCAAGAACAAATATATACGTAGAATTTCAGAGTATTTTTTTCGGTGAGTATAATTACTGAATCTTTAGGTTTCCATTGTTCTTCACCTATCAGCTGTATAATATAACACATCTGAACCAGTCTGTACAGCCAATGTGTCGTTTTGATAGTTAAGTAATCTACTCTTATATATTAATACGTAAAGCAAAAAATTTCTACCCCTTTTTACGAAAATTACGCGGACGGAGAAGTATGAAATTTGGCACAGTTAAAGTTTATATGAAGAAGAAGTGCTCAAAAAATACATTAAATTAATTTAAAAAAAAAAACACTACACATACTACCGCGCACACACATATGTACAATGTACTGTATACTCAAATTTTTTTCATTGTCAAAGTCTGTTGTCAACACGGTTTTAAATACAAGTCTTGCAACGAATTTCTTATCGAAATTTTTTATCACGGATCAGGTTCAATGAGTGCTATATATATTATGCTCACCATGTTATGCGCAATCATACTTTTATGATGTATACAATGATGCTAATTAGAGATTTGGTCGATTTCGACCACTGGGCGACCACTAGTTAAAGGTTAAAGGGAAATTAAATTATGTATATTTCTGTTTGAAGTAACATTTCTCTATTGTGTCGAAATGCTATTTTCACGAGGAAAAGTTTATGAATTAACTTATCAAAGAAAGTTCCTAACAAACCTATAATTATTGAATTATAAGTAAAAAATGTTCAAGGTTAGATTAGTAACAAAATGCAAAGCACTCTTCAATGCATGAAGCGTTTTAAAATTACCTGAGAGATTAGAATTTTTTATTTTTATTGTTAGTTAGTTTTAGTATCTGAGGGTGTTGCGTTTCTATGTTTGTATATTGTTTGTAATAGATTTTGACTGCATATTCTATAAAAGGGATGTCTTGCCATCTTCCATTCAAATTGAAATTGTAAAAATATTTTTAAAGTGCAATAAAGAATATATTAAAATTTTAAAGAATTTTATTACAGTTTTGTAACATATATTATAAAAAAAAAAAAAAAAATTGTGTGTGTCAGCTCCGACGCACGACTGGAGTTTACTCCTTAAGTACGATTGTCTAAACATACGCAAAAAGAGTTTATCCAACTGAAAATAAGATTAATACCATATGAAAGGGTAAATTAACAAATTAATGAAAATAATATACATATATAAATATATATTTATTCATTTTATATACATTTATTATAACTAATCGGCGAAATATTTTACATTAAACTTTTCACAATAGTCAATTTCAGATGTGCACAAATATTTCATTAGGAATGTTGATAAATTATGTAATTATTATTATCTGACAATTATCATTTATTTTTTAAATATTATTTTTCAATATTAATTAGATCAACATTACTTTCATTTTTAATTACATCTGACATGAACATTGCTCATATAAAAAGCTCTAAAGAAATGATAAAACAAATTAAATGATTAAAAAAATGTATACATTTCAAGAATAATCAAAAATAAAAATGTATGAAAGTCGACCTATGCATGTCCACCTTAATACACTCACAACCAAATTAGAAAGTTGCGCACCATAGGTGCGCGCACCGAAAAAGTAACGAGGTCATTCATCAGTAGATTTTACCTCTCATATTTTTCTCATACCGGGCGCCTTATAAATGAAAATCGATTCTTAAGGAGTAAACTCCAAAAAAAAAAAAAAAAAAAACTGATATAGAGCGTTCCGTACTTGAAGAGTGCCAGTGGAACCGTCTAAGTAAAACTCCATTTTCCATTTGTTGTCACAGAGCTAATGAAACCTTTGCTTTGAACATTCGTGGTTGGTTCATTCAACTTAAAATACAAGTTGTTAAACATGATAAAATCGATGGCTTAATGATAAATTTTTATTGAAGTACTTACTCTTACAATTTTAAATGACTGGCCCGTGGTGCAGTTGGCAGTGGCCCTGTTTTCTGCACCAGGGTTGTGGGTTCGATTTCCGCCTCGAGTCTGGGTGTATTATGTAGTAATTTATATATGTATTATTTATATGTATATTTATTTAAAAAAAATGTATAAGTATCAGTCAACTGTTATCTAAAACACAGGCATTAAGTTGCCTACCTTAGGAACATATGACCAAGTATGTATGTTAAGCATATTTATTATTATTTTACATTATGTTTATTATTATTACAAATGTTTTTGAAATATTAACTATATAATAACTTTGAGTGGGTTGACGAATATACATGTCACTGAATTTCTTTGGAAACATGCAAAATTTTCTAGTGATGTTTTCTTTCACCAGCGAACATGTAACGGATTATAAAAACAAATATAATATATGACAACTCAACGGCTCTCGTCCGATACCAGCATTCTAACTACTAGATCATGAATATATACTACAAGTACTGGATATAAAATTGAGAAGTGTATTATATATAAATAATAGTGGCCCGGGAACGCCCGTGGTATTTTTATGTACATAAACCTTCTTCATGAATTACTCTATCTATAGGTGAAAACTGCATGAAAATCTGTGCAGTAGTTTTTGTGTTTATCGCGAACAGACAAACAGGCAGACAGACGCAGTGGAGGACTATTATAATATGTAGTGATGACATATAGATAATAAAACAGAATATTTAAAAAATGTGAGATTTTCTCTACTTTTAAATAGTATTCCTATAGACAGTTTTATTGAGAAGAGTTAAGGAAATTAAAGCATCATTCTTCCACTAACCACCTAATGTGACGAAAATCTAGACTTAATCGGTAAAACCTGTAAAGAGGAAATATGTTTCTTTTATAAATATACATATATAGTTTACATTGTATATAACTATCAAATTAAATATTAATTTATGATTATCATAATATATATTTTTAATTATATATTTTTTTTAATAATAAATAAAGAAATATATAACTGTTGTCAAGACAAATTTAAATAACTTAAATAATTAATATTTATACGCGTGTTTGTTATCAGTTTGATTTCTTGACCTATCGCATTTTGTTCCGACAGAGACCGGTCTTGTATCAGTTGAATCTAGACATTTTAGACTTTTTCTTGATACTCGTGTTTGGAGCGTTCGATAAGTGATACTGTCGGTGCTTTTAAAAGTTAAAGAAGTGATTTTTTTTTTGTGTAAATTATGGGATAATAATCACAATTATTACACATTAGAAACGGTTTATAGTTGTGAAATATATAGTTGTGAATTAATTTTTTTTACACAATTACACAGGTGTTGCGAAAAAAAAAATACGAATGTCTTTATATATAATTTTTTATTAAACATTAATAATACTTTTCAACAAAGTTAAATATTGTTTTACCACTAAAATTAATTCTAATAACAGAAAAAAAATTAAACCATAAAAATACTTTCAAACTTAACATCTTTTCTAATAATTAATAGCAGTATAAATTTTAAATAGCCAAATTTACTGAACTCACAAAATCTCTATATGCCATAAAATAATTAACTATAAATACAACAAAAAGCAGTAACATATAACATACCATAACATTTACACTAATCAAAAATAAATATGGTCACTAGTTAGTGCCATCCACGTTATTGGTACTAACTAAAAAGATTGTGCATTTTATAAAGATGTATTTTCTTCCAGTTTTTTTGCCGTTTAATTGTGCAAATAAAACTGCGCTACTAAGAGATTCCGTGTCGTTTTCATAAAAATAACTAACAAATACGACATATTCAATTAAAATTTTTGATATTTAAAAAATATTCGGTTCAACAAGTCCATAGGTTCTAATCCTGCTAATTCCACCATCAGGCGCGATAGTCACTCTTATGTGAGAGATAACATCGGAATTACAGGAAAACCAGTGCTCCTTATTCGCTGACAGCTGTAAAAATAATGAAACTTTAACGCGATTGTTCATAAGAGTCACTTATATTACTCCAAATTTAATAACTGGTTATATTTTATCTTCTCACAAGGAGAATTATACATAAAAATAAAGATATATACTTTTAAACTACGTAGGTATATAACCAGTACTAATACATTTCTTTAAGAATTAAATATTTTCACTTTAATTTATTTTCATGTAAAAAGTTTAATTCGTTACCTTACTGGGTTTCAAAATGTTATACCAATGAGTCGGTTTTGTTTCTGACCATTCCTCATCGAGAAATGATCCCTCCACTTTTATCGAATCAGGAAAGTTGCCTTTGAAATGTAACGTATCAACGAAAATCTCTTTTATTGTTCCACAAAAGCCTAATTTGAAAACCGCCCATTCTTCTCCTGCAAACGGAAGCTAAAGATTTAAACTGGGTTTTGATTTAATAAGTTATACAATAAAGCGAATACAAAATAACAAAAAAAAAAAAAAACACAAAAACGCAACGGAAGCATATTATTTTTCAAATGTTTACCTGATACTTTCAATGTTCCATCCTCATTGGCTTCAAGAACATCGGGTCTATCCAATCGTCTTGCAGTCTCCCAACCATCAGCCATTGTCTCTCCTTTATTTGATTTTATAATATTCCTTGGATGACCAAAATGTGCATTGGAGTAACCTATTATAAATAACGCAGATATAAGATTTTAAATTTTATAAGATACCTCATTTGTTATTATTTAAGTTAGAAACAACAGCTATATTTTTATTGTATGTTCTAAACGTTATTTTAAATATTTTACTAAACGTAAAATAGATCTGTAAGAAGAAATTTAATGAGACTCAAAATAATTAGTCGACAGCTTGTTAACTTTTTCGAGTGTTCTCTTTAGACGATTCACAATTTAGATGCATAAATGCTATCGTGACAAAGCGTAGTCTTAAAGGGGGTGCTTGCGAAATTGCAGCGATTCGTTTGGATCGCTCCGGGATAGAATTTGTAAACGCGATACTATTACTTTTCTCGTATCTAAACCTCACAAATTTCCTCACATAAATACTGTTCTAAAAATTTGAACTTGATTTTTCTAATTCTATCTTACGTATATTTGAATGTCTTCTCAACACAATTTAGCATACTTTTAATTATTATTTTAGTAAGTGTTCTAGAATATTTAAAATTTAAGAAAAATAATTTTGTTCTATAACGGGATACTATTGACATGCTTAATCTCAATTTTCCATATACAAAAGTCTAGGAAACGTGTTTAGTTCCTAAATAACTTACCTAAATGCTTTATTTAATATTTTATCTAAAATTTCCAAAACTACTTCAATCTTACTGTGAATTAATGTTTTAATTCTTGAATAATGTTAGTAAACAAATAAACAATTTCACCTAAGCAAGTTGTTCCTGAGAGCATTGAAGCCAGATCGACCAATTGATCACGAGGCGGCGCTTCGGGCTTCGCTTCACCGTAAACACGAAGTCTGGCGATACCTCCATCGGGATATATATTTACTCTTATATATGTCCATGATTCATCGGAAAGAACCTTTAAAATAATTGTGAAAAATTCAAGGTTTTCTTCCATTCTTACGTTAACACGATATATTGTACACAATTTATAAGTCTTGTACAAACTTTAAAACTGAGAGAGCAAAGTTTTTAAAGTGCCAATTTATATATGTTTATCTCTCTTTGTAAATGTGAATATATATCTGCCAACCTGCAGTGGAATGGCGAATTAAGCTTGAAACTCTTAACGCTATAAATGACTTCGTAGCAAAATATTTTTACAGTTTATAATAGTTTATATACTTGTTTAGTGATTATTGTTTTACTGCGTTACGATTTTCTAATAAAATTTTCGTCAGACGATTTGCAATATGACTGAGGGAATTCATGTATTTTTCCTATGATTTAATGATGCAAACAGTAAACTGTTATTAAAAAAAAATACCATCATAAACTTACTCTCAAAGCTATGAATGTATCGTTAAACATTCAACAATAAATAAAATTCGAACATTGCGTAGATAAAAAAGAATACCTTCTGGTAATTCATTCTGGACTCTTCATAGCCGGGTCGCAGAGCCGTTATGGGGACAATTTCCTCCCATTTGTCAGATCTAAGCTGTTTCACCCGTTCCAAGTCACATTCGCTGCACGCTGACCCCATTTTCGTGTCCCTCCTCGGCAATAACGCTTCTTCTGCATTTAGAGTAAATAATTAGCGACGATGTTCAGAGTTTCGGATCGGATAAATTGTAAATAATTAGTCATATGTTCTTGTAATTGAAATAATAGTTGTCAATGTTTTTTTTTTTCATCTAAACCTGTGTCGGTATTGTATATCTTTAAATTTATATACAATAATACATAATGTTTTTTAAAAAATAGTTAAAATAAAATATACAATAAACATAATAATAACACACATTTAGTTCTTATTTTTTAGTTTTAGTTTTCGTTCTTATCAATAACTACAGTGATAACAAAACTTAAATATGCAGTATGAATAATAATTCTAAGGCGCTATTTATCACGATATCGCGTGCACAATATTTCCGTTGACAGTCTTTCATGCCATTACGATTTTAACACGTGAACTTAATCCAATAATATTCAGATTAAAATGAAATGAAATATCACGTTTCAATTTAAAATTAAACTCATAAAATATGAACGGTTTAACGGTTAATAAAAATATTCTTATAATAGTTAATATTAATTAATTTATTATATTCAGGACAAAGGTGAACGTGGTATCAGAGGAACGATGGGAAGACCCACGAGAATAAAAATCTAGACTAGAAACTAATACTTATACAATTACAAAAAATTGCTTAGAGCGGGAATCGAACATGGAATTAATGTAACTATCATCAGAATTACACCGGTACGGTCTTCATCATCACCGAGCATGGATATCTACTTATACACATTAGCACTTCTTAATTCATCGATTGTAGGCCAAAATTAAATCTGAAACCTTTCGGTTCAGATGTATTTAGTGTTGTACCTGTTGAGCCTTATTTTTACATAACTTTTATAATATTATTTTCTCAACTGCCTGCGATTTTTTTTTGCATCTAACAGTATTCTGCGTATCCAACGGCCGTTGTTAATATAAAACCCATTACTCCTTCATTATAGTTGGAGAGGTAGATTTATTTTACAAGATTTAATGTCTACTCCATTTGGATAAATAAAGTTTAAATACCGAGACGATTACTTTTGTAACAATTTTAGTTAAGTAGAACATGTAATTTATAATTTAGTATATACTCGTATATATACTTTTAACTATTTTAGTAACGAATTGGTACGTAAAAAAAAATTAGATATTATTTTAAACTATCGGCATAAATAAGTCATCGTCTGATAAAAGAAAAAAAAAATAGGAAAAATTGCGCGAACTGAAAAAAATATTGAAAATATAAAATACACTTGTATCATACAACTGGCCTACCTACGTACAAATAATATTATTTTAAAGTTGAGAACTTTGCTTATTTTTGTTTGTATTAAGATTATTTTTTTACTTTAATATCATGTGCAGACATTGATCAGTTACATTACACAATTTTAATTAGTTTAATATAAATTATAAAATGTACCTTCAGGTGATAGACACGCCGCCTGGATGGAATACTTCGGTGCATAGTTCCCAGTAAAGAAAGCCGTATCCACTAAGAGACCTAGAAGAGTGTAATAACATAATTATTTATAACGCGATGACCGTTCTGGTGTAGTGGTGCGAGTAGTTGCTCCAACGCCTCAACGCCGGCGGTCGCGGGTTCGATTTCCGCTCGGAACAGATATTTGTATTTGTACAAATATTTGTTTCCAGTCTGGGTATGTCTTTTTGGGTCTACCACCTTGCCTCAGAGAGCACGTAAAACCGTCGGTCCCGGTTGATATCGTGGACACCTGATAACGATCGTTAGTCATTATAAGGAAATTATCCGCCAACCCGCAGTGGAGCAGCGAGATGGATTAAGCTCCAACCCTTCTTCTACATGGATAAGAAGCCTTCACTCAGCAGTGGATGGTTTACAGGTTGATACAGTTATAATGCGAAACCTTAATTTTGAGGGTAATGCTAATCATTATAGATAAACGAATACAATTACATGTCCTTAAAAATAATGTACGTAATGTTTGTTCTTTAATCAATAGTAACCCAGTTTACAAATTCGGTAATGACGTCGTCATTGCATAGTAGTCACAGTTACTGGCTGATGTGATGGCGATTGCGGGTTCGAGCCCTGTAATAAATATTTGTATAGGCCATACATATGTATATTTTGGTCTGGGTGTATGTGTTTGTCTGTTGTGTGTGATCCGATACAGGATTCACATTTTACTGGGGGTCGTTGAGTGTAAGAGGGTTTTTATTTATATTTACCTATATATTTATGTATTATCTGTGCAAATTAAAAATATATATAATTTTATGAAACTGAAATACGTATATGTATATAATATGTATTTAATAATATTGTAATATAATATGTATTTTTAAATACATGTAAAAGCTTTTCGCAGTTTTTATGAATTTACGTTCTTTATTAAGAAACAGATAAGGTGAAAATGAGTTCGAAAACATGATTTACAAAAATATAAAAATATTTAGTTAAAACATATTTATTATATTTTTTTTTCTTTAATTCAGTTTGACCTGCTTATACCTGTACTATATTATCAAGTAATTACAATATATTGTAAAACTGAATATCTCAATTAGCCTAATCCAATAAAACCTTGTAATTTATGTGTTTACGCCTGTAGAATGTCCCAATGTCCCAATGCCCAAGTAGAATGAATAAAACAAGGTTTTATTTATCTGTATTTCCGTGACATAGTAAAAGTGAAATTTAAAGGTTTCTTATGTCTTTTAAAAAAGACTTTTCTTTATCCGGATTTATATTACGTATATTTATTCGTTTTGTAATATTTTTGCAGGTAATTAATTTTAGGTTTTGGAAGATTTGTTATTGTTTTTTTTTAAAGAATTGGTAAAAAAATTAAGTACATAATGTAGTTCCGAATCAAAATAGTTTATTATTTGCGCTTTTAAGAAAAATAATAATTATTTTATATTAATCTTTTTTTAATTTCATAGATTATTTTCTGGTAACTTTAAAATCATTAGAATATTCTTATTACAAAATTATTGAAATGTACTATTTCGTAAATAAAGATAATTTTTTTTTTAATTTTATATTTGACTGGTGGGGAGTCTCCCCGTGATCATGGCGATTGAAACATTCCCGAAATATAGGGAACTAAACAAAACTATCAACGCGGTAAGCACCCGTACAAATATAAATTTAAATATGAATAGTGATCGCGTTAGTTTAAAACAATATATATATATATATATATATTTTTAATTTTTTAATTCTAAGCAATGTTTAATTAATCAAACCTTATCAAAGGTTTTGTAACAAAGTGAGTCCGTGTTTACAAGAAAAAAAAAACTCCAGGCATGTAATCGTTGGCTAATCTAAAATAAAGCAGCTTGATTTAATAGCGTCCATGTTGTTTAGGGGAGAAATCTTTGTTCAAAATCAAACTTACGTTTCTTTTAAAAGAATCGTGTGACCGTTTTTTTTTAAACGGAAGATTTTAAAATTAGAATAGAATTTAGTATTTTTTTTTACTTACACACACACACACACACACACGCACGCACACACACACACACACACACACACACACACACTCAACACTAACACTTAAATTGAATGTTAACGTTTAAAATTTAAGTGTAACTATAGTCTTAGTCATCCGTAAGGGAAGTAGCGAGTCATATCCGATACAAGTCTCAGACAATTTACTAAGAAGACTCGGTTATAAATTGTAACATATATTATATTTAGAAATAAATGATTTTAATTTTATTAATTTTTTATTATTAAACTTAAAGCAATAATTTGGCTCAAAAGTAGGCTAAGTCTAGACGGTGTAAACATGTCTACGACGTTGTTAAATTTAAGTTGTGTATGTGTTAGTCGATGCGTAAGCACAGTGAAAAAAAAATTATATGTCGTTATCCGGGTGTTTGTATATGTGTTGTTTCTAGATCCATTAAACAGGGCATTAACTTGTACTGTAACAGTTGTACTGTAAAAATTGCCAAAGTTCACATCATTTACCTAGTCAACAAATTTGTTGCTTAAACGAGTAAAATATCTTAGTATTTTTGCCTATCCTAAGCCTGTACTTGTAACTGGACAAGTTTAGTCCAGTACGGACTTTTGAATAAATAACATTTATTTATTAAGATTATATTTGTTCGGATTTTAACTAGACTGATAAAGGATTAGGTATTATATTATGACAATGTTTAATTTTAACTTTTAGTTCTTGCTAATAATTAATATATTTTTGGTACATAAAATACGTATTTCGTGTTATTATATACTCATACATAAATGTGATGTAACATTTGTAATTATTTGTTAAGTTTGTTTATTTATTATGATACGTTAAAATATTACCTCTGATTACACACTTCGTGCCAAGTTTTAGGATGCACCAGTCATGGCCGGGAATTCTCTTTCTCCTCGTTTCCCATCCATCCATCCACTTTCCGAACTCCGTATATTTATCCGCGATGAAAACCGGTTCAGAATCACTCAGCATACTTTCGCATGGTGCGAAAAAATCGTCCGTCGCGAATACCACCGAACCACCGGCCTGTAATTTTTTTTATTTGTAATAAATATACTTATTGTATTGATGATGCATTGGAGCAGTGGTCACAGCGACAAGCTGATGCGCTAGCGTTCGCAGGTTCGATTCCCTCTTCTCCAGGTCACGGAGGAGACTGCGGCGATGTCGTCATGACCTGCCGCAGTTTCCCCCGTTCGCCGGTCCCTGGAGCAGCGGAGATAGAGCGCTCACCGAGCCCGCGAGTGCTCTATGACCGAAGGCGGCCCGCGTAGGCGGGCCAACCGTCGGGGCGACACGGTGGCATGCGCCAGCGATCCCGTGGCGTCCTTGTACGACGACGAGGGCACCGCTGTGTTTTAGTGGGTATTCTGACTTCGCAGTCAGCGAGTCCCGCATATCTGTCGCCTGCGGGTGGCGGGATGCGTAAACGCATTTAACAGCCTTAAAAAAAAAAAGTTCGATTCCCTCACATGACAAAAATTTCTAGAGGCCATATAGATTTTTGTCGTGTTCTAGTCGCTTGTGATTGTGTTATGCTCTTTAAACATTAATCAGTGGAATTACACTAATTTTAAGTGACAATTCAATAATATGTGAATATCAGAGTCCACTGATTTGATCATTGAATATGTTTATGTATATGTATTAGTGAGTATTCATTAACTTGTTATTGAAATTCACTAATATGTAGTGAATAAAGCCTCACTAACGTAATTCATGAAAATTTTACTCGGAAATCGAATCCGCGATCTTCCCGGCGCGCGGCGTAGAGGAAACTACTCGCACCACTACACCAGAACGGTAAAAGTACCAACAGGAAAATTATTTTATATTTTCCTATTCAAATTGTTGTAAACAAATAAAAAATTGTCGTGTTTACAAACTCAGTGTAACTGTATATACCAACATAATATTATAGATGTATTGTATAAAGAAGCAATTTCTTAAATTATTAATATTGTGACTTACTTTAAACTTACTGAAAATTATTTAAGAGACAAATATTAACATATTTTAATTGTATTCTTAAAATCAGAAACTTATAAGCATTATTTTTTCTCTTTATTATTGTTATAAAATATTCATATAAAACACAATTAAAGCACAGCGATAAAACCACTAAGGTTTGAGTTCTATGCTTTCATATATTTTGTTTATTATAGCTAATTTATATACATTATAATAATACACTAAGACAACGATAAAAGACAAGTGTACAAATACAAAAAAATTGCTATTATTACATTCTGTTTATAAAATATAATTTTAATTCATTTTTTAGATTATTTTTTGTAATTCTTTAGTCTTTTAAATATTAATATTTTATTTATTCGTAATAAAACGTCGTAATTTAATATTATAATTATTATATTTTTAAAAGTTTGTTTAAATATGCTATTTTTATCTAACTTTATTTTTATTCAATATTTATTTTCTGATTTGCACTTGTGTTAATATAAAATTATTTTAAATGTAAAAAATTATACAACATTATTATTAAAATTAAAAGGGGATTTTGTTTATAATAATAAAATATAACTTACACTTAAGCTTGCAAATTCACTAAGCTCGGCAAAAGCGGGCACATTTTTGTTATCGATCATTTTAACTTTAATAAATAAATTTATATAATTCAATTTATAACAAATTAAAATAAATTTATTTTTATTTTATTTTATTTTAACAATCAGGTGATTCGAAACGAGTCAAAATATCACTGATCGTTTCCGCGCGGGACGTTGTTATATATAGGTATTATTGTGATGACAGTACAATACAGTATATGCAATAACGCTTTATCTTAAGTAACAGTGAGATCAATTTTTTTAGGGGTCAAGTACAATCGATGTGGAAGAGTTTCAACGTAAATACGTTAATATAATTACAATTCACTCTCATATATTAGTAGTATTATCAAATATTACGAAGTTCGAAATGATTACACACGAAAATATAATAAATCGCGATCTTCATATCTGGAAAATAAAATCGGAAATTTCCTTATAAAAATATGAAACAAATTACAAGGAAATTTCTGATTTTATTACATTAACTACTATACGCAATATGTTTTACTTAGAGGCAGTTTTTCATTATAATTTATTTTGCTACTAAATTTGATTGAATTTTAACAACTGGTTTTGTTTGAAAGCCCATAATATGCACTTGGTATCGCAGAAGCCAGAAATTTGTTCGAGTCGTCTTTGTCATTTAGTTATCTAAGTTTGGAACTCGAATTGAGTTGGATGTTCTTAATGAAAGGAATAGGAAAGTATAACAGCTATTTCATAAAAACAGTAGATTAATCAACTAATACATAAAGATAAGAAAATATAAAAATATTTCATTCAAACAGTCAAAACAAACAATCAAAATTTAAATAGTTATGTTACCTTAATGTTATAATAAACATTGCAGATACCTAAAATAATAAATAAATAATATTCAATAAATGATTTTATCTTATAATTGTATTTGTTTTTAAATTAATTAAGGAATTAATTTTATTAAATATTTTATATATGAAAACAATAAAGCAACTACAATTTAAATATGAATTATTTAACAATGGTGTCATAAAATCGTTTCAATTGATATAACTCTCAATTAAAACAGGATTTAATGTTAAGCCCATTTTAATATATTTCGAAAATTTATTTCGAGAACTCAACTAATTATAAAATATCAACCTGATTAACGGGTAATGTTACGTAAATAAAATATTAATATATATTTTTATCGCATTCACTATAGAGATTAATAGAATTTTTAGATGAGACTACATTTTTTTTTTAATAACATTAATAACTTCTATATTGATAAATAGATTTAAGTTTTAAGGTTATAATTAATGCTCATTTTAGTTATTATATAACATCAATAGATTTTCTTATATTTTAAAGTTACACACCCAAAGGATGCTAATGGAATCCCATTACTCCATTTATCTAGCATAGTGCTACATCCTTGGATAAATATTATTATGTATTATGATTGATACTATAACAACAAATACAGACTTGTTCTTTTCCTCTCCTTTGACCAAATATTGTCTGGAAAATCTCACATTTTTAGCGATAAAATGTACAAAAGCGATAACCCCCATAAAATGTACAAAAGCGATATATGTATGCGTATATATGTATGCGTATATATGTATGTATGTATTATGCTTAGTTATATATGTAATTGTATTTATTATTGTTACGTATTTATATATGTAGTGTACGTATACTATATATATATATATATATATAATATGTTGTTTTATATTATAGTGATTTGTATTGATTAGTTGTTTATGTATAGTTTTTTTTATTTTTACTGTGTTTTTTGTTTACTCTGTACACCCTCACCGCTTTTTATAACATTAACGCCTTGACGTTGGTTGTCTGGAAGAGATCGCTGCTTAGCGATAAGACCGCCTTTTGTACATAAGTCTTTTATTTTATACTTAAACAGTTTGTTACTTGTATGTGTACAATAAAGAGTAAATAAATAAATAAACCCCTTATTTTGTTTTGGCGATTCTTTTAATGTTTTTGTTTATATATCTTATGGTGGAATATTTCTATAGTATTGTATCTCATTATTTTATGTTAGTCTCAATGAAAATAAATACAACGAAACTTTAATTTAAAAAAAAAAAAAACCCCAAATTCGTTCTACAGCTATTTGTATATTGGATCAAAAGTTTTCTAGTATTAGTCGCCAGTCAAGTAGTAATGAAAAAATTTGTTAAAAAAAATACAAAATTGTTTTGTGTTGTCAACGAACATAAAAAATGTTAATAATAGTAAACCTTGAGAGACGCTCGTGAAAAAAGTGACGATTATATACAATAGAAAAACATTCTAACGATAGTCGGTTGACAACTATAGAAATATATTTAATATAAATAGCGATTTTTTGTTTATTAAGTAAACAATAACAAAATAAAGTGAAAATTCATTAATTTAAACTACATAACAATAGTAATATAGTTTCCATTTCGATTAGAGAGTTTTCCACAATAAATAGATCATTTTCAAAAATCTATCAGTAGTACCTAACAAAAACCTAAATTCGTCCTTGCTTAATAATCAAAGGTTCTTGGGTTCAAATCAGAAGTATTGTAAACGTAAGGATAGTCATTATATTCAGATATAAGTTCTATACTTTTCTATACCGGTTATTTTTGAATAATTGACTGGCCTGTAATGTTGGAGCAGTTTTTAATGAAAATGCCAAAAAAATTTCTATTTTTAATAATAATGATTCATACATATTTTATACCCCTAGGGGTAAAATTTCCAAAAAGCTCTTATTATCAGATATATTAAGCTGATTTGTAAAAGAGTGTAACGTACTGGCCATGTTTCATGTATCAGGCTTAATAAGCTACTCAGGACCGTTATATACCGTATTATAAGTATATAGATATTTATGTTCAAGATTGATTAGTAAAATATTACTTTCAGGACGCACGCGGGCGAAGTTGGATGTTAAAATGAGTTTAATTAACTTAATTGTTTTTTACGTCAAACAATTTGTTTTGCTATTTTTAAGTATAAGGTCAAGTTAGTGTTATATCTATTAAATGTGTCGATTCATTGTTAATCAATTTGCTTATGTTTTAAATTGTATCTAAAATGAAATCGTATTTTTTATTGAAATGAGAATCGATAGGAACGGCTTCATTTCAATTCTGCAACTAATATTACGTCAAAGCATTATTGAACTGAACTGAATTGAATCAGTCTGTAAGCGTCCTACTGCTAGAAAAGTCCTCCTCTCCACATAGGACAAGAGAACACGTTGCTACACTACGGGTTGCTAGATAATTTCCTTATCATGAGTAACGAACGTTATCAGGTTCCATGATAATAATCGCGACTGACGGCTTTACGTGCTGTCTAAATCACGTTCGACCCACAAGGAAGGAACCCTTCCCTAGCCCGAAAACAAATATTTCTACAAATACAAATATCTGCACCCAGCGACTACTCACACAACTACACCCGCTTGGTTGTCAGAGACTGACACAAAAAGTTTATTGATTTATTTTTACATCTATATATAAATATATGATCATAAATCATCATATATTTATTTAGCAGTACCTATAAGCAAAAATATATGCTATATTGTTGGTTCAAGATTTTATTTATTTATTTCATATTAACACCAACAAGACATACAATGACAAAATCAAAAAGTACATATTTATACAAAAATATAAAGTTAAGTGTTGCCTTAATTATAGGTGTTACACACATTTCGGAAAAAGAAAACAGACGCACAACGAACGAATAAAATTAAATACAACAAATACACCATCAATTAAATCACCAAAAAAAGAAAAAAAATACAATATTTCTGCTGAATAAATAATTTAACATATTTGATTTTATGATATACTTAAAAACCATACTACTACTACCGTTAATGTAGTAGTAGTTGAGGATCCGTTAACAAATATAGAAAATATAACAAATACAGAAATTGGTACTTGATTGATACTTATTTAATTGAGCTAGTCAGAAGTAAGTATTGAGTCGTTATGATACTTTCAATATCAAATCAAAAGTCAAACACTAAAAAATAGCGTCGCCGTTTGAGCTAAGATGACATAGCCTTGCCAAAATTCCCCCTTCTCTTTCCCGTCTTCAGCTCTGTCCTACTTCCTTTCATTAATTAAACCCAAAATGCTAATAATACCTAGTATAAGCGGCAACTAGACCGTAACATAAATATTTAAAAAGTAAACTCACACTAAACTCTCTACTCTCAGTAGATTGCAAATCTGGTGTCGCTGGTCCGGAAACACACACAACACAAACACAGAGGCACAGACAATGGTAATCTGAATGATCTATACAAATATTTGTTGTGAGCGGGGATTGAAACGGCGACCGCTGGCGTAACACGCGTTTACTGTGACCACTAAGTCAACAGGTCTTCATAAAATTACGCTTGATCGTACTCTGATTGTATTGAGAAAAAATTAGAATTATTCGGTTGTAATGTAATCGGCATAGAGTAAATGATTAATTTTGTAAATACCTCAGAAAATATTATCACAGAATTCAACTATTGCTAGTAATACATACTGAGTAATATTTTTTCTCGCAGCGTTTCGTAATTGTGAGCCCTTTTGAAGAATATCTACTACTTCATATCCTAAGCTATATACAGTTATAAGCAACGAGTATATATATAGTTCTTTTTTTTCACATGATTTCATTTCATACTAAGTACGATTACCGATAGCTTTAGGCTTCGAAATACTATGTCATTTTTGAATGTCTGTTTACGAGACAGGCGAGTGGATCCGCGAGTGTCGCAACACTAGCAATGCCACTCGCCTTCGACTGTAATTTCTATAACTGACGATTAAAAAATGTAATAACATCATATTTGAAAAACGTGCAAAGACTTAAAAATATGCCTTAATTTCTTTGCATATACTGTTTATGTATACTTTTATCTTGTACGATCAAATCTTAAATATGTTATTTCAATTTGAAACCCTTCTTTACAAAATTCACATTGATAAATTAGAATTAAGTATTAACTATTATACAAGGCTTAAAGCACTTAAAATTGAAGTCGCATGAAATATATCGAAATATTGACTCTACAAGTAATAAATATAGAATGGTCATCATCAGATTTCCTTCAGCATATTAACCTAGCATTTCCTGGATCGATTCCCAGACAAATTAATTTGCCTTCCTTATCAAGAAGAAACTTAGGTAAATACGCACCACTCGATAGACTCATGAGTATCAGCGATATCGGCATAGTTTATCATAATAGAAAATAAATTGTTAAGTGCAAGGATCTCCTAGAATAATAGTTTCTAATTAATGTATTGTTAATTAATTATAATAGTAAATTATTTTCTTTTCTTTAATTAAATTTTTGTTTTTGTTTACTTTGCATTATTTAGACATAGTTCTAATATTTCATTTTTATTATTATTTTTTTATATATTTATGTCTATTAGGTTAGTTTCCTTTATAAATGTATAGTAAATGTTGTTTACACCTTTAAAGACCTATCACTTCAAATAATACCTGTGATAGTCAAATCTTTTGTTAATATTTCATGATAAGTTGATGGTGTAATTGTTAAAACAAATAATAAAGCAAAGAAGGAATCTATTAATATACTGATATTACATTTAAAAAATATATACTATATAAAACTATGTCAATCCTGAAAATCGATAGAGGTCTCAAATTTACAGTCACAATAAAAATCCCAAAGACATGATCGAAGTCTCGTCGAAGAGCATAAGTTTTAAAATGGTACATGAATTGTATAATTAATTTTGGTTAAGTATTTAAAAAGATCTAGGCTCTTCAGAAAAAAAAAAACACCTTTTAGAAATAATATATAATTATGATTTGTACAGCTTGTCTGTTTATTTCTATGTAATTAAAATGGTTGTAACTGTTGATATTAACAACCGATTTTTTTGACCACCATTCTGGTGTAGTGGTACGAGTAGTCGCCTCAAACCACACGCCGGCGATCGCGGGTTCGATTCCCGCTAGGGACAAATATTAGTATTTTTAAAGTACAGGAAAGTAATGCTATTAATTACTTATAATAGTTATAATTTAGTCGCGAACAATAAACTTGACTTCCTATTAATCTATACTAATATTATAAAGCTGAAGAGTTTGTTTGTTTGTTTGTTTGAATGCGCTAATCTCAGGAACTACTGGTTCGATTGAAAAAATATTTTTGTGTTGGATAGCCCATTTACCGAGGAAGGATATAACATCACGCTACGACCAATAGGAGGTGAGCGATAATAAGAAATGTTATAAAAACGGGAATAAATAATATTGTTTTGAGAGCTTCCGTAGCGTCCATTATTATTTCTCTTATCGAGACATTTTTTAATTATGATTCCACTTTTAAAGTAAATATAACATCACTCTTTTACTAAGAATTTTCGAAAAATAAAAAAAACACAATAGTACGTTGAACAACCCAGGAATCAAATCTGAGACAAGGGGTCTCAGGTTTGATCAGGCTCTAGGGTAGTAAGGCTTGCGACTACTCGACCAACGAGGCAATTGTTTAAAAATATTTATATGCGTTTTCCCTCAAATTAACGGGGGAGAAACCGCGGGGCACAGCTAGTAAAGTATATGTATAATACTAGCAAACATTACTTGGCCTTATAGTGTCATGAATTTATATAACACATAAATGAGGGCAAAGCAGTATCTTTGATAGGTGATACACTCGCATAAAATGTATTAATGTAGCTCATATACAGACTAACAAAGATAATTATAGGCTAAAGGTTGAAAAGAACATATAGTACTGGTTATAACCGACTTATTTGATACCGGCGTCTACACATTGATATAAAAATACCGAATAATTAAAATATCACTAGATAAAGGTGATAAGTAGGATTGAGATCGTTCTTTTAATATTTATGAGGTTCGTAAAAGAATCTAGTATATTTATAACTATGATTTATTTATTTGATTAGTACAGTCACGGGCCAATACACTCCACATACTAATTAAACTAAACAATAAAATAAAATAAAGAACACTAACAAATTAATTAAACTACATTAACTACACTAGTTAAGGTAAACAACTCTTGCACATGGCTTCTCGCAGAACTCCAAGCATACAGTCAGGATCGCTTTCCATTCAGCCGTAAACACATACTATTTTGGAAAGACTCTCAAGAAATCGTTAAGCATCGCGAGAATTCGGGGAATGGGAGACTTCGCGCAGAAAACGATGTGGCATCTAGGAATAACAAAAACGAGGGTCTGTGTTTCGGTAATAATTAGTGCCAAGTGGTACAAGGCCTCATGGAGCTCTGGAGAGTCAACTTTGCCATGCGAGATTTTAGACATGGCTCTAATTTGACTGAAGTTCCTCCAGACTTGCAAGTGTTTTTTTTTTATCTCAGGAAATCTAAGAGAAACCAGGTTGGGTACAAATATGTGTAGTACGCTTATATGCGCATGTAGGTATGTCTTGAATAGGCTTTTTGTAGCGTGATGTTATATCCTTCCTCGGTAAATGGGCTATCCAACACAAAAATATTTTTTCAATCGAACCAGTAGTTCCTGAGATTAGCGCATTCAAACAAACAAACAAACAAACTCTTCAGCTTTATAATATTAGTATAGATTAATAGGAAGTCAAGTTTATTGTTCGCGACTAAATTATAACTATTATAAGTAATTAATAGCATTACTTTCCTGTACTTTAAAAATACTAATATTTGTCCCGAGCAGGAATCGAACCCGCGATCACCGCGGCACGCGGCGTTGTGGCAACTACTCGCAAATCGCAATCACTACTCCAAAACGGCCATCATTTTAGTATTATAGACATTATACACATCATAACCGTCATCACAAGCAAGGTCTAAATAACTTCTAAATTCGGAAGACACAGAAATGTTTGAAAGTACAGCTGTTCTTCAGCTGGCTTACTTTAATTTATAGAAAAATAATGAAAAGAATGACAATCGCGAGCGAAATTGCTGGTACAGCTAGTTTATACATTTAAATATTTATAGAAATATTTTTAATTTTTCATCACATTTTGGAAAGTACCTCGATATCTTTCCCTAAGAATAACCGAAAAAGTTATTATAATGCGGAAAAGTTATTTTTATTTGATATTTAAGATTGGAATATTTGAGTTACCCAATTGTTATTTATACAAATATCAAAAATAATGTTATCTATAAATTATACGGACAAGAAGAAAGAATCGAAAAAAACCTAAGAAACGGAAAGAGTATACTTAGGTCTTTATGGCGATGGCAGGTGCTAATTGAATTCCAAAGAAAAAGAACAGTGAAAAATTATCTACTATGAAACTTTTTACCTGATTATGACAAGTTAAATTGAAAAGTGGATTCAAATTTATAAAAGAAACTAAAGGAATCAGAAAGGAAGATGATAGATATTGACATAAATGTTTTAAAAGGCTTTTTTATTAAGACAGAAAGAACAATAGGATTTTACTTTAAATAGAAAACCTTCACTATAAGAAAGATGTGCTGCAAAACAAACCAAATCATTCAAATTAGTATTGACATGTCATACTAATATTACTGTTTTTTACTGAATTATAAAATCAAGTTGTTATCAGTGTATTCACTGGAATTCGATATTTATGGCGATGGTTTGGCGCGCTGATTACGGTGACAAACTATACTATAGGTCATACTGATGGTTATCGGGTTTGTGTTGTTTCCGGATCCCCGACATAGGTTTTTTATCCTACTGGGAGCTATTGAGTGTGAGGCGGATTATTTATATTGTTTGATTTATTAATATTGTTAATATCTCTTATATTTGAAATTATCTATTTTAAGATGTTGGCAGATGATTATTGAAAGGTTTCGGTTCTTAAAAATTTTTTGAAACGTGTTTATTGAGAAAGAGAAATACACGAAGTCTATAAAACATCGTGCGATGACTTATAGGAGTTGGAGCAGTAACTATAAATGTCAACGCGTGTGAAACCGCAGTCTACCGGTAGAAACTAGTAGTAGTATTAAATGTATATAATGTTGTAAAGTTATTGAATCTAGAAATCTTCAACGCTTTGGAGTTCAATCCACTTCAATGGAAATGTACAATAATCATTATCTATATTTAGTTAAATGAAGCGTGCAATCGTGTGTCATATGTATACAAATTTATTGTTATGAAATTAATCATACAAGTAAACGATAACGTCCAGACTTTGTATTAATTATGAGTTAGAAGCGATTTCTGGATACAACTGGATTTCCGCGGTACATTCACATACAAGTATTATCTATACACTATACTACATATAATAAAATGGTAGGAAAGTCAAAACTGTACATTGAATATTTTTTTTAAAGAATACTTGGGGTGTGTGGGGGGATCTACAATTGATACCGAAGCCAAACTTATAGTTTTTTTGAATTTTTGTCTGTTTGTCTGTATGTATGTCCGGGATAAACTCAAAAAGTAATACATGGATTTACTTCAAATTTGGCACGAATGTCATTAAAAAGTCGGGTCAACATATAGGCTACATATTATTCACCAACGGGGAACGAAGAGTGAACCTTTATTTCTTCAACGCATTCTGTAATAACGTGTAATCTAATAGCGTTAACACAGACGACGTCGTGGGCAACAGCTAGTGAAAAATAAAAAAAAAATTGATAAAACTTTTAAGCTAGCTTAATAAACTGATTTATTGATTAAAGATAATTATGGACTTATGCGTAGAATTTCTTATGTAGCTTAAGTATTCATACGCTCGCCAAGGAGGAGGCCTGGCTGGAGTTAGTTGGGGGTCTGGAGAGAGACCCCTGGGCCCGACCGTATAATTGGGCGCGGAACAAGCTCCGCGCCCAGTCGGCCCCCATCAGCGAAACGCTCCAGCCGGACCAACTGAGGAGGATCGTCGGGGAACTCTTCCCTGACGAACCCGAGGGCTTCGTGCCCCCCAGAATGGCTCGGCAGACGCCGGACGAGGAGGAGGGTGTTCCGCCACCCGTCACAGATGCTGAAATGGAGGCGGTGATTACCCGCCTCCAGAGTAAGAAAAGGGCGCCGGGTCCAGATGGGGTGCACGGGAGAGTCCTCGCGATTGCTCTCGGGCACCTCGGCGACAGTCTCCGGGAGCTGTTTGACTGCTGCCTGTGGTCTGGCCAGTTCCCGGAGGCCTGGAAGGAGGGTCGGCTCTGCCTACTCCCTAAGGCAGGGCGGACTCCGGATTCGGCTTCGGCGGTGCGACCGGTGGTGCTGCTGAACGAAGCCGGGAAGGCTTTGGAGAAGATAGTGGCCTCCCGGCTCGTTCAGTACCTGGAGGAGGGCTCGGGACCTGGACTGTCAGAATTTCAGTTCGGGTTCCGAGCACGTCGGTCGACTGTCGACGCCCTCAAACGCCTGCGGGCGGTGACGGGTGAGGCGGAACACAGGAAGGAGGTGGTGGTCGCGGTGTCGTTAGACATCGCGAACGCCTTCAATAGTCTGCCGCACACGGTGATACGGGAGGCACTAAAATATTTCGGAGTGCCTCCGTATCTGAGGAGGCTGTTGGAGGCGTACCTCTCCGATCGGAGGGTAGGCCTCGAGAACCGGTCGGGGTCCGTGGAGTGGCGGCGAGTCGGCTGCGGTGTCCCGCAGGGATCAGTTCTGGGTCCGATACTGTGGGACATCGGGTACGACTGGGTCCTTCGAGGCCGTTTTCTCCCCGGGATGGGTGTCATCTGATATGCAGATGATACCCTCGTTTACTCCCGGGGACGTGACTTCAAGGAGGCGGCGCGGCTGGTCGAGGTCGGAGTCCATCTCGTGATCAGCCGCATAAGGAGTTTAGGGCTTCGTGTCAGAATTAATAAGACCGAAGCCCTCTTCTTCCGCGAAACCGGACGCAAGGGACCCCCACCGGGGGCTACCCTGTAGATCGGAGAGGGGAGGGTCAGGATGAGCTCCCAAATCAAATATCTGGGGCTCATCCTAGACGGAGGGTGGACCTTCTACCCACACTTCTCTATGGTGGGACCGAAGGTCGTAAAGGTGGCGAGTGCACTGGGCAGACTCCTCCCGAACCTCGGAGGACCCAGCGCCGCCTGCAGGCAGCTGTACTCTGGTGTCTGCCGGAGTATGGCGACGTACGGCGCCCCGGTTTGGGCGGATCGCCTCACTGCGAGGAATAAGGCTGCGCTGCGCTCTGCGCAGAGGATCATCGCGGTGAGGGTGATCCGGGGGTACTGTACGGTATCGTGGGCTGCAGCTACTGCTCTAGCCGGCGACCCCCCGTGGGAACTTGTGGCGGAGGTTCTTGCCGAGACCTACTCTTACGTCTCGGGTAGGAGGGCTCTTGGTGAGAAGCCTACGTTGGACGGAATCCTACGGGTGCGTCGGATAGGGCAGGAAGCGCTTATGCGGAAGTGGGGGAAGGACCTGGCGGGGCAGCCGTACGGCACACGCGTAACGGCTGCCATTCGCCCGGTCCTTGAGCGCTGGATGCGTCGAAAACGCAATCCCCTCACCTTCCGTCTGACGCAGGTTCTCACCGGGCACGGTTGCTTTGGTGACTATCTGTGCCGGACGGCCCAGAGGGAGCCGACGACTGAATGTCACGATTGTGGCGCGGCGGCGGACTCTGCCCAGCACACCCTCGAGGTGTGCCCGAGATGGGCGGCGCTGCGTCAAGGTCTGACGTCGGTCCTCGGAGGGGACTTGTCGCTCCCGAGCATCATCACCGCGATGCTCGGCGACGACGAGTCCTGGAAGGCGATGGTCTCCTTCTGCGAGACAGTAATGTCCCAGAAGGAGGCCGACGAGCAGGGTTGGAAAAAAAACAGTTTTTTTAAAAAAGAACTAAGCATCCTGTTTAAAACAGAATATTAAAAAAAAACATTGTTTTAAACAAAAATTTAAGATGTTTTTTATGCAGCTGTTTAAAACATGTTTTAAACATGTTTAAAACATTGTTTTAAATGAATTATTAAATATAGTATGTATATCTTATTAGTAAAACAGCCATTTCAAATCTACTCTATTATACTGAGTGAATCTGGGGCAATCGATGATATTTTAACCTCATAATCTGCTTGTCATACTGAAAAACTTTCCCCAAGAAACATACCCCCGCAAATTAAGTTTCGTTTTCGATCTCCCATACAAAGTTAGATACCTAATGTGCCACTTTTTCACCATCTTACGATATATTCATCATATCCATTGGATGTCCACTGCTGAACGTAGGCCCATTGACCTCCAGAGCGACCGGTTCAAACCAGCCTCCATCCAACGGCTTCCGGCGACTTTCTTCAAGTCGCCTAACCATCTTGCAGACGGCCGTACGACGCTGCACTTGCCGGTACATGGTCCCTTAGAGACCTTTCTGCTCCAACGGCCGTCAGTTCTACGGGCTATGTGCCCTGCCCACTGCCACTTCAGCTTTCAAATCTGCTGGGCTATGTCGGCCACCGCCGTTCGTCTGCGGATCTCATTATTTCTCATTCGATCTCGCAGAGAAGTACCAAGCATAGCCCTTTCTCCTTTGCACGCTATGCGACTTGGAGCTTGTTTAAAATCTTATTAAAATTATATCAACAGAAATATCAATACTTATTTTTATCACGAACGTCCTTATTTAGTACTTAATTTGAAACGCAAGAATCGATAAAAATCGATTCTACACACTTCGATTAATCGATTTTGAAGATCGAAAGAAAAAAAATTGGAGTCTGAATCAAGAATCGATTCTCTGTGAAAAGTTTCTATCCCTAATAAAAAATGTCCAACAAACAATCGCATCTACTTGCTAACCCACACGCACACGCACGTATCACACTCTCAAGTTTCGTCCATCCGAATACACGAGCCGCCCGTTATTTTATGTTTCGGAAAAGTGAGGCCAGTAATAGAAATCACTACACGTAAAAAAAGAAAAAAAAACATTAGTGTTTTTTATGCGTGTTTAAAACACGTTTAAAACAAATTGTTTTAAAACACGTTTTAAACACATATACTTTTTTCTATGTGTTTTAAACACTGTTTAAAACACTTGTTTTAAACAATTGTATAAAACAATGCCAACCCTGCCGACGAGCGGAGGAGAGAGGAGGCCGCCGACGTGGCCTCCATCCGCGGGCGACGAATGGGGGTGCGTAGGAGGCGCTACTTAATGCGCCTCCAGTAACGCCCTTGTGCTCGTGTCGGGCCGGGATGGGAACCCGGTCCTGCTAGACACGGCGTCGTCGGGACTGTTCAGAGGTTAGCCGGACAGTCCCCATGGAGGAGAAGTCTGGCCTTTTCGCCGAGGCCAGCCTGTCGCTGGAGGGATCCTGTTGCCTGCAGATCCGGGACCCTCCAATTAAAGCGGCTGAAGGCTCCCGCAGGGGTTTAGTACGGTATTGCACTTCCAAAGTGTCGAGTCCGACATAGGTCTAGGATTGCCGACCCGGGCGTCCTGGATATCATCCGTAAATGGATTCCCCTGCGTCACAAAAAAAAAAGTATTCATACGCTGCTTGAATACAAAAGGGACACAAATCAAACATACTCTATTTTACAGGAGAGCCATTCAAAGTTTAGAAATTAATATTTGTCTGTAATTATAATTATAATTATCTTAATCGGAATCTGTGTCCGTCATCTCTATATCATTTTTAGTCATAAAGTTTGGATCTGCAACATTGTCGTGTGAAGAAAAAACTGAGCTAGAATTTGTCAAACATGTAGACACAGAAGTGTCACTATCATAATGAGTTTCCTGAAGAATCACGTTTGGTCTGGTCTTTGATTTTTGTAGTATGCCCAAGCTTACTGCTCGCCAGTTTGGCTTTATGCCCCAGCAAAGCACCGAAGACGTCCTCTATACCCTAGTAAAACATATCAGAGGTAATTTGGAGGGGAGGAGAATCGTTATTTTGATTTCACTAGATATAGAGGGGCCTTCGACAACGGTTGGTGGCCAAAAATTAGGGTTATACTGGCTGAGTAAAAGTGCCCTAACATCCGGTGGCTCTTAGGTACTGTGAGGAGGAGCACAGAAGAGGCACTGGGAATGGTTGCGTGCAGGGATCTATCGGTGGTCCAATATTGTAGAATCTTCTCCTAGATTCTCTACTTCGGGATTTGGAGACCAGAGGTGATTATGCGTAGGCATTCGCTGAAGATGTGGTGTTGGTGTTTGAAGGTGAGACGACTCTCGAGATTGAGCGACGAGCCAACGTTGACCTCGAACATGTGAGTTGTACATAAAATGCATTAAACCCCGATTCTTCATCACCTAACAAAGATAAACTCAGATTGTGTTCACTATCAGGTATGGAATTGCTGTTTGAGAGGTTATCTAACTGTGCAGCTGGTTCATCCCATGTTGGGTTTTCAATCAGTGCCAGAAATCGGAGATTAACTGTCATCGGTAAAGTTTTATAGCACTCATCTTTCTGCCTCACTAGGTGTGTGGTGTTCAATTTTCTAATCCTTATTCGTGTTTTTGTTGGATTTTACCATTTCACGTATTCTTTGTATTCTACTACTCAATCTATTATCAAAAAACAGTAATTAATTATAATAAATTACGTATACCAAATAACGATAAGTATACATAAAAAAATAAAAATAATTAACTAAAATATTTAATTTTCTTTTAAGTTTTATATTAAATTTATAATTATAATGAATTTACTCCCATCTTAAGAAATATAAAAGTAGCGCATTCCAAAATATGGCACTAACGTTTATCAAATAATATTACAACCTCTAAAATATTCTAAGCAAAGCGGACGCTATGCTTAGTAAGGCCCTTTTCATTTAAAAGGGATCTTATACTTCTGTAAATCTGTAATACAAATTTTTAAATATGGCACTTTTGTTAAAGAAAGAGGAATAAACTTACGTGATTTTTTTAAAATCAAAACGGACATATATCACTATATGGCGCTTTTGTTTATAAAATTACTAACGCAAGTTAGGATTTTTTGAAATATGGCACTTTATAATAAAAGGAAAATGCGTTCGCTTCGATTATCGGGTCGCAACTGAGAAAATGGCAGTTTTGCTCATATTTGGTCCCCGAAACTCGAAAATACTAAAAAGGTGCTAATATTATTTTCATATATTATAATGAGAAATCAACGGGAGTCTCTTTTAAATACAAAAATATGACCTATTACCATCGCATTTTTGAAATAAAAACGATTTCACTTTTTTTTTTTATTTGTCCCTTTTGTATTTAAGCAGCGATATATTCATAGTATGTATAGGTACATACCATATTATATTGTATAGCCATACCATACATTTTGTTGTAAAGGCGACGAAAGTTATATTAAAGCCGACGGTAGTAGCGATCAGAGTAGTCAGATTCCTTTTTGTTGTTTTACTTATATATGTTTCTAATCTGAATGTCTGTCCTTATGAGTCTCGTGGTAAATCATAGCACATAGAGATGTCAGTCTCAGTTGCTATCATAAACACCTCACAGCGATCGTTACTCTTGGTAGGGGAATTCTCTCACTAAGACTGTTTTAATTCATTTCAGTGGATTGATATTGAAATTTCAAATTGTGACTGATGTTTATGATGATTTATTTTTCTGGTTATTAATATTTTTAAGGTGAAAAGTTTCCTCAAATATAATATCTAAATATAATAATATTAAAAAAAAACAGCTACCTATAAGTTTTAAATCGTGTTTTTTTTTATATTCTTATACTAAATTATTACATGAAATTACTATTTATACAATATTACACAGCTGAAGTTTG
Organism: Euphydryas editha; assembly: GCA_036937285.1. Taxonomy (NCBI): domain Eukaryota; kingdom Metazoa; phylum Arthropoda; class Insecta; order Lepidoptera; family Nymphalidae; genus Euphydryas; species Euphydryas editha. Next base: position 4,240,223 of record JAUPFZ010000001.1, read on the forward strand.
TTGTAACAACAAAACAAAACATCTATACTGATATTATAAAGCTGAAGAGTTTGTTTGTTTGTTTGTTTGAACGCGCCAATCTCAGGAACTACTGTTTTGAATTTAAAAAATTCTTTTTTGTTGGATAGTCCAAAGAAACATTACAATAACGGGAAAAAATGTTCATTTTTGAAAGATTCCGTTGCGTGCGCTGCGTAAACGGTTAAAGTTACGCAAAAATCACGTATGATGGAATTCATTGCCATTAAAAATTCTAAAAAAAAAAAACTGCGACTGTATTAACTAGCTCTTAAGGTTGATTCATTATAATCTTTTTATATGGTAATCAAGTTTGTTCTAAAATAATGTATTGTTTGTGAAAGTGCTGTAGCAATTAATAAAGAACACGGGCAAACATTTAAACACGTTGGAATCGTTTTGCGTCATGACTGCTTTTCACACGGACAACTATATGTTGTCTTATCAAGACCAGGTTGCGGAGGAAACTAGAATTTTCTTCTTCTTGGTTGGTTAGTAATGGTTTAAAAATATTTAAGTACGCTTTAACTTAAACTATGAATGTATGTCAGTTAAATTTAGCATTTCCACCAAATTAATTCACTTTAATTATAAATACACAAAATGATTTAATAAATAATTATAAGAATAGATAAAATTAAATCCCTTTGACTCATCACTCCATATATTTTATCTAACGTCGTAATATTGTCCGTTAATCCATACAAATTAATCGCATGTTGTTGTTAAAGTCTGCAACGAGCGTACAACGAGACCATGAATAATTTTCCGGTAAACAGCATTGAAGTGCATATCACATTGTATTAAGCGGCTTTGCACAATTTCCCATGCTATTAAACATTTTACTAGGATCAAAGCTATATAAGAATTGTCCAGTTTATATACTAATGGCTTAGTAACTTTTAATTAACTCTTCTTCCCTGATAAACTCTTCTTCTATATGGATATAGTATACAGTACAGTCAGTAAAGTACAGTGAATGACAAATTTATACAAAGACATAATATAATTATATTCTTTATTAACTTTTGGACTTCTTGCCATTATAGTTTATTTATTCATAATAATTAGATTATACGTAATTTCTTCATATTTCTCTGCACCTCCGCTCATCGCTCGCGCAACGGCCAACAGCGATAGGTCCTCATTGACAACTCCTCTGAGATGATGGAGAAGGCCTACGTTCAAGAGTGGATATCCAACGGCTGATGTGGTGGTTATAGAGGTTATATTACGAGAAAAGAATAAACTTTGGTTTTCGATAATTAAGGGTCAAAATAAAAAAAGGAATGAATTCTTTCTATAAATAAATAGCGAAAATAAAGAGGATCTGTGAAGATATTTATCAGGCTATTTTATGATTTCAATTAATTAGAACCAACGAGATCAAACTTGAAATACTGCAATAAACCAATGTTGATTGAATTTTTCTAAAACAACAAAACAAAGAAGTTAAATTTCAAGGAATCGATAAAAGTTGGGATGAAAGATTCTCATCATACATTTAGATATACATTTGAAAACGAAAAAGAGACTTTAATGTTATTTTTGTGTTGTCTGTAGAGATCAAATATTGTTCGATTAAAATAGCTGTGTAACGGCTTATTTTCAGGAACGCCTTACAATCATATGTAAAAAACTTTTACTTTCAAAGCAAAATCTTACTTTTACTTACTTTTTCTTTTTAAAGAACTGTCTTTTACCCGACTGCGCAATGCAAAGGAGGGTAATACTTTTATTAGTCTATGTATATATGTTTGTTCCTATGTGGCGTTGTAGAGACCAAACGCGTGGATCGATTATGATGATTCATACATCAATCAATTCGTCTTAACCTTGCAAGTGTTACTAAAGACGTGAAAATAATCAAAATTCACCACAGCGACGAAGACGCGCGGTACTCGGCTAGACCTCAGGCCGTGATTGCAAAATTAACAACTTATAATTTTAATAATGAAGTCAATGAATCCTAACTAAAAAGTAAAATAAAAATAAAATAAATATAAAAAACCCCAAAAAATCTAAAAAATACATGAAATAAAAAGAAACTAAAAACGAAAAAACAAACCCAGTAGTTTAGAACGTTGTTAAAAGTAATACTGAACAACTACACCATTGAAATAGTTGTATAATCTATACACATACAAAAAAATCATAAGGTCTTTGCAAAATAGAAGGATTAACAGTCGGGACCCATTTTTCAACCAATCAAAGCTTCCCAAAGAGCCCCGTAAAATTTAAATAATAAATAATTTTATTTTGTGCCACATTAATAAAATGTATATAAAAATTACTTTAATATGGTATCAAAATTATGGGTGCCTTTTGTTTCATTGGTGTTTTGTTAAAAAGTAACTTCACCTTTTTCTTACTTTTGTCGTTAATTTAACTTTTTGGTTTATCTCTACTTTTTAAAGAGTCAATAACAAAAGAATTGTAAATTATCTATGTATAAAAGCATTTCATCCTCCATACTTAGACAGTCTTGACTGAACTCTAAAGGTAAATTTTTCTATTTTCCTTAAGTGTAGACAGACAAACCAGACAATAACCACTGACGTAAGCTGTGCGGTGTTCCGTAGAGTGCACTCGTTCCATTACTGGATGTCTTCTTCGTGATAAATTACTCATCTCTGCTTATAAATTATTGTACAGCGTGTTTTGAAAAATTGACAGAATCTGTGGACGCGCTCCTATGCTTCTTTTGTCTTTTATGGATTTAGAACTTAATGGATATGTGGATTTACTTTTGTTCGATGGTTAAATGGATTTTTTTTTGAATTGGATATATTGTGTGTAGCTTAGGCAGAATGTTTTTTTTTAAGAAAGAATTCTTTGTCTTTATTTCAACGTTTTATATTGGCCAATAATTTTATTTATTAAATGCAATGGGTGATAGTAACTTTTATTTATTTTATTGTATTAAAATAACAAAGCTATTTTGAAATAACACGAATAACAATTACCTTGTAGTACTTGATGACATATGAGTTTATTTTTTATAAGTTACAAGAAAAAAAAATATTCATATTTTTTTCTTCACTATAAATGTCTGCCCTAGATACAGTTAAGACATTTTAACTAAAGTCGAAACTATAGAGGGAAAGAAAATACTATTTTTTTTGTCAGCCCATATTAAGGGCTTAGATAATTATTATAAACGTAATTGCATAAATATATGTACGTGTTTTAATAAAATTTCCGTCTTCCACTATCTCCGTGTTATAATATCATATATCCTGTTATGACTCATGATAAAAGTACGTAACCAATGACACTTATTTTTTTTAAAACGACTTAAAACAAAATTATTGCGCCTGAAACAGCATAAGACTTATATTATTATATGTACTTTTATGTTCATACGGCGCTAGCTGCAAAAGAGAATAAAAGAACAAATTCAATAAAGTAAGCCATTCCCTGGACAGCAATTGGCTTGCTTTTAATAGCTATAGTTTATTACTATGGCAGTCAAACCTTTTCTTTTAAGTTCCAACGCTGGTCACTCGTAAAATTATAGTTGTCTCGTTTTATTTTATTAGAAAAATATAGGCATTGCTTAAAAATATTTGTTACTTTGATCAGGAGTAGAATAGAGTTTTTCATTAACCTCTAATAACAATTACGATGCAAGTGGTTTACTATTAACTAGCGTGATTCAATACAGAACTGGCATCCAATTTACCTTCTCTGATCGTCCCTAAGAATATCTCCTTAGAAAACTCAATGAAAATTCGTAGGTACCTGGATTGTTAACTTAACTGCATATTAATGAGCGTGACACCAATATAGCGTAATTAATGTGTTTACTTACTAAACCAATTAAAAAAGAAATACAATAGTAATCTAATAACTAATACTCTTGAACATAAATAAGATAATTTATTTATTCAACTGACCAAGCTTAGCGACGAATACATAGAATTATCCTTAATAGCTGTATGCGACAAAAGAAGTATGTTTTCCAACAAAACCACTAATATCATAGATATCAGACCGCTCCTTGTACTACAAAATTTATTTTATTTATTTTCTTTTATCTATATTTAACTTACTTTATACATTTCTAAATAAATTCATAAAACAAAAATAAAAATGTAAAAAAATAGTTCTCCTCCGTTGGCAGGTTTAGGCCCAGGCCGCCTATAATTAGGACTCCAGGCTGAAGAACCTCCTAATAATACTTGCCGTTTCAAGCAACACTGTCTTTTGTATTCGACCCTTGAACCAACAGCTTAGCGAGAGTTTCTTATGGTGTTGGTCGAAATTCTTCGCTAATAAGCCATTGACCGACACGACAATAGGAAAAATTATTTTTGAGTCCACATTCCACATGTCTATAGTCTCATGGGCAAGGTCCAAATATTTACTTAATTTTTCTTTTTCTGCCTTAAATGACTGTATTATTATTATTTGTATGTTTTGGTGTACCATAGAGCTTTATTAAAAAAAAAAAATTATAAATGTGAAAAATTACTTTACTCCCTTTTTTTATTTTACCGAAAAACATTTCATGTTAAGGCGCAGCCAGTAATTTGATATTTAAAAATGTAATGGAATTCGCTCGAATCACTCGAAACATTCGAAAAGGGATAAAATTAATGAGACAAGGAATGTGAAAAAGAAGAATGAATTTTATAGGTAAAATAAAATTTTCGGAATGAAAAAAAAAAATGAAAAAAAAAAACAACTTCATTCTACCTGTGAACTATCCTATAAATAGAATTTCTTTTTAGTCTCTTCAATGACCTTAACTTCCATAGTTTTACTATATAACGCAATAATTTAAATTTGCGCAGCACTAAAGTCCACTAAAACACAAAATAAGCGTAAGTGAATTTAACTCTCATAATTAAGGGATATTTTTCTTATTGCTTACTAATATATAAAGAATTCTGTTTTGGAAATTATCTTCTCTCAGATAATGCGTTCTCCTAACTTTTTAGAGTTTAACTCAGGGAATAATTATGAGTATGTAGTTATACTATATTTTAATATACACACTCTAAAAATATTGTATACACATAGCAAAAACAGATAGAAAATCTATATATATACAGGTGGTCAAAAAGTCGTGGATCAAACGAAACAGGGAGATAGAGGAGGTAATTTCCAACAAAAAATCTTTCTACAGCATGGCCATAACTTCATTGCACGAAAAGTTATGAATATTTTTGTTTTTTCAATGAAACTACCGACTTTTTTAACAATTTCATCAATAAAAAATTAAATTGATTAAAAACAATAAAACAAAAAGTGCTTTACTATGACTCGATAATGTATCAATACTACAAAAATTGTATTGCAGCTCTTGGTACCAAATTTAACGAGCAATGAATTTTTTTCCGTAAAATTGGAAGCGATACAAAAAATTACTTCTCACTTTAAGAGCACGCTGTGAAAAAAAAATGTACTACCGAAAAGTGACCCTGTATTAAAAATTTTTGCTAATTTAATGCCGATTCAAATGAGGTACAACACTTTACTGTTTGACCTTTAGTTTTGGTTTTATGGTCGTTTTTTCATATCAAAGTGCAAATTTCATTAAATTTGCCTTATTCAAAATAATTTATTAGTTTATCATAAACGGCTAGTTTTTGTACGTTAGAATGCTATAACTGTTCTGTTCTTGTCACAATTAGGGAACCGCTCGTTCAAATGTCCTTGAACTGAAAAAATGAGGCCGGGCGCCGTCTTGTTGCAGCCACATTTCTGAAAAATCTTAACTTCGTTGAGAATTTGATTCAAATTATTTTATGAAAAATTCAAATACAGAGCATCATTCAGCCTTGGTGGCATTTCATGTAGCACAAACTGCTGGTCAATTGTTCTAGCCCACATGTTTATACCAAACAGATGCTGGAATCGATCATTTCTGATGAAATGTGGGTTCACTCTGGAGTAGAAGTTTAAATTGTGGATGTTAAAAATTCCCATTCTTCTAAAATTTGACTCATCAGTCCATAACACTTTGGTGAAAAACTTCGGATCCTCTCTGTTTCGTCTAAACATCTTGCTGCAAAATCTCACCCAAGGTCCACAGTCAGCGGGCAGCAAAGCTTGCACTCTTTGCACGTAGTAAACTTGATATTTTTTTATTTTAATAATAAGGTGCACCGTCGATCGTCAAATCCCGAAATTTCCTGATATTTGGCGTTAGCTAATACCAGGGTCCAGTCTTAACTGTCTCAGTATTTGCTCTTCATTGTCAAATCGTACTACTGGTCTACCTATTCTCGCAGCATGCTCACCGAGTAAGGTTCCCCCATGTACACATTATGCACGCGTATAAAGACCCTGTAGTCCGGGAAACGGTCTCAGTTAGTGTAGCTTTGTTGATATCTTCGGGCAGTAGCTCGAGTATTGCCTTCACAATAGCCATAGAGATAATGCATTTCTACATACTCCCGTTGGGTGTATGCTCTCCTCGCAGCAGCCATCTTCCACTTATCTAGCCAATCCGTAGCGAAAGAGTGTCTGTCCATTTCATAAATCTTAAATGTGACGAGAACAGAACAGTTATAGCATTCTAACGTACAAAAACTAGCCGTTTATGATAAACTAATAAATTATTTTGAATAAGGCAAATTTAATGAAATTTGCACTTTGATATGAAAAAACGACCATAAAACCAAAACTAAAGGTCAAACAGTAAAGTGTTGTACCTCATTTGAATTGGCATTAAATTAGCAAAAATTATTAATACAGGGTCACTTTTCGGTAGTACATTTTTTTTTCACAGCGTGCTCTTAAAGTGAGAAGTAATTTTTTGTATCGCTTCCAATTTTACGGAAAAAAATTCATTGCTCGTTAAATTTGGTACCAAGAGCTGCAATACAATTTTCGTAGTATTGATACATTATCGAGTCATAGTAAAACACTTTTTGTTTTATTGTTTTTAATCAATTTAATTTTTTATTGATGAAATTGTTAAAAAAGTCGGTAGTTTCATTGAAAAAACAAAAATATTCATAACTTTTCGTGCAATGAAGTTATGGCCATGCTGTAGAAAGATTTTTTGTTGGAAATTACCTCCTCTATCTCCCTGTTTCGTTTGATCCACGACTTTTTGACCACCCTGTATATATAGGAGACTTTCTATAGATATAGTCACTCATCACGATATCTCTGAAACTATAAGACCTAAAGACTTGAAATTGGGTAGAAATATTCTTTTTGCCGAGTAAAGGTCAGCTAAGAACGGATTTTACGAAATTCTACCTCTAAGGGGATGAAAAGAGGGGCAAAGTTTGTATGGGACAACATGATTCCTTAGTCCAATCTACTTCAAATTTTGCAATATTCTTTAACAGAATTGATTGAAGACGTGTTTCGTATTTTATCGTAATTCATCTTCTAACGGGGTTAATTAAAAATAAAATAATAAAGGGGATTGAAACTTATTTGCTTCGAAGTTGATATCAATACTCCTTAGTGCTTTTGATTTAAATTACATTTTATTTTGACATGTTTGACAACTGTCTGTTATAAAATATTTTCGAGTATCGACGCAGGTGTAGGTGATAAAAAATATAAATTTATAATTTTTGAAATTTTAGTTAAATACCCGTGCGAAGCCGGGGCGGGCCGCTAGTAATATATTAAAGGCGGTCTTATTGCAAGCAGTTTCTTCCTGACAACCTATAGACTTTTATTGTTTATTAAATTGCTTCCAATAGGAGGATGTGTAATTAATTGTTTTCAGTTTGTTGCGTCGTTGGTTACTACTGCGTGGTTTTTTAAATGCTCTTTGTAATAAATAAGTTAAATTATTGTTTATTTGATAAATTAATAAATAAATAATATACTTTATTTGTTACAAATTAATCTTTTGATAGGCAAATGTAATCTTTAGGTGCTCTGTAATTGAGTAAGTCTTGTCAAAGGATGGAACCGAAGTTCAGCGAAATCTTACTACAGTCCAATATAATTCACCGACATCAGTACAAATTGAATCAACTTCTAGGTGTGTTAAGAGTAATACGCACTGACTGCGGTAACGCATACCGCAATTTCTTTTGAGATTCTTAGTAATTAGAGCCTCAATAAGTGTATTGTGCTAACAGCTGAGCTTATTGCTAAGTATAGATCTCTTCTAAAGAAGAATGATTAGAGTTTAATTTGCTACACTGGTTCATTACGGATTAGCATAAATATATATCTCAGAAATTATTTTTCGTTACACGTAAGTTTTCTTAAAATGTTTTTTATTTAATGTATTTAACCGCGAGAAGAATTAGTATCCGCAACATTTCTGTTAGAATTTCTTCTGTAAATTTTCTGTTTTATATTAATACACAAAAATAATTTAAAAACAAATAATAAAAATACAGTAAACAAGTACCAATACGATGCTCTACAGCGCAGAATAATGGAAATTATGTGTGTTACAATTGACTAAAAGTATTGATTATATAACGCAAATAAATATAAACTTTCAGCATATTACCCGAACAAATCTGATGACGTCAAACATATCAAATAATTTTGAAGTAATTATTTATTTGTTTATTTATACTTTTTTGCACAAGACATGTTTGAATTGTACAAATGGCGGGCTTAATGTTAAAGGCATTCTCTAGCAGCCAGCTTTAGAACGTACAAGAGCGGAAGTTTGTAGGTATTAAAAATCGGATACTGCGTAAAATCATTTTCAAGAAAGGCAAAATAAGATAGTAAAATTAGTTACAATCATTGTATTAAATATACGAGCAATTACCTGATACACAACACATACATATATAAATACAGATACACATAAACATTCATAAATACACACTTACATACATTCATACATACATACATAATATTTATTTTATATGTAACTAATAAAACTACTATGTAACTAGTATAGTCGTTACTGCATTTGGCTGTTGCGCTAGCAAATTGATATAGAATTTTCTCACTGTTATTGCAACGTTTATAATGCACCACAGGATCCCTAGCGCACATACATTAAAAAAATAAATGAAAATAATGCGTCTGTGAAACTCCACACCGTGCGGTGTTACGTTCAGTGTGCCGAGTTCTTTAGACGTCTTCATTTCCTTTAGGGGTCGTTTTAACAAATCAAATTTTTACGAAACGAGTCAGGATCTGTTAGTACCTTCGTTAGGTTAATTTGCTTAATATACCCTGACATAGGATATTTACATTATGTATATAAATGATGAAAAGAGAAATAGCTTCTTTCGTTTAATATAATATATCGATATCATGTACGGTTTATGTTATAGCTAGCTAGCATATTTTTTACAATGATGTTATTTCATTTTTCCCTTGATTAAATTATAATCAAGCTTTAATTGTGTAGTTTTGACGGCCCCCTTATAACCATTGAAACTAATTAGCCTGTAAAAATCCCACTGCTGGGCCAAGGCCTGTTTTCCATATAGGAGAAGGGTTTGAACCTAATGCATCACGCTGATCCACTGCAGGTTGGCGGATAACTTCCCTACCATGAGTAACCGGGATCGATGGCTTTACCTGCTCTCTGGAGCACACTGAGGAGACTCACAAGGACACATATGCGCTGATCAGAATCAAATATTTATACAAATACAAATATCTGCCCCAAGCGGGAATCGAACCCGCGACCGGTGGCGGTAAGTCAACTATTTGCATCACTAAACCAGAAAGGAACAGAGGTGACTATTATAAGTAAAAGTCATCCGATAATTAATGTAAAAACAAGTGCGATGAGATGTAAAAAATAAGACCTATGTTCAAAGTTTTTATTTTAAGCAATTTGTGTCTCAACTATTTGTAGGTTTTAAATAGCTAAGTTATGATTACTTACTGATTAACTCTTTAGATCGGAGTATATACGCAATTTTATGTTCTTTTAATTCTTAAAATTTTGAGAATTACACAATAATGTAAAGAAATACGCAGTTGATGTAATAATTATATTGACGTCTTTCAAATTACGCAGTATTGATTTTTAAATTGATTGATAGAATGATTTAGCTTGCTGATGTAAATGTATTTAAACGTTTAAGGGGAAGAATAAAAAAAATCCACCGACACATAAGTCGTTGGATGTCCAACTGCTTTTTTAAAAGTTAAATAAAAATTTCCTAAAATTTTTACCAACACCGGTAATTTTATCCGTATACAACCAACGACACATCGTAGTGGTGTACACTTAATTTACAAAACTACAAAAGCGTAAATGGACGGATTTAATATTTCCTTAACTTTTATACACTCAGTTATTAATATAAGAGTCGAAAACTTAAATTTTAATTTAAGTAGGCTTAACTTGAAGAATTTGATCCATCAATTAGAAAATATATACAAAGTTTATATCGACAACACCAAAACGTTTCTCACTAAAATAGTACAGATGACGTGCTAAATCCCTTGCCAATAATATTGAATTTATGACGCCATAAACCTCAATATGGCGTACTATGGGAATAACCATCTTATACAATATAAAATGGCTACAAAATATGTATATCTGTATTTTCTTATAACATAAACTCATACTACAAAATATAATGATATAGTTTTAGTTAAAATAAATAAATAAAGACGAAGCATTCTAATTTGCATCCTCACAAATCCGTTTATTATCCTATTTATTTGATATATTATATGATATAGTATAGTATTACTATACTATACTATGGTACGGTACGGTACAATACAGTACAGTAAAGTACAGTACAGTACAGTATAGTACAGTATAGTATAGAATAGTATTATATAATATAGTATAGTATATTTTGTATAGTATTGTAATATATTATATTATAATATATTTTTATTTCAAACCTTCTATATGAAGAAGATGCCTTTGCCCAGCAGTAGAATGTTTACAAGCTGACTAAGTTCAGTTCAGTTCAAGTAACCTCATCTTAAGGTGACGTTTTAACTGCTAGGATTGTCTTGAATAACACTATACGTTTCAAATTTCAAAAAGCTTTTATAAATAAATGTAGTTTATAAGTTTTCTTTCATATACTCGTGAAGAAATTTCATTAGCTCCCTTCATATCATAGTATTTTACGTATATAAATTAAGATATCACCTCTTGTAGGAAATGAAATTAGGCCTACGTGTTTATCATAAATATTAATGTTTACAAATATGAAGTATGATTGGGTGATATACGATTTGCAGCAGTGCGATTAATATAATGAGGTTAACATCTTAAAATGTGTTAGTGCGTATTTATGGTTCATGAGTTGGTAAATATTTTTGAGTAGATACTAAATGTACCTATGTACGTATGATTTAACAAAAAAAAAGTTCTTTACGTATTTAAAATACGTAATCGTATCTGGTGTAGTGGTGCGGGTAGTCGCCTTAACGCCAGTGGCCGCAGTTTCGATTCCCGCTCAGGGCAAATATTTGTATCTGTGCAAACATTTGTTTCTGTTCTGGGTGTATGGCCTTTGAGTCTCCCCACCATGCGTCGAAGACCACGTCAAGCCGTCGGTGCCGGTTGTTATTATAGATACCTGACAGCAATCTTTACTAATGATAGACTGTATGACCTACAGGTATACGCACCGACCTCGACACACCCAGATGAACAAGTAGAGGCTGTGTATGAGGAAATCAGTAGGACATCTCCGTAATTCAAAGGGTGAATACCGGAAGTGATTACCTATTGGTTAGATGTACATTGAAACACACTGTCTACACTACGACCGTCTAACGCAAATATCTAAAACCCCGAGAGCTTTCAGCTCGAATTATCTAATCGTTTCGATTGCCTTGACAATTGCGTTTCTGTGGACGATATAAACAACGAGTTGGTGAACACTATCCATACAGTCGAGAGCCGATTTTACAGTACCGACCGTAAAAGCGGCCCCCGAAAAATCTCTGACCAAACTCAAATCTTATGGAAGAGCGACGCTTATTACACCTGTAGTCTTCTGGTGATGCTGAAGCATATAGGTGGATCGACAGACGTATATGGAAATCACGATGGAAGACACGATATACGTGTCTTTAATACAAAACGTATTAAAGACACGATAGAGCGGAATCGGGGCTCCAAAGTTCTCAAGGGATTCGTCTGTTGGTCAAAGCCGGTTGTAGAGGCTGAAAACAGAGGATATAGGTAAAGCATCGACCAGGGCTCAGATATTGAGGGAGGTCGAGAAATTTTATGGACAGCTATTTATTTAGGTCTACTAACCTGTTTGTAGTTCGGCTGAAGATCTACGAATCGAGCTAACCCGACATTATTCTGAAGATATCCCGGATATCAGCTTGCACGAGATTAGTGCAGCTCTGGGACAGTTTAAAAGCAATAAGGCACCAGGCGAGTACGGTATTACGTCAAAGCTTTTGAAAGCGGGTGCAACACCGGTACTTCTTCTACTACTAACTACCGGTACAAGTCTGTCAGAGGCACTTTAATACCGTCTTGCTCGAGGGAGTAACACCGGAAGCCTGGAACAGAAGAGTGGTGGTGCTCTTCTTTAAAAAGGGTGATAACACCCCGTTGAAGAGTTACAGGCCCATTTGGCTTTTGAGTCACGTTTATAAGCTTTTCTCTAGGGTCATTACAAATCGTCTAATGGGCGAGTTTAATGACTTCCAGCCTCTCAAATAAGCCGGTTTCCGAAAAGGGTATAGTACCATAGACCACATTCATACACTGAGGCAGATTATACAAAAGACCGATCAGTGTAATCGGCCATTGTGCTTGGCGTTTGTGGACTATGAGAAAGCCTTCGATTCGATCGAGACTTGGGTGGTGCTACGTACTCTCCAGCGGTGCCACATTGACTGACCGGTATATCAAAGTATTGAAGTGCTTGTACAATAACGCTTCTATGTCAGTTCGAGTACAGGAGCATAGCACGATTTTAATGCAGCGAGGTGTGATCTTCTGTGCTTTCAAGTTTCTTTATGAAATGGAAAGGATTCGGCATCAACATAAACGACTTGCCATTTATGTTGATTTCGAATCCTTCACTCACGTTCGATTTGCTGACGATATCGTGCTTATGGCAAAATCCCTGGAAGACTATTATTATGCTCAGTATTATGCTCAGTGATCTCATTTCATTTCATTTCATAGTTTCACTAAATTTCATGAAAAAAACAAAAACTTTTTTGTAAAAAATAAAAAACCAAAAACTTGGTTATTTTAATATTCCACATATATTTTGAGGTTATGTGAAAAAAAGTGAAAATACAATAGTTGTAGATCTTTTTATTACCTACAACTTTGCCATTTAACTTTTTTCCATAGGACTTGTAGTTTTGCCACAAATTGAGATAAGCCGTTTTTTTACCCTTAACCCCCCTCACTTCCCGACCTCAGATAGCCAGTAAATTACTTTTCCTTTCATTTTTGTTATATTTCTCTTTCAAATTTTCAATTCCAATTCATTTTCCAAATTTCATCATTCATATTATTTTCTTTGTTTTAAAAAATTATTTACCCAGGTCTATAAACAAACTGTCGAAAGTATCAGACGTAAGTTAATCACTTAATATTAAAAAACCAAAACACTCAGACACTTTCATAGTTAAGTCAATGAATTATTTAATTTGGTTCTAAGTCTCTCTATTCAAGAAGGTGCTCCAGTAACATTAAGATAACGCCCACTTCTATAGTTAAATGTAGTTGATAAGTCCAAGAACAACATACTGTTTTCGGTTTTAATGAATTATATGTATTGCAATAGTTATATTGAACGGTAAGTCTAAAAAAGTTTATAGCATACGAGGTGCAGGTAGCGTCAACAAAAGAGTAAAGTAAACATTTGATGTAACTAAGTCCCTTCCCGGTGAAAACCACACGTACTAAAATATAATCCACCGCTTGTACCGAACAGTGGCCATGGTTGGAAATACAATAACAGTACCTACTTACATAAATAATTTATATATATAAAAAAAAATAGTTTTACAACATTTCTTTTATATTTCGAAATATCTTTTTAATTTCCTTCTTAGAGTCAAAGATTTTGTAAATATTCTATTCTACATATTTTGCTTAAACTGAAAAATGGCGATCGCCGCAGCCATATTGAAAATACATGTCAGATATTATTATGCTTATATTATATATTATTATGTTTCCCCATATTTGTGACGTATTATTAAACATTCTTTTATTCACATTAAATGTTTGTATTGTAAATTATAATACATATAAAATAAATTTTAATTCGCATTTTTTTAATATATTTGTAACACTAAGTACAAAATAAACATAAAACCATATGAGACACCAATAAGTTACGGCAGGGTAATTAGGTACAACATGGTAATGGTGGTGGTTAAGTAATTAAGAATTAATTTAAGCTCTCAAAGATAATTCAGGATTAAAAACATTTAGAATAAAATTACTAATTAAATTATAATTAATTTATAATGATTTGTATTTCATTTTGCTTAGAAAATAATATTGAATGTTTTTTCTTTTTAATAAATAGTGATTTTTGAAAACTTGTAGAAAAGTTTTAAATTTTAAAAAACTTTTACTAACCACAATTTATAAAAGCAAATTAAGAATCAAACGAAACATGATTTGTATGTTTGTATACAAAGGAAGTAAGAAAATGCTGCTTTGCTCTCAATGCTTTCAGATTTTATAGGCTTTCAGTTTATATATATTTTAGGAAAATAAAATTAGTATACACTAATTGTACCCGTAAATTCGTTCAAATTTGACATATTTTTCTAATAAAAGTCTTAAAATAATAATAGTCTATAAGATAAACTATGTAATATGTAAATACGAGAGCTGAAGATGAGCCGTACGTCCTTAAGATTTCTACACATTCTGAATATCAAGTTACTTGTACTTAATACTGAGACAGACTGAAATTTTTTGGGAAAATCTTTAAAAAAATCTCCTTTCTAATAAAATAATACGTTTTTAAATTAACATAACTACGAGTAGCATACATACATACATACATAGCATAGCATACATACATAGTAAACATTTTGATTTTAATCCGTTCTCCTAAGGAAATCGTGTCAAACTTCGGTATAAAAAGTATTCAGTATCCTAGCTTTTAGTATGAACTCAAATCTTATCCAAATTCATTTAATTTTTATTGAAAAAAAAAAAAAACTTCATTATCGATTTTAGAGTGTGAAAAACTTCAATGTACAGGAACTAAAGAATTTTAAGGTAGGTACCTGTAATCAGAATATGACGCAATTTTATAATGTCTAGAACGCGTATATACTCAGTTTTATTACTGAGGGATTATATTTATATACAAATAAAAGTATAGTATAGAAAATGGCTGAACAGTAATAGTTACACATTTTAAAGTAATGTAATACTAGAAAGTCATATGATACCCATATTTTTTTTACTGAATATTCTTCATTATATTTAAATATATTTTAAACCAAATGTAAATTTCCTTTTAAGATAAGTTCGCTATATTCACGGTATTTTATCTGAGCGTAATGAGATCCTAGCGCTAGTGATTATTCTACGTTCTAGTTTGTAATGTAATGCAAGGTAAAAATTCTTTTCGTCTGTGCATTCGTCTATTCTCACTTGCTAATTATTCTTGTTTTGTTTTTCGTGAATTTTGTTTGTTTCATAATGAGAAATGTTTTTGTAATGTATTTTAATGTAATGTATGAAGCGGATATAGTGAACTTAAAATCGTGTTGTTTATTTAAAAAAGTCATATGTGTATGGTGTGTATTTTAAATTATCGGACTAATTATTTGATTATGTTTTAATTTTTCAACAAATGCGACAGACAACCATCAAACAGTATATAAAAGGATGATTAAATTCTTTGTCCGTCTTGTTGAGAGATACATTAAAGTTTTTTGTGGCGGTCATCTCTAACGTTGTCCTGAGAGTAATAATTCGGTTATGGTCCTCCCGGGTGCAATGTGCGATAGTACTTCAAGAGTATACTATGGCAAACGGAGGTTTCGAGAATTACCTAACTTTGTCTCATTTATTGAACCAATTTAGTGTTTGCGCTTAGAACATTGTACGAAGTTTGCAGTGTTCTGTTTATTTCTTGTTAAAGTGTTAATTGGTACGAGTTATTCGTGAACAATGATACGTTTTATTTTCGTAATTTTATGGATGTTGAGATAAATATATTTTAAAACAAAATGTATATATATGTAGTGTTTTAACGTTGAAGTTTTTTATGCTTTCCAGATTGCAACAACAACTGTTCCAATTCCAAAATAGAAGTGTAATTTTTATTGCTTTTACTATGGAAGTTATCTTATGAAATTATTTTATTTAAAACTATTACATGATTAATAGTTAAAAACGTATACTTATATCTACTTATATTTAACTAAATATAAAAGAGAAAACATGGAATAAGATAGTAATTTATTCAAAGGCAACATTCGGAGAATCGTAGTCATTGGTAGTACCCATTTGCAAAACATTAAAATGTATTAATTCATATATTTTTATGCAATTTTCGACGTAATGGCCTTAATATTTTATTTTTAGGGCACACACAATATTTTCCCGAATCTAAAATCCTGTTATGAAACACTTTATTTAATTCCAATACTTTTCGTAAACATTATATTCAAAAGGTGAAAAAATAAAATAAATAAACATTTTAATTTTTTTCTCATTGCATTTTTAATAAGAAAAAAAAAGACATATCATGGCAACATCTGCTTTAAAGCTTACGATTTATCGTAACTTCATCGCGCGAAAAAGTATATATATATATACGAATTTTTTATATATGTATCATATTTCATACAAATGTAAGAACGATTAAAAAAAATTAAATTGCGTGTACTAGCGTACACTCGTAAGAAGTGAAACATATAATAAAAACAGTTTACTTTTTATACGATCGTAATTATATGAGTCCTGTGTTTGCGTTCGGACATATTTATATTCGAATTACCTACTCACTATAGAATACATCATACAATAACTGCAAACTTCTATATAGTGATACTTAATTTCACTCAAGAATCTTACAATTAGAGATTGCTAGCGCAGTGGCTGCCAACGCGAATTGAATTTCGTATATCGCTCGAGACCTGCAAGTTCAAAACCCTGCGAGAGCCACATTTTGTATAGCATTCAAAATTTGATATTTGATTTATTTAGTTTAACTATTTATTTATATATATAGGATTTCATCTACTACCACTCGGAATCTTCCTTGCGCATGTGTTTATTGAAAAACGACTGAAATACGCAATAATCAAGAACAAGATGGCGCGTAACGCAAGATGGCGCGTAACGCAAGATGGCGCGTAACGCAAGATGGCGCGTAACGAAAAAATCTTTCCAACCCCGATAAAGAAGTTTCACTTCAAAAATACTTTATAAGATATTCTAATTATAAAGAATTTAAAGAGATTAAGAAGTCATATATTCAAAAGGTCTCAATGGAGTATTTCAGACGGTCATATGAAACACGTGCTAGCAATTAATGTTGAACCTGCACGATGAACTTTATTCAAGATATTTAACTTGTCTAGGATTAAGTAAATCTTAGTAGAGCCACTCAACTAAATGTGATACGATCTGTTTGTAAGATAAATTTGATGTTTGAACATACATATAAAATTTAAAACGTATTTTATAATATTATATAAGGAATATTAGATTGACTTCAGTTTGTATGAGGGATCAATGCTCTTTTTAATAGGGGTTGATTCAAAAGGGTTCCCTAGTTACTATCTCCCCGGAGATCAAGTTAGGTAGGGAATTTTGGGAATTAACAGTTAAATGGTATTCATTATTAACAAAATATATTTTTTAATGGTAATCCCATAACTAACGATTATGTTACGTTCTTCTCATATATATCTTATATCTTTAAACGAGCAATTCTTGTATATATATACATATAATCTGAATCTCGGAAACGGCTCCAACGATTTTCATGAAATTTACTATGCAGGCGGTTTCGGGAGCGATAAATCGATCTAGCTAGGATTTATTTTTTAGAAAATGTCGTTTTATCCCTTTTTTTACGAAATTAAAAAATATCATTAAAATACAAAGGTAAATTTCGCTGTCATTGACAAGCTTATAATAGCTTGGATGGGAATCGGGCGGATTCGAAATCATAAAACCCGGCTTCGAATCCAGGTGTCTACACAATAAGCTTTTTTTTTTCCTTTTTTTTAAGTTTCTTCTTTTGTGAGAAAAACTATTATTGAGAGCTCTTTTTATTTTTTATTTTTTATTTAAATAACCTGTTCCTATTATTTTACTATTATGTCGGTAAGATCGAGAATATTATTTTTTTTTCATCAGTATGTAATGTATCTAAATATAATTTAACCGAGCAAAGCTCGGTCATCCAGGTAGTAGTAAAGTAAATATTTTTTATATTCCTAATCTATGTAATGTCTAAAATTATCTAGCAGATTTTCATAATACGTTCACAATTCGAAGTTTAATGATAAATATCAATGCAAATTAAGCCGTGAGGGAAGTTAAGTAAATTTGTGCTAACATGTTTCTCTTTGGTAACATTTTGTAAATTATCGTAAATTACGAATTATGATAGAAACTCTTATAATATCCCATTTAATACTCTTTGGGGAAGAGATTCTTGTGTAGTATCGACGAAGGTTAAATTAGGATCGACGGTCGGGTTCATGATCGTGACAGATATACTTGTAAAAATATTAATTGATATTCTTGGTGTTTTTCTTTGTGGATTTATTTTGTGGTTTGGTAGTAGGACATTTACAGACTATTTTAGTTTAGTTCACGACAAAAACCTATATGGCATATATAAACATTGTTATGAGGATTGAACCCGCGACACCCCAAGAACCCAATGTTATGATCATTCGTCCAACTTGATAATTGTCATCAATATGATACAATTAAAGAATATATTTATTATAACACGTCATGCAGAATCAACGAATCCATTTATTTATTTATTTTATTTCATAAAAATCCATTCCATTCTTTAGAGGTTTATTCATGGGAATCAAGCAATTAGTATCAAATATTGTTTTATCAACGTGGATCTTCTAGCGTAATATACACATACAAAATAGTTTCCCAATATTGTAATTCATGTAAATTATATTAATATTGTCTTTTTATTGCAGTTTTATAAAATGTTTGATCTTGTGGAAATTATAGAATAAAAGAGTGACTTATGAATATTCTTTATTTTTTTTTTTAAATTAAAAGTCTAAAAAACGGATTTTATCGCGTTTATTTAAAGTTACTGTTTAAAAATATTTAATTTAAATTATTTCCCGACGTTTCGGAATTAAATGAATAAAATTCGCGTAAATATAAGAGAACAATTTCTTTATTATATTATTTATAGCTATGTATTTACAGTATAGGACTAGGAGTACGATATAGTAAATTATTTATAATATAGCATATTTATTCTTGTTAAATTTCAATATGATCGAATTTCACTAATCAAAATATGCTCAGTACGGAGAAGTGAGTACGTCCTTCCGTCTATCGTTTAGAAATACCATCAAAACTCTGTAACCGCCACACGTACAGTAATATTTCAAACACCAAAACCATTGGGATTTAATATCCTTTACAAGATTGTAACTCGTGACCTATAAAACTCAAGTTTTTAGCCTTAATACCTTAACTTATGTTTCTTTTTAAAATAAGAATTGACTTTTTATTTCATTTTTTTAATCTATATTTAACTGTCGAAGGTCGTTTATTCGATTAGTTTTACATATTTAATAAATCAAAATACAACTTTCAGCAAAACTATTATTCGTGTCGATATAGAAAAGTATACAAAGTGAAGTTTATTTCTATAATTTTTTTTAAACATTTAATGCCATTGAAAAAAAAAAAGTGCTAATTCGAATAATTTGAAAATTTTTATTCAAAGAACGGAGATTTTTTCGTTGTAACACAATAACAAATGCAATTTTGTTCTAAGAACAAAACCCTTTGTTTTAATTTTTTTAACTTTCACAATTAACTTACACGACCTCCGAGTTCATTTGTTCATTCACTTGTTAAATCTTGACGTTTTTGAAAAACGACTCATTCTTTTAAAAATGCCTTTATTACAAGTAACAATGTACTTGATTTCGAGACGTGATTGTTATTCTTAGTGCATTTATTTAAGCAATTGTAATTTGAGTATATATTCTAGTTTTTCAGAGTGACAATTTTTCAAAGCTTAGATAACCCAGTAACCGTACACGTAAAGCGGATTAAAGTCCAAGCTAACACCTCTGAGTGTTCAATTGCGATATTTTTTTTTTCGTTCATTGATTAAAGCCCGCGTGTTGAAGAATAAATTACGAAATTTTATATCGTGTAATCGACTTGGAAGCTGTGGACTTTTTGTATTGTCGGAACTATCAGATATTTGACTTACAATATGTAACATTTATTTATTTAAAAAAATACATATAATAGGTATGTATTATTTCATATATGATTTAAAATTAACTTACTACATACATACGGTTGAATTATTTAAAAAAATCTAATAATGTATGTCAATTATATAAAATAAAAATAGTGATCCTGGCTTGTATTACCAAACTATACTTTCCACGCAGTTTTGTTTACTATAAATTTTGAAAATTACAAAATTTGTGGATAGTTTTTCTTTCTCCACAACTTTCAAGTGTTATTTTATAGACAAGGTTGAACGAGAAAATTAATTCTAAAATCGATATTATCTCGCTCAACAGACAAACTCACGCTTTAGTTGTATATACACATAGTGTGTAATAAAAATAACTGTCTGCACTACAATGGAAACAAAAGGTTCCAAGACAATGGCCTCACATTCAAAGTTAAATATCGTTCAGGCGAAATAAACAAGCGTAGAGGGCTCATTTAGGGAAATAACTAGTGCTTTTCGAAATAAAATGCTTTGAAGCAGCCAGCTAGGAATGCGTCTTTCAGTGAAGTGAAGTTTGAAATTAATTTTATGTGTGCTGCAGACGTTAAAAGTTATATGACTGCGGTATTTCTTCTGAAATTTTCTTAATTTATACTTAAAATCATTTTACTATGTTTGTATAGTTTTATTTTTGTTTATTTTGTAAAGAGTTATATTAAAGCCACATTTATTATTTATATATATATATATATATTTTTTTTTTAAATGTTAGTTGGATAGGCGAACTGGAAGACGTTCCACCTGATGGTAAGTGGTTGACGTCGCCCATGAACATAAACTAGTTTACCTGGAACTAGCCCAGGCAACTCATCTATGTGTTACCTGTCCAAAGACATAAGGTGTTAAAGTGTCGGTGCCAGTAATTACACTGCCTGTCCTGCCCTTCTCTCCGAAACACAGCAAAGCTGTTTCACGGGAGAAACAAGCAAGAAGGTGGATGGAGACTTTATTGCACAACACAAAATTGAATAGTACAAAAGGCGGGCTTAATGCAAAAAGCATTCTCTACCAGCCAACCTTAGGACGTACAAGAGCGAATATTGTAGGTGTTGCAAAAATTGGAAATTGAGAAAATACATTTAGTTGGAAAGGCAAAAAAAATCGTAACAATTATTATATTAAATACACGAGCAATTTATACATAATATATACAAATACATATACATAAACAGATACATATATACAAACATAATACTTAACAAGCCGACGACAATAATCAAAACACAGATTCATTTTGTAAAATTTCTTTAATAATAATTTAATTACTTAAAAAAGAAAAAAAAAACAGATTCATTGTGTTTATTGGGTTCATTAAATTAGTTAATAATTTAAGTAGAGGAATTTTGTAAAATTGTAATAAAAAGGTAAATGTAGAATTTAAAACCTTATAAAGCCTTATTATTGTTGAAGATGACAAAGTAAACGAATAGATTACTGTCTATTGATCTGAATATGACTGATCATCACTGCTAATTGAATAGGAAATAGCAAGAAGGGTGTTGACAGTGGGTTGTTTACCCTTGAGAAACCTGTAAATCTTTAAGTACCTTGTGTTATAGCGTTCAAGGAAAACTGCGTATATTTGTATCATATTATTTTTGTCACAGTTTGTATGCATGAAAAAAAATATGAATACGCATTAAATATAAATATGTAATCACACAATAAGATAGACTTAAGTTTTTCATACGTGCTAATTGGATTATATACCCTGCAAATCTATACTTTAGTGTCATTATAATGCTAGCATCTTACATGGAAATTCTATATAAAGTCAAATGAAATAATAAATACATAAAAATAACCGAGAATATCAGAATATTACATCTACAAATATTTAAAAACGAATCATATAAAATATTTATTCAAAACCGTAATTGTATGATTCAATTACACTTTTATTATGTGTCTTGAAGTTGAAATCCATAATAGTTTAAACACCAATAAGTCATGAAAACAATATTTTATACCACACAACTCGATATTTACTAAAATAGAGCGCCTCCGTTGAGAGTCAGGCGTGATTGACGTAGGCTTGACATCGGTAAAATGGCGGCATGAAGTCTACCGAGACAGAATGCTTATGAGAATTTATGAAGATAGCTGTGAATTACTTTATTAATACAAAACGTATCATGAATACGAAAACTGTTGTAAAAAAAAATCGAGAAAGATATGATAATAAATGATCTCTGATGTTTCACTTTGAAAAAATCGAACAACGTCAAGAATTTTCACTGTCTGAAATTTTCTGTTAGAAATATTTCAATGGAACGCGTTAACTCCGCACGTCCTGAACTATGTAGTGCCTCAACAATTCTTGATTTTCAATATTACTGTATAGTTTTAGGCCTCGAGGATCACGTAATTTTAAGGATCAAAATTCTATTGTAATAATTGGTGATGGAGAACGGAAAGCAAAGTCGAAAGAAAAAGAAAAAAAAATGATGGCATCTTATTAAAAACTTTTTCGTTTATGCTTCCTGTGAATTATAAAAAGTTTTAGTAGTAACAGTTTGACAGATAGATATAACAAATTTGACTGGTAAATATGAGATATTTTTTCCACATGACATTAGTGAAATAATTTGTATCAAATTGACACAACTAAAAGCCATAGAACAAAAATTGAATAAGATATTTTAATAAATATATCGAGTAAAACTTATAAGTATTTTATGTGAAGAAAATTATATATAAACATACAGTTTCTAGGTACATAAACGGCCGCTTTCTATATTCAATCCCAATCCCTAATCTGCTGATCGAGATTGATATTTCAATCCATTTCCTACTTTTTGTATTTCAATAACCGATCGATGGATCACTATCCCGATCTTTTTTTTCAATCCATCTTTGGGAGGACGGATCGGGTTTTTAGATTGATATTTGTATGAAAGTGACAGTTATACGTATTCTATAACCGATCTCTGATTTTGACAAATCGATTTTTGAACGTTATTGATCTTTATTTGCGATCCTCCAATTTTGACCGATTGAACTGATAAAGGTGTGTAAATGGAAATATTATCAATTAATAATATTTTAAATACACATAAGTAATAATGTTATCCCAAAAGTGTTTTAAGATATGACGTAAGTCTCCATAATATTACCTTTCGACGAATGCAATAAATTCAGGAAAAACAATAAACTCCCTCGTCATGGCGTATGGAAATAAGAGTAGCACTTCTGCGTATTCCCAAAGAGTACATGTTGAACACTTGTTCTCAATCTTCATCTAATTTAACGATTATTAATTATGAATTCTTTACTTTTTTTAAAATAATTTCACATATTAATATTATTAGTTATCAGTATGCTATTATTGTTAATTAGAATTTTTAACCCTTTCAAAACTTGTAATGAAAGAGCAGATAAAATTTAAATTATTTATGTCATTTTGACTTTTAAAAAAATCGATACTTTTGCTATTCTTATTTTAAGTTTCTTACGCTGCTTTCTTACGCTGACGTTATAACGAAACGTAAAGTTTGAGAGCCACCGTTGCGGGAATACATTGTGAGCCGACGGCCCCGACGTCGACGACGGTGTAAATTCAACTTAGCATCAGACTCGTATGTCTTCCATTTTCTTTTAAGAATCCGTTGAGACGATGGTCAGAGTCGTAAATATGCCCGAGGTCCTCACTTGTAGTCACTTAATGTAACTGTCTTACCTCTTAAAGTAAAATAATGTCCAAACATTTTATAGGTTTTAAGAGACGATACTAGAACTCGAACGCTTAAATGCAAGCTATTTATTATGTGCTAGCTGTCCCGCGGCGTTACTTGCACGTAAGTTTTACTTTAGTATGTAGTTGTGTAAGTGATTGTAGGAACGAACCGCCATTCAGAAAGCGCTATCAGCGTTATCAATTATGGTAGTGTCGTACTTCGAACTGCTGTAAAAGTAACCCGCATTCCTACATTTTGAAGTTCTTTTTTCATCTTCTTTCGTAAATTGAATTTTGATTAGAAGAAGAGAGAAAAGAGCATACTCCAATTTGAAAGGCCGGCTACGCACTTGCTAATCCTCTGATGTAGCGGATGTCTATGGATGTCGCTGTCACTTACCACCAGGTGAACTGACTGACTGTCCGTTTGCTCCATCTTCTATATAAAATTTGATATTCGTTATTAATTATTGTTAATTAAAAGCTAAAAAACATAACGATACACAACTCTAACTTACCCACTTTTCGCTTCCTCACGCCGTCATAAAATTCAAATTACAATAATTTTTAATATGATTAAGCAATTTGTTAACGTAAAGACCAAATTTAATTCAGGATATTTTTGTTATTTTGTTGCTAATTTGTAACCTATTTTTAGTACTTTAGCAGCGATGCGCTTTAAAAAAAGACAGACAGACATTCCTAAAATGATAGAAATGTATATTATCAGTGTTTTAAAACCCTTACAAAAATTTTCATAAACATTTTCAAAAAAAAAAGTCATCTGAAAACAATTTTATTTTATCTATATATTACAGCTAAATATCACATAGTAATTAATTTGAATTTTTAGCCGATTGAAATACGGCTTAAATAAACGAATATTGTGTGGTGCTAAGTATAGACAAAGTTATGTTAGTATTGATAACTTGATGCAATAGAGGGATTAAAATATATTAAAATTGTTTAATCTTTCTAATGATATACATATATTTATAACTAAATTACAATATTATAACTTTTCTACAAATATGCACGTTAAGTGTAAACAGTTATAAAATACACACACACACAAACACACACATATATATATATATATATATATATATATATATATATATATATATATATATATATATATGTGTATGTATATTTTGTGGTTATTGAAAATAAAAGCATGCTCGCGCAAAGCGTTACAAGCTCATCAGCCATTGGATCCCCACTGTTGTGTGACGGCCTCTCCCATCATTGGCCAATACTCGTCACGCTCGGCAGGTGGGTTGGCGAGCGCAATGTGCTGTGACAAGATATGGTGGTGCTGCTATCCGTCACCATCCTGATAGGTATATGAGCGACCTCTAAAAATTTTTTTTTGAGTTGTCCTTTACAGAGGACTCGTAAAACATCAAAAACCATCATGTTTTCACGCGAGGTTTAAAAAAAAGTTGTCGCTTTTTTTCCGCCACCTTAATATAGGTATATTAATAAATGATTGGATTAATCTTCGACGTAATATTAGTGATATGGTCTTTTATCAACTCTTACATTTATGAAGATATTCTATTAAGGAGCGTTAAAAGGTCGGGACAAATGAAAATCCCAAGAGTCCCAATGAATTTAAATTTATTCATTTAAATATATATCATTTAAATATTATATTTAAGCAATTAATTGAATAACATAAATACTTTTTAACACAATACCAGCGATATATTTTAATAAAAATTTACTATACCAACCTCATCCAATTTGACCTATATTGTCATGTTTTCGTTCCAGCAAGTTTACGGCGATGCACCGTTATATCCTCCCATATCCGTAGCTTTGACAGGGTATCTTCAATTTTATTGCAGTCACATGCAGGCAACACGTACTCTTTGAACGAGGCAAGATTTACACCTTCAGTGTTTTGATCGCAAATTGAATTGTCTATATCGAAATTTTGATACAGATATTATACATATATATATTAATATATACATAAAAATAATTGCATACTTTTTAAATACTTGATTATACATTATCTAATTTAATATTATTTTAAGATCTTTGTGCTCAAAAAAAGGTAATTGTCATCACTATTTTAGAGTGAAAACGTCTTGTAATATACAAGACTAGCCGACCCGTGCGGTTTTACCAGTATTGACTTTAATAGTTACTTTATTAGTCTACTTATGATTACATGTATCATAGTGCGCCGTTTAGAGACTAATAATTATTTTTATAAGTAGATTTAGTCTATAAATAAATTAAGAAAGGTATTTGCAGCGTCACTATATTCTTTTTGTTTTGTTTTGGCGAAAAAAAAAATGTACCTGAACGCACATCCCGTCACCCGGGGAGACAACGTGATAGTGTGGGGCCCTCACCCACTAAAATAACCCGCCTTGCGCAATCAACCGCCCTTACAAGGCGGGCCACGGGTACCGCGTAAGTTGCTCTGTGGCCCGCAGGCGGCATCGTCACCATATTCTGCCACAACACACTGCACTCGCCAACCCGCATACCAAGTGTGGCGAATTTCAGCAAATCCCCTCAGAGATGATGGGTGAGGCTTACTTTCAGCAGTGGATATCCAACGGCTGATGTGGTGGTGGTGATTTTTCCATTATACTCTCAAAGGTACATACATTTGCACCAGTAGGCTGAGTTAACAATAAAAAAAATGAACAAGATGACGTTGTTACGTTCTTACTACAATTGTTTATATACATACTAACAACTTCACTTCTAGGCCGTGTGTCAAGATAAAGTCTACACCAGATTTCAAGTTAGAGCTCTTGGATTACAACGGTGAATCAAACAATCACATCCAACATCATACAGCAGATTTTACATAAAGCGGAAACAAACTTATAGACAGATAGACAAAGATTCTAAAAATTATTGGTTTGTCTTCTATTGCTCTTTTCATCGATGTTCCTAAATATTTCTCATATATAGACATCGGCTAATTACAATTTTATTATATGTATAAATAAAGTCAAACAAAATAAAATAAATAAGATACCGACTTTGTTACCAACATTCTATAAAAAATATGAAGCAGTGGAATTTTCATTAATTACGTTAGTGGAGTTGTATACACTACATATCAGTGAATTTCGATGCCAAATTAGTGAATACTCACTTATACACATACAAATATTCAATGATAAAATTAGTGAAATCTATTATTTACGTATTCATACATTGATTAGTCAATAATTCTGCGTGGTACGATTCTCACATTGATAAAAAATTGAAAAGGTATTTAAAATTAGTGAAGTTCATACTGCTTCATGTATAACGAGTATATATTATTTTTGCGGACGCCAAAATTAATCACGAATATATTAAAAAGCTATTTTTTTTAAATCGAGGCAACGAAAAAAAAACATTAAATCGTGCAAACAAATGTTATGAAAAAAT
The DNA here is from genome assembly GCA_036937285.1 of Euphydryas editha. Lineage (NCBI taxonomy): Eukaryota > Metazoa > Arthropoda > Insecta > Lepidoptera > Nymphalidae > Euphydryas > Euphydryas editha. Next base: position 4,267,676 of record JAUPFZ010000001.1, read on the forward strand.
AATATGATACAAAGCAAAAGTATTAAATATACGTATACGTGAAAAAAGTTAAAATAAAATGGGTATATTCGAATAAATTAAAAGATTGATCGCTACAGCTTTGAATCAGATGCTAATGAAGAGCATTTTGACTGATGGATGTGAATATCTGGTTTGTGCATTAGGCTGTGCGTTAAATTAAGACAAATGGCCTATTAGACGTCTAAAGGATTACTGCGTATCTATCTGTTTTTTACCAACAATCAGAGCTCACAAATATGTTCATTTCAGGTAAGCCTTTGAAAAACAAACATTTATAAGAGACAAGTTTAAATGTGAGACTACAATTTAAACAAGTGTAGCGACATCTATCTCGCCATATACGAACTAGAAGAAACTGACGTATCCTACATCGCGCTATCGAAGTTTTCAAAGCGATTGAATATATATACAAGAACCCGACAACAAAACGTTAAGTGGTGCGTAGCCCACCAGACGCAACACCGTCTGGTCGAAGGATCCTTCCTTTTCAATGGCAGCCTCTTTCAACGCCAAACAAGTAATGACGACAGTTCTACTGTAGTGTTGCGAGTAGTCGCTTCAAACCGCGCTCCGGCGGTTACGGGTTCGATACCAGCTCTAGACAGATATTTGTATTCCGGTCTGGGTGTATGTTTTTCTGGATCTTCCCACCGTGCCTCGGAGAGCATGTAAAGCCGTCGGTCTCGGTTGTTATTATAGACACCTGATAACGATCGTTACTCATGGTAGAGAATTATCCAGCAACCCTCAGTAGAGCAGCGTAGTGGATAAAGCTCCAACGCTTCTTCCATATGAATAAGAGGCTTTTGCTCAGCAGCGGGTTGATTACAGGCTGATATAGTAAATAAGTAATAACTTTGAAGTAGCAGTGGGCAGGGCACATAACTCGTAGAACTGACGGCCGATAGAGCAGAAAGGTTCTCGAGTGGAGACCACGTACCAGTAAGCGCAGCGTCGGACAGCCGTCTGTGAGATAGACCGACGACTTGAAGAGAGTCGCCGGAAGCCATTGGAAATCCGTTTGCTGCTTCGAACCGGTCGCTCTGGAGATCGATTGGGGAGGCCTTTATTCAGCAGTGGACATCTAATGGTTAAAATGATTATGATGGTGATGAATAAAGTCAATGCGGATAAAAATTACTTATTCAAATCTAAAACGAATAAAAGGCAAGAAAAATATTCAGTTCACTTAGGTCATCCGATTTGCGGTCAGTTATTTCAGGGCTCCGAAATTCTTGGTACATCGCCAACGTCGTAATTAAACACTATTGTTACAGATAAAAGACTTCCCTTGAATAATCTACATTAAAACCGTTTTTAATTATTACAGAACAATTCTGAATAGCACAGTTTATGATCGGATATTGTTATATTACATTTCTTTGTTAGAAAAGAGTTTAACTCGTGGAAAAATTACCTTCACTATAAGACAATGGATTTACGTAACATGAAGGAATTTCAAGGGCGTCGCCAGCTTATGACTAAGGGGGGGGGGAGCAATGGGGCAATATTATAGAGGATAAAAAATATGAACGCCGAGAGCATGAAGCCGTTACACTAGGAATTTCAATACCTTCTACAATATATATTAAACATTGTGAATTTATTTACGTTTTGTCATGCGATGCGGAATTTGTTAATAGCTAAGGAAGTCGATTGCTCGCACTTTTATTGCTTATTATTTGATCTCTAGGGAGAGGGGAGGGGCAACTGCCCTGTTCCCCTGCCCCCCTTTGGCGACGCCCTAGAGAAATTGAATATGTTTTTGTGTAAAATACACAATCATATCAATATTATTCAAATGTGAGAGTATGAAATCGACATAAACGAACTAAACTGAACTAAATCAGCCTTTAAGCGTCCCACTGCTGGGCAAAAGCCTTGTTCTCCGCATAGGAGAATGGTTGAAGCCTAATCCACAACGCTGTTTCACTGCGAGTTGGCAGATAAATCTTTATCATTATTAATGGTCGCTATCTGGTCTTTTTGATAACAACTGGGACCGACAGGTTTTCAAGAACCCTTAATGAAATCGAAACTTTCTTATTCCAATAATTATTTACTTTGATTACACTTCAATCACATGTGGTTTTTGTAGGTAAATATTATTGAAATAATATAAAATAGGTGTCACCTAAGTATGTAAAACTAGGAGCAAAGGCAGTGTCATTTTTAATAATAGTTTTAAGATGGGGATGCGTGTGTATATATAATACACATATCCCGAAGCAAACGTACGTAATATAAAAATACTTATAATCTTATTTTTTTAATATTACCGATAAAAACAAAGGGTTAAAATTTATACAAAAAAATTATACAATAGTGTCTACATATACTTATATTGTATGCTGTTCGTATTTATCCAAAAGTAAAATTGTAAGCTTTACTGAAAAAAAGAGTAGGTACCTTATTTTATATACACAATGGAGTAATTATTAATAATAAAGCAAATAAAACTGTGTTTTGATTCATTGTGGTCGTTTTTTATCGAAAGTTCTGGCAATTTCGAGATTAAACTGCGAAACTTGCGGCGTTAACGAATTTTTCACACTCGACAAACACGTCGATATTGGCAACGAGTAAAATGAGGCCAGTTCGGAGAGCAAACGAAGAAAAATCGCATAGCAAATATGGCGTATAGATATTACAATATATTAAGTATGCGTTATACGTCACAGTCGGATTATCGAATGCGGTTGGTATTAAAACTTACTAGAAAGTATTTATTTTAATTGTTCAAAACTGTTCTATATTATTTACAGTTTGTTAACCTTCCAACATTTTTTACTTCTACTAGCGAAAATGATTTATAACCTAATTCGTAAAATTATTTCACAGCAGATTCGTAGATTAAGTACATTTCGTACGTCTTAGGAACTTTTCTTGAGATATAAAATACTCCTTAAATACGGACGATTATTTCGTTTTACTAAAAAAAAAAAAAAAGACTACGGAATATGAATGAATGTATTAGTCCGAATTTGTGTTTGTAATGATTTTTATCAGTTTGTTATTAATAAATATGATATTATGACGATATGATGATAATAAATTATTAAAACTCGTTATTTACTTTTAGTCGTTATAAACTATAATATTTCAAATATTTAATTATTGTTTTTTTTTTTTGCATGAAAAACTTGAATTTCGATGAAAATTCCTCTTGTACATTGTAAATGTAATGTACAATTTCTTTTTCATTTAAAATTTCACTACAATATTAAATGCATGAGCAATGATGAAATTGAATTTTAAACATTCATATTTTAATATAAAATAGAAAATTAGCCTAAAATTAGCCTAAAAAAATTATTGAAACTTGTCAGGTTTTGAATTTTTTTCATTCATAAGTTAATTTAACCTATTTTGTAAGAAAAAACTGTTTTAATTTTAGACAATATCTACAGAAGTCGATACTTACCTTTTATTTTACCTTAATTTTCAAGATCATGGACGCTGTAAAGGGTCCGAAACGTCGGGAAATAATTTAATTTAATTAAAAATCGTTAAACTGTAAAGTTTTAAAACAAATAAACGCGATAAAATCCGATTTAGACTTTTAATTAAATGAGTAAAATTCTTATTATATTTTCGTTTTTTATTTTAATTTTATGCATTTACACGTTAATATTTTTACGTTAACACAATAATAGAAACAAACTCTTCATAGAAGCTAGCTATAAACCCGAAAAAAATAATTAAGACAATAAAAACAATTAGGGCAATAAATATCTTTATTAAATCTTTCTTTTTATATTGACTGCTGTGTGTAATATGTTTCAAAACAGGTCCAGAAGGCTTGTCTCTCGTCAATCGCCTTATTAAATTGACGGTGCAACATTTGTGTTTTATCGTCAAACCTTTTCGTAGGAAAATTTTAATCAGGCGCTGTTAAATGACGTGAATATTAAGATCGGGAGATTAATAAGCTTTATAATTTGAGCTTTTCAGAAAAGGAGACGCCTTTATAAAATACATTGTAGCCTTTGTATATACGTAATATTTATTTTTTATGTAATTTAGAGATTTGTATTTTCTTTGGTTCGTAGTAAAAAATGTCGTATTATTTATTTTTATTTATGAGTTCTTCCTATTTCTCCTTTGTTACTCCCAATTTTTAAGCGTAAGCAGTACTATAACTGCTCAAATTTGATCATTATTGTCATCCTCAACACATGATCATCTAAAGCTAGCCATAGGCCCCCTTATATACATCATTTTTGGTATAACGTCGTTAGATAAATAACATTATATACAATATTTCCTTTTTCTATATTTTTTTTTAATGTATATATAACATCATCATCTTATTGAGATCAAAGTTTCTGCAACAATTACTTGGTATAATATAGTAGCGAAAATATTGTTTACTATTGATACAATTTTCATCACTTTTCTTTTAGTTAAAAACTGTATAGTTTTTGTTTTATGTAAAAATTTTATTTTTGATTGATTGATTGATTTAGCCTGGTTATGTAAAAGTATTTAAGCATCATATCTAGGGAGGGGGGAGGTATCACTCATAGTCGCCACGCTTGGCAAGCGGGTTGGAGAGGTTAGTATGTTGTAGCAGGATATGGTGATGCTGCTGCCTATCACCACCCTGGTTGGTATACAGTTGTTTGCACCACTACAGCTTTGGTCGCCTTTTATGACACCTCGGTAAGAAAGAAGTCGGGACTATTCTTCTCTGCCGGTCACCGTACGGCAAAGACGGCAAGAATTTCATTTTCAACTATTTTAGCTGAATAAAACGCACATATATTTAAATATTATTATTATAAGCTTCATAAGTAATAACTACGGTTTCGTTTAAAATAATGTATCAATTAATCCGCTGTGGTTAAACCTTACGTTTTCAATTAAACGTTATCAGACAAGCGTATAGTAAAATGGCATAACACAAAAATTTATTAAAATAATATTATTATTTAAATTACATTTTTCAGCAAAATATTTTTTTAGTTATTTATTTCTACTATTATTTGTATTAAATTATAAAAATAACATGTACCGTTCAAGTTGTTATACTAATCAAGGAAAAATCTCATGGGAAATAATACGGTTTCAATTTACTTTCAATCGCCGCAAATATCGAGGGAAACCTAGTAGTAGGGGGAGGCCGTATTAATCTTATTTCGGTTATATTTATATCCATGTAGCCTTAACATGCTGTAGGTACAACCCTTTTTAACTTGTTTCAAATACTATATTTTATCTCGCTTTAAATATATAAAGGCTATTTATAACATAAAGTACATGCAGTTACATGCACTAATTATTTCTAACAAAATGGGGTGCTTAGCGGTATAGTAACTGATTTTTCTAAAATATTAATATAATGTCATGTGTCTAAATGTCATGTTTTTGTGCATTCTATTTCTAGACTTAATATATATTATAAATTATTTTAAATTAATACACCATCTGACACCATTAATAAAAAAGACCCTGTGAATTGGTACGAACGACATATAAATTATTTATTTTTGTGGACTGGATCAAAAGACACTGGTAGTACTATTGTATCGTACAGTAACGACCAGTAAGTATCCTACTGGAGGACAACGATCTCTTCTCTAAAAAATTGCGTCTGCACATATGTAAATATCTACGATTTATTTGGAACATGCAGGTTGCCTCAAAATCTTATTCATTAGTTATTTCACAAATATGAGTTAAATTAAAAAAAAATGCATTTGAAAACTAAGTGACGCTACCTTAAACATGAATCCAGTTGAGATCCGTCCACATTTTCTATCAACTATACTATTTCGGAACAACAACAAAAATAATCTTGTAGCATAGCCAATAAAATTTGAAAGCACTGGCTAGTACACTATTTTTTTTCCATAGCAAAAGAATATGCAAATTTATTATTCGCTTCCATATCTAAAATACTTTCCACTACTTTTTTAATACAAGTAGCTATATTATACATTATTTTGACAATACTGTTCTCTTATATTTACGCGAATATTACTCATTTAATTAAAAGTCCCCCGAGATCATGGACGCTGTAAAGGGTCCGAAACGTCGGGAAATAATTTAATTTAATTAAAAATCGTTAAACTGTAAAGTTTTAAAACAAATAAACGCGATAAAATCCGATTTAGACTTTTAATTAAATTATTTTGACAATATCTTCTTTTAAATAAAATAATATAAAGCTATATGATGCTATATATGAAGTGAAAGGTCAGCCTTTCACCCTAAGCGGCTTACGTTAGTTAAGATTGAACCTAAGAAATCACTTTTAATTTATTTTCCACTCACGTAGAGAGACAATTTAATTTTCGTTATCACGTTGTAAATAGAGATTTATATTAGATTGTTTTATTTATTATTTTTTATTCTTACGTGGATTTAAGACGTGATTTAAGACGTTCTTAATTAAATATACCTACGTTCATCAGTTCATCAGTTAAAGTTAAGTAGATTGAAACTTAATCATGATTATAGAATTCATGTCTTCGAATTTATTCAAAAACAGTCTGAGACGCATATAATTTTCTTTTTTTTTCCTTTACTGCCGTTTAGAAGATGTGTATTTAAAAAAAAATGCCTTGAAAAATTAACTGATTCAACCTGTCTTGAACCAACCGCCTTCTATTAAGATCCAAAAGTTCTATTAACTCAGTCATCTAGTGGTAGCTATCACTCTGAGCACAAAAATCGAAAAACTTTCTCAGAAAATTCCAAAATTCCAAAATGATTTAATAAGTCCAGCAACATTTATTTACGAAACACTTAAATTAACGACCAAATAAATTACTTAGAGATGAAAAAGAAAACGCCTCGTCCACTTAAGATATCGTATTTTATTTTTATTGCGTTACTTTTGTTTTTTGAGATATGATATTGATGTTGTTTTGTTAGGTTTGATCGGTCACCGGAATTGTCTGTTTTTGTTACTTTCTTATACCGATATAAAAATAAATATATCTATAGAAGTTTTAGTAAAATTTTAGACATCGCAGTTTTAATGGCGTTACAGTTCCACTCCTTTTATTCATAATGTGATAATTTGTAGTCTATAATGCTTGTCTCGAAGCGGCTATGGGCTCTCAAGCGAGCGGTATCACTGCGGTAATATTAATTTTGTGGTATTTTTTTGGTAAACACTGAGAATGAGTGTGAAGTAAACCTTAGGGTAAATCAGGGTCACATGTCCGGCTGCGATTGACCGCAGCGGCGCGTGCTTCCGGTGCGGCGTGGAAGGGCACATTGCCCGCAATTGCACCGGAGCACTGCGCTGCGCCGTGTGTGCTGCCGCCGGCAAACCGGCGGCTCACTTGAGGGGGGGACGGGAGTGCCGCCCCCCCCAAATCGAAGGGTAGAGCGGTCCCTAAGACCCCGGCCGCTCCCCAAAGTCCTATACTCCAGGTCATGGAGGAGACTGCGGCTATGTCGTCATGGCCAGCCGCAGTCTCTTCCGTTCGCCGGTCCCTGGCGTGGCGGAGATAGAGCGCTCACGGTGCCCGCGAGCGCTCTATGACCAAAGGCGGCCCGCGTAGGCGAGCCAACCGTCGGGGCGTCACGGTGGCATGCGCCAGCGATCCCGTGGCGTCCTTGTACGACGACGAGGGCACCGCTGGGTTTTAGTGGGTATTCTGACTTCGCAGTCAGCGAGTCCCACATACCCGTCACCTTCGGGCGGCGGGATACGTAAACGTATTTCCCAGCGTAAAAAAAAAAGGGTAAATCAGGGTCAAGGTTTCTGGTGATACCGACATTTCTGAATTATGATATATTTTCACTTGAGCATTTACAGGCTGTAACAGTACACATTAACGGTTACGAGTTTGATTTAATGCTTTTGTTATATGGTGAAGAAATGCTACCCAGTAATACGATATTTAAAGACTCTTTCAGTTCAGTTCGGTTGTTTATAAAACAATAATAACTGTCAACTTTTTCTAACATTTCCTTACAAACGCGCTATCACTATATAGATGATAATGCGATCTACAACGTTGGATATCCAGAAGACAGGATAATATTTATCCAAAAAAATCCTTGAAATCGGAAGTTGCCCAGACAATGATGATTCTTCTGATTTACCAAAAGGCACGTTTTTAAAGGATAAGATAGCTCACACAGGATGACTCTGCACGCTCTGCGTACATAAGTACACATACACTTTTTTTAAGTTTATTTTTGTGGAGATTTAGGTGTAAAAAACCTACAGCAATCTCACAACACTGTTTCTGGCTAAACATACTCTAATTATCTTCCTTGTCAAGTTTCTTAAGTTGTCAACATGACGTCACAATATGTATTAAATGACAATCAAATAAAAGACTTTTTCTTTCTAAATTTTATTAATCGTATTTATATCTGTTAATCGTATTCCTGTACAAAAAAAAAAAAAAAAACAAAAAAACTATTGCGTACCAGTACTAGCTATACCAGTAATTGCTGAAACTCAAGAAGTAGTACTGGAAAAGAAAAAGAGGAAGACTATCTACAAAAGAAGGAAAAGCTCATAAGACAGAACGTAAATCCCTTGTTGGTATTCAAGAAGTAGAAGACACCGGAAAGGAAAACAAGTAGGGCTATCTACAAAAATAAATGAGATAGCATGAAAACACAAAGTATTTCACAAGTACCTAATACATACGAGTATTGTATTAAATTAAATTGTTTAGTGCGATTTCCGAGTCAATCTATTTATTTAAACCATAAAAGATTTTTAATATTGATATGGTCACAATAAGATGTTGTTAGGTTAGCTAATTACGTAATAGCTTAAGAAAGAAGAACTCTTAAGTAGGGACTGAATAAATTAACCGACTTGGTATAACATAGATCTCACAACTTTTTACGGTAGAAGAACTGAGTTGCGAGACTTGGTATATTTTTACAAGTTATGTTTTTAATGGCATTAAATTTTATTGTTGTTTGTTTGGCACTAGTTAGACATTTAAAAATTAAATATTCATGTTTTAAATCTAATTAGCTTAGTTACCTTCATATTATATTTATTTATAATCAATGTTGTTTACACCTTTAAAGACGTATCACTTCAAAAAATATCTATGTAAGTAATTTTTTTTTATTAATATTTAATGATAAGATAAGTGTAACTATTAAAATAAATAAATAAATAAAATAAATAACGGCAAGGCGGACTTTGTCTTAATTATGTATATTAGAATGACCGATTTTAGAAAAAAATTAACTATTACTAAATTAAGGTAAAATTACATCAGGTATCTTTTATACAGCATAATATCTAAGCAATTAGACACGAATTTCCGTTTAAATTTTGCAATTTGATCAAAAGGATTAAAAAAATATGTATTAAGGTGTATAATGAAAAATTTAAGTATATTAAACTTTTTAAACTAGGTAATAAGTCTTGGTAGCGTGTTAAAGTATAAAAAGCCGTCTTTTGCCGTCAGCCGTCTGATCTTTCGTCAGTTTTATCTCAGGAATTATAAAAAACATGAAGAAAAAAAATGTGGCCAAAATGGTCGAATGTGTATAACGCATTAATCGAAAACGACTGGTACGTTATTACCTGTTATTATTTTTAAATTTTTAATTTTCAAACTTTCTAGAAGACTTGCAAGACATTTTCAAATACTAAAAGTTGTATTGGTGATTTTGTTTTCAAAGAAAAGAAGGTTAATATTTCCTACTTGCCACAAAAAATATCATATTTCATATTTTATTTTTTTATTTATTTTATTTATTTTTTTAGGTGAATTTACAGTTACAATTACACAAATTAGAGTTTAAACATATTAAAAAAATTACAAGAACCAATTAAAAATTCACACAGATAGACATGAAGTAGTAATTAAAGCATAAGTTGAGCTCGCAATAGAAACAGTTTATACACAATTGATATTAATGGTAGACATAGTAAATATTTATGTAATACACTTATAATACTACTAGCATGGTTTTATTCTAGTTCAAAATAAATGCTTGAAAGCTTGCGTCTAACAGAAGTATGACTTACATTGAACAGATCAATATCAACAGTCATATACAAGTCATTGAATTGTTTACCAGCTCTCAGTAAAAATGAATTTTGTCTATAATTGCTCCTTGCCAAAGGCACATGAATAGGTTTAAAATTTCTAAGATTACCAGTAGGAACATCAAACTGTAACAAAGACAAAAGGTCGGGGCAATTAATACTATTAGAAACAATTTTGATCAAAAATGTTGTGTCAGCTATTTTGCGGCGATTTGTTAACGGTAATAGATGGTGCTTCCGACAAATCTGATCGTATTGGTCGGACTTGTATGTTTCTCCAGTACGGTAACACAAGTATTTTAAAAATCTTTTTTGTATGTTTTCGATTCTGTCGATATAAACAGCATACCTGGGACTCCAAACTTGTGAGGCATATTCCAAGCCACTGCGGACGAGTGCACAGTATAATATCTTCAGCGTCTTGGCATTAATGAAATCTTGCGTGCTACGAATTAAAAATCCCAGAGCTTTAGATGCTTTGGATACTATAGCGTCAATATGTTTGTCAAACAGAAGTTTGGAGTCATGCGTAACACCAAGATCACGCATAGAGTGCACCCGCCGAAGATCCCGCTGTTGGAGTGAGTATTCGTACGATATTGTATTGACTCTACGACTAAATGACAATATTGTACATTTTTCCGGGTTCAGGTCGAGATTATTTTTAATACAATACGATTGGAGTAGATTAAGATCTTCCTGCAACAAGATGGCGTCAGCGTATGTGCGTATCCTTGCGAAGATCTTCATGTCGTCAGCAAAGCAAAGTAGTTTAGATGTTTTTAAGCACTTCTCGATGTCGTTCACGAAGATAATGAACAGTAGTGGGCCAAGTAGTGAGCCTTGTGGCACACCACTAGGGATTTCAACCCAACTAGAGATATAATTATTAATAACTACTGCCTGACAACGATTGTCAACATAGGAAGCAAACCAACGCAACAAGTCACCATGGATACCAATCATCTCCAGCTTATTCAAAAGGATGTCATGCGGTATCCGATCAAAAGCTTTGCTATAATCGGTATAAATTACATCCACCTGATAGCCATCATCCATAGCATCAGTAATGTAATCACCGAGCAAGATCAGATTAGACACCGTTGAACGTCCCTTAATAAAGCCATGCTGTGAAAGACTGATGGAGTGACATAAAGCCGAGTAAGTCTGCCTATATATCAATTTCTCAAAAACCTTTGCAATGATGCATAGTTTAGAAATGGGTCTATAATTGGATACCTCAGACCTGCATCCTTTTTTATGGACAGGAGTGATATATGCTCGTTTCCACATATCAGGGACACAGCCTTGAGAAAGAGAAAGTTTAAATAATAATGCAATGGGTTTTGAAATCGATGCAGAACAATTGATTAGAAAGCGAGATGGTAAATTATCGGGCCCAGCTGACTTACCCGGATCAAGACGTTTTATTATCTGATATATAATCTTCTCATCTACTGTGATAGACGAGATGTAAGAAGTGCAATTAGAAACTTCCCGAGACACTCGATGAGATCCACTTCCCACATGAAGGAATGATGACATGAAATAATCGGAAAAAGCCTTACATATTGTCTCACCGTTGTTAACCTCTTGTCCATTATATCGAAGTACATTAGGTATCTGCATCGACTTGTTTCTATTTTTTATATAAGACCAAAATCTTTTCGGACTACCTTTGATTGAGTCTTCAACATTATTTATGTAATTTTGGTAGCAAGTCTTTTCTAGGGATTTAAATCTTTCTCGCAATAATTTGAACGAGATTAGATCACTTTGGTTCCCGTAAATTTTAAATTTACGCAGGTGTTTCTGTTTTTCATTAATGAGTTTTTTCAATGGTGCAGTGTACCATACTGGGTACGCAGTACAAGATGTCATTTTGTAAGGAATATACTTATCGATTAGAGCATTTACATTGTTGTAGAAGAAAGAGATACATTCTTCTAGGTTCCGAGACGAAAATTCAGCAACCCAATCTATGGTACTTAGTTCCCTGTTAATTGCTGAATAATCACCACGATTAAATAGAATTTTCCTTCTAGGCGCTGGGCTTAAAGATGAAATTTGCTGATTAGGAATATTAATAACTAGAGCACCATGGTGTTTGTCAATAGGTACCAAGGGGTCTGCACTAAAATCAGTCACATGAACAATGATATTAGATAAAACAAGGTCAAGAATTTTACCAAAATGATTATGGTTACCATTATATTGACGCAAATTTAACGAACGTATTTCATCTATAAGAAGTATCTCATTGGGAGAACTGTGATTACTCGGCTCGAACGATTTATCAGAAGTTGAGCTAGGCGTCCATTTAATATTACTTAAATTAAAGTCCCCTACAATAATAAATCTACTAAGAGGGTTAGAAATAACTACGTTATTCAAAGACGTCAGAAAATTTTGCAACTGTTGTGAAAAAGATAATCCTAAATTCTCCTTACATAAATATAAGACACATAAGTATATATCAAGACAGTTTTTATTTTTATTTTTATTAAATAAACTAACAAGCAACCACAAGTCTTCCGCAGTCGAGTGGTAGTTAACTTTTGGAATCACCTTGAAGTCACGGCGCACCGCAATCAGAACCCCACCACCCCTGGTCAATTTCGTAGCAGAGTAGTCGCGATCGCGGCGAAAAACTACATAACGCGCATCAAATAACTCCGTATCGAATACACTGTCAAGTAACCAGGTCTCCGTGATAACTATAACATCGAAGGTACTAGCACAAACATTACGATAGAACTCAGTTGTCTTAGTACGAAGTCCCCGAGCGTTCTGATAATAAATACTTATGTCCATCATGTTAAGTTAAAAATAATAGAAAAAAGCAAAGCGGTCAACATAATAATATGTATATTAATACAATATATATTTGAGCAATATATACTTCTATAATTCATATAATCATTAAGAATAATGTATATTAGGATACAATGGTTTACTAAAATATTTACACTAAATGTTCCCACTAGCATTTCTAAGCATTTATTATAAATTAGGCAATAAGCATAAATTAAATCAAAACAAAAAAAACTAAGAGCAATAATAGGCAAATCAAGTCTACAAATAAATTCAACCACAACAAATAGAAAACAATAAAAGAAGGTACACAGGCAAAACAGCAAAGCGGTCAACATAATAATACATATATGAATACAATATATATTTGTATAATATATACTTCTATAATTCAAACACTTATTATAAACAATGTATATTTGAATACAGTAGTTTACTAAAATATCTACTCCAAATGTTCTCACTAGTATTTCTAAGCATTTATTATAAAATAGGCAATAAGCATAAATTAAATCAAAATACAAAAAACTAAAAGCAATAATAGGCAAAACAAGTCTACAAATAAATTCAACGACAACAAATAACAAACAATAAAAGAAGGTACATAGGCAAAGCATCAATCGCGCATAGGTGCGAGGAGTGAGGCTTATGTAACAATGCGCGTACGCAAGCAGGAAAACAAAGTTATACATTACCAATGACTCAAGCGATAACAGCGAACAAAGGAGCCGGACACTTCGATAGGGCAAGACAGCGGCTGTCAAACTTTCTGCAGTACACATAATGAACATAAATAAAATTAAATTTATGATTAATAATCTAAAACAATGTATAAAGTTGATTACAAAATTTTGTTTAAATCGGATTCTTTACCAATTATATGTACTGGAGAAGTGTCATTTTTACGTACGTGAATCTTCGAATGTTTCACCCACACATAAGATACGTTTTTTTCTTTAGCAATTGATTTTACCATCGTTAATAATTTCTTGCTTTCAGCTGTTAGGTGGTCGTTTACGAAAATCTTAAGCGCAGAATCACCAAATCCCAGTTCGCTACCCATGATAGTTTTTTTAAGTCTTGCAGCGGCCATGAACTCATCTTTAATGTATCTATTTATAAAGCTTACAATTATATGTTTATTTTTGGGGTTATGAGTGGGCACTCGTGCAACATAATTAATTTGTGTCTTTGGAAATTGGTAGCCGATCGCCTTAGAAAGATTCTCCAATATGGAAAACAGATTTTCGTCTTTTTTAATCGGGACGCCTTTAATTTCGACATTGTTCAACCTCGCCCATTGTTCCCTTCTGGTGTTGTCCTGCATGAGAACCATTACATCCTTCGTAGTAGAATTGAGGCGATCATTGACACCCTGCAGTTCCGAGGACATGACTTCGACCCGTGTCAATTTATTTTCAAACTCATCTATCTTCGCGCTGTTGAATTCACAAGATGTTTTCAAATCTAAAAGCTCGTTTTTGATGGATTCGACAGTTTCGATCAGAGTAGGTAGTGAACTTAGGTGTTTTTTCATTACTTGGATCTCTTGAAATACGAGGTCGAGCGTCACAGGACCCGAAGGAGCATCCGTAGGGCCTGTCAATATACTGCTTCCAGTTGCATCAATATACGGTGTCAAGGTTTTCAAGTTATCCCGCACATTTACAGCTGGTCGGACAGGTGTAGTAGGACCACTTTTAGATCCGGATATTTTGCATTGAGGACATCTCCAAGAAGCCTGACGCTCACGACCCAGTCTTCGGTATCCCACTTCACCTATACTAGCACATCCAAAATCGAGGTGCCTATTACAACCACTACAAAAAACTCCGTCGTTAAAATTATCACCGCAAGCTGCGCACTTCATCTTGAAAAAGTAGAAAAAGCAGAAATAAAAATCTTAGTAGAAAATTGATAAAGAATTTGGGAGCCACTGGCGTTGCCTTGAACAAAATATTACGACTGTACTGTTTGCTAGCCCAACGATGACTGATATTTTGCAGATATTCTGTAAGAAACTGAAATAAAAGGCACAGGGATTCATTTGTATTATAAACTAGAACGATTTATTAAGCAGTTGATATACGTCCGGCCTATTACTATATTTTTACTAATTTTGTTATTTATTTTTGAAAATACTTTTAACGAAGTACTAAAAAGTTAGACAAAAAGCGAATCACAAAATTTTTATGTTACATTATAGTCAGGATCAACGTATTTATGCAATTATGTGTGAACGAAGTATTTTATGAGCTTCGTTTTTACGATGACACGAGCTAATCACACTTTATAAACGAGAATAGCATTTTATTTTTTATGACTCAATAATTTATTCAGTTTTATGTTTTATTAAGCGAAATTGTGATGTAAACGTAGAAAAAGAAAAAATCCCCATATATCACATCCGGCACGATAAGTCGTTAAATGAAAAAAAAAAAAAAAAAAAAAATAAAAACAAAGAAAGTAAGACTTATTTTGTAGTGATGAAAGTGAGTTACGGTAAAAGTTTTTCTATTGTTTATTTCATATTGTACTAACAATTTTACAGTAAGTTTTTTTTTTTTGTTACTAATAATAAACTTGTAAGGTCTGTATTAGACTGAACTTAATCAGCTTGTAAGCATTCCACTGCTGGGTAAAGCATTTTTTCCATACCATAAGTAACGATCGCTTTCAGGTGTCTATGATAAAAAGCGGGATCGATGGCTCTTAGAGGCACGGTGGAAAGACCCACAAGGACATTTAACCAGATCAGAGACAAATATTTATTTCTAGTCGGGGTACATATTTGATCCCGACTAGGAAGCAAACCCACGACCGCCAGCGTTGATACTACTTCCACCACTATACCTGAACGGTAACGGAATTAGTAAGGTCATTTAAGGGTATGATGTAGTGTATTTTTAAATGAAATAGAGAAAAAGAAAAAAGGAAGAAGAAAGTTGACGCAGTTGTAAAAGATACATCATGTCGATTTTTTGTATTTGAAAGGGGAAGACACCAGGAGTTACCCCCCACAAATATCCCACCCCCCTTGCGTGTATACCTTTGCGTGTGACGCATGTGAAAGTATTCAAAACTTAAAGATATTGCATTTTCCGTAGTCTTATTTTTTATTTTCAATCAGATACACATCAGTAAATAGTAATATACATAACGGCGTCTCGGTAATATCATTCCGAATATTACATAGTACTAATATATTGTTGATATAGGAAAAAGGTGTCTTTATCAAGTACTTGTTGATCAGAACTCTTTTAACTGATGGATGTATTTATTTTAAAATTTTAATCTCAGTAGTTTCGAGTAATTACTAAAAAAGTGCGAGTCGGACTCGCCCATGAAGGGTTCCGTAGCAGCAAGTGAAATCATATAAAAGTTCTTGTTCTTGTTTTATATTTGAGTTAATTGATTGAAAGGTAAATTGCGGTTTACGATTTATGACGTATTAAAAAAAAAAAAAAAACTATTTACTAGATCTCGTTCAAACCAATTTTCGGTAGAAATTTGCATGGATTACCATGTACATCAAATATTTTTTTAAAGTTTTATCTTTCTCTTATTTTAGAAGTTACAGGGCATACATTTTATCAGTTTGGAAGTGTCTCTCGCGCAAACTATTCAGTTTAAAAAAAATGATATTAGAAACCTCAATATCATTTTTGGAGACCTATCCATAGATCCATCGATAGACACGTATGGGTTTGATGAAAAAAAATTGAGTTTCAGTTTTAAGTATGGGGAACCCCCAAAACTTATTGTTTTTTTGAAGTGAAACTTCTTTATCGGGGTTAGAATAATTTTTTCGTTACGCGCAAGATGGCGCAATAAAAGTTAATAATAAAAGTTAATAAAATCATAAAATGGTTACCATAGTTTGTTACAACAACAATTGCAGCAAAAAAGGTAATTAATTCTTGCATTTTAAGAATCCGATTAGCGATATAATCTCATATATTTGTTCTTTGATTATAAAATAAGTAGCATCGTTGGGCGAGGGCAGTAATAATAGGTTATATTACAATTTTGACTAAAAAGTTATTAGGACTCATATAATTACGATCGTATAAAGAGTAAACTGTTTTTATTATAAGTTTCACTTCTTACGAGTGTACGCTAGTACACGGAATTTAATTTTTTCTATTTTTGTGTGAAAATCTTAATGCAGTTCACAGAATACATCAACTTACCAAGTTTCAACAATATAGTTCTTATAGTTTCGGAAAAAAGTGGCTGTGACATACGGACGGACAAACAGACAGACACACATGACGAATCCATAAGGGTTCTGTTTTTTGCCATTTTGGCTACGGAACCCTAAAAACTAACGTAGGAATAGCAATTTTTCATCTTATTTCAAATAATATTTGAATACAAATCACGTTACAGTTCGAAAAATCTTTTTTTTTCCGATTTTTCCTCTACGCGGAGCCCGCAAATCCATCACACACCACATTTATCTATTATCTTCCGCACGTGAGCCACAAAATCTTATATACGTATATCAAATTCCAAGTAAATTTATCTAATAGATTCAAAATAAATCGGCTGTGAAAAAGAGACAGAATCACCCACGACTGATCTTATACGGATTTCTTTTTACCATTGCTAGTATGAAAACTTAATATACCTATGTGTATAATAAAATCAAGATTATCGAAATGTTTTATAAAATATATCAAACAAATAATTATTAATCACACGACACTTCAATACTACAATTTTTTCTAGTTTAAAGTATCGTGTATATAAATTAGCTGTTACACGATAAAAACATTTCATTTCGCTTTCTAAACACAAATATTTTACGGTAATTATAGCTTCATATTTATTTATTTTTTTCAACTTAAACAAGTATGCATGCTAATTTTAGTAATTACGAAATAAATATTTAAGAACATATTTCCTTCTTTAAGTTTAAGCATGATCTAATTTTAATACTTTAATGTCTTTTGTACAGAACTTTCATCTGTAAAAAATTAAATTTTTAGTCTCATAATCCCGTATTATGTTTGGGAGCCGTGTGAAATATTAAAATGTAATTTGTATGCCGCAGCACTGTAGATGTTTTGGATCTAATAAAGGTATATATCCAGTCAAACAAAGCGAAAAATAATTTGGGAAACAATCATTGCACATTTGAATCCTTATCTCTAAACTAAATAAACAGTATCATATAAATAAGTAGTTGTTATAATCCCAAGATGCTAAAGATTTAATAGGATCCTTTAACCCATCTATACCACTTGAAGCGGATAGCGGGGAGTCACTATTTTCTGGTAGCGCACGACCGAAAACATTGAAATCCTAAAAAGAGACTTATCATCTGCATTTAACAGAGGACAATCATACATGGATGATGAATGATGAAAATTTCAACAATATTGTTGCTTTTGATAACATATACACACACATATTCACAGTATTTTTATTTGAAACATAGTCCACTATTTAATTATTGTAGTCGCCTTAATTAACTAAAAGTGTTTTTTCCATTGTATATCTCGTTCCATTGTATACTTTTATAATACATAGCTTGTATAGCGTTGCGTTGAAGTAGATTACAGTCCGTTAGTACATAGACGTGTTGGATCTGTTAAATTAGACGCACGTTATAATTTAATTCTAAGGTGGACCGGTGTATGTAATATAAGCGGTGCTTTGCGGTTTTACAAAATGAATTAATTTGTTCAGTGAGATATGTTAATTTTAGTTATTATTGTATAAAAAAATTTATTAATATATATATATATATATATATATATATATATATATATATATATATATATATATATATATATATATATATATATATATATATATATATTGGTTTTTATAAGTAAAAGACGTAAAAGAAGTATTTTTGTTTTTGTAAATTATCTATATATATATGTATATACTCGTATCTTCAGCTTTCAACTAACGTCTTCCGGCGACTTTCCTCAAATCCGTCGCGCTTGCCGGTACGTGATCGTGGTCGGTTGTCAGTTCTAAGAGCTCTGTGCCCAGCCCACTGCCACTTCAACTTGAAAATCTGTTGGACTATGTCAGTAACCTTCGTTCGTCTGCGAATCTCATCATTCCTGTTTCGATCTCGCAGAGAAATACCAAGCTCTCTATTGCACGTTTTGCGACTTGGAGTTTGTTTAAAAGACACATAGTCAGAGACCGCGTCTCAGATCCGTATGTCATCACTGGTAATACACATTGGTCGAAGACTTTCGACTTCAGACACTCAGGTATGACAGATGAAAAGACGTTTTTTAACTTCCCGAACTGGATCCTAGCTGGATTCGACGATTGACGTCTCTCTCGAAGTTGGATCTACCAAGTTGGACATTTTGTCCTAGGTAGATGTACTCGTGAACAACTTTGAGATTAGAATCTCCAAACGATTTCGGGGTGAGCGTCACATGGACATTCGACATGATCTTTGTCTTGTCCATATTCATTTTAAGGCCCACTCGTCGGGAAACTCCATCGAGGTCACTGAGCATAATGCTGAGGTCTTCCAGGGATTCCGCCAAACGCACGATAATTGCGTCGAATTAATGGAAGCTGCTCGTAATAATATTTTTATTTTTATTCTTGATTTTCATTTTGACTAAACACTTGAATCTTTTTCAAAAGTTTTTTTTTTTTTTTTGTTAATATGACATTAAAATATAATTCTTATTTAAGTTACCCATTTATAAAATATTACAAATTCTAATACAATTTAACTATTTATTTCTTTTTTTTTATTTATCGAATATAAAATGTTGTAATTTTTAGAAGAAACCAAAACAGTTACGAATAATTAGATGAACTAGCTAATGGAGGTAAATCGTTTCATCTACGCTTACTCACCTTACCTGAGATTTAAGGCTTACTCAGACAAACGCTTACGATATATGTATATTCTTTTATAAATATTAGTAATGCTTATTGAAAATATATTTTAGATTTTATTTATTATATATAGCGATATTTGTGTTTATAGCTTAAATATGTTGCTAGTTGTTAATTAATGTTTCTTAGAAGATAATTAAAAGTATTGGTATTATTGCAACTTCTTGATGTCATTTTTTTCTATCATTGAATGTGTTTTTTGAAGATTTTATTTCTGATAAGTAAGTGAAGTTCTTTTACGGTGTTATTAAAGATTACCTTATTTTTAAAACATACTAATTTGAAATTCTTTATAAAGCGTTTTTGAGTTCTCTCTCTCTCTCTTCTCGAAATAATATAATGACGTAATGACGCGATATAGTTAAAATTCAATTTATTATTTCAAATTAAGAATTTTCAATTCTTTCGAATTAAAGAATATTAATATTTTTTTAAAGATCCGGACCGAAAAGCTGTCTACGAAACCCCATTACTAAGACTCCGTTGTCAATTCGATTGTATATCCTTCCGTCTGTCACATGGCCGTATCTTTTGAATCGTAAATGTTAGACGTAGACCTTGTCACAGAATATTTCTTATGATTGCTAAATTTAGAAATAAAAATAAATACAATAAATAAAATAAAAAATGAAAGACCCATGAAAACACATCTTTTAACAGATAAAAAAACGTTGTATTTTTAATATTGTGCAGTGGTACAGAACCTTTTGAGCGTGAATCCGACTTGTACTTAGAAGTTTAACACTTAATTATTTCATTATCTCTGATTTCTAAATAAAAGTCTTGTAAAGTTTATTGCGTCATACACTAACCTTATAGTACGACGTTGAAGTTATTACGTATTGTTATGTTTTTTCAAAAGAAATAAAGAAGCGTATGTTTAACAATAGATAACGAGTACAATTTTCAGTAGACTGAAAACTGATACCATGATATATCCAATTCAATAAACTGAAAGGTAAATACATTCTCAGAATCATCGTCCTGTGCTGTTTCATTTCGATATTTAAAACTGAACCGTATCACCATAGCTTTAGGGTAAGAATTATTTTGTACATTTTTAATCCACCGAAGCTAATGTTTTGCGGGTGAATAAGAACAAAAGGATACCTTTCGATCCATTGGTATGAGGTCGTTACGAACGTACGTCTGATAACGTTATTCATTTCATTTGTACGGTCTGTTTATAGAAATATTGTTTTGTTCTCTTCGAAAAAGGTATAACATAACAAATGTATTAATCCGTCGATGATTTCCAATTACCTGTTTTTTTTTTCAAAGCTTTTTGTACACTTATGACTGGTTTCGATAATAATAAATTTCATATAAATTGTCTCATTAATTTATCGCTTATTAGCAAAATAACCAATATGATTATTCAATAGATTAGATTGATTATTCAGACTAATCGTTGTTATATATCTACCGGTTCTATTTGTGTTGCGTTTTGTCATACTGGTACATATTTATAGTTGAGTAACTAAACCTCGAGATTTTACTGTCATAGCTCTTAATCCCAATAGATAAGAGATTAAAAAATATATCCAAATTTTTAGCGATTTATCAGATGGCTGTATTTTTGTGAAAAATAACCGTATCGGAACTATAAAAAAGTGATTTGATTTGAAGTGTCTAGTTTCAAAATTCAGAAATATCGGTTAAAATTTGGATTTTTTTTTGATCCTTTGATTTTTTCAGTAGGTAGTATATTTCTGGAATAAAAGCACATAGGTACATCTGCGTGCCAAGTTTCAAGGCAGTATCCCATAGATAAGGGATTAAAAAAATATATACAAATTTTTAGCGATTTTTCAGATGGCTGTTACTTTTGTGAAAATAGCCGTATTGGAACCATAAAAAGTGAGTTGAAGCTTGAAGCTTATCGGAACTATAAAAAAGTGATTTGATTTGAAGTCTCTAGTTTCGAAATTTAGAAATATCGGTAAAAATTTGGATTTTTTTTATCCTTTAATATTTTAAGTAGTGTATGTCGGAAATAAAAGCACATAAGTACATCTGCGTGCCAAGTTTCAAGACAGTAAATTTAGAAGTGTTTGCGTTAAAGCCTTAAATTTTTCCACTTGTTATATTATTGTGTTATAATAGATATTCCGTTAGTATACGAGTAAGTCGTAGCTAGTTGTTGTATGGTTTAATCGTTGTTGTTCTCAGAACTCAGAATAAAAACAACAAAAAAATGTCAGTTCTTTTATCAACTTACAAAATTTTTTACTATTTCATTTTAATACAATAAGACAATAAAATTCAATTCATTAATTAATCGCCAAAACTATTCAAAATGGACCTGTATATTTTTAAATAGGCAAGTGATTGTAACGAATTATGAAGTGACCTTTACCACACCACAATTTCTTTCCTATTCACGAGATATAACTAAACTGAATTTAACAGCCCATTAATTATACTGCCGAGATAATTTTCCTAAGCTATTTCTTCTATTTAAAATAAAGATTAGAGCTTTATAGGCCAAGTTGCTTTACTGTGGTTTCGCGTGTAATTTATCTACTGAGATTAGCAACAATTAACAAGTATTTATAATAACAATCTTTTGAGGCATATTGGGAGTAACGCTAAGTTCAAGAACAAATATTTTTATAAAAATATTTAAAAAAAACTTCGAACTTTCGTCACCACTGCAACAAAGACAACTAAGTTTAATACGAGCAGATTTAACGTATCTCAGGATTTCAGTGTATAGAAAATAATTTGAAATAAATTCGAGAAAAACCGAAAGTAACCACTAGTTTTTGTAAAAAACTCGTCTCATTGTCTCGACAGGTGACAGCAGTTTCATTAATTTGTTATTCGTGCAAATAATCAACATTGCTGTTCGATGAGGAAATACTGATAGCATTCTTGTCCCTCCCCGCAGACATTATTTGTGATATAATTTTGTTTTACTTTTAGGAAAAAATACCTATTCGTAAATACGAATAGGTATTTTTTGTAAATAAAAATAAACAAAGTATATCACAGTCTAGTTGAAGCCCATTAACTACAATTCGTATGGCTCGATCGTTGTTGTACAGAACTCATAAAATGACAATAAAATATCTATGTCCTAGTGTGAGTGAGAGTGCCGAAAACCTGATGGATTCCGGTACCTTCCTCCCTCATACTTTTTTAAACCTATCCATTTCCATTTCTCCACCAATCCATTTATCACCTCAGTTAACAATCAGCTCGCCTTCTGCTGAAGTTTGCACGAGCTCATGACTTCCACAATATAAAAACGAAATTACGACCGTTTGACGACCGTTCTGGTGCGAGTAGTTGCTTCAAACCGCGCGCCGGCGGTCGTGCGTTCGAATCCCCCTCGGGACAGATATTTGTATTTGTTGACGACCGTTCTGGTGTTGTGGTGCGAGCATTCGCCTTAACATCGCGCGCCGTCAGTCGCTGTTTCGATTTCCGCTCGGGACAGATATTTGTATTTGTACAAATATTTGTTTCCGGTCTTTGTGTATGTCTCGTGGGTTTTCCCACCGTGCCTCGGAGAGCACGTAAAAGCCGTCGGTTCCAGTCGTTGTGATAGACACCTGATAACGATCGTTACTCATGGAGCAGAGTGGTGGATTAAGCACCAACCCTTCTTATATATGGAGAAGAGGCCTTCGCTCAGCAGTGGGTGGTTTACTGGCTGATACAGTACAGTACAGTACAGTACAGTACAGTACAGTAGATACAAATATTTGTTTCTGGTCTGGGTGTAAATCCTTGTGAGTCTCCCTACCGTGCCTCGGAGAGCACGTAAAGCCGTCTGTCCCGGTTGTTATCATAGACACCTGATAACGATCGTTACTCGGGGTAGATAAATTATCCGCCAACCCGCAGTGGAGCAGCGTGGTGGATTAAGCTCCAACCCTTCTTCTATTTGGAGAAGAGGTATTCTCTCAGCAGTGGGTTGATTACAGGCTGATACAGTACAGTACAGTAAAGTAAAATATACTTTAATCGCCGGGTTGGCGCTGTGGTCACAGTAAGCGTTGCGCAAGCAGTCGCTGATTCGATACCCGCCCCAGACAAATGTTTGAATAGACTATACAGACATTAATTTGTCGTGGTCTGGGCGTATTGTGTTGAGTTTATTTCCGGACCACCGTCACAGGGTTATCATCCTACTAGGCACCGTTCAGTTGTTCAAGTGTTAAATGTTAATTATAATACTTTTTATACATACCAATTGAAAACGTCACACGCATTTAACTTCATACATAAAATATCCGAAACATTAACATTTTTGTTGAAGAATTATTGAGATTTAAAAGCATATAAAACAACATAAATAAAGTTGAATGTCGTTTTATAAGCGCCTGTATATTACTATATTTGGATATTCGAGTTCCATCAATTACAACGAAGTTATTTTAAATGTTTTTTTCCAATTACACATTCCAAGATATACAATTGACTAGTCACTAGACAATCAGCACCCATTGTACCTGCATCTATGATTACTGCTATGTAGTAACTTTTTTCAATATTTTTTTTTGGATTTTTTGTATTTAATATACCAAGAATGACCACAAGTGGGTAAAAGACTACTCTGCCCACTTGTGGCTATTTCTATAGAGATGGATTGGAAGATTAATTTGCTATATTGATTCGTGTAGATTTTGTACATAAAATAGCTCCTCGCGGTTTCTCTCGCATTGACTTTTATTATTTGTGAGACGGACCATTTTCATACATTTCTTGAAACCAATGTCAGCAATAATAATAATATAAACAACACCGGGTGACTTAGTTGTATCACTGATATTCAACTTAACAAATTAGTTGATATTTTTATAACAGTTCCTATTAATAAGCTTTATTTTGCAGCGTATATTTATATATGCGTAGGTATATTTTACAGCCTATTTTAGATTTTTTTTTTCTGGAATAGTGGATCATGAGACTAATTCTTTGAAATAGAAATATAAATAAAATTATATAATTCCTACAAATAATTTTATATTAGAAGACTATATAGACTCGGGGCGGGAATCGGACCCACAACCCTGGAGCAGAAAACAGGGCCACTGCCAACTGCGCCATGGGCCAGTCCAAATTAGAATTTTAACGTTTGAAATATTTTACATCAATAATAACAAAGATTATGAAAGCGAGTAATCATTTACATGTACGATGGATATTTTAAAAAGAAAAAGAAAAAAAATAGAATCATAATACAGAAGTGGATATGGTAACTGTTAATTTTACTTGCGTAATAGTAATTACACTGCTCCGGTCACGTGATGATATAAAATCTGCTTATTACGTTAATTAATGTACAAGTATATTAACGCATTAAGCATTTTTTTAATGAACTGCTCCTGAAATTATCCCGCTACAACAAATAAGCTTTTCAGCTTTATATAAATATATCTGAAACCGGCCGATATCTCTAAAATATGTGAGTTAATTAGGAAAAACGAATTATACGACTTTTAATGGTAATAATAGACGCTTAAGCAATTATTTTTAGAATTTTTTGGAAATAAACGTGTAGACAACACATTTATTTCCACAACACGCAAAGTTTTCGACTTGAAATTAGTTACGATTTTCACAGTTGTGATCCTGGAAGTCTCACTTAAAATCTGGTTGTAGGTATGTTTCATCTTGATACACCGTCTAGTAGTTACGATAAGCAATTTTAGTGAAATCGTAATGAAGTCGTTATATACAAAAATATTTTTAATGTCAGCCGATCTTTTCATAATTTATACGAGTATCATAATGATACTATAAAATTTCTGCAAATAATACTAATCTGAAGACTCTATTGATTAAATTTTTTTTATATTTAATAAATGTAATTATAATAATTTAATTCAATTTGTCAATAGCCTTTTATTAAAAATAATGTTTTAAATAAAATACTTAATACTCGCTCAGTAAAATACTCGTAGAAATATCATAAGGACATCTAAACGGACTCGAATGTTTATACATAGTAAAAATATGGTCTATATTTTTATGTTTACCTTTATATACATATATGATTACATATTACATCTTTGATTAAAACATGTATGTGTTAATATTGTCAAATAAACTTAAATAGTAATATATTATACACAATTAAATTACTTACATATGCATTTACGTAAATGATATTTTGTTCAATTGATATTTTACGATATCAGTATTCGAATGATATTTTATAATTATAAGTTATTCATAAATTTATTGTGGTTGACGCAAAATTAAAGTGGTGTTTGATATGCATCAATAAATATTTTAATAAATATATGTTATATACTTTTCTTACAACTTTCTTTACAAATTTTCGTAATCTAAATCTTATAAGAGTATATCCTCTATAAAAATATTATTTACATACTCTTCTATAAATGTATGAATACCCCACTATCGACTTTGACTGGCCCATTGGTAAAGTTGGCAGTAACCGCGCTTTCAGCTCCAGGGTTGTCGGTTAGATTTCCACCTCGATTCTGGGTAATATATAATATTTATATATTACCCAGATATATAATATTTATACGATATATAATATTTATACACGTAATATACATATGCACATACGTTAATAGCACAGGCTTTAAGTTGCCTACATTAGGAACAGTCGATCATGTGTAAATATAATAATAATAATAATAATAAATATTAACCAACAATCACACCACGTTAACCTAGCCCCGTGGTAAGTTCGTAAGAACTTGTGTTACGGGTACTAGGAACGGAAATAAATTTAAGATATAAATACATATATACATAAATACACATCCATGACCCGGTGCAGACATCTATATTCGTCATACAAATTATCTGCACCTGGCGGGATTCGAACCCGCGACCGCTGCGTAAAGTGTCCAGTTGCCTGACCACTCGACCAGCCGGCCGTCAAAAAACTAAACATAAAAAAAAAACATATTTTTATTTATTCATATTTTATTTCCGAATGAATAATGGTTTTTTATAGTTTTCTTTTTTAACTTTAACTGAAAAATACGAGTAATAACACGTATTCTCATATTTTCTTAATTTTCGAGAATTTGGAACGTTACGTAAATTTATGCATCTCTGTAAGGTACAAAAAAGTTAGTTTGTTATTTTTCGCTTCTTATCTTAATTAATATTGTAATCAAATACAATATGTTGTTCGCGTCTTCAATCGCATAAAACTTGAAATATACTAAAGTATCTTAAGTTATAAATAAATATAATTTTTTTTTCATCTCTGAGAACTAAACAGTGTATTTTAAATGTATTACTATTAATTAACCGACCACTGGACTTCACTGAAAGATTAGGATTGGAACTTGTGAAGTGGTACTCCACAGTGGATGAGTGGATATAATTATGTACATGCTTCAGAATTTCTCCTGAGACATGCAGGTTTGAGGTTCCCATGTTTTTCTTTATCATCGAGTGACCTTTTGCTTAAGATCCACGCACTTGGTCCATTTGGCACTGTTACGAGTATATATAAACAAAATAATTTACTTTGTTTCCTTTCATTCAATTATCTCCAACTTTCTAAGATTCTGTCAAGATCTTGCATTTATTATTTTGAAAAACGAAAACCAATTTATTGTACGTTTAATTAAAAATCTCGCCGCAAACAGAACGTTGAGGTTGCGTGACCGAATTCAATGAATATTTACTGAGCTGATTTCCAATGACTAGGTGTTACGCTATGTTCTTGTATTTTTCTTTTAGTTAAAAGTACATCAAAGGTTTTTTTTTGCTTTTAGTAAGAAGCTACTTGTCGCTTACCGGTTCGCATCCTTTGTTATTTCATAGTACGAGTTATAGAGTGGTATTTTAAATTCTGCGTCATTTCTTTTTCTATTGCTATTTCATAGCTTCTAATGTTAAAAGAATTGACATTATTATATTACGGAAAAATGATTATTTAATTGTGCCATTTAATAATGTTTAAATTGTTTAAATTTATCAAGCAAATATGTTACATCTCATTCTTCGATAATGACCTTTATGAAAAAAATAAGCAACGCAATCACGCCATATCGCAACGCATTTTTTATATTTACCTCGAGACTTTGGGTTCCGGAATTCCAACATACAGCCTTAGAAACTTATTTTTTCTTCATTAATTTGACTGAAGTTTAAATGTTGGTTGTCATTTTTTGAGAGACTGGATATGATATATGATATATATTTTTAATTTAGATAACGAAAAATTCAAATTTAATTTAATTTTCTTCTTCAAAATAAAAATCAAAAATTTATATTTTACTAAGTATTTGACTAAGTATTTATTTTTTCATGCGATGATCGCAATAGTAGTCTCGACCTTTTCCTCGTCGAGGTGTCGTAACAAGTGACTAAGGCCATAGTGGTGCGAACAACTGTAGATCAACTAGAATAGTGATGAGCAGCAGCGTCACCATATCCTGCCAGAAGCACTGCGTTTGCCAACCCACCTGTCAACCATGGCGAGAATTAGCAAACCCCTCAAAGATGATGGGGAGGCAGCAGTGGACATACGAGTACAATGACTCATGTGGTGGTGGATTTTTCCGTTCTAACCTCAAAGTTTTAAAAATATTTACGTCAGAAGGCTGAATCAAACAGTATTTATTAGTCTTTAATTAATTAACTATAATTATTTTCTAACACCGGCACCGATTAGAAATGTAGATTCTGATGAGGAGAATCGACAAGAAACTCAGTATCACTCATATACAATATTGTACCAATTAATATGTATTGTCCATTAAAGACTATTTAATATAAACATTATACTTATTTATAGGCAATTATAAAAAAATATCTTGACCTAAAAATTAAACTTATACTTTGCGAAGCAAAACTTGGATCTACACTATTTGACCTCACGTTACTGTTTTTATCTTCTTGGTGTTAAATAATCCATATTTTTATGGATATACATATAATTCTTTTAAGTGTACTTTGATGCAATTGTAAGTTATATAGGTAGTATATTTATTGTATTAAAAGATATAAATATATATATATCTATATCTATATATATATATATATATATATATATATATATATATATTCAGCGAGTAGCGAGCAGTAAGCGTACAGATGTAAAGAGAATTATAGTTTCATTTACTTAATTATAATCATTCAACTTTAAAAAGTGAAGTATGGAATACTATTATGATATTTTAAAACTACAGTTGAACTGAAATCTTAGACAAACCATCAGGAAATATAAAGAAAATAGTAGTAACGAAAATATTCTATTACTCTTATGCACTTCTAAATCTAAGCAAAAATAAAGTTTGTGCAATTTTAACTTTTAACAAGGCGTTTTCTTTTTCTATACTAATATAATATATTAAATATTTTAATTGTGGCTATTTTAAGTGTGTGTTTAATGACTGACCCGATGGCGCAGTTTGCAGTGACCCTGTTTTCTGTTCCAAGGGTTGTGGGTTCGATTCCCGCCCCGAGTCTGGGTGTAATATATGTTTATTTATATATGTATTATTTATATGTAGGTATATTTATTTAAAAAAAAATTTATATCAGTCGGCTGTTACCTAAAACACAGGCATCAAGTTGCCTACCTTAAGAACAGACGACCTTGTGTGTGTGTTAAACATATTAAACATATTAATTGTAATACTACTCTAAGTATCTTCTCTACTGTAATGACTACTCTTCAGCTTTGAAATATTATTGCAGAAAATGATCGATTCTTATTAGTTAATTGCTGTACATAATATATCTCCATAATGTTAACCATAGACTATAGATTCAGTTGTCAATACAAACGTAGACGGAATAGATAATGAAGGATAATTTATACTTCGATACTGTATAAATAACAATTTTGGTATAATTAGTTTGGTTATCAAACGTGCCCTTTGTTTACGTAGACCGACCATTGTTAGTTTCTTGCATGTAATGCAAAGTATATATGTAATTAATATAAAAGAATTATGTATGAAATAGTTATAGAATTTAATAAAAGTGGACTCAAAAATCTTAATAGAAATATCGCGATTTCTAATCAGTCTGCGCTATTGCATAAATGTACTACGTGCGATAGTATAAATTGTGCAATAATTGCTATCACATTGCAATCCAAAAGTAATGCTTTGGTAAGCGATCAATAAACTTTAATATATTTAATAATAATTAAGGCTACAATAGATCGCTTAATTTATGACTTTTCAAATGCTAATGGTTTTAAATATATATCTATATATTTTAGATTAATTAGATTTGTGATAGAAGGAGAGAAAAAATATCGTATGAAAATAGTAAAAAATTTTGAAATAATGAAAGGTGCAGGTCTGCTTCTTCGTAGCGGAGTACCTACAGTTAAAGGATAATAGTGATACCCACAATAATGTTAAAGGCTATATCATTCAGTTAAAAATAATCCAATGTACAATATTAATCATAGTTCTTTTATTATTATTTAAAAACGTTTTAAATTACGTCTTCGCTCAGAAATGACATTGTTGTTTGCAAAAATAAACAAGGTGGGTTTAGATAATTAGAAACATTAATAAAGGTGAATCAGTGTCGAATAGCTGTTAAAACAATTAACCTAATTAATTAATTATTTGCAACGCTTCCTGAATTAATTTATGTTAGACAATGGGAAAACGTGACGACCGTTCTGGTGTAGTAATGCGAGTAGTTGCCTCAATACCGCGCGCCGGCGGTTGCGGGTTCGATTCCCGCTTGGGACAGATATTTGTATTTGCACAAATATTTTTTTCCGATCTAGGTGTATGTTCTTGTGAGTTTCCCCATCGTGCCTCGGAGAGCACGTAAAGATATCGGTCCCGGTTTTTATCATAGATACCTGATAACGATAGAGTTACCCATGGTAGGGAAATTATCCGCCAACTCACAGTGGAGCATCGTGGTGGATTAAGCTCCAACCCTTCTTCGATATGGAGAAGAGGCCTTCGCTCAGCAGTGGGTGGTGTACAGGCTGATACAGACAATTGGAAAAATAAACTTGACTTAAAATATAAATATTTATTTTGTTTTTAGAAACCAATGTTGTTTCTTTTTTTTTTTTTATTAATTGCCATTATAATGACAGTTTTCGAGGAAATATTTATTTTCATATATGAAATAAAAATATGGTAAAAAATTAAATCTAACTTGTTTATTTATTATACAGTTCAACTAGTTCACATTGTATATTCATATTTTAAAATTATTTATTGTTACGTTAGCAATATTTAAATGCGTGCTGACTACTATTTGATTTACCTACATTTCCGAATTAAATAAGGTTTATTTCACATCCAAAGCGGTGCAGAAAGCGATAAGAATTTTGACTTTAATGGAGACCTAAATGAAACGCAATCCGATGTCTCAGATTGACTACAGAAAAATCAATTGAAACTTTATTTATTTATTCCATAATCTTACATCTAACATTACAGGATAGTTATCCTAATGCGTTAGTGTAAAAAATAAATTTTAAAATATGTGTGTTAAAAATAAATGTGAATTGATCGTTAACAAGTTTGTCACCAGTTGATGAAAATTGTAACTGATGTCTTTTAACAAGCGCAACTTACGGTGTATTTATGCGAAATAAATGAGAGATAATTAATAACAGGAACTAAGGGTAAGAAATATTGACACAAAGTTTGAAACTCTACAAACAATTACAACCAAGGAATTTATATCATAACTGGCACGCTCACTTAATAAAATTGTATATTCAAATATGCACCTTGAAATAACGACATACGGTTGACATTTGTTTCCAACATGTAAAGTGAAAAAATCGTTCCGAGCATTTCGTTGCGAGAATTTTGTTTCTTACTTACGAGTTGCCTTGAATCCATTGTCGAAAGAGATGCAATCCCTCTCTTAGGAACGTTTTTTGAGTGCATGTGCGCATTCCAAATTGTATATAAATTCCTTGATAATAACTAATCATTTTAGGGAAGTTAAGACCTCTTATAACATGCGTTGACATATTCTCGAGGTTAAGCTGTATTTTTACGCTGAGGCGTATGCTGCCATATGAATTTTAGTTGTAGCTAAAACCGCACGAGTGCTCACATAATCTTACAATAAAGTTGAGGCAGTTTGTTTCTAAACAAAGCATCGTTTTACATCGCATTCGGTGTGTGGACCTCTTAAACTATCGTATCGTAGTTTCTATAGACAAAAGCATTAACACGCGACATTTGCGTGAGCATTCCAAATTGCTATTGATTCTTAAATAATAATGGACTAAGGCAAGCAAACTATGTAATCAGGGGACTAAGACAATATACAAGCATTAGAACAAACTAAATTAAGAACAGTGGAGTAAATTAAACAACGCCAATAAGCTAATAGACTAGTGCCGAAAGTCTTTAAAAATGGTAAAAAGTGAAAAAAATAATAGTAGAATGAAACCGATTGTGAAAGGAAGAGAAAATAACAAAAATGTAGGAAAAAATAAATTACGGGCGATCTGAGTTCGGGAAGGGGTAGGGAGGGGGCGTTTAAGGGTAAAAAATGGTTTATCGCGATTTCTGGCAAAACCACAAGTCCTATGGAAAAAAGTTCAATGGCAAAGTTGTAGGTAATAAAAAGATCTACAACTTTTGTATCAACACTTTTTTCACATAACCTCAAAATTAATGTGAAAAATTCAAATAACCAGGTTTTTGGTTTTTTATATTTATCTTTTAAAAAAATAATTTTAGTTTCACGAAATTAGGTGAAAACTTACCTTTTTATGTCCCAAGCACACTGTAATTTTTTTGTTTTAAAATATTTATTTATTCACCTTATTTTGACTTAATATCGAAAAACCACCCTAATTTTCAATCGAAAAATCTGACGTCAAAATATATGCTTTTTTAAAATAGTCGGGTTTTTGTTCTTTGAAACCTCTATTTTCTGATGGTGTAAAAAAATATAAATTACTGTGGTAAATTTTCTCAGAAAATGCTATTAAATAACAGGTAGTATAGTCCAGACCCTCCTAGCCTCTTCCCCACTTCTCTATGAAATACCTTTTAATGGGCTAAAATTTTCCGTAGGTCACTCAAGTATATAAGTTATCTTAAAATATCAATAAACAGGCATCTACGCATATAATTTAAATAAGTTTCCATAATTTTCTCAAAATATTGTATATATCTTATTAATTTTAATCTTATTTCGTAGCATTTTCTGAGAAAATTTACCAAAGTAATGTATTTTTTTTTTACACCATCAGAAAGTAGAGGTTTGTGTTGGTTATGTGAAAAAAGTGTTGATACAAAAATTTTAGATCTTTTTATTACCTACAACTTTGCCATTGAACTTTTTTCCATAGGACTTGTGGTTTTGCCAGAAATCGCGATAAACCATTTTTTACCCTTAAACGCCCCCTCCCTACCCCTTCCCGAACTCAGATCGCCCGTAATTTATTTGTTCCTACATTTTTGTTATATTCTCTTCTTTTTACAATCGGTTTCATTCTACTATTATTTTTTTTCGTTTCAAAACCTATCGGCACTGGTCTATAAATATTAGTTTGGCTGTATATACGTCATATATATACATAACATATACATGTGCATAGTGTTGCATTGCCTATTGAATATTACACAAAAAAAGTTGTATAAACTGTCTTTTAAATCTGTATTATGAAATTTACTCCAATATATGCGGTATTATGAAATTGAGAAAAAAAAACCCTTATTGAGAAAAAAAAAAATAGATGCCGCGCAGAGGCTCTAATCCAGTGTTTCCCAACATGCGGCCCACGCCCCACTGGGGGCATTTTGATAGTCAAGGGGGCAATTTAAAAATGGACTCGACACGACTTTAACCCTTTCGCCTTGGGTTATTTAAATGCAATGCTATACCTTGTCCAACCGTTTATTATCTTTTTGACAGCTTACGTCTATAAATTTCAGTTTTTTTTTCATTATATGTTTTGAAATTTTACTTACGATGTTTTGATAACAATTTCATAGTGATTTCTTCCTAAAACTTATCTATACGAATAATAAATCTGTTAAAACCTCCGTTTTATTAATACACTATATATCATCAAGAAAAATTTTTAATAGCGCGTTTATTTTTGTATCAGCGCCATCTCTTATCATTTTTTTGTGTGCACGTATCACGTAAAAAGTACAAAACCAATGTAAATAACTTTAATACATAAAAATTTAACATAATTCACAGTATAATTTAGTTTTTGTTTCATTGTAATTAAATTTAAAAATAAATATTTAAGAAAATAGAAATAGGTACCTACGCCGCCAACGCCATCTGGTCTAAGGTAAGGTACTATTATGTTAAATGTCACTAAATATAAAAACGATATTCTACTCTTATACGATAGATGGCGCATGTAGGTGATAAAAAATATAAATTAATAATTTTTAAAATTTTAGTTAAATACCCGTGCGAAGCCGGGGCGGGCCGCTAGTCATTTATATTTCTTAAGGGAACAAAACAATTTTAAAGGTTAAAAAATATGCAAGGCATAAAAAATTTTGAAATGTTAAGATGGGGCATGGCCTAAAAAAGGTTGGGAAACACTGCTCTAATCTTTCGTTTCTCGTTACCAGCAGTTACCATGTAGAAACAGACTTAATGTAAGTAACTAGTACTATATAATGTTTCATGTTAAAAAAAAATCTACAAAAATACTCGGAATCTTTTTGCTAACGCTACTTAGGCGATCATTAATTTTTTATATATTTGTTACATAAATAATATTAATAATAAAGAAATAAAAAATTTCATTACAACCATAAAAAAATATTAAAACCTCCGGCTATATACACGGAAATTTTCATCTCAGCACCTCATTCAAAAAAGAAAATATTTTTTTCATTTCGTTGAGATGATCATGTAGCCGTGTGATGAAATAAATAAAAAGCAAATCAAATCTACAATGAATTGCATGAAATCTCAATATCAGACAGTTCTCCGATATTTAGAAAATTCGGTCTGTCAACTGGGTACACTCATTACTTGAGATAGTATATCTAACGGTCGCTGCATCATGCAGTCTAGCAGGCATAATTTGATCTGGTTTGGTAAAATTTCGGTGAAATTCAAAACCAATATTGAACCTATAACTTATTAGTTAAATAACATAATAAACTAGCGGCCCGCCCCGGCTTCGCACGGGTCTTGAACTAAAATTTTAAAAATTATACATTTATATTTTTATCACCTACACCTGCGTCGATACTGGAAAATATTTTATAATAGACGGATTGAGTGACAGATTTATTATATCTATATACATACATACATACATACATACATACATACATACATACATACATACATACATACATACATACATACATACATACATACATACATACATACATAGGTACATACATATATATGTATATAGATAGTACGGATGAAACATTTGAACTGTTTTTTTTATTAATTATTTTCTCATTGATGAATACCATATTTTAATAAGTATTATTCCCGACGAAGACAAATCCAAAACCACAAAAATCATAAAAATCGTTCCACTCGTTCTCGAGTTATAAACGGTGTAACTAACATGACTTTATATATATAGATTACAACTTAAATAGCTATAACCATCCAACTTTGTACAATCAACAAACAAATAACGACCAAATATTTTAAATTTTAATAACGAACAAACAATCAAGACCGTAGTACCCTAAAGTATTTAATTATATACAAAAAAGAAAAACAGATTTTTTAATACGGGCGAGTGTCATTCTTTTGGCCGAAGTTTTGGTCAGCGCGATTCAGAAAATTATCTGCGCCATCTATCGTATAATTGTAGAATATCGTTTTTATATTTAGTGACATTTAACATAATAGTATATTAATTGAAAATGATGTTTATCTAAAATATTAAAACGATTTCTATTCCTATCCGACATATTTCGTAAACTTTTAAGTTTAACAAAATAATAACTCAAATATAAGTTTTGTGAGTTTTAAAGATTCCTTAGACCAGATGGCGTTGGCGGCGTAGGTACCTATTTCTATTTTCTTAAATATTTATTTTTAAATTTAATTACGATGAAACAAAAACTAAATTATACTGTGAGTTATTTCTAATTTTTATGTATTAAAGTTATTAACATTGGTTTTGTACTTTTTACGTGATACGTGATCAGAGAAAAACAGGATAAGAGATGGCGCTGATACAAAAAAATACGCGCTATTGAAATTTATTCTTGATGATATATAGTGTATTAATAAAACGGAGGTTTTAACAGATTTATTTTTTGTATAGAAGACAATATTACAAAATTTATAATTTTTAAATCATTTGATGAGAGTTAATGATGACCCTTCTTCTATATGGAGAAGAGGCCTTTGCCAAGCAATGTGTTGTTTAGAAGTTGATTCAATGCACTTCAGTTCATTATGATAGTATAAGATTATATTATTATGATTTTCTCTGTTTTCCTGCTTTTCTGTTGAAAATTTTCCTGAATTTAGTTTGCTATAAAGCTCACGGAGCCCGAGACATTTCCAACGAATGCAAAACCGTGGAAATCGTTTCGTACGTTCTGGAATTATAGCGTCAGGAAGGAAAACCCGACTTGTTGATGTGAAACATCTATAGCCGCACGTAAAACCGATTTCTGGCATGGCGACGCATGCCGTGGCGACGCGTCGCCACGCTATACGATAGTATATATATAAAGTCTATATGCAGTAGTGTGTGCGGTGTGGCGACGCGTCGCCATGCGCAATCGATCGAAGTCACTGATTAAACGAATTAAGTAGTCACGATTTGAAATAAATTCGTAAATTTTTGTATTTAATGAAAATAAATGTTTATTCAATAAATAGTCATCGTTATCTGGAAAAAAATTCGTAATATTTTATTTTATCATTATGACATACTTAGTTCCTATCACAATATGTTCTTTTCTGCATATTACTTTTACAAAATAATGTCGATGTTTCCCATCTGCCAGGCGTCCCGTGACGGCTCACATGTTTTTTTTTTTATATTATAGATTAACCATTTATATTAAAAGTAACACAAGAAAACATTTATAAACTTTTTCATTGACAGCAAACCATTTCATAATCAATATCTTCTTACTTTTTTTTTCTCTCACATGCTGACCTTAATAGCAATCACATTTCTACAAAACAGAAATGATATTTTTAACTAGTATAAAGTAATATGTCCAAATATACATACGTAATTCATTATGAAACCACGCTGCGTTTTACGTTATTCGTTATTATCCGTCTATTTTTTTATACTATCAAATACGCATATTCGTCGACTTGTCAGTTTCTAAAACACATCATAGGACACGAATAAGTACGTTTTGTATTTTAGCACGAAGTGGATGTCAAATTTATTGTCCGAGTACATATCATATAGTTATTGAGATCACAATCAAATCGCAAACCGAAGAGCGCATATGGCGATGTCCTAGATTAGCGACGAAAAAAGTAAGTGTTGCCACGTTATGCGTTCTTCCGCGAGCAATATAGTATTTCCGAGGATTATAAAATATCGTCCCGTG
This sequence comes from Euphydryas editha, assembly GCA_036937285.1. Lineage (NCBI taxonomy): Eukaryota > Metazoa > Arthropoda > Insecta > Lepidoptera > Nymphalidae > Euphydryas > Euphydryas editha. The sequence goes on from JAUPFZ010000001.1 coordinate 4,304,861, forward strand.
ACGTGAATATAATATTATATTGGTACGTAACAATGTAGATCTAATTATATATGTATATAATAATTGTCTATTGCTTTGCGTAGCATTTGTTCTCACGTCGCCCGTCTAATGCAGTATACTTTTTCTATGAAAAATGTCAATAAATATATATATTGGTTATCGATCGGTTTCAATAGCATATCAATTTCTGATTACGCTTACTACAGTAACCGAAATCAGAGCTCGATTGATTGTTCTACCATAAAAATATGTTCGCGTCGCATGGCGAAGCGTTTGTCACTCACGAAGGACAACAATAATTAATACAGTGTTACTACTACAAAAAAAAAAAATGTCCATTTTCCCAGTTTTAGGCCGATTGCTCTTTAAATATCTAATGGTCAGATTAAATATTTCGTAGAGTTTTTAATCCTGAAGTGTAAGAAATATATAGTCTGAGCTAGCTTGTACATACAACAGATTGCTACGTCGAAAATTTTCAGTCCCATCTTTCTCAATGTCCAGTAGTATTTGCTGAACGCTTTTATTTTCTTACTGAATGTTTGAGAACTAAGAAAAATGTACGTAATCTATCTTTATGTAGAAAATATTTTGTTTTCATATGAGATTTTTTTATTTCTTTTTCTATCCATAATGTAATTTGGTTACTTTATATATATATAGGTGACAAAGTTATAAAATTTCGTATTTGACAATGACTCCGGTTCTAATTTTCGCAAGCACAGATTCTATATTGTAGCTAAATTATATTTATCTAAAATTAAGTTGTGAAGTGTTAATGTAATCGATAACTGTTTTGGTATAGTGGTGCGAGTAGTCACCTCTACACCACTACATAATTATATTTGTATTTATAGAAACATTTATTTCTAGTTTAGGTGTATGTCCTTGTGGGTCCTCACCGTACCTTGGAGAGCACGCAAGGCCGTCGGTCCTGGTTATTATCACATACATCCGATTACTATCGTTTCTCATGGTAGGGATATTATCTGCCAAACCGCAGTGGAGTAGCGTGGTATATTAAGCTCCAACCCTTTTCCTATATTGTATTATATATTATTGTTGAAGAGGCCTGTGCCCAAAAATGGGACGCTTACAGGTTGAACCACTTCAGTTTAGTTAATGTAATCAATTTATAAATAGTAAATATGTATGTTGTAAATAAATGAATACACAAATGTGTGTGTTTGAATTTAGTCTAAGTCTCCAGAAATCCAATTATATTCATATTAAATTTTATAATTAATACAATAGACCATACGATTTGAACGTATAGTAAAAAAGTGATGCGCATAAAACATCTCAAGAAGAAGACAATGATATATTTTTTTTTCCGAAGCGCATTTATAAATGTTAGAGTAATAGTAAAAATGGAGAATTTTAAGAATGAAAACATAACTCGTTTATATATAACCCCCATCAAGTAACCAATTAATATAATGTACCCATTATGTCATGGTTTTATGGCGATGTTATAGAGTTACTCTGAAGGAGCTTGGATATCTATATAAATAATGCTACTAGCCATTTTATATTTCGGTAGACATCACGTAAAAACCTACTCTATAAAGATGCGGATTTTCTCTATCTTCCTCTATAAGTTTGTTATGTGACAAAAATTTTGACTTTGTGTCGTAGACCAAATTTGTTGAATTTCGACATTATAAGCGTTAAGATCAAGTCACTGTTCTCAGTTTATCCGGAAATAAAGTAGCTATTTGTTAGAAGTTTAGACTTAAAAAAATGTCACAATATCACTTCTGGGTAGTGGAGTCGTAAATATAAAAGTTAAATCAATAAACCTACGAACCCACGTTGACATTTAGTTTAGATAAACAGTCCTTTGTTATTTCAAGTTAATATATAGTCTGTTTTGATTAGAATTTTATGTTATTTTACTCAATAATATATGTTTATTTTATAATAACTGTAACGCTTCGTTTTAGACGTATTTAGTTCAAATCAAGTGGAATTTTGGGGATAAAAAGGAAACTGTTTTAATTCGTTTTAGTAGCAGTCATAGGTTCCAACCCCGGTCGTGACAAATATTTGTTTAAGTAATATAGAAATTTCTCGTGGATATTTGTTTGTGTTGTAGGTATTTACGACATAAGAATTTCCACTATCCACATTACAAGTTTCATACGTAGGTAACTCGATAAGTTTTGAGACAAGGAAAACTTTAGAATATATTAAGAATATTTATTTTACATTTTTTTCGAAATACTCTATTTAATTCTCTTTGCAAAGTTCAATTTGCGAACAAAAAGAAATCACAGGGATGCAGTTACTGTCATTTGTGGTCGACCACTTCTACGGTCATCTTCGAGGTTTGTATTACCCCTTTTAAATTCACTGAACCATCTAAAAATGTTGCTCGAGATGGAATAGACTCTCCTAACGCTGATTGTAATCGTTGAAGGCTAAGTTTTTAGCTAAACCAAATTTAAAATCATAAAATATCATAGGGCGCAAATGTTCGCGGTAAGCTCCATGCTCCATGCAACAGCAAAGAAAAACGCGTAAAAGAAAAACGTAGTTAAATATGACTGGAACATCATAAGTTTTTGAAGTGAAACTTCTTTAGAATCGTGATTTAAAACGAGATGCGACGGAAAAAGCGACAGGTAAGAGACACAAATACAAAAATGTGTAGGAGGGAATGAGATAGTATGATGTCGCGTATCCTAGTAACGCGTAAACAAGGCGTAAAAAAGTAATAGAATATTTAACTATAAATATTTAAATAAGTAAAAGAATGTTTTATTATTAATATTAATAATTTTTAAATTGAGTTTTCCAAAGATGTTTCATTTTGACATGTGTAGGTACTCCGTACACACGACATTTTTTTTTTTAAAACTACAAACCTGGCTACTTTCGTTGTGTTTTTAAATAGACTTGTTGAAAAAAATATATATAATACAGATGCGTTCCATTTTTACATTACGAGCATCTCAAAACTTATCAAGTGACCTACGTACAAAAAGCTTTTTAGATTTTAGCGTTTGAAATATTTGAAAACATCATCCATTCATTTATCCTCATTTCCGTGTTTAATACATAGATTGTGAAAACAATTAGAGAAGAAAATTTTTATTGAAATTACTTTTACCTGTTGAAAAAACAAGAATTTAATAAAAGAAAAAAAAAGGACCTTACTATAATAGAAAAATAAAGATATTTGTTAAACAATAATAAATATTTTTAAGTTCGTAATTCTATAAACATTAGATAAAATTAAAATGTAATAGGATTATCACATCGACCTTGCTGAAGAGCACTCAACTCTTAATTCCTCATGATAGAAGGGCTCGAGTGGCTCCCGTACACATCAAATGGAATAATAACGATTTTAGCGAAATTTTCGGCAATATTGTTACGAGAATATATCGCTAATACATACTTATTTATCATTATGGATAAATCGGAATTAGAAAGGGAATGTACTAATTTGCGTTACTATAAAAAAAAAAAAAAAAAAAAACTGCTAATTTGGACTACAAACCCGAACTTCATATTATGCTAATATTAATTTATAATTCACAAAATGTTTTTATAACTTTTTATCCTTAAGTGAAAGCTTTTTGTAAGTCAGCCAAGTCAGACGTCAAAACCTAAAATTAATTAGTTCATTAGTTTTCGATACGTGGCAATTATTCTTGAATATTTATAGGTATTATTTTAAAATACAAGACTTCGTGGGTGTAATATGGTTTGACGTATAAAAAACTTTAAGTAATTATTGTGTAAAGTTTTTCTTCATACGATTTTATTTTAATACTAACATAAACCTATTATATTACCTCCGAATATGATGGGGGTTCTCATGGACAAGGGGGAAAAAGTATAGAACGGAAGAAAAATGGGATATTTTTAGTTAATATAATAAATCGTCATTTTTATGAAATAGTTTGTTGGCTCATCATTGCAAACTACTGAAGATAGAAAAAAGATTTTTTTTTTTAATTTGTGTTGTTGTCATCATCAGTAGTTCAATATTTTCGATAGCGCTAGCCTTTACAATTGGCAACACGGTTAGTAAAAATTACAACAAAACAAAATCTCTAAATGTTCATACGGGGATTAACACGAAATTAAGTTTACGGTAAAATATATTACCTTGAGGCCTGACGTTTCGGCTAGGTTACACTAGCCGTGGTCACAGGCAGACTGATCCAGCGATGTCACGACTCCGCCGTCGGGGTAAATGTTTCTTCATCCACCCTCAACTCGTGATTATTGTTATTTGTACCGCGACACACAACACTTATTACGTCCCTATTCTGAAAGTCAACCGGAAGGTGCCTATTCTGATATTTAACCGACTGCGAACTAAAACGAGGTTGTGTAATTTTAATCACTGGGTTCCATGTCGGGGATAGTTTGAATCCGTCTTCGCGATTGAATGTTTTATGTTTTTTAATTTCTATTGCTTCTCGCACTACTCTTGAATAAAAGTGGCGGTCTGTGGAGAGGATTTCCGTGCGATGAAATTCGATCCAATGATTAGTGCCCGGTTGTAATATATGCTCGGCTATCGCTGATTTATTCGTTTGTCGGTTTTTTACAGCGGCGATATGTTCTTTGACCCTTTCAGCTATCGTCCGCTTAGTCTGGCCTATGTAGGAACTGCCGCAGCTGCAATCTATCTTATAGACACCTGGTGTTTGTAACGGCAAAACATCCTTCGGTGTGCCCACTATGTTGGTAACCTTTGCCCCCGGCGTAAAGACAGTGGGTATTGAATATTTCTTCAATACACCGCTGATCTTGTCTGTCACTCCTCTCACATAGGGCATGTAGGCTGGTTGTCGTTTGACTTCCGGATGTCTGCGTCTTTTTGTCGGTTGCCTGGTTTGTCTATTCACTCGATATCCGTTGTTCGCAAGTACCTCCTGAACATGGTTCAGCTCCTGCTCCAAATGTTCAGGGTCACAGAGATCCTGAGCTCTGTTCTTTAATGAGGTTACAACGGACTGTAAGTGACGAGGATGGTGGTGTGACGACGCGTGCAGGGACCTATCGGTGTGTGTCGGTTTGCGGTATACACAGTGAGACAAGGATCCATTAGGTTTCACTGTTACTCGTACATCCAGGAAAGGTAGCGATCTGTCCGCCTCCATTTCATATGTAAATTTCATCTTAGGATGAATGGAGTTTAAATGTTGTATATATTGAACCACCTCTATTCTACTACCCTTGACGATGCTAAAAATATCATCTACGTATCTTTTCCACAGTCTGATGGTCTTCGGGCCAAGGCTGACAGCCTTCTCTTCAAAATGTTCCATCCAGAGGTTGGCCAGTACCGGGGCTACAGGACTACCCATTGCGACACCATCGTTCTGGAGGTAGTACTGACCTTGGAAAAGAAAATAGTTACCCTCTAGGCAGTGCTGTAGTAGATCAATATAATTTAACGGCATTTCACTATCCCTAAGGTTGTCTCTCACTACGTCCAGACACTCATCTATTGGAACATTGGTGAAAAGGGACTCCACATCAAAGCTCACCATTATGTCATTCGGTTCCAATGTGATCTCCTTGATTATCTGAACGAAGTGGCGTGAATCCTTAACAAAAGACGGTGATTTACCCACAAGTGGCTGCAATACGTAATAAGTGTTGTGTGTCGCGGTACAAATAACAATAATCACGAGTTGAGGGTGGATGAAGAAACATTTACCCCGACGGCGGAGTCGTGACATCGCTGGATCAGTCTGCCTGTGACCACGGCTAGTGTAACCTAGCCGAAACGTCAGGCCTCAAGGTAATATATTTTACCGTAACGTTAATTTCGTGTTAATCCCCGTATGAACATTTAAATATAATAATGCAACGCGAAAGTTTAAAAGTTGTTAAAACAAAATCTCTACCTAATCTCTGACTTAAAATTTTGCACAAAACCTCTTAAGAAAATAATATTAATAAAATTATGTATATTAAAATAAAAAATATAGTGCACTTTTTATATAGAGTGAAATGAAAGAAAAAAGGCTTTGATACGTTTTCTATTTTTTAACATAGTTTTAAATAACATATAAATGGTAATTGGTGTAAGTCAAAAAACATCGAATAATTTAATTTATTCCAAGTAAGATTTCGTGTAGTTAATGACTGTGAGCGGAGAATAACTTTTGATATAATGCGTAAAATAAGGTCGGTGATCCATAGGATGTACAAACTAAATAAATGTTTTTGTTGCTATAATACTTTTTCATACATACTGTCAGAGTTTGTGCAATGCTACTACTACAAATCTATACTTAATGCAGATGTATATAATAAAATTAAGCATTTTCTACTCGCTAATGTACAGGGTATCTTAAAATTTTAAGAAGGCACTAAGATGTCACGCTAAGAACATACATATTATTATCTTAGAAACACGGCGTATAAGGAACGATAAATGTCAATCAATCTGACAAGTATCAAAATTAACAATGAAATTTTGATACTTATCCATAGAATTATGTATAAATTGAAATATGAGGACACTGACTAGAGATTGAAATTTTAATGAATGCCACAACGCTGTGACGATATAAAAAATAGTAACAAATGTGTTCTTTTGTTTGTCTGTTTCGCTTTTTTCTATTATATGGGATAGTATCTACTACACAATTATTTTACGATTGTAACCCTGTACGAAAATACTTTGTTCTTTCTTACTAGAAATACAATAAAGATACCAATATTAAGTTTGGAGTAACGAACATAACTATATCATATTTTAAACGTCAAATTGCTAACAAAAGGCTTTTTCCTCTTATCAAAAAAACAAAAACAACTTTATTCAAATAGTAACGAGTACCTTCGAATCGTCATTTTACAAATTAACACTTTAAAGTGATTATTATTTTGTAAAAGTAAAGCTACCACCGATTCGGAATGTAGATTCTGCAGAGAAGAATCGGCAAGAAATTCCGCAGTTACTGTTTTGAAAAAAATAATATATAAACTGTGTTTTAGTACAAAAAATTAGTAATATCTTGCATGAAATACAGCGCCACTAAGTCCAGACATCTTTATCGACTAAGTAAAGTAAAAAAAGAAAAGACTTATAGGAAAAGGTTTGTAGTTTAATCCACCATGCTACCCCACTGCGGGTTATTAGATAATTTTATTACCCTGAGTAACGATTGCTATATGGTTAACTACCTTTGTGGTGGCGCAACTACCTTTGACACACTTCGGCAAAAAAGAGGTCGAGACTTTTCTTCTCTGTCTCACACCGCACTTCAATTTTATAACTATATTATTTAATAAAAATACATAATACGTTAATTTTGTATTTTAATATGACGTGATGTTTTTATTTATATATTCGAGTGTCCTACTAGATGACAGCGGCGTGCACAGGATTATGACACTGGGTATGCGGCGGAGTACTCGGTCACAAAAACTTATTCTTTTATAGATTTTTAGCATAGCCACAGCCACGCGACGGATCTCTGTTGGATCAGATGTTTTTCTGTATGATCATGCTTCTTGGCGCGGAATAGAAATTTAAATCTGAATATATAAAAATATCCTGTCCAGGATTATTCCAGTGAACCCATTTTAAATACATTTTTTAATAGACTAAATTTATTATAAAATAGGTCTCAATCTATTATCACACCGGTGAAGGTCGACTTAGGTTCGGATCTTAGACTATAGCCTGCCGCAGGAGTCGCGGCTGGTCCGGCTTTCGATATTCATAGGTGTGTGCGTTTGCGAACTGTGTACGGAAACCAAAATTTCTACACACATGCGGACGCGACGGCATGACTTGGTTGATTAAGTACAATATTTTGCAGCGCCGCTTGCCTGTCGCCAAACGCATGGCAAAGATAATGTTTGTGTGCTTGCAAATAGGTGCTATTTATAAAATATTAGGCGTTTTTAAGTTATTATATTTTGTTTATTCATTTATTTACTATCAATTAAAGTCATCTAAAATGTACGAACGTTTTATTAAAATATCTGTGAATGGCAAGTAAAGCACTGCATTTCTGCCTACAAGGAGCACACGCCCCTGCTAGATGATAAACTTTACTCGATACACGAAATTGTAAGGACAAGGTCGACACGCAAGTTTGCTGTTGTAACTATAATTAAAGGCTTTTTCCGGACACAGTTTATTATTTATTTATCCCTCGTGGCAGAAAATAAAGAATTCGTTGCTACTAGTTTATGTCGTTATGGATGAATGAGATAATGAGGTGAAATTGTAGTTTAGTAAATTTAAAATAAATATTTTACATTTTATATGCACACGCGATTGTTTGATTTTTTTAAGTGCATATACATAATTATTGTTCCAGTAGACGTCGAGTTGCGGTGCAATCCCGTGAATACATATACATATATAATTATTTTTTGTATATTAATACACTTTAGAACTAATAATTCACAATTAATTATCAGATATTGTGACATGACAATTATATTTTTTTAATAATTATTATAAAAAATATATGTTTCGTCTATCTCTCTAATGTTTGAGCTAAGTTAGACTAGTTTACGTTATTAATTAATTGGTAAATTCATATTTAAAAAAATATATATTTAGTTTTTATAATTAATAATAATTTGTTCATCTAATAAAATTGTAAGTTTCACGTGACAGTTTTTTTTTAGAATTGTTGACTAAAATTATTTTAGTGGTTTAAAACACTATTATACACATTTCTATCATTTTAAGAAATGTTTGTCTATCTGTTTGTCTGTTTGTTAAAGTATTAAGTTTATATTGAAAAATAAGCATAAAAGTTATAAAGCGTATCTTGAGGTAACATTTAGTCTTTATTTCATCTGAATCACTTCACGGTAACAAAAGTTATTGTAATTTAAATAATATATTTTTAATAACACCGTGAGACAGAGAAGAGTAGATAAGTCAATACATTAAAATGTGGTCCAAAAACGGTAATAATGTTGTGTACAATTTTATTATTTGTAGCATTGAGTTAATAATAATTTAAAATTAATATTTATTTCAAAAAAATAATTAATGAAAAACCCAACATAGAAAGTACGTCAAAATGTTCTACCGCGATCGATTTTTACAGCGTCTCTCTCAGCGTTTGAAGTATGACACTATCATCTTTCTGAATCGCGGTGTTAAACATCATCATTATAATCATCATCACATCAGACATTGGATGTTCACTGCTGAACGTAGGCCATGTTATATACATATACTCGATTACATGCTAAAGTAAAGCTTAAGTGCGTGCGATGCCATGGGTACAGCTAGCTATAACTAAATCTGGTTTGGCCGATAACACATTTTTATAAAAGTACTAACTTCTACCCGCGGCTTCACCCACATGGTTGTAATGACAAAAAGTAGTCTATGTTTTTCCCCAGGTTTCAGACTATCCGTATCAAATTCTTACAACAGCTTAGTAACAAAGACTCTCATAGCTCCACGCTCGCAGAGTGCACAATAATATTACCCAGTCGACACTTCTCGCGAAAATAAGGTCGAAAGCGCCATGGAATATGCGTCACTTATGGGTTTTCGCGTAGTATTCTTTACACTATGATATATTATGGCCAAATTAGACAAAATCTTTATATATTATAGCCTATGTGTTATTCTGATGTATAATCTATTTTACTGTAAAGTTTTATTTAAATTCGTTCAGTAGTTTTTGCGTGAAAGAAAAACAAACATCCGAAAGAGAAACAAACATCCAAATAATTTTACACATTTATAATATTAATAAGATTTCAATATTTCATGGTGTCACTACTACTAGTTCTAATTGATCAAAATGATTCAGCGAATGTTCTCTTTGTGGAAAATTTATACGAACTTACCATCAGATAAAAAATAATTATATAATAAAAATTCATAGTAGTTCATATTTTATTACAAGACTTCTTTATTTTTTAACTTGATGTTATTTTTTTTGAATAGGTAAATTTTTCTAGTTGAATTTAAACAATTACTTCAATAAAAATCTGTTATTTAAAAAGGTTTTTTTTAAATATGTATAATAAATAGTTAGTTTTTTTAAAGAGTAACCGTTGAGTTACTTCCTGATTCTTCTAATCGGTGATAGCTTTACATTAATTATAATTAACTAGCTGATTACAATATTGTAGTAATTTAAATATTGAATATATAACATTAAGGAATCATCAGTAAAAATTTATATAGATCTTAGAAATTTGAAACGTTAACGCTTTATAGAATTATGTATCTACTTCGATATTTATTAACTTGCGCGATAGATCAGAAACATGTGATGTTAGTTATAAAATTTCTTGTAGTGTAGTAGATATAGTTCAAAACAGTCAACTGATGACGCTCGTATCATTGTATATCATATTATTTTTAATTATTTTTTATAGCGGCCCGCACCGGCTGCTCCCGGGATATGTATATATACATAAAACTTCCTCATGAATCACTCTATCTATTGATGGAAACCGCATGGAAATCCTGCATGGATGCTCGTGTGCTTTTTGAGTGTCTCGCGAATAGGCAGACATACGCGACGGACGACTTTGTTTTATAACATGTACTGATTATTTAAAAAAATTATAACTTTGAAAAATGACGAATTTAAAAGTGCCAACAAGTCACGCACACAACACACACACACACATACAGGCACATATAGATATATAGCGAAAGCGATCTCTTTCTGGCTTATTGATATTTAGGAAAAATCTTTATTGATATTTAGGAAAAATTATATATGACATGTACCTATATGAAATAAAAAGTTACTATTATGTTTATATATAATTTCGAAAAAAAAAATGCCAGGTACTCCTTTTCAACTACTGGCAGTATTTTAAGGATGTGTATTCGCCTAGAAGACATTGTTTATTGATTAAAAATTTGCACTAAAGTAAAAAATCTATACTATAAATTTTTATTTACCACGGATTGGCACAGTGGTCACACTAACTAGGGGGGCACTTGTCGCTCCCGAGCATCATCACCGCGATGCTCGGCGACGACGAGTCCTGGAAGGCGATGGTCTCCTTCTGCGAGACAGTAATGTCCCAGAAGGAGGCCGACGAGCGGAGGAGAGAGGAGGCCGCCGACGTGGCCTCCGTCCGCGGGCGACGAATGGGGGTGCGTAGGAGGCGCTACTTAATGCGCCTCCAGTAACGCCCTTGTGCCCGTGTCGGGCCGGGATGCTAGACACGACGTCGTCGTGACTGTTCAGAGGTTAGCCGGACAGTCCCCATGTAGGAGAAGTCTGGCCTTTTCGCCGAGGCCAGCCTGTCGCTGGAGGGATCCTGTTGCCTGCAGATCCGGGACCCTCCAATTAAAGCGGCTGAAGGCTCCCGCAGGGGTTTAGTACGGTATTGCACTCCCAAAGTGTCGAGTCCGACATAGGTCTAGGACTGCCGACCCGGGCGTCCTGGATATCATCCGTAAATGGATTCCCCTGCGTCACAAAAAAAAAAAAAAAAGTGGTCACACTAAGAGAGTGCTAGCGGTCGCGAGCTCGTTCCCCGGTCAGCAAATTTTTGTATAGGCCCTACAGATGTTTGTGTTGTATTTGTTTCTGGACCTCATTCTTAGGGCTTTCATTATACTACGCACCGTTTAAAATTTAACTAAAACTCCACACATAAAAAAATCTCATACATTAACATTTTTGTTAAAGAATTATTGATATTTAAAAGTTTATAACAATTACATTGTTAAATTTTACTATCACTTTCAAAGCATCAGTATATTACTATATTAATGCTCTGTGCATATGTGTTTCCAGATATTCGAAACAGGATCTCATCCAATTAATGGCCGTTGAGTATGAATATTTTTCTGAGAAATTTATAAAAGAATTTGTAATTAAAAGTGACTTTAAAAAGCGCTCCACTAGTATAACTAATATAGTAAAAATATACAGATAATTTAAATTTTTTAGCGTTTATATAATAGATGAAGATTTATATTTTGCTGTACAGTGTAAAATTCATCAAAAGAGTAAGTAAAGGAGGAAAAAAGCGTCAAAGGGTAAAAAAGCGTAGTTAATAACCTCATATTTCCTAGTTAATGAGACCTTGGAATACGACCTCTTTTATAGAAAATGTAATATCAAAAGTGGCATCACTAACATTATATACTTTAAAATAAAACCATATTTTTAATAGTTTTCTCATAAGATGATGAAGCTGTTGACCTCAGGATCTACTTTTTATCTATTCAATTAACAGATCTATCTTTCACGTTCAAAGCTTATTAATTATTTATTTATTAGAAGAGATGTATGTATGTATATTGAATAAACAATGTTATTAAATTACAATACCCGTACATATTCCGTATGTATATTACATTACATACAATTTACATACGAGGGTGTCTTCTTACTCAATAAGGGCACTTAATATATTACTATAAAACATAGCAGTCATAGATTTTTTTCGGAATTCATCCCTTGACAGGCTCAAAGTTTGTCAGGAATGTGGAAATAAGGTTTTATTTTATAAAGTAATAAAAGTATATGTTTTTAAAATATCTTCTAAGGTTTCAAAAAATGCAGGAAGTTTAAATTGTACGTCTATGAAGTAACGTAGAACTCGTATTAAAAGATAGGATACCCAAGCAGTAAGAAAAAATCTTTTTCTACTGTTTCATATCTAGCAGATTTCTTACTCTTAGGTGAAGACAATGTAAAGCATTTAAAGAGATTTCAAGAGCATTAACTCACACCTGTTACCTTATAAATAGTGAGTACACGAGGCATTGTGACTTAAGTACAGACTTTTTACTATCCTTATATGTTTATATTTTTATATATTTTATGTGCACTTATGGTCCAAGTATCTCAATGTGAGTATTATATGAGACAAAATTATCCTAATAGAAAATTTCAAACATGAAGTAAGTAATGTTACCTGTTTACGAAATAATTTTATTTATAATTTTCAATCATGTTATATTGTATAATAGTATTCATGTTGATCTGAATTTATAATGCGTCCCTGCTATTATGTTTTCAACAAGACAGACAAGACAGGGGACAGCCTAATGATCTTGAGGTTATTTTTAACTTAACACTACTGAATATCAATAGTCGATGCTATTTTTATATTTATATTTGCAACTAGCGGCCCGCCCCGGCTGCACCCGGAGTATGTATATGATTCATTCCAAAAATCTGTTTACTAAAAAGATCACGCGTGCATTATCTTCTTAACCATCCTCAAGAATCAGTCTATCTATTAGTGAAAACCGCATGAAAATCCGTGCAGTAGTTTTTGAGTTTATAGTGAACAGACAGACAGTCGCGTTGGAGGACTTACTCGTAGTTTTATAATATAAAGTGATAGTGATGATATATAAAAATATAGTATATCTGTGTATATTTTTATTATTTGATGTCTTGTAAAAGTCTCGGACTCGCGAGACAAAACATGACGAAATGTAATATGTATATTATATATTATCACTCATTTTTTAATTTTAATGGAAAAAAAAATTGTGAATTTTTTTGTTAATATAAAAGTATTTTTGAAGATAAATTTGGCTTTCACTGTATTAGATATGAAGGTAAAAAGGAACTTATTTAGGATGACATGACAGCAAACTGCAAACAAATGTCAAACACATTAGTTTTTTCAATTTTTGAAATTCGAAAGTGCTATTGTGTTTTATCCAATTTTTCTCGATTTCCAAAGATGGCTTGGCTTGTTTTCACGGTTTCCGATTATTCTCTTTTGTTTTGGCATCGTGTTGATTATTTTTCTCCGACGACTACTTGATAATGAAGATGGGGTACAAAATGAATCATTATTGTATTATTATAGTAAAAGACGAACAAATAAATAATCATTAAATTGTTTGAAATTAGAATGTTTTTAACTTAGTAATGCAAGAATGCTATACCCAAGCTATATTTACCAAATTATACGTTCTCCAACGTTTTATACATAAATATGTGTTATATGTTATATTGTACTTTGACAGGTAGTCAATAGATGGCACTGGTTTTAAACTCTATACCCGATATTCAAGTTACTCTATGGCAAGGAGACATTGTCAAACACAACGCTTGCGCAGCGCCTGTCCAGTAGTTTTTGCGTGAAAGCCGAACAACAGATAGACAGACAAAAATTTCAAATTGAAATTCTGATTCTCAAAATAAATTATAGCTTATATGTTTCCGAGGACTAATAGCTATATAACAAAAAACTTTCATCAAAATCCATTCGGTAGCTTTGCGTGAAAGCTGGACAAACAGACAGGCAGATAAAAATTTCAAAATTATTTATTTGTTTTTGGGTATATTTACAGAATTGAACTCTACTATGCATATTTTGTACTATATTCAAAATTATGTTAAATATTTATAAGGAGACACTCGATATGCGTGGACGTAGACGCGAGCCGGAACCAGAGAGAACACTTTTCCTCTATGTCCACAGATACCAAAGACGCTGTTTGAGAGAATGAGAGACTATCTAGATCTAAATGGAGTCATTCATAAACAATAGATATAGAGCATATTTACAATGGCAAATTTAAAAACTAATTATTTACAGATATTTGTGCTATAAATCATATCCGCGTGGAATGGTTCCAAGAATGCTGACTGAATTTACCCGTTGAATCGCAATTCCGGCTCTCTCCTATCACCAGTGCAATGTGTTTTGACGTTCTTGTTGCGACTGCAAACGGCACAAAGATATAATTTGGTATACGTGACAAATATTTGTGTCGTTTAGTCATTTCGGGTTTTTCCGCAGCTTCTTTTGCTCTTAAGGCTGTCTCATTTGCATGAGACCCTTTTCCAGGGAACCAGTGTTAATCCATTAGGTCTCTTGACATCATCGCGATTAATTTTATAAGGCTCAAAAATAGCAGGAAATTCGATGATGGTGATAGCTCTTTCAAGTGTTTTGTTCAGGGAACCGTGGCGGGAAAGCATACCTGAACTCTTGCAACAAGATAGGCCCTATAGTCCTATAAAAAGATTTTCTCACCTGATTCTAGTTTCTTGCCAGATTAGTTGACATTATTAATCATTACTTACTTTCCATAACTTATCTTTTCTGATGAATAAATTATCTAACATAGTAAAATATTAAAACGACTAAAGCTATCTCGAGATTAGCGCTTCGACAAACAATTTTTTGAGCTTAAACATATTATGTCCATATTTGAAGATATATTTTTTTGTGTTACTTAAAAGTTATTAATAAAAGATAAGTTTATAGCTAAAATTACACTCCATAATGATAAAACTGTTACGGCAAGTTCCTTTTAAATAACCTAGTTATTAGTATATAAAAAGTAAAATTAATTAATAACGCTTAAGAAGCTTACTCAAACAAATAATGAATGGCCCAGAATTTTAACTATGAAGTAAACGCCATTATAACAATCGTGAAAGCCTCTCGTAAAATAATTATAGGCAAATAAATTATACGACACGCGATGTCTGTATTTTTGGTAATATAATACTCACTGCTCGCAAAGGTATATGCAAATGTTTCAAGCACTCTTTAATCTATTTATTTATTTATTTACTGTGTTACACAGAACAGAATACAATCAATACACTTTTACATAGTATAGAACGTTTATAATAAATTTGAGGGCTGGATTATATTCCTAAAATATGTGCTCACTTCATGATTGTAAACATTATTAACAAAGCAGTATTTTATGAAGTTATTAAATATTATATAACATTGTAGTGGTAATAATAGTAATTATATAATAATTATATAATTGTAGTAGTAAATAATCGTAATGTTATAAATTTTCTTCACTTTCATATGAAGCTATTGCTGATTTAGAATACAGTTTTTAGCAAAAGTATTAAAAAAAGTCTAGTAGATACGATTTTAAAATTACATACCGATACAGTATTTTTTAATAACATTTATAGGTCGGGGAGTCTTCATATTTTGATTCATTAATTTTGTGTCTTAAGAATCTTATTTGCGTAACTATAATTTGCTAATCTAAGTTTCTAGTGTGTATTTAAAATGCTATTCTTCTACTTGTTTGGTACCCCTCGATACAACAGCTAAAAAAGTACATAGTAAGTGTACAAGTATTATTATTACAGTTAAGTTTTTTTATTTCATTCTTGGCTAATGTGTGTCCCAGAATTGGCTTCATTGCAATAGCTTCATTGCAATATGATAAAGCACGTTTTTATTGCTTTGACAGATGTAGTTTCTTCGACTGGGTCATTATTAAATGATAAGTGAACCGATGCAGATATATATATTATGTCTATAAAATAACAGTAAACAAGTTTTAGATTCAAGTGGTATTTGCTATTTCTTTGGCGTGATATCGTAATATTAATGTTAGATTTATTGATTATGCTTCAAAACTTATTTTTTCGGTATATTATTTATATATTTATTATGTTTATGCGTATAAATATATATGATCGTTCCTATCACAGATTAACATTTTTAAGAAGTCCTTAATTTTCAATACCTTTCCTACCTGTTGGAAAGACGCTCAAATTATTCCTTTACCCAAGAAACTGAATTCTACCGCGTTTTATGATCTTCCCCCAATATCAATCCTCCCTTTTTTGTCTAAAGTTTTGGAGCATCTTGTCCATCAACAGCTTCCGTCATCCCTTTCCTCGAATAATCTCTTAAATCCTTAACAGTTCAGTTTGGTAAGTTCCTCGGAAATAATTATTGTCATCGTGATAGCTCCTTAAAATTTTTAGTGTCGCACTTGCTATTTAAGCTGGTTTAGCTGGCTGGTTATCAAGGTACCTTGGTTCAAATAATTTCTATCTAAAAATAAATTTATATAAAATTCTATTGCTAGATTAATTTCCACAGGAAGTCAAATATAATTTAAAATTTGCAGATTTCGAAAAGTTCAATTTGTTGTCAATTATGTCAAACTTATTTTTATTTTGATTTAATGTTCAACGGAATCACCTACTTCGCTTTTAATGTAGATTTATTTATTATTAAAGGACCGGGACCCAATAAATTTTGCAGAACGACGAGCTTTAGACCAAAGTTTAGATAGGGAACTTTGATTATATACATTTTTCATAGATGTAATGTGACTTAATCAAACAAGGTTGCCTAAGAAGTTAAATGAATTCATTATATCATCTCCTTATTTTCCAAGTACTTATTAATTATGTTAATTTTTTTTTGTATGCATAAATTTAGATTGAATGATAACGTAAAGAAAAATATAATTACAAAATCGAACTTTAGACTTATAATCTCAATAAACGGCTTGATTTTGAATAATTTTGAGATCATAAAATTATTTTTTTAGGAAAATGGTTTTGGCACTCGGTAAGATTTTTTTATTATAATTTGGTCTATAAACGATGTCTAAAGATTTTAACAGCATTTCTTAATTTGCAAGCAAATATAAAATATTTTAGCAGGCTTGTCATAGTGCTTAGAAACCATGTTTGAACTTTGTCTTAGACGTTTAACGATGTTGTTTGATTTATATTAACTAATTACTTTTCAAATATAATCGAATTAATATAATTTTATATATTTTATCTATCTTCTATCTATATATATATAGGAGACTTTCTATAGATATAGTCACTCATCACGATATCTCTGGAACTATGAGACCTAAAAACTTGAAATTTGGAAGGAATATTCCTTTTGCCGAGTAGAGGTCAGCTAAGAACGGATTTTATGAAATTCTACCTCTAAGGGGATGAAAAAGGGAGGCAAAGTTTGTATGGGACAACGTGATTCCTTGGTCCAATCTACTTCAAATTTGGCATAAATATTCTTTAACAGAATTGATTGAAGACGTGTTTCGTATATTATCGAAATTCAATCCCTAACGGAATTAAAAAGGGGTAGAAAGTTATTTTGATATAAATACTCCTTAGTGCTTTTGATTTTAATTACATTTTATTTTGACACATGTTTGACAACTCAATCCGTCTAATATATTTTCCAGTATTGACGCAGGTGTAGGTGATATCTTTGTTTGGGTGCTCCTGATGGAACAGGCAAACTTTATATTAAACGTAAAAAAACTGAGTTGTAAATATATCGTAACTATACCGTGTGTTTGCTTTATTGTAAAATAGTGTCTTATATAATATTTTTTAATTCAATGTTGGTGTTGTGTGAAGTCAAGGGTTTTAAACTAAATGACTCCTCATCAGCAACGCATCTGTAGTTCACAATGATACTGATATAGAAGACACCGAAGTGAACTTGGAAACATTTTTGAATTATACGGCATTAACGCTCGAATTAGTACAGATTGGCACCACGGACTAATGTTGGAACAAG
The DNA here is from genome assembly GCA_036937285.1 of Euphydryas editha. Taxonomy (NCBI): domain Eukaryota; kingdom Metazoa; phylum Arthropoda; class Insecta; order Lepidoptera; family Nymphalidae; genus Euphydryas; species Euphydryas editha. The sequence continues at coordinate 4,323,110 of JAUPFZ010000001.1, forward strand.
ATCAGAAAAAAATCTTATAAATCATGTACCCATTTAACTTTATCTTACATTAAATTAAGAAGGAGGAGATAAAAGCTGTCTTGGATTATTATTAAATATAAATATATGTTTGATATACACACACGATCGTCTGTTCCTAAGGTAGGCAACTTAATGCCTGTATTTTCGGTAACAGCCGAATGATATTCATTTTTTTATAAATATACCTATAAATAATACATATAGAAATAAATAGATATTACACCCAGACTCGAGGCGGGAATCGAACCCACGATCCTGGAGCAGAAAGCAGGGTCACTACCAACTGTGCCGAGTCAATTAAAATTTAAAAAATAATTACTTGCGGGTTTATTCAAATCTAAGAGACAAAATCGTATTGACTTGTGGTGTAATTATACCTACGATACAACGAACGAAACATGATGACCGTTCTGGTGTAGTGGTGCAAGTAGTCGCCTTAACGCCTGGCTTCAATGGCGGTGGTCGTGGGTTCGATTCCCGCTCGGGGCAGATATTTGTATTTGTGCCAATATTTGTTTCAGGTCTGGATGTATAGTGGGTTTTCCCACCATGCCCCGGAGAGTTCGCAAAGCCGTCGGTCCCGTTTGTTATCATGGATGCCTTATAATAATTTTTACTTATAGTAGGGATATTATCCGCTAACCCGCAGTGGAGCAGCGTGGTAGATTAAGTTCCAAGGCTTCTTCTATATGGAAAAAAGGCCTTCGCTCAGCAGTGGGTTATTTATAGGCTGATACAATACACTACAGTACAGGAGCATTTGTGGCCTGCAGTGACGAAACTGAGCCTTACCATAAATATGAGAGTCCATCTAAGGGAGATGTTACTGCCGGACAGTTCTCAGACCTGTTGCTTAAAAAAGGATATGGTGATTCCCGGGAACCATATAATAATATATTGTATGAGTGTATATGAGTATATATTTACCATAAAAAAAGCTTAAGGTCAAACTCTTACTGTAGCGGGAGTATACTTAAGCGACAACTGCTTCTCTCACAGTCAGTTGTATGTGGCATATTCCAGAATAGCCTGGTAATTCTAGCACTCCGAACGAGAAACAAAAAATATTGTTTATAAAGAAATACTATGGAAGGTCTAGTATTTCGATTTCGTTGTAAGAAGATAATACCCCCGTGTAACTTTCTCCAGATCAAAAGCAGAGCTTCTTCATCATAAAACATAACAAATTTCATTTTTATTTTAATGTTTAATTAACTTTAAATTCCTACTCTATAATAAAGATTGTTATATTTTATAATTATTCAAATATTTTAACATAATAATTTATATGTTATAACAAAATTAATAATGTAAAAAAAAAGAACAAAAATCCTATTATAACCATTTTCGACTTCTACGCGGACGAAGTCGCGGGCTAAAATATTATGTTTGATCTCAATCTGTCTATTATGAAATATATTCCAGTATCGACGCAGGTGTAGGTGATAAAAAATATAAATTTATATTTTTTTGAAATTTTATTGAAATACGCGTGCGAAGCCGGGGCGGGCCGCTAGTATATTTATATATTTTGGATATTTCAGATAAAACATTAGTCAGTATAGGCGTTAAATCCATACATAGTTTTATTAATACACTATAATATGTGATGAAGAATAAATTTTACAAGCGCGATTTATTTTCAATCAGCGCCATCTCTTATAAGGTTTTTTTTTTTTGTACGCGTATCACGTAAAAAGTACAAAACCAATGTATATAACTTTAATAAATAAAAATTATACATAACTCACAGTAACATTTAGTTTTTGTTTCATTATAATTAAATTAAAAAATAAATATTTAAGAAAATAGAAATATACTATTATGTTAAATTATGTTAAATGTACGTTAAATGGCGCAGTATACATAATAAAAAATTTTGAATCACGCTGTCCAAAACTTCGGCCAAAAGAATGACGACACTCGTCCGTATTTAATGTAATTCATTTTTGCATTTAGTACCTTAGTGTACTAAGGTCTTGGTTGTTTGTTTGTTCAGTTTGTTGCTAAAATATTTGGTCGTTATTTGTTTGTTGATTGTACAAAGTTGGATAGTTATAGCTATTTAAGTTGTAATCTATATATATATAGGAGACTTTCTATAGATATAGTCACTCATCACGATATCTCTGGAACTATGAGACCTAGAGACTTGAAATTTAGTAGGAATATTTCTTTCGCCGAGTAGAAGTCGGCTAAGAACGGGTTTTACGAAATTCTACCTCTAAGGTGGTGAAAAAGGGGGGCAAAGTTTGTATGGGATAACATGATTCCTTGGTCCAATCTACTTCAAATTTTACATAAATATTCTTTAACAGAATTGATTGAATACATGTTTCGTATTTTATCAAAATTTCATCCTCTAACGGGGTTATAAGGGGATGGAAAGGTATTTGCTTCGAAGTTGATATCAACACTCCTTTGTGCTTTTGATTTAAATTACATTACATTACATTTATTTTGCAACTCAATCTGTTATAAAACATTTTCGAGTATCGACGCAGGTGTAGGTGATAGTAAATATAAATTTATATTTTTTGAAATTTTAGTTAAATACCCGTGCGAATCGGGGCGGGCCGCTAGTTCACTAATTAAACGCTGTTAATACAAGTAGCATAAAGTTTTAGGACTTGTTAAGGCCTCAAAATATTGACGTTTAAATTAAACTATGTTTTTAGGTCTTTAATTAAAAAAAAAAAAAAAAAGATCTTAAGTTAATTGCACAAAGTTTACATTTTATTACAATTAATTGAAACATCTTTGGATTTGTGATAATTTTGTTAAGATCGTAGAAGCCAATTAAGTTCACAAATTCCTTTAAGAAAATTTTCTAATTGATATTTCAAATTAGACTGTTCAAGGATTTGTCTATATTAAATTATCAAAAGCTTTTATCTCCGATATAGCTTAAATTATAATTAATTGTTTGATTTTATTGGGCCAGAAAGTTATATACTCGTCTTGGTATTAGAAGTAAATAATAAGTATAAGTAAATAATAACCTTCTTTTTTATATTTTAAAAATTATGTTTTAAATTAATAATATACAAAAAGAAACTGACTGATAAGAAATTTAACTTTGGAATCAATAAAATAAAATTGACCCAAGTAAAAAATTCTGCATAATTTTTACCCTTAGGAGTGGTAGTTTTCTTCAAAAAGTCAATCGACAACCTCCTCTACTTTGTAGTCGGTTAAAATAGATGTTATCACAGATTGTGACATAACATATTATATAAGAGTTTATTATAATGTAAAATATATACATTAAAAGAATTAAATAGTTTGTTTGAGGGTGATATATTAATATAATTATATAAAATCTACATACTTTATTTTGTTGTATGTTTCACGTCGGCTGGCGCAACCTCCACCTAGTGAGCCTACCTATATGTATGAAATGAATGATGGTATGTTAAGCCGTCATAAGAATTATTAATACAGGTATTGAGCCGGGTATAAACATATAGTTAGGAGCTACTACGTGATAAATATTTCATATATTGAAAGTATATGGAGACGTGTTAAAAATATATTAATATAACAATGCTAATATATTTATTGATAATGTGTTTAGGCAGATGTAAAGACAAATATTTATAAAAAGCTTCTATTATGGAAAGCTTCGAATAAATTATAATGAAGTTGAAATGTACAATAGAAGAAGAAATTCATAATAAAATGTATAACAAGTATGCTTAATTAAAAAAATCAAAAAACCCGACTGCGTAAAATACTCTTATTATAAACTAAAAAGAATAAAACGATTTATTAGCTTTCATTTGATACCCATATTGCTACAGTAAGAAAAAAATTCAACTCCCTCCCCCCCTCATTCCGCCATTTTGAAAATTTATATAGCCTATGTCACTACTACAATTTAGACAAATCCAACGACACCTCATATGTCAAAAACCGTCTAGCCGTTTGGGCTGTAGGACGTGCCAAAGAAATGGACATACATACACTCGAAAAACATAACCCTCCTTCTGTCACAGTCGGGTAAAAAGTATAAATGTATAATATGCTATAATTGACTTATACTATGATTGATTATGGTGATGGTAGCCGTCATATAAGAATAAAACAATGTACGTGCGTAGAGTTGAGGATCACCTTAACTGTACTTTAAACAACAAATTGAAATTTTTTTCACAGACATTTTATTTCCTAAGAAAATCGATTTGAGAACGGAATTATTTTATAAAATTGCACATAGTTTGAAACATTTCAAAAAAATAGTCAGTGTCTTCTAGGTGCACCACTTTTTGACGAAAGCATATAGTTAATTTTACAATATTATACATATTTCCACATTACACGTTACATGATTACACGCAATACCGCCAAAAAACCTTGGGGCAGTTTTAGATAATGATAGTTTTCGAATTACTCTAGGTTACCGTTTAGGAGCACTACTGTGTTTTGAAAACAGATATCCGTGCGGAAAGGATGTTGATTCTTTCGGACTACACGACTTTTTTTACAAGTTGACACAACAAAAGTTCAGGTAGATTTTTCACCACGGTTCCCCAAATGAAACCATTAAAAGAGCTCTTGCCGTCATCGACGTCCCTGCTCTTATTAAGCCTACTGGAATTAGTCGCGATGATGGCAAGAGACTACATGAATTAATACTGGTTTCCGGGGAAAAATAATTATATTTATAGTCATACGAAATAAATGACAATATAATATTTATTACAAATAGAAAAATGAAAATGAATTTTATTCAATTTCTTAATAATTATTCGAAATTATAATAACTTACGCTCTAAAAGAATATATTTATAATTGAACGACGTAAAATGGGTCTAACTACTTAGGTGACATCGCGAGCCAACATCGATATATTAAAAATATTTAATTGTTCTTATCATGAGGAGAAATCAGTTACAGCATTCATTTTACCGAAAAGTATGTAATAAAAAAAAAAAAACCTGTATGTATATAGTAAAAAAAAAAACTATGTTCAACGTTCATCTAAAAAAGATCGAAAAGTTAAAATCTCCCTCGGTACAGTCGACTTTTTTGAATCTCTCGTTTGTGAACGGCTGGGCATGTTGAAACAGGCCCGGTTTGGCATTGTTAGTTTTACACAGCATACTGCAGTAAGCCTATTTTTTACATTTGATTATTACCCTGTGTGCTTTCTCTATTCCAAGTCTAGTCGCAAAAAAAGTAAATAACGATATGTCAGCTTTTTTCAATGTCTAGATAGGTGTAAGCTAATTTTGATGCTGCGTTATATAACACTAGTGCTTGTTCGTGAATTTGCTTTTACTTAAATTAGTGCCAAATAAAATAAAGGAAAAATCAATAATGTAATAATAACACTTTTTGCTTAGGTATTTTTTGAATAGACTTCAACACTTAAAGAATTAATACGCTATAGCTTTGATTTTTTTTGGAAATATTAATTTGAATTTGTAAGTATTAATTTAGTTTAGTATAATAAAATAAAGTAAATATATGTAGATATATATATTACTTTAACTGACATAGACGCTCTGGGAAGATTAAGTACATTATTTATGGCATATAAGATCCACGTGGTCGGAACTATGAACGTTACGTAATGGAAGTACTATCTACGTCTAAAGTGGTTCAGCACTCCAAGGCGGCGACCGAACTGACCTATATTTTCAACCCGTCTCATTTCCTGAGTTAATTAAATAAAACAATTCCCATCGATTATAGTTCCTCGGAGACCAGCGAACTAGTTTCACAATGGAAAAAAAAGCAATTGAACTGTTCTCGCCCCTAATCAAATTGATATAGAGTTTTATTTTGTTTTTGTTTAGTTTAAATTTTTTATAACTGCTAAAAAATATCGTTAAAATCTCTAAACGCAACGTATGTATGTATAAAAGAGTAACGCAATATATAAATATAACATCATAAGAAAAACAGTATAGTCCCAATAATAGTAAATAATTTATTAAAAAACATTTACGAGTAATAGATTTACGCGTAAGGAAAAACCGGAATATCAAAAAATGTTCTAGGAAAACGTGCACAACTTTAGGTGATGTAAAGAAATGATTCAGTTGAATTATTTCTATATGTTTTTATACGGATAAAAAAGAAGAAGGCTTATGTTTTTAATTTACTACTACATGCTACTTTATTATGCGTACAAAAATATTCATAATCTGCATTATCATCATCATAATCAAATCAGCCATTGGATGTTTACTTCTAAACGTAGGCCTCCCTTATCGACCGCCAGAGTGACCGGTTCGAAGCAGCCCCTATCCAATGGCTTTCGGCAACTCTCCTCGAGTCGTCTGTCCATCTCCTGGCCGACCAGCCGACGTTGTGGTTGCCGGCATGTGGATTTCACTCGAGAACCTTTCTGTCATATCGGCCATCAGTTCTACGAGCTATGTGCCCTGCCCACTGCCACTTCAGCTTGCAAATCTATTGGACTATATCGGCATCCTTCGTTCGTCTGCGGATCTCATCATTTCTGATTCGATACCACAGAGAAATACCAAGCATAGCCCTCTCCATTGCTTGCCGTACAACTTGGAAGGCCCATAGTCAGAGATCACGTCTCAGATCTGTATATCATCACTGGTAACACACATTGGTCGAAGACTTTCGACTTCAAGCACTGAGGTATCACGGATAAAAATCCGTTATTTTATATTATAGAAAGAAAATGTCTTGAAAATACTAGTATACACGGTGTACTTATGGTTAGAAGAGATTTCTCCCAGCACACCCGAAAAGAAGCGATAATAGGCACAAATCAATGGAGATACATCATTTATCTATAAAAAAACCCTTTATTGGTCAATGAGATACATGTATAGTTATGAATGTAAGATTCTCAATTATATTACATTTTTATATATTTTCCGTAACTTTTCCATTAGCTGCGAATTCTGATGTATTTATATCTTTAATTAACAATTCAATCAATTAATAAAGAATAGCTTAATAAATACTTATAATGAATATAAATCTCATCACATACATATTTTAAAAAAACTTTCACTTTATCTATACTAATATTATAAAGCTGAAGAGTTTGTTTGTTTGTTTGAACGCGCTTATCTCAGGAACTACTGGTTCGAATTGAAAAATTCTTTTGGTGTTGGATAGCCCGTTTACCGAGAAAGGCTAAAGGTTATATAACATCACGCTACGACCAATAGGAGCTGAGCAATAATAAGAAATGTAACAAAAACGGGAAAAAATAATTTTTTTGAGAGCTTCTGTTGTGTCCTTTATTTTTTCTTTTCTCGAGACATTTTTTAACTATAGTCTCACTTTTAAAATAATTATGACATCACTTTTACTGAGAATTTTCGAAAAATAAAAAAGACTCAATAATACGTTGATCGACCCAGGAATCAAACCTGAGACCCCTCGCTCGGCAGACACGCTTGCGACCACTCGACTAACGAGGCGGGTACCTAGGTACTCTTAGAGTAATTGTTTAAAAATATTTAAGTACGTTTTCTCCTCAAATAAACGCGGGTGAAACCGCGGGGCACAGCTTGTGATTAAATATGGAGAATAATTAATAAGTTTATAGTAGACAACATTTTGATTATAGTTTGTGGAACATTGACTTTGTCAAACATAAATCTTTGTCTAGACTGTGTAATGCTAAGACAATTTAATTACCGATATTAAATATACATTACTGAGAGTGGCTTAGCAGTATACGTACTCGTATATTTACCTCGCAGAACACAAACTTATGTTAATCAATTTAATTGATTTACTATTTGGCCAATGCTAAGTTAACCACAATAATAATTATTATCTGGTCTATCCAAGCACTGAAAAATAACATACTCTAAATATAATTAACACAATAATGATAATTTTATTTACACTATGTGTTTGACGATCGTTCTGGTGTAGTGGTGCGAGTAATTTGGGTCTCCCCACTGTGCCTCGAAGAGCACGTAAAGCCGTTGGTCCCGGCTGTTATTATAGACACCTGATAACGATCGTTACTCATAGTAGGGAAATTATCCACCAATCCGCAGTGAAGCAGCGTGGTGGATTAAGCTCTAACCCTTATTCTATATAGAGAAGAGGCCTTCGCTCAGCAGTGGGTGGTTTATAGGCTGATTCAGTACAGTACAGTAAGTATTCCTTAGATACAATCTTAAACAAATATCACTGAGTTTTATTTAAAGCTACAAGTCCCTCGTGGCTTCACTCGCTTTTATTTTCATTTGTAGCCTGTCTCTTCTTTCGGCCTGGTATTTTAAATGTTAAGCATAGTATGTGTAATTCTTGACGTTCTAAATCAAGTCTTGTTAACTAAAAGTAGTATTTCTACTATCTTCAAAATTCTATTAACGTTGCAACATCGGCCGCACCGGAAATCTTAAGTTACTCGAAGGAAATCGTATTTTTCTCGAAAGAGGAAAAAAAATCGACGTTCATCTGTTTGTTATTTTATTAATTTAGAATAAATAAATATATTTTACTGCTTCTTCGAAATATATTTTTATAAAATAATTAATGAATAAAATTTATTTCGTACCGTAAGTCTACGCGATACTATTTTATACGTTATAAATTTTATTTAAATATCATAAACGTAGTGGAAACGATTACAATGTTACTTTGTTAGTACTAAGAATGACAGCTTTAAGATTTACAATTATATGGATGACGTCAGTTTTATCATTATAATTATGATATGAATGTGAATGTTTATACTTTATGTAGCAGAAAAAAAGTACAAAAACTTCGTCAATCTTGATGGTTTATTTATAAACACAATAATAATATAAAAAAGTTTAAATTATAAGTATACATACTTCATTTTTAATAAAAATTTTCAACACTTAATCTTTACCTTGGAATATGGAAATAGATTAATTTTGATGATTTAATTATTAAAATTCGTATATATATGTTTGAATTTTTATATTAATAATAAAAAATGAAGGAAGCGTTGAAAGTTTTCATAAGTTGAATATAAACCTGTCTGGCGTCCGGAATTAATAATTACAAGACAGCTTAACAATTGCAATTTATACCAACTTAGCTGTAAAAGTAAATTAAAAACTTTACTGCCCATAAATTTCTGCACGTAATCTCTAATGAAGTTACAGACAGTACAACATTATTTTTTATAGTCTATATATTAGATTTATTATATTATTTATAAATTTTATAATCTAATGTTTAAAATATTTATTCGAGAAGCTTTTGTGACATAATAGGTATTCTTATCGTTTAATTTTTATTTTTGAACTGTTAAAGCAATTCCGTTAAACAAGAAATGTTTATTGATGTAATAAATATTAAAAACTAATTTTTAAATTATTAATTTTATTTCAATGCACTGAAAAGTAGAAAATTAACTTTGTAGTAGTTAAACCTATCATTTTGTTGCATTGTGTAATTTTATATAATATGAAAGCTTGTTTTAAAAAAATATTATATATTTTTTTTTAGGTTTCTCTGGATATACTTCTAAGTTTGTTCATCTTAATTCATGCGTCATTGTTGCATGTTTGTTTGCCTGTTAATTTATTACAATCCAGTTCTTCGATAAGCAAACCTTCCAGTGACTTGACTCTACTTAATGCCACATATGCTTCGCCAGCAGCGAAGAGCTTTGATCCTAAATATACAACAGCATGGCCAACAGTACTCTCTTTCATTTTATGAACAGTGCTAGCCCAGCATATGATTGGCAACATTCTTCGGTCAGCAGTGCCATTACTATATTTTGCTGGAAATTGGCATTATTGAAAGCTTTAACAAAATTTAGTTTTAGTCCTGTTAAGCATTAAGAAGATTTCTTGTGGTATGGAGCCACCCCTGGGCGCAGCATCCACGTTATAGTGGACTTTAAAATGGGCCATCTTAAATTAATGGCGGCCTTCTTCGATTTGAATTTTCTTACGTAGTGTTTTGTATTGTAAAAATTAAGCTCTTTCATTTGATATCCATATAGGGTTTTACACATTTTGGGTTTTAGAAAAATATGTTATCCACCATTTTGTTGCGTCGATCATTTTAGATTAACAATAATATTAATTTTTTTAATTGCATTGTCATTAAAACTAAAGGTGTGTTCCGAATTTCAGCTCAATCGGACGCCGAAAAGTGGGTCAAATTTAGGTTTCAATATTTGACCTAAATATATAAACATTGCAAGTTAATAAAAAGCTTGTAAAATAAAGTGGTTATACGCAAAATAAAAGTAAGTCAATATCTACTCATGTACTCGTATCTCAAAATTGGAGATCATAACTTTTTTCAATTAACTTAAGTTTAGAATGTCATAACTGAATAAAACAAAAAAGAAACGAAAGTAGCGGAAGCTGAGGTCGAGAAAAAGTAGTTTAAATTAGTCCAGAAGCTGAAGGTTATCTTTGTGTCTGTCTGTTTATCTGTGTGTTGTCGTGTCTTATACATTCAAAATGGTCTAAGATGAGTAGTTTTTAAAATGAGTTGTACTGTAATTATAGTAAAAAATTTAGTTGGTATTAGCAAAATTCAAACAAAAGTTTCGTCAGTAGTTCATTTTCTGTTAATATTAAATTTATACGTTTATTATACCAGAAAATAAGTCAATTTTATTATTTTATTGACTAAAAATATTAAAAAAATATTTAATTATAAACTAAATGCGATAAAACATTGAATTAGTATATCAAAATTCAAAACCTGCTCGTAAAACTTCAAGCAAATTTTTTTTCCGGTTTTCAAATTTGACAAGTATATTAACAATCTGTCCGTAAAACTTCAAGTATAAATTTTATTGCGATTCGTTTTTCCATTTGTCCGTTGCCATTCGTTTTTCCACTTGTCCGTTGCGATTCCTTTTGTCACTTGTCCGTTGAAGTTTCACTCCTACTATGTGTTCCAGCACACATTTTTCGACAAATTAACATTTATTTGCACTCGTTTATTCAAATGTTTTTTTTTCTACTCGGACGCATCTGCTGATGGAGTGGAAGAGCGATAGATGCGTCACAAGCCGAACACTCAGGCCGATCGTACCTGTCTCTATCGCTTGTTTCGCGCTATCGCTCGCGGAACGTGATAATGAGCCATACTTTTTCGTGCGTGCAACCGGCGTTCATCGATTTTAAAGAAAAAAAAAAAAAAAAAAACTAAGTGGTCTCAATTGTAATAATATCTCATACATTTAATTTAGTATCGTTATAATAAAAAAACTTTCCAACTTCGCGCTCAAACAAAAGATTCTAGTCTCGGAAGTTTAATTAAAGATGCAACTATACAATACAAATGTTGGTTTTTATCTAGTAATTGTTTCATTGTGAGAAATTGGTGATACCTGTTTAAGAAAACTGGAGCAGCTGATCTCTAAAATACTGAATATCTTATGAACATGCGGTTCTATTTAAATTGGATTACTTCAGTACGTATTGTTCTGTTGAATTTTCTCAGTATGGTCTCGTTTTAAGTTCTAAAGAAATTTCTTTGCATTTATTTACAGATAAATTAACATTTTATTTTATTTTATAAAAATATTGTAATAAATATTATACTTTGAACTGAAATGAATACAAATAACTTTACTTATTTAGTTAAATTAAGAATGTCTTCAAGTTGAAAAGAAAGAAAAACGTAGGTTACAAAAATTTACATAAAAATCATAATCTTATTTTGAATAATAAAATAAAGAATAAAACAAATTATATAAAAAATAATATGATAAATGTAATAAAGAAAACACAATATCAAACTTAAATACATAAAACGTAAATATTATTAATGAAATCAGAAAACAATTTCTATACTGAATGTGTATTCTTGCTTTTGAATAGTTACACTATTATAAAAATATTCATAAACCGTACCCTGGGGAACCTACCCTTCACTACGATCATATTATAGCTGGGCTTAAAATTACTTGACTATTTATTTTTATCCCTTATCCATTCCAAATGAAGGAAAAAGTAAGCTGATGTGTCACAAAACAAATAAGATGTTCTATGTAGCATATGTTATATGACTGACTGAACCAAATTAGCCTGTAAACGTCCCACTTCTGGGAAAAGGTCTCTTTTTCATCCTGGAGAAGGGTTGGAGCTTAATCCACCACACTCCTCCAATGCGTTTTGATGGATATTTTTCTCTACCATGAGTAACGATCGCTATGAGATGTTTCTAACAACCTGGACCGACGGCTTTACATGCTCTCTGTGGCATGGTAGGAGATCAATATAAGGAACAATTTATCATCAGAAATAAATATTTGTAGAAATACAAAACAGACAGACAAATATTCGTCATTGATAGTAAAAGAGCATAAAAAAGTAATAAAACTGGTGGTAATTATGCCTGTAAAAATAACACTGTAAATATTACCCAGTATAATAATAGGTTACTTACATATAAAATTGGCGTTTTGTATGGTCGGAACATAAAGTCGATTTTTTTTAAATATATAATTTTTTTATATTTAATTAATCAAAGTATGCAGCATTGCTATTTATGCACTTTTACTATTTTATAGGTAGTTCACTGATACCTTTACTAAATATAAAAAACCATACGGACGGCAATAATAAAATGTTTGAAGGCGGTTTGGACTGCTCCACCGGAGTTGAATTTTTTCCCTTGCAAGAATTTATCCGAATTTCGAAAAAAAAAATGTAATTTGTTGGAGCAGGGTCCGGGAAGTACTAATGATGTCTTAGATATTCCGATGGAAGCTCCTCTAATTTGGTAGCTGTTTGTTCTGGAGTGTGTGGTCTAGCGATGTTCTGAAGCAGCAGTGTGTAACTATTTTCTCTACTCACACCATGGAGAGAGATCATAAAATTTAAAAAAAATAATTATTTGTATTATGGCTCGTTATATCGTCTAGTTAGTTAGGACCCGTTATACGTTGTTTTTGTATAAACCAAGTTCTTTTAGAGTATCAGTGATCACAAGTTCAAATGATTATAAGAAATTAAATAAAACTTCGTAATGAGTATGTGTATAAGTTCAAAATATATATGTGTATAAGTTCATAATCAAGACCCGATCTCATCTTCTATTAACACCTCGTTAATATAGTTGCTAATAGAAGTAGCTCCTCTCCATCCTTACTTTATTAAAATAGGAAAATAAAAAATTAAAATACTTAAAAAAATTAAGAGGAGGAGAGGAGGTAAACGGCTCCGCGCCCGCCGCTTACAGTAGTTTCCGACCTATTATTTATGAACCTTCCTCAATGAGATCGAACACTTATTGTGCTCCTACTCCTGCCTTATATTGACATTTAATATAGTTGTGAAGTTAAAGTTCTTTTCAACACTTGTCATGACATTCAAGGTTGTTATGTTAATATCGTAACTGTGGATCCATATTGATTAAAAAAATATTTATCATATGTTCTCCAGCCGATTCGAATATAATTGAATGACTTTTCCTTACGGAACCTTATTAATAACCTATTAAATTATAATTATAAATTAATATTTTGTTGATACCTTCAATATCTTATTATCTAAAACTTACATTTCTAGGTTTGTGTTTTAATAGTAATTTAAATTCGGTAATTTTATTTACGAAATAACGTAGAGTACAAAGGCGAGGCAAATGTAACTAATGCACATCACTCATAAGTGATCTATGCTCAAACACTATGGATGAAATCCACAGTGAGGGTCCAACACTGCTGCAACGTATCACTTCCACCATCGTAATGGCGTCAGCAACGCTGAGCAAAATTCGGTCGTGGTTCCGGTATAGTTAATCAACGAAAGACATCATCCGAGACATCGTAATGTCAATTAAAAATAGCACAGCAGTACCACATGGCGCATTCACTACTCTAGGCTAGACAGAGCGAGGGACACACAGTGTTCCAACCGAAGTTGTATACAATAGCCTCTACCTCGATGTCACAGTATGAGGGACACCCTACGTATCACGAATTATATCGCAACGTAGGGCATCACGCCTCACTTTTGCGTCACCTTTACAAATTCAAGACGACATTGACAAAGGGCTCAATAATCTGCGGTGACCGAAATCAACCACAGCGTCTTGCATTCCAGTATCAAATCATCAAGAAAATGCTAGAGTATATTCAGCGCAGTGCTCACACTATTTAGTGGTAATTCACCAAATAACATTACGAGCACTCGATCGAAAATAATAATTGGAATTGAGATTCTTTATTGCGCAATGCTCATTTCTTACAAATTTATCGTCAACATATTAATCGTCGCTCGGAGGCAACGTGACCGTACCAGATAGTCGTTTTATGTTTTATTTTTGATGACATATATAGATACGTTCCGATAACGTTTCAGAGTTTTTCCAACGACCGATGAGTCGACAGAGCGACTTTAACGGACTCACGGAATCACTTTACGTATCAAGCCAATACGAGGTTCATCCGTATCGTTCGTCGATCGCAGTTGAGGATGCCAACAGTGGTGTATGAAACACCCTACGAACGTACACGAAAGACTAATCGAACTTCAGAAACCCGATGACTAGACGTAACGACTTTACGCAAGTCCGGCGGTCGGCACAGTTTTACAAGTTGCATATATTGTATTCCAGCTCCCAAATAAATTTGCGAGACAGGTCTACAATATACAAAGTATAACAGATCTTCGATCTGTGAAGTGTATCGCTCCTTTAATGTATCGTACAATACATTTCTTTGTCGGGATGATACTCAATCATCTCACTGTACGTGTCGCTCCATCACGCACATTTATATATTTATTTAATAAGACGGCTGCTGCCATTACCGTCTGTAATAACATTTAATGTTATTTGTTAATATTCTATTATGTATTTATTTGCCACTCTTATAATATTTATTTGTTAGGTAGTTGCCTGAAACAACTTCCAACTTTATGATTATATTGTCATGCACCATATATTATGATACGAACCAATGTCGATATCAATAATTATTTAGACGGCCCCAGCATACCTACCGTCAATACATATAAATATGTATATTTCAAAGGTAGACGCTCGTAGCATCTCCTATTATATTTCAATATTGCCATGTATCAATATTATTAGGGGATCAACTACAGTTAGCAGTCTTTGAGTCGCCCCGTCAAACCGCACCACTACAGTATCATTTCCACACGTGCTAGAAC
This sequence comes from Euphydryas editha, assembly GCA_036937285.1. NCBI lineage: Eukaryota > Metazoa > Arthropoda > Insecta > Lepidoptera > Nymphalidae > Euphydryas > Euphydryas editha. The sequence continues at coordinate 4,338,217 of JAUPFZ010000001.1, forward strand.
AGACGTCAGAAGACGCGCCCTAGCAACGGCGCCATCGCTCTGACACGTGTCATCGACATCAAATCCATCCCACGTGTGTGAGCGGTGCGCATCACGGTGTCGCTCAACACGACCTCGCCGCGACCACTCACCCTATATATGCGAAACGACGAAATTGACATTCGGTCCCACGCACCGTGCACCGTGCACCGCGCGCCGCGAACCGTGCGCCGCGCACCACGCGCCGTGCGCCGTGCGCCTTCCGCTGCGCATCGTGAGCCGTCATTACACGAACGTGTTGGGACTTCAATACACGAACATTTTAGTAAATTTTGTCCTTAAAAAAAAACTTTGATTAAAAGGTATTGTTCTCACGGAGTATCTTATAACACTTAATGTTGTTTATTTATGTATGTATTTACTTATTTATTTATTTATATATATTTTTAATTAGTTATATTGTCACAAGTGGCCTAGAGCGATTGACTAGCCTCGGTTGTTTAGCAGCTAGCTTTTCCATCATGGTTTGCAATTGCTGACAATAGATATCCGTAATCGGCTGGAAAGATTAAAGAAAGCTGTAGTAAACGACACCGGCATTAGTCCACCAAACGTTCAAAAGTAACTTTTTTTGAGTCAATTTTTGCTTGGGGCAGGATTTGGCTGGCTCACCAGGGTTCAGTCATTGCGATAAGCACTTCCAATTATCGTACATGATCCACTTTTCATTACATGTAATGATTATAATTAAAATTCCTTCATTACTATGCCGGATGACTAATGTAACGCAGCAGTCTAAGCGCGTTTTTCGGTTTGCTTCACTCATTCATGAGGTACCCACCTTTCAAGCTTTTTTACCTTCCCAATTAGCTTCAAGTGGATTAAAACAGTTATCACTAATACCGTAGCCTGCAGCTGACTCGGACGTGGTTTATTATGGATCCGCTTCCACAATAGCCTTTAATTCTTTATTATAAACTTTGGTCTCCAGCCTTCCAAGGGGCTGGTTCTGCAGGTCGAAATTTCCAGAACGAAAACATTCAAACCAAAAACGCACTGTGTTTTCTTTTGCGATATCGCAGCTATACACATCATTAATCCTTCGAGCCGTTTCTGCAGCACTGGTGCTATGGTGGAACTCGTACTCATAAATAACACTATATTTCAAGTTTTCCATTTTGTAAACTGAGTGGTGCAAAGATGAAAAATAAAAGAGGAAAAAATAAAATGAATTATGGTTTTCAAAACGCAAATGCATGAGTAAATAGCTGTATTTTGAATTTGGAATTCCTAGCTAAAGAGGAAATATTTGAGATCAAATTGGCCAGTACGACAAAACGCCAATTTCATATGTAAGGACCTAATATAACACCCAGTTGACGATAAATATTTTCATGAAATAATTTTTTTGGTAATGTTAGTGACAATTATTTATTCATCATTTTATCTGTAATTAGAGATCTGCTGCTGAACGTAGGCCTCCCTCATTGTCTTCCAGAGTGATTAGTTTAAAGCAGTCTTCATCGAACGGCTTCCGGTAACTCTCTTCAAGTTGTACGCTTGTCGGGACGTGGTCTCCACTCGAAAATCTTTCTGCTTCATCGGTCATCAGATTTAGGAATTACGTGCCCTGCCCACTGCCACTTTAGGTCTCGAATGCGTTAGGCTCGAGGTAATGTCAACAACTTTTGTTGACACCCCGGCAAGAAAGAGGTCAGAATTATTCTTTTCTGCTGTTCACCGCACGGCATATATATATATATATATATATATATATATATATATATATATATATATATATATATATATATATATATATATATATATATATAAATAAAGTACACGGGAGTCGAATTCATTACAACATTAAGTAACTACAGAATGTTAAATACGCGTACAAAGCTACTAAAACATTGAATAGTTGAATAAAAAATATTGGTAACAATTTTATTTATGTTTATTCACCTTATTTTGCCATTTCACCGTTCCCTTTTAATTTGCGATTTTATATATACATTTATCTAAACACGAACGTATTATTGAACGCATATGCAAGCAATATATATGTATGTAATCCCTGTCATGGTGTTCAGTACTGAGACAGATCTGTTCTGAGGCAACTTCAAATATTTGTAATTCGACGTTACGGAACGGTAAATAGGTCTCAACTTGTTGTAATGTTTACATAACGTTGACGTTTATTTGAATTACCATTTCTGTATCGGATTAGTATATAGGTACGTGTATACGCTTGAAAAGCTATAGCCCCTATACAGTAATGTTATTAAGAATATTACTATAAATTAATTGATACTAATAATATATTCTTTATTGGACACAAGAAAAAAATATTATTCAATGACTCCTGAACTAACTTTGTTGTAACGGAAGCCATTATTCTTTACCTAAATAGTGACTGTATTTTGTTATTACCACGGGAATTTATCAGTTATTTTACTATATTAAAATTTAATTGCAAGCTTCATAGCTTTTGATGCGTAATTTTTAAATATATTTTATGTAAAACTAATACCATAAACTATTCATAATTGTTGATATTTTTAAAATTACTTATTTGCTTCTATCAGCTATATCGTTATATTTCGAGTTGTAATGTAAATTAGCTAACATATGACGCAAGAATTACGTTAATATCAGATATATCCTGGGATTCGCGTGTTCGAATAAATAAAATCCGTTAGCCTTATAAGTACATATTTTATATTTAAATCTTTGCTTGTTAAATATACATTTCAATATATTAAAGTTATTAAAAACATATGAACGTAAATACAATTTGGACTCAGCTTTGTGAAGTGCAGTTTTGAAGTTAAGTGTAATATAAGGCTTAAAGTTTGGTAACAGTTGCGAACTTGTAGCGAGATTTAGGCGTTACGGTTCTCTGAAACTCGAGGAATTGTTTTTAAATATTATATAATTATATTTTAAAGTGATTGCAGTATATGAATATTTATTTTATAACTTGTTAGAATCACGAATTTAGTTTAACTTGAAATAATTTAACTTATTGAAATGTAGGTAAACTGTCAAATATGTAGTCAAATATATATATATGTCTTAACCACGAAGCGGCGTACGATTTCTCATATAAAAAAAAGTTAAATTTGTCTAGCGTTTTTAGCTGAAAATTTTATCACTACCTATCCTTTTTGTAACTAATATCACAGCTATGACACTATTTACATTTTATGCGAGTGTTTTTAATCTATCACGCAAACTAATAAATATGAAATGATAAAAAATATAAATAATAAAAATTTTAATTAAAAATAATATAAATTTTACATTAAAATAATTAATTAGATTTTTTTTTAATTAATAATGACATGAACGCTATCAGTTGACTGTGTATTCAACTATATTATGTACACTACAAGTACATGGGGCGCTATCTACGAATATTTTTTTTTGTAACTAATACGACAGGTATGATATTATTTACATTTTATGTGATAGTTTTTGATCTATCACGCAAAATTAATAAATATCGTGGTAGATACATAATTCTATAAAGCGTTAACGTTTTGAATTATTAAGAACGAAGAAGAAGATTTAAATGACTACAATATTCTGCGAAGTTTTCGCACGTTTTAGCTAGTTTTATTATAATTTTACTATAGTTCGAAACATCATTTTATTTAATTTTTATGTTTATGTTTTTTTTTTTTTTTGATCACCACTTTGAATTTAAATATACAAGTTTATAAAGACTGGTGAAATTGGTTAAAAAATTATTTTCAAATGATTTTTTAAATGAAGTTTGGATTATTGCCCAAAATGATCTTATTAGATACAAATTATCGTCACCAAGTAATTTTCCGTCATAAAACGAGTCTTGCTAGGCTTAATAATATATTTATATCTCGTAGCGTTTAAGGGATTTATTATTTTAGGGAACACGAGTTTTGTAATTGAAAGTTTGTTTCTTTTTTTTTTTGAATCAAATTATAAAAGTAGTAGACGTTATTCAGCTATTTTATTTGGGTTGACATTTAAGGCTTCTCCGTTCTGCTGTCATGAGTAATAGATGATTTTGCTTTAAAGAATGTCGCTTTTTGTGTGAGATTTCTCGCAATTTAATTTACATTCAGTTTGGATACTTTTTTTTTACTTTTCTGTTGAATTTTGTGTCTACTGCTCTGCTTGTATGATATGTATTTTTTATATGCTTGATGTTTTTTTTTATTTGCTTAACATAAACACACGAACATATATTGCTACGGTAAACAACGTAATGTCTATTTTTATATAGGTAAATTTTTCAGTAAATATATATAGTAGAAAAACACTTATTTTCATATTAAAGATTCTGTATCCACAGATTTTTTCCAAATTTTATCTTTATATTATTTCCTTTAAGCTCTTTAAAATGTAATTAAACTGAATGGAGAACGTTATAACTTATCTTGATACATCTGGTTTTTAAAGTTTCTCACGAAATGAACGAAAGATAATAAAATTAAGATGAAAAGGACTCGAAGAAAGCTGTTATAAGAATTTTGCGATAAGGATCACATTAATTTAGTTCAATTTAAAAGGGATTAGCTCGATGATATCTTAGGAAACTTTGCGGTTTTAAATCTCTAGTGACGTTTAGTTAAAGAAGCAGATTTAGATAAGGCATTTTCGAATTCTTTAGACTTTGGACTATTGTGACAATCAAATTAAAGTAGATAAGGGATTTTTAGTTGCTTCTTGTATGATTTAAAACATTCTGTTAAATTAGACACAAAATCCTTTTTATTTGACACTAGATATTCCTTGTGGTTTCACTCATATTAAATTTTTTGCTTTTTTGGATAACGTAGCTTCCTAATCTGAGACGTGGTCTCTGACTTGACGGGCCTTTTAAACAAGCTTCAAGTTGCACATCGTGCAATAGAGAGATTTCTATATATTTTCGTAAGTTCCAATTTCATTATACAGACAACCTTTGGGCAAAGGGCATGAAGAGAATAAAGATGAAAGACTATGTATAAATGTTAATACACATAATATACAACAAAATAATATATATAATAATACATACATGCATGTGTGATGCATCACACATTTCACAAGAGGTAAATATGCTTGCTAAAATTTTATGAGATAGAAAATACCTTTATCTTAACTTTTTAATAAAACATCTATCTGCTTTTACCAACTTACCAGAATACATTTGAAAACGGGTATACCTATCTATAAAATATTTTTATTCTACGAGGAACTAGTAATTAGTATGACCATAGCTAAATTGTTTTATAGTTTCTGTATATTTTTCTCTATTTTAAAGGAAATAATGTCTTTAGACGCTATGACTATGTAGGTAAAAATAAAAAATCATCATTATGCGCAAGTAAATTTTATTTCAAATATAAAAAAAAGCACTTGTCCGTTTAACATGTAGTAAAAGCTTAAACTATATCTATATAATATTATAAAAATACATATATAAATATATTTTTGGTAAAATCTTTGAAACAATATTTTTGTAACACGCTTAAGTATAAAGTCAAAGCTACTGCCACAGTTTGTACCCGTATAGGGATATCATTTTATTGATAATAATAAATAAAAATTGTTTCTTTTTACCTTAATTAACGGATAGCTCTGTTATATTTATAATATTACTGTAAAAAATTATTTTTAACAAAAAATAAATGTTACAATAATTTTACGTTTTATTTTTCGACTTTTAGTTTACTGAGTTTTGTATATAAATATGAATTATTATTATTTATATATTATATAAACTTATTTTTTACGTTATTTTATTGTTTGGGTCACATTAAATGTATTAACTTAGCTACTCTTCTCTCTCTCTCTCTTTCATGCTGACATTCAAAATAAAAATTAAAATAACAACAAGTTTGAAAGTGAAGTAATTTTAATAAAATAAAAACTAAATGTCAAATTATGTCGTCTGTTCCTAGGATAGGCAACTTAGTGCCTGTGTTTTAGGTGACAGTCGACTGATATACATTGTATTTTCAAATAAATTTACATATAAATAATACATATTTAAATAAATACATATGTAACACACACACTCGGGACAATATAAAAAACAAAGTTATTTATTTTAGATCTCTACACAGATTTCTGTCAAAATATTGTATAAAAAAAACAGGAACGTGAATTACCATTTAATTAAATGTACATAATATGTATAGATATGTTGACATAATTATAGTCTGCATTAGTTTATTTTATTATGTCTTAGCAGATGCTTAAAACCTTGTACTCTATATTTATTAGCAATAAAGGAAAATAGTTGTATTAAAATAAATAAATACAATATAATATAAATATGTTTAATACACACACACACACACACACACACACACACACACACACACACACACACGGGCTTAATGTCTGTGTTTTAGGTAACAACCGACTAATATACATTTTTTTAAATAAATATTATACACATATAAATGATACATTCAAAATGTTACATACATACATGCCAACGGGCTAGTCAGTCAAATATATTACGTGAGTACTATTTAATAACCGTTTTATACATTTTAAATGTATAATTTTTGTAAAAAGATTTATGCAATGTATGCAGGATTGTCGGTTCCATTGCGTTTCACGTTTTCAGTTATTGAATTCAATGTTTCCAGTCCTTTTTGTTGGGGTTTCCATTTTGGTGTTGGCGTGAATAGTTCTTTACCTCGCTGTGAATTAAAAGAAAATGTTATTTCATGTAATTAAAAAATCGTTGTAAATCAAAATAAGAATTAAATAAATTTAAAGACTAAATTATAAAAGTGTGTCGTCGGAGTCCTTTTATAAATAAAGAGTCCGTCATTGATGTTAACATATAAATAACAATAGAATTCATTTAAGTCCTGGTTTGTATAATATTTTTATAGATGCTGTATTTTACATTAAGGTTAAAAATTCGTGAGTCATCATTTATGTTGGCACAAACCCGTTATAAAACAGCGTGGTATTCACCCAGAAAGAAATACAAACATGCGATATCTCGAGACATTTAGGTTGTCTTAGCACAAGGCAATCCGTGTCATGGATAAAAATACAAAAAGAAACAAGTTTAACGTTTTAACTTTTAAGTCGATTGTGAAAATAGAACTTTGCAAAAATGTAGTTATATAGGTAAGATTGAAAAGATATTCACAAAAAAAAAATTCTATATGTTTTTTGACGTCACTTTAAAAAAATACAGCTTCTTTTCTTAGAACGACATGCACTTTTTACAGTTTATACAGAACACCAAAGTAAAGCCACAACAATGCAACAATCTTTTGTACATCATAAAATATTTTAATATCTATAATTATTGAACCCAGAGTGAAAGTTTTTAATCTCTGTTATGATAGTATTGATAAAATGATAATATCTTAATATTAAGATTTAGATTAATAATCTTAAGATTAGTCGAAAAGTGAGGATTAAAATGAATCTTTTGTAAATAACTAGTTTTACGTAATTTGATTAAAATATTAGATATATATTATTATTTGATTAAAATATTAGATATATTTTTTGACAGTAATGACGGGGTGTGTCTATATTATTTTTTAAAGCTTAAAACTATTATAAAAAAAAAAACGCCTCATAATTGATGGCCCACACTACGTTCGTGAATCCCGTGTCGTGGGTCTGGAATTACACAAAATATACAATCACAGTTATCCATATCACGAAAAATATCTGTATTAAAATATTCTATAAGTCTGCGGGCGTTAGCGCGTCAGTCAGTTGCTATATTATACGACCCAGAGGGAAAGTTTCATTTGTCATTGACGACGCAATGGGTGACTAGACCAAATCATATGTCATGTCAATGATTCTTTAAATATTATCAATGTCCTTAATACTCACATATCCTTTCCATAAAGCCCAACACATTCCAACGGGTAAAAATATCAATGTCGATATGCCGACTAACCACCCAATCGCATCAGCGAACACCGGAAATACATAGTCTTCGTATTGCGGTGGAGTCCAGGCCGTGAAAACGAAGATTAAAACTGCCTGTCAAATAATTTTGTTATTGAAATCTTGAATTAAAAATACACCCCACACAGTATATACGTAATTAATACATAAGTCACAAAATTTTGTAGATATTTACATAATATACACATGTATGTGTTAAACCGATGTCTTTGTAATCTCAATATAGTAGTCGCAAAAGGTATGTTAATAAAAAACAAATTGAAAATTTATATTATTAAAGTTTCAATATATATATATATATTAAAAACCAATGAAAACAATTAAATACAAGAGATTTACGTTTTATGTGACTTTCAAATTTTACAGATTGCAACAGATAGATTATTAAAAAAAAATCTGCGCATACATGTTGTATGTGAAGAGTGCGTTCGAGTGCGCACATTTGCTGGTGTGCAAGTTTTATACGGAAAATAAGAAAAAATTTCATTTCGTTGGATTACGCATATTTGTATAATTGCTCTTATGTTTATAATTCTGGCCTCATATTAATTTTAACATTTTTATATAATTTCTGTTATGTTCGATTGCTGTAAGAAATAATTTATCATATTTTAAACGAAAGCTAAACTAATTATCAAATATGGACGAATGCATCATATTTCATATCTAGTCGACTTGCATAGGTACATCAGTTCATACTATAAATGCTTTACAAATTAATATAATTTTCTAAAATTGTATCATAAGTACAGTCTGATAAAATTAATGAAATAGAAGGTCTATAGGTAATTGAAATTGGTTAGAGCTTAGTTTAATAGAATATTTACACACTTCCAAATTTAAAAACAACCTGTTTATACTAAAAAGTAAAAAAGTATCCGATTGACTAAGTTAAAAAAATAATAATAATGATACCTTATTGTACAACAAGATAGAAATATTATATAGAAAAAAAAAACATAGCAGAGAATCGTACGTTACTAAAGGTACCTTATCGCAGAAAAAATATCTTCCGGGAAAACATGGAGCAGAGAAAAATAGCCTGTGTGGAATATTAATATTGAACTGAACTAAACTAAATCAATCTTAAAATGTCCTACTGCTGGAAAAAGGCCCCTTCTCCCTATAGCAGAAGGGTTGGAGTTTAATTCACCACACTGTTCCACTGCGGGTTAGCGTACAATTTCCCTACCATGAGAAACAATCGCTGTCAGGTATCAATGATAACAACCGGGACCGATAGCTTTACGTTCTCCTAAGGCACAGTAGAGAGATCCACACGGTCATGCACCCATACATCATAAAACAACATAAAACAGATATTTGTACAATTACAAAAATCTACCCTTAGCGTGAAACGAACCCGTGGCTGCCTGTGTTATGGTGACTATTCGCACTACTACACCAGGACAGTTGGATATTTTATATTTGTTTTTTGTTTTTAGCCCTGCGTACGTTTCAGGGTTGATGATAAAAAATCGATTTTTTTTTTGAGATGATTCAAACTAAAATAATTATTACCTCAATCCTTAAATTATATCCAATTTGAAAGAGTAACAAGTATGCTTAATTAAAAAAATCAAAAAACCCGACTGCGTGAAATACTCCTATTATAAACTAAAAAGAATAAAACAATTTACTACCTTTCATTTGATACCCATATTGTTACAGTAAGAAAAAAAAATTCAACTCTCCCCCCTCATTCCGCTATTTGCGGGCGCCATTTTGAAAATTTATATAGCCTATGTCACTACTACAATTTAGACAAATCCAACGACACCTCATATGTCAAAAACCGTCCAGCCGTTTAGGCTGTAGGGCGTGCCAAAGAAATGGACATACATACATACATACATACATACATACATACATACATACATACATACATACATACATACATACATACATACATACATACATACATACACTCGAAAAACATAACCCTCCTTCTGTCGCAGTCGGGTAAAAAAACAAGACCAGCTAAGTAGAAGAATATTTTTATACTTACAAGACTCGTAAGAGGCACGCTGAAGGTCCAGGTAAATTTCCAGTAATACCGCAGTACTATATTCAGCTTCATATCCATGGCAGCCAAATCCCGCATAGCGCGGTTAATACCGTAGCTCCAAGACACCGATGTAACCTGTAAGATTATTAGACAAGTTTAGCAAAACTTGTTCCTTGTAAGATAATATTGACTTTGTATCTTGCTTAAGTCACGGCTGAAGTGTTCCAAAAGGCATCTCGTAAGTATACTAACTAGTATTTAACCTAAGTTAATTTATCCTAATAATATGACGTGCTAAGGTAAACTTGTTTGAATTAACAGTTTAGTTTTAATAATTAACTTCGAAATACCTAAATATTAAAATTGTTTTAGTAATTGAATAAGATGTAATGAAACAATGAATTAAAAATATTATGTAAAAAAAGAGTTTAATATTTGAGACAATAACTTATTATTTTGATTTGAGCCATCATTATTTAAAATTCTCGTACTCGATTAATCATCTGGACTGTACTATATATATTGGTGAATTTGATTTATTTATACGACCCAAATTAATAAATTAAAAAAATAAATTATCCAAATGATTCTCCTCTGAATTCTCGACTCTGGACTGGTTGATTTAAATAAGTACATCCGTCTGTACAATATCATTTGCTACGTCACTCAGATGCACGTCACCCGGAGACGGGCTCGACGGTGATGTTGATAAGAATAAATTAATATTCATTGGATTCTGTCTAAAAAGATTGGGGAGCAACGGACGAAGAGAAATACTTTACGAGTTGAACTCAGAAAGATTGTCTTGAAATTATTTAAACAGGACTGTGTTATAATTTAATTTGCAGGCTTCCAGTTTCGAGGAATGCGCTGCAATTTGTTTTTGCAAGTGTATCTGGGCTGTACTTAATGAAGATTAGTAAGATGAAAATTTTGTATTAAAATTATAGTATTATTTTTTTGATTATAAAATATTATGTAATACTGAAGTTAATAATAATAAAAATGACGCAATCACATTAATAAGTCAAGATGGTCTACAGGATAGATAAATTAGAATTAATTTTACTAATCAAGCGTAAATATTAATTTATTATGAAGTGCTAAATCTGATTAACAGTTGATATCTCATGGGTCTCTCGTTATAATTAAATGAATCTCACCTCAGCTATACCAATAATTAGGATAGCCCATGATGCAGTGTTCCAGTCTAATAGTGTGAACAAATAGACGCCTCCACTGAAACACATTGGTAACCCGAGGATGAAACAAGTAAAGCAAGTTCCAGCGGTCACCTGAAAATAATAAATAAAATATAGCCTCCATTTTTTCTCAGTGCTTTTCTATCAATGAATATCTTCAACATCTGTTCTGAAAGGTTGAGATTTACATGGAATTGATAAATATAAGTGTAACTGATAAAATAAACTTGATACACTTTACAAGAATTATACAAAGAATAACATAATTTTCAAATAGCATTATTACTTTTTTCTTAAGTTTCAAATATTTTTAGCAATACTGATGTAAATGGATAAATAACTACACAAATATACTGTGCTAATACGTAACTGGTTTTAGTTTTAGATTTATGTCCATAATTACAAGAGGTTATTTATTACTTGGGTCCGATTAATCATTAAATATACATAAAATACTCCTTGAATTAGGAATAAACTTATGTAGTAAACGAACATATCAGATTATACAGATTCTCATTACGTAATGCATGTGTCTCAATTCTATCACTTAAGAATTATATTTGAATGGTATAATGAATAGAATGATTATTTATTGGATTGTCAGTAAAATACGAGATTTGACGTAGAATACAGGTGTTCGCTTTATTTATCGTAAAAGAAATACATGTATTGAAATGCAGTAAATTATAAGAAAAAAGTTTTGGGGTTAAAAATTTTTATATAAAAATATTCATTTATATAATACGTCGAGTCTTTATAATTCACTTCAGTCCTGATTGATAGTTTATTGACACAAAATGTTTAACAATATTATGAGAGCTTATTCGTCAATCATAGTTTTGTAAAACCGACAATCAAATTTAATATTTAAAACAAAAAAAAATTAAATTTTATTGAATAGTAGAAATTGATTAAAATGACTATTTAATACTTTTTAATAATTAATATATTGGCTAGTGAGCTTCATTAACAACTGTTTTAGTGTAAATATAACAATTTCTTATCTTATTTTAACGTTTCTGTAAATAGTAATAATATAACAATTTTTAATTACATAGTTAATAAAAACACCTTTTTTCATTATATATTAGTCAGATTGACATACTAATATTTCAAAAATTTGATTTATTCCTTTTTAAGAATATTACTGAATGTTCAAATATATCTTGCGAACTTTTATTTCATACGTCAGGTTTTTATCTGAAATCGGTGAGGATTTATGGGCGAAAAGGGATTTCTTGCAAGATAAGGTCAGATGTTACTGTCAAAGAAAGATTTTCTCTTCCAAGCTGCCTTAGAAAGTTAAAGAATAACGACATTATATTAATAAATATTGTATAATCTATACTAACTTACCTAAACGGAATTTTTGTTATCTGTTTTGCTACAAATTGTACTAATGGTGGAATATTGTTTTGTACATTAATTTAAAACCACTCAAATCATACCATAGTTATAGATACATATTGGTATATATTTTGAAACAAGCTTAAGATTTCTTAATTTACTTACCATCCAATACCTTTTCCTGAGGTGCGGCCATTGGTCGACAATAGCTGTGTTAATGGCTTCGATTCCAGCAAACTGACTTCCTAAACCAAGGATAAATAGCATCAAGAAGAAAAGGATAGACCAGAGTTGGGGTACAGGCATCTGAAGAAGCGCTTCGGGGTACACAACGAAAGCCAGTCCAGCTCCACCTTGCGCCACGTCTGATGACAAATATATAAATTGAATTTTCCTTCTTATTATTTTAATTGCTGCGGATGATGGATCATATTAGTTAGGTATTCGAAGATATTGACAATTTTATTTTATCAGACTATTAATATGCTTCTTAAATAAGTTGTTATTCGTCCCATAATAAATCAGCAATGTATGTGTATATTTTTAATTTTATGGTGTTAAGTAAGTACTATTTAAGTTAAATTTATAAATAATAATAAGAAATAGAAAATATATAGCTGATAAATATATTCACATGCCTACTACAAGTAGGTATAGCACAACATTTTCAAAGCGCTTCCTGTATTTAAAAGATCATATCTCGAAAATGGTTATACAGCAAAGTGTAAAGGAATAACTTTTCATCTGTGATTAACTAGACTAACTGTTTACTAACTGTTACTAATTGTTTTAAAATTTTAAATTTGTTAAAATATTTAACGTAGAAAAAAATTAAGGTTGTGGCAGGTGATGTATGTACATATATCAAATTGGTAATACTGTATATTTACGATAGGCATTTATTTTTAGTATTAGTACTTCATAAATATTCATAATCATAATTTTTTTCTTATACTATTAGTACTTCATAAAATTTGTTTTATGTGAAATTACATAAATAAAAGCCTTAGTATACGACTAGCTTTATGAATAGTTTATAAAAACAGTATGTGTTTTCATTGTAGTGTTATTACGAAATATTTCAAGTGCTTGAATTACAAGAGATTAACGGCTGTAAGTACATATTACGTTTTATCATTGCTGATGACTCATGAATTGTTTTTTTCAATAGCACGATGTAAGTAAACAAAATATCGCGATAGTGTTATATTTTTCTACAGAAAATTGTTTTCGGCAAATATTCGTTATTTTACTGATTTTAATTCAATCGTCATTTTACAGAAAATTGTGGTATTGCATAGTATTTCATATTTTAAACTGTTTTAGACAGTCAAAAAAATTTACAAAAAATGCCGTTATGATGACAACAAGACAATATACGAGTACTATTAGTTCGATTTCACTGAACTGTTTCAAATTAATCAAACAGTACCTTTACGAGCTGTCATGTGTTATCACTCATGAAATTTGCGATATCGGTAATTCAAAATTGAATTTACTTTAGCAAACGTTACGAATTGAGTTGTACTCTCTATATATTTACACCCTATTATTTAATCAATCCATTACCGCAGTTTCGAGATTCGAATGAATAAGCATTACGTTCTGATATTGAATTTCGTAAGTATGATACGCCTCAGAAAATGATATTTCAAAATGCCTTATGCAATTCTTATAAATACTGGGCTGTAAACCACCCACTACTGAGCGAAGGCCTCTTCTCCATATAGAAGAAGGGTTTGACCTTAATCCGCCACGCTGCTCCACTGCGGGTTGGCGGATAATTTCCCTACCATGGGTAACGATCGTTATCGGGTGTCTGTGATAACAACCGGGACCGACAACTTTACGTGCTCTACAAGGCATGGTGGGAAGACCCACAAGGACATACACCCAGACTGAAAACAAATATTTGTCCCGAGCGGGAATCGTATCCGTGATCGCCGGCGCGCAGCTTTGAGGCAACTACTCGCATCAATACACCAGAACGGTCGTCGCTTAACATTTGTATAACGAGGTCATAATCCTCCTTCTCTTCGAGAGGAACTCTTAAAATTGTCTGTTCATCCATATTTTAATCACTTACGTCTATTCACATTAGGCGCATGCGAGAGACATAAACACTTCCGAGTGACCATCGTAATCAACGCTGGAAGCCACGTCCAGTGCAACAGACGCCGGACGTGACTTACGGCCTTAGTTACACTTCGTTACAGACCACCGCCTAAGTGTAGTTGTATTTGGCATCTATTTCTTTTACACTCCATCGGAAGATACTTCTGAGTAAAAGAGACAGCGGCAGCACGCAACCGACACGTAATATTTTTGTAAAGAAGCTTTTACTAATAAAAGATGACTAGTATATATAATGATATAATATTGGTATTGCATTTTATTTCTTAGTTTTTTTATTATTATTTTATATTATTTAAATTATTAATTATTAGAAATGATGATGCATTGCCAGTAGGCATTTTTGTTTGTCATCTTATTATGAATCATATTAGTTAGAAGATATACATAATTATGTAGATAACTTAACTTTAATATTTACATACAGAAATTGGTTTCTTTTTCCAATGTGTTAGTTTTATCAAATTAATTTGTAGTTCGTATCAGTTGAAAGATATTTTGATAAAATAAAATTAAGAATTTAAGATTAAATTGTAAAATATTAAAATTGATTTCCATAAGCGCCATCTGTCACTAGTTGCTAATAACTTCGATAATAATTATGTTACGCTACAAGCTTATAACTATAACTTCTTACGTGCGTACATAATAATTACACACACACTTTTTTCATCAATGTTTTCTTATGACGTTATCACGTAAAATTATCGTTCGTAAATCGACTTTACAGACAACCAATTTTTTGTTTAGTTTAATCATTCCAAGAACTAAATTTTTTTGGGCATTTACTACAGTTACTCGTTTTTAGTAATTGTCCAAGTTTTTAAAATGTATAAAATTTGATTGAATTATAAAAGTTTTATTAGTATAATTGTTTCTTGTTTTTGTTATTATTTAGACTAAAAATAAAATATATGTTAAAATTTAAAACTTTCCACAATGATGTGGTAAAAATATATGTATATTAACCTCAAAACTAAAAGGAATTCTTATAGATAGTACAATATATCATATATTTGGTAATAGAATAAAAACTTACAAACTAAGTTAGGCTTAGTTAAACTCCTTATAGAATTTTCAAACACAAGTAAATGTGAGTCATAGACTGTTACAAATTATATAATAAAACAAAGTAGGTTAGTATGTTTGTAACACGTGTAACCATACTTTATAATTTAGGTTCAAGTCAGGTACTAAGATTGCAAGTGAACAAAAAAAAAGTAAATAGTTGCAGAAACATTACACATTGTTATATAACAAGTATAAGTTTATTGTTTTATTACAAGTTTTGATATTTCCAGAAAACCTAAACACAAGAAGATTCTCACAGTTTCATCCGCATTATATGGAAATGAAAATCTTGGATGAGAATTTTTGAATCAATGCAGCAGATTCAAACAAACTATTTAGCTTTATGTGTATAGATAGTAATAATATGCATGTATGTTTTATTTTATTTTATATATATTAGAGGGGGCAAACGGACAGTCGATTCACCTGGTATTAGGTAAAAATGACATCCATAGGCACCCGTTACATCAGAGGATTAGCGGCTGCGTTGCCGGCCTTTAGGGAGGGGAGGGATATTCCACCGGATCTGTGGAGGGAAGGGAAGGGATGGGCCAGGTAAGAGAAGGGATGGGCCACCGAATCTCTCACAAACCGAACGAAACACGACGACAGTGCCGTTTCATTTTACGTCGGTGTTAAGTGAGAGTACTCTTTTATGTTAAGAAGAATTTGAAGCGGTACTAACATTGTTGCTCTATTACTTTATTTAAGATGTTTTCTTTAACAACTGTACCGTAAACACAACAATGATGAAAAACTCAGATTCAATTTGGATTCAGTGACTCTTTTTACTTCTTGGTATAAAATAAAAGCAGTGTTAGTATTACAGAAAAAATTCAGTCCTCAGTAGTCAACGAGAATTCCGACCATCGTTGAACCCATTTCAAATATATTCGGCTTTAAGCTGTATGTATCTCGTATTTCGGTTTGCTGTGGAATATAAAAAAATGTTCTATTTGAAATTGTTTTTCATCATGTCATTGCACTACAATTTTCTTTTTAATTTTGGATACTGAAGCCAATTTCATTCAGAAAATACAGCGTGATATTATGTAGAACATGTAAGGTCACATTTTTATGTTTTTTGAACTAGAAATACTATTGTATGGTACAAATGTGGTAGAACGAAACAATAAAACACATTTTGCAGTAACATGAAGAGTCACGAGTTTAATTTGTTAGTACCTGGATGACCGAGCTTTGCTCGGTTAAATTATATTTAGATACATTACATACTGATGATATATAAATAATATTTTCGATCTTACGGACATAATAGTAAAATAATAGGAACTGGTTATTTAAATAAAAAATAAAAAGATCTCTTAATTAAAAAAAAGGAAAAAAGATTGGTCTGTCGAAACCTGGATTCGAACCCAGGTTTTCTAATTTCGAATCCGCCCGATTTCTATCTGAGCTATTAGAAGCTTGTCAATGACAGCGAAATTTACCTTCTTATTCTAATGGTATTTTTTAATTGCGTAAAAAAAGGGATAAAACAACATTTTCTAAAAATAAATCCTAGCTAGATCGATTTATCGCCCCCGAAACCCCCTGCATACTAAATTTCATGAAAATCGTTGGAGCCGTTTCCGAGATTCCGATTATATATATATATATATATATATATATATATACAAGAATTGCTCGTTTAAAGATATAAGATTTAGAAACGAAAAATTACATACTAATGAAATATGAATAATATTTTCGATCTTACCGACATAATAATAAAACAATAAGAACTGGTTATTTAAATATAAAAAATAAAAAGAGCTCTCAATAATAGTTTTCTCCACAAAAAAAATAAACTTTAAAAAGAAAAAGGAAAAAAATTGGTATGGAACACCTAGACTCGAACCCGTGTCTTCTGATTTCGAATCCGCCCGTTCCCATCCGAGCTATTGTAAACTCATCAATGACAGCGAAATTTATCTTCGTATTCTAACGATATTTTTTAATTGCCTGAAAAAAGGGATAAAACGACATTTTCTAAAAATAAATCCTAGCTAGATCGATTTATCGCCCCGAAAACCCCCTGCATACTAAATTTCATGAAAATCGTTGGAGCCGTTTCCGAGATTCAGATTATATATATATACAAGAATTGCTCGTTTAAAGATATAAGATTAAGACGATAAAATGTGTATAGAATCGTAAAATATTCACACATTTGTTCCAAAATAACAAATTTATTTTGAATATATTTCGATATTTAATCAGTTCAATTAATAATGTCTAGCTTATCTATGCATTGTAACCTGCTTGAATTCAGGCGATTACATGATGACTCATAGATTAAAATGTATTTTCGATGGTCATACGAATTTCTTTGTATTACACTATATACTTTTAAATTCGAATATCATCCATTGATCATCATTTATCATTTATCAATTGGTCATCCAATTGAAAATATGAGTATAACCAAGTACAATTGAACTGTTGATTTTTGTTGAAATAGATCTACTTTACAATAAAAAATAAAAAATAAATCCTTATTGTTCTCTTATATTTACGCGAATTTTACTCATTTGATTAAAAAGTCTATACCGGATTTTATCGCGTTTATTCAAAACTTCGGACACCCACCCCCTCAGTCCCCCGAGATCATGGACGCTGTAAAGTGTCCGAAACGTCGGGAAATAATTTAAAATATTGTAAAACTATAAAGTTTTGAATAAACGCGATAAAATCCTGTATAGACTTTTAATCAAATAAATCCTTATTGTAAGTGATTTTCTGACATTAGTTGAAAAAATTTGAACGCTGTGTCAGAGTTACACCAATAAATTTAACTATCAAATTTCAAAAAAGGACAACGAAAAATTCAGTCCATTAAAAAGAAAAAAAATAACTTTAATTAAAAATGGTCTATCGTAAACAATACACGAATAAATATTTGAAGGATGTGAAGTTGAAAAATTGTGTTAGTTTATCGAGGTAGTCACGGGAAGGCAATGCTCGTCGAATTTATACAAACATGCACCGACCGTGGATTAATCAACTTGAACAGATCAATACAACGCGAATGTCTGTCAACAAACGTTTTCCGAGACTCCGTTACAGTTTTGTATGTAAAGTATAATGTACAATTGTACGATTTTTCGTTCGAATATTTTGAATTCTTTGCTATCGAATGTTTTAGTTTCTATGACTAAAAATAATACAAATTCCCATTTTACTTGACGTCATTATATTTTATTTCGTATTTTAATGACCTATAGTCTAAAGTAAAGACTGAAGTTTCAACATTTGTTTCTTTAATTATGCTACTTTTTATTTTAATTTTACAAATTCTTAAATAAATCATATTATGTCATGTCATGTCGAGTGTTTTCTTCACCTAGCACGAGATTAGACTAAAATCGAGAGTGCTTTTTAAAACGCAGTTTTACTTGTCCGAATTTTTAAGTGTTGATAATTTTTAGATACAAGGACTCAATCTACGGGGTTATTTCCAACTTTTTTATTTCGATCAATTTGTATGAATTATGGATATTGTCCTGATTAATAACATTAACATATGACCTGTAATATCGATCTTTTGCCGTTTTAATTTCCACCTCACGTTCTCAATAATGGAACGTTGATATTAAATTACTATTTTAACTAGGAATGTCGGAAATAATTCGTGGAAATATATAATTCCAATGTAAAATCAGTTTTCTTGATAATTTTGTTTAAAAAAACATATTCGTTAATTCGGATAATGAAGCTTAATGTGATAAAGTATCAACTCAACGATAAGTTATAGAGTAATTTGAAGAGTTTAGTTTTACTCGATCCGAGAAAAGTTTTTAAGTAAGTACATTTATTACTCATTTTAACGTAAAAATCGTCGGGACAAACTTTCTTGTGTACTTGCGAGAGAAGGCGACTTATGTCGGCGGTTTCAATTCCCATGCGGGGCAGATATTTGTATCAGTACAAATATTTGTTTATTCTCTGGGTATATATCCTTGTGGGCACTCTTTCCAACATGGTTCGGAGAACACGTAAAGCCGTCAGTCCCGGTTATTATCATATTATAGACACCTGACAACCGTTACTCAAGGTATCGAAATTAACCTCAAACCCGCAGTGAAGCAGCGTGGTAGATTCAGCACCAACCCTTTCTTGTCCAGCATTGGGGCGTTTACAGGTTTATTCAGATCAGTTCAGTTAAACGTAAAAATCTAACTTAGTTAAGCTTTTTTTGGTTCTTTTTTTATGTCAAAAGTCAGATATTTTTATGGAAGCGTGCAATTTTACTGCTATCGTAAATTATCGTTGCCCCATAGTTCCTGCCATATATGCATCCGCTACTAAAAATCTTACATTCGCGTCTTTTTTTTTTTTGCGAAAATAAGCCTAAAATCACTAACTTTTGCCTCGGTGCAGTTGTTTTAATTGCTAAATCTGTACAACAGACTAGCTCATATCAGACTAGCTAGCATAAAAACATGTTTTTTGGTCTAGCTGATTAACACGTAGAGTCAAACAACCAAACTGCCAAATAGTGTATATATCAGATAATAATACTATTTTATTGCATATATGTATATATATATATATATATATATATATATATATATATATATATATATATAATTTTAAAAATAATCGATGAAGCGTAAATGTAACGTATTTAGAATTCATTATTGGTCTTATTATATTGTCAATAAAATATTTTATATAATTTATTGATACTAAACCGTATCAATATAGAGGTATATATAAAAACTTAAAAGTTTTTAAGGATGACACGCTGAACTACTGAACTAGTATAAATATATACTGGCTAATAAACTTATTATTACACATTTTGGTGATAAAATTGATAATCCTTGCTGTAATCTTGTCTTAATTTTTTTATTGATAATTTAACTATAATTTGACTAACACACAAAAGAAAATATAACTTTATCAGTATAGACGCCAAACTATGATGTGAAAAGTTACAATAAATTGTTTTACTACATATCTTATCGCGATAACGTAACTATTTCAGCTACAAACATTTTAGTTTCACATTTTTTATGGAGATAATAATACTTAAGGTTTATTTATTCTTTAACAAGTTGAATTTATTTATCACTAATTACAAATAAAAAGTATTAATCCTGTAAACAAGTCGTCAATATATAACTGGCCAATTATAAAACTGAATCAATTCATTCCAAAAAAAAAAAAGATATGTATCTGATTCGTTACAGATTTGAAATGAGAACAGTTTTGTTTTATTGGATTTAGTTTAGCCCCGTTCTTTGTTTAACATACGGAGTATATTGAAATAAAACCGCGCATTCCTTTTGTTCGATATCGATGGAAGTTTCTTGTTATGTTTGTTATAGGTATTTGGTTTGTTTGTACGATTGGGTGAATTTGTAACAGTTAAAGTGTTGGGTGTACTCGTATCAGTTGATGGATATACATATGCCATCAAAAACATAACTTGTAAAAAATCCAAGTCTCGCAACTCAGTTCTTCTACTCTACCGTAAAAAGTTGTGAGATCCATGTATTACCAAGTCGGCTAATTTATTCAATCCCTACTTAAGGGTCCTTCCGTCTTAAGCTATTACGTAATTAGCTAACCTAACAACATATTATAGTGACCATATCAATATTAAATTTTTTTAATGTTTAAAATAGATTGATTGACTTGGCAATCGCATGAAAACATAATGTATCTCACAAGTAATGCATACGAGTATTGTATTAAATTAGATTGTTTAGTGCGATTGCCAAGTCAATCTATCTATTTAAAAGATTAAAATTTTTTAATATTGATATGGTCACTATAATATGTTGTTAGGTTAGCTAATTACGTAATAGCTTAAGACAGAAGGACCCTTAAGTAGGGATTGAATAAATTAGCCGACTTGGTAATACATAGCTCACAACTTTTTACGGTAGAGTAGAAGAACTGAGTTGCGAGACTTGGATTTTTTACAAGTTATGTTTTTGATGGCATCTCATTTCTTTTTGTAGATATTCCTACTTGTTTTCCTTTCCAGTGTATTCTACTTCTTAAATACCAACAATGCATTTTCTTAAAACCTACGCTCTGTCTTATGATCTTTTTTTATTTTTGTATATAATCTTCCTCTTTTTCTTTTCCGGTACTACTTCTTATGTTTCAGCTATTACTGGTATAGATAGTACTGGTACGCAAGAGTTTTTTGTTTCTTACAGGAATACGATTAACAGATATAAATACGATTAGTAAAATTTAAAAATAAAAAACTTTTATTTGATCGTCATGTCATACATATAGTGATGTCAAGTTGACAACTTAAGATACTTGACAAGAAAGATAAATTAAGTATGTTTAGCTGGAAACAATATTGTCAGGTTTCTGTCGATTTTTTACACCTAATTCTCCACGAAAATAAACTTTAAAAAATATTTAAAAAAGTGTATGTGTACTTATATACGCACGTAAGAAGTTATACTTACAATAAATTGATGCTCCGAGTTAACGGTTAGTGCGCGCCATGTATAATAAGACCCTGATAACCCACTAAAAATAAAGTAATCTTCAAGACGAAGCAAACGATCTGAAGCTCGATGGGGTTGCGTCGTTTTATTACAGAGTTCCTATGACCACCTTCCAGCTCCATCATCAGATCCTAGTTACCATAGAAAGACAAACTACTCGTCAAGGCGATTCAAACGAGCCCGATTTCGATGAAGTTGTTTCATTTAATTGCGAAGTTCTTATGGCCATCTTGCAGCTCCATCATCAGATCAGACCCTGGTAACCATCTAAAAATAAATTGCTCGTCAAGACGATTCAAACGAGCCCGAACTCGATGTGGTTGTGTCGTTTCATTGCGAAGTTATTATGATCACTTTCCAGCTCCATTATCAGTTCAGACCCTGGTAACCATTTAAGAACAAAGTACTCGTCAAGACGAATCAAACGAGCCGAAACTAGATGGGGTTGCGTCGTTTCATTACAGAGCTCCTATGACCACATTCCAGCTCCATCACCAGACCCTAGTTAACATTGAAAGACAAACTACTCGTCAAGATGATTCAAACGAACCTGAACTCGATGAGGTTGAGTCGTTTCATTGCGAAGTTTCTATTGCCACCTCCCAGCTCCATTATCAGGTCAGACCCTGGTAACCATCTAAAAACAAACTACTCGTCAAGACAAATCAAACGAGCTGAAACTCGATGGGGTTGCGTCGTTTCATTACGGAGTTCCTATGACCATATTCCAGCTACATCACCAGACCCTAGTTTACATTGAATGACAAACTACTCGTCAAGACGATTCAAACGAGCCCCAACTCATGTGGTTGTGTCGTTTCATTGCGAAGTTCTTATGGTCACTTTCCAGCTCCATTATCAGATCGGACCCTGGTAACCATTTAAGAACAAAGTACTCGTCAAGACGAATCAAACGAGCCGAAACTAGATGGGGTTGCGTCGTTTCATTACAGAGCTCCTATGACCACATTCCAGCTCCATCACCAGACCCTAGTTAACATTGAAAGACAAACTACTCGTCAAGATGATTCAAACGAACCCGAACTCGTTGAGGTTGCGTTGTTTTATTACAAAGTTCCTATGACCACCTTCCAGCTCCATCATCAGACCATTGAAAGACAAACTACTCTTCAAGAAGATTCAGACGAGCCCACTCGATGAGTTTGTGTCGTTGCATTGCGAAGTTCTTATGGCCGCCTTTTAGCTCCTCCATCAGATTAGCAACATGTCATCATAATATTGCATTATCACACGGTTATTATTATTATTATTTTGAATCAAATTTAATTTCCAAGATTTGATGACAAACATCAGGACAGGTGAAACTAAATAAAATCTTGTTGAGCTGACACATCAGCGCAATGAAGTAAGTTAGTGTAATTGCGCGGCGCCTACTAGTTAACTTCATGTTGTCGGTTTTATTATTTTTGTCACAGTGTGCGCGCGTATCGTAAAAATTAGTCTCATCAACTTGTATAACTTCAAAATACAAAAGTTATTTTGTGTAGGTAGTACTTATTATTAGTACTTATTATTTCTTTTTTTTTTTTTCAATTTTGACTACCTTAATTCTTTTCGAGATTTTGGTACAATTTCATAAGACATGTTCCATTCTTGCTTTTTCATTCCGTTGACCAGTTTAAAAGTTATTTACTTTTATTTACATTGATTTATCCACTGCATATGTAACTTTGTAATCCTATATATTTATATGAGATTACAAAGTTATTTATGCAGTTGGAGTATCTAGAAAACTGGACCGAAATTGCACAATATTTGAATTTTTCCTCGGTTTATATACTAAACACTAATGGTATTCTAAATTTGAAGCTTCTATGTCTGCTAGAAGTGCCTTAGAGTTTTGATGATCGGTCAGTCAGTGAGTGACAAAATCGTTAACATTGACTAATTATAATTCTTAAACTACTGGTTCAAATTGAATGAAATTTGAAATATACCGTGTTTATACAATGCCTGCTTGGGTATTGAAAATTCAGACTTCTAGTTTTATCCGCAACGAAGTTATAGGGGGTCGAAAATGGCCTGAATTGCTTCGAGAAAAGGATAGTACGGCCGTGCCACTTTTTTTTTTTTGCTCGACTTGGCGGAGGCACTGCCGTGCCTCCAGATTTCAAAAGTTCTCCGTCTTGCGATGTTTCTCTTCAATATCGACAGCGGGATGGGTTTCCAAACAAATTTAGCATTTGAAAAATCGGTATTGCTAAATCGAAGTTCTAATAAAATATTTTTTCTTCTCATGTATGATGATTTTTTTTAATCAATTTATGTTGACTATATGATTAAAAATCATGTCACGGTAATAAAACATAGTTTACAAATAGTAAAAGTCCTTTGTGGCTGCTGCAATTTGATAATAAAGTAATATGGAGACGGAAAACTATTATCTGTTTATAATTTCCATTCGAACTTGTAATTACTTTACAGTAACGACGACGTTACGAATAACGCTTATAGATTAAATGTTTTTATTCCTGTATAAGATTAAACAAATAAAAAAATCAAACATACATCAATTAATCTATCCTTATCTGTTTTTAAAGATAAAATCTCTTTTTTAAAAAGGATTCGTATATACGCACGAAAAATAAATATATGAAATTGCATTTATTAATTAAATCGGACTAATTGTCAATTGGCGTATTATTTACATAATTTCTAATACGTCGTTTGTCCTAAATTCTGTATCTGACTGTGTAAGTCAACCATACCATGCCACTAATAATTTATACTAGTTATGATATAGCCGGCTTATCTAATCATAATCTTCAAATGTTGTCATAAATTAATCCCTATATGTATATACTTATATTCTGGTGGAGTTTATTTTATATACTTTTAAATTACTTTCTATTACTACTATGTATTTAGAAATCTAATTATTTATATACATTACAATACTTAAATTATAATCATACCAAAAAATGGCGACACTATCATGTATGTGACTGCAATGTAAGAAGATGAAGTGTGTGTGTGTTTTTTTTTGTAATTAATAAAAAAGATTTATATAAGAATTTGTTTACAGATAATCAATTTATTATTATTATTAAACTCCTGTTACAAATCCTCCTCTTTTGAAAGTAATAGGCTGTAATCAGTAATAAGGGCTGTAAGATCGAAGTACTACGCTACGAATAAAAATAGCTTAACAATAAGAGAAACTAGACGACAGAAAAGAGAACGTAACCATACTACGTGATCCGTTCCGGGGGATAGGTGGTCATCAAAAATACCACTCTTGGTCACTGTTGGTCTTAGATTTTCGTCACGTAGTCTATATCCTCTATAGTTCTAGAGAAACCCCACGCTTTATCGAGTTATATTCAAATATGGTGTTTAACGCTTTTTAAACTTATAGGTGGCAACACTACGCTACAATACCACTACTACTGACTACAGTTTTTTTACATTTTGTTTGCAAAATAATCATTTAAAACATATTGATAAATTACTGCATGAAAATTTTATGGGAAAGGGTGCAAATACTATTGGTGGTCATATGCGGCGAGGAGGTAGATAATTGTAAAAAAATGGATAACGTATGGGTACTTTCTCTAACCTAACATATCAACTAAACAACATCTCTGACTTGAATCAAAACTAAACAGAGAAGTACTCTGGTATTTTTTTAAACAAATTAATAAGAAGTAATACAAAATAAACAAACATAGCATAAACAATAAACCATAAAATAAATTAAAAATATTACTCACCATCGACACTGACCCCCATCTGAAGAGCTAGGAAACCAAGAACGGAAAACACAGCGAAGCCAGCGTAAATTGACGTAAAGAAATTCGCGAAGCTAACGATTACCGCGTCGAAATGACAGTTATTGTTGAACTTGTTATAAGAAGCCAAGGTAACTAGAGAGCCGCAGGCGACACCGAAAGAATAAAAGATCTGTTGACAAGGAAAAGTAGAATGAGAGCGATAGTGATAGAATTTCGTTGTAACCAACGGAACGTATAAACACACATGAGAAAAGATATCTTTAGAATATTACCATAGAACGTTTTAAGTCTACGCGGGTTTTTTTAAATTATAAATCGTTGACAAATCTAAATTTATTTTTTATTTTAATGCTACCTATTACTTAGTATATTCGTGAAACGTGAACATGAAAAACTGCATTCTTTAAAGTTTAAAAAATAATTTTGACACGTAAATAATCAAAACGTAAATACTCGTAGTGTAATAAATTACGGTCCAAAACAACTTCTTTATGGGAAAATAATTATTTTAAATACTTGTTATTAAAATTAATGAAAGGAGATCGATTTTTAATTAATAAGTCGAAACAATGATTGCAAAGTCACTCATCAACTTTTTCTCTTTTAACTTTTCTCTCACTCATATCTATGGGAGAGGACAGGAGTAACAGTTTCTGATATAGTAAAGTGGCCAAAGATAGTAGAATTAAATACCTTTAAGTTCATAAAAAGGGCAGGTTAAGTAAGAGAAACAAGAGCAGTTATAAATGATTGAATATTCATATATATTTTTTTTTCACTTTATTGGGGTAAACAAACAGTGTTACAATGAATAAGACATAGCAAGTATATATTACAGTACAATTAAAGTAACACCAACACCGTTTACCACAAATTACATATAAAAGCTGAATTTTGACACGATCACAGTTGAAAGGCATGATTAGAAAGAAAAAAAAAGGATATAAAACTACTGTAACTGTTGCAATACAAGGTTTTTAAACGTGCTAGGACGCGTTGCCGCAATGTCTATTGTATTGAAGTTGATGTTAAATGAGTTAACCATTCGATATAGCGGAGAACGCTTACCGGCATTTGTGCGACAGCGGGAAGTAGCAAACAAATTGGCAAGGATTGCGACAATGGGTTCTAGTAGGCACTCTATAACATACATATGTACATATTCAAGTTAACTCTAATTATAATTAAAGAAAAATTAGATATTATATCATACATTTAAAAAAATGTCATTATTATCGTAGTTTTTGTCCAATGCACACAAATGTGGCATATTTTGAACCCAATTTACAAAAAGTTCAAACAAGAAACTTGCAATATTATTTACTACAAAGTTATCAAAGTCGCTTAGTAGCTTAAGTGAAAAACTTCACCGAAAAAAGTAGGAGAAAATTTTGCTTATAAAAGCAGTGCGAATTAATTTCGAAGTTTTTATTAATCGTTGCTTAATTTGTACGAATTTTCAACTTAATTAGCTTCGAGGTGTTTATTTATGCATAACGCGAACGAAACGCAAAATTGTTATCGATAAATTCTGTAGAAGGATTTATGTTTAGTTTCAAAGTTTCCTAAGTTTTAATGGGTGACAAAATAGCTCTTTTGTGAAACAAGATTAAAACAATGCTTCGTTTAATTAGACCTTTTTATTAAAAACATTGAATATACAAAATGTCTCATTTTCTTTGTAATATTGAAGAATAAAAATATCCTTTACCTATTTATGTATCATGCATTAACAATTATACGCAATATATATATATATATATATATATATATATATATATATATATATATATATATAATTGCGTGTTAATCCGGGTTTCGCTAGAGTCTGTGGAGCTTTACTACCCTTGGACCATGATCATTTTTACACTTCTTGTTGTAGGTGATCCACCTTTTATCACCAGTGATCAATCTTTTTAAAAAATGGTTCAGTTTCATTACTTTTATTAGTACACGATTCATTAGCTTTCTTTCAGTGAGCTCGTAAATAGCAACAAATATCGAGCTTTTTTCTATAGCCAGACTTTTCCAAATAGGTTTAAACTATTTTGTGGTCAATCCTCAATTCCTCGGCTATGCAGTAACTACTAATATGCTGATCTTGCTCCAGTTTATCAAAAATTGCATTAACTTTATCCGTATGAGGGCGACCAGAGCGAGCTGCATCTTTCACATCGAAATTCCCAGACTGAAAACGTTTGAACCAGCTTTGTGTTACTCTTACTAATACTGCATTGGGTCCATAAACGTCACAAATTTTTTTCGCGACTTGAGTCGAATTTTTCCCATTTTTGTAATAAAACTTCAGAATCTATCAAATTTCTCCGTTAAATTCACTTATTTTGACGGACCGAAGAACAATTGAAAAATGGTGGTAAAGTGTTTTTTTTTTTGTCAACAACCTTTATTTATAGCCAGATACAAACAGTACAATTAAAGAAATTTTTCTTAAATTTTATACATACAAAATACGAAAAGACTTTTTCCCCACCCTTTCTTATATACTTATCTAATATAATTATATTAGATAAGTTGAACATAATCGTTCACATGTTAACCAAAATATTTATAATTACGAGCAAGTATCTAACGTAGTTTATAATAATTAGGTTATTCGTATTCGTGTAATCCTCTTTCGGCCATATTTATACTTACCTAGTATTTTATTATATTGTTGTATAATGACGCCGTTGGATTATAAATAAAATAAATTGCGCGATAAAAAAAATAATAACTCGTAAATTATTTGCTTTTATAATAGTATAAATAATTTATATGAAATAGTGAGCTTAAAACTAATTACTCTCTTTCTTGTCTACATTTTAAACATATCTACATAAGTAAATTTAATTATATACTTCAATGATAAGTAAACGTCTCACACTCAACGGCCCCCAGTAGGATGTGAATCCTGTGTAGGGGGTATGGAAATAATACACAAGCACAAACGCCACGACCACTACAAACATCTGTATGCCCTATACAAATATTTGTCATGTGTGGGGTTCGAACCCGCGACCGCTAGCACACCAGTCAGTTGCTGTGACCACTGCGCCAACGCTTCGTCATAACATAACAAACATACTATCTGTAACTACGACTTATAAATCTACACGTATAACTGACAATAAATAACTTGATAAAACTCGTGAATTGATATTCGATAAAATTAATTTTTAGAAACAAAAAACAAAAACCGACTTCAAAACTATATACATACGAGTATATATACTCTACATGTACAAAGTTGACATAAAAAGTAGGAAATTATATTATTAAATTTTTGAGTCTGTTTTTTAATTTTTTTTTTAATTAATTATTGTTATTGCTTTTCCTTAAAAGCGCTTAATTAATGAATTTCTATGGGTCTGCCTCTGCAGTATGACCTACCTACATAAAAATCGATTCATAATTGACGGAGTAATCGCGTAAAAAACATACAAAAAAACCGACGAATGGAGAACCTCCTCCTTTTTTGAAATCGGTTAAAAATACTATTATAATATTAATTATATAATACACGCATATATTTTATATAAGATATATACATACAATATAGCAATTATATAAAATTTTACTTTGTGTCGAACTGCTGATATAATCACGAAGGATATAATAGAATTATTAAATGCGCAATTATGAATTGGTTTGAAGCGTATTTTCTATTGAATTCATAACTTTAAAAAAATACTTGTATTACATAAATACTTTTCATGGACATAATAGTGCAGCGACATATGAGAGCAAAGAAAGAAGAAAGAAGAAAAGAAGAAGATGAAAGATGCAAGCTTTTCCTTTCGACAGAAACTAAACAATTGTGTATTCGATTTATCTATATTACTCTTACTGTATTTAAGTACATTTGACTTACCTACTAAATCACTAAATATTTTTTTACTACAACTTTTTTCTACTCGAAACACTTAAGTATATATTCAAATTAGAATTTCGTACCACTAAAATATTACTTTTGTTTTATAAAATAATGTAACAGTCTGTACCAAAATACATTATACATAATGCTTCCCCCATAATTTTTTGCCAATACTCGCCACGTTGGACAGACGGGTTGCCGAGCCCACTGAATTATGGCAGGATAATTATGGTGACGCTGCTACCCATCACAATCTTGGTTGGTGTGCAGTTGTTCGCATCACTATGGTCTTTATCATCTTTTACGACACCTCGGCAAGAAAGAGGTCGGTACTAATCTTCTCTGTCAGTCACCGCACCGCAAATCAATGCACACAAATGTGGCATATTTTGAACCCAATTTACAAAAAGTTCAAACAAGAAACTTGCAATATTATTTACTACAAAGTTATCAAAGTCGCTTAGTAGCTTAAGTGAAAAACTTCACCGAAAAAAGTAGGAGAAAATTTTGCTTATAAAAGCAGTGCGAATTAATTTCGAAGTTTTTATTAATCGTTGCTTAATTTGTACGAATTTTCAACTTAATTAGCTTCGAGGTGTTTATTTATGCATAACGCGAACGAAACGCAAAATTGTTATCGATAAATTCTGTAGAAGGATTTATGTTTAGTTTCAAAGTTTCCTAAGTTTTAATGGGTGACAAAATAGCTCTTTTGTGAAACAAGATTAAAACAATGCTTCGTTTAATTAGACCTTTTTATTAAAAACATTGAATATACAAAATGTCTCATTTTCTTTGTAATATTGAAGAATAAAAATATCCTTTACCTATTTATGTATCATGCATTAACAATTATACGCAATATATATATATATATATATATATATATATATATATATATATATATATATATATATAATTGCGTGTTAATCCGGGTTTCGCTAGAGTCTGTGGAGCTTGACTACCCTTGGACCATGATCATTTTTACACTTCTTGTTGTAGGTGATCCACCTTTCATCACCAGTGATCAATCTTTTTAAAAAATGGTTCAGTTTCATTACTTTTATTAGTACACGATTCATTAGCTTTCTTTCAGTGAGCTCGTAAATAGCAACAAATATCGAGCTTTTTTCTATAGCCAGACTTTTTCAAATAGGTTTAAACTATTTTGTGGTCAATCCTCAATTCCTGGGCTATGCAGTTACTACTAATAATTACGCTGATTTTGCTCCAGTTTATCAAAAATTGCATTAACTTTATCCGTATGAGGGCGACCAGAGCGAGCTGCATCTTTCACATCAAAATTCCCAGACTGAAAACGCTTGAACCAACTTTGTGTTACTCTTACTGATACTGCATTGGGTCCATAAACGTCACAAATTTTTTTCGCGACTTGAGTCGCATTTTTCCCATTTTTGTAATAAAACTTCAGAATCTATCAAATTTCTCCGTTAAATTAACTTATTTTGACGGACCGAAGAAAAATTGAAAAATGGTGGTAAAGTGTTTTTTTTTTCTTAACATCTTTTATTTATAGCGAGATACAAACAGTACAATTAAAGAAATTTTTCTTAAATTTTACAAATACAAAATACGAAAAAACTTTTTCCCCACCCTTTCTTATATACTTACTTATCTAATATAATTATATTAGATAAGTTGAACACAATCGTTCACATGTTAACCAAAATATTTATAATTACGAGCAAGTATCTAATGTAGTTTATAATAATTAGGTTATTCGTATTCGTGTAATCCTCTTTCGGCCATATTTATACTTACCTAGTATTTTATCATATTGTTGTATAATGACGCCGTTGGATTACCAAATAAAATAAATTGCGCGATAAAAAAAATAATAACTCGTAAATTATTTGCTTTTATAATAGTATAAATAATTTATATGGAATAGTGAGCTTAAAACTAATTACTCTCTTTCTTGTCTACATTTTAAACATATCTACATAAGTAAATTTAATTATATACTTTAATGATAAGTAAACGTCTCACACTCAACGGCCCCCAGTAGGATGTGAATCCTGTGTAGGGGGTATGGAAATAATACACAAGCACAAACGCCACGACCACTACAAACATCTGTATGCCCTTTACAAATATTTGTCATGTGTGGGGTTCGAACCCGCGACCGCTAGCACACCAGTCAGTTGCTGTGACCACTGCGCCAACGCTTCGTCATAACATAACAAACATACTATCTGTAACTACGACTTATAAATCTACACATATAACTGACAATAAATAACTTGATAAAACTCGTGAATTGATATTCGATAAAATTAATTTTTAGAAACAAAAAACAAAAACCGACTTCAAAACTATATACATACGAGTATATACTCTACATGTACAAAGTTGACATAAAAAGTAGGAAATTATATTATTAAATTTTTGAGCCTGTTTTTTAATTTAATTTTTTTTTTAATTAATTATTGTTATTGCTTTTCCTTAAAAGCGCTTAATTAATGAATTTCTATGGGTCTGCCTCTGCAGTATGACCTACCGATTAAATAAAGAATCATAAAAATCGATTCATAATTGACGGAGTAATCGCGTAAAAAACATACAAAAAAACCGACGAATTGAGAACCTCCTCCTTTTTTGAAATCGGTTAAAAATACTATTATAATATTAATTATATAATACACGCATATATTTTATATAAGAAATATACATACAATATAGCAATTATATAAAATTTTACTTTGTGTCGAACTGCTGATATAATCACGAAGGATATAATAGAATTATTAAATGCGCAATTATGAATTGGTTTGAAGCGTATTTTCTATTTAATTCATAACTTTAAAAAAATACTTGTATTACATAAATACTTTTCATGGACATAATAGTGCAGCGACATATGAGAGCAAAGAAAGAAGAAAGAAGAAAAGAAGAAGATGAAAGATGCAAGCTTTTTCTTTCGACAGAAACTGAACAATTGTGTATTCGATTTATCTATATTACTCTTACTGTATTTAAGTACATTTGACTTACCTACTAAATCACTAAATATTTTTTTACTACAACTTTTTTCTACTCGGAACACTTAAGTATATATTCAAATTAGAATTTCGTACCACTAAAATATTACTTTTGTTTTATAAAATAATGTAACAGTCTGAACCAAAATACATTATACATAATGCTTCCCCCATAATTTTTTGCCAATACTCGCCACGTTGGACAGACGGGTTGCCGAGCCCAGTGAATTATGGCAGGATAATTATGGTAACGCTGCTACCCATCACAATCTTGGTAGGTGTGCAGTTGTTCGCATCACTATGGTCTTTATCATCTTTTACGACACCTCGGCAAGAAAGTGGTCGGTACTAATCTTCTCTGTCAGTCACCGCACCGCAAATCAATAATATGATAATATTTCTAATAAAATAAATTAAATAATAATTTTTGAATAGGTTATTAAGAAAATTACCTGTGAAGCCGCGTCACCCCAGACTCGAGCCGTCAGTAAGGTTTCCCATTTTGGGTACAGATAAAACAGTATTCCTTCCCATGCTCCTTCTAAAGTCACACCTCTGATGACTAAGGCGGTCAACATCACATACGGAAACAGTGCCGTGAAATAGACCACTTTTCCTGCTGATTGTACCCCCTAAAATTATTTTATAATAAAGATTTAATATGTGAAAATATCGAAGTAGTAAATATAAAATACATCATCTTTATTTATTTCATATTGTTTGCTTCAATTAACATACTCGTACTAATTTCAGAAGTTAAAAGGCCGATTTAGGTTTTAGTATTTAATTATTTTTTTATGATATCAATAATCGTCGCCAGTAATTAGAATATCGTATATTTTTTTAATTCCATCAAAGCTACAAATTTTATAAAGTGAATCCGTAGATTCGTTACCTGCTTAAAAATTTTTAAACGCAGCGAATTAATGCGTTAATAAAAGTCTTTACTATAACTTATTATAGAAATAAAAAAATATCATACATAATAAAAATAGTTGTCATAAAATTTTACAGTAATGAAGAAATAAAATGAACAATAGTTTACCTTTATAACACAAAGGAAGGCAACGACCCAAGAAAAGGCAAGACAACCTACTAAGTGCCACTGGATCGATCCCCAATTCTCCCAAGTAGCATCCCCTCGTCCCAAAACTCGTTCACTAAAATAATTTAAATAATATATTTATAAACATAAATTAAAAATCGTATATTTGTAATTTTATCAATTAATGATATTTTATATGGAAAATTTTGTCTTTTTACTCATTATGAACAATTCTTAGGACAAAAGTATATTTGATTAATATCTACAAAAAACTCTATGTCGTAAATCATAAATAAAAAAAAAATTATGTTTCATTGATGATTGAAAATTTATCTTTATGATAAATCATAAGACTCAAAGGTGTTATCAACGAAGCAAACTACTCATATTAATAAAATTTATTTTATTAGTCTTTATTTCAAATTCGTCATTCATCGAAAATATATAACAAAATCAAATCGGCCAATGAATATCGGACTACACGAATGTTTCCAATGTCAAATGTTAAAAGTCGTCGTTATTACAGATGAAACAAATTAAAAAATATATCTATATATAAAAACTTTTACACACTTTTTTTTTACAGTTTTCATTAAGCCAATACAAAAAAAAAAATAATAAAAAATTGCTCATATCTTACGAGTATATCTATTTTAAAACTTACTTGTAGTATTCTTCTGAAGCTAAAATTCTCGTAACGTTCGTGTACCAAGGGATCTTTTCTGTACCGTTCCAGCAATGACGCCCGTCATAAGGCTCGAATCCTGTCAGCTCACATATACTGCCAATGCTTATACATTGTCTCATATAATAAGTAAGATCTGTATAATTTCCCGTCGTATTCACTCTGCATTCATTATCGTAGGCCCCACTGTAACAAACTGTTACGTAATTAATTAGATTAATTTTTGTAAAGTAGACGATCTGCGCGGGTTTATCGGCAACGATGTTAACGATGCTACTCAAGCCTAGTCTTGCGGTGTGATGTCTTGCAAGTTATCTATAAGCTTTTTTAATTAATCGACCTTTAATATGTATTTTGTTAATTATTTCTTTTTAAAAAGTCACATACTTATTGCACTCAAAAGCAGTTAAGCAATAAGACGTTGTCAACCTTTCCTTAACCTTAAGTATGTTCTTCAATTTATGAATAACTTAGATGATCTATTTTATTATGTCATAGAATTATCATATATTTCAGAATCACCAATAATGCAAATGTAATAACCGTATTCTATACCATTATTATATACTACTCAGTCGTAAATTTTATGACTCGAATATAAATTTTACGACTAAAAGTGTATTACTCTTATATGTAAACAGAGATTATATCTTAATTTCAATTAATATTTTGGATAATGTTTTTAAATTATGACGATGGTATTTTTAAATTGAGATAGCTGTCATAATTTTATATTGAGGTTAAAATTCCTGAAAAAAAAAGTGTCGTTTACGTAGTGTGCGTAATGCATGTTGCTATGTTACGCGGTAAAAATTTAGAAATGTAATAATACAAAATAGTATCGCAACCTTCTCAATATTATTTATTTATCCCAAATGTCGATAACCCGTCATTAATCTTATGGTCTCTCGTTCTAGGTTTTTTTTTTATTATTCTAGTTCCAAAATGAACTCTCAGATAAAATTAGAACGAAATAGCCAGGTTAGCGCAAAGATCACAGCACTAGCTGCTGCGCTACCGTTAGCGGGTTTAATCTCCGCTCAAGACAAATATGTGTTTAGGTCTTACAGATGTTTGTCGTGGTCTGGGCGATTGTGTTTGTGTTGTGCGTGTTTCCGAAATCCTGACAATGGATTTTTATTCTACAGTGACCTTAACAGTAAAAAATGCAGTGAAAATATACTTACAGTCCGAATTAAAAGAGTTATTGCATGATCCCCATTCAAGATTTCCTCCGATTGATATAAATGTGTAGAAAGTAGTCCAAGATATAATAATCATGAAAAAAATTGATATAATGCTGATCACAACTAGAGTGCAGTAGCCAACTCCACTGAAGAACGGACCAATAGCTCCGAATGCTTTTATTGGCCCCAATCCTAGGTATTGTCCAATATACAGCTCAAGGTAGAAAATTGGGAGACCAATAAGTACCAACATTAACAAAAACGGTACCAAAAATGCACCTGAAACAATTTTTTTTTTTTAATTTGGTCTATCAAAGAGTTATTCTTCATATATCTGTGATTTCTTTTAACTTGAAAAAGTGTAGTGTATTGTTTTCAACTTTCATATGTCAGCATAACCATGTAAAGCTGAGATGGCAATGAGGGTAGCAGGTTAAAATCAAATGCTTAAGTTCAAAATTTATTTCAGTCTTATCAGCAAAGGAAAACTTCGTATGAAAGCCTCCATATCTCTTGAAAAATTCTCTTCTATATCTAATCCTAACTAAATATTTAGAAAAATCTAAAAACAACAAGAATTTTGCCTAAGAGTTGACAATTTTTAGTATAATAGAAGTTTACGATGATTTTAAAAGGAACAAAATATTTCCTAGCAGAATTCGCGTTAACCTATGAAGTTGAAAAATAAAATTTGTAATGTGCATATCCTATTTTCTTGGACGCGTCAGCGAGAACAAAGATTATTGCTTCTTTTGAAAAAATGAAAATAAAATCTTATTAAAAATTCTGACGAAATTTATAAAATTCTGACATTTTAGCTGATATCTAGCCGCTAGGTAAACGCTATATGTTATTTATTAATATTTTATTTATAAGATTGTAAATTACATAACTCGAATAAGATGAATAGATGTGACAGTCATTAAAGTCATTAGTTATAATCGATTTCAGGGGTATTTTAATATTCGATCGAAATATTTGTTTAATGTTCTTTTAATTTACTGTCATTGTTGAAAACAAAATTTTCTTAACGTATAAAAATCTAAGACAGTATTTTTATTATTATACACAAATAAAATTTCAAATGAAATTGAACTTCGTCAAAAAAAAAAAAAAACTCATTATTTACTCGTACCTAAAGCATCCGTTACTTCTAATCGCGGAAAACAATCTACTGTTTGCTTTAATATCAAACATTCTACTGTTTTTCAAACAATAAGTACAAAAATACTATTTTTATTTAGAATTGTTGGCAATTACTATGCCAACATATAAAACAGAATTTAAATATTTTTTTACGTACCTTATACACCGATAAAAAAGAATATAAATGGGAAATAATTAAGTAACACTACCATTTTTCTATACCTATTAAATATATAATAATTATAATAATACATTTGGTTATAAAGGAAATGCTGCTTAATTATTTTTGCTAAAAATTATTAGAAAATTAACAAACGTAAGCATATCTAATATCAGATGAAAGTTTCGTGTTTACTGCAGCATCATCCACTAAAAATGCAAACTCTTAAATGACATCTAAAACAATAGTTCCTCTAGTGAATACAAACGTTTATAATAGTTTCCTACCTCCGCCATTTCTGTAGCACAGGTAAGGGAATCTCCAGACGTTTCCTAGACCGACGGCGTATCCGAGACATGCCAATACGAATTCCATCGGCCGGCCCCATTCAGCTCGCGTGGGAGTAATTTTAATAGCAATACCACTACCATTTTCCGGCAGGATGCCTTTGCCGTTTGTCTGCGAGGAAAATCTATTTTTAGTGAATATTTCAAATTGAAATTTATTTGTGTTTTTAAGTAAAGTTTCTGTAGCATTCGCATAACATAGCAGACTTTTGAAGTTCTATCTACCACGAACTAATAAAAAAAGGATAATAATAATAAATTGAATAAAAATATTATTTACAAATGCTTTTAAAATGTAAATAGTTTTAACATTTTAATTGCAAGTACATTTGTAGAAACATAAATTCTTTGATACAATGAAAAGGATCCTTGCAAACTTAATCATTTCGAAGAACTGAATAATTATTTTAATTTAAATGCAAATTTCATTTCAATTGCGATGGGTTCAATGAAGATGCTAAGATCAATTCACTTTGCCGTTATTCAAACAATATAACGGACTATCGTTAAGACATTAAGAAACGGGTCTTTATTGTAGAACAACTTTTTGACAATCAAAAGCGTAAACGTATTATACAAATTAAATTTTGGTTCGTAATTTTCAGTACCTGGATGACCGAGCTTTGCTCGGTTAAATTATATTTACATACATTACATACTGATGAAACATAAATAATATTTTCGATCTTACCGACATAATAGTAAAACAATAAGAAATGGTTATTTAAATAAAAAATAAAAGGAGCTCTCAATAATAGTTTTTCTCACAAAAAAGAAACAAAAAAAAAAAGAAAAAAAATTGGTCTGTAGAAACAGGGATTTGAACTCGGATTTTCTGATATTGAATCCGTCCGATTCCCATCGGAGCTATTTTAAGCTTATTAATGACAGCGAAATTTACCTTCGTATTCTAATGATATTTTTTAATTGCGTAAAAAAGGGATAAAACGACATTTTCTAAAAATAAATCCTAGCTAGATCGATTTATCACCCCCGAAAGCCCCTTCATAGTAAATTTCATGAAAATCGTTGGAGCCGTTTCCGAGATTCAGATTATATATATCTATACAAGAATTGCTCGTTTAAAGATATAAGATTAAGCGTTTATTTCAAAGCGTATTTTTTGGATTAAATTTTCTATTATGATATTATATTTATTTAATACATTTATTTAACATCACGAAACTTTTATAAACGGTAAAGCGTATAATATATATTCACAAAAATGATTAATATTTTTTCTTTCACTTTAGGTATCATGTTCTCAAATATAAACACTAGAAAATGAGGTTAACGAAAAATTATATAGTATCCCTTTTAATTATATGTTTAAAGTCATATATATTAGATAGCCCCGTAATTATGTATGTTATGAATCATAACAATTTCACAGCTAGTATATAAAACGTTCAATTAACATATTGTTAGCAAAACTATTCAATTCTATGAACACACGAGATGTGTAGATGCACTCGGGAGTCGGGCGCTTCAGTTCAAAACTACTACAGACTTAATGGATGATTGTGAAATGTATCCCTTTATGGCGTTATTATAATCCTAATTAATAATATTACTATTAAGTATGACTTACAAATTATAATTTCTTACTTTTTAGCAATAAATTATAGATGAACCTTTATATAATATATTTTTTTATTTGAACATAAAAGTTAGAAACCATGTACACAGCAAATTACATTTTACGCAGATTATATTAACCATGGATGCATATTCCATTAAATACTTTTCTACTATAGACCTCGTACTAAGCACGTTTAGATTTGATAGAATAATTCTCTAGTGACTATTAACATCGTCGGAACTGCAAAATCGATTTTTTTTTATTGATTTCATAAAACGTTCCTAAATAACCAAGTCTAACATAAGCTGAAAAGAAAAATAATATTTTATGCATAGTTTTTTAATCACTTAATTTATAAATGTCGGTATTTAAAAAATATATGTAAAAAGACACATGCAATTTACACTTTGCATCGCTCTCCTGTAAAGTTTTTTTTTTTCATATCCGACATTTTTAATAGTTATGGGCGAATTGTATTTCTACTATTTTTCTCTTGATCAGTGGTGGTGTAAATATTTGTCAGTCAAACAAAATAAGTAAATTAGGATTATAAAACGATTCCCGTATTTTAGTATAGTTCTCATTTTATTACATATTTTGTTCAAATACTTACATTAATAATAACTTTCAAAAGATTGATTTTAATAATGGTTATACAAAATAATTGTTTGAGATTTAATATAATAATAGATCTATATAATAATGAGTTGGCATGTTGCTGATTAAATCTAAAAAAGTATTGTTACATTTTCGTGGTCCTATGTCGCAATTTTTGGTATAGATATCTATTTTAGTTCTCGTAAGTTCCAATACTTAAAAAATTACAACCAACATTCCTAATTTAAAATTCCTAATTTATTAAAAATGTTAATATACAAAATTAGGTGCTAAAGTATATAACTTGCCTTGCTCATAGTGTTATTTCCACTAACCACTTATGTAAACAGTCTTCTGAATCATTAAATGCTAAATTAATATTCTTTATACGAAACATATGCACTGTTAATAAATACTAAGAGAAAAAATATTAAGACAGGTACATATCGCAGATGTCGGATTCTAACTGAAAGAAACAATCGAATACCAAAATTACGGTTCTTATCTCCAAAGAACTGATTGTAAATATCCATTATGTAGCAATAAGTATGACATATTTTTAATATTAATGATTAGTGTGGCAGTTTAAATATATATATGTTGGCGTAGTTTACAGTGACCCTGTTTTCTGCTCCAAGGTTTGTGGGTTCGATTGCCGCCCCGAGTCTGGGTGTGTATATATATTTAAAAAATGTATATCAGTCGGCTGTTACCTAAAACACAGGCATTAAGTTTGCCTTAGGAACAGACGACCTTGTGTGTCTGTTAAACATATTTATTTATTTATTTATTTGTATAATGAATAAGGTACGTAACTTAATTATTAGAATAAGCTGTTATTTTTAAATTAGAGATTTTAATTTTTTTAATTCATCTACATATTGTGCTATTAGTAAATTTGATGTTTAAATTATATTTTGTTTTCTTTTTCTTTTTCGAAAGTTTGTGATTTATACTGTATAATTTTTGATGTATACGTAAAAATATAACTAAAAAATGTAATAAAATTTATTTATGATACCATCAATGTGTACCAATAAGAACCATTCGCGATATGTTCCCCAATAAGTTGGTTCGACCGATTTTGCAGTGTTTTTGTTTGTTGTATTCATAATTGACGGAACAATCCTTGTATTAATTGGTGATTGTTAAGTAATAAGTCAACCGGAAAATATGCATGGTATTTTTGTAACAATGAAATGTTTTCATCACAACAATAAATTCGAAATGCTAATTATTAGTATATTGAGATGTGCCTAAGCCTTTGGGCATTTTTTTTTTTTTTGCTAAGCGTACACCCATTTGCTTTATCTTTTGGGTGAATTTTTTTGCAGTCGAAAATCAAGTCCCTAGTTTTTATTTAAAAAATCTAATTATAATTTGAACTACTTGAACAAAGAATTTTAGTTTCTGTTTCCTTATTACAGCAATGTATAAAAACGAGCTCTCTTTTAGTATCATTAGTAGTTTCATGATAAAAATGATATGTAGCTACTGAACAATGGAAAATAACAAAAATTAACATAGTTCAAGAATTACCTTTATTAGTAAGTCATTTAGCATATATGCAACAAAAAAAAAAAAAAAACTTTTAATTTCTTGATCAGTGTTATATTTCTATTTCTTAGACATCGCATCGCATCGCATGAGCATATCGCAGTCCACTGATAGACATAGGCCTCCCTAAGCTCGCGTCAAACATCCTCGTTTTCCGCAATCCTCATCCATCGTTCGTCCTTTCGTTCGAATCTCTTGTTTCTCATCATCGTCGGTCCAGTAGACCGGAGGACGCCCCACACTGCGTTTGCCAATACCCGCTTGAGGGTTCGGGCAATGACCTTTAGTTTACCATCTGCCCAAAACTGCCCAAATATATATATATATATATATATATATTTAATAGCGTACTAGCGTTATCGTACTAATGCGTGTTTATTTAGGTGTTCTTGGTAATCTACTCGTAATCTTCTAATATAAATTTTCAATATCGATTGATATAGGATTAATACCTGATGTAAAAAATATTTGAAATAATTCTAATTTATTTTAAAATATGTTTCGTTTAGTACATATTTTACTGAAACCGCTTTGAGATAACTAGGAAAAGAAGAATAGGCAAGTTCAAACATTAAAATACTAACTCAAATTAGGTAGTAATATAATAATAATAAAAAATATGAATAAGTTAAATTTGGAAAATCCAAAAGTGCACGCATTCATTTAATTAAAAAACAAAAAAAAAAATCCAAGTCGTACCAAACCGTGACTTATTTGTATTATATAGATAATTTAACTTTTTTTTTTTTAATTAAGAAAAATACCATTTTATTAATAAACTAGGGGTACTATAGGCTATAGATATGAAATAAGTAACCAATTGATTTTATTCTAAAGATAATAAACAAAATCTGGTCTCGGAACGTATATTTCGTCGAGAGCTATCGTGAGTACTTCGTAAAAAACATTCGGATGTCGGAGGATACATTTCGGAATATGAGGTCGATTACTAAAACTGTTTTCTAGAAATACATCTAGTTATCTTATCGTATAAGTGCCAAATGCTTATGGTAGAGACAGTTTGAATGCAATTTTTAATTGCTTGATCTTGACGTGTCGAGAGTAAAGCACAATCTCAACTGCTTCGCGATATGAGGCGTGCAAAAAGAATATTTAGGAAATTAGAATGTTTGACGTACTACTACCTTCAATCAGTTACAGAACAACATACTATAGTAAAACCTGTTTGAGCGACAATGACGGTATAGCTAGTCTATAATATTATTGAAAAAAGGTTTTTATAAGTGATAGTGATGTTTACTGTTTATTTTGCTACTGGATAATGTATATAATATGATATGTTTACTAATCTGTGTAAAAATATTCATTTAAACGTTAATTATATATGTTACAAGTTGTTAGATTAATCAACTGTTACTTGTTGAAAGTAAATATGACAACGTATGAATGTGAATTTTACATTTTACAGTATGATTTCTTCATTTATTCGAGGAAAAAAATGACATGTCATATCTATTTTTAAGTACTTTCAACTGTAGCTTTGTTCGTAATTACTAACACTGACATTAATAAAAATAATAATACCATTTTATTGTCAAATATAATATTATATTTACACATAAAAAATAGAGATAAAATAAATATAAAAAAGCATTTGAGGCAATGAGAGCTGGATCAGCTAACTGTTTAATCAGGACTTGTCTTGGGAAGCGCTGTTTTTCAACCAGTCCCTTCTCCCAACAATATTTTGTGGTAGGTCCATTGGTATGTCTCTCAGCCAACAGCTGTTTTAATCATTTCTAATTATGTACAATTTATACTTGCAGTTGGTTTTGAAGCGCAGAAGGGATCGAAAAAAAAAACAAAAAAAAAAAAAAACCAATGAGTGTTATAATGAAATTCAGTACAACATTATATTATTTGTTTGGATGATATAATAGTTATTATGACATTGGGTGTTTTAATGTTGGCAATAAGCTAACTGTTTTAGAATCTTTTATAAAGGATTTAAAGCATGGGAGTAGATAAATAAATAAATAAACTCCTTACATAGCCCAAGTAGGATGAAATCCTATGTAAGGGGTTAGAAAATACAAACACAAATGCCCAGATCATGAAAAATATATGTATGGCCTATGCAAACATTTATCTTGAGCGGAGATCAACCGCTCAAATAATAGTCCAACAGTTAAGTGCTGTGGTCACTGAGCCAAACCGTCGTTTGTCGACTGAAAATCTTTTTAGGAATTTGCACGTGCGTTGTATTAAAACAGAATATGGCAAATATATTTTAAGCACTCTTAATTGACCATCTTATCAAGGTAGCAGCGCTGAAGTCCACTCCTTTGACTACGACAGCTTACTCGTTTCATTCGTCAATCGAAGCATTTGCATGCGATCACTTGACGAATGGAACGACCGGTACCGAGCTGGTGGAACGGCCGACGTCACCAGGAAATTCTTGCCTGATGCGGTGGCGGCCTACCGAATTATCGGTAAAATGGAGGTAGATAGATTGGTCACCCAGGTGTTGACGGGGCATGGCGGTTTCTCCGAGTACTTGCATCGGTTCAAGTGCAAGGAGAGTCCATCGTGCATCTGCGATCCGAGGGAGGCTGGATCTGTCTTCCATCTCCTCCTAGACTGTCCAGTCCACAAATATGATCGACTTAAGCTGGAGTGTGAGTTGGGCGTTAAATTGCGAGCGGAGGGTATTAATGACATAAAGTGAGATAAATTGACATATAAATAGACATATCATCTCGCTCACTCGTCAAGAGATATCTCGGTACGTATGCTAGCCCGGCTGGTGTCGATGATAACAACCGGGACTGACGGCTTTACGTATTCTCCGATGCACGATGGGGAAACCCACAAGACATACACCCAGACGTCACGAACACGAACGGTCGTCTCTTTTGTATTAAATTCACTTAAATTATTTTTATAATACAATTTAAAAGACCATACATTGATATACAACATTGATATGCGTTATACTTGGTGACATGAGCATACTTTAAACATAATGTACTATATATGTAATGTATATTTTTATTGTCATCACATTTAGTATAATATTATGACAGAATAAACGAATGGAACTCCATTTCTATGTATTATTTACGCAGGATTTTTCTATGTTACTACATTAGTCACGTCAAACGATACCTAAACGAAAGGGAGAAAGATATAATCTGTTGTATATAATATAAATACAGCGCCTGAAATACGTCTGCATAAACATTTGTGAAGATTAAAATACTGTTTTACGCTGTTGACATAATAATGCAGCTTTATATCATCTAATAAATATACAAAACAATATTGTTCTGTTTTGAAAATTTAAGATAAAATAAATGGAAAAAGTTATTTTTAACTTTTTGAATTTAAAATTAGTAAAATACGTTTTGATTTTTTTTTTGTTACATAACTTTACATTTGTGACGTAACGCGATGTAGCGCGACCAAGGAAATTATATTATAACTGGAATGCTCACTTAATAAAAATGTTTATTCAAATATGCACCTTGAACTAACGGACATAAGGTTGACTTTTGTTTGCAACATGTAAAGGAGAAATTCGTTCCGAGCAGGACCACTCACAACCGGGAATTTATC
This sequence comes from Euphydryas editha, assembly GCA_036937285.1. Classification (NCBI taxonomy): domain Eukaryota; kingdom Metazoa; phylum Arthropoda; class Insecta; order Lepidoptera; family Nymphalidae; genus Euphydryas; species Euphydryas editha. The sequence continues at coordinate 4,382,899 of JAUPFZ010000001.1, forward strand.
TCTTTCTTACGAATTGCTAGTAATAATAAAAAATTGTTGTTGGTAATTTTTAATCTGTTCATCTAATAATTTTGTGGAATATCTTCATACCTTAGATAAAGAATTACATATAAGGAATTACATAATACTTTTAGCTTCACACATATCGATTATTAAAATAAAATTTATAAAAGTAATCATTTTGTTTTAAAAAACAAATTATACTGGAATTAACAATTAATACTGGCAGCATGGCTGGCTCATGGCGTTAAAAAAAATACGATTTTTAATGTCGAAGTTGTATTTTTATTGTAACAAGATATTTTTATTTATTACTCTAGTTTTATTATATGAAATTATATTATTATAATTAAATTATTATTATTATTATATATATAAATTATAATTAGTTTACTTTAATTACACAAAATTTGTTTGTCCAATATGGTTCAAACTTGCTGTGTTAAGTGGTGCAAAAGTGGGGCGTATGGTGGTTCTGGAATTTCATTTTTTAGGTAAGTTTTACCGGGATAAAAAGTCTAGTCTATGCGCTATTCCAGACTATAATCTATCTCTGTACCAAATTTCATCCAGATCCCTTCAGTTTTTCTGGCGTTATTGAGTAACATCGATACATCCACCCATCCATCCATCCATCCGTCCGTCCGTCCGTCTGTCCGCCCGCCCGTCTGTCCGTCCGTCCGTCCATCCATCCATCCATCCATTCATTCATCCATCTATCCATCCATCCAAACTTTCACATATATAATATTAGTGGGATTAGTAACTAAGTCAAAGGTTTTTGTAATATTACGAGAGAGTATAAGAAGATACAATGATGTGGCCTTAAGTAGTCTGTAATAAACATATTTAAAATAAACATATTAATATTATAAAAATAAACATATTATACTTCTTTTTCAGTTTTCCTAAAAATGAAAGCTTACGTCAACAGTGGCTTGATGTCGTACCTTTTAAGAAAAAATATTCCAGTTCAGTTCTGTTTGCAGCCAACACTTTAAAAGTGATGATATTGTAGTAAACATTTTCAAACCAAAACTGAAACCAGACGCTGTCCCATCTAGTTTTCTTGTGATAAGTTTTACATATAATATGTGCATAAAGTTATATGTATCACTAGAACATAACCTTAGATTGTCTTGAATCAAATGGAAAGATAATACTCCGAAAGTAATTAATAGATTCGATTGGGCATTTCAAAGGTGAAGTCAGTAAAAGGTACAACGAAAAAAAAAAAAATTATACAAAAAAAAAATTATATAAAGGTTTAAATGTCTTCGACCGCCGGCGCCGGTGGAATTATTTTGCAATAGCTTAAAAACGGTGACAACCTCCACTGGTGACAAGAGTGCTGGTGCATTTTTTGTCCAAAGAATCGGAATTGCGATTAATTAATTTTATATGAATTGTACTTTTTGTTTCAGCTGCGATTGCCAGGTGAATATTTAGCCGATGTTTCTGAAAAGTAACCAACTCCAAGCACATCCATGGAACCTCCTCTCAAGCAAGCTCGGCATGATGATTTTATTGAAAATTTAGTTTCAGAAAATAACAAATTAAAATATAAAGTAAAACTACTATCACAGCGGTTGAAGAGGCGAGATATCAAAATTAATAATCTTAAATTTGCTCTGAACATTATAAAAAAAAAAAACTTTGAAGAAGTAGAAAAAGTATTAGTAAATAACTTCAGTCATATTCACGAACATATAAACACGAATAAATCTGATAAATCCGTGCGGTACAAAGATGAAATGAAATCTTTTGCTTTAACTTTATACTTTTATTCGCCCAAGGCTTTTCTTTTTTTAAGAAATTACATGTGTCTACCTCATCCGTCAACTTTGAGACGCCTTTTGTCAACATATAATTGTAATACAGGTTTCATGCAAAAAGTTTTCGAATTTTTAAAGATTTCTTTGGATAAAGACATTATATCTAAAGATGTAAGTCTCATATATGATGACATGTCTATTAGATCTGAAATCACATATGACAAAAAAATGGATAAATATTGGGGCTATGTAGATTATGGTGGAATAGTACACAAAGATTCAGAGTCACTAGCTACTGAAGTATTTGTTTTTTTTTTTTTTTTTTTTTTCACATCTACAGGCTTACATGCGCCTATACCCTTTTCTTTTCATATATTTTAGTGTAACATACAGACGTTTTTACACAGCAAAAGTAAATAAGTACTTAAAACTAGACTTAATATCTCTAGTCCCTGAGACGAGAGTCCAAACTGACCACTTTTATCCTAATATATATACATTTTTTTTTACAACACTATACCTATACCTATTTTTTTTTTTACAATACTATAACTACATGCATTTATTATATTATTCCATTTATATATATTTATAAATATTACATTATTTATAATTCTCCTATTTTGGTACTCTATAATTTCGGTTTATCTTAATCAGCACCAGCCCCCAGCTGTGTGAGCACATCCTCAATGACTGCTGTGTCTCTATGATGAATAGCCATCTTGAGGGTGTGCTCGAGGATTTCTTTTGTAGTGGCCTCCGCCGCCCTCCCTACGAATCGGCCGATTGCGTCATCCCTGTCGTCGGCGTAGTAGACACAGGTCTTGGTGTGCCTACACACCGCGACCACCGCATGCGAAACGTTATTGTGTATTCGCAGCCTCTTAGCCCTCGTTTGGATGACAATGACCTCCTCGCTCGTCCGACCCTGCGCCTCGTGAATGGTCATGACGCTCGACCCTTCTCCGGTACCATATCCCCGGCCTATTAACTCCTTTTTCTCCTCTTGTGTGAAGACCAGGTACAGGGTCCGGTTCTGTTTTTCGGGTATTTTAGCGCCAGTGAGCCTCTCCGCACGCAGGGAGTGGACGATGGGGTTCGAGCTGTAGATCCTGTCGTAAACCTCGCTGATGGCAAGAGCGACATCCTTGGGATTCTGATGCGTGCATGACAACTCACATGATATATTTACCGTCAGATTAGGCCTGCTGTATCGCACCTCGAACAGGTTTTCCCTGTCGATGTAAGGCAGCTGATTAATGTCCGACAAGGATGACCTCTTTTGCTTCCGACAGTCGGGCGGCCATCACTATGGCACCAAAGTGATTCATGAGGGCCTCGTCCACCGTTAAACGGCTTATTTTTATGCCCTCACGAAAACCATTTACCAATATGGAAGCCATAGTGCGCACCTTGGATTTGGCTTTGTCGCCATAATGGTGCGTCAGCTTCTGCCTGAGATCATTGGCCGCCTCGACTGTGGTCGTAACTACGACCTCGTTTTCCTCGTCGAAGTTTCTGACTATGTAAGTCGTCTTGCCGCATCCAGGAATCCCGTTTATCCATTTCAGTGCTGGTAACTGCCAGGCTCCGAAAACACTGCGACTTCCGGATCTCCCGTAATGGTTTTTGCCATCTCGAGTATCCGGTCACCTAGCATCACTCTCGTGCACCTGGCCACTACCACCACTGGATCCCCTTTAGGTGTATGGAAGGCTTGAGGTTCTTCGTTCTGGCCCTCGGCGTCGACCGCGCCCACGAAGCCGACTGTGGTATTATAAGCAGCCATATACCTTCCCGACATGTTGCCCCTGAGTATTTCGCGGGTGTCGTTATTGTAAATTGCTGCCTCGGCTTCTTCAAGTTCCACTCCCAGTAAGTTTTCGTGGCCATACTGGAAGCTCTGCATGATTTTCTTGCAGGTGGCTAGGCATACATCGCAGTTCGCCTTTGTGATGGCCAGGAACTCGATATACGCATTTTCCGCATGTTGTTGCGGCGTGGACGCTGGTCGTAGCTTTGGTGGTATAACTTGCCGGATTATGTCAGCATGTCGGCTTTTGTCCGAGTGGCCAGTGGCGTTTGTGGGTACCTCGGATTTTCGTCTTTGATAAACCTTTCAAGTGCCTCCGATTGCCGATCTCTTGATACCAATGACCTTGGAGCAAAGTGGGGCAGTCGTTTTCCTCGTTTAGGGGAGGTTGTCGCTTGGATAATTTTCTCTATCGCCATCAGACGGGGCTTTGATTTAGATATTGTCTCGTACGGAGTGGGCGACACTGATTCCGCTTTTTGGGCTTCGGTCTTTTTATGTAGGCGCTCCGAACCACTGAGTACGGTCTCTCCAAGAGCCAGCCATGCAGGGGGTGAAGATGTTCTGGACTGGGGTTTTAAGTATCCCAGATCCTCCCCCCTGTCTTCGTAAACGATGACCTCGTGAGTTTTCGAGGCCATTAGGCAGCCGTATCTATCAAACACGTTGCCTCTTTCATAGCCGACTCTCATAGAGTCCACACTTATTCTTCCGGGGGTCACCCCGGGAATTTCACCCCGCCGTTGCAGGCAAGAGCTCGCCTGCGCAAAAGCAGACTCTTCTCCCCACTCTAACAGAGCGATCACCTTGTTTTGCAACCGCACCGTCCGGTAGATCGAGTCATTGTCCGATTTCTGCGCAAGCGCGTCGATCTTAATGCGCTTGAAGCTCGTTTTCTGTGTGCTGCCCTTTATCAGCAGAGCGAACCCCGGCGAGACCACCAGCCGATCCCGCCCTTCGGAGCGACAGAAACTTATTCCGATCCTCTCCGCTTCATTGTCCATGAAGAGGGCCACGCATCTGGTTCTAATGCCCACTTCCCCGCTCCCATTCCCCTCTCTAAGCAAAGATTCTACTGTAACGCTGGGGCCGGGTTGCGAGGGTGCGTTCTGATCAGTCCTCTTCTGGATCAATTTTCGCAGAGCGGATGGAATGGCCTGGATAATCTGGCTCAGCAGTGCTCGGGTTGGGGGCCGCTGAGAGGGAGCTGCCACGACTGGTTGTACAGCTTGTTGGCTATGAGTTTGGACGTTTCCTGTATCTACCGTATTTGATGGTGTGTTTGATGAAGTGTTTGTGGTGGTGTTGTGAGACTGTGGTATTGACCGTGAACTTTGTGGTAGAGCGGTCGAGCCATTTCTTTTCGCGGCTGTCACCACGGCGTGTCTCGCGAATGCGAGAAAAGACGTTCTGTCGGCCTCGTTCTCCAGGATAGTACGGAGTGAAGGTTGGTCTAGTTTTCTCTGGAGCTTAATTTCCAGATCCAACCTTTCTTTGCCGAACCTCGGACATTCTAGCAGAATGTGGATAACTGTCTCCTCGCAATTCGGATCGCAGATACACGAAGGACTGTCCTTCAAGTGAAACCGGTGTAGATACGCCGCAAATCCTCCGTGGCCGGTCAGAATCTGTGTATCGACAAATGTTAGTTTCGCTTTTCTTACTAGCTTACAAGCGGTCTTTGCATCTGGCAAGAAGATTTTCGTGATCGAACCAGTTTCCGAAGAATTGTATCTGTCCTGCCACAATCGGACTGTCTCTTCCCGTATCTGTCTCCTGACATACGAAATTGGAACTTTATCGTAGTCAGGGGCCGATTTTTTCGTAAGAGCCGCCTTTTTAGCCAAATGGTCCGCTCTTTCATTGTCTGGTATTCCTACGTGGGCCTTCAACCAAAAGAACCGCACCGATCTGTTCTCTTCCTGGATCTGTCTGATGCATCTCTTCATCTCTATGGCCAGAGGGTGAGTCGCCAATGGGCTCTTGAGTAAGTCGAGCGAGGATCTTGAATCGCTCAGGACAGGAAGTATTTGTTATAATGATAGTCTCCTATACTAGAAAATTTAAATGTCCTGTAGGTTATTTTTTTACAGATAAATTATCCGCCAATATTCAGGTACAATTGATATTAACAGCTATTAGTTTCTGGGCTGATTTACACATTACCGTTATTGATGATCCTTAACTTGCGATGGCACTGTCACTAACATTAAAACTTATGAACTACTAGGCTGCAATTTTTCTAATGTTGAACATTTGAAAACTTTTTTTAAGCATCCTACAAATAACAAAAATGTGCATTGCTTATTGATCGACCGCATATGATTAAATTGGCACGCAATGTTTTTGCCGAATATAATCTCAGTTCACAAAAAGGAAAAATTTACTTTAAATTTGTAAGAAACTTACATATTTTGCAAGAACAGGAAGGATTAAAATTAAAAAACAATATTTCAGCCATGCATGTAAATTTTTATGGAAAAAAAATGAATGTGAAATTAGCTGCGCAGGTACTGAGTAGTTCCGTAGCTGATGCAATAGAATTTCTTGATAAAAGTGGTCATTATTTATTATAGTCTCAACACTACGCCAACGTTTACATAAAACAATTATATTTAATAATGTTTAGTATTCATAATAAAGACTTCTAACATAATGCTAGTTTTTTTTTTTTTTTGGTACATAGAAATAGACCATTTTCACTTCATGTTTTAATATATAAACTAGCTGCCTGTTGGCCTCACTTCGCCGAAAAATATAAGATAGAGACTTTTTATCAAAATGGGTACAGCCTACAAATTAGGTTTCTACATTTTTACTCCATATAAACTTTAACTATACCAAATCTAATACTCCTTTGAGCACGTGTTACTCTAAAAAAAATGGTATAAAGAATTCGCTTTTCCCACCTATTAAATTATATTAATACCATATATAATGATATTATATCATATATAAACCAATACATATTATAATGATGATATAATTTATTTACCCTTTTCTTTAAAATAATAGTCATTTATGTAAATTTATTAGGACTATATATTATGAATCATGGTCATACTATGGAATCAGAAGAAAAATGAATTTACTTCAGACTTGGCTCCGGCCTTCTGTTATACCGGAATGAAATTTACGAATTTGGGCAAGGCTGTATGGATTATATTCCTTTGCCTTTCCCTATTGGGTATAAATTTTAAAACAACAAACATTGTCAAACTATTAGAAAGAGATGCAATCCCGGTCTTCGGAACGTTTTTTGAGTGTACGTGAGCATTCCAGTTTGTATATAAATTCCTTGAGCGTGACCAATACTTCATATGACGTTAGCTAAAGTGATAACTTAAGACGGCTTAAGATATAATGACTACTGGATATTTTCGCATCGCTTAATTGGTATTTGATTATCAGGATTACTTAGTTGATAAAGATGTGTGGACTTAGTGGCGCTGTATTTCATGCAAGATATTACTAATTTTGTTCTAAAACACAGTTTATATATTATTTTCAAAAGAGTAACTGCGGAGTTTCTTGCTGATTCTTCTCTGCAGAATCTACATTCCAAATCGGTGGTAGCTTCACTTTTACAAAAATAATAATCACTTTAAAGTTTTAATATGTAAAATGACGATTCGAAGGTGCTCATGGGGCCTATTTGAATAAAGTTGTTTTTGATTTTGCTTCCACTTGTCGTATACCTAAAATAGTTTGGAAAATCCAAAAGTGCACGCCACATAATCTCATTTTCCACAAAAAAAAAAAAACATTTTTTAAAAGTTTATAAAGTACATAGATGCAATTGTTCTCATGTGCTAATTATTTAAAAATAAAATGAAGATTAATAAAAAAATTTTTTTTTAATGGAACGTTTAGCATTATTACACCTTTATTATTTTTCTTGGCAATCACAATGTAACACGCTTTTATAACGCTTTTAAAAAACGAAAATATTTAATACAAGATGCAAAGTATCATAAATTATATATCATAAATTATTTTAATCATTTTTGGTCATCCATCTAATCAAAGACATAATCCACATTCATAAAAAGCGAAATGAACAAACTTTATTTCCCCAAGATGGAGTCGCATATTTTCGTCCACCAAACAACCACCACTCACCATCAATTAAAGTAGATGCCGTTGTGTCGCTTAATTACTGAGTTAGTATACTATTGCAAGACACCTACCTACCACCTACTCGTCAAGACGATTCAAATGAGCTCAAACTCGATAAGGTTGTGTCGTTTCATCACGAAGTTTCATTTGGCCACCTTCCAGCTTCATCATCAGATCAACACCATGTCATCATAATATTGCATTGTCACGCGATTTACACATATATGCAAAATTTCAGCTCAATCGGGAACCGGGAAGTGGATCAAATTTAATTTGCAAGATTTGTTAATAAACATCGGGACAGGTGAAACTAAAAAAGCTTGTAACAATCGCGAAATTAAAAAGGACTCTACTCCTAACTATATTGAAGCGTAAGAAAAAAAAAGAACTCAATTAGTGAAGTCTTTCCGTAGATATCGTGACCACAAGATACAGGATCCGCATATACAAACTCACGGACGTCCAAGACAGAACTTTTTTTAAACAGTTTTTTTTTTTATTAGTTTAAATAACAAAAATTGCATTTAAAGTATCATGAGTGTTAAAAATAGTGTTTTTTCTTAATATGTGTGTATAAATTATTAAACAAGTGCAATAAACGATAAATACAGATATTTTAAGTTCGACAAATCACTCGTTTTGAGAGAAGTGATAGTAGAACACACTACAATGCTTCGCTTTGTGGCTTGCAATAACGATAGAAGACTGCAATAATTATAAATAATGCGTGTTATCGTTTACATGGATCATATTCTTATCTGATAAAATAAATTCAAAGAACATCACGAATTAAAGGATCAATAAGATAACAAATAATAGACATTTACAACACCTCATTAATCTCGAGTGATTGTGTCCACCTTCCAGTAACCTATCAGTACTAACTTGATGATGTTAATACATAGTTTACAATTATTACGTAATCAAAGGAATAGTAGTATGAATAGAAATTTTGAAAGTTTTACTGTCTTCTTATCTCACTAAAATTTCTTAACAGATTCAATAATTTTGACGGATTCCCGGATAAATAAAAATCCTGTAGCCTTTGAACTGTATGGGTATCGATCACATTTTTCAACTAAATCATCGTGTAAAAGTCCCGATGCTGGGCAAAGGCTTCTTCTCCATACATGTGAAGGGTTGGAGCCTAACTTACCACACTACTCCATTGCGGGTTGGTGCATAACTCGCCTACCATGACTAACGATCATTTTCAGTAGTCTGTGATAACCGGGACTGACGACTTAACCTGCTCCCCGATGCACGGTCTGGGACCCACATGAATATACACCCTGACCAGAAACAAATATTTGTACAAATAGGAATAGATATTTAACCAAGCGAGAATTGAACCCACAACCGCCAGCGGCGGCGATAAGGCGATTACTCGCACCACTACACCCGAACGGTCGTCAATGGTTCAAATGGTTACATATTATTCTATATTTTCTAACTTATTTATTATTTGAAAGAACTTCGATAAACTTGGAACTTATAATGAGAACCTCATGTATAAGACTGGCCCGTGGCGCAGTTGGCAGTGGCCCTGTTTTCTGCTCCAGGGTTGTGGGTTCGATTCCCGCCCCGAGTCTGGGTGTAATATGAATTTATTTCTATATGTATTATTTATATGTATATTTATTAAAAAAATATTTATATCAGTCGGCTGTTAACTAAAACACAGGCATTACGTTGCCTACCTTAGGACCAGACGACCGTCCCAAGGGAGTTGCTGGTCTCCTACTGGGCGCGTCCCCCGGTGGTGGATAGGGGAACGCCACTCGAATGCCTCGCGAGTGTTGGGGGTCTTCGGACCCCCGCGGACCAAAACCAGCAGCGGTGGGCGCAAAAGCGCAGGAGGGGGACGACTCGCTCTCCCCCTCCATTCAGTGGCGCGAAAGCGCAGTGGTTGGGTGCGGAGGCGCATAAGCCACTGGGCCCCTGGGCCAATTGATGTGCGGGCCTAGCTCAGGGGTTTTGCTGTCTGGGGTAGCTCGGGTCCAGTGGTGGGCGAGGCGCGAAAGCGCGGTGAGAGTAATGGCACAGAAGGTGTGGCAGGTGAGGGATTGGCGCTGAGAGTGCGCGGAGATTTTGGTGGTAGGGCTGCTCCTGGTACTTTTCTGAATTAGCAGAGTGGACCAGTCGAGCCCCAATCCCATACGAAGGGGCCACCGGGCCAAGCGTCGGGGCGTCACGGTTGTATGCGCGAGCGATCCCGTGGAACCCCACTACAGCGCAGATGGTCGATGGGTTTTAGTGGGTATTCTGGCTTCGCAGCCAGCGAGTCCGACATACCCGTCGCGTGCAGGCGGCGAGATGCGTAAATGCATTTCCCATCGTTAAAAAAAATGAACAGACGACCGTGTGTGTATGTTAAACATATTTATATTTATTTATTTATTTATTTATACAAAAGTATTTTATCTTACCCCAATATACAAACGCATATGAAATTTTTACAGGCTGATTCAGTATACATTGCTTTAACTTCTAAGAGTAGTAATTTGACTATTCTTACTTGCAGTTGAATAACCTACCGACAAATAATATTTCTTAATATTTATTTGCTATGGATATTTATCTAATTGTATTGTCATGAGGACGTTTCAATATATATATATATATATATATATATATATATATATATTTTAAATCCTTTAATGTGTATCCTCCAATATCCATCAAACTATACTTGCACATATATTATAATAATCCGTAGAAAGTTTCATTGTATTAATTGAACTGAATAAGTCTCTACGCGTCGTTAGTTATGAGGGTTATATTTTTCGAGGGTATGTATGTATGTATGTTTGTATGTATGTATGTATGTATGTATGTATGTCCATTTCTTTGGCACGCCCTACAGCCCAAACGGCTGGACGGTTTTTGACATATGAGGTGTCGTTGGATTTGTCTAAATTGTAGTAGTGACATAGGTTATATAAATTTTCAAAATGGGGCCCGCAAATGGCGGAATGAGGGGAGGAAGTTGAATTTTTTTTTCTTACTATAGCAATATGGGTATCAAATGAAAGCTAGTAAATTGTTTTATTCTTTTTAGTTTATAATAAGAGTATTTTACTCAGTCGTTTTTTTTGATTTTTTGAATTAAGCATACTTGTTATTTTAATTCTGCATAGTACCTTCTGTCGCAGTCGGGTAAAAAAGAGTTCCTTTCCATGCCTGCGATGATCCTTCCAAGCTTTAATGAAATCATGTAAAGAGCTTTTGCCACCATCGATGTTCCTGCTCTTTTCTGTGTAGATTGACTCTGGTATCCTTGGAAAGAGACGGCCATTATAAGAAGAAGCCTGTGCCAACGCAGGTATGTCCAAAACTCTCAAACCAGAAAAATATATTCAATGCGACTGAGCCTTTGGCGCAGTTTGCAGTGACCCTGTTTTCTGCTCCAAGGGTTGTGGGTTCGATTCCCGCCCGGAGTCTGGGTGTAATATATGTTTATCAGTCGGCTGTTACCTAAGACACAGGCATTAAGTTGCCTACCTTAGGAACAGACGGTCTTGTGTGTGTTGAACATATTTATATATTTATAAGAAATATTCAATGGCTGGAGATGTCAAATTTTCACATGGACATGATTTATACAATAATTGTATCAAAAACATAAAATAAATTCGTAGTTCATACGTAATTTACACATACGTAAAAGTTCAAGATAAAATACGACTGAATTTTCACGATTAACAGTCATTTCTTTACAGGGACGTCAAAAATATATTTTATAATTAACACGCCTTGGAAGATTTTCATATTCTTCCTAACTCACTCGCTTTTATTCTCTGCATTCACTTCATTGGTTTCGTTCGCTAGAAATATGAATATTATTTGACATCAAAGATAGATTTCTGTTTGATGTGCTCTTGCTACAACTCAAACGGCTGAAAAAATTGTCATAAAATGTACAAAATATATTAGTAGTACGTGTCAAAGCACTCACGTGCACAAAGCCTTAGAAGTTTTCTTTTGATATTATTTATATTTTATTATAGTTATTTTATTTACGATTCTTATATCACCGATCACTGGTTTGAATTTTTCATTAACAAAAAATATTTACGAGATTTTTTTTTCAATATAATTAATATTGATCATTTGAAAATACCATTATTTTCATTATCCTATTTTATGTTTTTTTTTTCTTGAAATTTTGAATTACTAATTACGTAATATAAGTTTTTAAACTTTTATGTAAAACGTAATATTTACAATGTTCGTTGTTGGTTATTTTGTGTTCAAGATATTTAAGCACCATTGCAAGTAATGTCATGGACAAACTTAAGTCTAATAAGCACGGTATAAATCCCATTTTAGATATAAATCAAAGTACGAGTACTAATTAATAGTTTGGTTACTAAACTTTGTATTAATCTAAGATTATTAGGTTTTTTGACTATGGTAATTCAGATACATATTTCGACCTTTTTAACGATAATTTATTATAAATATATTCCAATTATTTTGTGCTTGTAATTTATATTACTCATGTTTATCTGCCATTTAATTAAGTCTATACCCATCCACTGCAGGACGTAAGGCTCCGAATTATGGCTTCTACTAATTTGGGCAGCCTGAATTCATAAATTGTGCGCTACTTTGTTAAAGTCTATCTATCCTCTATTAGATGCTTTAACGCCGGTTCGATTTCTGCCCAGGGTAGATAGTTATTTTTGTACAAACATTTGTTTCTAGTCTGAGTGTAAGTCCTTGTGGGTCTCCCCACCATGTTTTGGAAAATTATGAAAATTATCTGCAAATCCACAGAGGAGCGACGTGGTGGATTGAGCTCCAAACTATTGGACTTTGGCAATATTTCAATCAAACTCCGTTAGATCTCTAAAAACACGATATTTAATATTGAGCACTAACGGCATGATAAAATTCATCTTTTAACAGCGCCACTAGTTTCAGAAAACGAAAACAAAATCTTAACAAGGAAAACTATGATCTAACTTACAAATTTATATTTATTCAACACAAACCTTCTCTTATATGAAGCCACCGTTGCCCAACGGTTCAATCATTTTATTTTTACTGCTGTTTATCTGATTCATTATATTGATAGTAATTTCATATCTATACTTATCGTAGACAATTTAAATGAAAGAATTCTGAGAAACGTAAAAAATCCCCACGAATATCGGTCAATAACCTCAAAAAAAAAAATTAAGTTGTGTATTTTATATTTGAAAAGGTGTTCCAAATTTTAAACCAAGATTTTTTGTAGACTATTTATATAGTGGTCTATTTTTTATGTATTCTCAATAAACGTCATCAAACATTAAAAAAAAAAATCCAATAATCCAAATTTTACTGGTATATCTGAGATTGCCACTGTAGTAAAACAAAAACAATTCGTAGTAGAAGACTACACGCCGCTAAACGCGTTATGTCTATTACTTGCCCCGAACAACTATAGAATGTAACCGTTGTAACCGGAAAATCTTTACGGTTATATTCACGACTCGGAGCTGAATGGACTCGGAAAGAATGGAAATCAAGAAACAATATCATCTTTTTACGAGAGACGTAGTCTAGGAGATCATGGAGCAGATATTAAGTTATCTATTCTAGTATTATACTATAATTGACAGTGGATTATATTTATGTCTTTCTTTTCAAAGTAATGATTTTCCTGTATGTGGCATCATAAAGTCATACAACTATTTTATAATATATTATATATATTAACTATACAACTTATTTTTTCCTTTTAGTTTAATGCGTTAATATTAAGAATAAATTGGCTTCTTCAATTATTCTATATATATAACTATATTAACGTTTAACTTAATAAAGACGGATCGTCATCATGATGTTAAGTGCTCACCACCACCTATTAATACTTGCTGAACAAGAAGAGTCAGAGTAAGCTTAGGATGGACAAATATTGAAAGTAGTAGGTACTACGAGATTTAATTTTTCTTCATTTAGCGTTTGAAATGCAGCATCAGCTTTTTTTAAGTCCGTTGTGGTAAGGTGTCCTGGAAAAGGCTCTACTATCTACAAATCTCTTCGCCCACGGAATGCGATTGAAAAAAAAAAAACGAGGAGCTACCTCTTAAGCTACATCCCATTATGCAAATGAAAACATCTCTTATTTTCGCCTATTAGCTTCGGAAAAAAAGATTATTATGTAATTTGCTAACAATGTCTATCCCAATTTGTCGAAATCCTCTCTTCCATCCACTAATGGCTAAATCTTTCAACATTTCGTTTGCGTTACTATGGGTGCCTGAGAAATTGCGGTAATTTTGTATTGTCGTTTTAAAGTATCTCCCTTTGTTCTTCGAGACTATTCCCGATATTATGAGATAATTAACCAGAATTTAATTATGAATATCAAAGAAATTCTTTTCCCTTATTATTTCTATTGAGAGATTGCAAACTAATTATCGCATTTATTGTTAATTATGATAAGGGCATTGTTTCAAAATACATTTAAGTTTTTAGTACAACTGGTTATCATTTAAGAAGTGACATGAGCTATCGGAAATAATACGATGAATTCAAGTGATTCAAATCTATTAAGTCAGCTGTCCAAGTCGCTCGGTGGAAAAGAATATTCAGACATGTATATGTGGTGAAAGAGTGTTAACGTTCGCTATGAAGTAGAATAATGAATTAAAATTCAATTCCCTTCTTAGAAGAAGACTCTCAAACTATTCCAGTAAATATAAGATTTTAAATTAACATGGTTATTTTTATAACTAAAATTATTCGAATCGGGATATTTACCGTGTCGTGAACAAGACTCGTTGATAATGTCAAAATATCGAGCTCCATCAAGTGAAAACAAAAAAACATGGTAAATATCCCGATTCGAATAATTTTAGTCATCCCAGTTAAATTTATCATTTGATGATATCGTTAGATTACTCCAAATGTCGATTTAACTGATTGATAGATTCAGTATGCTAACGTAAATGTATTGAACCTTTGATGATAGAATGGAAAAATCTATCACTATATCAGCCAATAGATGTTCACTGCTACGTAGGCCTCCACCATCATCTTTGGAGGAGGGAGGGGGGCGTGTTTGATACTCACCACGCTTGGCAAGCGGGTTGGCGAGAGTAGTGTGTTATGACAGGATATCGTGACGCTGCTGCCCATCATCATCCTTGGTGGTTCACAGTTGTTCGCACCTTTTCGAATACAGTGTCAAGAAAGATGTCGGGACTATTCTTCTCTGCTGGTCACCGCACGGTAAACTTAATAATAAAATAATAATCATAATGGAATGTCATGAGAACTTATCAGTAAATCGGATTGTTGTTCATAACCAGCTATTATCATTATTTCCTTTGCGATTACATATTTCGATTTTAATCTCCTCTAAATTTTGAGATAAAAAGTACCCAATTTCCTAACTCTTAGTATGAATTGAAATCATACCTACATAGTAATAGTGCACTGCCAAGATACAAACAGAGAGACAAAAAACAAAGTGCTCTCTAAATGGATTATTAAAAAATCCTTTTTTTTTTAATTGTAAGTACAGGACACAAATTAAATTGTTGCAACAATAATAATTATAATAATATTTTTAACTTCAAAATAAATAAACTATGCGCCAGCGGTCGCGGGTTCGATTCCCGTTCGCGACAGATATTTGTATTTCTACAAATATTTGTTTCCAGTCTGGGTGTATGTCCTTGTGGGTCTCCCCACCACGCCTCGGAGAGCACGTAAAGTCTTCGGTCTCGGTTGTTATCATAGACACCTGATAACGATCGTTACCCATGGTAGGGAAATTATACGCGAACCCAGAGTGGCGGTGCTGTTTTAGCTTCGCAAGAAGGCTTCTTCCCTGTGGTTTTTTGAAAACTTTTGACATCCTGTTCTGCTCTATAAGAGCTGTTATAGCTCTTGTATTTGAGCAGCAGAGATCTCTGCGCGCATGTTTCCGTACCTTCTTGGAGTTAGAGCCTTTTGTTCTTGCTTGAGCAGAAGGCACTTCACGCCTCCGCCTCAGATCCAAGGCGATGCCTTTATGGAATAAGTTTGGACCGCTAAATCAATTTCGTCGACGATAAGTACCTATGACCCAGTGTACATACCGTCTTCACCACGTTGTCGGTCACCTCGTCCACGTTACTAGTGGTTTTCAGCGAATCGAATCTATTTTTCAGTTCTAGTTGGAATTGCTTGGAGTCACATAGTATGTGGAGCGGTGTAGGTTGGAACGTAGATTTCATCAAGCGAGTCTTATATTTTGTAAAGCAAACATTCAGAGTGCCTCGCTGCAGTCGGTGACAGCTGCCAGTATTAAATCTGTCAATGACTGAGACATCTCTGAATATATGTCTCTTATCCGCCATGGTGAAATCTATCTTGTTTCTTTTCACAGTATCGGGGCTCTGCCATATCCACCTCGTTCGGGGCTTCTTTCTGAGAAAGAAGTTTATCAAGAAGAGCCCTTTTGACTCGAGGAAGTTAAATAGCATCTGCCTCCTTTGATTCCTAGGTTTATTATATTTATTATTTTCCATGTAGTTCGATTTTGGATTCTCCGCGATTTTGTACTCCCACTTTGGCGTTGAAGTCTCCCATAACGTTGTAGGAGACTCAGATAATACCTAGTAGACTTTGTCGCACCAAATATGCTGCTGTCCATTTCCTGTTCATTTAAGCCAGCAGTTTTCGATCGTCATCCCGCTATTTAGTAGTTCCATAGTTGGACGTAAAACTTTCTTATAACTTAGTCGCCTCTTACGACACCTACGAGAAGAGAAGGGGTGGCTACATCTATGTTTCCGGAGCCACACAGCACACGATTAACTATAGTATGCATGATTTCTCTTAATACTTGTTTGATGAACGGTTAGAATAAACTGTAGCCTTATTACATTCATATTAATTAATTTAATCATAGAAGAAAATGTAACAAATGAAAGCTATGATAAATTCGATAAATATTTTAAATAGAAATCGAACAGTTGAAACTTGACTGAATATTCCATGTCGACGAAGTTAACCGCAATCCAAAGTTTGTTTTGACATGAAAATTAAGTTTGTGGTTAATTTCGTTTTAATATTTGGTCGGGGAAAAACAATTTTTTACAAATTTAAGACTTTTTTTCACAGTTTAATTAACTACATTTAATTTGAATACATATGTGCCATTGTGTTCGATAACTTGTTACCATCTTGTAGGTAGCGACATAATCCCGTTCCTGTAGAAATCTTGCGATTATTGATTAAACAAATGTGGCAAGTAGTTTCGACAGTTATCTCTTGATGTCAACTGAACACTAAAAATCAAAATCAAAATTAACTTTATTCAAAAAGGCCCCAAGAGCACCTTCGAATCGTCATTTTACAAATTAACACTTTCAAGTGATTATTATTTTGTAAGAGTAAAGCTACCACTGATTCGGAATGTAGATTCTGCAGAGAAGAATCGGCAAGAAACTCCGCAGTTACTCTTTTAAAAATAATACATATATAAATTATGTTTTAGTATAAAATTAGTTACCCAAATACTACACAAAGAATTCTGAAGAAACCGACACAGGTAAAAATCTGAGGGTGCAAGATCAAGCCTATATGGTGGATGCATTAACACTTCCCAATCAAGCTCTCTCTATTTTTTATTTGTTGCCAAATATACATAGGTGTTGTCTGGTATTATTATGATGAAAGAAAACTTCTTTTCTGTTGATCAATACCAACCGTTTTTCCTCAATTTCTCACTACCTGCAATCAAAAATATGTCACATAAAACTTAGAAGCAGTCCATTGTAATACGTTTGATTTAATAATTTTTTGTTTTAATAATGCATGTACAAAAATGCTGACTGTGCTAACAATGGTCCATAATTGTAACATTTATTTCCCTATACATTTATTTCAGTAGTAAGAATTTTTTTTCATTATCTCGATAAAGAAGAATGACATTTACCGTCGAACGACTAACTCTGAATGGTATACACTTAATCTGCGAATTAATCAAGATATTTGCTTTTTATCCTGATGACCCTAATCACGATATTAGAGCAAACCTCTGAAATAATCGTATTGTCATCGGTCCTTGACTCCTGTACAAATTTTTAATTTAGTCATACTTATTAAAGTAGGTGAAAATTACGTTTAAAGATTCTGTTACATAAATACAGGCAAAGCTAATAAAAGTGTGTTAAAATATTAAACTGTTATTATCGAAGCATAGAGAATAGTATAGTTATATTTATAATATAAATTTATAACTTTCAACTTAGTACGAAGACAAGATGGTAAATTATTACTGAGTTTAAAACTACATTTTTGTATTAAAAATTCTTATTACATCAAGCTAAGTTAAAATGGAATGTATAAAATAAAATTGAATCGTTTGAAAAATAAAAATAAGGTTTAGTTTTTATTGTTAGTATCTTAAAAGTACTCGCATATACCAAGTGGCTCATTCAGAGGGCACTTCAAATCAATATTGGATTGGATAAAGCCAGCTCGGGGTCGGAGTATCGTCATTGTGAAATATCATTTATTTCTCTTATCATTGTCTGGAAGTATCGACTTCTCAATGAACTTCAATCCTCTAGTGAAGTGCTCGTGTTTGAGAATAAATATATTTTCAAGAGTTCTTCGCATAAAGTTCAACGTTGATTATAATCTTCTCAGTTTTGTTTTGTTAGCTTGGTAGTTACAGTTTTTTTTTAATTGAAAATCTTTTTTTAATCCTAATCTAACTTACGTTACTGAGCTTCCGTCATTTGTTAAGTTTATATATTTGTCCATTTGGACCATATACTTCTCTCATTCAAACAGACGAACAACTTCGTACGTTTTACTATATTATATTTTATTAATAGTTTAAATAAAAACTAAATATTGCAATTATTTAATATTACCTACTATCGTTGTTAGGAGTTTCGTGAAACTACCGCCCACTCTTTCGCCACTTAAATTTTTACTATTTTATTCAATATTTCAATAGGTTTTTGAGTTAAAAAATTACAACATAAAAACCAATATTGCGAATTTAAAAACTCCAGTATGAATCGAATTAAGCCTCGTTCCAGACTAATAACAATAACACTGACTTTGAAAAAACTAATGATGATCTAATGAAGCTCGATTGGGTTGAATTATTACATAATTTATCAGCGGAAGAAGGTGTTAACACATTCTATGAAATAATTTACAGTATTACTAAAAAACATGTTCCCTTATCGCGTTCTAAAAATAATTCTTTTCCCGTCTGGTTTTCTCCTGCTCTCATACGCAATATATAAAGATAAAGAACGAGCATGGATTAAATGGCGAATATACCGCAACTCTTCACATTATGAGACTTTTTCATTACTTCGCAAAGTTTTTTTTTTTTTCGTTTCAGGGCAGAGTCAGATAGGTGTTTTAAAGGTTATATGAATTTGATCGAGGACTGTATACAGCTTGACGTTAAACATTTTTGGACATATATTAGTCACCGTAGAGGTAGTATAGCTATACCATCAAAAATGCATTTAAAAGATACTCACTCTAATAATCCCACTGATATTTGCAATCCCTTTTCCGATTTCTTTAAATCCGTATATGAACCATCAAATTTTGATCCTCTTAACTGGGAGGGTCCCGAGACTTACGCACCCAATTCAAATAGTATAGCTAACATTCATATAACTAGTAATGATGTATTAAAGGCTCTAAATAACTTAGATATAAAAAAAGGTGCTGGTCCTGATGGTCTGCCACCCATTTTCTTTAAGAACACTGCTAAACAGCTCTGCGGTCCACTTAGCATTTTATATAACAAATGTCTATCTGAAGGTGTTTTTCCCGAAATCTGGAAACATGCTTTTATTGCGCCTATATATAAATGCGGGTCTAGACAAAATATTGAAAATTATCGCCATATCTCTATCTTTTCTACCTTGTCTAAGATTTTTGAGGGCCTTGTACATAGCAAACTATACCCTTCTCTCCACAACATTATTATATCTGAACAACATGGATTCGTTAAACGGCGTTCTACAATCACCAATCTTTTGATTTTCACTAATAATTTATTTGTAAATATGGATAAACGCATACAGGTGGATGCTCTGTACACTGATTTTCGTAAGGCGTTTGATAGGGTGGATCACAAATTACTTTTAAATAAAATAGCCTATAATGGGATACGTGGTAATCTACTTCGCTGGTTCGCTTCATACATTTTCAATAGAACACAAAAGGTTTGCAAAAAGGGATTTGAATCTGCTTCTGTTGTAGTAACTTCTGGAGTGCCACAGGGGTCCATCTTGGGGCCACTGTTATTCGTTTTGTTCATTAATGACATCAGTACTTGCTTTATTAATTCCCGTTTCTTAATGTACGCTGACGATGTTAAAATTTACAAATCGTGCAAGTCATATCATGACTGTTTATTGTTACAAGAAGACCTCAACCGATTGTCCAAATATTGTTTTGAGAACAAACTTTGTCTTAGCTTACCTAAATGTAATATTATTTCGTTTACAAAAACATAAATAAACTCAACTTTAACTACACTCTTGATAATGTCACTCTCAACAGAATTGAATGCGTTAAAGATCTTGGAGTTACACTAGACTCAAAGCTTCTCTTTGACGTTCATATAGATAATATAAGGTAAAAGCTCCCATTACGGAGGCATTTCGCAACATTTGAAAGTAAGAAAGAAAAATAAGCATTTGTAAGTGTCTTATCAAGTGTAAAAAATTATTTTCGGCAAGAATAGAGATTAAATTTCATATTACTTCTGACACTTTATTTCTTTGTAAAGGATTTATTATATAAAACAAATGTTTAAAAAATCAAGTCGATTTTCCCTAATACGGAGGTATGAGAGCCAATTACGGTCATAGTCGGTTCCTAATACGGTGGGTAAGAAGTTTGTTTACGAACATAGTTTGTTGGTTTCCTACAGTAAATTTTACCCTTCCTAACATATGTTATAAATGCGAAAGTGACTATGTTTATTTGTTTGTTTAGCTTACAGGCTTTTAATGATTGGCTGATTTTAGTGAGATTCGATATAGAAACAGCTTATGACCCGTGTTAACTAATGTGTACTAACGTACTATACCTCAATGGCTAAAACTCACACGGGATGGGGAAATATGGGAATGGTTCCAATTTTATAGTATAAAAATACATTTATAGGTAACTTTACTAACTATCAATTTATTATTTTTATTAACTAATTATTAAAAAACAATTTCATGTAACAATTGCTTCAAATCTGAACCTTTCAAAAATCAACAGTTCGTAGAAAATAATTGTCAAAAACTTAAAAAAGTACAGTACAGTGTTCAGTACAGTTTTCAACTAATTTAGCGACAGTGTGTAGCAACTGTTCTTTAGTCACTGGAAATCCACATTTACCAAGGTAATGGATCCAATCAATGACTTGTTGCTCTTCGTTTAGGTTAAGTACTGTCTGTTTACCACACTTTTCATTGTCATAAAGCTCATCACGTTTGCTCCGTAAAGTAGTCTCGGGCACATTATATTGTTTTCAGGCTTTGTAAATTCTCATGCCTTGTCGAATTGGGAAAGTGCTTGTGCCACCTCATCATTAGTATAAGACTTGCGTTTCTTTCTGTCCATATTATCTGCAAAAACAGAAATAAAATTTATATTTATTTAAAATCAAAAATTTATCTATAATATGTATATTCTATGAAGTTCCTTTTACAGAGATATATCCACCGTATTAGGAGGTCATAGAGCCTATCACGGTGGTACTTGAAAATTCCTACCTCAGTAATAAGAGAACTTCTCGTATTTTTATAATCCTAATTCTGACCCATCAAAATTTAGATCATAAAAAAATGTAAGTGACTTAGTCGAAATACAATAAAATTTTGATTAAGATACGTAAGACTCAAGTTAACAGCTATACAAAATTACTACTTTTTAATCAATTAAAATACACCTACTTTTTTAAACCTTTCTATGAAAACGACATTTTGCTTTCAATAGTTTTCATATTTTTAATAAGATTTCTAGCAGATAAAACATAACGCAGAAAAAGGTTTTTAGTTTCTGAAATTAAAAATTATTTAAACTAAACTTGGAAATCATTAAATAAGTTATTATATTGAAAGTTATAAGCAAGTAAATATAAAGCAGTAATTCCCCTAATACGGATGATACCGCCGTATAAGGATTAACCTACGAATTTCGTGTCCTATTACCGTGCTATTTTGTTTTTGGTTTTTAAGGTATATAATCAGTTAGAAATAGTAAAAGACCTGAATGAATAGTAAGTATAATAATAGAAAAAAGTTATAAATGCCATATTCACCAAGTTGAACTGTATGTTCGTATAAGAAACTTAGTTAAAAAATATGAGTACACTTACCCAAATCATTCCGTGTTTATATGGGAAATTCTGCCGCAACTCCGCCGTGGCACAAACTGATTGATTTTCATAAGTTGCCTTTGTGTTACAGTTGCAAATGTCAGATATATAATGAAGTAAAAGATTATGAATTAATAAATTCCATTTTAGTGACTTTAAATATACTCAAACAAGAATAAAACACGAAAATAAAAATACCGCCGTAATTAGAGTCGATTTTAACTACCGCCGTCATAGGAGCTTCTACCTTAATAAACAAAGCCTACCGCATGTATGGTTTCGTCATGAGATCCTCATTTGATTTTAAGTGACCCTGCACCTTCTTATTTCTATTTAACGCATTAATTAGATCTCAATTATAATATGCTGTTCAAATCTGGAGTCCTATTTATGATACATACATCAAGAGATTAGAAATGGTACAAAAGAAATTTATTCGTGGTATACATTACAAACTACATAATTGTAAAGAATCATATGACCATCTATTACAGCAGTATAATGTCTTAAGCCTAGAATCCCGTCGTTTTATTCTTATGGCCACAATGCTGCATGGTATATGTAATAATAAATATGATTGTTCTGAATTAACTAATAACTTAGCATATAATATACCTAGAAGTGTCCTTCGTCGGGATGGGCGGGGTGTCTCGGCTGTTCTATACCACTCGGAGTAGAACCAATGCTGGGACACGCGCTCCTCTTCGACGTCTAGTTGAAAACTATAATACACGCTTTGCTGATGTCGACATTTTTGCACACTCACATTCAAAATTTAAAAACATGATTATTAAAACATTAAAGTTTAATAACATTTAATAACATTAAATAACATTACAACAAACAGGAAAATATTTATTATTATATAGTATCAAGTTTTTAACCTTGTGTAAAAAAATAATTGTTACTTACGTTGTTCCTAAGTGTGTGATTTTTAAATTTTAGTTAAGTATTATGTCTTGTAGATTATTCTGCGGACATTGGTGTGGGTTACACGATTATTTAGTTCATGAATTGTTTCTCTTTTCCTTTGATTTTATAGCCACATTGTTTAACTGTTTTATGTCCCAATAAATAAATAAATAAACACTAGTTTAAATTTAGAAATGGTTGCAAAAGATATTCTAACTTGAAATTATCTCTCAACATTACTTGAAAAAATCATTATCAACAAACTAGTGAAGTCTATGTATCCGGTGAGTAGCTAATTTAGTAAATGCGTTAATTAGATGTAACCCGATTTACGTCTACGACTGGACATCAAGGATAATTGGATTATACATATAAGTTAGCTGGAACTTGATACCGTCCAACGTTGTCTATTTCCATAACTTTATGTGATTATTAACTGCGTACACAGTTAATTATAATCTAAGTTATGACTTTACCTGTTTTGTTGAATCATAATATTATATTAATACTAGCTGTGCCCACGCGGTTTCACCCGCATTAATTTGAGGGAAAAACGTACTTAAATATTTTTAAACAATTACTCTAAGAGTAGGTGACCGCCTCGTTGGTCGAGTGGTCGCAAGCGTTACTGCCGAGCAAGGGGTCTCAGATTTGATTCCTTGGTCGTTCAACGTACTATTGAGTTTTTTCATTTTTAGAAAGTTCTCTGTAAAAGACTGATGTTATATTTACTTTAAAAGTGGAACTATAGTTAAAAAATTTCTCGAGAAGGGAAATAATAAAGGATGCAACGGAAGCTCCCAAAAAAGATTATTTTTTCCAGTTTTTGTAACATTTATTATTATTGCTCAGCCCCTATTGGCCGTAGCGTGATGTTATATAGCTAACTATATGGCTATCCAACACAAAAATAATTTTTCAATTCGAACCAGTAGTTTCTGACATTAGCGCGTTCAAACAAACAAACAAACAAACAAACTCTTCAGCTTTATAATATTAGTATAGACAGATTATTTTAAATATAATAAATGAGCTTAACATAATTATAAGGGATAGGACAGGTCCTAGAATCTTAAGATGTATGAAGAAATTATAACAGAGAGTTATTAAAAAAGTTATTTCAAGAAAGCACCAAAAACGATACAAAGCGATTCGACACGATGCGATGAGATATAATAAGTTATTTGAATAAACGCGATACTGTTTGATATACACACGGTATGACATGGTTTAGCACAGTACGGTATGGTACAATGAATACTTGATATTTTCACGTCGAGTAATGTTGCGTCCCGTGGCCACGTTTGCAGCACGTCAAATCCCACTGAGGGAACATGACATGAGTGGGAGAATGAGAAACTGTTTCAAATTTTATATTATGCAAAGTAGAATTAGCTTAGGAATCAACTAACTATAATTATTCTTTATTCATAGTTATTTATATATTAGATTACACGTTGTTACAGAATGCGTTGAAGAAATAAAAGTTTACTTCTCGTTCCCCATAGGTGATAGCGTGATAATATATAGCCAATATGTTGACCCGACTTCTTAATAATATTCGTGCTAAATTTGAAGTAAATCCATGCAGTACTTTTTGAGTTTATCCCGGACATGTATACAGACAAACAGACAAACAGACAGAAATTCTAAAAACTATATTTTTGGCTTTGGTATCGATAGTAGATCACACACATAGTAGTAGTATAGATAGTAGATCAAAAAGAACACTTGGGGTATTCTTTTAAAAAAATATTCAATGTACAGTTTTGACTTTCCTACCATTTTATTTTATCGCTCATTTGGAGCGACAGTGGCACAAATGCATATTAGTTAACTTGACACCAGATCAGAATAAAGATTATTTCATAGTTCAAAAGAAGATTCTGAAGCATTATTACGGCTAATTATTATTTTAAAATTGTTTTATTGTAGCTGGACATTGTGCCATTTTCACTACCAACGCAGATGTTTATGCATAGTATTTTAGAATTAATAAGTCATTTTTGCGTATTTTTGCAAATGTGTCACTGTCGCTCCAAATGAGCGATATGTATAATAGATATGTATATGAGCGATATGTATATGATAAAATTACAAATCATTTGAAAAAATTATATCACGAGTGCTATATGATACAACTTGCGTATAATTATATGATATGAAATATATTAAAAAAAAGAAAAACTCTCAAAAAAGTTGAAATTTTATTTCAAAAGTACACTTGTAAAATCATTTAAGTGCTTATAATTTTGACGATGTTTCGAGTCACATCACTAAAATTAACTGGAGACGAAAGTAATTCATGAGTACAATAAAAGATAGTGGGGTGGTCGATCAGTCGCTGGATTCATTAGACTGGAGATATTAGATAAGTATCTAGTAAGATTAACGTTCGTTATTTATAAATGTCAGATGATAGATACTACTGAGGTAATTGGCCCACTGCTGGTGAATTGCGTCTTCTTCAGTTTGGGAGAATGAAGCTTAATTCACAACCATACCCTATTATAGAATAATGGTTTTCTCTAAAAAATCTTTCAAAGCATGTAGCTTTTATTCACGATGTTGATGTTTTTGTGCTAACCCGGATTTGAATTTGCGATCTTTTAGTTAAAATCTACTGAACCATTTTGATGTATTGACATAGGTACAATCTTTTATAGTTTCAATCGTTAAGACAATTCTTAGTTGGGCATATATAATGTAATAATACTTAAACTATTTTTAGTTGTTTAGTTATTTGTGTGTTTTAAGTTTGTACTTGAATGATTTTAAATAATAAATCCATATCTAAAACTCGGAATCGATGTTTTAAAATTACAAATATCTATATTTTTTTAATATTTTATAAGCAAAGCTAATTTTAATACTATGTACTATACTATTTCACAGATCTTTTCATATTAAAGAAATTGATCTTTTCATATAAAAAAAAATGTAAAAATAAAATATGTTCATTAATGAATTTAATACAAACAAAAAACCATAATTTCACTAAGGATAAAACATTTGTTTATAAAGAAAATTATAAACAAATCCGATGCGAGATTACATAATCTGTATTCATTTAAATAATTAATGTCCGGTAGCTTTCTATCCTGCGGTCAGGGGCTAATAGCCATTTTGGGACCAAAGAAGTCACTTTATTGAGGCAATTTCGTGCCATTTGTTACTGACCCGGACGACGTGAGATTTTGTCGCTATTTACAATAGTTACTACGATAATAAACTTCTGGAATTAACACGGATACATAGATATTACAATATATATATATATATAATAAATACAATTGTACGAAATAATTCTTCTATTATTGACTAGATTATATATACTGATAAACTGTGGATTTTATTGATGACAGACTAATTATCGATTAAACAGCTTTCTAATGTCAGTTAATGGTTTAGTAATTTAAGGGATATATTACACTAAAATCTCTTTTTTATGTGTTATAGGTAACAGCCGTCTGATATACATATTTTTTTAAATAAATATACATATATAAATAAATATATATTACACCCAGACTCGGGCGGGAATCGAACCCACAATCCTGGAGCAGAGAGCAGAGGGGTCACTGCCAACTGCACCAACGGGCCACTCATTTTACGTTTAGTAGTTTAGTCATTTAACTTTTAGAACATTAAATGTTTTCATTTTTAATTGTGACATTGAATGTTTATAAATTTTGTTAATTACCGGTATTGTAACAGCCCTTCATAGAATGTTGGCATTAATGCAATATACCAATTTCATATTATGAGTTAAAGAGACAAAATGTTAAAACTCAATATATTTTCATCATTCCCTTTTTCGAGTTCTATTGTTTCACTCTTCTGTGTTTAGCTATTTTTCATAAAATTTTATTAAGCCTACATTTCTCGTAAGTTGTATAATTTGAAAGAACTTCATTTCACCAAGCCTATTTTACACGGGATAGAGTAATGGTACGGACACAGAAATGCTTAATTCGCTAAGGTATTGTATACTGTATTGTAACAACCTGTGAATAATTCACTGCTGAGAAAAGACTAGGGGCCTTTTAGTCTTGTTCAAAATGAATACAAACTTATCTGTACGCCATCCTAGTGCGAATACATAACTCAAAATATAAACCAAGGCACGGTTACCTCCGGAGAAAAGATTTCGTGTAATTCCTAAACTAACAAACCAATGATCTTGAAATATTGATGGGCCAATCTATAAAATATGTCCTTTCTAATAAAAATACAATTAGTTATTATTTACTCTCAAACTTTCCATAAATTAGATTTTAATACGGTTTTCATCATTCTCAAAGGTATTTGTTCCTGAAGATTTAGACGGATGAAACATTACAGTACGTGTATGGACTACGGATTGAATATATAAGGATATTTCATAAGCCCTAAGCAAAATGACATGAGGGTTAACGATAACGTCATTACGCTGGTTCGTAGGTCTTGTCGAGCGACACTGTGGATAATTCTGTAAGTAAGATTCATTGAATATGCTTCGGTACGGTACTGAATTCTAACAACTCTTTTACTTTAACAAACAAATTTTTAAAAAATTCTTTAACGATATATATTTTTCTGAAAATTTTGTTACATACAGTTTTATTTAAGTGTATAAATTGATATGTATGTAAGAGATCATTTATTTCCTGCTAGAGGCCCGCCCCGGTTGCACCCTGGGTATATAATATATTATGGTATATATGTACCTACCTAAACCTTCCTCATGAATCACTCTATCTATTAGTGTAAACCGCAAGAAAATCCGTGCAGTAGCTCAATCAGGGTAACATTGTAACTTATAGAGCCGAAACACATAACGGCGTTGCGGCGCCGCAACGCTAAAATCGGCGGTGGCGTCACCGCCAATTTTAGCGGCGCGGCACCGCCAATTCCGGCGTTGTGACGTCATACTTGTTGACCATGATTTATTGACATTTTGCGTCTATTTTTATATTTTATTTTTTTGTGTCTTTATTAGACATGAGTATCTCAATGAATTTTTATGAACTGCAGATAAGCTCATGAGCCATATGCTTGAACCGGAGCTGTGAACCGGCTCACAGTTCAGCTCAATTGTTGTTATGTTGTTACTTTTAACTATTAGATTTACAGCTAATTTAAGACTCGGTTCAAACAAGTGACATGTATGATGTACCTAAATTTTAAATATGTAATAAAGCAGCGTTTCGAAAAGTTATTATAGTGATATTTTTTCTATCTTACACAATTATAGGGGAACGCTAATTTCATGCATAATTATGATAAACGCTAAAGTGAGTGTCTTTGTTTGTTTTACGCTTTCACGCTTTAACTATTCACCTGAATTACGATCATCATGAAATTCTGCATACCAGTTGTCTGGGGTACAGAAAAGGACATAGAGTACCTACTTTACGTACCGACTACTAGCTGGTAGCTGTACCACGCAAGCGGAGCCGCGGGCGAAAGGTATTTATTTATATTTAATCTATAGAACGAATATAAATGTAAGATATAAATTTATGTATTACTTTATTTAAATCTTGTTTAGGCTTTATAAGACAAAATTTTTTTTAAAATCCTACCAGTATAAAAAAAATTATTAACAAAAATCTTTACGATCGAACATAGAGCTGATATCGAAATTATACGATAATTCAACGCGCACAACATAATTTTGCGTTTTTTTTTTTCGTTCAAATGTCATCGAAATGGAAATTGTAACTACTGAACTGCCCTCTCGTATTTAGTTTCTGAGCTTTTAAACATATACTTTAGATTTTTACTTTTTAGATTAGATATAGTGGTCATGTACAGGCGATTGTACGATACATTGGAACGAAAAACGATAATTTTACGACCGAAAATACATAATACTGTCAGCAAATAATGCTAACACTGGCTGAATTACACATCACTTATCACTAGTGTCTATCACTCTTGCAAACAACATGCGTCAGTCAACCCAGAAGCAGTATTAAAATTACAATGTCTAACGTTGATATAGATTCTTTTTTTTATTTTTTTTTCTACTTTAATAACAACTTCAAATATTAACAAATTTCACGTGAATTATAATATTTAAAATAATTAAATTAATATCCGCAATCAAAAACCACGAAGAACTGGTTACCCTACAACAACGCTCTTTTTCGCGACGCCTCAACGCCGCAACGCAACGCCGTTATGTGTTTCGGCTCATACGGTTAAGTTAGAAGAAAGTACTAAATTTATATGAAACATGTTTAAAAGTAGTGAATATAAGTCAGTAAAATACTACCGCTGGTTTTGCAGTGACTAGTGCCAGTAACAGGAGACCGTATTAGTTCCATTTGTTGCTCAGAATTATCTGTATTTGTAATATCATAGAAATGTTCGATAGTTGTTTAACGACGAGAGTTGTAGTAGTGGTGAAGTCAGTAAGGTGAAAGTTCCTTTAAGTTCCACAGTCGCGATTTCGATACTCCCTCTGAACAGATATTTGTATTTATAAATATAAAACAAAAGTTTCTGGTCTGTATATGTGTTTTATAGATCTCCCCTCGAGAGCATGTAAGTTTGTCGGTCTAGGTTGTTAGCATAAAAATCTGTTAAAGATCGTTATTCTTTAGGCAAAAAATATTCGCCAACCAGCTGTGGAGAAGCATGGTAGATTAAGCTCCAACCGAAGAAACGGACTCCGACTGAAGAGACGGATTGACTCATCAGAAGGATGATGATCATGCAGGACTGTTTCAGTTCAGTATATATATATATATATTCTATATATATATAGGAGACTTTCTATAGATATAGTCACTCATCACGATATCTCTGAAACTATGAGACCTAAAAACTTGAAATTTGGTAGGAATATTCCTTTTGCCAAGTAGAGGTCAGCTAAGAACGGATTTTACGAAATTCTACCTCTAAGGGGATGAAAAAGGGAGGCAAAGTTTGTATGGGACAACGTGATTCCTTGGTCCAATCTACTTCAAATTTGGCATAAATATTCTTTAACAGAATTGATTGAAGACGTGTTTCGTATTTTATCGAAATTCATTCAATAACGGGGTTAAAAGGGGGTAGAAAATTATTTTGATATAAATACTCCATACTGCTTTTTTTTAAATTACATTTTATTTTGACACATGTTTGACAACTTATCTTCAATATATTTTCCAGTATTGACGCAGGTGTAGGTGATATCTTTTTTTGGGTGCTCCTGATGGAACAGGCAATACTTTATATTAAACGTAACAAAATTGAGTTGTAAATATACCGTGTCCGCTTTATCCGATCGCTTTATTGTAAAATAGTGTCTTATATAATATTTTTTAATTCAATGTTGGTGTTGTGTTAAGTGAAGGGTTTTAAACTAAATGACTCATCAGCAAGGCATCTGAAGTTCACAATGATACTGATATAGAAGACACCGAAGTGAACTTGGAAATATTTTTGAATTATACGGCATTAACACCCCAATTGGTACAGATTGGCACCACGGACTAATGTTGGAACAAGATCAGAAAACATTATAAATCATGTACCCATTTAACTTTATCTTACACTAAAACTAAGAAGGAGGAAATGAAAGCTGTCTTGGACTATTATTAAATATAAATATATGTTTGATATACACACACGATCGTCTGTTCCTAAGGTAGGCAACTTAATGCCTGTGTTTTAGGTAACAGCCGACTGATATACATTTTTTATAAATATACATATAAATAATACATATAGAAATAAATACATATTACACCCAGACTTGAGGCGGGAATCGAACCCACGATCCTGGAGCAGAAAGCAGGGTCATTACCAACTGTGCTGAGTCAATTAAAATTTAAAAAAAATTTACTTGCGGGTTTATTCAAATCTAAGAGACAAAATCGAATTGACTTATGGTGTAATTATACCTACGATACAACGAACGAAGCATTGATGACCGTTCTGGTGTAGTGGTGCAAGTAGTCGCCTCAACGCCTCGCCTCAATGGCGGTGATCGTGGGTTCGATTCCCGCTCGGGGCAGATATTTGTATCTGTGTCAATATTTGTTTTAGGTCTGGGTGTATATCTGGGTGTATAGTGGGTTTCCTCACCATGCCCCGGAGAGTACGCAAAGCCGTCGCGTCGGTCCCGATTGTTATCATGGATGCCTTATAATAATTTTTACTTATAGTAGGGATATTATCCGCTAACCCGCAGTTTAGCAGCGTGGTGGATTAAGCTCCAACGCTTCTTCTATATGGAAAAAAGGCCTTCGCTCAGCAGTGGGTTATTTACAGGCTGATACAATACACTACAGTACAGGAGCATTTGTGGCCTGCAGTGACGAAACTGAGCCTTACCATAAATATGAGAGTCCATCTGAGGGAGATGTTACTGCCGGACAGTTCTCAGACCTGTTGCTTAAAAAAGGAAATTGTGATTCCCGGGAACCATAATAATATAATGTATGAGTGTATATGAGTATGTATTTACCATAAACAAAGCTTAAGGTCAAACTCTTACTTAATGTTTAATTAACTTTAAATTCCTACTCTATAATAAAGATTGTTATATTTTATAAGTATTCAAATATTTTAACATAACAATTTATATGTTAGGTATAACAAAATTAATAACGTAAAAAAAAAATCGGTTAAATTATATTTAGATACATTACATACTGATGAAACATAAATAATATTTTCGATCTTACTGACATAATAGTAAAATAATAGGAACTGGTTATTTAAATAAGAAAATAAAAAGAGCTCTCAATAATAGTTTTTATCATAAAAGAAGAAACTTAAAAACAAATGAAAAAAAATTGCTCTTTAGACACCGGGATTCGAAGCCAGGTTTTCTGATTTCGAATCCGCCCGATTCCCATCAGAGCTATTATAAGATTAACAATGAAAGCGAAATTTACCTTCGTATTCTAATGATATTTTTTAATTGCGTAAATAAGGGATAAAATGACATTTTCTAAAAATAAATCCTAGCTAGATCGATGCATACTAAATTTCATGAGAATCGTTGGAGCCGTTTCCGAGATTCAGATTATAAGATTTTCCATTATCGACGCAGGTGTAGGTGATAAAAAATATAAATTTATATTTTTTGAAATTTTACTTAAATACCCGTGCGAAGCCGGGGCGGGCCGCTAGTATATATATATATATATATATAGTATATTTAGTACTTTCTTCTGGGCACAGGCATTTTCTAATAGGACGAAAATCAAGAAAGATTATTAGTTATTACTTATAACTATTTAATACTGCAAGTCTCAAATTTTAAATCGATTAATGACACGTGACACTGATAGAGTTATACCAAGTTTATAAGTTTGAATCTCAGTCTATAGAAGACTCAAAGGAAAACTTAAAGAAAAGTTTTCGCTGTAAAATCTTTCGTTTCGTGTAAAATACATAGTTGGTTCAATCTTATTCGTGAACAAGAATGTATTTGACATGCAAGATCGCTTGTAAAATTGAGATTCGCGTGTGATTATGTAACCATGGATATACTTTTGTTACATTATGAATAGAACGTGTTTTTATAAGGGCCTGCAATATGTTCACGTATTATTTTATAACCTATTAGGGAAACAAATATACAACATTTTGTATGTGCAATAATGTTTTATGTATATATGTATACCTAATATAGATAATTTTTTTTTGAGGGGTCTAAAATACTAACTACCTACATTTCTATCATTTTTAGAAATGTTCATAATATACCTGTTTATTTTTTGCTAACATAGTTTATAAGATCATTGTTACTGACACATTATAGAAAATTGTTCTAAAATAAATCAAATTTTAAATTATTAAATTATTCTTATTCAAATTCAGTGAAGTGGCAGTGGACAGGGTATGGGTGATTAGGGACTGACGGCGACTAGGGTAGATGTGAACGCTGATAAAGCATAAAGATTCTCAAATGGAGACCACGTACCGGTTAGCGTAGCGTCGGACAGCCGCCCACGAGATGGACTGACGATTGAAAGAAAGTCGATAGGGAGGCTTACGTTCAGCAATGGACTTAAAATGGCTGATATGATAAATGTACAGCAGTTAAAAAAGTACGATAATAATAGATGGCGCTGATGGCATACTCTGGATAACGGCTACTTAACTTTAATCACGTACAGAACTATATACTAATGTAAAACTTATTTGCGGGTGACGCCGCAGGCACATCTATTTTCTATTACATATTATAAAACTGTAACAGGTCTAATATACTGTACATTGAATATATTTTGAAAAAAATATATTGGATGATTGTCCAAATAATTTGACACTGAGGACAAACTATTTTTTTGTATATCTGTGCTCTCGCATCACATCAAAACTACTGAATGGATTTGAATAAAAGCGGGGGTAATTTTTATTCCCTAATACGGTTCCTTTAAGAGAGGGTATGAAAATCAAAATACGTATTTGTGAACCAAGTCGCGAGTAAACCTTGATTTGAATAAAATTACTGTATTATAAATATGTTTTTACTATTTAAGGTGGTAAGAATAGTGTAAGTATTTCTCCATTGAATTGCAATTTCGATTCTTTGGACAAAAAATAACCAGCCCTTCTATAAACATTGGAAGTTATGAGTCGTAGAGTTAAAGCTATTAGAACTTTCTATTAAAATAAAATTTTCAGTGTCCTACCGGGGATGTCTAAGCGATATCCACGATAGCATATTGCTGAGGATGCGTTGGCTTATGCAGTGGCTCCCAATAATAATAAAAAATTGTGTTGTTATATTATCATTTAAATTAAACATGTTAATATAATTGTCGTTAGTACTAAATAAGTAGGTACTGAATTGGCATAGAAATAAGCTAAAAAACTGTAAAATAAATATAATGGCTGCCTATTTTTCATTTTACCTTTTTAGAATAAATTTAATAATATTTATTATATATAGTATTATATGTAGAGGAAACCCACCCTTAGTGCGAAATGGATACATGAAAGAAAATAATAGTATGAAGTATGAAAGTCCGAGACAAATATAAGCGAGAATTAATATCATAATAAATACAGACTCCGATTCCCGTGTTGGAGTTGGTTTAAATAAATAAAATCAGTAAATGGTTATTTAATCCTTGAAACTTTAGTCTGATGGTATTTGGCACTCATCGGTAATAACTCTAGAATTGTTGTGTTTTCTGGGAAATCGAGAAAAAAATTTTTTTTGCCTGTCATAAATATACTACGCCAAGGCAATATAAATGAGCGTAAACAAAAAATCTTTTTAACTTTATCGAATTACGAGTAGTATAGACAGATTAAACGTCAATTTGCTGTCAGATTTAAAAAAAAAATTATATTGGTTCATCATAGACAAATATTGCATGAAATATGTTTTTTATTTTTTATTAGGTTTTTATTAGAAGGCTTTTTCTATAAGAATAATAAAGTTCATCACGGTTTTGCCCACGTTAATTTTCGATAATCAACATTTAGTGGTGTTTCTTTGCTCCATTGCGTCATACGAGTATTATGGTGTTCAATAACATATATTTATCTGGAATGAAACGAAATTTTGGATTATATGTGTGAGTAGATATTTCAGTCACACGTATAATTCAAAATTGCGCTTAGTCTTTTTTAACATGATATTTATAATATAAAACAAGAACAAAAAATATAAAAGTATATGAGTAGCTAAGAGAGTAAACGGAACGCTATCAATCTGAATTTCTATGAGAACACGGGATGAGGACAATTGCTTGACAGGAATTAGTTTCGTATCGACACTATGATCTGTCAGATTTATCACACTTATCACATAGAATACAAATAAAGCTATTCTTTCTATCTAACATTAAAATAAAGCTGCTTTTTATCTCACACAAATTCTATTTAAAGATATAATGTACATGTAATATATTAAATGTTTCTATGAAAAAAATGTTTTTTTTTGTGTAAAATAAAGCCTTGACTAAAGTCGTAACAATAATTTTATTATTAAATCAGTAATTTGTGATTATCGCCATCTATAGACTCGCTAAAGCAATGTATAGACTGTCTGTATTTCAAAGTATTTAAATAATTTCACTTTTTTCCATAGTTTATATTTTTAATCAATATAAAAATATGATAGATTAAATCGACATGAAAACATCAAAAACTAAAAGCTATGTAAGGGTATTTGATTCATTTTCAACTTGAAACATAAGCGTGAAACATAAGTGTGATCATATCATATAAATAGACAAATCGACTGATATTATATATATATATATATATATATATATATATATATATATATATATATATATATATATATATAATAAATATATATATATATATATATATATATATTTATTTATTTATTTATTTATATTAATTAAAAAAAATCACTTATCGTTCACTTACCGTGGAACTTTATTTTAATAGTGTCCTACAGAGTGTAGGTTAAAACAAGGGTAAATATATCCCGACCCTAAAGTAAATTAAATGTCAAGGGTAACAAAACGTTTACCGAAGTCGAAACTTTGTAAAATTTCTATTCGGACAACCTTATCCAAAAATTTTCGTAAAGCGATATGACTTGAACAAGTGAAAGTTGGAAACCTAATTTCCCTTTTGGTAACTTAGGGACGCGGTTTCTTATTGTATTATGAAGACTTATATATAGCCTTTGGTCGTGATATATTTTATTTTCGAACGTATTTTTTGTTTTTTCATACGATGTTTGCTTTTCATTTCTTTTTAATATGATGCGTTTTATTCCAGCCGACGGGTTGCCGCAGACGGAGCTGTAAGTCTGACTATAGAAAATCAAACAAATAAATAAAATCCCTAATTTTATTATAGATCTAAACTAAATTTTTTTAATATATCAATGGATTTCAATTCATAATCAACAAATTTCGATTCATTCGAATTGTTGATCGATTTAACGAAAATCGATCAACGATTATCATATTTATATGATTTGCTTGTTCAAGATATTTGCTTAAACTCAATTTTGTCAAGCCTTTACACCTAAAACAAGCAAAACAAATATTGTGAAATTACATTTCTTGATTATCATATCAGCCATTGGATATCCACCGCTGAACGTAGGCCCAACGACCTCCAGAGCGACCGGTTCGAAGCAGCTTCCATCCAACGGCTATCGGCTTCGTCTTTCCATCTCATGGAAATTAGATTTAGGAGTCATAAACTTCAAATAAATATAAGCCAAGAATTTCATATTTTGTGCATATTTTGTATTTGAGTCGAAACAAAAGCCAAAATGAATAGCCTATTCAATAAACGAACAAATCATTATAATTTGCAAAATCTTCGATCATATTTTGACATGAAATGTAACGCCCTATTAAAGTACGTTTGTCAATCCCTTTTAATACATAGTCGCTTAATGGCTGGTTGGGCAAACAAGGTTACTAAGATATGACTTTAAAATAATATTCATTTGAAAGCAATTATTTTTATCATATTACAAATACAAGCTTATTTATGGATGTAGTAAATTTATATGTTAATATTTTTGTCTATCTATCTATCATTCTTCCCGCATCGTACAAAAATGAGTGAAAAAAACTGAATAAAGTTCTTACAGCTGTGTTTCTGAATATGAACTACTGGTTTAGTGTTTTATTAATATGGTAAAAGCTACCTAATTTCACATATAACGTGTACAATCATTGATCTATAAATTTTATAGATCAATGTGTATAAGATCGCGAGTTAAATCTTGTAAAAAATATATTTTATACAGAAATAAAAATGAATATTTTTTATACTTCTAAAATATCAACCCAGAAAAACAAATTAATAAAATTAATGGAAAATTTTCTAAAACCATTATACATAATATGATAATTACCATCTAAAAGCATACTTCAAACATATTAACACGGGAAATATATTTAATGCAATTCATTGAATTTCTACATTCATTATGTTACACAAATAATTAATATCCAAATGTATTAATTTCACGTTACAATAACGCTCCTATCCAACGATACAACCTAATTACTTTGTTTTACTAAACGACCATTTTGACTAATTAATTTCATTTAGTTACGTACGCACACGATGTTAATTGACTGAATTGCGGTATTCTAATTAGTGTTGATAAATTGTTTTTTATTTATCTTAAAATATAATCAAATTATCAGTCTCTGATAATATGTGTATCCTGTTATATCAGTTTGACAGTCAATTCGAATTTCACATTAAAAAAAGAAATAGTTTACCAATAAATCTATGTCACTAATTTTAATCGCAATGTTCTAATTGGGTGTAAAGTAATTCTCTAGTGAGTCAGATTATACATATTCTATTATAGACACGTATATATATATATATATATATATATATATATATATATATATATATATATAAGACACATACTAGTAACTCATTAAATATAACTGTACATAACTTAGATATTTATAATAATAACAAACTTCTTTTATACTATACTGGTGCTTTAAATACATTAATTGACACAATGCAAACATGTACATGATAATTATGGAACTATGAACGCTAAAAAAATGTTGTCAAGTTATAACTAACTTAAGAATCATAATAAAATAATACTTAATGATTCTTCTGAGAAGTTATAATATAAAAATAACGATAAAAATCATGATGTCTACAATATAATATTGCCCTACGTCTATGTATATGCCTATGTAGTACGAGTACATAAAATTCATTGTGCTACGCAGTGAAATAAATATCATAAGGGAATCAGCTTTTTCTGAAGTTCTAATGCGTGTATATATACGTAGCTATAAATAAATATATATATATATATATTTATATATATATATAACCCAAAATAAAGAAAAAATAAACACAAGGCGCTTCAGGCAGTAGCCGGCAGGCAACATCGTGTTTTTACGATATCTTTATTCATGTTATGATATATCTAATAAAAATGACTATTATAAATGGCTCAGTAAATTTAAATAAAAATACCGTTTGAAATAAATAGCTGAAAATGTAACTGTATTATTTTTATTTGATACCAAAACGATTTCCCAAGTACGAGTCGAAAAAGCCGCAAGGGCAAATTTCATATATAAACCCGGGCTATACCTACCCTTTTACGATTATTTTTTAGAATTATTCGCTTTTAAGTGCTTGGTAAAGTTAATTAATCATACATAATTTATTACCCATATACTTGACAATTTTAATCTATTCTCCGATGCACGTTTTACTGTGTTAGATCTTTAATTACCTTTATTTTAAATTTTAATTTATGACGATTAATTTTTCCAGGGGCAAAGTAAAAATTATTTAATTATTTTTGCGTTTCCGTTCATCTTTCTTATAATTTAAATAAGAAACTAGAGTCATCTTAACGGATATAACAATTTAAAATTAGATCAGTTGATTTAAAAAAAAAAAAAATAGTTAGTATTAATTATCACTGAATTCATTATACGAGTAACAGCACCTATTAATATTCATCCATTATAAATCTTAAATATAAAATGTTTGTCTACTAAAATATAAATATACTCCAAAGTAGTTGTAGTGTGTATAATTATATAAAACTAAATAATGTTTGCTACAATACTAAGATGCGGCTTAAAAGCATTATCTATTTGGCAGCCTTAAAATAATATTTCATATATATATTTATATGCACACACATATACACCCACACACACACGCTTGTGTGCATGCGTGAATCACATACACACATAACATTATAATCAGTGTATTTAATACATAATAATTAAATATTAGTTTTGTCTATGTTTTATTTGTCATTTATTTTTTAAACAGACTAGTAAATTATTCCAAAGAAGAACAGCTATCATAACATTAAGTATTAAGATGAGGAGCAGAAGGATGAAACGAAAGAGTAAAGAGTAAACACAGAATCAGTAAAATTTTACGCTGGTCGATAGGTAAACTTTGAGTTTTGATCTGTAAATGGAAACATGATTAGAAAACATTTATACCATAACAATATGTCCTACAACTGTCGACCTGATAGTCTTACCTGGCTCTGATAAATATGTGTTATACGGCGAGTTGCACGAAACCGTCGCTAACTTTCCGTTAGTTAAGTTGCAATTAATCTTAAAATTAGTTGATCTCATGATTAATTTAAAGCTGTTGGAATTATTCATCCGTTAGATAGGTCTTTAATTAAACTAAATTTTTTGTTAACTTAATCAGATGTAGGTTTTGTGCAACAGATAATCAAGATTCTTGTGATTAAATTAGTTTAATAAACACTTAAATTTAAAATTTGTTTCGTGCAACTCGGCGATAGAGACTTATTGTTAGTGAAAAGTCAAATCAGAATAAACCGTATTATTTTATCTGCTTACACATAAAGATTATATTAAATACAGGTATGTTGAATGTCAGAAATCTCTTTAAGTATATTGACAATTTTTTTAAATATATTTTACCCATCATGTTCTAAAGAAGGTGATTGGAAAAAACGATTCCAAAAAATAACATAGTAAATTTTTTTGTTTATAGGATTTGTAAAGCAAAATAAAAAATATATATATATATATATATATATATATATATATATATATATATATATATATATTCTAAAGTTAATTTATTTTCTGCATAAGTCACTACTTATTTTGTAAAATTATAAAAAGTATTTTAATATAACAAATATTTTATAATTTAATGAGTTTTAGTTCTTGTATAGAAAAAAATCTTTATTAATTCACCCTTCTTAACTCGACAGATTATACATAGTTCCCTGAGTTGCATTTTTTTTTAAATATCAAATTTTTCTTTGTGATGCTGGTGAGTGAAATGTGTAGGGGAGACCGGGGATAGTTGCCTATAGGGGTAGGTAGACTAATCGAAAAAAACTCGTCACTAGTACAAATTTTGCGTCTTCTTCTCACAGTCGTGTATTACGCTCCGTACACCGCTCATTTGTCCAAAACACCACATCGCGGGTACACTTCGTTTTGGAGCAGTGACATGTTTTTTGTTTTCTTACAATGAAAGTAAAATTTCCAAATTGCATATTTTTTCATCTGATGCCTACACATTTTGTGGAAATCATGTTTTTATTAATCAGAGTATTTAATGAGTACATATTAATCATATCTTATGTCTTATTTTTCATGTCGATGACAGTGTCAAGGTTAACCATGCCTAAAAAACAAAAAATGGCTTCCGGGGTTGGTAGACCTATTTCTTTCGGGGCTGGTTGAATAAGGTAGTCAACCAACTATATGGATAAGAAACAAAACCAAACACGAAAAGAAAGTTTTAAGAAAAGAAAAAAGAAATAACCTTGCGCCACAGAAGACCAAAATTGGAAAAGAAAAAGGAAAGATCAAAGAAAAAGGATGGCACGGGAAAAGGAAATTAAAAGAAATAAAGACAGGTGAGGGAAAAAATGACGATGCTGCGAATTCAGATGACGTAATGACGCAAGTACGGTTTGCTAAACTTAATTGAATCGTACACTGATAGTAATCGTGGCGAAAAATGGATTCAGTGCATAACTTGTAAGTTATGGGCATATTCCAAATGTAAAAGAGGAAATGTAATATTTATTGAATACAAACGTTGTATTTCTTCTATTGAAGACTGATATTTAATTTTTAATTTTATGTAAATAAAAACGAACATGATACTGACAATAAGTTTAATTAAATATATATATATATATATATATATATATATATATATATATATATATATATATATATATATATATATATATATATATATATATATATATATATATATATATCGATACCTCCCACGTAAGTTGTTGTATCCCTAAAACTGCAATTTTACAATAGAGCATTTTAAAGATTTCAATTGGACTAAAAACTGCATTTATTATTGTATTATTGTAAAATTTGGTATATTGATGTAATTTTTAGTATTATTGACTATGTTGAAAGATAAATAATAAATTATGTATATTTTCTGAGATATTGTTCATACAACATTTTACTGCGGAGTAAAGGCTGCGACAGTTGTCGTATCTTATACTTACAACATTATACCGCGGAGTTTAAATTTCGTCAGTTGTTGTTTATAGTAGTTGCAACTGTATACATTGAAAAATATAAGTTTCATTGTACTGTAAGTGGCAATATCAATTACATCGGTTAAAAAATTTGGTTTTCATTATTCTAAGTAAACAAATATTAGGTTAGAAAATAAAAAGACTTATTATTAAGAATAAATTTCTTTAATTTTTAATAGGAACAACACATACAATAATATTTTTAGGAACATTGCAATTATAATATCTAATATTTATAAATTGGCATTAAAATCTTAAAACATCTTAAAAAAATGATTCATACTTTAAAAAAACAGCTGATAATATTCTCAAACAAAAAAGTTATTTAGAAACAAAATAAAAGGACACAAATGAACACATAGCCCACTCATTCTACGATATGTTAATAACATAACGAATTCTTCTTAAGATTGTTAAAATAGAATCATATAAAATCAACATCATGGAACATTAAATAACGAAAATATTTACATGTTTTTATAGGTATAAAAAAAATACCTACAATTTTTGAAATGATACATATTTAAAAACAGTTGAGTTACTTTCAATGAAACGAGTACAAACCTACTTTTTGTCGAAAACTATCATTATTTTTGAACAACAATAACGAAAACGAAGATGAAATTGAAAGAAATTTGAATCATTTAAATAAGAAAATACCTTTTTATTACTATTCTAAATCAGAAAATTCCACATTATGAGAGCCAGCAACAAAAGATAGACTCTTGAAAAAGTCATGATATGTGGCTGGAATAATTCCATTCTGACAAAGACTCATCAAGTCATCATATTTTGCCTTTGTTAAAGGAAGATGGTTAGAATAGAGAGGGCAAAGCTCAGCCATACTAGTTCTTTGACGTCTTCGGGTATTGGTATTAATGGCAATCGTCATAGCATTACTGTTTGCCAAATCGTACCGATATTCAATTTTAAAAGGATCTTCTGCACATATCCGCACTTCTTTTATTTTGTTCCATTTGACTACGTCTCCACTTATATTTTTTGACCAATTACGCCCGTCCAAAAGATGTTTAAAGTTATAAAAATCGGTATGCTTCATTTCTATGACGTTATATGGTTTTCCATCTTGTTTAGCCCACCTAACCAAGCTAAACCATTCCAGAGGTGTATATATAAGTTTATTTTTAGATGAACGTTCTATTAAAGCGTGAACGCTATCACCCTCTGCTTGGGTATGACCTTTTTCGAGAAAGGTATGTTTTATAGTAATGTTAAGCTTATGAGCAATATACACATAAAACGCAAAAACAATGCGATTACGGTTCTGACCCGCACAATTGTCAGACCAGAATCTGAATTCTCTTGCACCCTGTTGATGCATTTTTTGTATAAAATGAGAAAGACAGCTTGATACCTCATTAGAACCACGTTTAGCTTCTCCTTCGTGCCACATATAACAATGTCCCTCTTTATTTGCTAAATCAAACAAAGTAAAATTAAAAACCGACAACTTCCGCTTGTAATATAAAACACTCAATTGGCCATGAGGTGCATTAAGAATCTTTTGGCTGCGACGATTTTGCCTTGAGAAGATTTGCTGTCATTTTTGTCAGACTTCATGATTTGTCGGCTTAACTTCTTGTTTGTGACATGAATTTCATGATCTGTTATTTGTTGTTCAGTAGGACTGTCAATATTTCTAAAAATGTGACATTGATCGCATTGATCTTTCTTAGGCACGTAAAAACTGAGCTTAAAATTATCATTTACAATATCTCTATATTGACGTTCGGTTTCAGCTTTCTCTTCATATGTGTTAGCTTGAAGCCACTCATTGTACATTTCAAATAATTTAAGAAAATTTAAATCTCCATCCAAATATAATTTGTTTGACCTTTGCCTCGTATAATGTGACTCAACCGGCTGCAAGCTCTTAATGTGATCACACACACTGGATATAACAGAAACTGTTTTTTTTACAGGATGGTTTGAATGTCTTCCTCTTTGATCTGGGACTAGTACTCCCGTTGTCGTATCCATCTTTTCTAGAGCCTTATAAATTACCTGATCACTGACAGACAAAGTGCTTAAAAAGTATTTTTTGCACACATCCACATAATTAATATGATCCTTGCTATGACCTACTGGTATTGAGTATTTTAACGTGTGCTTACGTCTTGAAACTGTATCTGTGTAAACTCTACGTTTATTTTGCTTTTTTACTAAGTTAGCCACATACATCCATTGCTTTTCTCGATCACCTAAGCTCCAAAAACTCTGAAAAATCTTTTTTCTTTGTTCTTCGCTTAATTTGTCAAAACACTTCTTCCGGCAGCGACATGGTGGGCCCATCTTTCTATTTGCTTGTATTTTACCTTTTCTGGACATATATTCTTTTCCTAAATTACGTAAACACTTTCTTTTATTATCTATCCATTCTTTATAGTGTCTTTTTCTTACATTACCTTTATCTTTCCTTGATGGATGACGGCGGTCGCTTGTGGTGGGACTATTATTCGAAATATCCGATATTGGACTATTGCTCATGGTTGTATACGCCAAGCAGCTAGAAATACATGCTGGTGAGGGTTGAGGTAAAATATCGAACGCTGATAAATTTTCTTTTTGTATATAATATGGGCAGAAATCATTATTACAGTCGTAGTCCAAGTGATTGATAGTACAAGAAGGGGAAGGGTGCGGTGTCTCAAGATTTGCAGTATCAGAATCTGTTGCTACTTCTAAGTTGTCAAAGATGTTTTCATCTATTATATTTACTAACTCATTCATTTCAGATTCATTAAAACTTATTGGTAATGGTGACTCTGAAACAGTATTAACGTTTTAATTTGATTGCAACCCAGGTAATTCCTAATCCCTTGGCACAATTTGCAGTGACCCTGTTTTCTGCTCCAAGGGTTGTGGGTTCGCTTCCCGTCCCGAGTCTGGGTGTAATATATGTTTATTTATATATGTATTATTTATATGTATATTTATTTAAAAAAAAAATGTATATCAGTCAGCTGTTACCTAAAACACAGGCATTAAGTTGCCTACCTTAGGAACAGACGACCTTGTGTGTGTGTTAAACATATTAAAAAAATCACTTGGGAATTTCGGGAAATCCTTTCTTATCAGATGCCTATATCGTATAAGGAACACATAGAGCTTTTCTCCAACAGTGCTATTCTCTAAGGATACAAGCCTTGTGTGGCTATACAGCTATACAGCTGCTATACAGCTTCGAAACTAAAGTTCGGTATTCACTAAGCTACTGACAGGCAGCGATGTGTCGCGAAACTATCTCAAGGCTCTGTCTCGACGAAGAGCTCCTAGTAGTGAGAATAGCATAGCTGGACCAGCTGTTTAAGCTCTGCAACCTGCGTTGGTAGATCATTAAGGCCCGTAATACAAAACATCACTCAATACTCAAGCATTACTAAAAGTAGATTCATGCCATTTGATTGTTTGAAACTAGCTGTTTTAAGTTATACTTGAGTGTTGAGAGACGTTCTGTAATACAGGACTAGGTCAGTTAGCCAGGGCAAAGCATTTTATATGTAGCAAGATCCAATTAAAAAAATACTTTTGACATACATCATCGAATTTAAGTAAAAAAAAAAACGGAATAGCAAAGTAAAATATAGCATGTCACCATACAACAAAGTTTTGTATAAGAACTCCCGAAGTAAAATGTTGTATCTATAACGTACAATAATATTTTTGTTTTAATGTAAACGTAAAATATTTTATGTATTACATACAACATTTTTAATGAACGCTCAACGACGTATACTGTTGTAAGTTTTCTATACAACATTTTAGATTAGTATCACCAAAAAAGAGTAACAGTAACCATATTAATGCTAATAAAATATTACAAAAATAAACATACCTGTAATATTTCGGATACTTGAATCATAAAAACTGTTTAGTTTTATTTCATCAAATGAAACATTGTTATTTTCAATGGATGTCTCGAAATTTCTATTTTGTGTACTCGTAATATTGACCATATCACACAGTCTACGTGCTCTTGTTATTATACTTGTACGATTCATAGTTTATATTTG
Source organism: Euphydryas editha (assembly GCA_036937285.1). Taxonomy (NCBI): domain Eukaryota; kingdom Metazoa; phylum Arthropoda; class Insecta; order Lepidoptera; family Nymphalidae; genus Euphydryas; species Euphydryas editha. The sequence continues at coordinate 4,427,885 of JAUPFZ010000001.1, forward strand.
AAGTAATTCAATTACGTCTATAGTTACTTTTGAAAAAACTTAACGGTTCCTACATGCGTGCGGCCGGTTGAAAGTCCAGCGTGGTGTGTTGTATGTGACCAATACGAGACGCGGGCGCGTAATTCTTCCCTCCCCTCACCCAGCGTAAGTTATTGCAAAGGTCCATACAATGCTGTAGTCCGTTCTCGTTCAAAAGTTACAACATTATACGACTGGCAAATCCTTAAGAAAATCGTATTTTGGGTATTTTTTCACTTTGAATGCATGGAATAATGCAAAATTAGGATAGTTTTAGTAAAAACGACAAACGTCATTTTTGTGGCATACAACAACTTACGTGGGAGGTATCGATATATATATATATATATATATATATATATATATATATATATATATATATATATATATTATTAGCTTTGAAAAAACAAGTATTAAGTTACTGAGTTTATAAAAAAAAAAACCTATATGCTTAAATTTAGAAATTTAAACGAACGACCCAATTTCTTTTTATTTATGACAAAGAGGCAATAACGGTCGTTGATTTATTTAATAGCATTAGAAAAGTTAAATAAAAAATGTTATCAAATAATTAAAATTGTTTCAAAAATAAAAGTTGATAATTTCGTTAATAACTCTATTAGAAATGTGTGTATCTAATTAAATTTTGTTTTAAGATGTTTATTTTAAGCTGTTTAGCTCAGTTATATTTAGATAAAGGTTTAATTTTTTTCCCTCTTCTCATGATTTAAGATTTATTAGTACATAAGTCTACTTACCCCGGGCATATAGTCTACCTACCCCGGACCAGGGGTAGATTGACTAAGATTTTGTGTGCTGTTAAATGTATTATATCTTCACCATTATATTAAACTAAGACCTGGACATTATATTTTGTATTAGTTTATTAGTTTTTCTATCGACTAATGTGGTTTTATTTTGTACTTATATTAAAACACTAAAAATATGTATGAATTAGTTAAAAAGTAGTCAACCATCCCCGGTCTCCCCTACCTACTGCATCTGTGTTCTACTGCAACTTGAAATCTTGAAAAATATTAGTGAAAATTACCGTGATTTTTGAAATAGCATATGAATTTCATAATAAACTTAAGAAGGAATTTAAAAATTTTATAAAGACATTGAATGATAACAGTATCTTTTTATTCGTATTTGTCTTTTAAATCAATAAATTCACTGACTTCTAAGTTAACTAGATATATTTCCATTTAACTTTATAGTTTCTAGTTGGTTTTTTGACTGAGAATTTCTAATTTAACTTGTATTTGATTCATCAAACAAAATTCAAATATCACAAAGAGAATTAAAGATCTAAAAGGAAAGTAATAATATTACTATGGTTATGTATCAAACTTTAAAAATAGTAAAAGAGAGTTATTTTGGCGAATATTTTTATTAATATGAAGTATACCGTATTATTTTAGTTAAATATTATTATTTTATTTGTTTATATACTTTATTGCACACTAAGTACTACAATAAAGAACAAAAAAATATATACAAAATTGAGTAAAAAGGCTGTCTTCTCGCTGATACAGATATATGTAATGGAAGATGTTTTAATGAAATAACAATAAGGATATATGAATTTATAACTAGATCCATACATTAATTACTTAGAGATGTATTGATGCAGCAAACTAACTGTTTGGTTTAGTTGTCTGTTTGATGTCCGCTCATGACAAATATTTGTGTAGGCGATAGAAATGTTTGTCGTGGTCTGGGCTTTTGTGCTTACGTGCTACCAACACTCAATTTCATCCAACAGTGAATAGTTGAGAGTTAAGCCATTTCTTATTAGTACGGTAAATTTATGTTACTACTGTAATATGTTGTTAATTTTGCGAAGTAAATCAACAACAACATTTATTTCGTCATGAAACGCCTCGACTTTTATCGGGCCCAATCCCATACAAGAAATTGTATGAAATCCCTGTGTATATGTGCTTTTTTTCGCCATCAAAATGCATTTTAATATATGTTAGTATAGTTTTTTTTTTATATAGCTAAGTCTCATGCTATTTTCTATACTTAACTAGCAAACCCGGCGAACTCCGTTTCGCCACCATATGGCTTCTTTTTTTTGTAACATTTCGTTTGGGGATTAAAAGATGAAGTAGTACATGCTATGTATCAGAGATTGCACTGTATGTGAAAAATGATTTTCTCTGTTTTCCTGCTTTTCTGTTGAAATTTTTCCTGAATTTTGTTTGCTATAAAGCTCACGGAGCCCAAGACCTTTCCAACGAATGCAAAACCGTGGAAATCGGTTCGTGCGTTCTGGAATTATAGCGTCAGGAAGGAAAACCCGACTTATTTTTATATTATAGATTACATTTTGTGTCACATTTTAAAGAAATATTTTAACTGAAAACGTATTAAGCGACACATTATAAGAGACGTTATAAGCGACGCGATATATTATCATATCTTTATGTACATTGTCGTAACTAATATCATATAAATAATCAATATCGGTAAATCTTAAATATTACTATTAAGATCGAAAACTTTACGAAGGAAACATAAAAATTAAGTATTGATAAACGAATTACTTAGTCATGAATGAAATATTTTTATAACGACATTCGACAAACGACAAAATAACGACAAACGCGACAAAGGAACGCGAAAAAACATGACGAAAAAAAATTTGATACCATTATGTACTGTACTACAGTTGTATTGCTTGTATATGTCTCGCTATTGGGCAGCGACAAGTCGCCTTTTCCTATACATGAGACGAGTAAGAGCTTAATCAGCCATATGTGCTTTAATGATTTAATCCACTACACCATAATAAAATACTCAGTTCTACTATGGACTGGCGGATTCCAATTATTAAAAATAATACATTGTCATGCTAATTCACGTCACGTGAATATTTTAAAATTTCACATCGCGTTACGTCATTTTTTATCAGTTATCATCAAGATAAAATGTGTCTATTCATATTTTAATTTTTGGTAATCTTAATTACTTTGTAATTTTTTTGTCATTTAATTAGCTAGATACTGAATCATTGTTTTTATATGAATTTTCTCTAATTTATATTTATAATTAAATTGTAATGAGTTCAATGTTGTATATTGAAGATATTTTGAATAATATTTTTGTACGGCTCTCTTAAATCAGTACTGATGCCAAAATTTGATTTTTTCATTTATTGTCTGTCTGTTTGTCTGTCAGTTTTTATCTCGGCAATGCATCACGCCAAAATTACTCAAAGAATCTAAACGAAACTGGACACAATATGTATCCAAACTACGAGCACACTACACACTCATAGCTAGGACACTGTGCTATTTTTATCCAGAAATTTGTAACGGTTCCCTTGGAAGATGAGATACCTAAAGATAATAGCAAAGAATAGATAGAGACGAATTAATGTAAGGATTTGGAATCAAACTTATTATGATTTGAGTCTAAGCTAAGAGCTGGGACACGGGACACATAAAAATTAAAATGTGTAATCGTATTGAAGTACTTAGTAAGTTTAAAGACAAATTGATTTTAAAATGAAATAAGTATTGAAATGCTTAACTTTTATTTTTGAATAGTTACGCTAGTAGATATGTAATAAAAGTTAGGTTCAAGTTGTATTTAAACTTTTTTAATTTTATCCATAATTATAGTGATCGCAATATTAATTTTAGTACCGAATCGTCACGATAAATATATATGTATATTATCTTTAAAGTAACAAATTCCTGTATTTTTTTCATATTAAGATATGAATATTCAAACCACAACTTCGTGTAACAGTGTTTTGGTGTTTGAATGTCCAATAAAGTCTATGTTAGGATCAAACATAAATTCATTAGTAAAAGATCAAAGTACACTATTATTTGACTGACAATATTTTGTTAGATCTAAGTTTCGACTAACTAAGGTTAAAAACGACGGTGTGTTGGTGAAAACAGAAAAAACACAAAAACAAAAAAGTCGTGTGTACGGAGTAGACATGTCAGAAGTGAAACATCTTTCTCAATTCAACTCAATTCAATTTAAAATTATCAACTAAATTTAAAATTATTAAGTAGGTAATAGTTAAACATTCTATTGTTTTGTTATGCGTTGCTAGGATACATGATGAGAATATCAAATCTATATTTACAATCTCATTCTCTTCTATACATTTATGTGTTTGTTTCTTTATCGTGACGTAATTTTTGTTTCATCGAATTTCAAATCACAACGATTCTGTTTTTTCTGTTGTTTTAACAAATTTCTGTACATCCAAAGCAACATTATGAACAAAACCGGATTCAGTATTCTTGTTTTTGTATATTTTGTTTTTACGACTGTATACTCAAAACTATTAACTGTTCTTATTTATATAATACCTTGTGAAACTCAATGTAATTATTTTAACGTTATTTGCTTTTAATTTTTGAATACAAAGTTAAAATAGTTTTTTATCTACATTCTGAAATAAAGTTAGGTGTATTGTTATTCTAGATAATAGAGAAATTATATTCGAGACTGCGAGCTAGCTTAACATAAAACAAAGGCGGTTTGTATTGTTTTGGGAAACGAAGACTTGTTTCTCACTCAAATAATAACATATCTGTTTGTATATATATAATTATATATAAACCGTTTCACGTCAAACGGATATGTAATCCATTTTGTGCTTAAAATATTCGTACAGATATGTACTTTTAAAATCAGTGTGGTCTTTTATAATATAACAAAATGGCGGGTCCAATATGGCGACTTAAAGTTAGAAAAAATACGTATGATTTTAGAAAAGTAGGAAAAAAAGATCTTCCAAGACATGTAAATACTCTAGATTTTTGATAGAAAGTAAGTTTCAGACCACTATCTTAAGCCCCAGTTGGGTTTTTTTTTCAAAATGGCGGCTATTATCACTACATATTATAAAACAAAGTCCTCCACCGCGTCTGTCTGTCTGTCTGTTCGCGATAAAATGAAAAAGTACTGCACGGATTTTCATGCGGTTTTCACAAATAGATAAAGTGATTCATGAGGAAGGTTTAGGTACACATACATATACCGAGCGTAGCCGGGACGAGGCACTATAAAAATAATTAAAAATAATAAACACGCGATACGCGCGTCATCTGTTAATTGAAGTATATCTACATTACAAAAACAAAACAAGTACATGGGACGCCATCTATGAATCATTAGTATAACTAATATCATAGCTATGACATTATTTATTTTATCTATATCACGCAAATTAATAAATATAAGGAATTTAGGTATATGCAAACTGGAATGCTCACGTGCACTCAAAAAACGTTCCTACGGCCGGGTTTCTCTTTCTACCATGGATTCAAGGCAAGTCTCGTAAGAAAGAGACAAAATACCAGTAGTCAACGAAATGCTCGGAACGATTTTTCACTTTAAATGTTATAATCCAATGTCAACCTTATGTCTAATACTTCAAGGTAGGTCCATATTTGAATTTACAATTTTATTAGGTGAGCGTTCCAGTTATGATATAAATTCCTTGAATAAATATAAAACGTTCGTAATAAATGTAAAATGTAGGGAACATTTTAGGCAATTAAATATTTTCGCCATATGGTCGAGGCGAGGAATTTTATTATTTACACGGACCATAAGCCCATTGTCTTTGCTTTCCATACACGTAAGGAGAATTGCTCGCCCAGACAGTTTCGGCATTTGGATTTTATAGCCCAATTTACTACTGACATAAGGCACATATCAGGGAAAGACAATGTTGTGGCTGATACACTGTCTCGCGTCGAGGAAATTTCTCAGCCTATCGACATGACTGCACTCGCCAACGCCCAACTTTCCGACCCTGAATTGCAACAACTGCTGAGTGGTAATGACTCTTCCCTACGCCTTAGGAAGGTCAAGCTCCGCGAATCCAATGCCGACCTGTACTACGACGAATCTTGCGGTACTCCTAGATCATACGTACCAAAGTCAATGCGGCGACAGGTATACGACAGCTTGCACTCGCTAAGCCATCCCGGTGCAAATGCAACGGCCAAGTTGGTGGCAGAGCGTTACGTGTGGCCGAATATGAGGAAGGACTGCAGGGAGTGGGCTCGTTCCTGTCTGGCATGCCAAGGCGCAAAAGTGACACGACACGTGTCGTCACCTCTAGGCAACTTTAAGCTGCCGCGATGCCGTTTCATGTTTGTTCATATCGACATCATAGGTCCCTTGCCACCATGTCAGGAATATAGATATTGTCTCACAGCTGTTGATCGCTTTACCCGATGGCCAGAGGCAATACCGCTGAGGGACATCACGGCTGAGACGGTAGCTAAGGCTCTGCTGCATGGTTGGATCGCACGATATGGATGTCCGACTGATATCGTAACGGATCGGGGCAGACAGTTTGAGTCGGCACTCTTCGCGCAATTGTCCGAAATTGCCGGTTTTAAACATCGACGCACCACTTCATACCACCCTGCTTGTAACGGACTAGTGGAGCGGTTTCATAGACAACTAAAAGCTGCCATCACTTGCCATGCAAGCACTAACTGGCTGGAAATCCTTCCACTAGTCCTGTTAGGTATCAGGGCTACATTTAAGGAGGACATACAAGCCTCACCCGCTGAGCTGGTATATGGCGAGACCCTTAGGTTACCAGGCGATTTCTTTGAGCCACAATTCGATGGAACAGAGGACGTGACGCAATATACGGTACGACTTAAGAGACACGTGCAATGTCTTTTGCCATCGGCAGGTTCCCGCCACCACAGCAACCGCCCCGTCTTTATTTTCAAAGACTTGTCAACTGCTTCCCATGTTTTTCTAAGGGATGACAGTGCCCATGGATCGTTTAAGCCAGCTTACACCGGTCCACATCAGGTACTTTTCAGAGGTGACAAGATTTTCAAACTTCTGGTGCGAGGAAAAGAGGTCACAGTATCAGTAGACCGATTGAAACCAGCCTACATACTGCAAGAGCCTACTAACACTATTGATCCCCCACCACCTCAATACACCACACCTACATCAACCGTACCACCAACATCACCATCTACCATACTACGCAACACCACTTTTACTGGCGTAAATAAAGAGGACACTACACTTAAAACAAGGTCAGGACGACAAGTTCGATTCCCGGACTATTATCGCCCGTAACACGGTCTCTGGAGGGGGGTGATGTGGCGTCCCACCACATTTATTAATTCGAAACATAATATTATATAATATACGATAATGTTAATATTTATAATATTCATTTTTAATTTTATATCAACTCAACGAACAAATAAATTTTATCTGTCGCGACAATTATTTTCATATTAGATAGATACGTAAGCGACCATATGACCGCGCGCCTCGCTGATTCGTCGCCGCTGCCCTCCTACCGCGGCGGCTAGCGATCGGCGGCACGACGCGCGCGGAGAGGGAGTCAGATCTCGATCTCGAGGCGCACCGCTTTGCTTTTTTACGCTTACAATTGCTTACTTTCGTTAATTACTTTCGTTGCTTGTTTCTCTGCTTGTTTGCTTTCTATTGACTTTACCTTCTGTGTGTGTAGACTTTTATTGTGCTGTGTACCTAATTGTGATTGTGAGAAATAAACTGTTAACCGTTTATCGTTTTTGTTTCGTTTATGTTCCTCACGTACACTCGAGACTTTAAGAGTAAGTTATTAATCACACGCACCGACAACTACAAAAGTAATTGCGTCACTTTCACTTAGTCGTCCGCTGACATTCATCGACGCAGGACCTGTGTCTATTTTACCGACAAAGCTTGTCTAATAAAAGTAACGTAACGCATCGAAAATTATGCAAACACACCGCAGGTTAGGGTACCTTAGCCAAAGGGTAAAACGGGACCCTATTATATTTATATATTCTTTAGTTATATGTTCACTTAAAAATAAACAATTAAATTAAAATAAAACAAATATTTACGGGGGGCTCCCATACAACAAACGTGATTTTTTTTTGCTTGGTTTTGCTCGATATTGATAACTGAAACAGGTAGATTCTTGAAATATTCATAGAATATTGTGTCATATTAATCACTTTAAAAATAAATAATTAAATTAAAATAAAGTTAATACTTAAGGGAGGTTCCCATACAACAGACATGATTTTTATTGCTGTTTTTAAAGATAATAGTACGGAAGCGGAACCCTTCGCGCGAGTCCGACTCGCTCTTGGCCGGTTTTCGATGTGCTACGCGTATCGACAACGACGCTGACCGCCGATAGTGAGCGGCGGCGGGGTCGCCCATCGCTTCTCGCGACGATAATACTAGACTCCGCCCAACGTACGAAATTTTATTTTGAATGTAGGCCCTTAACACAAAAACTATGCAACTGATTTTAAAATTCTTTCACTCTTAGAAAGTTATGTTTTTTCCACCGTGTCTGTCTGTCTGTTCGCGATAAATTTAAAAACTACAGAACTGATTTTCATGCGGTTTGCACCAATAGATAGAGTGATTCATGAAAAAGGTTTAAGTACATAGGTATATACATATATCCCAGGCGCAGCCGGAGCGTGCTGCTAGTATTTATATACATTATGTCTTGAAGTAGATTTTTCTAAAAATCTAACTTATGAAAACAAAAATGTAATTCTATACAACATAAACAACTTGCATTACTTCATACTTAGCTAAGTTAGTTAACGTTACATTAGTTTAAAAAATATATCGAAAGTAAAAAAGCTGTCATCAAAGCAGAATTCGAATGTAACTGAATCATTTTATTACTTATCTTTTCCAATTTGTGATAACGACAATTTTCAGCAATCAAACTCTGTGGATTTTTTGAAATTTTTATTTAGAGCCAATTACTGACATCAAAGGCTTTTTGAACGTCAACATTTTTAATCTGCCTTACATTTGGGTGAAAATATTTTATTTATAAAAATAATTTTGTTTTTTTTTTACGGTAAAATTTTTAAATTAAAAATAAAAATAAATATCGTATTTGAAATAACTGTCAACTTGTTTTACAGTTTCGTGGTGAAATATTACATTTTATTTATGAAATTAAATTTTCTTTAATAACTTTTATTTAAACTAAATTACAAGTCTTTGATTAAAGTTTCTAGAAATAAAACTTGATTTTTTATTTTATTGTAATTATTGTAAGGGGCAACATTAATAAAGAAAAAAACATCAATATTTTTCATAAAGTCAGTGGTAAGCTTATTGCAATTAAAACTTTTTTTTTAATATAAAATGAAAATAAAAATAAAGTACTACTTCAAAAATCACAAAACTCCGCTGACAGTTAAGCCTAATTAACTTTATTAATTGTGTACTATTTGATTGGTAGATTCTGGGTACTGCATACTTTTCAGTGGTAAGCTCAAAAAAAAAAAAAAATATCCACGTCCATCTCTGTTTGTGCACCGAATTTTTGAGAATCACGTGACCATCAGTGTATTTTCAAATAATGCTTTTTCGTAATATAGAATATAGCAAAACTACTGAAAAACTTGTCAATGGACCTATTTAACCCAATATACAGAAAGTAAAACTAAGGCAGATAAAAAAAAGACATCGGATAACTTAAAACCATGACAAAATCTTCTAGAAAACATTTTGAATATTTGGTCGTGAAAAATAATCCGAAATGAATGGCCTCAAATGTCAGTCATATGAGTCTAGTTTTTACTATAACAAAAGAAAAATTTATATGTGATAGATAATAATTAAATTACAATTTATTGTAACGCAATATACGAAACAAAAATTTATTAAATAATATGTAAAGATTAATTAAAAAAAAATTTTTTTTGATCTTGTTACACATTTTCTGAGCATAAAACATAATTATGACTTAGGAAATAAAATGACTGTTATTTTATTACATAAAAAGAGTATAATAAATTGATATGAAAAATGAAATACTAATTCGGTTTTGTATGTGATGTCGCGGTGGTGGAGCGACTAAGGCCGTAGTAATGCGGCCCCCTCCCAGATATGATGGAGGAGGCCTAGTTCAGCAGTGGACATCCAACAGCTGATTTGGGGAATGGAACCAAAATTTACAAATTTTAAAATCCAAATTTCTTCTTTTTTTCCACACACACTTTTAATCTATATCAGCATAGCGACGGTCCCTAATACATTTTGTGTTCAGAAAAATGACGTCTTACGTACAACGAAGTTGGTAACACAATTTGTCGTTTCTTGCCCAAGACAGTAAACTTTAGAGGATTTATCTCGTCCAACTTTAGACTAAGACAGTACTAAGACAGCTCCCAGGTGCAATCTGTGTAACTATTGTAAGGAACAGAAATTTATAGTCGACTTTTGTAAGGATGGACGGTACTGACACCGTATTTTGTAAGTTAATTTTCTACACGAATTAAATTATTGTATAAAATTGTAATCATTGGTATGCGACGACGATTTCAATAATTTTATTGTATGTAGCATGTGTGATGTTCTTATGGAGTGTCATAGTCCTTATGGACTAAAACTCCTTAAATAAAGAAAAAAAAATAATTTTTATTAATAAATAATATATTAATGCTAAGGGGTATGTTTTGAACGCATTAGTCGTAATATTTGTACCTGTTTTTAGGATGGTTATATGATAACATAACGACAGTATTATTAGTGGTCTTATAAATTTTAGTACCTGGATGACCGAGCTTTGCTCGGTTAAATTATATTTAGATACATTACATACTGATGAAACATAAATAATATTTTCGATCTTACCGACAAAATAGTAAAATAATCGGAACTGGTTATTTAAATAAAAAATAAAAAGAGCTCTCAATAATAGTTTTTCTCACAAAAGAAGAAACTTGAAGAAAAAAAGAAAAAAAATTTGTTTGTAGACATCTGGGTTCGAAATCACGTCCATAAAGCTAGAATGTTCAAATGGGCAGAATCACTTAATTTTATTATGAAAAATAAGTGCTCATTTAGTGCTAATTTAATGCTGCAAAATTAAATTTTACGCTCCAATAGTTTACTGAAAAATTAGAAACCTGCTAACTTTATATTAAGCTAGCAGTGCACTACTTCTTAAACGCTAACCGCAGGATATAGCATCAAATCGAAATGTAGATAATTTAGTGCTCAATTAGTGCTAATTTAATGCTGCAAAATTAAATTTTACGCTTCAATAGTTTACCGAAAAATTAGAAAACTGCTAACTTTATATTAAGCTAGCAGTGCACTACTTCTTAAACGCTAACCGCAGGATATAGCATCAAATCGAAATGTAGATAATTTAGTGCTCAATTAGTGCTCCTGACATACGAAGACGAAAATATGAAATAATAATAATAATAATTTTTTTCATAACTGAACTTGCTAATTTAACAATATGAGCAGAGAACCTGCTGAAAACTTGAAATCAAGGTAAGTTATCGCCTAATGACCTTAATGAATAATTAAGTGCTCAATTAGTGCTCTTGATATACGAAGACAAAAATATGAAATTATTTTTTTTTTTATTTTAATAACAGAACTTGCTAACTTAACAGTATGAAAAGTAAAACATGCTTAAAACTTGAAATCTGTGTCAGTTATCGCCTAATGACCTGAATGAATAATTAAGTACAAATTTAGTGCTGTTGATAAACTTCGTATGTAGACAACACTAATTGAGCACTAAATTATTAATTAAGGTCATTAGGCGATTGCTTACTCAGATTTCAAGTATTCAGTATATTCTCTGTTCATACTGTTAAATTAGCAAGTTCTGATATAAAAATAAAAAAAATAAAAATTTCATATTTTTGTCTTCGTATATCAACAGCACTAATTGAGCACTTAATTATTCATTAAGGTCATTAGGCGATAACTAACACAGATTCCAAGTTTTAAGCATTTTCTCTTTTCATACTGTTAAATTAGCAAGTTCTTTTATAAAAATAAAATAATTTCACATTTTTGTTTTCGTATATCAAGAGCACTAATTGAGCACTTAATTATTCGTTAAGGTCATTAGGCGATAACTTACCTAGATTTCAAGTTTTCAGCAGGTTCTCTGCTCATATTGTTAAATTAGCAAGTTCAGTTTTGAAAAAAAATATTATTATTATTATTTCATATTTTCGTCTTCGTATGTCAGGAGCACTAATTGAGCACTAAATTATCTACATTTCGATTTGATGCTATATCCTGCGGTTAGCGTTTAAGAAGTAGTGCACTGCTAGCTTAATATAAAGTTAGCAGTTTTCTAATTTTTCGGTAAACTATTGGAGCGTAAAATTAATTTTGCAGCATTAAATTAGCACTAATTGAGCACTAAATTATCTACATTTCGATTTGATGCTATATCCTGCGGTTAGCGTTTAAGAAGTAGTGCACTGCTAGCTTAATATAAAGTTAGCAGTTTTCTAATTTTTCGGTAAACTATTGGAGCGTAAAATTTAATTTTGCAGCATTAAATTAGCACTAAATGAGCACTTATTTTTCATAATAAAATTAAGTGATTCTGCCCATTTGAACATTCTAGCTTTATGGACGTTTCGAAATCGGGGTTTTCTGATGTCGAATCTGACCGATTTCCATCCAAGCTGTCATAATCTTATTAATGACAGCGAAATTTAGCTTCGTATTTTTATGATATCTTTAATTGCGTAAAAAAGGGGATAAAACGACATTTTCTAAAAATAAATCCTAGCTAAATCGATTTATCGCCCCCGAAACCCCCTGTATACTAAACTTCATGAAAATCGTTGGAGCCGTTTCCGAGATTCAGATTATATATACAAGAATTGCTCGTTTAAAGATATAAGATTTAAAGATATAAGATAAGACCGAAGTAGTAATAAACGTCAAACAAAAAGTTAAAGTATTTAAAAACAGGTAAAATCACGTGGGACATATACTACAGTATTTAATTACAATGTCATGCAGTGATAAGATATTTTTTAAAGCTTAGTTTTTATGTCTATTCTGTCTGTCTGATGACGTTTATTTCGATAAGTAAAGAATGTTATTATTGCCTATGCACAGATTTCGTGGTATTGTTTATTATCTATATGAATTATGTATATTAAAAATACATTGTTTATTTTTTTAAATTGTTTTTTTTTTTTTCAATATTCGGGTTACTCTGGCATCCGTTTCTTTTTCGAACTACAACAATTACTGAGCTATGTACAATAAGTCTATCACTAGTTTAAAGGGCATCCTACTCTAGAAAAAATGCAGGCGATGTATTTAATGTTATATCCAGATCAATACACAGGAAACAGTATATGTAGCATTTGTTCATGTAATTTAAAAGTTTTAGAACTTGAAGCAGCATGTAACTATCTCGCTGTTAGATCAAGGCACCCTCTTCGTTTAGGAGAAAGGTTGAAGCTTAATCAATATTATATGGAACTTAATTAATAATTAATTTACTCTGCTGAATTGCGGCTTCAATCTAATAATAGCAATGATATTGAGGTAGCTATTATAATAACCAGGACCTATGGCGTTACGTGCTTTTCATATGTTCCGTACGAAGGAAAGAAAGAAGATCCAATAGAACAGACACCATATTTATATAAATACGAATATCAGCTATGTCATTTCTTAGCTACTATCAGCGTTAATGAAACTTTCGCACTCGTACTGCAAGATTGTTGCTAACCTTAAGGCCAGACTTAACCGGAGCGGTACCATGTTCACACAGTTTTCGTTTAGTTAAAAGCTGTTGTTCTTAGGAACAGTGGGAGAACCAAAAGTCTTTCTGATCTTCCTCCTTCTCCTTTATATGTCAGTAAAGCAATTCTGGCTCGTCTCGTCCTCTAGCTCGTCTATTACAATTTACAAAACATATAAAAACTAGCATATTTTTTTAAATATTTTTAATTATGTTTATAATTGTGTATTATACTCGTAAGATCATTAAGACTGAAATATAAATATACATTTAAAAGTTTTATATATAATATATATTAAATGATTATATATGCTGGCCTAATTACCTTTTGCCTTACAAATTAATCCAGTATTAAAAAAAAAAGGAAAGAAAAAAAAAACTGTAAAAACGGGTGAGTATAAATTCATTTGTTACGAAACGGTGTTATATCTTACACGTAGTTTTGCAATACGTCAATTGGTGAATTTGGAATGCAAATTTCAGAGTTTACGTCGAAACTGGCGTCCATTTTGTGAGCGTTGTACTTTCAGGCGTTCTGTGCGGGAAGTTTATATGTATGTCGATTTATGCTCACGAATACATACCCGTGTATTTATACGAGTAAAAGTTTTTCTGTTTTATATGTCAATGTATGTGTTTCTTAAATCTAAAACTTGATGATCTGTAAGTATTTTAAGTATTAAAATTTCAACACATTTGGTCAGTAATTCAGAATATCAATCCACTAATTGCATACATTTTATATTTCTTATATGTATACAGGTTTTGAAAGATTTGTGGTTAATATTACTAGACAAATTTTTAAAGAAAAATTTAAAGATTCTTCATATTCGATGAAATGAGATGATTTTTTTTCTTTGAGGTTTTTTATATACTTTAAAAAAGAAAGGGATTTCATTTTTATTTCATTTACAATGATACAAAATATTTTCATTTGTTACCTTTTTTTTTTACCGTTCTGGTGTAGTGGTACGGGTAGTCGCCTTAAAGCCGGCGGTTGCGGGTTCAATTCTCGCACGGGGCAAATGCTAATGTATTTGTACAAATACTTGTTTCCGGTCTGGGTCTGTCTTTCTAGGTCTCCTCACTATGCCTCGGAAAGTACGTAAGGGTGTCGGTCATGTTTTTATTTATCTATCTATTTATTTTTAGACGGCCGGCTGGTCGAGTGGTCAGGCAATTGGACACTTTACGCAGCGGTCGTGGGTTCAAAAACCGCCCAGTGCAGATAATTTGTATGACAAATATAGATGTCTGCACCGGGTCATGGAGGTGTATATATGTATTAATATAAATTTCTTAAATTTATTTCCTTTCCTAGTACCTGTTACACAAGTTCTTACGAACTTAGCACGGGGCTAGATTAACGTGGTATAATTGTTGGTTAATATTTTTTTTATTTTCTATTTATATAGTTACACCATCAACTTATAACTTAATATTAATAAAAGATTTAACTAATATAATTATTGTTCAAAGTGATACGTCTTAAAAGGTAAACAACACTGATTAGAAATATACAAGATAAATTTTATATTTATAAGGCAAGTATTTAAAATTTTTATCATTTATTTTTATTCTGATACATCGTAATACGTAACTCTTAATAAACATATTATTGTGTATCTACTTATATAAAGGATGAAGGTCGAAATGTAATTGATGATTGAACAAACTTATGTAAATATAACTTACCAGTAACTTAAATTCAAGCATAAATATGTATATGAGATCTTCGACCTTTCGAAAATCTCTTCAAACTCAATGTAGTGAAAATAGAATGATATCCTATTGTAGGGACTACTGAACAGAACTAAGTAATGTTATGTGGTTTGTTCATAAATTGATTCTCGGTTCACAGATGAACAAAAGATATTTAAATGTTGGCGAAATGGTGTACAGGTAACTCAAAATATATTCGATTAAATTATTACTCGTACATTTTTTATTTTATTGTTATTATTAGTAGTCATAGAATTTAAAAATAAACCTTTTACCGAAGTAGCGCCATGCTGCTTGCAGCTGAATGTGCCGGCGGGCCCGGGGAAGTACTTCGCTCTCACTTAACACCGACGTGAAATAACGGCATTGTCGTCGTGTTTCGTTCGGTTTGTGAGAGATCCGGTGGCCCATCACTTCCCTTCCCTCCACAGATAAGGTGGAACATCCCTCCCCTCCCTAAAGGCCGGCAACGCACCCACTAATCCTCTGATGTAGCGGGTTTCTATGTATGTCTGATGAGATGAATCGACTGTCCGTTTGCATTATTGGGCTAGTATGTTTTTATTTTTGACGGCCGGCTGGTCGAGTGGTCAGGCAACAGACACTTTACGCAGCGGTCGCGGGTTCGAATCCCGCCAGGTGCAGATAATTTGTATGACGAATATAGATGTCTGCACTGGGTCATGGATGTGTATTTATGTATATATATGTATTTATATAAATTTATTAAAATTTATTTCCGTTCCTAGTACCTGTAACACAAGTTCTTACGAACTTAGCACGGGGCTAGGTTAACGTGGTGTGATTGTTGGTTAATATTTATTTATTTATTTATTTATTTATTTATTTTTATTATTTTATACGATAGCAAATTGATGCAAATAATAAATATCATGAAATTCATATTTATAGACACGTAAAAACGAAAGCGTTGTATCAAAAACGAATTCACAAATCATCGAAAATATATTTCATATTCAAATATTTTTATTTCAAATATTATTATGCAATTTTAATTGACATTTTATAAAAATATATTTTCAGTAATAAATTTTTTTTTCCGATTCCAATGTACGATAAATCTTATCTTTAAACGAGCATTTCTTGTATATATATAAATATATAATCTGAATCTCGGAAACGGCTCCAACGATTTTCTTGAAATTTAGTATGCAGGGGGTTTTTGGGGCGATAAATCGATCTAGCTAGGATTTATTTTTAGAAAATGTCGTTTTATCCGTTTTTTCAGGCAATAAAAAAATGTCATTAGAATACGAAGGTAAATTTCGCTGTCATCGATAAGTTTGTAATAGCTCGGATGGGAACGGGCGGACTCGAAATCAGAAGACCCGGATTCGAGTCTAGGTGTCTCCATACCAATTTTTTTTCCTTTTTCTTTTTCAAATTTATTTTTTGTGAAAAAAAAAACTATTATTGAGAGCTCTTTTTATTTTTTTATATTTTTTATATTTAAATAACCAGTTCCTATTATTTTATTATTATGTCGATAAGATCGAAAATATTATTCATATTTCATTAGTATATAATTCGTTTCTAAATATAATTTAACCGAGCAAAGCTCGGTCATCCAGGTACTATTCTATTAACAGGAGCCGACAAGAAACTTAACCAAAATTGAATTGTTATACCTATGTAAATTTCTTGATTTTTGATTTGATTTTTAAAATGCTTCTTAATGTATTCATCCTACGGGAAAAATGTGTTGTGTCATGTCTCTCTCAATTTTTAAGGCTCGGCGATAATGAAGATTAATCACTCAGTCAAGATATATTACTTAATCTGTATGCTTACAATGTTTGTGGTTAATTTCCTTATATTCTTAGTATTAATTGGATTTATAAATTTTTTCATATTCTATAGTACGACTATAATTCATCAGAAATATTTTTAACAACCAGCATCATTTTTTATTGGAATAATGAAGCGTGAAATTCAGTTTCATTTTACTCTTTCTAGCACGGTGCCAGACTGAATGCATATTTTTTCAGCGGATGACGTTTCGTTTTAATATTTTTGCAAGCCACGGACACTGTCTCATAATAATAATAAAAAATAAAAAAAACGCTTAAGAAATTAATCTTGCTAAGTATTCTCGCTAAGAGTAATTAAATGTCGACCGTCATATGACGCTGAATTTTAGGAAATTAAAAAGCTCGCCTTTGTTATTTTTCTTATTACTAAATAATAAAACAATGATGTCTAGTCGGCTCAGTTAACAAAGTAGGAGCAACAAGTTGAAGTCTCAAATCGGAGTGAGCATTAAGAAGTTGACAACTGTTCTAATGTAGTGGTGCGAGTAGTCGCTTTAACGCCGGCGGTCGCGGGTTCCATTCTCGCTCGGGGCAGATATTGGTATTTGTACAAATATTTGTTTCCTGTCTGGGTGTATGGTCTAGTCGTTCTTCCCTCCGTGTCTCGGAGAACACATAAAGCCGTCGGTCCCAGTTGTTATCACGGACACCTGATACTGAAAGCTACTTATGGTAGAGAAGTAAATAAGAAGCCTTTGCCCACCAGTGGGATACTTACAGGCTGATTTATTAATTCATTAATATATGATTATAAGTTTAAAATCATATATGGTAAAATACATATATTTATGCCATACATGATTATTTTAATGAATTATATGTTTCTTACGAAAAATCAAGAATAATAATGTAGTGTATTTTTTGTTATCAATTCTGTTTAACGCAAAAACTACTTATCCAATCCGATGGAATCGACATAGAACTGTCGCAATAACTAACGCGTTGAAAGCCAGTGAATTATCATAATTTACAAAAAAAATCTCTTTCTTGCCGAGGTGTCGTAAAAGGCGACTAAGGCTATAGTGCTGCGAGTAATAAGGCTATAGCCAGGGTGGTGATGGCCAGCAGCGATACCATATCCTACAACAACATACTGTACAAACCATTGCAAAGCGTAGTGGGTATTGTCAAACACCCCCAGCGATGACGGGGAAAGCCTGTGTTCAGTACTGTTCATTCAACGGCTGATGAGGTTTTGGATTTTTCTATTCTACCTTCAAATGTCATCTACATCAGCAGCCTGAATCAATAAAAACAAGAAAAATATATTATACATGCTAATTATGTATATACTTGTCTTTAAAATGAGAATAACGTTAAAAATATTTAAGGTCCCTTTAAAATTAAGTTTTGTAATTTTTGTGACCTTTTCAGCTCTTTCTCAAAAATCAGCTATAATTAATATTTTACAGTGATATGAAACATTATCTGCGTGAGTTGAATCTATTAAGTTTTGCCTTATAAATTATAGATTAGGTTAAAAATACATCCATTCTGCTATAGCTAGATAATTCATGTAATATATTTTACTATAATATTCGAAACAACAAAAATGTTTTTCCAGTACTTTCTCATACAAATAAAAAAATGAATCCTAATTCAAGTGCAAACTACTAATGCGATTGTTAATGGGAAAAAAGCTCGCCTATAACCACGAACAAATAGTCCTAGGCTATGATCTAATCTTTGCCTATTCTATTGCAAACTTATTTTGAATTCGTGCCAAATTGTGGAGGTTGTGTAGCTTTAAAGGGGAAAAAAAAAAAAAAATCAAAAACATTTTATTTATTAAGTAAAGTTTGATATTTTGATTCGTATTTGAATTTCGAAAATCAATTTTAAAAAGCGCTTGTTTTATTAGTATGTTGTTTCAAAAACTGATATCGCTACTATTATTTAAATAATATATATATATAAGAAAATACAAAAAAAAAAACAAAAAAAAAAAACAGAAAAGTGTATCTATTCATATAGAATTTTAATGATTAAAAGTTTTACACAAGCAATGAATTTGTGTTTTTAATCTATTAAACTGAACTGAATCAGCTTATACCACTGTACCACCTGAACCAAAGAGAACAGAGGCTGGCCGATTTTCTGAAGAAGGAGGGACTCTCTATGATGAACTCCTTCGTACAGAAGCTGTCTCACAGCAAATGAACCTGGATAAGTCCTGATGGTTCCACTAAGAATGAGAAAGATTTCATCATGACCACCAGACGACAGATATTCAATGACGTCTCTGTGATCCATAGGGTGAAAACCGCGATGATCACCTGATGGTTAGAAGCACATTGAATATCAGTGTTGAACTGGAACGGTATCGCCTAATGAAGTCTACACTCCATCTGTCCGTGTCGGGCCGGGATGGGAACCCGGTCCTGCTAGACGCGGCGTCGTCGGGACTGTTCAGAGGTGAGCCGGACAGTCCCCATGGAGGAGAAGTCTGGCCTTTTCGCCAAGGCCAGCCTGTCGCTGGAGGGATCCTGTTGCCTGCAGATCCGGGACCCTCCAATTAAAGCGGCTGAAGGCTCCCGCAGGGGTTTAGTACGGTATTGCACTCCCAAAGTGCTGAGTCCGACATAGGTCTAGGACTGCCGACCCGGGCATCCTGGATATCATCCATAAATGGATTCCCCTGCGACAAAAAAAAAGTCTACACTCTATCTAACGCATATATATATATATATATACAAAACTCGAGAGCTTTCATCTCGAATTATCATTTCGATCGCCTTGACGATTGCGTTTGTGTGGGCGATATAAACAACAGGTTGGTGAACAGTGTCCATGCAGTTGGGAGCCGATTTTACAGACCTGGCCATAAAAGCGGCCCCAAAAGCTCTCTGATCAAACTCAAAATCTTATAGAAGAACGACGCTTACTAAGTCTGCAGTCTTTTGGTGACGCTGAAGCATATAGGCGGATCAACAGACATTATCTGTATGGAAATCTCTGAGACACGATATACGTGTCTTTAATACAAAACGTATTAAAGATGCGATAGAGCGAAATCAGGACTCCAAAATGTTTTCAAGAGATTCGTCTGCTGGTCAAAGCTGATTGTCGAAGTTGAAAACAGAGGATGGTAATACAGCGTCGACTAGTAAAGCCGAGTTATTGAGGGAGGTCGAGAAGTTTTACGTACAGTTGTATACCTCGGTCAACCAACCTATTCGTGGCTCGGCTGAAGATCCAAGAGCCGAGCTTACACGACATTATTCCGAAAATATCCCGAACAACAGCTTGCACGAGATTAGTATGGCTCTAGGACAGCTTAAATACAATAACGCACCGGGCAAGGACGGTATTACGCAGAGCTTCTGAAAGCGGGTATAATACCGGTTCTTAATGTCCTTCAGAGGTTCTTCAATGGCGTCTTGCTTCAGGGCGAAATGCCAGAAACCTGGAACAGAAGTGGTAGTGCTCTTCTTCAAAACGGGCGATAACCTAATAATATAAAATAATAATTACAGGATAAAATAATAATTACAGGCCTATTTCGCTTCTGAACCACCTATATAAGCTGTTCTCTAGGGTCATTGCGAATCGCCTGACGGGCAAGTTTGATGACTTCCAGCCTCCTGAACAAGCCGGTTTCCGAAAAGGCTATAATACTATAGATCACATAATACGCTTCGGCAGATTATACAAAATACCGAGGAGTATAAGCGGCCATTGTGCTTGGCATTTGTGGACTGTGAGAAAGCCTTTGATTCGATCGGAACTTGGGAAGGTTTGCAGTCTCTCCAGCGATGCCAGATTAAATACCGGTGTATCAAAGTGCTCCAGTGCTTGTGCAATAACGCTAGTATGTCGGTTCGAGATCAGGATCATAGCACGAGAGAGATCGCAATGCAGCGAGCTGGGAGACAGGGAGATGTCATCTCTCCGAAACTTTTTACCGCAGCATTGGAAGACCTTTTCAAGCTTCTGGAATGGAAAGGATTCGGAATCAATATAAACGGCAAGTACATCACTTACCTTCAATTTGCCGACGATATCGTGCTTGTGGTAGAAACCCTGGAAGACTGCATCCTTGGAAGACAGCGTTATGCTCAGTGACCTCGATGGAGTTTCCTGAAAGGGTGTGCCTTAAAATTACTATGGACAAGACAAAAATCATGTCGAATGTCCATGTCATACCCACCCCAATATCGATTGGACATTGTACTATCGAAGTTGTTAACGAGTACATCTACATCTTTTTTTTAACGCTGGGAAATGCATTTACGCATCCCACCGTACAAGGTGAAGGGTAAATGGGACTCACTGACAAGGCAGAACGTGCCAGAATACCCACTAAAGCCCAGCGGTGCCTTCAACGTCGTTGTGGGGCGCCACGGGATCGCTTTCACATGCAACCGTGACGCCCCGACGGTTGGCTTGTCTATGCGGGTCGCCTTCGCCTATAGAGCGCTCGCGGGCACCGTGAGCACTCTATTGCCCTGATGGTGAGTGGGTAGATAATAGGTGCCCCAACCCACTCTTTTGCGGAGGAGTGCGTAACGGTGTCTCCTTCCCCCCGCTCATCTCTTACGGATCGGGTTAGCGTTAGCATCTGCTTCACGCTCCTTCAATGACATGACCGCCTCGCAGAAGGAGGCAACGGCTGAACAACACATCTCACCGCCGAGCACGGAGCGGACCACGCACGACAAACTCGACAATTACCAAACGTTCAGTTCAGTTCAATAAAATATAACTTTTATAAAAAGAAAGTGGAATTGTAAAGTTCATTATTAATGCAAAAATACTGGGAATAAAATTAGTTTTTGTAATAATATGTATAAAAATATATGTATAATATTTAAATATTTTATTTCTTTTTCTATTTATTTACGCTTTATTGTACACCACAACTTATAATCAAGAATAATACTAAGAGAGACATTTTATACAATTACAAATGTGTAGTACAAGGGGCGGTCTTATGACTAGTTAGCCATTTCTTCCAGCCAACATGATAATTTAACTATCCACATAAACACTCACATTTCCATTTTAGACATTCCAGTCTATGTTAATCGGATAGAGATTCGCTTATTTTGAAAGAAATCCTTACGGATTTGATGTTGTACGTTATCTACGTGTCATTAAAATTTTCTCGGTCTCTTCAGCACGTAATTGAGCTATAAAATCTGGTGATAAGTAAAGACGTGACTCTAAACCTCGTTCTGGCAACGAGCGCTAATATCGCTTGCACTTGATTGCGAAATGCTTATTAGCTCTAAACCGTTTCTTAGAACAGATATTACGGAAATGGTATGCTTTATAATTTTTTTATGAAAATTTTCACATTTTTCTTAATATCTATAAAGGTTTCTGTTTCGGTAATGGGTAAGATATTAAATACTTGATTATATTAAATTTTTTTTTTAGCTGTATATAGTAAAATTACTATGTATATTTGACCAAAATATAAGGAACATAATATAGAAGGTATAGATAGGGAAAGAGATTGTGGGATCTGATAATTGTTTTTTCTTTTCATTTGGAGTAATTAACATAACCACATAAAAATAAATATAATAATTTTCTTTTAATTTTCTACGACTCATCATCACTCACGTGGTTCACATTTTTCCTGAAGAATCGGAATCGTAATTTAAAAAAGGGTACCTGTATTATATTTACTTTAAAACAATTAGTTTTCAGTCTAACTACACTGGACATAATAAAAATCTTATAAGTTCTCAAAGAAAAATTTAGTAATAACTAGTAAGTAACTTTACTGCTTACAACTGTAACTTAACTGTTGACTCATCATTGTTATTCCATTTTTAAAACACTTTTAATTCTAAGGTTCTTTACGATTCCTGTTTATCGCATCAAATCTGCTTTTGGAATATTTCCAAATGTAACAAGCTGCGGCATATTGTTTCTTACACTGGGGACGGATCAGAAAGGGTAAACTTTAGTTGTAAACATTGGGACATCTGGCGGGACTATTCGGACCGGTGTACTTTTGAACTGTGTTCACCTTTCAAAAGAGATGACTGGTGTTTTAAATCTGAATAAGGAATAAAACTTTGTGTGTATGTTACACTATTTTTGTTGTGTTTTAACTTTATTCACTATTTTTAAAAAAAATACATTAACCATAAAGGTTTCAAATGTATTTTTATTAAGTAAGAAATGTAATCTATAGACATCATTGCATACTGTTGATAGTCGATTAAGGTAGCACACCTGTCTTCTGTATTCAATGCTTTATAATAATCTATCTTTTGGATGCCATCAAGTTGTAAGCTAAAACTGATTCTGTCATTATAAACAATTTTTTCATGATGCAAGTCAGTCGCTTCCATGGTACGCTTACTTAACTTAATTCATGTTTTCAGTTCTCCGATAATGGACAGGTTCAAAATTATATTACAGTCTATACACTGATTTTGTGCCAACCATAAGAATATGTCATATACATATATAATCGTGATCATGACAATTATTATAAGAGTGAAATAATTAAGTTGAGTAATTGTTAGGTAATAGAAACAAATGTTCCTATAGAACGACCAATCTGGTATATTGAAGTGAAAAGGGAAAGTCAAGAAGCCAACACGTGTAAACAATACTCCATGCTTTCGAGTGCCAGACCAGTGGCAGAGGTCAAGAGGCAGCAAAGTCTACAAAATACTGCGTGGGTATGAAATTGTTAATTTCGTAGATATAAGTATATCTTTCGGGTTTACTAGGTGAATTGTCGAGATAATATACTACGGTTTTTTTATGTTTTTATAATGGACGTATAATGAAAAAACTTTGAATAATCTGCGTAAAAATATTTTTAATTACTACAAGTGATACCTAAGTTTATTTTTTTTATTTTTAAAAGCTTTGATAATAATTTTATTCTATTTCAAACAACCAAAAACATGAACCCAATAAAAATAGAATCGTTATTAATTAATATTTATTGATTGGAATGAAATTCCAGGAATATTTTAATAACAATTAATGTATAAAATAATAGTTGTATAGAATTGTTCCAAAATCAAGTAATACTGAAAATGTCTTATTCCAAATAAAAAAATTAAACACACAAAAGATTAGTCCACATAAAATTTATGTAAGCGTAACGTGTAATAAAATGCCGCGCTTGAAATATGACTCGCGCTCTGAGCTTATTTAACTCAAAAACTTTAGCAAATAAACTCATTTTATGATGACAATTAAAGCGATAACATATCAGTTACTGTATGAAACAAATTTCGAAGATAGTTTATGTATTAAATCTCGAAAAAAAGAGCTAGAAGAAGAAAATGAATATACGAGTACGTATAAGGATATAGATACTATAAAAAAGGATATAATAGTTATAAAATAAATAAATATTAACCAACAATCACACCACGTTAACCTAGCCCCGTGGTAAGTTCGTAAGAACTTGTGTTACAGGTACTAGGAACGGAAATAAATTTAAGATATAAATACATATATACATAAATACACATCCATGACCCGGTGCAGGCATCTATATTCGTCATACAGATTATCTGCACCTGGCGGGATTCGAACCCGCGACCGCTGCGTAGAGTGTCCAGTTGCCTGACCACTCGACCAGCCGGCCGTCATTACCGTCATTATTTAATAGTTATTACGTTACTTTGATTTAAATTTAAAGGACAAAAAAAAAAACAGTAAAATTTCCTTTATTACGCAAAATGTATTTCCTTTGTATTTTTCATTAACGGCCACTGGCTTAATATGCCAAATAAACGGATTAAGTTTAAGATTTCATTTTATAATAAGTAAACCCCTTAAGGGTCCAGAAAAACAATAGAAACAAACGTCCAAATAACAAAAAACATCTTTATTGTCTATACAATTATTTGTAATAGGAGCGGATCAAAGCCGTGATCGCTGATGTTCTATAACATTATATTCTATTATGGATATTATATTCCTACCCTCTCTGTTGTAGGAAAGACGTGTTATTGTGTTTCCATAAATAAAAAATTTAAGTAATAGTTTATATTGATTCATTATACTATTTAAGGTGAAATATAGTCTTGTCTCTGGCAGTAATTTTCATAATTTAAAACTCTTGTCCCATTTTTAAGCGGTTTTATTTAGCCTCACGCTATATAAGGGTAAATATTAAAACTTTAGCACAAAAGAATTAATGATAACTTAATTGAAACTGCATAACAATAATTAAAACACCCGTTCAAAACCCCAAATTCAGAGCGTTAATTCAAACTCAAAGCGGCACTAACACCGAAATGATACAAGCGTACCTCTATCTCCGGTCAACTGCCGCCACCATTTAACTGGAAAAACAACTGTAAACTGTTTTATTACTACTGGATAACAATACCAGTTACGTTAAACACATAAGGCAATACTTTCAACAATTTAAGTAATAAATTATCGCGGTTTTTCCAAATATTAAAACAATTTTAATAGGGAGACGTTAATACAACTTTGGCAGCTAAATATCACTCCAATCTACTTACGCATCATAATTTAAAAAGAAAGAAGGAAAATTTAGTTGGCGACAGACCACTGCATTACGGTACCAGCTTGGACAACGAACCGCAGGTAGTATTAATGTGGTTTTGTGGTCTCAGGATTATGCTTCAAACGACTTGGATAAAGTTTAAATTTAAAAAAAGGCAAAAGATTAGGTAAGTAATGAGAAAACTTCTTGTATGTACATTGTAGAAATTGTAATTTTGTTATTTTTATAATGGCCCAAGAGCTCATAAGTAACATGAATTAAATTAGGGACATTGTATATATTGCATATAAATCCATAAATAATATTAAAGATGTTTTGTCGATGATCAAAATTTTTAATTAATTCGCTGTTTCCCGTTCTCGAAAGTTCTCGAAAGCTTCCTGGTACTCTGGATATTTTTTAAATATCAAATATGGTTTTAATTTCATTTTCCTGAAGAACTGAAACTGACGAAGAAGGTGATATTGACGACGATCATGCCATCGACTGGAGGAGTAATGACGAAAAAAATTAAAATATCGATGACAATGATAAAATTTAAAAAAACGATTAAACATTTTTTTTACATGTAAATATACTTTTTTTTGTATTTTATAACATTAAAATATTTTTTTTTTACTTTATATAACATTGCTATATGAACATAATAAATTTTTTTTTTTTATTAGATATCTTAAAAGATCGGAATTGATTAATCACTCGCGCTCGCACCTATAGCATACAGCATACAGGATCTTCAATGTGTCTGGCAAGAACAACAAGAGGTAGCAAACTTATAAAAGACACGACCCATGGAAAAGTACGATGAATTAGTATTAGCCATAATAAAAAATCTCCTCTTTTTCAATATAATACTTCATTTCATAACCATCTAAAACAAACACCGCATTTGTGACTCACGTGGTAATTAACTAACTGGCCAACAAACTTTAACCACGAAAAATCCTTAATTGTCTCTACCAAGGCTACTTTTCATTATAGACATAACAAAGGTATAACATAAGTACAGTATTAACATAACATACTCGTAATAAACAGAAACAAAAACACTCAGTAAAATTGAGATTCTCTTCACTTTTTGAATTTTTAAACCCAACATGAAACATTTTGAACCCGAAATGTCAATTAAAGTCATTTTAAGGCCATTGTTATTCACGATAATCGGATGAGCAACAATTCACATAAATTGCGAAGTGCATTTATTGACAATCAGTCTGCATTTTAAGTATTTTATCTACATAAAGAAACGTACAAAATACGGGACGTATTTTGTAAGAAATATTAAAAGCAAGAAAGACCAATTCAGCTTATGACCACGACGGATCCATTGACAATTCTGGCTAAAATAAAAAGAATATAATTATTAATATAATAGCGATTAAAACCGTGGTACAAAAATATAAATAAACTAGCGGCCCGCCCCAGCTTTGCCTGGTGTATGTATATGTACCTAAACCATCCTCATGAATTAGTCTATCTATTGGTGAAAACCGCATGAAAATCCGTGTAGTACTTTTTAAGTTTATCGCGAACAGACAGACAGAAGACAGACGCGGCAGAGAACTTTATTTTATAATATGTACTGAAATGTAAAAATTGAAAATATACGAGTACAAGTATTAAACGGTTATGAAACTTTTCTCTTCTTATTTAATTCAATTTTATTTATATTTATCAATTTATAATAGAGATATTTGTTATATTTTACATATGTATCTTGTATGAGTATTATAATGTAGATCTTTCCGTTTCTTTGTTGAACTCTCCTTATCCATTTGGGTTGTCTGGCAGAAATGGCTAATTAGCCATAAGACCGCCTATTGTACTACACAATCTTTAATTAAAAAATTTGTAACTACATAATATATTTTCTGTATTTGTGGTGTGTAATAAAGAATAAATAAATAAAAATAAATAAATATCCGATATATGCTCGATGACGATCATTAATACTTAGGTTAGATGTAAAAAGACATTTTATCCGTTTTTCAATCAAAGCCATACTAGTTGGTCTGATGCAATGTCATATATATATTACTGACCTTAAACTCGTCAAGTAGTCAACCTATACATTTTGACTGCTTTTATATTAACATAAAATGATTATATTATTAGTGATTTTAAAACTGTAACATTATTTCATGTGACACAGTCTACCCCTTTTCGGGTTAAACAAAGTGAATACATTCAGCGTTGACCTAAAACCTACCGTCAAAAGTTTTAAAGAAAAACTTGTTTACAGAAACAAGAGGAACATAACTGGGAATGTAGTTTTTCAAGTCATTAGTCACAAGTAAGTTGCCTGACACACGGAATTACTGTTTGCTTAAATTCAATTATATTACTTGCAAAATTTTAACTTTTTAGCATTCGTGAATTTCAAGGTAGTGTACCTTATACCTCATTATAAGTTTCAAATATTTGAGACACTTACGCAGCAAATATATATTTGTTTATTAATATCTTAATGGACAAATTCACCATTTCAACTGAAATGCTTTCTAAATGCCTGCATTCAATTAGATTCCTGTACAACTAGGTGATTAATTAAATAATTTGGCGATAGCATTATACAGTGATATTTATTTATTAAACATATAAATTATATTAAATTAACGCAAAAATTTATAAATAGTGGTGTAAGTAATCACATTTTTTAAAGAAAATATAGATTTTTTTCCATTGTATGATTATAAATTACTTTTTACCATAATTTTAAAGTGTACATAGAAAAAAATTTCAAATACTAACTAAATTAGAACACAATAATACTACAATCTATTATATTAGAAAACATGTATGTAAGCTTAAAGTATTTCTATAAAAACAAATTATGTAACACAGATGTGATTAAATCAGGATTCATCACTGGTCGGTGAGGGTGATTCACCGTGGGATCTCGTGGCGGAGGTTCTTGCCGAGACCTACTCATATGTCTCGGGTAGGAGGGCTCTCGGTGAGAACCCCACGTTGGACGGGATCTTACGGGTGCGTCGGATAGGGTAGGATGCGCTAATGCGGAGGTGGGGGGTGGACCTGGCGGAGCAGCCGTATGGCACACGTGTAACGGCTGCCCTACACCCGGTCCTTGAGCGGTGGATGCGTCGAAAACGCCCTCACCTTCCGTTTGACGCAGGTTCTCACCGGGCACGGTTGCTTTGATGACAACCTTTGTCGGACGGCCAAAAGGGAGCCGATGACTGAATGTCACGAAAATGGCACGGCGGTGGACTCTGCCCAGCACACCCTCGAGGTGTGCCCGAGATGGGCGGGGATGCGTCAAGGTCTGATGTTAGTCCTCGGAGGGGACTTGTCGCTCCCGATCATCATCACCGCGATGCTCGGCGACGACGAGTCCTGGAAGGCGATGGTCTCCTTCTGCGAGACAGTAATGTCCCAGAAGGAGGCCGAAGAGCGGATGAAAGAGGAGGCCGACGAGCGGATGATAGAGGAGGCCGCCGATGTGGCGTCCATCCGCGGGCGACGAATTGGGGTGCGTAGGAGGCGCTACTTAATGCGCCTCCAGTATCGCCACTGTGCCCGTGTCGGGCCGGGACGGCAACCCGGTCCTGCTAGACACGGCGTCATCGGGACTGTTCAGAGGTGAGCCGGACAGTCCCCATGGATGAGGAGTCTATCCTTTTTCGCCGAGGCCAGCCTGTCACTGGAGGGATCCTGTTGCCTACAGATCCGGGACCCTCCAAATAAAGTAGCTGAAGGCTCCCGCAGGGACTTAGTACGGTATTGCACTCCCAAAATGCCGAGTCCGACATGGGTCTAGGACTGCCTAGCCAGCCGTCCTGGATATCACCCGTAAATGGATTAATCACTAAAGTAGTAGCTCCTTATAATTTTATTACAATCTTAGTTTATATTAAATGTACTCGATATAGGCCTAGAATAATACGAGTAGAACTTTTAAAACAACTTTTTTACAATACTATAATACAATTTCATAAGGATACAAAACTAAGCATCTAATTTGGGAAGTGTGATACATTGTATACTGAACCGAACTAAACCGAATCAGCCTGTAAACGTCTCACTACTGGGCAAAGGCGTCTTCTTCATGTAGGAGAAGGGTTCTAGCTTAATCCACCAAGCTGCCCCACTGCGAGTTGGTGGGTAATTTCTCTACTAGGAGTAACGATCGTTACCAGCTTTCTTTTATAACAACCGGGACCGACGGCTTTACGTGCTCTCCGAGGCACGGCGGGGAAACCCAAAAAGTATACACTCAAACCGGAAACAAATATTTCGACAAATACAAATATCTGCTACAAGCGGGAATTCGTGACCGCGTTGAGTTAAACAATATTTTGTAATTATAAATTGCATACTATTGTAGAAAAAAAAATATTTTTTTAATATACCGTATGTAGAGTAAATAAGCGAGTGATGACAAGCGCTAACGTACTCAAGGTAGTCCCAACGTTTCTTCAGTGCAAACTAAACTAATGTTAGTTGACACTCTCATCTGTAACTTTCCAGCACTTGACTCCGAAAATAACCAGTCGACTGTCAACATTAATAACATCCGACTTCACAACGAAATTCCCTCACATCTGACAAAGAGCGATGACACAACTCGCGTTATTTTTCAAACGTCCCGTTAAGCCTTCTAAATTATGTATTAGGTGTTTCGGAGAATAATAAGTATACGGAACGTGTAAATACATATTTATGTTCTATGTGTGTAATATATACTGAGTCGATCTTTCCGTCTCTTCTTTCGTTTTCTTATATTGACGTTGCTCTCAGTCGTATTGTATAATTTATCAAATAAACATTTTTTCTTTATCATATCAATGTCTGTCTAACTGTCATCTAACGATGTTTGTAGCAACCGATAATTATTTCAATGGCTTATATAAGTAACTAAGTAGTAGTATCTAACTAGACGGTAGAACTGGAGAAAGAGATAAAGCTGAATAACCTGAAGTTTTATTAGATATTTTCTTGACTGTGTATGTGACTGGCACATTGACATAACAAGAAGATTTTATAACCACTTGAAATTTTTACTACGATGGTCCGGATTTAAACAAGTTTCAAGATTACATTTTTGATTGATTCAGCCTGCTCGTTTTAATATATTTAAATCTTTGAAGGTAGAATAGAAAAATTCACTACCACATCAGCTGTTGGAGCTGAACGTAGGCTTCCCCCATCATCTCTGGGGGGAGGGGGGGGGGTTAGCAAATATAATAGCAACGCAAATATAATAACAACGCAAATATAATAACAATATTGCCTTTTTATCTTGGTCTCAGTACTGAAGATAAAACTTGTATCTTTCGGAAGCAATTTCGTCTAACATTTTTTAGGTAACCTGCAGTAGGTCAGCGTGGTGGGTTAAGCCAGTAACGCTCTTCTTCATAAGGGAAAATATATTTTCCTAGCAGTACGATATTTACGGTTAGGCAGTTACAGACAGTATATTAAATCTTCTAAAAAACTTTGTTCACAAATCAAATCGCTTGTTAAAGAGCTCCAAAAAAAACGAAACTGTTATATTTTTTAGTCAAATATACTATACATAAATATCATTAAATAATGTGACATAGACATTAAACAAGATTATTTAGATTACTTAACACCAGTGGCGGCTTTACCCACTGCGAGGCTCCGGGCGGCAGGTCTTTGCGAGGCCTTTTGTCCTTCGTGAAAAGTATATGATGTTAAAGTAGATCTGGTTGTTTGGTTTAGGTATTTGTCATGTTTGACTAGAAATACTAAAGTTATACAAATAAATAAAATTTGAGTTTAAAATATTTTATATTGAAACATTTACAAAATTAACAAATACAGAGAATTCAGGGAAAGACCTTTTCATAATCAAAATGCTTTTTTTTACGTCATCTTCTGACTTCTTTGAATTATCTGTCAATATTACTTTCATCGGCTATTTCTCGTGCTGTTACAAAAGATGACTGAAAACCACTTTCTTGATAATTATCAGGCCAATTTCTTAATGTGTCTAGGTGTTAGTGGTGATCAACTGACAATCTGTTGTATTTTCTGCTAAATCCTTTAAAACATCACATATATCGCTTAGTTGGTTTTTAACGGCCTTTATCGATGCTACCCTGCACTCCCATCTGGTTTCAGAAAGTGGTTTTAGCGATAACGATTTTACATGAACATTTAAAATAGCCCACCTTCGACTTGAGCCAGCAAACAGAGTGTACAACCTTTCTCGCATCGCATCGCATCAGCCTATAGCACGCCACTGCTAGGCATATGCCTCCCCAAGCTCGCGCCAATTATCTTGGTTTTCCGCAATCCTCATCCAGTCTCTGCCGGCGACCTTGCGTAAGTCGTCGGTCCAACGGGCCGAAGGGCGCCCTACACTGCGTTTGCCGATTCGCGGTCTTTACTCTTTACTCCAGGACACGTCTGCTCCAGCGGTCTTCGGTCCTGTGACATACGTGACCAGCCCACTGTCACTTTAACTTGCTAATTCTACGAGTTATGTCGGTTACTTGGGTTCTCTCGCGAATAATCTCATTTCTGATTTTATCCTTGAGAGAGACTCCAAGCATAGCCCGTTCCATAGCACGTTGAGTGACTTTAAATTTGTGTACTAATCCCGTCGTCAGTGTCCACGTCTCCACCCATATATCAACACAGGTAGGACGCACTGCTCGAAGACTTATGTCTTTAGGCATTGCGGAATCTTCGAATCGAAGACTCGACGCAGCCTACCAAATGCCGCCCAGCCCAACTTTATCCTCCTATCAGCTTCCTTCTCGAAGTTGTTTCGGTCAAGGTGGATTCTATACAACTTTTCTAGCAAACCAAAAAAAAAATTTCCTTGGACACGACGATGATTTTGAACCCCACTTTTTTCACCACGCATATTGGCACCGTCATCATATCCTCGGCCTCTGTAGTTTTGCAATAATATACCTAACTGTTCTAATTCTGTGATTATTTAATTAGTCAAAGTCTCAGCTGTGGTTTTTTGGCTGCTAAGAAACCAGTAAAATGTTCTTTCCAGTAAATTGCAGCTTGTATTAAAAATCTTATAATAAATGAAAGTTGCTCAACACGAGAAACGTTGCGAGTACATTCAATAATAATCGAGTAATATTTATTATTTTTTCAACAATTTGAGTCTTTACGTGACTTGGCATTATGTATTGTATGAGATCATTTTGAATATTTATTCCGATATAGTGGTCATTAATCGTCCTATCTTTTGCTTATTTTAGGTGATGTCTCAGCACGGGATCAAATCAGACTATTAACTTTACTAAATTTAAAAAGTTGTCACTTGTCTCACTCGAATCTGAGTCAGATGTTAACTTCTCTTAACGACCCCTGAAGGCCAAATTGTGAGATGCAAAAAAATTTACAATTGCGAGAAATCGTTCTAAAATATCTGTCCAACGATAGATGAGCAAAATATTATGTCCCGACTCCCGAGCTGACCCGAGTGCTATGCAATTAAAAAACCGATCTTCAAGTGAAACGCGATATTCAAGTACCTACTACATAATAATTTTTTCAATCATGTTTTGATTGAATGAATTAGTTAACTAACTTTATTTTAATTTACCGCTATTTTATAACCTGAATTAATAATTAAGGATCAAAAGTTTTAAAAAATATAGTTAAAAAATGTATATATTTTTTAATTTGTTTTGTTGTTGCGCGAGGCCCCTGCAAGAGCGAGGCCCCGGGCGATTGCCCCGTTCGCCACCCCCTAAAGCCGCCACTGCTTAACACTTAGAATCGCTTGGATGTGTGTGATATTAGTGCCGTGCGCATCGTAAACCAGTCGTCGACGACGCTATGACGCGAATCAACACGTCTTTGAAAGCTATAAAAATGACCATCTATACGTGTCTTGTTATGAATCGTATGTGCGTACATTTTGCAAATTATTTCTTATAAATATGTCACAAAAGCTAAGATCATTAATGCCGTTAAATACATCTAGTTCACGGCGATTTTAATTAATTCATTTAATAATCGTTGAAATTTTTCAATTGTGTATCTATTTATCTAATAGCCCTTCTTCTACGTGGAGAAGAGGCCTTCGTATTGGGTGGCTTACAGGCTAATATAGTACAGTACAGTATGTAATAGACAAAGGATAAAGTTCAAACCGTCATCTTCTATGGTCTTCTTATGTAGCCTTTTTTATTAGAGATAGGAAGCCTTCTTCGCTGGCATTAGGAGTGTGAGCAAAATCCACTACGGTTCTCTAGTGTGGGTTTGCAGCACATCTCTTAAAATTTATTTCAGAGCATGTAAGTATATTCACGTTTTTTTCTTTTTTTTTTTGTAACACATAGTACGAAATAAAATTAAAAAATAATTTAAGTACTGCGTTTTGCTACGACGGGTAGAGGCTTCTTCTTTTTTCACTCCTGATGTGACAAAAAGCACTAAATTTTTTCGGAACGGAATATTTTTATTGGACACCAGAAATACATTACGAAGCACAATTAAAAGTTAAATAAAATTTCTAAACTAATGATGATAGCAGATCATTTTGAACTGATATAATATATTATACTATACATAGTTGATACTATATATAGTTGATAATAACTCTTAGAATCAGAAGTAAAACCTAAGTTTTTCCTACATATATACTTTTACAGAGACATAAATAAAAAATAGTGAAACATGTCATTTATTTTGTCAATAAAAACGTATCTAGATTCCATACAAAAGCGACAATCGCATTTATTTTTCACACTTCCATTACTATCTCCGCAACGTTTCGATTACAATGCATTGAATATATTTACGATCTTGTTTACGACTTCCTCTAATACATCATTACAAAGAAATAGCTTCTTGTATTGACATAAACACATTACATACTACAATACATAATACATTAAATTAGTTTGGTATATTAGAAATAAATCTTTTGTTAAATGCTCTCTTAGTATCGAGGTATCTTTAAATCTTTTGACTGAAGTTTAGTGTCAGTGTTTCGAGTATGCTTTTGTTATAACATCAAAGTGGTTATTGATTGTTTTTTTTATTAAGTTTTTTAAACCTACTTATTCCAATGAATTAAATAAATTACAAGATCAACTTATAAATGTTTATATATAAAGATACATAAACCGCTTCCTACGAAGTGCTACGTCTTCCCCATAGTCCGTTCGTAATATAGAACAACATAAGATCATAGAAATTGATTCGATCTCCAAGGATATTAAAACGATTGCCACTCATTATTTCGAGAGAGCTCACAAACTTGACAGTCTGGCGTGTATAGCACGCAATGCAATAATTTTATATACAGCCTCAGACGTCTCCTACATTTTCTCATGGACCCCGATGACCTCATTATGTTAGCCAACGCCCTTCTTGTGTTTACACCAAATACCATAGGTACACCGACATCGTTTCCGCCGGCGGAGAAGAGACTCCTCTCTGGGTCCCAGTACCCAGCCCCCACCTGGTGACGTTGTAAATTCTAATAAGACAGTATTGACAATTCGAAAAAAAGAAGACCATACATATCTAGTCTTAGTCTAGTGCGTGTTGTTTTGTTTTTTTTCCGGATCTGGACACAGGATTAAAATTTATTGTTTAGTTTATTTGTTTATCAGTGATAAGAAATAATCTGAATTGAAATATGTCCTTTTTACATTTCACATTTTTCATTTCTTTTAAATATAAAATATAATAAATCATAATTTAAATAGTGTTTTAAATAGTGTTAAAGAAAAAGCTATTTAAAAATATTGTTCATTTTAGTTTTTCTTTTTTCACATTGTAATTATTAGTAGTTATCTGATTGGCGCTTCTGTCTCAATATCCATACTAGAGATATAACAATGTAGGTGAATATTATTTACATATTATGCAATAATATTATCTATTTACAAAACACAAACAATACAAATAAAATATAAAAGCATATTTAAAGTAAGCAGCATAAAAAAATATGCAAATGATTGCTGATCTTGACTTTTCATAAATTAATCGAAGTGCTGTAAAAATTCCAATATTTGGAAGTTTCCTGTTTAGTTGAAGAAAATTAGATAATTCATTTTTCTTGATAGCCAATAGCGGCTAGCCAACGATCTGTTACTGAACTGGATAGAGTGTAGTTTAAGCATAGATTATTGCGGGTTAGTGTCGTAAAGCCTTTACGAGGATATGACCCAATCATGTCGTTGAGAAGTTTCTGCGGTTTCAAGCTTGGCATATGAAGGCGAGGTTGGATGGATTGTTGTTTGTTTATCACTAATGAAATAATAAATAGTTAATATTGTTGCCTATGTTTAAATTTTATTAACTAGATTTTTATTTAAAAATTACCATGTGAATTTGGGTTCATACGGTTTAAGATTCAGTTCCACCTGTCCTAAATTTGTTTGCCTTAGGCTAAATTTGTATTACTATTCTAATTTTCTTAGTATTTTATTATAGGTCTAACAAACTGAGCCTAAATATAATTTGTTTTGAAACATACTTTATAACATACACCTAAAAGAAAGTAGACAAAGTTCACAAATACCTGTTCCTAAATGATTCATTGAGCAATAAATCTGTATTATTCAACCAATATGGAGGCACCTAAATGTATGAAGCTACCTATATTATTATTTTTTCGCTAGCCGTTACGAGAGTAGAATATTTGCGGCGACTAAGCGTCTATCGCTTCAAATAAAATAATCCGATAAAATATAATAGTTCCTTTACTTAAAACCAACTAAAATGAAAACTGTATCGTCAGAACAAGCTATTATTTTATTTAATAGTCAAAGAAATGTAAACAAAAATTTAACATAATTTATAAAGTTCAAAAAGTTTCTACTGAACTGAAAAAAATTAATGTTTCACAAAAAAATAAATATAAAAAAGAAACAGAGAGAGAAAAGTAAGTAAAAGAGGCTCTTATAATGCAAGAATGGTTGGAGTTGTTCATATACATATACATAATAAATATTACACATAAACTCGGGGTAGGAATCGAATTCACGACACTGCAGTAGAAAGTGAAAATTTTGTGATATACATATACATATATATATATATATATATATATATATATATATATATATATATATATATATATATATATATATATATATATATATATATATATATATATAATTTTTAAACTTACAAAAATTACAGACATGCATTTGGCTAGAGCTGAGTCTTAGTAATTGATTAAAACGACAACAGACTATTGTTGCCACTAATTGTTTTGTTACATGTACCTTATTAATTATCATAGCCAGTTTTTTCACTACCATGATAGAACAGAAATTTAAAAATGTAAAAAAATTGAAAATATTTTTAATAATTAAATAACTTATTTACAATGTACCTAATATATAAGAAGCTAGTATTTTATTCAATGAAGAATTACTAGCCGTTTCATTGCGATGTTTTTCGCGAAATACGGAACAAACGTGTGTATCCTTAAATTCAATTAAGTCTCGAAATCGCGAACAAGTTACAAGCTTATATTGTCTTATTTTTTATATATATTTTACCTTGACTTTTATCATTTATGTTTATTTAATAAAATCTTATAGGGATGATCGATATTCATCGATGTTTCAAAACCATCGATGTTTAGCTGAAAAACATCGTTGTTTTGACTTCGATAACATCGATACATCGATGTAAAAAGAATAAAACATCGAAAAATCAAAAATTCTTTAGAGCGCCATTTAGCGTGCATTTAATGTACTAGGTTCAACTTAATCAGTTCGATAATAATCATTAGATGACCATTAAGTTCAACAAGTTAAGTTAAAAAGTTAAACAGTTTTATTTGTTTGTAACTAAAAACATCGATGTTTACTTTTGTTTCATATATAAAAATAAATAAAACATATTTCTTAAAAAAATTAAACTGTTTTATTTGTTTGTTACCAAAAATGTTTGTTACCAAAAATGTTTTAGATACATCGATGTTTTTCTAATATCGATCATCCCTAAATCTTAGTATTTTTTCGTTTGCTTTAACGTATTATAATGCCTGAATTTATATGACCAATTTCTAGATATTAATATATATGTCTTACACAATAACGCTTAGATAGATTAAAATCCTGTGTAAGGAGTCCGGAAACATACAAAATATAAATATCAACGCGAAGGTCACGATAAACTGTATAGTATATATTTAAATATTTATATTAATCCAAAATATACAACAGCCAGGTTCTATGTTCACCGCACAAGCCCGCCATTACAAACATTATTTTCGTCTTAGATAATCTAATGTATCCATTTTCGTTTGTCATCTAATGTGATATCGAATAAAAGAAATAACTACGTGTGTACTACAAATCATCATTGTGGGACGTACCAGGACTTCGAAACTTAGTAGAGAGAGGGGTTTTTTCAGCGTGAAAAAATACACTTTTTTATGTTTTTTTTTTAGAATACTGGCTTCAGTAAGTTTATTAAAAGCTTTTGTACAATAATAAGTATCTTTTAAGAATATTCTGTGAAATTTTGATGCAAAAATATTCAAAAACAAGCCGTTGACAGACCCTTTCCCAGAGCGCCTTTGAAAAAGATGATTTGCCGTGTTCACTTTATCGTAGCTAAAATTATCTGAAATTAAAAACCATTTGAATTTCAGTAGTCAAAGTATTAATAAATCTTCAATCCAATGGTCTCATTTTTTTTAACTTTAAACTTTTTGCCGGCCATTTAA
Organism: Euphydryas editha; assembly: GCA_036937285.1. Lineage (NCBI taxonomy): Eukaryota > Metazoa > Arthropoda > Insecta > Lepidoptera > Nymphalidae > Euphydryas > Euphydryas editha. The sequence continues at coordinate 4,466,149 of JAUPFZ010000001.1, forward strand.
TATGAAAAGTTCTATTTTTCACGAAAAATTTCGCCGAAAATGGTAATGAACTCAGTGACTCACAACACTCAAAAACCGACTTTGAAAAAGTGGTTTTGAGAAAAACGCGTTCAAAGTTTTAAAAGATATAAAATGAAAAAAAAAAGAACATTTTTTTTTTCAATTTCACACAAGCGCACAATCGAACGATCCACGACTCACTGACGTCCGTGTCCTTTCAAAATATACACGTGTAAAATATATATTTTGACAAAAAAAGAAACGATTCTTTTCAAGTATAAAACAATATACCCTTTTAAAACGTTTTAGTAGATAATAATCGCACATTGCCTGATTTCTTTGTAAAAAAAAAGCTTGAACTTAGTCAAAAATATTCCTGTACGAATTACAACTTCTATTTACTACGCTCTCTCGCTTCATGTTAACATCACAGGTTAATAATAGCGAAACATTAATAACAATAATCGTCTAGTCTAACTTAATTTTATATAAGTGATTCATATAAGAATGAAAGCAATTAGTACGCATTTTTGGTATCATAAAATTGAGTTTGAAAATAAATTAAAAGTAGGTATTAATAGATTTGTCTTGCAAACTATTTCTTTGACTCTTATCAACAGAGCAATTATTCAAAAAAAATATATATAATTATATGATGACGATTTTGACGAACGTTGATTTTTTTTAAACAGAGTGTGACATTTCAGTTTCAAAAAAGTCCCTAAACAAAACTGAATCAAAATTTCATCGCAAATTTTAAACCTGAAACCTAACATATTTACAAATTTGTATTGTATGGTGTGTCATATCTTCGGTAATCAATAAGAAACTAATAACGCTCATAACTCAGACCGTAGTATCAAAGGCAGCGTCGTTCGCGTGCCCTGCAAATATAAATCGAACCCCGTTAAATCACACCCTAGAGATTCCCACGGGGATATAGTCCCTTTAAAATTTACTTAATAAAATTAAATGAAAAAAACATTTCTTACAAATCCAATTTGGATAATCTTTCTCCATGCTCCAGTATCATTCTTAGTTTGTGCAAATTTGACGATAGGATGTCTTTCTTACGTCATTGGTGAAATTGAACTTGACTTTTCGAGTCTGATGTCATAGCTAGCTCTAAGGATAACAATGAAGGTCTAGAATGTTTATTTATCTAGAAATCGAACTACCAGGGACTTGAAAGATTTAAAAAATAGACGTACCGAATAATAAATAATTCTTTAGCCTATATTTTATGTTAATCATAAAATCAGTCAGTATCACAGGAACCAATTCGGCAGCTCCTACATATACGAGTAGTAAGCTTCCTAATATTTTTAGGGATTTTTAATAATCAAAGCATTCGATAAATAACAGACCTCATTTATTGATTTGTTTCAAAACTTTATAAAATTCAATGAGAAAATTCAAAAATAATCCATAGATACTAAAGGAAGTCAGCTGTTTTGTTAAATTAGATACGTCCATTGACATTTTTATAAGATTTCCATATATGTGGAGGACGCGCGCAGGCTGGCGTCTGCGCTTTGAGGTATAAACCATGCACTAGAGTAATCATGTCATCATTCCCTTCATCACGAAAGTAGGCCTCCGGTCATCGACCTTCAGAACTACCTCTTGTATTTTTTTTTTGTTAATAAAATTTAGAAATGTTTACCTATTTAATAAAAATAAAAAAAATCAGAACTTGTTTTAACTGTAATAAAATTATTGTATAAACCTGCTTCATTTAGTAGAAAATTTAAGTAAATAAAAAACCAAATATTTATTATTTTCCTATTTATGCATCTTAACGTTTATATATGTACCTAATTAAAATATGACTAACAAACAATAAAAAATTTACAACATGCAATTATTTATTATTATTAAAGTTAACAGAAAATTTACTTTTAAAATGAATTTTTATATTACTTATCAGCCATCCTATGATAATAAGCCCAAGAATTTATTTAATTAAGAATTAATTTATTAATACATGTATCGCTAAGCGTGTATGATACTAATATTTAAAATACTTTTTAAAGATATTGTGTAGAAAAATTCTTAAATAGAGTTAGATAAATAGACTTGAACTCGCATAAATATAGTTTGACTTTTAATTTAACTGACCTATGGTGAACTCTGGTTTCTACTCCAAGGTTGCTGGTTTAATTCTCATCTGAATCTTAGCGTAGATATTATTTATATTTGCATTATGTATTGATACATTTATTAAAAATATATATTTATAATTCAGTTAGGAATTGCCTAATATACAGGCATTAAGTTGCCTACGTTAGGAATACATGATCGTTGAGGCCGCTGACGTGGCCTTCATCCGCGGGCGACGAATGGGGGAGATGGTAACCCGGTCCTGCTAGACACGGCGTCGTCGGGAGTGTTCAGAGGTGAGCCGAACAGCCCCCATGGAGGAGAAGTCTGGGCTTTTCGCTGAGGCCAGTCTGTCGCTGTAGGGATCCTGTTGCCTGCAGATCCGGGGCCCTTCAATTAAAGTGTCTGAACGCTCCCGCAGGGGCTTAGTACGGTATTGCACTCCCAAAGTGCCGAGTCCGACATAGGTCTAGGACTGCCTACCCGGGCGTCCTGGATATCATACGTAAATGGATTCCCCTGCGACACAAAAAAAACATACGATCGTGTATGTTAAACGTATTTAATTATTAAGATTTAACAAGAAGTCTCATGTATAATTCATGGGGTGTCAATATATTACGGTCCTACGGATATATAGCCGTGTGATAGCGGAGTCTTAGTAATATTGTGTTAATAGTACCTTTTGGGTCAAAACCCCTAAAAATAAGCAAATCTGCGATTTCAAACTAGTTTAGAGGAGTGAAGGGTGTAAAGTTCCACATCCGCCATTGAAAAGGAAGGATTTTCCGACCAGACTGGAGTTGCGACTGGTGGGCTACGCGCCACTTAACGTTTGTTGTCGGGTTCTTGTAGATATATTCAATCGCTTTGAAAACTTCCATAGCGCGATGTAGGATACGTCAGTTCGTATGTGGCGAGATTGATGTCGCTACATCACTCCCCCTCAGAGACCGGAGACATACTACATACAACCGTTAAATATCTAAGTGGTAAACAAAGACCACCTACTGCTGTTGTGAAGAAGAAGATCGGAGCTCAATCCATCACGTCACATCAATTCTCGAAACGCAGAGGTTATCTATTCACAGTTGTGTGTGTGTGTTTTTTTTAAAACAAATTTGATACTTGTAATTTCAAAGGTAGGCCGGATTCATTTACGTTACTTCTTGTTTATAATCCATCTTCTAGGTACGAGTATTAGTTTCGGCTCTTTATTTTATAAAGTCACGTCTAATTTTTTTTTTACTTAATAAATAAACGCCTCTCACTCAACAAAGGCCCCTTTTCCTACATGGTGAAGAGGCGTTTGCCAAGAAGTGGGTTGTTTACAGGATGATTAAGTTCAGTTCAATTCTGTGTCGGTGGTACGGAAAAATACACAACATACAAGAACAAATGCCCAGACCACGACAAATATCTATGTGGCCTATACAAATATTTATCATGTGTGGGGATCGAACCCGTGACCGCTAGCGTATCAATCAGTTACTGTGAGTACTGCGCCAAAACATCGTCGAAGTTTTAAAGTATGTCTAATGTTTCTTATATGTTTCTACCCGTACAAACTTGTATCTATATAAAATATTTTATCCAATGATACTACAAAATTATAAACATTAATATTATATATAAATAACTTTTAGATGTATTTTAATATTTTAACCGAGAATGTATTTTAAAATATGACGTTGCAAATAATTATGAGAGAGCAGTTAGAACGAAATTTCACATTATTAAAATATCCAACTTGTAAATAGTTTGAAATATTTAATTACGTGCATTTCGAAATTATAATAAAAATTAAATTTTGTTTCATCATATTTATTAATACTAAACATTTATTAATTTTAATTTCACGTTATACGATTCGCACATTTTCACTTGTGTTTAATCTACTATATTAATCCTAGGGGTGTTCATCGGAAAAAATTATCGATAATTTTACTATCGATAATTATCGTATTGTGTTATCGATAGTTATTGATAATTATCGAATGAACACTTATCGATAATTATCGGATAAAAAGTTATCGATACTTGGGATAGTTATCGATAATTATCGGATAAAAATTATCGATAGTTGACGATAGTTATCGATAATTATCGGTTCAATTTTCTGACGACGAAAAAAAAAAAAAAAAGGTCATCCGGCCTTCCGTGTGGGCGTTATCCTCCGTACCCTATCCGAATACCTAAAAAAAAAAGGTCATTCGGCCTTCCGTGTGGGCGTTATCCTCCGTACCCTATCCGAATACCTAAAAAAAATAAGGTCATCCGGCCTTCCGTGTGGGCGTTATCCTCCGTACCCTATCCGAATACCTAAAAAAAAAAGGTCATCCGCCCTACCATAATTGTCGATATTTACTGTATCCTAAAACAATTTTCAATTATTATGGAATACCACAATATTATCGATAATTATCGGATCGCTCAAAATTATCGATAATTATCGAATCGCAAAAAATTATCGATAATTATCGAATGATAACTTATCGATACTTATCGATAATTATCGACTAAAAAATTATCGATAATTATCAAATCAAAATTATCGAAAAACACTTATCGATAATTATCGATAATTATCGAATGAAAAATTATCGAGTAATTACGAATTATCGATAATTATCGCACACCCCTAATTAATCCTAACCTATCCTTATCTTCATAAAAATATTTAGGTATATTGTAAGAGTTCATTTGTTTCAATGGCATTGTAATATTTATGACTGTCGGATGTAGTATTAACGAAATTTCTAAAGAAACCTGTATCGTCATCACTAAGGTAAATAGGAAAGGGTGATGAAAGTCCGTCATAGAGTCTCAAAAGTCAACCTAACCTGCATGCCTAGCAAACTAGACTTTGACGATCTACAAACGGTGGTATAATCATATTATGGAAGCTTGAGTGGAAAATGCATAGGCCGACAATAGTGATATAGGTGTGAGCCAGTTTGGCTCTGCAGGAGACTAACCTGCCTAACGTAGTAAATCTTTCGACATTATAAAATTAAAATAATAAATAAATAAAATAAATAAAAAAATAAAATAAATTACTTATTAGATATCATATTTACGATCAGATTTGATTTATTGGTTCATCATAGTACAACTGAACTGGTTGTGGTAGAATAAATTTCGATTTGAATTTGACGAAAAAGCTTTTAATATAAAAACACGCCAACTTAAAAAAATACAATATAATTATATTTACTAAGTTTGCAATATATCAACGCAGATAAAGCCACTATAGTTGGCTAGTAGTCTTGGCATTACGGTACGACTTATATTAGTGAAACAGTGAGTAATGTCAGTTAGTATTTTGATAAACTGTCAACAAAAAAAAGCACAGACATACGAGAAACTCTTTTAACACACGCTAACAGCTGTCCCTTTTACTATGTTGGACAATTTTATAGCAAAAAGTTCTGATCGTAAAAGTTGTGGAAAATATTTGTTCTGATATTACAGAACTATATTTTTTTTAACTTTAATTGTAACGTTAATTTAACTTTTAATTTTTATAAACTTTTTATGTTAAATTTTTTTTTTTTTACTTTGCTACAACTATAATAGTTGAATATTTTATAAATATAGGTAAAACATAATTGAAGCTACGAGAAGACGCAACAAAGTTGAAAATAGAACAATAACATAAAATCCAATACGGCATGCCAAGTTCCATTAAGGAGATCGGGACTAACCTAAATGTATGAATCCGTAATAGATATACGAAAGATTTATTTGAATACGTGTGAAATAACTCCGACTGTAATCGAGTTCAATCAATGGTTCACACATGTTTTTTTTTTATTAATCTCAATAATCAAATATAAAAATATACATGAAAACAAACCTTGATTCTTATTAGAAACAAAAAAAAAAAAACTTTTTTACACAGTCACTTCATCCGCACGATCATTCCTATAATGTATAAGTTCTTCTCACTAAGATATTAAAACGTGATTATATTAAAAACTATTATAAACTATAAGAATATGATTACGTGTCTCGTGAAATGGAAATAAATGCAGCTCCAAGCGAAATAATGTACTTGTAAAATAGCCTTATTATGGCTGTCTCGTCGGACAAGGCTTTTTATTTTAATAGGGTATCCAACCAGACAAGCGAATGTACTAGTCGAGTATCTCTTGAATTTAAATTGCATTCAAGATTTTATTATTCTTGTAATAATGTGCTACATGAAAAAATATTATAAATTATTTCAAGCTAGATACGATTATTATTATTTTTTTTAAATATATAATAAACGATACTATTATTATATTATGTTAATCAAAATTTTTACTTATTAGTAATGTTCACTTATTAGCGCTCATAACTTAAGAATAATTATTATTAATGATTAATTTTATAAAGCTGAAATTTTTTTTTTGATTAAAAGTCTATATCGGATTTTATCGCGTTTATTTAAAAGTTTATATTTTTACAATATTTTAAAATATTTCCCGACGTTTCGGACCCTTTACAGCGTCCATGATCTCGGGGGACTGAGGTGGTGGGTGTCCGAATAATGAATTAATTGTTACATACCCCGCTTTTTATACAATTTTTATACAAATTGTATAAAATCCGATATAGACTTTTAATCAAATGAGTAAAATTCGCGTAAATATAAGAGAACAGTAAGCTGAAATTTTATTTGTAAGTTTATTTGATTTTTTTAATTTTAGAAAGATTGATACGAGCATAAAAATCATTCCTGTGTTCGAATTCTATTAAAAAAACATATCGACTGAAATAAAACAAAGTTTTCGGCGAAATAATAACCATAAAAGTGGGTGAAATCACGAACGCTGTCTAGTCATAAATGGTACTCGTAAGAATAATGATATAAGCTGTAAAATGTCATTATACATGTGTTGTAGAGAAAAGTATTGGTTTCAATAAGAAAAAGACAATAAGACCTTTCTACGTGTTTATTACAATTTACAAACGTCGTTTGATACGATTTTGTAATAATGTAGATAGAAAGAAAACTAATGGAATAAGATACATGTTACAAAGGATATTTTCGTCTATTGAATACACTGTGCCGGTCAGAACACTACCGGTTCTCAGTCTCGGCCGGATATTAAACGGCGACGCTACGTCAGACCGTTAGGTAGATTTATATTTAAAACGAGTTATGTTGTATGAAACCTTACATACTAGGTTATACTTATAATTAAACTGAGACGATTTTGGGAGTTTATCTAATGGATATCTGGAAATAGTAAATGATTTCAAAGTCATATTAATATTTGTAAAGTACATTATTTTAAGTAGACATAGGTTGTACTAACATCTAGTATTAAACTAATATAATTTAATAAGATAATTTAAAAATTATATAACAATTCATAACGAAAAAGTAATTTTCCAATATTTAATGGTTGGTTCGAATATTGCTTCGAATAATTATAAATTAATAATAGTAAGTGTTAAACTTTTTAATAGGCATACATATATACAAGAAAAAAAAAATCATTCTTGGCTTCGGTAAGGCGGCCTTGCTCTTTTTGACTAAGACATAGATATCCTCTCCAGCCGATACCTCTTATGTCTCTTGTCTAGGGTACAAATAAGAATTCTTTTTCGTACAGCGGGCTGGAGTTTGCGCGCCTTGGCAGACTTGAAGGTAGGGATCTCTCCATCCTCTGGTTGCGTCTAGACAGAGACAACCATCCCCGCGTCTATGCCCGCCTATATAGGTCCCACAGCAGTAATGACGAAACTGATCGACTCATAGAGTATATCCAAAAGGCTACAAATTCCGTGCTACAACAGATCCCATCCACAGAGATCGTGATACTTGGTGATTTCAACGCCCATCACACCAAGTGGCCGGCTCGCGAACAACCGATCATACGGGAAGATCTGTTTATGATTTTGCGTCAGCATATGATCTGACACAGTTGGTAATATCACCAACGCATATCCCAGATGTGGAAAATCATATGCCTTCTCTGTTGGATCTTCTGCTGACCTCTCATCCAGACAGTTATAAATATTTCAAAATATTTCTCGGGAACAATTCGATGAGTGTCGGAACAAATTTGTGTCTGAAATCGAGTCTCCTTTAGTCAAAGTTTCGCAATGGGGGCGACTTAATCTAGTCCAATTTAACCCCAACAAGACACAAGTTTGCGTGTTTACCGCTAAAAAAATCTCCCTTCGTCGTTCCTCTCCAATTTGAAGGCACTCCCCTAACCGCTTCAGCCAGTATAGGAGTACTTAGCGTCGAAATATCTAGCAATGTGCAATTTCGTGGTAATTTGGAGGGAAAGGCTAAACTGGAATCACAGAAACTTGGTTTGCTCAGTAGGGCAAAGCAGTATTTCATGCCTTCCCCTCGCCTAAAATTGTACAAGGCACAGATCCGGCCCCACGTGGAATACTGCTCTCACCTCTGGTCTGGAGCTCGCCAATATCTGCTCCTTCCATTTGACTGCATTCAACGCCAGGTGGCTCGAATCGTCGACGACAAGGTCCTCTCCAATCGGCTTGATTCTTTGGCACTACGTAGAGATGTCGGATCGCTCTGCATCTTCTACCACATCTATCACGGGGAGTATTCTTAAGAATTGTTCGGATTAATACCTGCAGCAGAATTCCACCACCGGATAAATGTTCGGATTAATACCTGCAGCAGAATTCCACCACCGGACATCGCGTCAAAATTCTAAATTTCACCAACATCACCTCGATTTCCGGAAATCTACAACAACACAATTTTTACGGTATTTCCAGCCTTGCATGACCAGTATATGGAACCAGCTGCCATCTACGGTATTTCCGAACCGATAAGACTTTGGGACCTTCAAGAAAAGATCATACGCCCATTTAAAAGACCAGCAACCTACCTGCTTATCCTCTGATTTGGCGGTGTCTATGGATGTCGCTTACACTTGCCACCAGGTGTATAGACTGGCCGTTTGACCCCTCTTACATAAAAAAAAGATATTGTAGCAGTCATACATTGCCTGAAAAGAAGAATTTTTATCCTACATTACTTATCCAACATTTTCTAAAAATGAATCTTAGCTAGATCGATTTATTGCCCCGAAAACCCTCTGCATACTAAATATCATGAAAATCGTTGAAATTGTTTTCGAGATATGGTTTTTATATATACAATAATTGCTCATTTAAAGGTATTTCCAAATAACATAAATTTGCCAAAAAAAAAGAATACCGAGCAAACCTTGGTCATCCAAGTACATCAGGTCTAGGTAAAAAAAAAGTATATAGTCAAAGATAACGACTGACCAATCAAGATGAAGTGTCGCCATCTATGCAATACAGGAGACAATAATAATTTTCAAACATTTTATATTTAAATATAATTTTAATAAAATAATATAATAATATTCTAGAATAATAAATTATAAAGTCTGAGGGAAAAAAAAAACAATTTAAAAGTGGATTCTACTTATAATATCCCAAGTATTAAAAATGTTTAATTTATATTCAAGCTTATATCTATTCGAGACTAATGGAAAAACGATTAAAGATAAAGGGTATTTATATCGTCAAGTTACCTAAAGCCCTATAGAACATGTCTTTAAACGGTTTACATTAAATTTGTTTATTCAATTTTCCCGTCAGAAACACCAACTAGTCTGAAGGCAAACCTTGGTACGTGTTAGCGCTCAAACAGAAACTAATACGGTTTCAAACGCTACTTTGGTATATACCGAACGTATATAATAATACTATTAACGCTTCTCAGTTTTGCTCACGTTGTTTTATGAAATGAAATTAAGAGGATAATTATTACAAAATCATATTTTTATGATTCCACATACAATGGAACTCCCTTGTCCGCCCATCCTTCCGCTATTCATTCTTTTTTCCCTTTGTTTATCACAGGGTATATTTTTAGGAACGTATTAGTTTAAAGGTTGAAATTTACATAGCATATGCTTTATTATTGCCCGCTAGAACAACAAAAATAAATCCTTCTAAAAAAAAAAAAAACAAAAAAAAAATTAAATAAATAATAATAATAAATATATAATAAGTGCCAGGAATGGAAAAGTTAGTACGCGAAGCAGATTAGCTAAATCTGCTTTGCTCCGTCTTCTACAAATACAACAAAATTGTCATTATGTCCTTATAATAGCAAGCAGCAGTGAAGCTTTTACGCGTTTTCACAACATAAAAATCAGAAACATTTAATATTTGTACAAACATAATCGCTTTAAGCGGGAGTGAACGCAATGGAAATACTCTAGCATTATTAAATATACTCGTACCATTTATATCCGACCCTTTAACGTTTTCGGTATTAAGTACTAAAAGCAATCTGGAATGTTATAGGGTAAAAACCGCGAAGATAACGAAAAAATTTCCACTAATACTATCAGAATAGCAGACACAGCATTTTCTTTGTTCTTTTACGATGCATTGTCATTGAATTGAATAGACTGTCAATTAAGCTTTGTAGTGGTTTTGGCGGTCGCGAAAATTTCAACAGTTAATTCTTTTTAGGTATAGGTTTTTTTGTGTTTCAAACTGCGTTTTAATTACAACGTATATTGTTAGATTGGTACTCTTTGTTTTGTATGGAACGATAGAGAGTTTTATCATTGGTGATATGCAATATAATAAATAAAATAAAAAATATTTCACTGATACTTGTTTTATAAGTATTTTTGAATTTTCAAAATTAATAAAATAATAATTAAACGTAATAAAAGTACATTTTTATTGAAAACATATTCCTCTTCAACGTTCAATGAAACGAACTATTGATGTGATCAAATTACTTTGTTAAACGTTGGTTTTAAGGTTCCGTACGGATAGTGAGTCAACGCAACTTTGGAACCGTAATGTATACCCGAAACTTTTTAGAATACTTAATATTATGGCCGCTATAATAGCATATGTTCGATCTGAACAAATTTATATTGTTGAAAATTGCTGCGGGACTCTTCGTATGGTAGATTGAATCATATTTCGCAGATTTTAATATTGTCATAATAATTATTGTTTTATTCTTAAAATATAGAACTCTCCCCATTTAAAGTCTTTTAATAAAATTTAAAACGGTCGTTGTATATTAAGTCACAGAATGTGTTTTCGAAATTTGAAATGAATTTCCGATACGAGTAAATTAGTTATTATAGATGGACACACGAGTAATTCTAGTATACACTTTTAATTTTTACGATTTTTGATAAAAAAATTATGCATAAAATAAAATGTTGAAACCTTAAAGAGCTTTTTAGGCCATATTACATCACTCTAAAAGTTGTAAACAAAAAAAATCAACCAATTTTACACGTAACTCAAACGCGTGGCACGTCAAAAACAACTATGATGTTAAAACTGCCAGGTATTCTTTATTAAGCTACATTTTCGTAAGTACTTTTACGAAATTCTTGATATATTTATCCGTTTGATACGTAGTAGATATTCATAATTCATACATCTATCTTACAATGCCAATATTTATTACTATACTTAGTATTAAGCAGATGACTAAGACACATTTTATAATTAGTTTTTGCCTTCGATTTCGTAGGCCTAGAAATGTTATTTATGTATCTATATTGTTACACTAATAATTATTATTTTTGACATTGTATCCGTAGATTTCCAGGAACCGAACTGTTTTTACAGTTAATGCAACTATTACAGTACCTCCTTGGATGCTTATTCAAACTTCTGATTTTTTAATTTTGCTTCGGCTTGATGTGGCAACAAACATGCAGACAGACAAAAATTATTATTATTTTAGAAATTTATCCTTGGGTACTATTGTTATTATAAGGACTTTTTATAGTCGGATCTAGGGTAGTAACAATGTTATTAAGTGTAAAATTATAAATGAAATAATAATGATTAGTATAGATAGACAAAAAATTAAATAGAGAACTGTTTTTATTGTTTTTATCTCATCGCTTATATTTACAGGTCTATTTTATATTCAGGAGAAGAGGGCAGTGGAAATCTAAATAAACGGATTAGAAAGGTCCGCTGTAATATATGCCGAGTAGCTTTGTTCGGTCGCACGTGTGCTGCTTCGAAAACAAGAAATCTCATTAAGGCCACGTGAAAAACAATGAATATTCGTTTACAATTGTTTGTTTTTTTTTAATCTTAAAAAGAGCAACAAAAATTTAAACGATAAATATATATAAATTTTTTTTTAATTTAAGGCTTTTTATATAGAACTACGCACATCCTTCAGAGTTTACTTTGCCTTTTTATTTTTAAAGTAGATGAACCAATATTATAATATTTTAGAATATTGTGGATTATTGGGAGTTTTTGATAAAAATTTTTTATAAAAAGTAAACTAAAGAAAAATCTAAAATAAAAAATAAATGTTAGTAGAATTTACTTACTTGTTTTATGTGTTAAAATAATACAAAGAAATTCAGTAACGAGTAGATTATTCCAACAATCACTGCCTTATGACTAAAGTACTCGTACAACAGTGTTTATACGTTTCCCCACCATCCATGGATGGGTATTAATATTGCTATTTATATACGTATTAATATTTAATATCTTTGTTCTCAATTGATATATTAATACATATTAATATATAATGTAATAATTATAATTTAGTTCAATACATGAATATTTTACCAAACTTTAATTAATTGTTTACATCTTTCATCAAATAATAATTTATTTATCAATAAACTACATTTTGTTATTACTCCGAGAAAATAAATGAATGTTTCTGATAGTGTCTAAGAACCCTATTTCAATCAATTTTATATAAACCAAGAAAAAAACAAGAGAAAAGGTACGTCTCGCCCTCCCGAGCGACTCAAGCGGTTTCGTTCGATTTCCCAGGAGATTTTATTTTAATTACGTTACTCCGCTGGCTTTTAGCTAATGTATCGCGACTTTTATTAAAACAATAAAATACCAAGATAAACTGTTTGTATATTGACTATTTCTGTAACTCTTTCTTTCACAAATGAATACTTAGTTATAAATATTGTTTAATCCTCAACATAAGTTCTTTCTTAACATCGAACAAAATTTTATTTTTAAAATAATATGTCATGTCATTAGTTGATGTGCTCTTTTGAATTTGAGAAACCATTATTGTATCGAAAAGCTTGTTGATTTAGGAAGGTTATAAAATATTACACTGTAACTGGAGCAGATCAACTACAATAAAATAATGCTAACTATCCTGACAAATATATAAAATTAATTAGCAATGGCGCGGTGGCCACAACTATTGGCTGATGCTCTCTGTCTGTCTATGAGTATGTGTCTTGACCGCTCATCACACCGTAACTACTAAATGAATTGAATGAAACTTGGTATAATTTAAGTATGTACGATGAAAATGGATACTATTTATCCGGAATATTAATACGATTCTTTTCGGAATGAGGATATAAGTTAAATGTGTAATCGCGAACAAAATCGCAGGCACGCATAGTTTACTAATAAAAAGGATAATTAGATTTTTCTGAGAAAATTTTATTTTTGTATTAAAAATAATTTTCTCGTAAAATTCCGATAAATTATATTATCAACATCATTTGTGTAATTCATATTAGATAATACGAGTAATAGGTAGTAATTATACGATTTATTGGGGAATACTAACCAACATTTGTTCTATTTCCACGAATGGAAAACGCCTGTCAAATGAGAAAACTGATATTATTTTGTGGTAAAACCAAGCAAACTTAGACAACATGTCAAGTACTTCCAACGATGTACGAAAATATTTATGAAAACTAGCTCAAAAACTTTTTGGCAATTTCCCGACGACTTTAGTTTGATGTGTGATAGACACATACAACAATTTGCACGTAATGGACATTTCTTATCCTTCCGAGACACAAAAAGAACAATTTCACGCTGTTTTAGTTTTGACCTATCAGTATTGTAACTAGAACTCATACAGCATATTCGAAAAGTCAAGGTTTTTTTTTTTTTTTTTTGTAATTACAATACATCTACGAGCTTTCAGGCGGCCGTACCCTTTTTTATTGCCTTTATATAATATTATACACAGGCATTGCATCTAACATCAGCAGACTATTATTTACTTATAAACTATGCTTAAGATCTTTAGTTGTAGAACCATGAGTCCACACTGACCACCTAATTCTATTTATTTTTTTCATTTCTCTTTACATTCATTCATATGTGCAGTACAGTATTGTATTCTTATTTCTAATTATTCTCTTTTTTACTCACTAACCACAATGCTCTTCTTAGTTTGTCCTAATGACGGGCGTATCTCTATGGTGAATCACCATCTTAATAGTATGCTCGAGGATCTCTTTGGTTGCGGCCTCGCCAAAATCCGCCTATTGCGTCGTCCCTGTCGTCGACATAGTAGATCTTAGTGTGCCTACTTACCGCGACCACCGATGCGAGACGCTTTCGTGTATTTTTATTCTCTTTGCCATTATCCTGCCTCATTTGACGACGACCTCCTCGCTTGTCTGACCCTGTGTCTCTCTCTGAATGGTCATGACGCTCGACCCTTTTTCGGTACTATATCCCATGGCCTATCAGCACCTTCTTCTCTTATGTGAAAACCAGGTATAGGGTCTGGTCCTGTTTCCCGTGTATCTAAGCGCCAGTGAACCTTTCCGCACGCAGTGAGTGGACGATGGAGTTCGATCTGTAAACCCTTTCATAGATATCGTTGATGGCGAAAGTGACATCTCAGACAATTCACACTTTACACTCACTGTTATATTTGGAAGTCTACTTATTAGAAAATAGTAAAAATTCAAAGTTAAATATTTTTAAATGGTTTATACATATGTGTATGTTTATACATATGTGTATGTTTATACATATGTGTATGTATTATGTGCAATGGAGAGGGCTGCGAGATCAAGTCAGAAATAATGAGATTCGCAAATCAACGAAAATTGCTGTATGACGTCCGAAAGAACAGAAAGGTTCACGAGTGGAATCTATGTACCGGCAAGCGCAGCGTCGCGTCGGACAGTGGCCCGCGAGATGGATAGACGACTTGAGGAAAGTCGCCGGAAGCTGTTGGGTGGAGGATGCTTTAAATCGGTCGCTCTGGAGGTCGATGGGGGAGGCCTACGTCCAACAGTGGACATCCAATGACTGATATGTTACCAGCTTATTATTAATTATTATATCGACGATTATTTAGTAATTTTAACGCAATGAGCGGTCAAGATACAGAAAAAAAAGAAAAATAATTAATTTTTAGCTTTATTATTTAAAAAAAAAAATGCAAATATTTTAAAATATGGGTATACATATATACAGTCGCTCTAAAGTCTAAAGCTTTGGATCATTATAATACGTGGAATCTACAATGTTATAATTACTAAATTGCGATTATATCACCAATATATTTTATAAAAATAAAAAATAAAGCTTCTTAAAAATTCTTCCAGGGATGTTATCAGTCAATGTTTCATTAGCCTACCAGAACATTTCTCATTGTAAATTTATTAACAAGTTTAAAATCATTATTGTTGTTGTTAATTTGCCTTTTACTATCTAAGATATTTCATATTTTTATAATTTCTGTTTTTACATCATAATTTCTTACCCATATATTTCACAAAATAACCAGCATCCAAAACAGATTTTTTTCATTTGGATTTTGCACCATAATTTTTTTCAGGTTCATAATAAATAGATGAGTGAGTAACAAATATATCGTGCACATAATGATATAAATTTTAACTTGTTACGTTATTAGGTACAGCTTTGCGTGTATTGCTATCGTTAGTGACGCAGTTAGTATGTTACTTTGACTTTTCAAGGCGAGTGAGCAAACATATTTTACAAAAAAGTAGTGTTTCTACGATATTATCTTTAGTAAAATATTTCATTTGAAGCTTTTGTTGTTACTTAAATGCACTAATCTTTCACTCTCTTTAGTGAGTTTTGGATCTATTTGTCGGATTTGAATATAATTTTTATCTTTTTATTGAGATACCTCTTAAATCTAGACTACAAAATCTTGTGATTTAAAGAATCGAGACATAACTCGATTATTTATTATTTAGATTATTTATTCTCATTAACAAAAGACAAACCACGCATGTGGGTCTAGCTTGCCATAAGTTTATATTAAGCTTCTAAAAGGACTGTTTCTGTATGTGCTACAATAGGGTGTCATAATATAGACTTTCTAAAAAAATCAATTTATAAAACATCGAACAAATCATATTGTACAATCTTAACAAAATACTTCATAAGTTCGTAAGATTTTGTTCTAATTTGTCATGTAATTATCATTTTTTATTATTTTTATGACTGCATTTCCTGTTATGCAATTTAATTATGCTTACTAGATCTTATATTAATAATATACATTTACTTTAAATAAAATTATAATATTACTATATCTTGTTAGTAGCTGTTTTTTTTTTTTTAAATATATGTATGTTTCTGATATAATTGTGTAATTTTTGTATATTTATCAAATAACACAATTATAATATTTTGAATCGACCTTTTTACGAACAAGATAAGTTTAACATTTTAAAATATGAACGGAAAATATGTTTCGGCTAAATCGTTTGCGAGACAAAATTGAGTGGGTTACCTAATTCACTTCCCACGGAACTCTAAAAAAATTAACTCATGTTCAACGGCAGTTTTTTTATATTTTTTTTTATTCATTCGTTCATTTCATATAAGTGCTCTCAACTTAATGTGAAAAATTTCATATTTATTCGTTCGGATAAATATTCATATGAAACCACAAAACCGTAAAAGTTTTAAACATCATTTAGTTTAAGCGATTGGCTTGTGGAATAAAAAACTATATTTTTATAAAATGTACGTTCATATATCGATTCGTAAACAGTTGTTCTCTTGAGGCTAAAAGAATTCTGAGAGATTGTGTAAGAAATTGAAAAATGTTTCAGCTGAAATCGCTCTGTTTTGTTTGCGTTTATATTCCTAGCAAGTTTCGGAGATACGTTTTTAAAGTATAAAGCATACGAATAAATTATGGAAACTTATTTTAGAAAAAAGTACTGATAGAAGCCCTATATGATTTATTTACTTTTAGATAATATAGCTCTTTTGTATAATAATGGTAGAAGAATAGTTTAAAACGGTTCTTTATTCTTAAAGTGTCATATCAATACATATTTTAAGTAAATAAGTTAGTAATATATCAATACATATTTTATGTATATAAATAAGTTTTATAATATATTTAAGTTATAAATATGGGAGAACCCATTGCTGCGACATTAGATAGAGCTAAATAAATAAATAAATAAATAAATAAATAAATAAATAAATAAATAAATATGTTTAACCTACTGAATTAAATCAGCTTGTAAGCTTTTCACTGCTGGACAAAGGCCTCTTCTTCATATAGGAAAAGAATTGGAGATTAATCCACACCGTAGCTCAACTGCGGATTGGTGAATAATTTCATGATGATCATCCCTCATGATAGCATGAGTAATGATCACAATATAATATCTATGATAGCAACCGGGATCGACGGCTTTACGTGATGTCCAAGGCACAATTGGAAGACCTACAAAGATTCAGACTGGAAATAAATATTTGTATAAATACAAATATCTACCCTGGCGGGAATCGAAGGCACAGCCGTCGGCGTTGAGAAAACTACCTGTACCACTACACCAGAATTGTCAACTTGAAACTCACATGTAAAGGGTTTCGTAATATCATGAATATTAAATGAAAAACTTCACATTTTCATTTAAAGGTAAAAGTAAAGCTGAATATGTATCCTGAATATTGAACTTCATTTTAAATAATTTCATCAATTGCGTAATTAACATTGCTATAAAGACTACAGAGATTTTTATAATAATATTATGAGATGAATAAAGAAATAGCTAGCCTGTTTGTAACTTTTATGTATGGGTTCTGTAAAGATTGGTTAAATTAGATTAATTTTTTTCTTCAAAAGCTGATATGGCCCGGTGATTAGAAAAAGTGGACGAATAGCACTTCCAAATTTCCTAGTGAAATACCTCGAAGTATAAAACACCCAACTCCCAAAGGAAAAGCATGGTGGATATTTTTAAACAGGTATAGCTTTGGTATAATTCATATTTTATATTATAAACACTTCTTTTTTCATAAACATGAACTACTCTGGATAAAGAATTGAATACAAAATATTATTTTTGCTATTTCCTTCCAGTAAAAGAGCATATTCTTAATTGAAATATTATATTTTCGATTAGACCCCCAAAAATTATACTATGTGGATCATTTACGATACGTTAGATTTACTTTATTGCATCACTGTGTGTGGATCATACAATTTTGTATTTTTACCCGACTGCGACAGAAGGAGGGTTATGTTTTTCGAGTGTAGGTATGTATATATGTATGTATGTATATATGTATGTATGTATGTCCATTTCTTTGGCACGCCCTACAGCCCAAACGGCTGGACGGTTTTTGACATATGAGGTGTCGTTGGATTTGTGTAAATTGTAGTAGTGACATAGGCTATATAAATTTTTAAAATGGCGCCCGCAAATGGCGGAATGAGGGGGGGGGGGAGTTACTTGCAGTGCTACTTACTGTAGCAATATGGGTATCAAATGAAAGCTAGTAAATTGTTTTATTCTTTTTAGTTTATAATAAGAGTATTTTACGCAGTCGGGTTTTTTGATTTTTTTAATTATATTATTGCCAAAATTTAAGTCAATTGGTCTAGTAGTTCATCTTTCAGTATATGACGAACAGAGAGACTTGAGGTATAATCATTTTTATCGTTTTTTGGAACTGCAAAGACATGACTTTAAAAAAATGTAAAAAAAGAAAATGTATAAACACACTATATCTTAATGACAGTATTAAATCTGATCGGTTGTAAATTATAAACGTAAAAAATTGTACAACTATATAAATAATATTTAAAAATTATTTATGGAATACATAAATGTTATCGATGTCTGTTTTATACTCTAAGCATTTATTAAGCAACAGCTTCAATTAATTAAATCGAAATCTGTCTAGGCATAAATTTTCGTAGACGTTGTGATATCGTGTTATGGCTATCAGGATTCTCGATGTATTGGAGATGTTCAAGATCTTAGCATATTAAACACGTTGCATATTCATATTAGTTGGGGACACAACAAGTTGACAGAGAATCTTTAAACGATTTCGATCTTTATTGAAATAGACAGAGTGCTTATTTTTCTTTGTACTTCCGAGACACTTGCATGTTGCTGATAGGATCTTAGTTAGCGGTTTGCAATTTTATTCATTTTTGCTATATTTAAGATATGCATTATAAATATTCAGCTCAGTTTGAATACATTATATTTAATTTTATGATAAAACAATTTTATATCATTTATGAGTTAAAAAATCTTGACGTTGAGATATAATAATATAAAAATAAAAATAAAATATATAAGAGAGATGTTTTAATTGGTTTTCGACAGTTCTTCACTATCGAAAGAAAATCAATTTTCGTGGACCCCCGCTTACGAATTGTGAACCCCCATTATTTTGTCAAGCAAACTTAGACCCCCGTCGAATCTCCCGTGGAACCCTGGGGATCCACCGGGACCACTTTGGGAACTAAAGTAATAGAGGAATACGGAGTCAGGTGTAAGTGTACTTTTATAAAAAGTTCAATTATTTTTTATTGTTTTGTTTTTTATTTTGTATTTTGTTACTGAGTTGTTCTCGGTAAGAAACGGTCGTTAACCTCATATTAATATTTTAAACTTAAATATAGGGTAAATCAAGTCATTATTTATCGCCTTTTGTATTAATTATTCATTATTATTAATATTTAATACTCTCGGGTGCTCTGTTGAGAAGTTTTTTCTCAAGTTTAACGATTTTACATGGTAAAAAAAATTAATATGGGTTTTCCATCGAGGAATGGTTTCATAGACATTAATTAATTACAACTTATTATTAAACTAATTATTTAAAAAAAAAAACGCCCCTGTTTAAATATCGTGTAACATATTAAGTATACACTGTTCTGAACTTTTTTATTAGGTTTCTAGAAATATTTTCAGTCAGTGAACAATCTCAAGAATTTTAATACAAAGGTAAGTTTTAGTAATTTTTTTTATATATTTCTATTTATTTTTATTCGAATAAAAAGTCGCCTATGAATTAAATAGCAGGCAGTATTCAAATTAATAAATATTAAACTAGTGTACAATAAAAATAAGATTGAACTTAATGAGAGTGCAATATTTGATCACGCTTTTATTCGAGGAGATTTGCATATTATGTCTATATTGTCTATGTATATATTGTTTACAGGTATATATTTATTTATTATTATATTGTTTTGTTTTATTATTGTTATACCACCTGCAAAGCAATATTCCTTTTACCCTTGGGTTGTCTGACAGAAATTCTTTTTAGCAATAAGACCGTCTTGTTGTACGCTTATAATTTTATTATGATAGCTTGTATCTTTAATTTTGTTCTTTGTTTTGGTGTGCAATGCATAGTATTTATATATTATTATTATATCTCAGATTTGTTTATTTCATAGTTGAATATTTTATAGCCTATATCTATAATATACATATGACGGAAGACTGATATTTGTAGTGCTCTTGTTGTAGGTATTTGGATTGTGTCTGTTTCAGCAATTCGACATAGAATACTCATACTATGAACCACTGGCTGTTACTTTATTAATATGATGATCTAAAACAAGGATTGTTTTTTAATCTGTCAGAAAAATACAGAGATCGGATCAGCTATTATATTTAGTAAAGAGGGGGGACCTATAAAGGAGTATTTCGAAGACTCCTTCATGAAGATTTGGTCGAAAGCCAACTCAGATAGTTGCTTAACCTCAAGGACTTCTATAACTTGAACGCACAAAAAACAATAGTATGTAGCCAAAAGTCTATTAAAAACTATATAAGAATAGCTTCCGATTGTCAATACGGCACATTGAATGAATGATTACTCAATATTTACTTATGAAATAATTGCATTGTTATTTTGAAACTATAGACATTATTGTTCGTAGTAATATAATTACTAAGACTAGATTTATTAATTACTTTAACAAATTTGTTATTACTGAGTCCTGTCGTGACCACGATCCATGCAACTGGGTCGAAATATTGACACAAAAGTACTGTGTTATATCGTGGTATGTCCCCGTTTTAAACATAATAATATGTCTTCAAACCACGAAATAAGTCTTAAATCATTGTTATTACTGATTTAAATTCTTTCAATTTCTTTTTTTTTTAAATTATTTATTTCTTACACATTTATTTCGATGTTTTATTTTAAT